>OX459114.1:104939477-106248260 GCA_949775065.1 Brachyopa scutellaris | reverse complement strand
TGCCCACCTCTTTCGAATGTCTGACAAGCATCAAAGAGTATCATTTGTCTCGATTGAGCTTCTCAACTCGCCGTTCGGAGTCGGCAAAAAACTGTAGGTCCCTTCCATTCGTGCAAAAATACAACACGCACACACAAATGGTTGCGAGAAGCAGGCCCAGGTTCACCTCGAGCTGTAGCGCCAACTAAGTAAGTAAGTGTTTCCTATAATTATTAAAATTTATTTATTATTAGATTAAAGTTAACCAGATGATTCGTTTGGATTTAGAAAATTACTCTTCTAATAACTTCCAAACTTTCTATAATGAGGAAAAACTAAGGATGTTGCAATACCGTTTCTTTGCCTTGCCGCCGTTATCACTGAAGTCGTCAGTAATCGTGATTGTGGCATAGTTAGTCGGTGCAGCCACAAATGTAGTAAAAGTAGAGAGAGATACGTATTTTATAATTTATAGGAAACCATCAAGATTCATCTATGAGCATAAAATCATTGGTTAAAGAATATGTAAGCTCAATGGTGCATAATTTAATGAAATTTCGGAGCATATTTCTAGAATCAGTCATTAAGTTTTTACTCCCCCACAAAAAAATTTCCCTATAAACATGTGCTTTTAGGCGATTGTGATAGGTTTACGCCATTTCTGGATATGTAAACAGTTGGGTTTGGGTAGTTAAAGTTAAAAAAAAATTATTTAAAAAAAACTGTCAGATGTAGGGCAGTCCTGATAGTTTTGGTTCCATCTACGCCTTATTCTCAATATTTGTGATTTTATTTAGATTTTTCTGAGAGATAGTTGTGGAAATAAAGCTCGGGACAGCAATTTTGAAAGGTTTTTTTGAAAGAGTGTTAAGAAGAAATTAACCCAAAAAAATATTTCATACATTTTTGAATTCGTGCATTAACTCAATGCTAGGATTTATACTACGCAATTCTAAAGACTTCCAGGATCCTTATACTCTTAAATGTCTATTTTTTGCATTTGTCAGATCAAATCTTGAGTACTGTAGTACCATCTGGAATCCATTTTATAACATACATGCCAACAGAATTGAGAGGATCCAGAAACGTTTAACAAGGATTGCATTGCGTAGATTACGCTGGAATATCGAAATGCCTTCTTATGAAACGAGGTGCAAATTATTTGGAATTTTGCCTCTTTTCGTAAGAAGGCAATATTTTTCTATTATGTTTATTCGCGATTTGATTAACTGTCATATTGATTGCCCTTTTCTGCTTTCATTAATTGGATTATATGCTCCATCGAGAGCTCTTAGAAATCGTAATTTATTTTATGTATCTTATCATAGAGCAAATTATGGTTACAATGAACCAATTTCTAGATGCCTACGAGAGTCAAATAATTATTGTAGTCTTTTAGATGTTCATCTCAGTAGGAGTTCATTTAAGAATAAATTAGTTTTAGAGCTCCATTTCCGGTGGTTTAGTCAGTAGTTCTAAGTTTATATTTTAACTGTACCAGTAATCTAAAGAGAACAGTTGGTATATACTCATTTGATGAAATTGAAATAAATAAATAACGAGCTTTCATATGACACCCGACACGGTGACCTCAAAATTAATTTTATTTTAATTTCCCATTTGAACGCCCACAGCCGAATCAGTTTTCTAAGTTCTGGTCTATGTTTGGGCCACTAATTGCTACAACGGTTTAAAATTTCAATAGTCTACGTCAAATAGTCTCTGAGAAAAAGTTCTGTGACAGACGGACAGACAGACACCGAACTGATTCCATTAGTGTTCTGTTTTTGGGTACGGAACACTAAAAAAGTGACCAACCACCCGTATTTTTACTAATGCTATAAAGGTGCAAAGTTACTGTCATTACTCTGATTTTGTTGTTCTCATTGTAGTTCTGTGGCTTCATATGTATATGTAAATATTCTGCAATCTTACAAAATGATCAGTAAAAGAAAGCAATTTTACCTAAATCCCTGAATGGTGTAGGTCAAATCCTTCGATTTCAGGCAATCGCCTAAATCCTTCTTTATCCATTGATTCGGGTACTCAACTCCAAGGTTCATTTAAAAGGATGGACTTTCGTCTTCCATAAATAATGAGATATGATATTTTCAATTAATCCAATGGTAACTATCCCATCACATTACGATGGCCCACACATTTTGTATTGAAATTTGTTGTGCTCCTACAGGATGACGACATAAATTACAAATTCTTTCTATCCACCCAAAAGGAGAATAAAAAGGACTAAATTTTGCATAACCCTTCTCCAGCTGATAATAACAAACCATGAAATTAGAAATAGTGTCCCCAATCGAATCATTCGTCGGATTATGTCACTCGGCAATTTACTGCATATTATCGGAGGACACATAACGGGATTGGGTTCTCTTAGCAAATACACTGCCGCAATATATCCGGTCTATCCTCGATCTATGTATCTACGAGTATGTTTATATGTTCCAATGGCAATGCTCATATTTGGATATCGTCTCTGAGTGCACAATGCCCATAACACCAAAACGCAATTTATTTGAATATCTAATATTCTGAAGGTGGGAGGGGGGAGGATGTGCAAGGACCCAACAAAAGCTAGAGGCTATGCCAGCGTCGCTTTCTCCTTTATTGTTGTGTGCTCCTCAAACGATCGTTTATTAGAACTCAACGTCCACACACACACCCAGTTGTAGGGTATCCTGGAAAATGGTTATGTTTGCACATCAATACGGTCTTCTATAAGGCGGACGGCCCTGCACGCACCCTGGCCCAAGGCAACCCAACAAAATAGGAGGAAGAAACTCGTTGCAGCCCTCATGTCATTGCTCGGTGTATTTATGTGCGGCTTTGCTGAACTGGGCAAAGGATATTTCTTGCCTCAGTCCGCATTGTTTCGCAATCCTTCGGCTTATTATCTCTATAACTGTACATGCGTTTGCGTCGTCCATAAAATCTATCCATCGCCCATCCATCGCAGTTTGGCCATCAGTCTCTCAGAAGTGTGATACATATGCTTTACACTATTGCCGAGGAGGACCGTGGTGGTATCCTTATCTTGGATATGGTGTGCCTCCATTTGCTTTTTATTGGTTAGGCCTTCGGTGACATATGTATGTATGTGCAGGATCCGATGCACGAGTGTACGTCACACGAAATGATTTCTTCCTGTGTGTATGTGCAGCACCTAGTTGTCGGCCATTAAATTATTGTGAAAGCCAATAAAAGCCCATTAATAACGAAACTATTCCAGATGACACTTGGGCCGGACGGCTACGATCTTCTCATTGAGTTATGACTTCATTCCACTGTACTGTGCATGTGATTCACTGGCTGACTATTGCTGTTGTTGAGTAGCCGGAAAAACAGGATTCCTTCCTTTGAATAGGGGTTGGGTGCGGTCGGGTCTTATCAATGTCGCAAAATCAATAGGTCTGTCGGTCGACCCAGGCACATGATTACAACTGAAGATGTGTGTGTGTGTGTGTGTGTGGTGAAATAAATCCACAAAATCTAGAGCATTTGCATAATGAATTCGGACATCAATCAGAGGCATTCAATTAATACGCATATCCGGTGCAAAACCTGCAGATATTAAATAGGTAATAAATGATTTCGATATTGAATTGGCATGGATTGATGATGTTCCGAATTCGGATATGAGTAGGTGGACTGTTTAAACATCGGGTCTGGGCATGATGGGGTAGAAGCGACTAGGGATCAAACTAACGAGCAGGTGAAATATTTGATATTTCCCAAGACTTGGAATTTGATTGCACAGGGTATTCATATCAATTTTAATACACAGAACGGATTACGTCGGCATTTCCAACGAAGTATGTTTCATGAACTAATGTACATGAAGTATGAAGACAGCTTTAAATGGCTTTCAAATTATAATATAAGCAGTTCTATCAAAATATTTGACATAACAAACATATCCGATAAGACGTTGGAGGCAAATAAATAAGGAATTCATTATGACTCTAACTTTGAGTATAAAAGTTGATCAATCCAATCAGTGAGGCTTATCAGATGTGAAGGCTGTCACCTTGTCAAATCGATGTTCAAAATTGGAAGCACAGTATTTCCTCTTCGATTCTGGACACGGCGCTGTTTTCAAGCTAAGCACTCTGACATACGTGATAGTTTTGTCCTTCTTGAAACGGGATTTCGGTCTTCCTTATCATGTCAAATCATGGGGCTATGATTTAAAAATCCTGGCTGGTGGATTATTATCCTGTCGCTCGATGTGGCAAGCCATTGTAGTTGACATGTTTTGGATTGCATCCACATCTTGAAACAGCTCATCGAGTTCTATCATCTCGTCGTCCTTGGTCAGCTGCGCCTGCAGAACTGGCAGGATCAGAGTTTTGTTGGGCATGCATTTATTATACTTGTTATGTTAGGGGGTTGTTGCCAATGTTAGTCCATAGCTCCACAACTCCTCAGAGTAGTTTACTTAAATGTTTGTCTGATAAGCAAATTTGATGAGAAGGTGAAGTTTTAAGTTTGCGACTTCTTCGAGATCCAGTGCATATGTCCCAAAACATGTCACGCTCATTGTTAAAATCCTCCGTTCTATTGGCAAAATCCGCTGATAAAAGCAAAATATCCAACAATTCCATAATTGTTAGTATATACATAGCTAGTACGTATGTAGTTGTGAAAAATATCGCTCCATTACCAACAGAGCCGATTAAGGCACCACACCGCTCCTCTTCAATGTCCGAGCATTACTTACTTAGTTGGCGCTACAGCTCGAGGTGAACCTAGACCTGCTTCTCGCAACCATTTGTGTGTGCGTGTTATATTTTGCACCAATGGAAGGGTGTTTTTTTGCCGACTCCGAACGGCGAGTTGAGAAGCTCAATCGTGACAAATGATACTCTTTGATGCTTGTCAGACATTCGAAAGAGGTGGGCACTGTGAAAAACTTTTAGGTGTTTGCGGCGAGATTCGAATCCAATACCGCTGGCTCAGTAGTCCGACGCACTAACCACTTGCGCTACAGTATCCGAGCATTGCAAAGATAAAATTATAACGAACTTGCGCAAAGATAGAATACGTGTAAGTTTTCTCCGTCAACACAGACGGATTTGTTGTCAGGATTCTCTGCGCTATCACCGCCGCCGACAGAGAGTGTAGTAGCAGCTGTGAATTTTCTCAGAGTAGAAATAAAAGAGGGCGCCGGCGGCGAACAGGGGCCAAATTACCGCATCCGTTAACGAGTAAGCTCGTTATATCGAAATTTGAGATGACAGCATACGTTAACGAGTGTCATTTTATTCGAAAGCAATCTGGCTGTCGAGTGCGAACAAAAAAAATATGTGAGTATTTTAGAATTGATTTTTTGTGGTTTTTAAAATAAACTAATATGTAATCTCAACAAAACCAACACAATCCAAAAAAGTTGTCTGGCTGAATTTATGGCCAGACATCCAGATTGGCTGAGGTTTCCATTATGAGCATTGCGGTAAAAAAAAAAGTTTATGATTGTTGTTTGATTTATTTTAAGATATTCTGCACAAACATTTTTGCGAAGAAACTTGTTTTTCTATTGTTTATTTTTTTTAAAGTTTTTGATTTTCCCTAGGTACATAAATGCATGCAATTGCAATTTCATTTAAAATTGCAGAAATGGGCGCTATTTGCTACATTTAACAATGGCGTTTACATTATTTATTAATTGTAAATATGTATATATTTCACTATATTTCCTCATAAAATTACCACTTTCATTCAATAAAATGTTAGTTTTCACTATTTTGAGGGTAGTATTTCGAAAATCTAAAAATTGTTTGGCTTTATTTGTTATTTCCTCACTTTGCTTTTAGTTTTTTTGTGTTTTAGGGGTCATTTGAGGCATATTTTATATTTTTAGATCTGAAGGTTGACCTATTGGAAAGCGACCCCTATTTTGAGGTTAGAATCGAAAAAAAAAAAGTTAATTTCCTCACAAAAAAATTAATATATTTGTGCTACTAAGACTCTAATAAAAAAAATGTACCGTTATGTTTATAATGGAAACCCGCTCCAAATATTTCTTGGATTTAACTAAAATAATATTTTTCTATATTTGAATCAAGCGGAGAAACGTCACTTTATTAGTTGTAGTAGAATTTTTCCAGTACAATTTTATTTTTATTCGATACGTTAGCTATCGAGTGCCGTCATCCCAATGAGGTTACTCGACCATTCGATAACGAGTCCTACTCACTCACTCGTTAACGGATGCGGTAATTTGGCCCAAGGTCTCGTAAGAATTCGTACTTATCTGATGATGAATGTCTATCCAGCAGCAGTAGATCTACGGGCAAACGCAGTCACCGCCATAGAAGTTCAATAAGTTCCTCCTACTGTAAGTCTGATGATTATCCAAGAAGAAGCCGCCACGCCGCGCCGGTAGAGTGCATCTTCTAGTCAATCACGTGATCGTAGCCTGTCATCCAGTGGTCGCCGCAGTAGAAGCAGATCATTTGACAGAGTTTATAAAAATTCAAGATCTTCATCCAGGTCAAGATCAAGGTCAAGGCGTGTTTGTGATGCCAGTAGGCACATTGATAGGTATGTCTTTGCTCCAGGAAGCCTTGTCAAGGATGTCTCAGTGAGCGAAATATTTATGTACCCTTTTTTATTTATTGCAGTAGTTGAAGAGCTTCTTATTATTTACGTTGGTCGCATTGAACAGGATACAACTACAGAAATGATTCGAAGGTGCCAATGAAACAAATTGCTATTCACTATAAGGATACTGGGTACGTAACGTATGACTTCTTTTTTGTTGTTTTTTCATTGAGTACAAAGGGCTACATTTGTTTGTAGAATGAGGTAAGGTTTTGTTATCTACAAAATTTGAACACACCGACCGCACACAATCCTGTAACCTGTGCGTGAAGAGTGGACAAACAACACACTAACGCGGCACATAGACACTGCAGTCTTCACGGACGGGTCTAAAACTGCAAGCGGCACGGGGTCTGCTATCTACTATGTGGAACCAGATTTAAAATTGTCCTTAAGACTCCCGGATTCCTGCAGCATTTTTCAGGCAGAAGTTCTAGCTGCAGTGGTTCTGAGTATGAAACAAATATCCGGTAAGGATCGACAACCAGGCTGCGCCTAAGGCGCTAGAATCGGCACTAGTCAGGAGCTGCCGCACAATGCTCAGTGCATTATGCACGCAGAACCGGGTAGGACTATATTGGGAGCGTGGTCACCCCGGGATAGAAGGCAACAAGTTTGCCGATGAGTTGGCAGAAAAAAGGGGGGAGCTTCCACTACCCCAGGCGGTGGAAGTAGTTCCATCGTTTTGCTGCATTAAATCAAAGATAAAAGTCATGATAACGAGTTGGGCTGACCATAAATGGTCTAATATTGTAGGACATAGGGCTTTCAAGGCACTTTGCCCGGCACTGGACCGCAAAAGGGCCAATGAAATCCTTAAATTTAGCAGGGCACAAATGAGAATAGCTATGGGAATACTATCTGGACATTGCCTTCTTGGCAAACATGCCAAGAGGCACGGACTCATAGACACGAATATTTGCAGATACTGTTATTATATATGTAGGTGTAGCAGAGGATATCGCACATATTCTGTGTGAATGTCAGGGCATAGCACTCAGTCGCAGAAACATTTTAGGCTCCTACTTCTTCAGTAACCTGGAAGAGGTAGGCAGAATCAACCACAGACTTGTTCTAAAATTTTGCAGGGTAATAAAGTGCTTTGAGGAAATTGTGGCGGCTTAGGTACTTTCATTGGATGGATTCATAGGGGATCGCGATGGCCCACTTTGGTCATTTATGTATGAATCAATCACACTCCATGCTTATGTCCGCATTTGTCTTGGAGTTCGACGTTGAGATCTTCGCGATTCTTCCCCTTTATGTAATTATTTAAATCAAATCTTTGTCAAAGCTCGTAGTATTTCCAACCTATTTCCAAGATGATTTTCCAGATACACTACGAGTACGAGTTCCGTAAATATTCACAATTAAAACTGAATTTCATGTCGCCTCGTTTGTTGCAGAAGATGAAACGAACAGTCTCTTGAAAATGATTATAGAAATATGCAATATGCATAGAAAAACATCCAGGTTTTCATCTTCCGACCCAGTGACTCAAAAGCCTTCCAAGCAAATCGGTCAACCGCAAAACACCACTCAATGTCAAAGATAGAGTCCTACTTGATTTTTGCTTGACATAGTTTTCTTTTCCCGTTCAGATGCAAATAATTAAGTAGGCATCCGGGAGAAAAAAAAAACAAAAAAAAAGTTAACTAAAACAAGAAAAACTCCATAAAAGGTAAAAGCCAGTTCGTAATAACGAGCAAATATGTGCACATCCCCTCATCTCACCACCATTATTCGAGAGCACAAATGGGGGCAGAAAAATTATCTAAAATTCATAAAGGCTAGATACATACATACGAGTATGTATACTACATGAAGACATCAACACTAACCAGTGTGCAGGAGTATGTGTGTGGCTTTAGCACACTACTGTGGTAGTTCCACGACCATAAAATCAGTCAGCCAACAAATCACCATTAGTTCCAAAACACAGATTCAACAAGGCGTCGTCATCTCTCTATGCCTCTCTGTTTCGTCCTTGGTAGAATCCAACCCCCCATACACACAGAGCAGGGTTAGTTTTGCTTTTGATTATGAATACAGCCTCAGTTCATATGACTGGCATGTCAAATAGCATTAGTTGCCATCTAGGTTGTACACATCTCACGAGTGCAGAAAAAAAAAACAAAAACTGAACTGAACTCGCCCCCAGACCGAGGCGGGATACACGGAGCAGCGTTTACAAATATTCTAAAATTTTCATTATGACCAAATCATGGCATCAGATTTTAATTAATATTTGATATGCCAGCTTAAATATGTGCATTGGCATTCGGGGAGGGTGCTGTCAGGACTGCGCCTGGCTTAGACCGGCCTGGCCGTCGCGTCGCGTTCCACATGTCAATTTAGGTAGTTTTATCAGTGATCAGGGACATCAGATGGTATCTCCTGATAACACTTTGAAGAGCGGGAACGCAGTTGTGTCCATCGACTGGCTGGATGGATGGTTTGGCACTCATGCATCTTCTATTAGCCGGTAATTATTGGGCCATGCAAGAGGACAAGTGTGTGTGCTAATCAGATTACCATATCTCGCCCATTATCCGATAACTATGGGGAATTAGCTTCGGATGAAATGAAATAATTACAATTTCATTATAAGGATGTGCTGGAGGCGTTTCAGCCAAATATGAGTTTGTGAATAATTGAAACGGTGAGACGGTCGTCGGTTGTGCGCGCTGTAGTTGATTTTAGTTTTAATACTCTCTATTGTGGTAGTTTATTGGATTTGCCCAATTATTATCGATAAAATGCGTATATGCATGTGTGTGTGTAGAAAATCAGTCGAGGGTGAGTAAAACTGAAATTGGATGCGTTAATTGAAAACATCACACAAGTGATTGAATTCATTTGAAACAGGCCATTGACGTTGGACTTCCTGATGGTTCTTCCTGAAATTAAGTTTGTAAATAACTTTCTCGGGATAACTTTCCACATGAAGGCAGCTGAATAGGTATTTACAAGATCGAGTATGTAGATGAACAAGATGATGTTCTAAATCTATATAGTCCTTGCTTAAACACGATTTTTGGTGGAAAGCCTTGATTACTATGTGAGGTCAATGTTCTGAATCCATGCATCAGACAAGAACTCAATCTAATTTAGGTATCATGATAATAACGTATATTATTATCACATTTGTAATAAATGAAACTGTTGAGCACGTGAATAAATCTTTGTTCGAGAAAATTCCTGAAAAAACGGTACAAATAAAACCACTAACTTTCTTCAACGTTATAAAAGTGCGAATGATTTATTTCTTTTTCTATGGTTTTTTATATACAATTTCTTTGGACCACTGGAACGAAATGTCATTACTGCGAGCATGACATTTCACCCAGTGGCCCATTCACACCAATTAATTTTAACAAGAATTACCTTACTTTTTTTTACATAAATAATTGAATAAAATCAACTTAAATTCAACCGAAACAAGGTGCATCGTTCAGGAACAACTTGGACGCAGGACTATCAAAAGGAGGTACAGCAGTTGCACAAAACCTGGAAATAATTGCGGTCGCGTATATTCATTCAATATGCAGTAACAACGGATACCGATGTCCAATGTTTGGGGTGAAAACACTTTCTTTATGGACTATTGTTTTTTAATAGTTTTCTCCAAAATTTAGCACTCTTGTATGTTAAATTGTGACACAGAATTTATTTAGTTTAATTGAAGTCGTCGCATGTCACGCTGAAGGGCTGTGGTTCAAATCAAGATGTTTCAGGAAAATGATTATATCTCGAATTCAGATGTGTAAGTCGATTTATTTCAGAAGGATATACATATGTGAAAGCCTGCTGCTGATGATCATATGGCTGTAGACATCAATCGCATAAATAGTAAACATTAAAAAAAAACATCTGGAAAAAAGACCTAAATAGTTGAAACCATAAACTTGAGTTAATGTTTCGAAGAAGGAGTTTCATAAAACCCTTCTCCGGCCCAGAAAATCAGCCCTATTATGAATTCCGAGGGAACTTTTTGTTCCCCGAACTTTTTCTTTCCCACAATTCCCTATTGTGAATTTCCATCGGAATTTTTTTCCCCCGGACTGAATTCGAAACAAAGTTCGAAAAATTTAACAGCTGTCATTTATCAGAAATCGGTTTATTTGTCAAAAAAAGAGAAATAAAAACAATTATGTTTAGAACTAGAGCTGGTTTTATGGTACTAATTATGGGGGAAAAATAAAGACAATATAATGCGACGGGCGCAATAAGAAGAAGACAGATAATTCGAATCCCTTGGAATTGCCACCAACCATATAAGGTAATTCGTTGTTGCAAAATGTTTTTCAAACCGTCATGACTTATTTCATTAGATTCCAGGTACAAACGTTTTTAAATATCTATTGGATGTGTTAATAGAATCCTTCCCACCATCTTAAAAATCATTTGCAATCCCTTCTATAGTAAAGCTGACCTCATGCTTGGGTTTTTTTTTTTTTTGCGGAAGATGGCTACCAAAAAGGAGTTGGAAAAGAGCATGATGTTGGCTTAGCCCAGTTGTCGTTTTCAATAGTACTTACTGAAGTGTTAAAAATATTTGAATATAAGCTGTGTCCAATATGGATAAAAATTAACACTACGCCTGAACGGACAAGAACTACAAAGCATACGTTTTTTAAAAAAAATTGGCATTCCTTATGTGCTAGGAACTAGAATGTGTAGATGGGACGCACGTGTCACTGAATTCCCATCCAAACAACAAACATTGTTTTTACAACAGAAAATGATTTTACAGTTTAAATGTTTTACTCATAAGTAACCCTTTCCTTTATAAAACGTGGCTTAAGTACCATGCATATTCCGCACGTGTGCGATCATGAAATGCGTATTAGTATTGTCGATGCAACTTTTATTTTATGCATAGGTTTATAAATTATAGGTCTATAAATGTGAAAAAATGTCCGCTAATAAATATTTTCATCAAAATTCAAATAAAAATACTTACATTTTCTTACAACAAATATTAGAAATTGTATAACTCTTTTTAATTTTCCCCAGAAAAATGACAGGGGAAAAGTTCGAGGGAAATTCTGTCCAAATTACCATCGGAAAGTTATTCACAATGGGGTGAAATTTTTCCTTTCCCTTTCGAAAATTGTTCACAATACCGGGTTTCCCGATGAGAGAAAAAGTTTGAGGGGAATTTTATTCATAATAGGGCTGAATAAGTTTTTTTCATAGTGCGGAGAGTAGTAAATTAAAAATGATTTTAATGGTTTTGATTTGCTTATTGAATAATGCTTTGTAACGCATCCTGAGACTTAGAATAAAAGAGAAAAAAAAAAAAAAAACAAATAGCTAAATTAAAACAATAAGAAAAATTGTTTTCACAATCGTTGTAAAATTCCACGCATTAACCACGCACCCTATAAATGAGATCATCTTGTTCCCAAGAATTCCATCTCAAATTCTTTTATTTACTTCACCGACCGTACCGTTGATTCTGTTTACTGGATTCTTTATATTCGCAAAAGTGCAGCTGCGCGCGAAAACAATCCTTTTGGAAGGTTAACGAGTTGAGTAGGATAGAACCGGAAAGAAACAAAAAAGAAAATACTGACCTATGTATGTGCATACGTATACATATATATAGAGTCAAATATCTTCGAAGTGACACGCGCCGTCGTAGTAGACACTCGATGGGGGATGAAATACTTATGTACGTGTATGTATGGGCATAAAGGATTGTATGTAAACGTTTTTTTTTTGTCTCATACGCAAATAGGTCACATCGATTCTTCATAACTAAATCAGTGAGATTGGTGAAACGACGAAATACGGTCATAGAAATTCGGTGCGAGTTTTTTTTTGTTGTAAATGTATCTGCAAACAAACAATAAATTTAATAGTTCTTTTGTATGTAAACATCGGATAATCCTTTTGTTGTCCTTTTTGTGGTAGACAAAACATAATTATATAAAGTCATAGATGATGTCATGCGCGTAATTAGTATCACGGATCATTTAGTAGGTGTTCAGAAATTGCAATTCGAGTTGTAACTTATCGATAATGTAGTGCATACGACAAGACGCCATCTTGGCAGCATGTGCGAGTGAAAGGAAGTGGTAGGCAGACGAGAATTCGTGAGTGGATTCTTCTTCCTCTTTTTGGTTTAAGCTTCGAAGGTGAGCAGTCGTGTGAGAAAGGCAAATTAGAATATAATAAAAAGTTTAAAATGAAAATTAAATAATTTATAAAGTAAAGTAAAGTTGCTAAAAAATTAAAAATACAATAGCAGCAAAGAATTTAAAACATCGAAGAAACGTGATTACTTAAGAATTGCTGGTATCCGAAGTCTCCCGTGCACATCTGCGCATGCGTGATTTACGTATCGGTGCAGCACGACGTAAGGAGCACTGAGGGCCATGCCGAATCCAGTGGTGTTACCACGACACGTTAACAGCAATAATATTCCAATAACCAAAAAGTTAAAATAAAAGAAACTGCAAATCTCCGAGATCCTGGCAGCATCAGCTCTTGCCAATTTCAATCAAATTCAACCGAAGCATGTTCCGGTAGTTCGGACAGACAGCGCTAGCATCCGAACATATCCCAGCACCCAGGCAGATAGAAGCCGTTATGAAAATTTAAGTAGCGAGACCAAAAGAAAATCTCGAAATTTCTTAAATTCAAACTAAAATAAAGATTTCCATTTAAATTTCTAGATTGCCTAATAAGTCAAGCAAAAATTGTGAGATGTCTAAAGGACACATAATTTCATTAAGTAAAAATATTTCTTTAAGAGTTCTGATTGTTAAGTTGTCAAATTGTCTTTTACATAAAATTTATCGAAGATTATATTCTTATCACTGCATTGGTTTACACTCATTTTAAAAGTTACCAAGGAGTAATGTGTGGTTCGTAAAATCTTGCTATTAAAATCTCAGTTTTAAGATAAAAGTAATGTAAAGCCTTAGTTTAAACATGAAATTTTAACATAAATCTTGTACAGCCGACAGCATACGAATTTTGTGCACAAACTTCGGAGCCGATATCCAGCAAATGGACTTAAAACCGTGAGTACATTTTAATTAGTATCTTGTTTTGATCTTTGGCTATAAGAAAAAAATATATATTCTATTCGTAATACATGGATGGTAGATTCGGTAATAAAATTTTGGTTGCATCTGAAATATCTGAACCAACGTGAACATAATTAAGTAGTATGTCATGCTTAAGATTCGTTAAATCTTTTCCTTTACAGTTTTATTCATTTACCGATAGATAGATTAGCATAGCATAAGTATATTCATTAAGTTCATCGAAATTTTTTTTTTGTTTATCAGCGAATAAAAATATTGTAAATGAAGTCAAGATAAAATTTTCAGTGTGTCCTTTTTCTTTGCTATCTAATGGTTATAACTTGGGTCTTCTGTGCGAATAATATCGAAGTAACGATGTGGATCTAAAGTGAACAGAAGTGAACAAAGACCGAATGACGTCATGAAAGAATAAACATAAAGGGGCTTTTCCTTAGACTAACGGCACCGGATTAGCCAAGGTGTGTGCAGGTTCTACCTCACGCAATGAGGGGCGGGTTGCGCCGAGACATCACATCCACCAAGATGTCTAGCTGAAGTAGTAAAGTTCATATAAATCATTATGATTATCCACGTAGTTCTTTTTTTTTCACTCTTGTTTTAAACTATGACGTAATGTGCTAGGATCAACCTCCTGACTTAATTTTCATTTTTCATACTATGGCACGATAATTATTTTTTTTTGTAATTGATTCCGACTGATGCATGCAGCAAGATCCCACCCCACCGTCGAGCTGAATGCCGTGCAACCGCAAGCGTGCCACTAGCTGCCCAATCATCAGGCCATCGATTGATGCATCAGGTCCAAATAGCCCAAACCAAAGGGATAGGAAAAGATTTCATTACAGCTTATTGATAAGTAACAGTGTAAAAGATAATATCGGCCAAATGTTCACCACGGCTTCGGTGGCATATATCAATCCGTTTGTAAAAATTGAGGATGACATCCTGGCAGAATGCAGAAATGATTAAATGATAACAATTGTTTGTATCCTTTTTGGACCACCAGAAGCATCTGCAATTTGAAGTGAAGAAACGCGACTCACTTTAAGGAAACATGGTTAAAATGGGAATGAACTCATTAGTTTTGAACCAAAGAAGATTTTGGAGAAGCGCATTGACGTGAGAAATCCAAGTTAGGAACAAAACGGAAGATGTACATATAGTACAAACGTCATCAAATAACCCACATTTTATTGTCTCCGGAACTATATACGTGTGCAAAATTTTAGGATGATCGGATATCTGGAAGTGGGTGTAAAATCGATTCCCAGATTCAATGCTCACAAAAGTGAAGTTAATATAAAGCTTGTAAAAACTATACAATCCTGGCGTGAAAATTATTAGAAAACGGATCCGTTAATATTTTTTATTAAATTGATGGTTGGGTTGGGTTGGGACTGCATATAAAGTTCAAGGTGGCCGATTACATTGAGGAAAAATAACTCTCTGCACAGTAGTGACATGTTTAGAAAGATAGTTCTAAAATCAGCGAGGTCACCGTCGACTAACACTCACTGTTCCAAGAATAAACTAAGACAACCATGTCCTTCAGGCCGATGTCCCCGTGAGGTTAACATACAATTTTTTTTTTTCATACTCGTAGCTAATGCTTTCCTTGACCTTTTTTCATCCATACAGAGGTTATTCCTTTATGATGTCAAAATTTTCGTTGGCATCCCTTGCATATGAATAGCACACAAACTCACAATGGCATCTTACACCTCCGTACGTTCAGATGCAATGAATAACCTCTTTGAAGGGAGAGCTCATTTGCATTATCCTTGCGAAAACAAAATGATGCCACTACTGCTACTGCTGCTGCTGCTTCTACTTCAGCATCTTATTCAACCACATAATTTGTGTCGTAGTCAGTCGTGAAAATTCCCAATGAGATTCCACTGACTGCGCGCACAAAGTGATTTCTCCGGCTCAGCGAACTGAGAACACCCAGCGTGCAAGCGCTGGCGAAGGGTTACACTTTACGAAAGCAAAAAGGAAATGATTCCTTTGCCAAATGATGCAATGCAATGCAATGCAATGCTACTAAACATTTTTGACATTGCGCACAAATGTCAACCTACCATATCCTTTTGAGCGCCATCTCGACTCAGCAGCCCTTGCATCCTTTCGTTCACGGCTCACCCTCAACAAATTGCATCTCCTCTCCGATGAAAAACATATTTGCATCCACATTCATCCCCAAAATTTCCATTCCAAATGATAGCGCAACGATTTTACCTTCGTTTTATTTTTTAACGTTCCTCGTGCGTGCATACTGCAAACTCGTAAATCGAATCCTTTGATACTAACTCAACCAGAGTGTGGATAAATACAGACTTTCAATCTAAATCTTGTGTTCGAAAGTGTCCACGAAATGTTCTATGAACTTCCAGAAATGAATATAAATTAGGATATCGGGTAACCACGCGGGGTGTCCTTGGAATGCAGATTGGCACCAAATCAAACAGGGGGTGGCAGTTTTGAAAATTCCAAAAACGCAATTCATACATCGAAAACATTCGCAGGACTTACAGAATAAGGAAACTTTAACACTTTCCGCATTATTTGCGGAGCGAGTGGAGGAACTTCTCGTCGTCTTAAGCGATTTCCATATGAATGGCAGGCGCGACACAGAAAGGGAGTGAATGTAAATGCGGCGGCAATGGGGATTGTAAAAATAAACTTTTCCACATCGTTTCGTTATACATAGTTGGTTGTTTGGCAGTACCACGGGAAATCTTCTTGGACGATCAACTGCTTTCCTTGAACCAACCAACAGAGTGCAGCAGAGAAAAAAATATCCCCGTATTCGTACAAGACAGACAGAAAGTATGAACAGGATAACGCTTCAAGTTCTCGATGCCAGATGGGAGAGCGTAAGGAAGGAAACAACCCCGAACACCTTAAGGAAACGGGCATTTGATATGCCAGCAGCAACAGTATCACTTGCGCTTATAAAAATGATAAAGGACGTGCTTACAGCGATTGCTTTGTAAACTCGAATTATGTGTCTCTTTGGGAGATGAGAGCTGGACGCGTTTCATTGTTTGCAAAAAAAAGAAATTAAAAAGCTTTGCGGACTCCGTTTGTATTTGAATGTAGAATGGATTGATGGGAGACGTCTTGTCACGAGTTTTGACAACACAGGGAAATGTGTCTAACTTGCATAGCGATGTCATTCAAACCTTCACAAGGTAAAGAGCATTCAAGACATTACAGTGTTTTTGAGGAACTAAGAAGTGTCTAAATTGTGCCATTTTATATACAAAGGAATGCGATGGGAAATAAACATCGGCACATTTCTTTTTTTTATTTTCATTTTTTTGACAAATCTATCACAGAGATGTTTTAAGAATACAGTATTATCACAAAAATGGAGCTCAATGAAAAAATACATTTAAAGATTATTTTTATCATATCGAATAATAATTCTCTTTAGGACATGTTAATCCTTAAACTACATGAGAGATTTGTAAAGTTTTTCAGCAGATTTTTACATGTTGACACTTGACAAGTTGTAGTCTATTGGTATGTAGGTCTGGTGTTTTCGCGTGTCTTGCTATACATAGACCAGTTGGTGATTTTTTAATGTGTAAACATCTTAGCGTTCGTCACGCGTAACCAAACTTAGTATTAGTGCATTATCTGTATATGATTCTCTTAGTATTAATGTATTCTCTGTTTATCCGCCACCATACACAAACAAAAAGTTCCCGGGACGAATAATCTAATCCATATATGGCCTTATGACGCTTTATGAAAGTGACTTAAGGCCATTATGGCTTTATGTCACCTTGAAATGAATTGTTTCCCTTACCTCATTAAATTTGAATCGGCCCATTAGCCATCCTTAAAAGTTCAAAATTATAAAGACGGAGCATGATCTTAGAGCAACTGTAAATATTTATTTTTAATAAATACAATTACTAATGACAATTTAGGAGAAGGAAATTAATTAATCTTTAGCGCTTAACAAAAAAATCCTGGGAATGGGATTGTTCCTCTTGCTGTTTCATCTAATGCTCAAAATCTAAATACGAGTATCTAATTAAGATAAAGCATAGTGAGAAATTCGCGCAAATTTTATTTATGAAATTTCTTTTCTCAAATTCTCAAGTACCTACTAGAATTTTGCTTCTTTTTTTGTTATCTAGCTATGTATGTATATACGTAGATTATGAAAAATTAAAATTTGGGAAAAGGAACTTATAAGATTTTATAGTTTTTGAGAATTGGAGAAAATAAAGATAACCTTTTTTTTAAATCTTATCTTTCCGAAAATTTTGAATCTTCGACAAAAAAAAATGTTCCACCCCATCGGGACATACATACATAAGTCCCTATTTCAATTTGGATCTTATGTCCCACGTAAGTCGGACTTATAACGCTGCCCCGATAAAGAAATAGTGAGAAACCATATGGTCTTATGTCGCTTTGTGAAAACGTCATAGTGCCATATTTTGAAATATGGCCTTATGTCGCATGGTCTTATGTCACGGCACCGGTTGAAATGCTACAATTTTAAAGTTTTCTTAACTTATATAATTTCTACATCAAAACAATGTTTTTTTTTTTCACATCTTTGATGCAGTTTTTTATTTTGTTTTGTAATTAGTAAATGTACTTAATATTTGGTCAAATTGTTTTTAAGACACTCCGAACTCTGTTAGGTATACTCGCAATTAATGCTTTTATCACATCCACTGTCATTCTTCCACACATCGTCAATATTTTCTATCGGGAAAAATGTTGTTGAATTCGTTCGAGAATTGATTTTAATTAAAGCCAACAATTTTCGATAGGATTTAAGTCTGGAAACCTGCCGGCCTACGTTTTCTAAGAAATATGGCATGGAACACCATCTTGCATAATGGTGTAGTCTGTTGGAGGAGACAGACAGACTTTGCAAATAAGTCAAAAAAAAACCCGAATTAAGTACTCGTACGGTTGTAGTTCATAATTTTGTACCATATTTTGCCTACAACATTTAACCCATGGCTGTGTTTATAATTTTTTGGCGGGGTACTGTATATATGCCGCCGACGCCGCCCGCGCCGTGGTGAACATTTGGTTGATACTATCTTTTACATTGTTGTCGACTGATTAATTAAGTATTAATAAAGAAATCAAAATCATTTCAATATAGTAATTTTTGTTTTTAATATTCTCATGGTTAAACCCTAATTGGCCCACCCTGTAGGCTGTGTGAGCTTGTGTTTTGTACGAGTATAGACAAGACACGTCTCTTAGAAATGACACAGCTGTTTAAATGTTTCTATCTACTCATAGAGGTGGTTTTTCCAAAAAAATCCGGGAGGATCCTGCCATTAGTGAGTCGGAGGCAGGCGAGACATATTAATCCGCGAAGACGATACAAATAACTGCCTTGCGGTATTTCATTCTCCTCTCCATACATGTTTATGCATATTGCTGTACCCGGGAATCTAGAGAAGATTCGAATCAATTCCTTCTTTCGCTATTCTAAAAATTTGGGCGATATGGTGCTGAAAGTGAAGGACTTAGGAGGGGTTAGATTAGCAGGCTGATAAGAATGGTTACATTCTCTTCAAACTTAGGTCAATGTGAACCCATTGTGATATACCCATAACGTGTTCCATGTCTATGTAGGTTCCAACCATTTGAACGCCTAGCAAATTCAAGCCGGTCCGATGTTGATCCATTCGAGCTAGTCCATGTTTTCGAAGAAGAATTTGCCCAGGGCAGTGGCAGAGGAAATTGACTGCGTATATGTCATCATAATTCAGACGTATAGTTGTGGCCAGTTAGTACTCCTATCAGCATTGACAGGGATTTCCTGCCTTTTTGTACGAATTTTCTTGTTTTCGTTTTGTCGTATTCTGGACACAGTCTTCTTGATACATACCTCGCAGGTGGTTTGTGATTTCCAGCTGTTATTAACTTCAATTAGTGATGTTTGTTCAATTTTAGCCTTAAGGTTACAGAGTGAAGGTTTAACCATATCATCTGCTTGTTCTTGTTCTCTGTCTATGGCTGACGGCTGAGCCCTTTCTGGTCGATTCATCCACTACTTCATTGCCTTTCATCGATTTACTCATAACATTTCCATATATTTATGTGAATAGTAAAACCTCCTAATTGGGACACTCCGTAATCGGGACGACCTCCTAATCGGGACATCCCATTTGCCAACCCTAAAAGTTTTCATACAATATACCCTCTGTAATCGGGACACTGAAATCGGGACACCTATTAATTGGGACACTCAATTTAACTTTCATAGAACCTCCATAATTGAGCCAAACCTCAGAATTGGGACATTAAATTAAAAAAGTCAGGAAATATGACTTCTCTAATCGGGACAATTCGAGTTGAACCTCTCAATTGGGACACTAGACCCGAAAAAAAGCAATTGTGACTTCTCTAATCGGGACAGTAAAATTCCATTAACTAAATGTTCGCAGCTGTATCTCATTCTACCAATTTTCAAACCGTTATATTTTTACAGAATAGTGACTATATTGGAGACATAAAACAACAGAACAACGTTTTATTTATTTTCATTGAATATTAGATATTGGTACCGTGCAGTTGCAGTTGTTTTTGTGTGGATACAATACATTTTTTAAACTTTTTCGTATGCATACGCGTTGAATTTCGCGTAATGAGATAGTACCACATACATTTTTATAACTTTTCATAAAATAAATGTCGTTTTATTTCAATAAGGTATGATTTTGTAAACGAGATAGGGCATTCCATACTTGTTTTAATTGAAAATAGCAGTTTTTTCTTAAGTAGTTGTCTTTTTCTATATTTTTTATACAAACTTCTATAATTGGGACGCCTCCTAATCGGGACAGGAAAGAGTCGGTTCCATCAGTGTCCCAATTAGAGAGGTTTTACTGTAGTTATCTCCAAGTAATTGAAGCTGCAATCTATCAGGTGGTGATAGAACACAAATTAATTTTCAAAAACACACAAAGAGGTCTTATGTAGATTACAAGAAATTGAGGTCTGTACTGCAGTCCTATAAAATGTTATATTTCGTAATTCACGATTTCCACGTGCACCTCCCTTTTTTTATTTGATTTTATATAATTTTAAGGTTTTTCATTGAAGGACAAAAAGTTCCTTTCTAATAATCGACGTCTAAGTAATTAGTCTCCTCTGTCAAACTTGATGTACTTCCGGCAGGAAGATTTACTATCGCAATATCGAAGGGAGGCACACAACCAAGAAAAGAAGAAAAGGAAAACCAAATTGACGCGGTAATTTCAAAAGTCATCGATTGAATTGATACGCCAGCAATTTGCAATTCGCTGTCATGCCACTCCAATTAACTGATGCGCAATTTTTTTTTCCCCTTTTCTCCATGTGAATTTGACAGCCACTCCCACAAGGTATCCTTCATCCTTACATTTGGACAAACGAAAAATCTCCATTTCGGTCCTATCGCCTCTTTGCGATCTGCAATTTCCGTCAATCAATGGTGAGCGGTGGTGTCGAAAACGTGGCTTTCCCTCACATACCACCCCCCCGACCGTGACTCATAATACCCGCACCGCCACCGCCGACGCTATCCAAAATGACGAGAGCAGCCGGTATTGGAATGTTAGCCTGTAATTTAAGTGAATACTGATTGGCTACAGATTGACGGCGAACGACGTGAATTGAACGTTGTGGCATGTGCGGCCGATAATTGCCCTCATCTATCAACTAGGATTTGTGTGGCCCGCAAAAACGGTTGGCTTTCTCCTGCTCGCCAAATACACAGACTACACTAAGCTTTTTATTTGCCTTCTATTCATGGATAAAAATTGTCAGAAATATCCCCATAAAATGTGTTATCCTTTTCAAAAAAAAAAATATATATATATCAGCTAATAACAATAATCATAACACTTGTAGGCAAATCGATTTAATCGGCCATTCATAGACGAGGCTTCGATGCAAGGATATCTAGGAACGTGGTGAAAGGCTTACGATGCTGCACATTGATATCCTGAATTACCATTACCATCCATTCAGCGGTAATAACCCGTAAAAAATGTATCGATATAGAAAAAGAAAACAAAGTACGGACAGGATATCCTTACTCATATACACGATGTCGAACGATACCGAAATAACCATGTACATATAAGAGCTGCCGATATACGACCACGCCCACTGCTTTCGACGCCATGGATGGATGGAATTATACGGATACTGATATTTTCTGAATGAAAATCACTTTAGCCAAGGATACGGTACTGCACTTACATGTGTATTAATGTGCTTTTGTTTTTGTTATTTTTCCAAAATTTAGGCAGAGTTTTCTACAGGATGCCCTGAGAGCTGAGATATTTTATAGAAAAAAAAACGATGGAAACCAACTAGGACAAATTTGGCAGATTTGTTTTGTTTATTGTGGAAAGCAATCTTGACTGTTATTTATAAGCTAAGTAGACAACGATAAGAATGTCATACCTTAAAAGTACAGCTTCTTATTGCTTAAGCCTTTGGATAGACTTCAGATTGAGAATTTGGATGTAATATGCAGCAAGTAGATTATATAAGACTCTGCTCATAGCTGACTCGTCCATCGTATCCATTTTGGATTACACTGGAAACTTCTGATGAATATAAATCTAAAGAGGTACCTCTCAGTTCACAGGTCGGTTAACTCTACAAAAAAGAAACTGGTTAGAGTCCACATTCATCCATCGGCGAGGGCAGTGCTATAACACAGCTTCTGCTATAGTCAGGTGGAATACTTAAAGGCATTTCGAATGAATACCAATCGCAGAGTCATCCATCCTTTCGAATAAGTCCCATCTTTATATCGGTCGTAACCTTTAATAAATTATACAGGTGTCTTGGTTAGTGGATTGGTTTGTTAGGGTAAGAGAAGAGATCCTCTTCACGTCAGCTGCGAGTCGGGCCAATTGTGTTCCCCTCAGGGACTGTGCTAATAAAGAGGGTGTTGTTGTTAAACATCTTCTAATTTAATTTAAGATTTAATTTTAACTCTGTCAATTTATTTATACTTTCACTAATGTTTAATTGTGATTTAATATTCTTAAATACTTTGTTATGAGCTTTCACGTACTATAAAAGACTTTTGTTTTTATTTGTACCTTGCCAAATAAAATTGAAATTGAATTGGATTGAAATAATTGGGGGCTTGTGTGAGTGAAGGGTTTGTAAGGAGGAAGAGAAAAGTTTAAATAAATATGTGGATTCGTGAAAAACGCCCTGTATGTCGTATGAACTCCAGTGTAGAAATCGATAGATCTAAGCGATGTCTTCCCTGGTATTTGTACCCTATTGTGCATAGAGCACGGACAGTCTCAGAGAAAGTGTTTGATGCTTTCTCCACATGAATCCCATTAATTTCAATACATTTCTTCAGTCGATAGATCCATCTTTCAAATCTGCTTTTAAAATCCTCCTTTTGGAGTTTTTCGATTTCGACACTGACTGCACTAATAATCTCTTCATTAGATGTGAAGATGTTTCCCCTCAAACCTTTTTCTATTCTCGGAAACAGCCAAAAGTCGCACGGCTGACCGAGAGCGCAAGAAAGCTACTGGTTTCTTCAGCAATGTGCGTAGGCGCATTGTCGTGGTGCAAAAAGTAGCGACGCAGCTCCTCTTTTTTTCGGTGTCATAGTAAATTTTTGAAAACTCGTGGTAAGCAAGTTTAAGTATACCAGTTAGCAGTGACTGTCTGACCAGTTGTAAGCGGGATGACGGTGACCATTTTTATAAATTTTGTCGCCGACTTTTTTTATTTGGACTTTACTGAACGATTTGCGCCTTCTGGGATCCATATCGTGGACTGTTGTTTGGTTTTCAGGTCGTACATGTAAAACCAAGGCCCATATTGTGAGTGTCGATCAACGATCGTCACGACAATTGTCGATTGCGTCGATTGATTCGCAAAAACTCTTTCACATTTCTAAAAAAAAGCATCGACTAGAATCTTGTGATCGACTATAGGCGACTGTCAAATCGACAAATTTCGATCACAATCACAATATACAGTACCAAAATCAGCACTCGACGATCCATAGTTGTCGCTTATTGATCGTTGATCGACACTCGCAATAGGGGCCCAAGATACATTACCTATAACGATCTTGTTAAAGCAGCTCGAGACTCTCCATTTTTAAACTTATCCAGGAAATGTTGAGCAAAACGAACACGAGCCTCTTTTTGCTCTCAATTCAAAAATGTTGGAACCCATCGAGTTGACTTCTTCGAATATTTCAGGTGATGATTTAAAATTCGTGACACAGCCATGGCATTTAAGCCCAGTTCATTCGCTATCATTTGTATCGTCGGTCAATTATTTGGGCCGACCTTCACGAGATTCGTCCTCAATAGAAAAATGGCCAGTCTGGAATCTTCGAAACCACTTTGAAATAGTAACAAGATATTGTTAGATTATAAGCTACAATGCATCTTTTCTTTTCAAAAATTACTAAATTGATACCAACTAAGCGAACCTTTGTTAATCACTACTATAGGCCAATCATAAGTTTTATTTTTTTTCTACCCAAATTTAGTACTTCCCTTACCCGTTGTGGGCTCGGATGGATTTTTTATCATGGCTTTGATAGCCTTACATGTTTGGATTTGATTCCACATTAGCGAGTGGCGTTTTGTAAAAGACTTGTGTAAGCGGTCTTGACTGCTTGCTGTAGTCATCAAATTATCCACGTCTTCCGCCCCTGCTTATGCTAGTTTATCTACTCTCTCACCATGCAAACTGAACTAAAATCCGACAGTACAGACTGTCAGTTCCTCGTGCCTGTTGACTTGTCATCTATTTTATACATTTCTGTATAGAATTCGGATCAATCTTCTGTCAAATCCCAGCTTCGCAGTCTTATAATGAGTTACTGTCTTCCAGTTTATAGCAGTAAATTAGGATCAATTGGAGAGGTGACTCACAGTAGTACGAACAACTTTTGGTGAAGAGCCAGAACGATAAGCACTTTTTTCCTTACCAAAATTGAGCACGCAGTATTTCCAGCCGATCCTCAGAGACCTCAGTTTTTTTTATTCATTTTCAACGACTCCAAGACTATCGAGTCTAGCAGACCCATGCTATCGAGTTTCCAGACAGTGGATGTCTAACTTCTGTACACCATATCTTGTCTTTAGGTCCTTTACGATGGTCGTTCTAAATAGCCCCGGAGCCTGTAATTTCAATTTTGTAAATTTTTAAAATATTAAAATTAATTATATATGAATAGTAAACCGCTAACTACAAATGCGGACCTAAAGAAAAATCCCTTCCGAGGTAAATTAAGAGTGCACCTTAATATAGCCACAAAACAAACCGCTTCGACTCTTGAGCGCAAAAGAATTAATTTCTTTTTTAATTTTATGACTTCATTGTCATGTCGGACACGTATCGCCATTATGCTGCAGTCTAGAAAGGGGAGAAATCAACTAAAACACTTCAAGTGGAAGCCATTAAATAATTCTGCGGCTTACCGAACACCACGATTGCAACTTGCTCTCGATGCGAATTTTAAATGCACTGCTCTTAGCGCTGCAACGTCCGTTTCGTTATAATTTAATTAACTCCTTTTGACAGGTAAATTAAGTCTTACAATGCAGCTCTGCCCATAATTGGCTTTATTACTCATTCATCTTCCATTATTATCCAATTGACAGGTTAATTAGGGAATCGCCACTTTTTTTATAGACTCCTTCGTCCTTCCACTGTCACTGCAATGTTCAAATCATAGGGACACAAGAGTGTCGTTTAAATACCCGCAATTGTCTTCTGTGAGGCAGATTTTAACGCGAAGATTTTTTTGAGAACACTTGTCCCCTCTGTTTGAAACTCTGAGTTGACTCACTCAATCGATATGGCTCTATCTGCCAGGGGGGTTTCACTCAATGACGACAAACGATATCACCTGAATTGATTGGTAAGCACAGAGTGGGTGCGAAATAATCAGCCCCATTCCAACATCCTCCTGCCGCTGGAAAGCATCAGTTACGCTGACTTTATTGTGTCAAGTTGATTAATGGTCGTACTATTTACGTGCACTTCGAGTGGCAGCAGCGGAGTAAGAAATAACCTCTATGTATATCCCTATTCAGATGCTAGATGGCAACCCATCGTCAGCACAATGTCACCGTCATCTGTTTGGCAGCATTCGTGGTAGCCAATCCATCCGATGTCTGAAAGCCAACCTCATCGCAATGTCTGGCAACATTTATCCTCGAATTATCATCATTCCACGAATGAAGCGCGGAGGGGCGGCTATGAGAATGAGAATAGGAATTCCAGCATCGTAGGCGTCGCGAACGAATGGAAAAATGGGATTCCATTCAGATTATCATGGAGTTGTTCGTCTTCTAAATTCTCATCCTTTGCCGTTATGGTCCTCCTCGATAGGATACTTCCTCTCGTATTCCTTCTTCCATTTATTCTCCGTCGATTGCTTTTTCTAAGTAGAAACGGTTGGTCTTGTTCAAGGATATAGTGAGCGATTTTCTTAGCCTTGGCTTTCAAGGATCCTTGAAGTTCTTCGCAATAGTGTTGCGTCGTTTTTGCGTTTGTTAGTTTCGCTGAAGGATAATGTTTTATGGTTTTAATAATAAATATTATCCGCTTTCGTGGTGGTTTTAAGTGCGCTTTTTGACCGAACATTTCCTACCTTATTCATAGTTAAGGGTATTTGGCTATGAACCATTAAAAAATAACGGAGTAAACATCGATGTAATGCGAAGCGAAGGATTCAGATTATGTAGCTTTGGTTATGGACACAAAAACACAGGTTTTTTGTTTCGTTTCTATCAAAATGAATCCTGATTGTTGGAAATTATTCAAAACCTCGTCAGCATCGTCCACAGTATTCATATTCATGTATGTAAAAGTCTCTGCTCACTTTCAGCGCCGTAAACGATATTTTACTTGAATTAAACAAAAAATAAATAAAAATCCGAATGACAATAACTGCGGTAAGCAACGAGCATACAAGCAAACAAATGGGAGGGCGGGAAAACAGTAAAAATTTTATCCAAAAGTCTCCTGCAACACTATTCCAATATTTGCTCACATCAACGCCATCTGCAATTCGAAATTTATTTTCACCGGATTTCAATATGCATGGCCTTTCCTCTCGACACATTCATGCTCATCGTCCCATAAATCGAATCCTTTTGCAATGTTTGCCATTGGATTTTTATCCATCGTCCCACGAAAAACAACAAAAAAGGCAAACAGGACAAATCCACGACGACAATGGTGAGGGCAAAGAAAAAAAAACATAGCATCCTCGTAATTATTATTTTTCACCATCTTCCTGTGAGTTTCTGGCAAAATGGAATCTGCATACCAAATCAACAGAAATATCCCAATCACAATGTGGATTCATTCAGACATGCACGGACACACTTACGTACATAAGTATCCTTATCCCGGTTTCAGGGATAATTAATTGTTTTATGAACAAATTGAAAGCTCCCAATAAAATGTTTGCCACTGAGCATTTTTACATGCACATGCACATCTGTGGGGGATGAGCGGCAGCAGGCACGCAGCCAGCAACCAATAAAAATAAATTCACAGGCTTTTGCCTGCGGATGATGGTCGTAGATAGTGCACGGAAAAATACACTAACATAACGTAAAAATAACCACAAACAATGCTCGTATTTATTTTTTGTATTACATCATTTTCGTGCCGTTTTTTTTTTTTTTTTTTTTTGTGAAATATTAAAGTCAATATTTATAACGAGCATCTTATCGATGACACAGGCCCGATGATGTTGGCGACTGATTTGATTGTTCTTCGTCCTGTTATCCTTTGAAACCTTTGATACATGGGGTTTTTTTTAAATACATCTACCGAAATGCTAATCATAAAGGCATAAACGGTACTTATGCAGAAACGCTGTGAAAAATGTAGGCCTAAAGTAGGCCTATATAGGGTTACCAATTCCTTACTTACAGGATCTATATCCGCTACATTTTATAAATATGATATTTTAAGCCCTTTTTAAATTGTAAGCGACTTTTGGACCCATTTGTTTTTATGTAGTAAATTTTTGCTCCAAATATTTATTTTACTATTTTGTTCCCAAAAAGGAACACATTTTAAAAGTAATGTTATTTTTTAGTGAACAATATTGAATGCGACATTATGGGGGACAGACAAAAGTAGGCTTTATCCTTCCAAAAAAATTCTAAGACTTTTTGACTTAAAATATGCGTATTTTAAAGCACTTAAGACTGAGCTGAATTGCAATAAAATAGATGAAGGGGAAGTTTACAAATGAACATAAAAACCTACCGAGCTTCATATTTTTAAAATGTTTTTTCAGAATGATGTTACTTCTTGATTTGGTTATCTTCCAAGCCAATATTTCTCAAGGCATTTACAATCAACGCAGATAATCGATATTTTCATACGACTGTAGATGTAGGCATGTTATAATTTTTCCAAAGCAAGTTGCGAAAAAGTAGCCTTTATTAGCTTTGAAATAAATTAAAATTCCGGCAGTTTCACCGGAAATATTTCTCAGAATATTCTTGAATCCGCTTTCGAAATGATATTGTTTGGTAAAATGGACGCCGAAAATGTCAAATTTTATATAAATGTTTAGTTTTTGTTAAAAAAAAAGTCCAGCGGCAGTGTATCATCAAAAAAGTTTGCATTTCGCACATGTATTTCAAAAGTGACACAACTCAAAAAACCCAATTTTTGAGTTATTACCAACAAAAACACGTTAAACTTCCACCCAACAGATTTATAAAAAGTGCATTAACTTAGATTCATTTATTAGCCCTGCAAGTGACACTTATGTCACTCTAAACTTTTCAAACGAGATCAAAGTACTTTTGAAAAAAGTAACACATTTTCAATTATGGTCCGATCCCATAGCAAACGGGTGTGTATATTTTATATAAAAAGTGCATTACTTGGCGTTGTGCAATTTTTCTTAATCATAAGTAAACAGTGCGCATTTTACATTTCGAATTGAAACAGTTTAGATTTAGATGGTTTATTTGCCAGTACGCTCCTAAAATTAATTTTTTCTGAAAAACCTAATTTTTCGAGTTGTGTCACTTTTCAAATACATTTGTGCAATTTAATTTTACTAATATTTAAGACAGAATTGCTTGACTAAGAATTTAGCCCGACAACTTACAAAATGTTCATCAATTCTTGACAGGTATTTCGTATAACCCCTTTCGATTCGATTGGGACATATTACATATACATATTATAAGATCCCAATATATGTTCAAAATCACAGAACTCTAAAATTAAACAGCAGAGTGGTAGGGATTAATCCCAATGATAGAACATAAAAAATATTTTTTTTACCATAGTGGCTTTTCGAATCGAAAGGTTATGCATTTTTTCGAGTGAAAGTGGATTGAAATCGAATTTGAAATTCACTCGAAATGGAATTCAGTGTTCTGCATTTCGAGTTTATTTGAATTTTTGGAATCCACTTCGAATTTATTTGTTTGAAATGTAAAAATCAGCTCTGGAAAATCATTTCAAAGTTATTTGAGATTTCAGTTCCTTATTTTTGTTTTGTGAAAGTGATATAAACATTTAAAAAAAAAATATTTTATTAAAAATTGGTGAAAATCGCGAGGTTAAGGGATATTACCAAAGGTCAGTGGGAAAGGATTTTGATCTTGATCGTGGTAGATCCATAGTTAGAAAAGTTTTCTGGGAGATGTTTAAACATTTTGCAAATTGTGTTCGAAGTGGACTAACAAGACGCAGATGGAACAAGCAAATATGTTTTCTTTTTTGGAAAATTAAGGGATTCCGGGGATTTAAGATTGTTTGGATGGTACCAACAAACATTCACCTTCTCCGCTTCAAAAAATTTATAAAAATGTTTTATTTTGTTAATATGAAATGTTAACTACAATTTCTTATCTCTAGTCGTTCAGTCTTCAACCTTAGTGTATGCTTTCTCCCTTTTAACAAAACCCTTCGCAAAATCTTGATTTTCTTCCATGTAATTCAAGAGAATACTCTCTTGCCTCTGATATACATTATGTGTGTTCCCCTATTAAACAAATCAATTATTCTTTAAGTCTTATTTTTTTACTCACATTTTTCAAAATGATTCTGTTCATGAGATCAATCAAATAATTCACTTTACAACGGCATGTGAATTCAATTCACGTCAAGAAACTTAAACGAATTTAATTTACTAAAAACAAAGAATTTTCAGAATGCAGAACACTAATTTACTGTTGTTGTCCTTGTTATATCGAGTGGAATGAAAAACACCAAAATATTCACTCTCGAACACACAATCCACAATTCATAATTTCGTTCGGAATACAGAACATTTAATTCCACTTTTGATGGTTGAATTCACTAAAAGTGGATGCAGAATGGGGCAGTAATGCAGTGTTTTGGCAAATTGACCATTGCAAGTCAAAATAATTCATTTAAAATGGTAAATTGGGTAATTGGTCCAATTTGTTTACTCAAAATACGACACATATGAATACCAAGGTCAGAAGAAAGATAGAAAGACTGTTGGTGACCGATTTCCAATTTTGAATCGTCTCTGAATACACATACATACATATGTGTATAAATTGAGTTAACGGACAATGATTTTGTCAAGAACATAAATCTGATTAATTTACATTTAGCTTTAGCAACCAATCTCGCTTAAAAACATTTCGAGACAATTTCTCAGCATCAAAATCCAAAACAGCCATAAATTCAAAATGGAAACTTACAAATTTATTGTAGAAATCATAAGGAGATAACTGTATACTCGTATAAAGCAAATGGTGCATCTTCAAAATAACTTTGGTGTACTAATTTTCGAAAACTTAATACAAGAATAACAGTAGATCGTATATTTGGAGTTCGAAACTTTCTATTAGTAGAGAATATGTACTCGTACTCGAACTACTGTCTCCGGCGCAAAAAGTGAGATATTTTTTATTGAAAAAGTTAGCCCATTTCATGCACCGACTTTGTACGAGTATTTATCTCTTGCAAAAGCTAAAGTGTAACAAATCATACAATTTCCTCTCTAAGCCACTACGCTACTACTACAGCAATTGGGGGTAGGGGCAGAATGCCATAGTGCACTTAATAAGGATTAGCCATGGCTCGTAAATCATCCTAACTTGCTAAACTAAAGCACAAGTACACACGCACAACTGCAAAGTGCAATTCATCTATCAGACAGAAGGGCATTCGTGTTTTAATCACCATTCCGAGGGAAAAACCGCGTCCAGTGACAATCTATCTAGATGAGCACTTGCGTTTTTTATTTTTTCTAATAGATACAGAAACCGTAGGGTTTATTAATTTCATCCAATTAAAAGAGCCGCAGGTAAAATTTTTCCAGCAAAAGTTCTATGGATAAGTTGAAAGATAAAATGACCTAGTTTTGCCGGATCACATGACTCATCAGCTGTATTGTGTGTGTAACTTTTAAAGTTTTCTTAATTTGCACGACTAACTAAGATATGGTTGCAGAGTATGGTATGCGTAACTAATGGTTTTTTTGCAACGTAGCTTATAAGTTCGCCGTTATTATTTTGCATTTTCTTAATCCTATTTCACATTTCATTGCATTCTGTTACTGCGCTTCAAAAAAAAATCAAAATAATCGTGAAATAAATATATTCCAAGCCAAAATAATATTTAATTAAAAACAACTTTATAAGCATATATATCTACAAATCAAAATACGAAAATAACAAAAAAAAAAAATGAATAAAACTATATAATGATGAAATATTATTTTTTGTTGTGAACGCTTTTGAAACGCTGCAGCGGGATTTCTTCTGAACACAATTTGGAGTACCTCAGGGATCTAAACTGGGTCCTATCCTCTTCATACTCTATACAAATGAGCTTCTTCATATTTTTAAAAAAAATCACACCATTTTCCTATGCAGACGACACAGCAATAGCGGTTTAGCACCGGTCCCTAGAAACGGCGACCGAAATAATGCAAGAGGAATTTAACAAAGCCGTGAAATGGTGTCATGATAATGGCTTGATAATCAACGCAGCAAATACCAAGGTGATAAACAGCACAAGTCCTCATCATAGAGTTACCCAACGGCAGATACTTTTGAAAAATGATACATGTACTTCCACAGCCACCCAGCTAATAGAGATTGTAGAAACCTACGAATATCTAGGTGTCATTATCGACAGTCATTTTATCTGGAACACGCACATCGAAAGAAGTCGCTCTTACCTATTTACTATTCCTTGATCGAGTCCAAACTGAGGTATGGTATACTTGCTGAGGGTAGTTCGTCGCAATCCCATATGAAGAAAGTTTCTTCTTCTTACAACAGCAGATATGGTAAAAGACAGCTGAAGTATAGCGTTACCTTACCTTTGAATGAATTCCCTCAATATTTAAAGAACATTCGAAGTTTTAAATTTAGAAAAAAAAATTGAAAGATTATTTCTTAAACCTATTAAAAAAATAAAAAAAAATAAACCTATTAACTTAAATTTAAAATCCCTGATGATTGATGGTATCTACTTACGTACATAAATGTAAATGTAAGTGCTCAAAACATATAAATATAAGTGTAAACAAAAATCCCAAAAGATGTTGGTGGATAAATTCACTTCGATCGTCCCGAAGCTTGTTGTTGTCATTCCGTAACACTAACACTCGTTTATATATTATCCAGACCCATACTTTATATAGCATCCAGACCCATACTTTTTTTTTATTTACATATATATTTACTAGTGTTTACCCGGTGTGCTTCCCCAGTCGCGGTTTTGCAAGGCCTTACCTCCGGAACTACTTCTAGAAGTAGTGAACATAGAATTAGGCCGCATTACAGGCAATGAAATGTTTCAATTATAAAAGAAGTCCTTCCGTAATGCAATACTGTTCATTGAACCTAAAACTAGTGAAATGGAAAGCATTACGAAACTAGTGAAGAGTAATGTAGGATGGAATTGGTATATGCTTAAGAAAAGTTGAGGGCATTACCGTACGAATGCGAGGTAATGCGGCAAGGAAGGACCCAACAAGTATACTTTTCTGTAAAATTGATCTCACTGCGTTGTTAATGATTGTCGCCTGCTTGTCGCATTTGAAATTGCGTTTGTTTGTTTACTGCAGTCTTTTTGCCAATGCTGTTCATCGAACCTAAAACTAGTGAAATGGAAGGCATTACCGAACTACTGAAGAGTAATGCAGGATGAAATTGGTATATGCTTAAGAAAAGTTGAGGGCATTACCGTACGAATGCGAGGTAATGCGGCGAGGAAGGACTCAACAAGTATACTTTTCTGTAAAATGATCTCACCCCATTGTTAATGATTGTCGCCTGCTTGTCGCATTTAAAATTGCGGTTTGTTTGTTTACTGCAGTCTTTTTTACATTTGATTTGAGATTTTGTGCGGAAAAGTTGCGATTTGTAAGTGAAATTCTATACGTTCTGTGCTATAAATTTACGCGTGCTGTGCTAAACTAAAAATTTAAAAAACTAAAGGGTGAGTACATTTTTATTTATTTTAGTTAATGTTAACTCGTTTTGCAAACCATTTATTTGATTTATTTTAAAGCTGTGTTCTTTTAAAGTTTTATTAGATAATGTATAACACATTTATGTATGTATATAATGTTACCGGCCAAACCCGATGTGTCCTAGGCCAAACTTGATTATCCTAAGCATATCAGGACAAACTAGTTTGACCAAACAAATTAAAAATACAAAATAATATTTTGCCAAATAAAATAAAGCGAAAAAGTGAATGTAGAATATTTTGTGGCGAAATAATTACACGCCTAAATGCAAGTTTGCCAAATAAAAACTGTGAAGAAACAAAATGCGAGTTGTTGATATGCGAAATAATAAATGAACTTTTAGCTGCAGTAAGTTCATTCTTTATTGGAAAAAAATCTAAAATTACCCTCAATACTGTTTTTTTTTAATTAAGTAGACTTTATTTAAATAAATATTGCTCATCTTATTGATTGCCTTTTAATTTTACCCATAAGATTACATGAATAATAAATCAAAATCAGTTTGGCCTAACATGCTTACTAGTTTGACCTGACATGCTTAGGACAAACTACAGTCAAAATCAGTTATAACGATCTTTAAGGGACCGACGAATTTGGTCGTTATAAGCTATATATCGTTATAACCGATGTCGTTGTAAGCGATTTTAACTGTAGTTTGGCCTGATATCGGGTTTGGCCTGCAATCGGGTTTGGCCGGTAACAAATATACATATTTGTATATACATGTATTTGAGTTTGATTATAAATTTTAAGGGCCTTACCAACAACTTTTCACTAAGTCGATTTAAGTTATCGCTTTTAAATCCCATTAAATTATAGCATATTAAGAAGTAAATTAATATAATGTTTTCCGTAATTAATTAGAAACATACGTATTTCCTTATTGAGTCATGTTGACACCTTACACAGAGTGTTAAAATTCTTGTGGTCAAACATTATTTTTTTAGTGGTCAAAAATTAGTCATCGTTTTGTTTTGATTTTAATTGTAATCATTTTAAATAATAGCATTCCCATATTAATTATGTATTGACTAATCATTTGGTTATTTTTACAACATTTTATACTAAGACTCGACTTCAAACTTAGGTCGTCTCTAAAATTGGTTGTTGGGAAGCCCTAAGCTTTTTTGGATCTGGTTTCTAATCTTGCATGGTTTTTCCAGTGAAAATAAAAAAAATGGCGATAAGTAACCGTCACCTTTTGCGATTAATAAAGGCTGAGAAAGAAAAGTTTAGGGATAGATTGACTAATAGTTGTAGTAGTGAAGAAGTTCAGACGACACATCCAGAGAGTCAATTGAATTTTGAAGAGCTTAGTTCGCCAGCAGGTAACCTTCAAGAAGAAAATGCAATTACTGCCGGAGTGAGAACACTACGAGAAAAACTTAAAGATTGGTATATTGCATACAATCCTCCTAGAGAGAGTTTTAGGGTCCTCTTAGAAATTTTAAAATCTGAAAACTTAGATGTACCTACTGATCCAGAAGCTATATATCGAAAACGAGAACAAATCTTTGTCAGATCTGTGGCTCCTGGACAATATTGGCACTACGGAATTCAAAATCAAGTCCAAAAGATTGTCAGTGAGCTTGCGAACAATGATGATATTGAACTGGATGTAGGAATAGATGGATTACCACTTTTCAAAAGTTCTGGGAAAAGTCTTTGGCCAATACTGGGGAGATTAAGGAAAGACAAGGATATAGTTTTCTTGATCGGTACATATCTGGGCCCAAAAAAACCTTTCGATATAGACAATTACTTGCATGATTTTGTAGACGAAGTAAGTTCACTGTTACAAAATGGGATCCATGTCGCTAAGAAAGTTGTGCCTTTCAAAATACGTGCATTTATCTGCGATGCTCCCGCAGGTGCATTCGTCCGTGGTATTGTAGGCCACAATGCAATAAGTGGATGTAATAAGTGCGATCAAGTGGGCAGGAGTATAGGCAATGTTGTCACATTTAGTGAAAGATGCGGTACTAGATTAACAGACGAGGACTTTTTGCAAAGAAGATACCCTTCTGTTCACAGACCTTTTTTCAAAAATAGGCGAACATCTTTGGAAAGACTGGGCATTGGAATGGTATCACAGTTTCCACTTGATTGTATGCACCTCATTGATCTCGGTGTTACAAAAAAAATTATGCTTAGTCTGATTAATGGGAAAACAAATCCTAAGCTAAAGATTGATGGAAAATTGGAATTATCGAGAAGGTTACATTCACTTATCCCTCATATTCCCAAGGAATTCGCTAGAAAACCAAGAGGTTTAGATGAAATTTGTAGATGGAAGGCGTCGGAATTCAGGCAATTCATTTTATACACAGGAATTATAATCTTGAAAGACATCGTTGCAGAGGATTTTTACGATCATTTCCTTCTTCTGCATTCAGCTTATCGTATTTTGTGTTGCCCACGTAGCTTCCAAGCAAACTTGGAAACAGCTGAAAATATGATAAAACATTTTGTCGAGACTTACACTTCCATACATCCCATTAATAGTTTAACTTATAATGTGCATAACCTCCTCCACATCACTGCCTGCGTTCAAGATTATGGAATTTTGACAAATTTCTCAGCTTACAGCTTTGAGAACTACATGCAAGATTTGAAGAAAAGAATTCGAAAACCGTCAAAAATTCTCGAGCAGCTCGCGTATAAAACCAAAGAGGAAATCTATAAAAGTAAGGTTACAAAATACGGGTTCAGAAAAAATATTTCACAAGATATAAAAAGCTACCAAACAGAGTCATTCTACTTCAGTGCAAGTGAGCCTAATAATTATTGCGCGATTGAACCTGGAATACCTATTAAAATAAAGGGGTTTGTTGAAGCAGAACAAAATTGTATTTTGGGACACCGTCTTAAAAATGTGGAGAGTTATTTTACTGAGCCCGTGAACTCACTTTATGCCTTAGGCATATGTGTTGTCGACAAACCTCTCGATGAAGATGTCGAAATGTTTTCTGTTTCAGAAATCGGATTTAAATATATGAGCCTGCCCTATCAGGAAAAGCTTTTACTCATTCCAATGCTACATGGATGCCTCTAAATTAATGTATGTTTTTTATACTTTTATTTTAATTTTTAACGGCATCAATCTTTTTATTGTATTTTGTATTTGTATTCTTTCATTTCATTTCAACTTAAATAAACTAACATAACAGTATTATTAATATTTTAAAAATAAGTGTAAAGTATGAATAAATAGTTGTTCTAACTATAGAAATCTAAAGAAATTAGTGTTGAACGACAAATTGTATCTGAAAACTTTCAGGATATTAATTCATGTCTTTAAACTTTTCTTTTAGTTTTTTCTTTTATAAACACAATGGACGACAAACGACATAACTTTTTCACAGAAAATTCTCCGCCTGGAAAACTACGCCGGCATAATGCGACACTTGGCCAAAATGGTAAGTCACATGAGCCAATTTCAAAGAATTTTTGCAGTAAGACTTTTATTGTTCTTATTTAGAAGGCTTTGAAGACTTCAAATCGAGTATAAAAAAAGAATTTACGGATCTTCATGAGAAGCTGGATTCCATGAAAAGTAATTACAGTTCAAATCCATATTTACACACGATTTTTACAAATATTTCACCTTTTTCAGAAACCATAGAAAACCAGAATGTCATCATTATGGACATTTTAGCCGAAAACTCAGTTTTGCTGAAGCGCCTTCAAAAAGCTGAAGTCGTTAAATCGAAGGCTTCTGGAATATTTCCGCTTCAGAATAAAGAAGCGCTTAAAGTACTAAACTCTTCATTAAATGAAGAAAATATGCAAGCCCACGTAAGTATCAATTTTTGTTAGAAAAATATTCATTTGTTCAGAAACATATTAAATAAAAATATAAATATTAAACGGGTCAGAACAAACCTTAATTTTTTTAAAATTTTATTTTCTTAAAGATTGATGCTGTTAAACAAATAATAGCATCGGGCGGGCTAGCAAGGCAGTTTACAAATATTTTTGACCAGGATATAGTAAAAAATTTTAATGTGGATGGTCTACAAGGAAAGATGGCATTGAAAACTTTCCCTCGGGTCTTGAACATTCTTCTAAGTAAGTAACACACGAAGTAAAAAAAACTATAACAAAATTCTATACAAAGCCAATAGCTTTTTTATTTTGCTACAGCGCATCAATAATATTTGTATTATATTCTAATTTCAGAAGCCACTGGTGAAGAAAATGAGGAAGATGGCAAAAAAATAATCCGGCACGCGTTTAAAGCTGCCAAAAACAGAATCTTCAAAAACATGTGCATTCAAAACAAAAAAAATAATAATTAAAATTCATTACGAACACATCTGCTATGTTTTTTTATTTATACAAACATAACTATGTATGTATACTAAACCCTATTAAATTTGTTTCTTATATTTTTAGAATTTTAATCATAGATTGCCGTAAATATCATTTTCTCGGCACAAATTATTATTACTAATTTTTTTCGCAGCGAAGACATAGAAAAACATTTTAAATTCTGATTTGCAGATTTTCAAGTGCATTGAAAAGAAATAAGCCCAAAAATAGAAGAAAAAAAACTTTTCGTGTGGTATGTATTATCCCTTAAGAAAATAATTAGGAAGTGCAAAAATAGGCATGAATGCACTACTCCCTTGTAATGTGTTCGAGAAGTACTTCTACGTTGACTTTTTCGAAGGCCTGAATACACTACTTCCTTGTAATGTGTTCGAGAAGTACTTCTACGTTGACTTTTTCGAAGGCCTGAATACACTACTTCCTTGTAATGTGTTCGAGAAGTACTTCTACGTTGACTTTTTCGAAGGCCTGAATACACTACTTCCTTGTAATGTGTTCGAGAAGTACTTCTACGTTGACTTTTTCGAAGGCCTGAATACACTACTTCCTTGTAATGTGTTCGAGAAGTACTTCTACGTTGACTTTTTCGAAGGCATGAATGCACTACTTCTTTGTAATGTGTTTGAGAAGTACTTCTGAGACAACTTCTGGGTATTGCAGAGTGGAGAGGTGATCGCTTCCTCCTATGACATGCAATGCTAAATGTAATGCCTTTTTTATATGTGCGGTAATCGAGTTGAGAAGTAGTTCCGACTCCCTAGAAGTACTTCTAGAACTAGTTCTGGAATGCATGCCACCCGCGACTGGGTCGCTTCACCCATTGAGAACAGTGTAAGTCAAAAAATGTCATGCATTTTTTTCGTGTGACTCTTGGTGCACCGAACGATGTTAAAAAATTAAAATATTCGTATAAGTTAAGTCTAGTCAATTTGACATCATATTAGTTTTCTTAAGGCATCGTTTCCAAAAACCACTTTAGAACTAAAATTTAACAAAAATTTATTTTCATCCTTGTTAGTATGAGCCTCTGTGAGGCAATAAAAAGAAAAAAAGTTTTAACTGTTACAGCAAAAAAGATGTACCGAAAGGATTAGAGAAAGCTTCGCTCACACCTAGCCCACGTGAGAATTCCATAAGTCACAGCACTTCAGCCAGAGCAATTTTCTTTAAAAAGTAGGGGATTGGATGCTATGAGTGGCAGATCTTTTGCTGTAATCTAGTATTTACCCAAGCACTTTCTGGGTTAGTGCCCCACAATCCACCAGTATGTGTCCTGGAGTTTCACCGGACTTATTGCAAAATCTGCATCATCTGATAAACCTAGCTTCCTGAGATGTCCTTGGAGTTTACAATGCCCCGTAAGGAGCGCAGTCAGGATGCGGAGTTTGCTTTTAACAATGCTGATGCAAGTTTCATATCTCTTCAAGTTGTAATTACTCAAAAGTTTCTTCGCCTGTCTTAGACGCTGAGTTTTTGACCAGTCCAGTATATCTTCCCCAGTGATCGGAGCTCCTCTTGTATGGTGTGTTCCCCTTTGCCTCAGAACGATTCAGGGCCTACAAAGGTGTGGCAGCCCATTTTCTGGTCCGCCTCTTCATTACCTTCTATCCCCAGGTCTCCTGGTACCCAGTTACGTTATTTCGTTCGCCCAGTCAATTAAGTTTATCTACGCATCCCCAGACGATTCTAGATTTGATAATCTGAGCCCCGATTGCTTTGATAGCTGCTTCGCTGTCTGACATGTTTGCTATGTCGCGTCTGCTGTAGTGTTTAGCAAGATTGAATTGGGCACATCTGTCGATAGCACAGATTTCAGGTGAAAAATGCTGGTGTAGCTGCCCAACCACTCCTGCCCTCGTTCTTTCCTCAGTTCTTGAATCATCCGTGTACTATTTAATGGTAAGAAGACTCAGCCTGTAGTATCTAGATTCGTTGCTCCAGTCTTTCTTATTACTAAGTTTAATGTCGAAGTTCGCACTATGTTTACGTTGTCTAAAAGTTGTATATAACAATATACTGTCATAGTATTTGATTCGTGCCTTCTTGCATATTTCCTGATTTCCTAATTAATATGAATTTGAACTATGAGGCTGAAAAGGACTATGCAACTGTTAACTTTATGATACCTATGAAGCCTTAAAACAAGATTTTACAAAAAATACTTTGGATCAGCTTTGGAAACAAGTCTAACTTTATATTCAGACAATCTTTAACTTCCATTCACTAGATTAAAAAAAACTTGCGACGAACAAATACGAGCACAAGTTGCTTTCGATTGATTTTCGATGTTATTCAGAACCAAATATGATTTTCTTTAAGTATCACTGCGCTTATCATTAATTTGAATCCATGCAGCATTTCTGTCAAGGAAGTCTTTATTGCAAATAGATTCGAAAATAAGATGCAATGCATCACCTTCGGATGGGCTGCAGCAACCACAAGATGCATTACTTTCAAGTGCAATGCAACAGCGAAAGTAAAATGAATATGCAATGCGCACAAACCACGAAAACCCATAAAGAGAACGCACCACTAAACGAGGACACTCCATTATTGTTAGTCCTGATTTATTAAGCTCTTCTCTGAATGATACTGATAAAATATCTCGGATATTATTGCGATACTCTTTCTTTTTTTTTTTTGTAGTTTTTTTGTAGTAGAGCAGCAGCCCCCCTTGGAATGGGTGTGATTTCATGAGATCCAATTTTGCATTTCTCACCGTCAAGTGTGTATGTGTGTGTGTGTGGTTAGACTCGAGTTCCTTTGGTGGACCTTGAGGCACCCCACCCATATGAACTCGAGCCCCAGAGGGAAAACACACACACACAAAATGTCGTACGTGATTCAATTATAAAATGGGTGAGATTCGTTATTCGCAATCGACAAAAAATGTATTTCCCTTCCCGAATCCCGACTAAGAAAGCGCATAAATTTTACCTTTAAACAAAAAAAGGGGGGCGTGCCAAGTGCCGAACGGTGCGATGCGGTGCCTAGTCTTAGTCTTCCTCTACTTGTTCTATTTTTCGGCGAATTCAATGTCCTTTTATTGCACTTCGTTACGTAGAGAGAGACCGTGTACACACGGTTATGGGTCTGCATATTAAATGCTTTGTCTCATGTCCTTTTTACAGATACGAATAACGGGGACAGGCTTAGAGGAATATAATTTACTCGAGATGGCGGGCTTCTCGCACGAATGGGATGATATATTACAAAGTGCGTCGGGCAAGTGTCTTTCTTGCCTATGCTATCCCCTCACTTAGGGGTTGGTCACCCGGCAAAAGGGGGGAGACGAAATCTCAATATGTGTCAGTCCTGTACTTGCGACTTGGTTTTTCATTAGCTTTTCGTATCACGTGTTGATTTATGGCCGTGAAAAGTGGAAAAACGATGGCAGGTCACATATGTGCTCTGGCGGCGCGGCGGTACTGTGAATTGCGTGAGTTACCTTTTATGTTTCTTTGTGGCGGCTGAGACAGAGGGAGAGACAGGCAGGTTATTATATTCTGTCGCGTGAATTAAGTATGAGATTTCGCGGGGGTTTGCCTACAATGTAGTCTTCGAAATTGATTTCAAGGAATGGTTTTTCTTCCTGTCCACAGTCGACAGAGGAAAGCTCAATAAATCATTGAATTGACAATCTAAGTTGTTATTGATATTGTATTTTAGGTGTGGGTGTGCATAAAGCTTATTCATGTCGAGCCTTTGTGCTGAGCTCAATGGAAGAGGGACGTGATTTTAATGATGACAAGTAAATTGTTGTCTATTAATCAAATTGGCATTCTGAGTTATAGAGGGAGGCCAGCCGCAGCACATTCGTGAACAGGTGTCTGTTCTCATAGTATGCGAAAGGTTAAATAACTTTTGAATACTGAAAGGCGGATGTGGTTGATGAATAGGATTTCTTTGTTGCAGTTTAATGGGAGGATAAATATATGTATAATATAAAGCTGCATACGGCTGTTTTAAAATCCGTTCGACTGTCGTATCCCACTTATTCTAAGCAGAAGGACCAATACAAGTTCATTGTATAGTACTTCATTTCTTGACTGGGTTACAGCGAATAAATATACGGCGTCAGCAGTCCTATACAGAACCAAGCCTAGCTTCTCGCAACCTTTTGTGTGCGCGTGTTATGTTTACCACGAATGGAAGGGACCTACAATTTTTGGCTGACTCCGAACGGCGATTTGAGAAGCCTCTCATGACAAATGATACTCTTTGATTGCTTGTCAGATATTCGAAAGAGGTGGCAACCATGAAAAACTTTTTAAAGGTGTTGGACCCGGGCTAAGATTGAACCCGAGCAGCATGCGTAGTAGTCCAACGCACTAACCGCCACGGCCACGGCCACCACTGCAGACTATCACAGCTATATAGTAATGGTTGAGTTAGGTTAGACTACTTCTGGAGTAATCCTTTTTCAAATGACTTAACTGAGATCTTTAATGGTTTATTTGTTATTTCCATTCGAATCATTAAAAATTGTTTTTGTCTTGTCTATCAAACCCAGCGACAACTTTCACAAATTCGAAAAAAAAATTTGTTTCTTGATTTCTTTTTCCCTTATATTTCGATAATTACTTTATTTTCAGAATAACAGTTTTAAGTAATAGCTTAAAAAGTGTTTCCCCATAAACAATAACCACAATCCTGTGAACAATGCTCTCAGAGGTTCCTTAAGGACTTCGTCTTTTTTTTAATTACTTTTTCCAATCATTTTAATTGCTTACGATTTAAAAAATAATTTTCACAGACAATTGAGCAATAATGTTTTCTTTTCTATTTTTAAATGAAACAGAGCTTTACTTCTCCTCTGGCTTTGTTTTTGACTAAGCACTCGACACACCCCTTTAAAAATGTGTTATGAACCAGGATAGGCCACAGGGCGGCTTAGGTCCAGGTGTGGAGGGCGGAACCACTCTTGTGGTTGCTCGGCTAAAACTCGTCGGACGGGGGTAGTTCTTGCCAACCCCATCATACACCACCTGTTCCGTTCATACACAAAAATCTCAAGCCATTATAAAAACAAAAGAGAGAAGGAGAAAGCTACTTTACTCAGATAAAAAGATAGGAAAGAAAAGATAGTGAAAGAAAGGACATGTCCAAGAACCTATGCCAAAGGAAACGCGATAATAAAACCTAGCTAGTCTAACTTAATCTAATCCAAACCTAAATATTATAAATGAACCCTATGTTAAACCTATACTAACTTAATTCTACCTATGACTATCCCTAAGTCGAATTGCCTCGTTTCCTTTGTCTTTCTAAGGTAAAGGTTCGTCAAGAACCCGAGACATGCCTGGTGTTATTGGCAAAGGTATGGCCAACCCACTTTGTCGAAAGATAAACATGGCTATCTCTTTGGCCGATGTTCGTAGAGATAGCCCGTTGAAATGAACCCCCAGTCCCAACCTAAGTAATGTTCTATAGTAAAAGTTAACGATCGTCGTCAATTTCCGTCATCATGGTTTGTATTTCGTTATGTTTTTTCATTGTTCTTCTGTAGAAAGACGGCCCTTCCATTCGTCCACACAGCATTAAACAACTCTAAAACACACATATTATGCATCTTCTGCTTATTCTTATATTTTCTTTTTAAAAACATCTTAACATTTACTTCAAAAAAATAAAAAAAATTTTCTTTGTTCTACTAGAAAATTTCTGTTTTAACCGTAAAATATGAAACCACCATTATAACGATTAAACACAGAGTCGTTTGAAATGTTGCAAATCTGCACTCTGTTGCGAACCAACACAAATAAAAATAAAATCTTACTATTAATCTAACAAGCACTTCTTCAATTGAAATTCAAAGTTCAAAACCAAAATTAATAAAAAAATTGTTGAGGTTGATGATATCTTTGTATCTGTGAGATTTTGTGGCCCAGACTCACGTCTGCCGTGAAACACTAAAATTTGCACTACACCAAAGAAAATCGGGGCAGAGGCCTGAATTACCACCGATAATGTTGCAACCCACAACCTCTGCCAATGTCGAACACTTCTTGCTAACAAGACTGTCCAGATTTTCCACCAACTATCCTGAGACCTCACACCTCCTCAGCTATTCTAGTTTTTATTTTGTTCGTGACTGTCAATGTAAAAATATTCCTTTTTTTTAAGCCAGCCAAGTGCAATGACCTGTTAATTTTTTTTTTCTTCTTCTTTTCCAGGTAAAAGGCCGCGTAAAAAATGGATAACAAGAAATAAATTGCAGGCGAAAATAGCTTCTCACACTTATGTGCCTGGCTACACGATCAATCCCATACCCTTTGTGTTCAGTGCAGCACGTATATCTTATGTGAGTTAAAATGAGAAGAGTTGAATTCACCAAAAAGCACTTCTCTTTTCAACTCACATATGACATCTGTATGGCAGCACAATTTCGGATAGCCTTTAATTTTCCCAAAATTATTGTTAATCGAATATTGCTAATTTTTTTAAAATTGGACCATAAGTTTATGAGTTATGAGTTTATGAGTTAATTGGTTATGAAATTTTATTTTTCGACATAAAATTGAAATGTTCGACGTGAATTTCCCAAAAATGAGATTCATTGGCGCAAAATTATAGTCGGTTAAAGTACACTTTAAAATTATTTTAGCACGGAACTAAGGGTTTTCATACCTATAGTCGTCATAAAGCCCACTTTATCGATAGCGCCTCGTATTAAAGTTAAAATCACCCGAACCTCGAATTAAATATTTAATATGGAATTAGACTTATAAGTTTTTTTTTTTATTCAACCTGTCACTTTTGTGTGTTCGAATGAAATTTCTCATAGGAACGTTGCGAAGTAGAAATTATTTAGCGGCATACTAAAAACTGTCTCTTATTGAGCAAATGTCAAAGTATGCTTTTAAGCTTAAAGTTGCGTATAACTAGGATGGAGTTAAACTGATAAAGTGGGGTTGACTATAAAATTGCGCCATTATATTTTCCTTTAAAAAAAAGATTAATCACCTACAAACTATGATTTTTTTAAAAAGAAAATTAAGAAAAATATTTTTGGAATCTTTGTTTTGAGATCGAATGATGTCCCACATGATATCTTTTTCAGAATTTTTTTGAGATTACATTTTACCCACCCTGTATAGTTGTTTCACAATATTTTTGAGTAATATGTTGTCCATGTATGTGGACCATCGTAAATGTATAAGTGTTTTTCTATATTGCATCCTTGCATCATTTGCGGTTCGTTATTGAGCGGTGCCAGTATTTCTCAGTATAATTAATAATACGTAATAACAATAATTTAAGAACATAAGTAAATGCTTACACGCCAGGATGTGGTTTTTATGTTTTATGTTTTCAGCAATTATCATTCACCGCGGAAACAAGTGATTACCGGTAAGGCAGTTGGTAAATGCTTGCCACCCCAGAATATCCCCATGTAAATGTTATCGGTTCTGAAATAAGTAAAGTAAGTGCTGGTAGCTATCAATCAGCACTTACAGAATCGAGTTGGTAAGTAGTATTTTCCTACTGGCTACAGTAATACCTCGATTTACGACGCTTCCATTAAGGTCATTTTGACTTACGACGATGGCAAAAACCTGAATGAACACGCCCATATGTAGGTATCCACTTTAATTACATTTAAAATTATCCTACAGTGGCAATATTGACTAACCGAAGCCATGGCTTCAAAAATAAACCCATTTGCCATTATGTGTCAAATGAATAAATTGTATATTCCCATTCCCGCAGAGGCCGCTGTGCGAACCACTAGTCCAACTCGAACTTGTTAACCGCCCCTGAAATGCGATTTATCATATTTTTAAACTCCGTAAATTATCGGCAACGCCTGTCAAGTGACCAAATTTTAGGCCTGTCCGATTTCCTCTGACAGCGCAAACGACACGTAGCTTGGATGTCGTCGTCGTCATCGGCAGAAGCCATTCGCCTAGCAAAATCGAAAAATATGTGCATTATCTGTTTAAGGCCTGATAATGATAATTCCCCCCACTTTCTGACCATTTAGCGCAACTGTACAACTATTTATTTATATTGAATTATTGAAACTCATGTCAACAGTAATTAATTTCGCCGACTTAATGTGTTTCCTGTTCGGAGGAAGAGCCTTTTTTTTTTTTTTGTTCTTTACATAAAAAATATAAAATTGATAATAATGCAAAAAAATTAAAAACAAAAGAGTCCAGTGGCAGGGGGGCACGCCTCTTCTTACACCAGAGCAGAGCGACAGACGGAACACGAGACAAAATTGGTAATAAAAATGCAAATCCTCCCGAAGTCCAAGTTAATTAATTTGGATATTATCATAAAATGGACACAGGATTCGTGCCGCTGCGTAATGCTCATGCAGGTTGCTCTTTACGGCTAGGGGCTAGTATGCGACGCGATAAGTGTAGTCGGCCAACTAGGGGTTGTAAATTGTGGAAAACTTTAAAAGAGAAAACCAACAACAACAAAAAAGAGAAAAATTATTAAATATTTTGCGTAAATTGCAATTAAAGGGACACATACAGATATGTACGTGGGTTTGGCTCTCGATGACACTGGAAGACAGGGAGTGAACAGATCCCTTTGGGAGAAAGGAAATGAAACGATTTTTAATGAATTAAATTATGTCATCTGAAGTGACACATGGCTTTGGTTAATTTGTTTAAACAAAGGCGCTCGTGTGCAAACACGCGGCATTCTCAAAGGGCCCGTACCAGTAATGGTCTTTCTGGTTTTTTTTTTTTGTACAGTATCTATACAGCCGTGTAATATCATTTTAACATTTTTATTTGTGTTTATTTTGTTAATAAACGGTTCCATTGACAGATTGGTTTCGTTAAAAGTATTCCCGCATGCATTTCGATGATAGGGGTGTTTACAGGAAGTGAATGGAGTGCACGTTGGTACTTTAATTCTGATAAGGCGCTTACGCTTATGTATGGAATTTACTCTTCACTTTAAAGTGACATATCGCCAATAATGCTCAAACTGTATGTACCATTCGATGGCAACTTTTTGTCCTTCAGTTGAACACAGGATATGCCCAAGTCACTTTTATTCATCTTTTCATATGTTTTATAGTCGTACCTACATCTTCAGAATTAATTACCCATGTACTATGTACATATGTTCATACGTACGCAGTTTTTTTTTGTCTTTAAGTGGTAAATATTATTTAATGATTCGATTATACAAAATGCTTCAATAGATCATCCAGTATAGGAGCCGTTTAACTATTTGACATTCAAACGTCTTCTTTACAGGTCTGCACGAGCTAAAATTTATAGCATTATAGCATGCTATGAAAATAGCTAATGGAGACGGCAAATAACAAGATATTTGAGATAGCAAGCTATCCATAGAAGGATATTTACCAAGCTAAATATATCTTGCTAATTTTTGACATTTAAGTGAAAATTGCTTGCGTTCGTTGCGTGTGAATAAGAAAAAAATAATTATTGCCGACTGGAAGATGTCCCAAGAAGAGATAATTAAATGAATAAACAATTTTCGGCAGTTACCATGTTTGTAGAATTATAGAAGTGCCGAGTACAAGCGGTTGGATCTAAGAAAAAATTAAATATCAAGCTATAATTTGCCCACACACAAATTTGACAGTTCTCTTTTTTATAGCTTGCTATGAAATCCTGCTATCTGAAATAGCACGTGGAGACGCGGTGTTAGGTGGCGCTACAGTTCGGGGTGAACCAGGGCTTGCTTCTCGCAACAATTTGTGTGTGTGTGTTATATTTTTGCACAAACGGAAGGGACCTATACAGTTTTTTTTTGCCAACTCCGAACGGCTCAAAAGCTCATCTTGGCAGATGATACTCTTCAAATACTTGTCAGACATTCAAAAGAGGTGGTACCATGAAAAAACTTTTTAGGTGTCTGCGGGCATTGAACCCAGGGCAGCATGCGCAGGAGTTAAAAGAACCAACCACGCCACGGTGCACCATTTTCTATTTTGATTTAATAAAATAATAACATAATAAAAATAAGACATGCAGACATTCCGAAATTATTAATTAATAAGTTTAAGTGCGTCTTTGTATAGATTTTAAAAGTATCGCATCTGCTTACTTACCTACGTTAATACTTTTAAAAAAGTCTGGCCAGTAGTCAAAAGTACAGCGACGTAATAGTTCGGCAGCCATTTTGTTTTCGTGTGGTTCTGTTCAGTTTTAAGCTCTCGTCCGATTGAATTCGCATCCATTGCATCTATCTACGTATTTATTTGACAGCTAGATGAAATGCACGCCTGAAAGGAGAACCAAAAGCAACGGGTATGATGGATAGGTGTAGAGAGCTGATTAATTTTTTACTTTTTTATCCGTCCAGCCCGTTGATAACCGATTGACAGTTCCACAAACCATATCTTTTCGACATTTTTGTTTTATTTGGCTGTCGAAACAGAGCTGTCATTGTATATGACGGACTCTATGGATTTTAAGAACGACTTAAAAGAGCTTCGTTGTCTGAAAAAGTGCAGCATTGCAATATTAATCAAAATCTCAAAGTACCTACCGAAAAGTGCCTTTGTCGAATCTTTTGAAGTAAAATTTCTATACACACGTTAGACAAAATTTTATGTAACACAAAAGTGAAACGCAATATCTGACTCATTACGTCGGTCGGTAGAATGAAACGTGAACAGAGTAGAGCTGTAGGTATATATAAGTATACCACGTCGTGTATATGAGAACACCGCACAACTGACATTTTGCAAATTGCTCAGGTTTCAATACAAAACACCTAATATTTAAAATACTATTAAATACTCATTTTTAAAATGAATTAAATAAAAATGTCCATAATCTAAAGATTTTGTTGAGGTGTTTTCTAGTTTACTTTTAATTCAATTTTTTTTTTGTAGGAAACATTGTATTGTGTCTCCTGAACGATTTGCAAAATGTCAACTTTGCGGTGCTCTCGACAGTCCAGCTTCTCGCAGCAATAGAGCCAGTGCTATTTATTTATTTACTAGCTGACCCGTACTCGCCTTGCTTCGCCCGCCTGCCATGTTTTCCTGATTTTCAAAACTTGGCCTACATATTTCCTCGTATTTAAATGCTTTTTGCGGTAAGTCCAAATGATTTTTCGAAGCTGAAGTGTTAAAAAAAACATGTTTTTTACTTTCTAACATACCAGGAAATCGGAAACTGACTGAAACCTACTTTGTATCACAAATAATTCTGTTATTAATTAATGTTCATTCAAAGGTTTTTTTTTCTTTCTGTTTTTTTTTTTTTTTTTTGTTAACTTCCGCTATGATCTATGAATAAATGCGTTTTCAACAAAAAAGTGATAATCTTTCTAGCTCGAATTTTATCAAAAATCCCTCTAACTTGCACCAATTTTAATCGCCCGTGAAAATTCGACATAAAGGGATTCGACTGTACATAATATTATTGTCTCCACCGAGTGCAGATTCAAGATCATGATGAATTCGTTTGCTTTTGGAAAAAAATAAAAAAAATAGAATTGCAATGAAGTGGAAATCCTCCCCCAAGGTAGAAGGAACCTTCCCCTGGGTGCGCACAACAACAATGTTTTTTTTTGCACATGCCCCAAGTTTTATCGCAAACGGCTGAGCGATACGCGAACGCATACAAGTCGAACACACAAACATTACTTTTAATATACATACGACATACCTATATAGGTACATACTTATTGACGTCACCCACAGCTGCACGGCTGTTGTCTGCGGTCTCCACTGATGGAAAATTATTGGCGAACATTTCATGAACTATTTTGAGCATAGCTCAGCTCCAGTATAACGCAGAAGGATGATTTATACCTCAAATGAATCAGTGGAAAATTTACCTATTTTTTTTTTTTTTCAATCCGTTAAGCTACTATTGAGCTAGGGCTGAATAATTATAATTTTCGTTACAGATATGGAGTGTTTTTCAATATTTTGCTAAAACCAGATCATTTTGGGAGATAAAAAGTATAAAAAATGTTGACCAAGAACATAAGCAATCACTATGTCAAGTTTCATCAAAATCCGTCCATTAGTTTCTGCGTTATGTGCATTCAAACAGTTCAAAAATAAAAACAAAAACAACACAGCAAAAAAAAAACCTGCGCACACACGAAATTATCTCCACTGGTCGTTGGTAAAATCCAACGATCTAAGCTTTTCTTGAATCGTATGCCATTTTAATTTGATTATATAACGTACGAAGATGATTTATATCTTAAAATTTTTGTACAAAATTGAACTTTATAATAAAAGAAATTCCATTCCCATCGGCCAAGGCATTCTAAAGCTAGGAGCTTGAAGGTATTCATAAAAATAATCTCTGCTCAGATATCAGCTTAGATTTCCGCTTCTGGATAGTAGATAATGAAAAAAAATATCCTATGCCTGTATTCCAGACATTTTGCAATCCAACTGTGAAAACCGGATTTAATTTCTTGCAGTAGTTTTTAAGACAAATGTAAGGATACATTTTTATTATAGTAAGGATATATTTATTTTTTTATTTATTTATTATATATTTATTTATTTATTATATATTTATTTATTTATTTATTTATCTAATTATTTATTTATTTATTCATTTAATAATTCATTTATTAATTCATTTATTTGTTTGTTTATTTATTTATTTGCTTATTTATTTATTTATTTATTTATTTAATTATTTATTTACATGCATATGCCGATATTGAATTCGCATGAAAGAAAATAATGTTAGATGAGGAAGTGAGCACACTTACGTTGCCCCCAGATAGATCTGCCCTAGGATGGATTTCGACAGGTTTAACTGCCTTTTGTCTCTAAAAAGACTACATATCAGCACGATCATTGGTGTCAGCACACAACACTGCCTTATAGGCTTAACGTCCTTTGAGGAGGAGGAAACAAGCTCTGTTCATGCCATGCACAATTTTTTCCCGAAGTAGAAAACTACTAAAAAAAGAAAAGCACAAAAATATGTAGGAAGCGTTTCTCGCTTTATGCAAACAAAGCTCCAAATGGTTCTCATGAGTAGCGGGGATACATACAAGTTCGTTGGTATCACAATAGCATACAAAAAGGAAGATTGCAAGTAATAAATTCTTTGTATGGATCTATCCTGAAGACAGATTTTTTTACCTTCTTATCTGAAAACAAATTTCGCCATGTCCTGTCTTTGCTTTGAGAAATCGCAACTAACTAATCTCAAAATAATATCAAAACCTTTCTCTTTCCTTTTCCAGTTAGCCAATTTCCTATCTGAATTGTCAGCCCTGTCGATTCATGGCATAATTTCATTTGGGTCCGTAGCACTCTACATCGGAAGATATAAAAGGAAAGAACGTGTGCACTAAAAGGTACCTACGAAAAATATTTGTATGAACCGGATTATCTCATGTTACAAACTCTGTGAATATGCCACATGGGATAGAGAATCCGGCTAATGAGAAAAGTTCTCCAAACAAATCTTAAACTTTTTACTTTTTTTTTTAATCTCGACTTCTAATGACTTTTTGTTCAAAACCTTTTCAAATTCACTCTAAAATCCGATCAACAGAACTAAATATTTTCGTATGACCCGAATGAATGATGAAGAATAGTTTCCAAATGACCTTGAAAACAATTTCAATGCTCTCGGGTAATCCTCAAAGACAGAACAATTTTGAAGGTCACCTACATACATACCCGTTGTTACTTGATTTATCAATCCTATTCCGGTAGGCAAGGCAAACTAGTGATTTGCGATTTGAAGAACATCACTAACCATTCAACCCTTTCACTATGCCACAGATAAAGAAAGGATGCCAGTTAACGTTAAAGTGACGTTACGGAAACGCAGCGCACAAAACTAATAACTTTTGAACTTTTTAACGGCAACGTGAAATTTTCTTGCATTCAAATTTAAATCGTGATGACAATTATTTCCGATGCGGTTGTTGGAACTTGTCTACCCCATCAGCTGCTAGTCCCCCCTTGCCGCTGCCGATCCAATTCCATTCTCGAGTTCTTTCAAAGAACCGAACTCATCGTCATCGCAAGTTCGTGCAAGGGTAACTTGACATGCACACAGGAGGTAATTTTCGCGTTTGGAAGCATTTTGATGATGAAAGTGCATCCGGCAGGCTTACATAGATGGCGTTTTCATAATTCGTTTTCCAGCAGACGGCATTTCGTAATTTGCGGCAATTTTCATAAAACGAACTGCCGACAATTGTCTGAGATTTGCTTTTTTTTGTTCCCCCTTCTTTGTCTTGTTCGTGACGTACGTTTTGGGGTTTAAAATGAAACCCTTTTGAGTGAGGGTTTTCGCGGTTCAACTTATACAGCAGATGGATAATTTCCTTGACTGACAGCTAACGGCTTATTTGGGTTGTGTTTTCGGTCGTGAAAGTTAGTTCGTTGTGTTTCGTTTCAGTTCTCGTTTACAAGATTAACGGTGCGGTGAAGGTTGAAATTTATGTATGTATACATTTTGACAAAAGTTGAAAAACCCTTCATCCAGCACGCATTATTTCGAACGTTCTGTAAGCTGCATTTTCGCCCTACTAAGAGGATTAATTTGATTTCTCGCTTGTGATCCAAAGCTACTCGGAAGCCGTTGCGGCGTGCATCGTTACACCAACAACATCTGTTACCGCATATTGAATTTGGCGTTGTTTTCCGGAGAAGAATTCACCGAATATTTTCCAATCGCAAATACCATTACGAGCAATTTCCAAAGGCACACACAAAGCGATTTTCAGCGCAAACATAAAAGCCAACACGAATGCCAGCGAGAGTAAATCCTGGTGAAGACATTCCCGCTTAAGGCTCGGATTAACAAACATAACTGCCACTGGTTGGTCTAGCAGCAGTCATGGCCAGCTTTCTTTTTTTATTTTTAATTCCCGAATATTTATACAAATGCTATTTGTGCGGAAGAAAAAAAAAAGAGCATAAAAAATCGCATTGCCAATATATATTGTTTTAATGCGACAGAGAAAATCCCTTTGTAAGATTGTTTCGTCGTCGTTGTTGCTTGCTCCTGCTTTACTGACGTCCTACATGCTTATCTCTTTAAAAAAAAAATACTCGTAAAAATAGCTGTATTCCGAATAAAGAAGGATGCAACGGCAACCGGACCGGACATACAAATAAATACATTCCTTTAGCCATTCGTTTTAATTTGCAGGATGTGGCTAACGAGAGAGAGCGAGACAGTGAGACGGTATTGGTTGATTGTGCAATTTATGTTATTCGATATTTTCATTTGCGAAAAGCGGAAAAGCTATTCAAAATATGTGTGTACATGGAATTTAAGAAATGTACCATGATAGTGGACGTAAACATGCATAGAATGAAAGCAAAGACTAGGAAGTAACAGGCCAAGGACTATTCTTTTTTTTTTAAAGCATTGTTAGTTAGTACTCCATTTTCAATACTATCTATACTTAACAAAAATGCTTCAAAAATGTTTGAAAACTAGCAGTATTACCTAATCTAGCTTAGGTGACACCACATGTTTAACGTTTAACTCTATTACTTAAAACTACTGCCTTTCGTCCTTAACCTAGCAAAACCACGAGTAGGGGACAGCGGGGTAAGAAGTAACAGGGGTAAGTTTTAACTGCTAAAAAATAAAAGGTTCACCTGAAAATTAAAAGTCGCGTGAAAGAGAAAATATTCGTCTTTTCCAACCAAAGCAAACGACGTGTCTACTTCCGTGTTGAATTGATCTTCAGTGGAAAAAGTTGTGGGTGGGCCCCACGAAATTGAGAGATTTGTAACTTTTTTTGGATTTTTGGTATTCCTATTCACACGCAAGATATATAGTTCCAGTAGTTTTTTGTAGATATCCATTTATATTTTGGCGAACTTTGTGTTTATATGTTAGGTTTGTGCGGATTTCGGGTTTTTTTTTATAGTGATCTTTGTGCTCCGGGTTTTGGGCACCGTAGCGCAAGTGGTTAGTGCGTCGGACTACTGAGCCAGCGGTCTTGGGTTCGAATCCCGCCGCAAACACCTAAACAAAACTTTTCAACAGTGCCCACCTCCTCCGAATGCCTGACAAGCATTCAAGAGTATCATTTGTCATGTAAAGCTTCCCGATTCGCCGTTTGGAGACGGCAGAAAACTGTAGATCCCTTCCATTCGTGCAAAAATATAACGCGCACACACAAATGGTTGCGGGAAGCTAGGCTTGGTTCTACCTAGGACTGCTGAAGCCAAATATCTTTGTGCTAAATTTGATGACGGGGCTAGTTGTAAATTTTTTGCGGGGCAAGTTGTAACATGTTAAAATTCGTCACTTCATCAAAACTTGTTGACCAATGCCAAGAAAAACTCAATCGCTTACGCAAACAGGCTAGAGTCACTCTTCTCTGGGTTCCAGGACAAAGAGAATCGATGTACTAGCCAGGCGACCGCGACAGTCAGCGCTTAACAGCTCACTAGAGGAAAATGTTCATATTCCTATGGGTGCTGTTAAGGGCAATATATTCTCAGATTCTCACACTTCTTAAAACTAGCTGTTCTCAGGTGGACTAGTCTAACAAACTGTATCATATCCAGAAAGATATGGACAAATTACAATAGGTCAAAAACAAATGAACGAGAGTAAAGTAGCGGCGGGTATACCGGGCAAACCTTTCTTCTATGACTTTTAAGAGATATAGGATTGGATTGGATTGATCCCCTTCTTAAACTCCACAGGGTGGATATAAATTAAGTATCTTAAACTACATCCAAAACCGTTTATTTGGATGTAGTTCGTCTGGTCACCTGAGGTTGTAGTATTCAAACCACCACCTCTACCTATTTTTATCAAGTGAATTGTAATTTTGTATGTTCTTTCGAAATAAATTAATATTTTTTATTAAAAAACTCATGATAAAAGTTTTCATTATTTTTGTTACAACCTACCCCGGTCTATGTAAAGGGGTAAGTTGTTACAACCCCTTTTTTTAAATACGATATTTTGATATTTTCTGAGCAGACTTGGTTGGACTTTTTTGGTGGATTTTGTAGGTGAAATATTGCTCTTTGATTTGAAACAGGTTAGGCTAACTAATTTGTAAAATCTTATGAGCACCATCAGCTTCAGTAAAAAATTTTAGAAGTAACCCCATTCTACCCTACACTAATCTTACATTAGGTTAGGTTAGGTATAATATAAAATTTACTATAAAATTGAACCTACCTAAATTCTGTCAAAATATATACGGGACTGAGTCACTAGGACACAACACAAATCAATTACTAATGACCAAAATTTATTTTGTCTACATCAAAATAGGCTTCAAATGGAAGCGGTATATTTTTTCCAACGAAAAATCCAGTCATCCATACATTTCTTACAGTCATATTCCGAGATCGCTTTCAGTTCTCTCAGCGAATTTTCTTTCATGTCTTGAAACGACTTAGAACGGGTCCCACGGGTTCTGGGGCCTATTTCGACAGCTCATGAAATTTGATTAACAAGCGTTTTTAAAAAAAATTGTAGAAAAAGGGACAGAATTTTTTATGCTTCACAAATTTTTAATTGTATTTCACAAGGGAACATTTGTGCGAATTTTTCGTAAAACAATTTATTGATGTATTTAGTTTACAAATTACAAGTCACGCCCTTAATGCGAATGTCAAAAAATAAACGATAAACGATACTTATACTTAAATTACTTAAATTTGAGTAGATGGTATTGCAGTTGTCAATTACAAATAAATGATTGACTATGTCAATTTGTAACAAATTTCCATTGTGAATAGAGCCAAATTGCACCAAATATCTAAACCAATTCTACATTGAAATAAACAAAATTCATAATGAATTGTCAATGCAAAATGTCAGAAAAGTGTTTTCCATTCACAGCAGTCAATTACATTCACAATGATCAAAACCTTTATCAATTTAGCTAAACTATAAAGAAAATGTTATTGATTGATAATTTTATCAACTTTCGTTTGAATGATAATTGACACTCGCAGTAGGGGTGACAAATTTGTGAAATTGTATGACTTTTGTATGTTTTGTGTCGTTTGTAAAAATTGTTTACACAAAAACAGTCGTCTGTAATTTTTCCTACAAATTTTGTCTTGCATCATGTTTTGGAAAATGTTATTTCGACGTAGGCACAGTACAAGTGATAGTAATGATAATGACGATATTCTTTGAAATGTCTGAAGAAAAGTTTTCCGTCCACGTATAACTCTTACAGCGCAGCTGGTTCAAAATTTGAACCACAGTTTTTTTTTCTAATTCGCGATGGTGGTACAAAATTTGAACCACTTAGATATTATTTTGTCCCTACTACCGTTCATTCTGTAGGCAAAAATAACTATTCTTGTGAACAACATAGTTCTGTTAGTAAATTGCAGCTACATATGGTCGTGTGAAATGGCAAAAGTTGTTGCCGCGAAAGTGTTTTCTAATGTTCAGGTTGCTGTAAGAGATAAACTATAATATATTTGTTGGGATTTAAAAGATTTAACCAGATTTTAAACACCACGTCTTTATTGTTCCAGCTTACAAAAAAGAAAAAGATACAGTGCTGCAATTGTATTATAATAGAGTACCATATACCAGTGTTTCCATTCTAAAGGTGTGTCCAGACCGAACGAAACATTTCAAAAACATTTCGGAAACATTTCAGGATAAGCAGAGCATGATTTTAAACTAATTTTATCCTCATTACTCCACGCCTTTCTTGACATTTTTAATGTTATCTTCACAAAAACCCACACTTTCTGCACGAGAAACAAAAATAATTTTCCATTACGAATAGGAAACAAAAAAAAAATGGCGTAAGTACCAGTTACTCGTGCAATTTGATATGTAAACATACGTTTTGTGTATAATGGCGGATAAGCAGAGAATGCACTAATACAAAGCCAATTATATACAGAGAACGCGATTATACTGAGTTTGGTTACGCGTGACGGACGGCGGCGAAAAATTTGCCCATACACATCTAAAACATGTCAGAATCATTTCAAAAAGCTTTCCGAAATATTTTATCAGCGTACACACCACAAGAATCATTTCAGAAAAATGTCAGTAATATTTTTTGTTTCTTTAATAACTCGGAAATGTTTTTGAAATGCCTTTGAAATGTTTCGTTCGGTCTGGACACACCAAGATATTATATGTAAATGTGTATCGGTTTAATGTAAATAAATAAATAATTTTGCAAAGCGAGTTCTCGACCTTGAGTTTTGAGAGGGCATCTACTATAGCCTCCGATTTGATATAATTGAAGGCACCTTCTATATCTAGGAAGACAAATAGTGTGTGCTCTTTGCAGTATGTCGTAGTCTCAAGACTACATTTCCAAAGCTAGGGAATGCAGTCCTGATAAGTAGCAGCATCGTAGCAGTCAATCAATCAATCTTTTTAGAGTTTTTAAGAAGAATGATGAAAGGCTAATACGTCTTATATCTTTTGGACTGGCGTGAGAGGTCTAAACCGCTTTGGGAATGAAGACAGCTTTGGCTTTCAACCATAGTTTGGAAATGCAAGTTTTGCTTATATCTACAACTTATGAGAATAATTTCCAGCCCAGGCAAGTAACTTAAAACTTGGCAAAGTTATAAATTGCGGTAGTCCATACACTTATGTTCAAATATTTATCACTCAAAAATATTGTGAAACAACTATGTATACAGGCTAAATCGAAAAAAAAATATCTGAAAAATATGTCACTTGGTCACCTCTCTCATTAGAAGGACCTCTCACCAAAACAAGGCTGATCTCGTGTCATTGCAGATTTTTTTCTCTTGAACTGATTCGGTCCTGCGTTTATGTGCACACTGAGAACTCTAATTTTTCTGAAAATTGATTTTAGTGACTATCTACCTGTCTCGCTGGGACATTTCCAGACCAAACACTACGAGTGCATTGCTTTCCAATCGAGGGTCAAAGTTCATCTGGAACTAGTTCCCATCCATCTCCTTTTTGCTGTACACTTGAAAACCATTCATTATAGTACTTCGTTACGCCCCAGTAAATAAGTTTCACTGCGGCTGCAGCAACAAGAACAGCATGTTATTATCTTACATGCTACACAAGCATACCCACTCACACTGCGTCGACACAGAAACGCAAATGAAAACCATTCAAAAATTCATAACCCATTTATTGCTCTTCAATAGATAATATACCCGATTGGGGTATAATACTCGTACTATCTGCAGAACTTGTGACAACTTGCACTCATCCTGCTCCTGGCATTCTTGTCTTCCTCAACACCCAATAACTAAACTATGATTCCAATGGCAGAGTATTTGTCGCCGTCGTTGTCGTTGTCATTGTGTCGTCATGTCATCGGCATCAACAGCTCTACACAACCATTTCTAAACCAATAATTTATTCATTTCGACAACAAAGAGCATAACGTCAACACTTCCAAGTCACCCGCATGAGTGTATGTTGGAGGGTTGGAGGGATCCTTTTAGCGAAATCATTGCGCCTCGCCTCTCACCCACTGAGGTGCAAGTGATTCACATTCAAATTCAAAGCCCGGGCCTTGGTTATGCATCATCATGATGTACACGCTAATAGATGGAACGTTGCACGCCCATTTCACATCGCAAATAGATTGGGGAAGTGCAAGGATGTACGGGTACAGGAAGTAGTCTCACAAGTGAGCGGGCTACCGAACTAATGCCATTTAAAATGACACAGAAAATATTTGACTTTGCATTCAATAGCGGAACTGTATGAGTATCTGCGCGCATTCACACGGAAAGGAAGACGAACACTATCCACGCCATCACTTCGGGTGTACCCATGTACAGTTCCCCTGTAGCGCTAAGCTTAATGCAACACACAAAGGTCCTGATGATCCCTCTACCATGCTACGAGTACACAGGCAGTTGCAATTGAATTGCGAATCTGCTGCAACGCCAGCTTCGCTTGCATCCTCATCCATCATCCACGCGCGGTGGGATGCGCGTGGAGTCAGTGCTTCTGTTCTCCTAATGAATTTATTACAATGATAACATTAGCGAGTTAGGATTTTTGACAGTTTCTCACACATGGAATACCAGACATGGGGGTGGTACGATATCAGCAAGATATGCGGCTTGGCTTAGCCTGGATATGTCGGTGTTCGCTATGCTCCATTCTGGGAGCATAATCAAGTCATGCGAACATTTCCACACTATTGCCATAATTATTTCTCTTTATATAACCGTCACTCAAAGGGGATGAAGCGCCAGCCGTAGAATCGCACACAAACGTCCTCTACCATTCACATAGGCGAAAAATTATGAATAATAGAAGGAAAATTAAGCAGAACTTTCCTGACGCATGTTGGAGCTCAGTTTATGTATATGTACCTACAAACAAATAGGGGATGGGGTGCAAAATGTAGACGACATGTTCACCGAAATTAACATCTATAGCGGCGCGGGTTATGGGAACCTTTGACTGATTCCAGTGGCCTAGGACGACGACGAGGACGATAGGGTGGATAGGTTGTTGAATATTAGCCATGAGCTCGGTGTACTCTCTCACACCAGATACCGCATCCATAGATAGATGATTGGTGGTGGTGTTGTTTCGGTTCAGTGTATCTCTCGGGAGGTTGTTGTGTCTGTTGATTAAATTGAGTGTCGACGAATGGCTTCGAATTCATCATTATCAAAGTGGATACCTACACCAAAGCTTGAATTTTCTTTTCCTCACTTTTTTGAAGGCAGACCGTTTTTTGTGGTTTCCTCGTGATAACTTTCTATGCAAAAGGTTAATTCAAAGTGTTCCCTGTTGACAAATTTACAGGAGCTTTACGGATTAAGGCCGCTATTAGGGATTGAATACACGAAGGTGACAAATCCATCTGTCCGCCGTAATTGTCAATTCCACGCCGCGTTCAGCAATTGGGCGTTTCCTTCCTTCAGCTCTGTTATTTTGCGATTTAATTTTAACTACAGCCTGCTGATTATAGAATGCGCAGGATATTGGAAAATCAGCAAGTTGACACCAATCACAATCTTCTTCAACGAGTCAGCCCATTTAAGCAAAGAAAATTACAGAATTTGAATTCAAATCTGATCATTGATAGGTCATTGTATCCAAAACGATTGACATTTTCATACGCACTCTCGAGCGACGACATGATCCGGTGGTAGAAGATCACGAAGGCGCCTACTAAGTTACGGTAAATTCTTTGCTCTATGCTCAAATGATAACCAACTTTTTTTGATCTGAGGTTGACTACATACATATGTAAATGTGAGTTGCATCTGGTCCCAATAGGATCGGGCTACGTACCTCACACTACGCATGCTACCCCGGGTTCAAACCCAGCAAACCCAATAAAGTTTGTTCATGGTCCCACCTGTTTGGGATGCCTGACAAGCATTCAAAGTGTATCATTTGACAAGAGGAGCTGCTCAACTCACCGGTTGGAGTCAGCAAAAAACTGTAAGTCCCTTCCATTCGTGCAAAAATCTAACAAGCACACTCAAATGGTTACGAGAACTAGGCCCTGCTTAACCGCGAACTGTTGCACCACATAAAGAAAGAATTCGCTTTGGATTTATTTTTATATGGCTAAGCTAAAGACCGTGTCTTTTTATACAATCACCAGACTATGGAGTACTTTAAAACCAACATCCGTGAAGTTATTCCAATAAGTTATCCATCCATCGTTACATTTAACCCTTATGCCGTACTTATACTATAAGTGGATCTCGTAAGCCGTTTTGTCGACTGGGATATAACTTTAATTATGTAATCGAACTGAAGCTTTAGAGTAGAAATAACTATGGTAAAAGACCTGTCTCCAATAACAGTATAAGCTGGGAGAAGAAATACTCTTACTTACTTACTTAGCTGGCGCTACAGCTCGAGGTGAACCGGGGCCTGCTTCTCGCAACCATTTGTGTGTGCGTGTTATATTTTTGCACAAATGGAAGGGACCTACGGTTTTTTGCCGACTCCGAACGGCGAGTTGAGAAGCTTAATCGTGACAAATGATACTCTTTGATGATTGTCAGGCATTCGAAAGAGGTCGTACCGTGAAAACACTCTTTTAGGTGTTAGACCCGACCAGGAGTTGAACCCGGGCAGCATTGCGTGGTAGTCCAACGCACTAACCACAACGGCCACGGCGACCAGAAGAAATGCTCGTTTTAGAAAAAAATTAATTTCACCGTACACGCACTGCTTACATCCCGAAATGGTGTTGGGAAGAACAAGAACTTCAAGCAATTTAAATTTTGCAAAACTATGAGTTCATTCACTCATTCAGGTTTGAATTAAGTGCAGTTTTGGCTACCTCTACCTCATGGCAAGGCATAAGGTCGTACGTATTCTTTAGCAATTGCGATTTCCTCTTCACCAAAGTTCCATCGTTAATTGCGAGAAAATCGATCACCTTCGTCCCTGTGTCAGAATCCATTTCGTACAATATCCTTTAAAGTATTTACATTTAATATCATTAAGCACTAAATAAAACACCTGATAATATCTGTGTGTGCTTCATGGGTCATGGCCTAGGTTGAAAGTGCGTTTGATTGCTACGTAGGTTCACGTCCATTCATTCACGATTGACCGCAAACCAAAATCTCTAATAACAAAATCTCGCGGTGCAGGGAAATAACTTCACGGGCAATAACATCACATGGGAAATAACTTCACCTCGAGTGGGAAATAAATGCACATTTTTGATGTGAAGTTATCTCTTACTGAAGGTGGGCAATAACTTCACATTTTTGTGGGAAATAATTTTTTTTAATATGTGAAGTTATCTCCCACTGAAGGTGGGCAATAGTTTCACATTTAATCATAATTTGAAAACCATCATGACGCGTGATTCACTCTTGCACTTTTAACGTTAACAAAGTGCCATAATTTGTAATGTTCAGAATTTCGTTGGTAGAGTTGATCACTATTGAATTTATTAAACTCAGTCTGAGTTCAGTTGTCTTGACCATACAAGCTAAAAATTTAATATCTAATTTTTAAACGGAATTTTTAGTTTTTGAGCATAAGAGTGATAGTGATAAATTCGCGCATGGCCTTATTTCGTATAGGGTTCTTTTACGTCACCAACCGATGTTACTCTATGGCAGGTAAATCGATCGACATTATGACTTCTTTCTTTCACTTATTTTTGGGGCCTTATTTCAATTTAAGTTATAATTTTAGTATGACAAACTACCCCAATTTCGGGGCTCTATTTCATTTTTACTTTTGCGGCTTATTTCTTAGGGTCAAATTTCGCGGAGCGAAATATGTAAAATATTTTATATTGTGAAAGCTATCCTCTGGTTAAGTTATTGCCCACCTTCAGTGAGAAATAAATTCACATCAAAAATATGCATTTATTTCCCACTCGAGGTGAAGTTATTTCCCTGCACCACATCCCGCATTTTCAAAATCTCGCATTTTAAATTCTCACATTATAAAAATCTCGCTTATTATCCAAATCTCGCTTATTATAAAAATCTCACTTATATATTATTTCTGTAGTATAGGTACCATTTGTAGCTCTCACACTTAACCAATCTTAACAAATGAGGTGTCAAAAAAAAGAGAATTCACTGGAGCAGTGACGAATTGTACTTTCACTTTATAATTTTAGATTTTGGGGGTTAGATTTTCTCTCGCGAGAGTTCTCGTACGGGAACACTAGTATATATATTATTTCTGTAGTATAGGTACCATTTACGGCTCTCACACTTAACCAATCTTAACAAATGAGGTGTCAAAAAAAAGAGAATTCCCTGGAGCAGTCACGAATAGCACTTTCACTTTGCAAATTTTAGCAAACTAAAAAACAAATCAAAACAAATATTCTACCCAAAATAGACTCCTAAAAGAATAAACATTTCCCGCGTATGATTACTGTCAACTGATGGAAATTAATACTCATTTTGGTTGATATTTTTGCTATTTTTGCAAGTAGTACTAGGCAAATACAGACATCAACCAAAATGAATTTTCAAAAAAACAAACTCTTTCTATATGGTTTCCATGGGATTTCCATGAATTGACAGATGGAAATCATATGGGAATTTACACTAATGTAAATTATTTCAGTTTGGAGTAGCTAATATTATAGATTTAAAATCTGTCGGAATAAAATACAGTATAATCTCGATAATTCGCACCCCGTTAATTCGTAAACCCCGCTTATACGAAATAAACTGCCGGTCCCATGAAAACATTTTCAATAATTCGTAACCCCGCTACTTCGAAAACCTCTACGATTTATCGGGATTGTACTGTTACAAATACATATGTATTTTATTTCAATGCCAGATTATTGTTTTCGAGATTTTGATTTGCGATAATTTCGATATGCGAGATTTTGTAATTGCGAGATTCGGATAATGCGAGATTATGTAAATGTGAGATTTTATTGTGAGAGATTTTAAAAAGGATATTTTAAAATGCGGTCAATCGTTTCTAATCCATTCAAAAATATACACATCAAATCCGAATTGCACCAGAAATCGTTTCATAATGCAACTCCTCTATCTCAAGATCAATGTCTCCAATTATTTCCTTCACATGGCTGAAATTTAACATAAAACCATACAGCCTTTTTGTCCAATTGCGGATAGCCTCACCTTACTCATAATTGGATTGCCACAGAATACTAAAAACGTATTGCAAAAGACTTACGGCGAAATATTGAATACAAACATTGACATACTCGTACTCGTCTTTTTTTATATATACTCGTATTGTTCTTTATTCAATGTTCTACTAGCAAGAAGGTTATTTCTTGGAAAATAAATTACCATCCGAAGAATACCAATCCCAATCCCAATCAATGTCCCACCTGCCCACAACGATTCGACGCCAGGATAAAAGGTAAATGTTTACCTTTACAACACGAAACAATTGCATTTAAATTGTACTCTTTAAACTGTATATGTATGTACACACCAATACCCATTGAATCGGAAAACTTTTCTTACCTACGGAAAAAGGTTCACAAAAAAAAAAGCACAAGTACTAACAAAAACTGGTATCCTCCTCAACAAACCAATTGCGTTTGGTATTCCTCCACAGACTTCTGGCCAAAGTTTTGCCTCTCTGCCAAATGCAACAGAACACACACACACACGTGGAACGGACATAAATTCAATCTGCAATACACGAGGCTAGGAGTGTTCTTTCTACCTACTCTCCTGACTGGATGTGCATATGTATGGACATTGCCAGCCTTGGCCAAACGTCGGACAAGAAGCGACGCGACTTCAGTGAGGAGGAAGCAAAGCACTGGTACTGAGGTGTATGCTAATTAAAATCAATCCACCACTTCTACCATGTTTGTGTAATTTGCTACAAATTGCAACTGTGGCCATTCCTCTAATTTCTGGCCGTGATGTCCATTTTTCCATGTGCTATCCACCGAGAGTGGGAAGTCAAGGGCGTCGTCGTGGCTTTGTGGTCTCTGGTTTCCTTTTTTATGCTTGAAATGATTCAATACCTCGAACTCGACGTTGGGCTGCCCATTGTTCTGGCGTTGAGGGTGTATTGCTCCTTTTCAGGTTCTGCCTGTTTCCTACTATTGGTCTTGACCAAAATTTGATTTTCATATCACTCAGCTAGCAACTCACCAGCAGCCGCAGATCCCTCGTTTTACAACATTTGGAGGAAAAAATACAAAAAAAAGCACTAACAGTGGATCGTTGCAGTTGGATATGGATCGAAAACAAGTGGTGGTGAATCAAAGGGGGTGGAAATCGAAAGAGATTAAAATGGACGAAATCCGGAATGTTTTTTATGCCATGGCCCCCGATATCAGATGCATGTTGTGCCTGTCTGCCTGCCGTCCAGCTGAACGCAGTGTACGTACAATCCAATCCAAAGGATGTGTTCATCTGGACAGGGACGGAGAACACACAAAAAAGTTTCAACGAACAAACTTTTTGCGGGCGCTGTATTCGTAATCTAGGATTTCACTTAAAACGTAAACTGTATTCATGCTGAATAGTGGGCCAACTGACACACACACATGCACACATCGATTGGGAGTTTACAAGCTGCGATATGAGGTGAGAGACGTCGATGATGCACAAGGATAATAGCTGATGGATGGGTTGTGGGACAAAGCCAGGCGGAATATTTATTTTTAATTTATGACTTAAATAGTTGGACTTACGAGTACGAGTACACCTTTGCTGAATGTGTTTTTCGATGGAAAACTCATGTTTATTTTGCAAACGAAGGACCGGAACAGGAAAACTTTTTCGCAATGGCAAATAAAGTTTTGTGTCCAAGGGTTTGAAAAAAAAATACAAGAATTAAAACCAGGATTGGCAGGTGGAAATGTGATGCATTCTTCCGGTCGCATTAAAAGATGAAACTTTTTCCCAGAGATTGTGCAAGGTAAGTTTAAAGTTTTCGATGCATGGCACATTTTATTTGTCTACAGACCTTAGGGGCTAGAGCGGGAAATCAAAAGATTAGCTGGGCACCTGATTGCACAGTACATTGCTTAAAGATATGATATGACTTTAAAGTATGGCCACCGTTCGTGTTGTTAAATACCAGCATTTTAAAGAGTTTCCAATTTGTTTGTGATCTCTCTACAGGATCTAGTCAGCTTCGAGATTTTTCTCCTTCTTTTCCAGAAGGCTTAAAGATCTATCGGAGGATTCGGATAAGTCTAAGAGCAAACCATCTTTTTAATAAATTCTAGTATGTCCTTGGTCGTCGTATTTTTTAAAGCACAATGTCTGAGTAGTTCTTTATGTAGGATACGCCAGCCGTCTGAACCTGAACAGTGCCGGACAATTACAAAGGACGTGCTCGGCCATCTCGATCTCCTCTAAACAGATTCGACAATCAGTCTCGATAGAGAGTCCTAACGTGTTTAGGTTTGTATCGTAACTGGCAATGACCGGAGAGAAAGTTTGTTAGATACATAATGTCCTCGCCAAGGTGCCAAAATTAGCGGCACTCGACGTGACAAGAGCAAGCGGGATTGGATATGAGTCTTCATTACCTTTCCGTTGACATATTCATCAAATGCGCAGCAGTAAAAGGTGCCCTAAGACTAAGAGAATCTGATTTGCTAAAACAAACCACGTATGGACATTCCACTCGTAGAAATACAGCAACTGAGGAAGTGCAATCCTGAAATTCTAATCAAGACATCAGACTACACTACTCCTCACTATGACTTCATGTCCTACGAATACACTGATCCTATCTTCCAGTAGGGAAGATTGGCTGTCAAACAAGGTGATCAGAGGCCGGGAAATAGCATTCTTCACGGACGGCCCAAAGATGGGCCTAGGTACTAGAGCAGGGTTCTATTCAGATACACTAAATAAATGGGAATCTTTCAGACTACCGGATACATGCAGTATTTTCCAGGCGGAATTACTGCCGATTGAAAAGGCTGCGATATTCATAAAAGGAAGCGACCTCCCTTCTGGTGGATAGTCAGCCAGCTCTAAAAGCAAAAGAATCAAACATAATAAAATCAAAGGCAATCCAAAAATGTCGCAAAGCACTAAATGTCATAAGGCACCACAAGGTTAGATTGTACTGGGTACCTGAACATAGCAATATCGAAGGGAACGAGATTGCAGTCGAACTAGCTAGAGCCGGAACAGAAGTGATGCTGACACCTCCGTACTGCCACCAATTAGAACACTGTTCAGCATAATCGACCATGTAACTGAAAAAGAGACCAACGCTCTGTGGCTCACACGGACCGACTGCGTCACATCTTTATGGCTGAAACTTAATCGTATTTAATAGGTCAAAGGCAAAGCTACATAAGGATAAATCGTCTATACGATTAATCATTGGAATAATCACAGGTCATATGACAAGCAAGAAAGCGAATCGATCCAACATCTACTCTGATACTGCCCGCCCTCCAAGAACGAGGCCACCGTACTTTAGGTCACAGATTCTTGGAAGACATAACAAAACTCGGAAATTTAAAGTTGTTTGATCTTCTAAGATTCATCAACAGCACAAACTGGTTTTCGAGTTGCTAAAAACGGTGGACTTTCGGGTCTCCGAGTGGAAATGATAGCTCGTTCAACCACACACCCTTCTTAACCTAACCTAACCTACCTAATGTCCTTCTTCTTAGTTCAGAAATTCTCTGTGATGGGTATAAGGCTTAAATAACAGTTTGGCTCATCCGTATTTACATTAAGTCATAATATTTACTGCACAATGTAGACAGCCACTGATCACTTCTTTTTTTTTTTTGCTTCTAATTCCTCCGATAGTTCGTGACATTTAATGGACAATTGGGTGACCCAATAAGAAGTGTATAAAATTGAATGTCATTTTACATTTAAAGTCTAAAAGTTTCTAATTGTGGGTATTGAAACTATCCGACCCTACTTTTAGGTGAATTTTCAGTTTCGAGAGAGGTCGCAAGAGATTGCCAAATCCTTTCCGATCAAACTTCCCATTATCGCTTAGAGCTGACCACGAGCTCTACGCGCAGAAGAGGAGAGACGTACCGACTTCTCAGGAGGAAAAAGGAGAATGAGAAGCGCACGATAAATAGAGAGATGCTTCTTGCAGGAATAAGGTTCGAAAGTTTTACCAGAGGGTAAACAGAACTTGTCAAGGTTACTGAACCCGATCAAAGGAACATCATTAATAGTATGCTATGTAGCTATGACGAATCGAATGTAGCTTTTACGTGGAACAATTTTAACCTGGATGATGTAGAGAAACAATTCCGTCCCAAGCCTGGATGAAGTGAAGATAGTCATATCTTAAATTAAGTCCAACAAAGCTGTTTAAGCTATCGAGCGAGCTGTTCAAAGCAGTAAGCGATGACTTGGTAAAGAGCATGCTGCATGCATCAACTCATCTCTAAAATATGGTCACATGAAATTATGTCCGATGAATGGAACGTGAGTATTCTTAAAAATGGAGCTGGGTCAAGATCTAATCTGCCGTGTTGTGTCAACGAACCTGATTGGTCCATTGGTCCATATCAATGTGGCTTTAGGCCAGGAAGGCTAACCATTGATTAAATATTCACAGTATGGTAGATCTTGGAAAAAACCAAAAGCTTCAAATCAGTACCCACCACCTTTACATTGATTTTAAGGCCACGTATGACAGCATTTATAGAGATGAGCTAAATAGAACAATGTCTAGTTTTGGTATCCCTACCGATGCAGAATGCACACTGCTCCATCAAAATACAACGACGAACTGTACGGGCTGGGCATCGATCTAAACCCAGAAGAGTGCAGGTTCAGTGCAGGCTGGACACCAATGCTCCAGCCCTGAAAATCTTCCAATCCACCATTGAGGGACGACGAAGAAGATCGCGACTCAAGTGGAAGGGAACTTCAACCAACTAACCATGTGAAACTGGAGGCTGGCTAAAGATTGAGTTAGGTGAATACGTTTGTTGGTTGAGGTTCAGCTCCACTCTGGAATGCAGCGCTACCTTCAGTAAGTAAGAAAATATTCAGTTTCGGTTCAAAGACGATTTTAGAATTAATTTTCATAGAGATGAAACCATGGTCCAGTGAATGGAGATCACTAGAAGAAATCTTTGCCATATACTTAAAAGAATAAGCCTCAGAATAGATCACGTACAGTGTCCGACAAAAGTCTACATACGACCCTCATTTTTGCAACCTAAGGAGTCCAAAACCCAAATGAAGAAATCTAATGATGCAGTTTGGTTTTAAATTTCATTTTATTAATATAAACTCATAAGATAACTGAATTCAGTTAATTATTAGAAACTTATTTACAGAGAACGAAAAAAAAAGTATTGAGAAAAGTCTACATACGGCATATTTACTAACAAAAATGGCTTTCGTTCATTACTATACTATATAATAATTAAATTTAGTACTTGGTTGGTCGTCCACGGGCATCAAGAACTGCCTGTAATCGTATGGGCATTGAAGCGACTAAATTTTCCAATTCGGTTGACGTTATACCTTCCCATTCTTTTTTAAGCTGCTCTTTCAGCATTGGAGCACTAGTGACAGCATACTTTTTGATTTTACGTTCCAGAATCTCCCACACTTGTTCAGTAACATTTAAATCCGGGCTTTGAGGTGGTTTATGTAATTCTCGTGGGGCATAATAAAGTAGCCAATCTCTGACAATATAAGCGGTATATATTGGATTGTTATCTCTTCTTGTTAGCTCTGACCAAGATTTAATTTATCGACGGATGCTTTCAAATTTTATTCCAAAATAGCTTTATACTGATAACGATCCTTATCACCCTGAAGAAATAGCAGATTTCCTACTCCATAAGCAGCGAAGGCACCCCAAACCATCACGCTGCCTCCACCATGCTTTACAGTACTTACTTAGTTGGCGCTACAGCTCGAGGTGAACCGGGGCCTGCTTCTCACAACCATTTGTGTGTGCGTGTTATATTTTTGCACGAATGGAAGGGACCTACAGTTTTTTGCCGACTCCGAACGGCGAATTGAAAAGCTTAATCGTGACAAATGATACTCTTGGATGCTTGTCAGGCATTCGAAAGAGGTGGTACCGTGAAAAAACTCTTTTAGGTGTTAGACCCGGCCAGGAGTTGAACCTGGGCAGCATTGCGTGGTAGTCCAACGCACTAACCACCACGGCCACGGCGACCACAATGCTTTACAATGCTTTACAGTAGAATCTACATTTTTAGGATTCATTGCTGTATTAGCTTTTCTCCAAACTTTGGCTCTGCCGTCACACCCGCATATAATATTACTAGCTGTCCCGCCCCCGGCTTCGCCCGTGTCTAAAAATAAAGTGTTACAAGCAATACATAATGTACACTTTCATTTTGTTCGAAGAATCAAAGACAGTGCGATCGCACCCCAAGGTTTGCAATCTACCAATATCTACAATCCACAAAAGTGTGGATTCTAAGTATTTGTAGTTTGAATAAGTGACACTTCGCAAGAAAGTGGCATTTGTTAGAGTGTTTTTTTTTTTTTTGTATTAATTTAAATAATATTGCGAATAAATTAATTTAGAAATCGGCCTATAATCGGCGCAGGATATTAATGAACTGAAATACGAAGTTTTATTTCATTGTGTGTATTGGATTTTGTGTTTGTCGAATCGTAAGATTGACAGGTAAGAGCGTCACATTGAGATGTTTATATTAATAAGATATTTAGATTCATCTGTGGACAAAATTCGCTTCCAGAAATCAATTCTCTTTTCATTGTCACATTGCTGGGAAAAATCCAAGCGAAGTTTTCGGCTTTTTTCACTTATTAGGGGTTTTTCGCATTCTCTGAATTTTTTTTTTTTGATGCACAACTGTATCTGATCTTATTGCTAGCTCTTCGGACAAATTTGTGGCATTCACTTTCGGATTTTAGTCTACTTCTTTTATCATAAAACTGATATTTTTGCGACTTAATTTCTTTGGGCGACCACTGTGCGGTTTATTTTCAACGGTACCATTATTTTTGAAGTTTTTGAATATAATTTGTACTGTTGCCTTACTCAAATTCAATAGTTTTCATATGTCACCAAATGTTATATTATCCTTTCTATACTTTATGACTAAATTTCGCTGATCAATTGAAATTTCTTTTCGAGGAGCCATTGTCGATATTAAAAACTTTCTGGAACTGAAAAACTACATCTGAACACTATTTATCCGAAGCTTGAAACAAAGTACAGATTTAAAATACCAAAACGATACTTTCCCGTTATTATCCATCTGCACACAACAAAAAGAAGCATAATACTAGCCGCATGTAGACTTTTGTCAAGATTTTTTTTTTTCGTTTTCCGTGAATAATTTCTAATGATTATACTGAGCTAAGAATTTGTTTAGTATTACATATGTTAATAAAAAGAGATTTAAAACAAAATTGCATCATTAGATTTGTTCATTAGTGTTTTGGGCTCCTTAGGTTGCAAAAATGAAGGTCGTATGTAGACTTTTGCCGGGCACTGTAGATACGCCCAGTTTGAAGCCTTTAATAATGTCACAAGAGAGACTCCTTAACGGGTTAATGGTCTTTCACTGAATCCAATAAGATTTCATTGTGGAACTGGTCAAAGGTCATGGATGAATTAAGCAGACCGATTTTACATCTAATGTCTTCCGCCGTCGCAACATTCATATTTATCCAGGACTTATTCCTGAAAAGGATTTTTCAGTATTTTTCGATTTAGATCTCCCCGATCTTGAAATCATCTCTTAATTCTATGTCCTGCCTTCAACATCCATGAGGACAACAAGCACCCCTCATTGAGTATCCAACAAAGTCCATTACTTCCGGGAAGAAAAGTATTCAAATTGACAGCGGACATGAATATTATCCCCGCAAACACATTAAATTGCATTTTAAGTGAAGCTTACTCCTTCAGATATGTTTATTCCATTTTCGGATTTTTATGGACCTCCTTTGGGGAATCGATTTCTTTGTCTGTTCCTTGTGGACAGTAAATTTTTCAGTGACCCTCGTAGTTGAGTTTAATCTTTTTGAGGGGGTGTTTTTTTTTTTGTTTTTTACGAGCATTTTATATCCCGCGAAATGCATTTTCAATTAGGACAATGTCCCTAGCGTAAGCGCTTTTATCGCTTTTATCTCCTCAATTTCGTTAAGGTGGCTTTTCTGGCATTTCCAGTTCAACTCATCAAACCAAATGTGAGGCAAAAACAAAGAAGAGCTTCCTACTTTCTGCCAGATTATTCACTTTTGTTGTGCACTTAAATAATCCATCATATTTCGTTTCTCGAAACTAATGAAATTTCATTCCAAAAGAAATTTGGAATTAAGGCGGAACTCAAAAATTGTAATCCTCCTGGATACGGAAAAAGTCGCAATAACTACCCAAGTCGATGGCTCTAAAAGGAAAAAAAAACATATTAGAGTCTTAAGTCATGCACTGGTAAGTGGTACGCAACACACGTATCACTACTTGTACGACATACATATGTACACATGGGAACGAGGCAAAAAACTTCAGGCAAACAAATTCATAACTTCCGGCAAACACAGACTGCAGATGATTACATTCCATCTATCTATTCAAAGTCCTTAAAGTGCTATATCCTTGATGCTTTGAAAGTGTGCGAAGAGACAGAGAAGGCCAAGGGACTCAGGATTATGCGCGCATTCCTCAAAGGCATCGCTCGAACTTCTTTCTCATCTGGTGTAATATTTTTTCCCCAAACGTAATAACAAAATTCACTTAGAGATACCCGCTGCATGGAAATGCTTATCTTAGTTCTTCTTCGTCTGACGAAAAATTGGAAGAAATCCCCAAAAAGTCGCGGACAAAAAGTTAAGTGCTCTGTAACGGGAATGAGATGGATTTTGGGGCGCAGCGAAGTGGATTCAAAAGGGCATAAGACTTCTTAACGGATTCCCAGTTCCCACCTGTGTGTATAGCGTTCCCCTTGACAATGGTAATCATCTACCTCATGCTGTCTTTTTATCTCTTTATCGAGAAGTCCTAATGCTAGTCCTTGTCGAAGTCGAATACCATCCAAGATGCATATCACCCGGCGGCGCGCACGGTGGTGAACGCATTTGATTGTTGGCATCATAGGAAAACCGTTGTAGTTAAGAAGTAACTTGCAGTTAGCTGCCAAGATTACCAACAGATGTTGGCGCAGATGAACCCGGCGCGGCGTTAAGTTGAATACCGAAGGGTGTTAGAATCTCCTCTTCCATTGCACACAGTTCATGGTTATGGGGTTTGGTTGGTTGGATGTGAATACTATTAACTGTGCACTGCACTTTCAGAGAAAGGTTTTTTTTTTCTGGGTTTGGCGCTATGAATTATCTAAATCTTTTAATTCGGTATCCCTTTGGTGTCCTTTGGTGAAATGAATTCCAGATTTCAAACGGAATGAAATAACTTTGTGCATAAAGAAACCGGAGCGAGGTAGTTGCTTTTGCACAAAATTTGGAAACGAATTTGCCAAAGGGTTCTCACAAACTACGAGTACGGATATAAGAAGAACTGCACTTGCCATGGCCCAGTGTAGAAGTTGAGAAAGAGTTTCTTTTTTTCTTTTCTTGAAAAGTGAAAAGGTCCGGTATTTTCCGTCGTAATGTGGGGCACGTGGAATGATTTCACCCGAAAAGGGTCAACGATCGAAGGATACGTGCTCAAGAGTACTTTTATATCGATGGTTTTCATTCCCATTTAGATTTAATGAAATATATATTTAATGGGAACATGGAGTAGACATAGTGTTGCATGGATATAACTTGGAACATTTAACTTTCACAAGGATAAACTGACTTTGACGACCATCGCGTCGGTAGGTAGCATACAATTGGAGACCTAGCGGATGAACTCTTCTGCTGACCAGGCTTAACTTTTTCTGATATATGTTACATCTTGGAGCGCGATGTTTTTTTATAAACTGGATACCGCCCAAGGCTGATAGTGCGACCTTAAAGATTTATTGTATCATAGGATACTAATTAGTCCAAGAGGCAAATCACCTTTCTAATAAATGCGAGTAAGTCTTCAATGCATCAATGCCTCTCTGTAGGTTAATCAAGGCACAGATCTCAATAGCGTGAACCTTAGCTTGAAACACGCTGGGGAATGATCCAAAGATGGACAGAGATTCTAGTATTGCGCCCGAAAATCCCAGCGGCAACAACAGAGGCCATTTTCGATCCACCAGTGTACCATACTAGACATTTTGGCTTCGCCGTTTGACCATATGGTACGTACCATATGAACTTTGAATTTTCTGTCAAAGCAGTATTCACTTATCATAACATCAGCGATGGTGCAGAGCATGTTCTGATCGTGAATATTGTTGATAATGTTAAGGCGAACCGTAAGATTGCCTACTTATACTTACGAATAAGTTGTATTTTAATAGCGCTTCCAGTGGCTGACTTCCTAATGAAGATCTTTAATTGCGATATGCCAATTAAAGCTTCTAGAGCTGCTGACGTAGGCAGGTGTGCATGGCACCGGTTATACCAAGACACGCCATCCGTTAAAACTTATCGAGCTTCTTGGGTGTATGACTGAGGCTATTATATGGGTCTGACCATCGTGGTATACAACCAGTGTATAATTTTAGGATTGAAACCCCAAGCTCTACCATACAGTCGGCGCCTTGCCCATAAGGCCCTAGTTGCACAGTTTATTATGGAATTGGGGTGAGAATTCCAGTTGAGGTGCACATCTAAGATAGCTTCTAGGTATTTGACCTTTCAGGATGATTGGACCTATGTTAATAATCCTTCTTTTCGTGAAGGTTACTAGAACCGTTTTACAGGGGTTGACTGAGAGTCGATGTATTTTAGTTCCCTTTGTATCCATGAGCAACTGGGACTCCTTCTCGATCATCCAGCTACCCATTTGTAGCAGCTGTAGGTTCTAGAAAACATATAAGAGACTAGAAATAAAACATGTTTCATTGACATGTGCTTGCAAGCTATTATATCACGCGGAAATTTCGCTCTTCAAATGATAATAGCAGTCGGGATAAATGACACGCACGATTTGCAGCTTACTAATCAACTAAGGAATGCTCTTACGTACTAAAATATATTCGTACACTCTTCTAGTACTATCCCAGCAGACTGGTTACCCTCTTTGGCGAAGAGCCATGTCCGAATTTGTGCAGATATTTTATGTATCGGCTATAGCTGTATAACTGTGTGGGGTAGAAGTTAACGTCGCCAGTTCTTCTTTTGGCCCAGAGTTCTATGTTAGGGATGAGACTGCCTTTTCCTTATTTCGCCATTGCTTCTTGCTGTAGGTTCACAAGTGCTCTCCTTTTATTTCTACGGTAATAGGTACCATTCCAGCTAAGATGCATACCGGTTCGTCTGAAATGATCCTGAAGGTGCAGATTGTCCTCAGAACACTTAGTCGATAGCTTTCGCCTGTAGTATGTACTTTGGAAGAAATTGCGTCAACCCATACTCGGGACGCGTAGAGCCGAACTGAGCTCCGATTTGTTCACCGATGTTCGACATTGCTCGTATCCGCTATAGCTTGGCCCTTAAAACATAGGTTCAGTCTGCATTGTAGTCTCGAATTCAGGGCTGTGATTTGAAGATCCTCTTTGTCGAATAATTTATTGAATATTCTCTTGATCTATTGTGGATTGGTGTATTTCAGAAAAGCTTCAGAGGTGCCATTACGATACTAAATGATCTCGTAACTCTGATGAAGATTTCGTGGTTAGAAGTCTGTTTGGTCCGCTATCATTATTAAACCTTTTAGACCAGTTGCACCCGACAGAGGGCAACGTATTTGTGTTAAAGCTGATCCTACGATACCGCTGCGCTGATAGTCTTCAACTCAACTACTTTAATGTTTACTTCTTTAACTCCTGAAACTTGTCTTAAGGATACATATTGAAAAATTATTTGTGTCTTAGTATAATCTTTCTATATAGGTACATACCCGTCTATCCATTTCAATTTGGTATTAGACAGATTACTGAAAATTACTTTTCGTCTCGTTTCACTTTTACTTGCTAAGGGCTTTAACAGCCCATTGAGTAGACACAGCCTTTAGTGGCGTTTTGAAAATTGTATCTTTTTTTATTGGCTAAGAAGGCAATACCACGCATATTGATTCATTTGCAATGTGCGTTTTATTCACGGCAGCAGATACTTAAGTGGTTTTAACACCAACTTCTTGGTAATCTTCTCAAAAACCGATAAGTCTGCGAAATATGTATGTAAGAAGTTTTAATATGAAATATGTGTTCCAAGAATTCGATTCTAACCTTGAATTTTATTGGAATCGCTTTGGAGAGTGGCAAATTAATAAATACATAGAAGAATGTTAAAGGTACAAACACAATGAAAAGTGCAGAGGCTGAAAGAATGGTGTTTCTTTTAAGGACATTCTATATTTCGAAATTTGTAAGGTGTAACAACACTTCTAGGTAAAGTAAAGTCTGTAAAGTATCTTTATTTGGGAGATCCTGGAATTGCGTTTAAAATTTGTGGTTTTTTGACATTGAAAGGTTGTAGTAGATTGAATATATGTATATTGTGTTATTTTGTTTGCTATAAACAATAATACAGACAAGTCGAAACTTAAAATATAAGGCCCCGTTCAGACACGACGGAAACCGCGCGGTTGCAGCCGCTGAATAGTATAATGTGTTCAGACAGCTGCGGTTTGCGGGCGGCTTGCGAGCGGTTTGCGAGCGGTTTGTGTGCGGTTGTATACGAAACGTTCACTTCACTTCAAATATGGAAATCGAAAAAGCAGTATATGTGTGGTTGCTCTTAAAAAATAAAAGGAAAAGACAGTGTTGGGTACACCCAATACTACGTGATCGCTTATCACATAGGCTATTTGTTACATTATATCCCAAATTAAGAGAATTTGAGCCCAAATTCTTTAATTATTTGAGAATGTCGATATCTTCATTTGATATATTAGTTATATTTATATGTATACCTATAGCTAACCGCCTCCTATTCCATCCATTAGTATTAAAACACTTTTCAAAAATTATGAAAAAACGAATCATAGTATCATAAAAATTTAAAAAAAATTATCCAAAACGCACGGAAACACTGAACAGTCTCATATAACGCAATAGAATTACAACCGCAAAATGTTAGCTATATTATACATATGTATGTACATATAAACGTATAGAATGGATATTGAAGATATCGATATTCTCAGATAATCAAAGAATATGTGTTCAAATTCTCTTAATTTTGGATATACGAGTAAAGTAACAAATAGCTCATGTTGGATGTACCCAATACCGCATTTTCCTTTCCTTTTTAAGAGCAACCACACACATATTGCTTCTTCGATTTCCATATTTGAAGTGAAGTGAACGTTTCGTACACAACCGCACACAAACCGCTCGCAAACCGCCTCTGTCTGAACGGGGGCCTAAATTAGATAAAAAAGATTTATTGAAATTGAAGTTATGTATGCATTTATGAGCTGTGTTTCCTTTCTGACTGGTTAAAGGGACTGCTCAAAGCAACCTTTCTCCAACACTTTCAACATTATTAGACGTCTACTGCTCCATTCGTCAGTAAAGTAGCACGACACTTAAAATCCACAGTCACATAAAAGACATCAAAATATCTGCCACCGCGTGCCACCATCCAACTACCAAAACTCTGTTAAAGTTCTTCACGTATCGCAGAAAAGCAATTTACCACACTTGTGCCACTCGTTTTTGGCACAGTGCATTACCAATTGCAGCGACTACTACTGCAACAAAACAATTGCAGCAGAGACACAGAGCACAACAGAAAGCAACGCCACAAAGAAGCTTACCAGCTTAGAAGAACAAAACGCGCGACAGCAGTCTAGTATTCAATTGTTGTTTTTCCACCACACACACAAAGAGAAACACATCCACATACAAAATCGAAAAAAAGGACGAAATCCCATTACCCATCACAAAAGACAATAAAAAAAAAAGAACAGAAAAGCTGTGGGAAAACCACATCCGCAGCAAACTGCCGTAAATGGGATGTTTGTGTGTGTGTATCGCAAGAAGCTGCTACGGCTTCCAATAAACCGTGGGAAAACTCGGGAAAACCACGGCGTAAATTCTTTCAACTTTGCTTTGCTCTGTTTTCAGTTTTCAGATCCGCACCAATGGCTCGTCCTCGTCTGCCATTATTGTAATTGCTTTCTGTTTGGCGCGCGGCAAAAAGCATGTGAATGCTCAATACCTCCTCGGGAGCGCTATTAATTTCCAAATACACACACGCGAGAATTTTGGGATTTGAATTACACTTAACCGTTATCCATTCCCACCTGGAATATTCCCCTCTGAATTTGGTACCACGCCGGCCGTTCGGCAGAACGTGCATTATTGCTGCGCTAGTAGCCCCTCGGCAGAGAAAAACAAAACAAAGCGATGCGATGGTTTCCGTCCTCTGTACGAGTATCTCTGCCAGAGTCCTTGCTACCACCACCACCATCACCGTGCCAAGAGAACAAATTACGCAGAAAACTATTACCGTTAAATGCATATGTGACCCATTGAATTTTAGCTGTACAAATACGAACTGCTAGTGGTACCGCTGCCGCTGCCGCTGCCTCCATTTCAGGTGTGTGATCTCCGTGAGAGAATAAGAGCGAACAGCATATGGACGAGGACGAGTACGAGTATGAATCCTGGTAATTTGAAAAATGCCATGCATACAGGATGCTAGTTCAAACGACATTGAAGCGGTCGGATAGCCCATTATCCCAGACTAAGTGTTGGCTATGTTGAGCCAAACCAAGCTCACGCTACGTCTCATTCACTTAAACTTTATTCCCACTAATTGCCATTTGAGAAGTTAGTGGTGGTGGTGGTGGTGCTGCTGCAGGATGGAATGCATTTCGCTCTGGAGGTGTGGTACCCGTGCACCTTGCGACGGTCATAAATTCTTTGCTCATTTAATATGGAGTCTAGAGGTGGTATCTCGCTACTACTACTACTACTACTACTACTACTACGATCTTCCTCTAATGGACATTCACGAATTTCAGTGAATTCATAATGAGTTTTTACAGGAAAATTATGAGCACACTTGAGTGAGTTTCCTTCGCACTGGTCTGCCTTTTTTTGCTATGGCTGCTGCTCTGCTCCAGGTAACGGGTGCTAACTTCTTAATCTTCTTTTTTGCTTAACACCACGACCACCTACTATCTATTTGTTCGTGTGCTCAAAGTTCTTGTCGAAGAGTAAAGCGGTCGGTCCTTGGGTAATCAAAATTTTACACTTATTTAAAATTCATAAAGTCCTCGAGTTCTTGAGTGATTTACAAGTGCGACAAATGAATCCTTTGTGAAAATTGATCAACGGAGTAATAGTATCCGATTCGAGACTGTAGGTGAATGTTCGTGTTCAAGTGTCTTTGCCTTTTGAATGTCTGAAGGAACTGAAGTTGTCAATTTGAGATGACAGCAACGACAAGTTGTTTTGTTGATGAGGATGAGTTTCTTTTTCTTTGTATCCTTTGTCATTCATCACTTGAAGAAATGGGGAATTTCGGGCGAATGAAACTTTTGTATCTGGCTGCGTGAGAAGCCGATTTTAGTGTTAATAAGAATCTCGGTAAATTGAATTCGAGTATCTGATAACAAAGGCTGACGTAGGATACAATTTTTCGAAGAAGGAATGACAACTACTTTGGAATATCAACTCGGTAGATAGCGGAAGCACAAATGTTTTGAGGTTCTATCTTATTTATTCGACGACAGGACTTTATCCTAGTACCAACAATGATTATGTCTGCCTGATCTCAAATACTGACAAATGCACTGTTGTAAAAAAGGCTCAAAAACAAACCGTGTTGGATTAGAACAAAATAACAAACACTTTTTAAATGAGATATAAACTGAACGTAGACTATAAGCGGGCAACCATACAGGACACATGTCACTACGTGGCAATGATGATTTTTCGACGGTATTCGGAAACTAAAACATGGATTTAAGGACTCAAGCATGTAGCAAGATTATTCACCCACAAATATATGTAGGTTTCAAGTGGATCCATAATCACCGAACGTGCTCATATATTATTTCTGTAGTATAGGTACCATTTGCGGTTCTCACACTAAACGAATGTTAACAAGTGAGGTATCAAAAGAAAGAGAATTTTCTGGACCAGTGACGAATCGCACTTTCACTTAATAAATTTTAGCAAATTAAAAAACAAATATCACTCACTTAAGTTGATGTATTTGCTATTGATGCAAGTAGTAGTGGACAAATACATACATATATCAACAAAAATGCAGTTTGAAAAAAATCCTAATCCATGCGATTTGGGGTTGGATTTTCTCTTGCGAGAGTTCTCGCTCGAGCATACTAGCACATTATGTATGTACACTCGGAGTCAAAAGTGAGTGAGAAAATTGTTCCGGAAATACAAATTCTAAAAATTTCGAACTTGTTTTCGTGTTTTTCCATAAAGAGTCACTAACATTTTCATATTTTTTTTTGCAAATTTCAACCTCTTAGATTTGTTTTGTTTGGATACAGTGTTCCACAAAAGTCTGCGTACAGAATGAGCATTTTGGGAAACAAGGCCAGTATTAATACTGTAATGAAGCTAAATTTACAAAAAAAAAATATGTAACAGTAATAGAAAGTTTTTTTAATAAATTTCAACAAAAAAACATTAAATTCTTTATTTTATTTATTAATTACAGCAAAAAAAATAAAAAATAAACTCCATAAATTCCTTCCACAAAAGTCTGCGTACACGTGTATGCAGACTATACTCTTTGCTTGTTTGTCATGTAAAATGTAACGGTATACTTTTTTTCGCATTCTATGTGTGGCGTTTTAGTCGGACAGTGTGAGCTGAGCTGAGTACAAGTTTAAGTTTTTTTTAAGTTTCGTGCATTAATTGCAAGAATATGGCTGCAAAAGAAATAACAGTACCCGAAAGGCAGTTAATTGTTGATTTGCACATTAACCAAAACAAATCTTATACGGAAATATCAAAAATTACATCACGCAGCCGTTCAACAGTTCAAACCATTATCAACCGTTACCAAAATGAAGGAAGAGTGGAAACAAAGAAGAGAACTGGACGTCCCGCAAAGCTTACACCAAAAGATAAGCGCAAAATAAAACTCATGGTGGACCAAGATCTTGAAAAAAATAGCCGCAAAAAACTCCATGAAGAAACCGTGCGGAGAGCTATTGTAGATGCTGGGTTTAGGTCGCATACACCCCGGAAAAAGCCTTTAATAATCGCCATAAATCGAAAAAAGCGTTTGGAGTTCGGAAAAAAATATTTAATTGAGACTCCAGAATTTTGGCAGAGGGTAATTTTTTCCGACGAGTCTAAATATAACATCTTTGGCTCTGACGGTCGTGTAAGGGTTTGGCGATAGGAATGAGAATCACTTCATCCAAAGTGTACAATCAAAACCGTAAAGCATGGCGGTGGAGGTCTAATGGTATAGGGCTGCATGGGGCTTTGGGCATTGGTAAGCTGGAAGTTATCGAGGGGACGATGGACCAACATGTTTACACTAATGTCCTCAAAAACAATCTCAAAGAAAGTGCAGCACAGCTTGGCTTCCAGATGACTTTTACTTCCAGCAAGACAACGACCCGAAGCACACAGCGTATAATGTGCGAATTTGGCTAGCATTTAACACCCCACACCTTTTAGTAAACCCTCCACAAAGCCCGGATCTAAATCCGATTGAGCATGTGTGGGATGCATTGGAAAAAGGATTCGCGCCCACGAAATAAGAAATAAAAGGCAGCTAAAGGGCGTTATATTATCAGCATGGAGCAATATTGACAGTTCTTATACAGAAAGGCTTGTAAGCTCCATGCAAAATCCTTTAAAAGCAGTCATTAAAATGAAAGGATATCCAACCAAATATTTATAACGTACGCAACTCTCTTTCCAACTTTTACACAGTTCTTGATATAGTTTTTCTTTAATCTTATTTCTTTTGCAGGTGTACGCAGACTTTTGTGGAAGTAAATTTATGAAGTTTATTATGTTCTTAGCTGTAATGTATAAATAAAATAAAGAATTTAGTTTTTTTATCGAAACTTATTAAATAAACTTTCTATTACTGTAATATATATTTTTTGTAATTTTAGCATCATTACAGTATTAATACGGAACTTGTTTCCCAAAATGCTCGTGCTGTGCGCAGACTTTTATGAAACACTGTATACCTTCTAGGTTTTCTCCTAGGCACTCTACCATGAATGCCACAAGGTACAGACTTTTTTTATTTTGTTTCTAGAAATATATTCGGCAATTTTCACGGAACTAAGCATCGGATTTGTTCACAATTCTTTTACAATTTCCAGAGTTTCGTGTCCAGTTAATCGTTTGGGTCGGCCTGATCTTTTGGAATTTTTTAAAGCACCAAAAACTTCGTTTCTGTCTAACATTTTTGTATCCAATTTTGCACGTTTGAGAAGATCAAGCTCGATCTTTTAAGTTTCCAATGAAGTCTTCTTACTGTCACAAAAAATTAGCTTCTGACACAACGACTGCAAAACGTATTCTTTCTTCCAAAAGAGAACCCTTTTCCGTAAAATTTCCATCCAAAACACGGATCGTTCTTTTAGTCGGCGTTCGTTCTTCGTTGTAAGATATACCCAGAATAAAAAAGAAACAACGAACGAAGAACGAATGAACAACGAACACGTACGCAAGAAGTTCCAAGCTAATTTGAATTTTCGGTGTAGGTTTTTTTACCAAACACCGCCAATAATGTAATGTTATCCATTTGGACACAAAGAGTGAACTGCATCAAGAAACCGTTTAATAATAAAGGTCTAAAACGAGCTTTACAGTCATTGATACAAGTAAATGTACACTTACTTTTGACTCATATTATTAGCGCTGTAAAAAAAGCTCTTTTACGTTAGTTTTTTAAGAATTCAAATCCAGTTTATTTTAAGACATCACTATTAGGCATATTTGAGGCTTTAATTTAACGCATCAGTATTTGGCTTAACTTATTTCTGTAAATGTGTATTAAGCGATAAACTTTCAACTAATCGTAGTACACTCGCTTTTGACTCTGAGTGTGTGTTATATTTACTTTTTTTTACAAACTGCAAAGTCTCGAAAGTAATTGCCTTTAAACGAGTATTGAATATTCACTTAACTCTCATAATAAATCTTTGCTTTGCTTGAATGTGAGCTTGGAATGGTCTTGTAAAAATACCGACCACCTTCCTTATCTGTCAAAATGAGCTACGGATTGTACGTAACACTCAGCCACCAGAGATCCCCACATGAAAGGAGTGACACTCCAAAATGATGCTCACAAAAATGTTTGCTACCTGTGTAACAATCAGCGGCCATCTTTGTTTTTGCTCGATTATTTGTACACAAAATTTCGTTATTCAACAAGCAAATACAGGTAGAGAGGGTCAAAAAACAACCGCAACAACGATGATTTGAGTGTCATACAAAACCTATAGTGTGTACACGCAAACGCAAAAATGATATTAGTTTTGGGTGACACTCTTGTTGGATGGTGTGTACCCGGACCCGCTCGTAGAACAAAAACACATTTAATTTCCTTCCCGACGACGCGACGGGCACGAGGCATGAGTGAATTGCGTGCTTAGATAAACAAATTATTTTACAGTCACACTTTGCCTTATTACTCTGCGTTCGCAGACATTTGTCAAAAGCAATAAATACATACTTATGTACATATGTACATCACTTACTTAGTTACTTTAGCCGATTTCCATTACGCACAAATCAAGAATTCAAAGGCATAAATATTCCCCACCGTGGCAATAAAAATAACTCATCCAGATATTCGCTCTGTATCCCTGTATCGCTGTATCGCCCTATCTGGCTAGCATCTATCAGGCAACAAATCACCTAATGAGTCATTTCAAGAAATTCAATAAAACAATCGAAGCTGTGTATCGGTGTGTCTGAGCGTTTGTGTGTCGGAGCGCGCTATCATTACATTAAGATCACGGCAACTCAATGTAATATCAATGAGTGGCGCAGCCATAAAACAATTACCGCTGAGCACATCCCTTCCGTGGCATAGTGTAACTGATGGGGCCATGGAATTTATCATCTCTGCGGCAATTGGTTTCGACCTTGCCTACCTACCTACCCATTCCAAGGGTTGGGGGTGAGGAAGCTCCACCGCCGCGCCGGTAGGCTTTGTAGCCTTTCATGATTACAGCAGAAAGAAATGTAAGCGTAGTGCTCTAAGACTTGAGTCGAATTGGAACACACACACTCGTACACCTTGAGTTTGAGCCGCCCGCGTAACAGCGAACTGTTGATTCGAGTCGATTACCATTGGAACGCATTTGTATATAGGTGTGTACGTATGTATTAAGTGTTTCGTGATCTGGAGCCATATATCAGTTCGACGAAAAGGACGTAGGGTTGATTTTCTTTATGGCCGAATGGAATCGAATCAGTTTGGTATTTTTTCCTTCTTCGCCTCTGTAGATGATGTTTCCGTGTCGAGCAGAGATACTCTCGTACACTTGGGTGTGCAGAGCAATCGCAAATTGAATGATCGAAATTAGTGCGCCCCCGATACCAGGCGGTCTTCATTTTGGTCTCTTCGGGTAGCGGTTGGGGTGGGTTTAAGCAGAGCACCCCTACTTCGAAGGCAGTAGCAACAGCGTGCGCTGAGGTTTTTCAATTGGGTGTCGAAATTGTTAAAGGAAATTTATCTCAAATTGAGTTATTTAATTGTGGTGGGAATTTGTAAGAGAAATTTATAAATATACGAGTAAATACTCCTTACAGAGATATCAAAGGGAAACACTGAATCTCATTGAGGTTAGGTTTGCTGTTTGGGCAAAGTCGTTTGCAGTCGAGGAAAGCAATTATTGTAGTTCAGAGTTGACTGTGGGTGTTTTGTTTGCAAAAGTGTCAATGAGAGTCCACTTCAATAAATGGTAATTACATTTCTGGCAAGTCGTACTATGGAAATTATTGTAGTCAGTTAAACTTATCGACCCTTAATGTTGGGCACATTCTCTATTTATTTTGCAGAACTCTAATTTGTGTTTCACTCGAAACTAATAAATAGCATGTGCGGATTCTATGTTGGATTAAATTTATAAAATTAATTACCACATTTACATCATTGTGTGGCACGTAGCATCGTCTTACTGAAACCACAAATGTATTTCCTTCACCAATATCATCTAATTTGGATAAAAAAATACAATTAGCTATCAGCTTTCGATATCTATCGCCGTTATAAATAGTTGGCGCATCGCCTTTTTAGTATTCTGAACCCAAAAACGGAACACTAATAAAATCAGTTCGGTATCTGTCTGAGACTACTTGACGTAGACTATTAAAATTGGAAACAGTTGTAGCAATTAGTGGCCCAAAGATAGACCAGAACTTAAAAAGCTGAATTTCGACTTTGGGGAGCTAGTTTTGGGGGGTCAAATGGGAAATTTAGAAAAAATGAATTTTGTGGTCATCATGTGGGGTGTCAAATGAAAGCTCGTTAATGCACGATTTTAAAAATGTTTCAAATATTTTTTGTGTTTTCCCTTTTTTAACACTTTTTCAAAAAAAAATCTTTAAAAGTTCCTGTCCCGAGCCTTATCTCCGAAAATATGGCTCAGAAAAATCTGAATAAAATCACAAACAATGGGAATAAAGTGTAGATGGAAACAAAATTATCAGAACTACCCTACGTTCGACAGTTTTTTTTTAATTCATTTTTTTTAATTTCAACTACCCAACTGTTTACTAATCCAGAAATGACGTAACCCTATTACAATTGCATAATTTATTTATTTAGCTTAGTACAAGCAAACTTAAACAAACTTAAACAAACTAAGACTTAAACAAACTACGAAACTTAAACTAAGACTTAGAACTAACAATTACAAATTTACAGAAGAGGGAAACTTATACTAACACTTAGGGCAGAGGGGTGTAGAGATATACTATGTTTAAGATCAGATATGTTTAAGGAAAATTTGTACGTGCAAAAAATTTAATGTTTGATCCTTGAAATATGCCCCAAAATTTGCATTGAAATATGTACCGTTTAAAAGTTGCTATCCCGAGCCTTATCTCCGAAAATATCGCTCAGAAAAATCTGAATAAAATCACAAACAATGGGAATAAAGTGTAGATGGAACCAAAATTATCAGAACAGAACAGTCGACAGTTTTTTTTTTTAATTCATTTTTTTTTTCATTTCAACTACCCAACTTTTACATATCCAGAAATGACGTAACCCTATCACAATCGCATAAGAGCAGATATGTTTAAGGAAAATTTGTACGTGCAAAAAATTGAATGTTTGATCCTAGAAATATGCCCCAAAATTTGCATTGAAATATGTACTATTGAGCTTACACTAAAACCAATGATTTTATGCACATAAAGGATTCCTGATGGTTTCCCAAACATTATAAAATAGGTGTGTCTACTTTTACTACATTTGTGGCTGCATCACGATTACGATGAGAATGTAGTTGCGAACCCAGGTGTGTCCGCAACCACTTTGCAACGCATTTTGCATAAAGATCTTGGTCTATATGCTTATAAGATCGAGTTGAAATAAGAATTGAAGCCAGAAGAGTACGCACATTGTCGTATCTATCGCTATTTCTTTAAAATGACATCTCTTACATACGAGTATAACAGAACATACTGTTGTCATTTGTGAAGATAACAGGGACGTTTTCACCTTAACGGTGGGTAAAAGCTTCTTTCTTTACTAACGGTAAGTACAATAATGTCCCTTGAGATTATAGAAAAAGAAGAAGAAAGTTAACAGCAATATTTCTTTTTATTCCCTTCGATCATAAAACACTTAAAACCTCCTGTGTAATTCACCTGCCACAGTCAAAATCTCTGTTATAAGTTAAAACACACAATGGCATCCACATAACATAACAAAGTCTACTAATTGTTTGCTGTATATGTTTGTATTTGAGTCGAAATCCCTGTAAGATCTATTGCCACTTTGCTGTGTGAGGGAAAATTAATTTAAGTAATTACCGCAAAACGTGCTGTGTTAACTCACATCCAGACAGAGCACACACTACACAAGACGTAGTACCTATTCCTTTATGAAATTAAGAAATTCCACTTGGAGAATAACAGTAAATAGCATTAAAATTAATTCACTGCTATTCATTCCGATTGATGTTGCTCTCGTACATCTAATTACATAATTTCATAATGTTACTCATACGCCACCGCATACCCATACCCATTCCCGTTATTCGTGTCAAAGTTCAATTTAACCCCTTTATCCCGTGGCGAGGGTTTTCCTTTTGCCTCATTCTACTCTACATGCAGATAAATCTCCTTCAATTTCCGTCGAAAAGAGCATCAGCGTTCATTTCCGCTCAGACATTGTGACTTCCTTTTTTGTGCTCGGGATTATTTGCCACTTAAAAGGAACCAACCAACCATCGGGCGGTCGTCGGTTCTGTTAATCCTGTGTGAAAAATTCATCATAAAACTGTAGAATGTAAAGGAGGTGCACAATGGGTTGGGGAGGGGGGTGGGGGGGGTCTCGGTGGCATTGGCCAGGAACGATGAGACGAAACGACAAACTCCGGAGCTTCCTTTTGAATGTAGAGCAAGGAAATTATCCCGTGGTTAATGTCTACCCAAGTGGATGAGAAGGAAACCCAACCTGGCTTACGAGCAAGAGTAGTAAGATCTTCTTCCTTTTTGCAGTGCGCTGTTCTACTTTTTTTGTAATTTTTTAAAGATTAAACCGGTATATGACGACAGTGATATCGTTGACAAATTCCAATTAAGCGCGATACGGAAACGAGAGTAAAGAAAAATTTTTTTTTGTTTTTGAGTATATTTGCACACATCATAATCAACTTAAGTGCAACCACATGTGTTAGTAAACTTCGCAGCCATATCGCAAGGATAATGAAGCAAGTGAGTAGTTTCTTGTATTATTATCTTTTAAATTATTTGCTTTGTAGTACGTATATTTAGTGTTTTTAGGAGTCAAAAACTTGGTCTTCCAAAAACTACTGGTAGAAGTGTTTGAAGAGAAAATTCAGAACAAATTTTAATACATTTGGAGTGACGTGGAATTTTGACGCGTGGAATTTTCATTGAAGAAAAACCAACATTTTCAAAAAACAGAATGGAAAAAATTGGAATAAGGTTTTTTCTGGTGAGATTTCTATAAAACCACACCCAGCAGCTGCTGACACTTCTTTGCCCAAGACTGTCCAAATCGTTTGACAGAGACTGCTAAAAATTAAAAGATATTTAGTTAAAATGAATTTGACTTTGTTTAGAAAAATAAAAAAATAAAGATACAAACCACTATACAAGGACCGAGATGGGAATCAGAGATGGTGCATGATGCATTGCGAAGTATGGCGTAAGAGGCATGCTTCATACATACATGGATGGCGTGGCTATCGATAACGAGGTGATTTTTGGAGATGTCTATCAATCAGTTTTGTTCGATTTCAGCTTGACAGAAAATGGTCAAATTTAAAAAAAGTTATTCACCAAAATAAAATATGAGAAGTAACAGCACGACTAGTGCAGCCACTTGATTTTTAAAAAGTGAAGTGAAAAAGGAAGTAGAATCCGAAAAGGTTTCGTGATATAATGCCAAATTCTAGCATTTGCTGTTTCAACACTTTGACATAACGATACTACGACAATTAGGCTGAAAACACACCGGATCAGTCAAAACGTATTTGATTCATAAGGCAAGAAAACGTTTTTTTTATTTCAACACACACCAACCGAAACAAAATGCAACAAAACAAATCGTTTTACTTTTCTGTTTCGTTTGGTGTGTGGTACGAAAAAACAAAACTGAATTTTTACCAAAACTTTTCGACAGTAATTTTAGTAGCATGGTCTTTATCTTTGTATGTATGTAATTGTATATTGGGCTACTTTCCTCAGTAAAATATAATAATTCCTCTCCGTCTACGTCCACTCTCAAGGAGAACTTTAAAATCAATAAAATGCCAGTGCAACAAACAACGACAACGAAATTTGTTCCTGAAAAACAAATCTACAGCTATCGACAACGAAACATGTTTTTCTGTTCCGCGTTGTTTTTTTTTGTTTTTTTTTTTTTTTTTTTTGTTTTGTGTTACGCCATAGGCAAGTGTGCAACAATCGACAATGACGCTGGCTGAGCTGAAACGTTTTTGTATTCATTCGGTGTGTGCTAGCCAAGTATTTCCAACAACCAGTCATAAAGCACATCGAAACAAAAGAATGATTTATTTTGCCTGCTGTGCTGTGCGCTGTCTCATAAAAATCGATGTACTGATGTTTCATTAGTCACAAGAAAACGTTTTGACTGCTCCGGTGTGTTTTCAGCCTTAGGCTATATATCACATTGCATTACAAATCTAATTGTAGTTACCTTTAAAGCATAACGCCTAACTTTACCATTCTTAAAAATTGAAAATTGAAAATTTTTGTGTCTTGTTAGCAGTTTTATTTCTACACCAAATGTATGATACTTAACGCTTCGGTTTTAATAAAGTAAAGTGTTTTGCTTTTTTCCGAAGTGGGGTAGTAGATCAAAAAAATGGAAGTAAAATCACTTCGATAGAAGTAAAAGTGGCTGCACTTTGTTTAAAATAGACAGACGGATCCATGTGTACAGTGCCGTTCGGGAAAATGTTGCTCAAACCTTTTCTTACTCTTTGGGGTTACAGTTCATGGAATTTAAGAGAGATACGATGTTTGTTGCACTGGATAGCAAAATTATGTTCAATTAGTGAACAAAAGTCAATGCACATAATTATGAATGAGAAGTGAATTTAGCTCGTGATAGCCGTCCGAAACGAACCAAAGTGATTAAGAAAACAAAAAATGGGAAAAATCAGTTCTGAGGGCAAATCTAATATTTTGTGTCTGTTACGTCTAAATTCGACAACCCGTCAAATTTCTAAAAGATTTAACGTTGTTCAAGGAACTATAGCATGGAATTTAAAAAATATCGTGACACCGTGACTACAAGCAGAAGGAAAGTCTCAGAACAAGGCTCCATAGCCGTTGGTATCAGTTTAAGACTTCAGTGGATATCAAAAATGATATTTCGAGCTACCCAAAAAAAAATGTCAGCAGGTTCAGTGAGAAGAGGGCTCTTAAAAGCTGGACTTTGAGCACTGAAGCCGGATTTTCCAATAAGAATCAGAGAAAACGATTAATTTGGGCTGAGAAAAACTTTAATTGGATTCAAGACATGGGGAACAATCTTTTCCGATGAATCCAAGTTTGAGCTGCATGTTGGAGATGGGAGGATTCTTGCGCGAAGAGAACCAAAGGAAAGACTGAGCTCTGACTGCATCTTATGGATACCCCCAAAAACTGGAGGTGTGATGGTCCGGGGATGCCTCTCTGGAGATGAAAAGGGTAGATTGGCTATTTTAGAATCGAAAGTCACTACAGCAGTTTATCTACAGGTCCTTGAAAACGAACTAGAGCCCTCCCCCATAGAACTTTTAAGTGACACTTGCAGATTCATTTTTCAACAGGAAAATAAAAAATTGTAAGTATGATTTTGTTTTGATTTTTGAAACGAAAGATTAATTTAAAGCTTTAAAATAAGCTACAACTTCTATGACCAAAAACTATATAAGTATTTTTTTTTTAATTTTTCAGGTTAAAGAGTACTTCGAAGAAAACAATATTGATGTGCTAAGCTGGTCTCCCTACAACCCAGACCTCAATACAATTGAGAATATCTGGATAATCTTAACATTGCAAGAGAGCGTCCAGAGTCAATTGACATCATAAAAAATTTCCTAATCCGGACCTGAAACACCATAACGGACTAATTAAGACTTTTCATTCATTTCTAAAAATCAGCCAAGTACCTGAAAACCCCATTTTTTGATCTAAGACTATTTTTCTCTCTTAATTACAAGTAAAAAATTCTAACACTCTAAATGTGTCATGAGACGTTTGGAAATACCTAATAAAACAAAACCTCATTAAAAAATATGTAGTTATTGTAACCAATTCGCCAAACTTCGAAAAAAATGGTTTGAGCAAATTGTTTCGAACCGTAAATACAGTTCTGTGTAAACAATTAAGACCAGTAGGATAATTTTAAAAAATATTGACTTCAATTTTAACATATTTTTAATTCTTTTTCAAACTAAAAAAAGTAATTAAATTGTAGGCTTATATTCGGCTGCATTAATTTGAAGACTGTTTTCAACATAAGTACAAAATCTTCATCTGAAAAAAATTAGAACAAAAGCGAACAAAAATCTTACTGGTCTTAATTTTTTACACAGGACTGTACATACATATATTATATACATATACAATACATTAGTATAATATTTGACTAGCTTTGGATAATATTTGAATAAAAAAAAGAATTACGCTAGAAATTACCCGATTATATTTTTGTGAATAAAAATGGAAAATGGCAACATATACGAATGTACATACATATGAGTGTATGGATATTTAAACCTACAGTTATTACCGTCTCCAATCGGTCAGCTAAGCCCCGATGCGTTGCTGCGTCATTTTTAACTTACGTCTATATAGAATAAACGCAGTAAACTTCGACGAATAAAGGAGCTCAAACACCGGAGCGGTACGCGGAAGCGGTATCCCGCCTGTCCGTGCACACAAAAGCGGTATTCACAGACTTTAAACTTTTCTTTTTTTAGCACTGAAATCACTCACTGTCTTTTTTTAACACCTCTGCTATATTTTTCCATATTTTATCCGTTTCCCTTATGGTGTCAATGTGGGTAAATGTAAACAGGGGTAAATGTAAACACTGCTCATACTACACACCAGTAAAGCCTCTATAACAGTCACATTGAGTGAAATAACGGACACCAACATGTTTTTCCACATACATTCAATACATTCAGTTGTAAATGGATTTCAGTTGTCGGTTGCATTTTTCGTCAGAGGGTATTTTTTAAAGTATTTTACGAGTCGGGTGGCTTCAAGAAATAGTGAATTTTTTTGAAAAATTTCAATAGGTAGATCTTATGTAATGTACTTAGTACTTATAGAATTTGATAAGTATTCTTTTTGAAATAAACTATTTAATTTATGCATTAAATATCGATCCATTTTCTTGTGTTTACATTTACCCCAGAAAATATTTTAATGTGGGAGAAATGTAAACATGGGTTTGGGGGTTAATGTAAACATGTATTTTGTATAAAATGTCTGTTGTATTGTAAAGATTTTATTGAATAACTAATTTCCAGTTGCTAATATGCCTCTCAAATATATACTAAAAATATCACTGCCGTCATACTAGTTAGATGATGTTGTTAAAGCAATGCAAGACGTAAAAACCAAATATATGACGTGAAGTTGAAGAAAATTGGACGAAGAAAAGTCCAACTTCGTATTTTGCTGATAAAATCGGTTTTTGTAGCGATCCAACAAACTGGGCAATAGAACAATAGGAAGTTTTCGCTGAGTAGGCTTACTAGTGGATCTGGGCACATATATGTTACGTATACTGAAATCAATGTTTACTTTTACCCCAGGATTTAGAAAAATTAAAAAAATAAAAACTGGGAAATGTAAACATACTATAATTTAGCTGTTATGAACAATTACAAAATAAATATTTCAATTCATAATAAAGAAATACAGTACTCATCTTTATACTTTCGCTTGGATTTCTAAATAAAAAATAAGCCGTTGACAACCGCTGCGACAGATTTTGTGGGACGGCGACTTTCTCTTACGTGTACGTCAACGTCAAAACAGAATGAAGTCGACGGATTCTATAGATCAGGACGTTCAAGAAGCTTATTCGGGTAAATGATACTCTTGAATGCATATCGAATAATCGAAGAGATAGCGCGGCGTCGTGAATCAACTTTTTGGTGTTTGCTGTGATTCGAATATGCAACAGCACGTATTTTCGATTTTAAAAACAATAAAAGATGTTTTCAGACACAGCATAGGCCATCATTCAACAAATGCAGGTCCACTTCTGGAAATCTGGAATCTGGAATGGACCGAATTCTAGCTTTATTGCTATGAAATTCTCTATTGCACAGTTATAATGAAAAACACATACAAATATTTTTCTTTGTCTAAGAAGACAAGTTCAATAAAAAAATGTAGTGTATATTTGTGCGTACATACATATACTATTGTAACCATAAGCATGAAATACTAGAATTCTACAGGCTTATCACTTATTACAATTTCTCTAACAAATACTCACGTATTAAATAACTCAAGTTTATTTGCCCCCAAGAAAACCCATTTTCTCCCACAATTGTGGTTATTGCCTTCCTCTCTGAACTGACCTTTTGATATGTTTACTAAATTTTCCATTATCCCGAGCACTTTGCACTGTTCGCAAACCGATTCATTCACCTTCCCGTTAGCATATGGCAGGCAGCACATTCACATCTGGCAGGAATACCCTCTATCTCTACTCTTCCTATTCCAGCCATCACATAAACACTCTGTGGGATATTTAAATTGCATTTCATGTTCAAACTCAAAAAGTACTGGCAGAAGTAGTTATCATTGTGGCATTGAAGACGATCTCTCATCTCATCTTTAGCCACCCACCTCTGCAGCCATCCCGTCCCGGATCCACACAAATTGAAGAAAGAAAGCGAAGTAGAGAATGAATGTACCTTCTTCGAATTTGCAAAAGTTCCTTGGAAAGTTTACATATATCCACAAAACGCTTGAATTGAGTTTGGGAAGCAAAACCACCAGCAAGCCATTGCGACTACCACAACCAACCAGCCAGCGGTAGTAATAGCATCAAACCAAGGAACTACCACTCCCACTATTACAAGGACGAAGACTACAACGAGGACGACGACGACGACAAGGACTACGGTGAGGAACAACAAAGAAAATTATCTAAATGTAACTTTCCATTATGTAAATTCTTACACTGGTACGACTTCAAGGTTGAGAGGGTCCCGGTCCACACAGACGTTCTGAAGAGGTCCTGTTTCAGTGGGTGGCGGCAATGTTACTACTTCATAAATTGGTAAAATTGAAAGTCTGCTCTTCTTTGCATATTATTCGGAGAAACATTCGTGTAGTTTACTTATGTGAGTGGCACGGGTTAGTTACCTTTGGCTTGCTACTCGTACCTTTTCAGTTGGGCTTTCATCTTCTTAGGAAAGTTTGAAGAATCCATCTCCGCACAGTAGTAGGTTATGTTGAATTTTTGTAATGACAGGGCTAATGTGGAGTTTGATTTGGGGTACGTTAACGAATTGTGTGTGTGCACATCAAAAGCGAAAAAAATGAAAATGCAAACAGTTTCTGTTGGAATTAACCTTTAAAGATTGTTTTAAAATAAAAATAAAAAACAGAGTCTTCATGTATTTTAGTTCGTGTCCTTCAGGTATGATGTGAGTGAATTTATTTAGGTACAACAACTTGTAACGTAGAACTTTGCTGAACATCATCCGATTTGCACGGGGATTTGTTGCATTGTGAGCACTGTGGTGCAGTGGTAAGTGCGTTGGACTACTCCGCTATGCTGCCCGGTTCAATCCCAGCCCGGGTCCAACACCAAAAAGTTTTTTCACGGTGTCACCTCTTTCGAATATCTGACAAGCAATCAAAGAGTATCATTTGTCTATGAGCTTCTCAACTCGCCGTTCAGAGTAGCCAAAACACAGTAGTTCCCTTCCATTCGTGCAAAAATATAACACGCACACACAAATGGTTGCGAGAAGCAGGAACATTGAAAAATTCGGAAAAATCGCTTGTCCATACATTTTGTATGGGAAATTTTTTTAAAGTGAAACTTTTTTAGCCGCAGTACGCTTCCCCTTCTCCAACTTCAACGGGCAGTAAAATACATTCTAAAAAAAATACACATACATATCGAGCCACAAAATATCAAAAGTTTTCAGACAACAACAAAACAAGCCAAGAAAATTAAATTTTTATTTTCAACCCCACCAAGCAAACATTGGGCCACTGAACACGAGATGATTTTTGCCGGCAGAACATCGGTTTTGTAGGCGAATGGACTGAGGTCTGCGGTAAGAAACGACTGAAAATCTTCTACGGACTTTGAGCGGTTGATTGATGTAGGAAACTAATGCATACCTACACAACTTTCAAAATATTTAGCTCTGAAAAAATACTACCACAGTGAAAAGAGGTTTGTGTATACTGTATGCAATTTCTTCTGCCGGTAAAAATGTTTTCATACAAAAATTTTATATGAGATGCGACTTCTTAGGTGTGTATATTCTTTGGTTTTATTCCTAAAGATATAAAGAATAAATAACGTCGTTTTTAATTCAAACCTTAAAATTCAGCTTGCAATACCCTTTTGAATATTTCGATAGTTTTTTGGTGGCAAATAAAACTACTTCTTTCTTGTGCAATGCTCATTGCAATACAAGATCTATTTCGGTAATTGTGTACAAAATGGATAACACCTCGATTTTGATGAAATGTTTGTTTGATGTAGAGGGTATTTTTTCGAGTATCTTTACGCATCGATGCCAAAGTTGTGTCCACTTTGTAAGTAATTATCTTTATTTCGTTCGACGAATTGTGTTGTTCTCAAATCAGGAGATGGTAACCCTACGGGGGGCTCTCCGATTTGCGGCGATCTGTCATGCTACTACGATAATCCAGTAGAGGGACAGATTTATGTTAGCTTTTGTAACAATACTGAGAGCCAAATGTCCTATCTTCGCTGTACTGACAACTTTTGTGAACCAGAGTATAGAACCTGAGAAGTTTCACTTCTCACGCACTTTTTTTTTTATTTTAATCGTAATATTACAGTGTTGCAAAAGTTCAAAATTTGGAACAAATTCCCGAAATTTTTCTTTTTTTTTTCATTTTGACGTACAGTGAAAATAATTGCCAGGGCTCCAAATTTGTTAAATTTTAAATCGAAAAAAAACCCTTTTCCCACACATTCACATGCAACAAAATTGGCCAAATATTCGTATATTGCATACATTAACGATTTTTTGTTTGCAAGATCAATAAGAAATGGCGCTGTTAGTCCACTTAACATTGCGCAATTTCACAGGTGTCGTTTTTGCTTCTTTATTTCACCATAGCTAAAATTGGTCAATTTCCCCCTGGAAGCTTGAATGTATTCTGACGTTCCAGCAAAATTAAATGGGAGCCTCATTCGCGCACTCTTGCAAGTAGATAGAAGTACATTGTAGAATTTGTTGTTGTGGGAATGACTGACTGCCCAAAATGTTGTGTTCAAAATGGAAGACAGAAACAACACGCAACACTTTCAGACAGTTGATGACAACGTGCTCATTCACATGCATTCACAGACAGGAATATTTTTGACCATGCACAGGCAGAGGAAATGCATGTTTGCCGTCTATTATACATAGATAGGGCCCGGATTTTTATGCAAATGCATAAAAATTCATGCAAATGTATATATTGACTTATACATGCATATATTGCATATTTCACATTTTTAAGGTTTTTCTTGCATATAATATATTTCTTTAGTTTATAATCATAGACAAAACGGAAATTTCAATTTCAAATTTTAATGTAACCTTTACTAAAAATGTATGAGTAGATATACGATTCAATTGGGAAAGAAACTCGTTTTCCAAAGATCTGTGTAAGGCTATGGTTTTGCCGATATTCACTTATGGAAATTGAAACATTAAAATTTTAAGACATTCTTGGAGAAATACCTGCTGTGACGGTAATAGGTCGACATTGCAAGGTGTGGACACACAATAAATCCCCGTATAGGTGGGGTAAAACGGATATTCGGAAAATGTTCCTAAATTTTTTCTAGAAATTAAAATTGACAAAAATTGGTTTGGTGCAAAATAGACAAATATCTCCCTCTTCTCACAAATTCTTCTTCCTCTGTCCACGATTACAGCTAAGAAGTTGCACTTCTGACACTACAAAAAGTGCGTCTCTTTGTTTTTTTTTTCTTTTCTATCTCTATTGTTCTTTGTACATTGTATACTACAGTGAAATCTCTCTTTAGCGGACAGCGAATCAGATAATATTGCTTGGATGATGATAGTTTAAATTCTTCCACAGTGTTCGGGAGTATGCCACCGAACAGAAGATCAAACATTGGTTCACGCAGTCGTAATGTACGGAGATTGGCGATACGTCGTGCAAATCAAACTGTTGAGAAACTCACCGAAGCGAATGAACAGCTTCGAGCACATGCATCGTGAATTCGTGCAGGATTAATTCAGGAGGAATGAGAAGCACATGCAGTCAAGTTCAATTAAACGTCAATCGTCGTGTGATAAAAAGTGCCGTGAATGTTCAATCACATCGCGCCGCTTTCCAAGATGACTGTACGATTCTCTACAGCGAATGCCGTGTTTTACGATTGGGCCCATGGATGTGATTTGCTAATATTGCAATGCGCTAAAGTTTCATTCGGAGATGGCGGCCGGCGTCATCTTTGACCGATCGTGAATGTTCGATCAAAAAATTAATTTCTGGTGGAATCGTGAATGCTTGAAATTATTTCAATCAAAAAATTTATTTTGAGCGGGACGAAGTTCACCGAGTCCGCTAGTATAAAACAAAAGTGAAATGGTGGCTTATTATATTTCAACAATTAAATGCTTGATAAGAAAGTATGGTTAGGCTGATTTTCAGAATGGAGTAGTACTGCAACGTGAAACATTCCAAATTTGTGGTTAGAGAGGGTAGCTCTCACTTAGGCTTCTATTTGGGCCATTGTTTTTACATCGGAAAGCGGTAGACATTTTATTGATAATTTGTAATGAGAAGGATGTGGGATATTGGGTCTAGGGAAGTTGATCAGAATAACGATTATTTGTCACCAATTCCTATTCTGTAGAGGTGCGTTATGTCTGGTAACAATGGTGCTCCCAACAGTTTATATCGCAACGCAACCTCACTTTTGCTGTAGAGTGTTCCAGGCTTTCTCCAACCACATCGTAATTGGTTACTGATTGTCGTGTCTATTAGGCCAAGTTTGCGTATGTATTGAGATGGATGTGCCCTGTTGTGAGTTCCACCATCAGTCTCAATAACACAGTGCAACCACTAATCTCGGGCCCAAGATTTGAGCAATAATCCTTCAGCAAAGTTATATGTATTGATTAGGAGACAAAAAGTGCACCCAGGGCCTCAAAATCGTAAAAATGCCAATTTTTACCATTTTTTCACATTTGTTCGACCATTTTTGGCCCACAACTCGTACGTATTTGCACTAACACCATATATTGAAAAAAATCAGCCCAAGCCATTTAGTTGACAAACAAAAAAAAAAAGTTTTTTCTTTGTAAACTGAATTAAAACATAATTGCCATAATATATTTGTGGACAACGTGGCGTATACGTAATTTTTTTCTTCTTTTTTCATTGTTCACTCTTTCTCTGACGCTTTTTCTTTCTCTGGGCATTTTTACGATTTTGAGGCCCTGGATGCAGTTTTTTTCCTTCGGTTTGTTTCGCACTTTTTTTCTCCTAACCAATACCTACAACTTTGCTGAAGACAGAAAAAAAATCCTTACGGTTAACCAAGATATAGCCATGAGAAAAAAACCAAAAATTACTCAAAATCAGGTTTGAGCCAAAATATTCATGAGGCTATAAAATACGTTAGGCAAAATGGCAAAATGAATGATGCAGAGTTTCTAGTTTTGGTAAGTACTTTCAGGATAAATGCTCAAATCTTAGGCCCGAGACGATGACCTGAAAAATGTGCTATGTCCAACTGGAACTAAGAGCATAGATTTGCATATCGCTAGCTCCTCACATGCAACACATGTCCCATGTATTAAATATTTTCAGGTTAACACTAACCATATAAGTGCATAAAATTAATGTAAGTCAATAAACAATATCTGCCTTCTCATAGCTTAAGAAACAAACATTCTGCTAGCCTAATGAGTCTCACTATAATGTCAGTGTTTATACTTTCTGGAAAGCGGATGAAAAAAAAAACCTTATTCGAGTAAATCACCAACTACTGGTTAAGCGTGTAATGCCAAAGAATCCCTAATGCCTTGTGTAATTCCAAATTTACCTCCGATTTAAGTCCTCGTTTGGTATTTTTTGCTGTCTTCTACTCTCAGCTCTCCCTACAGAAGTACGTACGTACGTACACCTTGTGTTTCCTGCAGCAGCAATCTTTTTTCCCATCACCTTCAACACAGCAATTGGCAAAACCAATCGACAAAATCTGATCACAATTAAATCCTAACCTCAAATAGCAAAATCGCCGGCAATTACCAAAGTCCGATGGTCATAGCTCCAGCAAATTACATTCGCCCCCACATATTGTCGAAGGGTATTACAGCATACCGTGTAGAGTGTGGATCCAGGCCGCTGCCTTATCCAATTTCACAATAAAATCGGTAACGAGCATTGTATTGATGTTGTTCTACCGAACATATCCCCGCAATTTTCGTCGTCGTCGTCGTGGACGATATTGTCCGCTGGGATAAGAAACCGTTCGTTGTTCCAGAGTTTCGTTCGTTCGAAACCAAACGAAACAGATATCTCAATGTGGGCAGGCAACCGAGCGACCCACCGCAAATGCAATTTGAAAGGAGTCAATAAAAAGCTCAATTTTATTTGTCACTGTAACTGGAAGGACGTGACACTTTTTTGCGTCCTGTGTGTCCTTGTGTCTTTCCCACATACGCCGCCGCCGACGAGTATACTTTAAAAAAGCGAACAGAACAAAAACAACGAACCTTGAATCGAATCAACAGCGAGTGTGGCAGCACCTTTAACCAAGCTGGTGCTACCTTCTTTTCTTTTGCCCATCGCAATTGTATGTTGGTGTGTGTGTGTGTGTGTGTGTGTGTTTGTGCACGAAGGGTCTCTGAAGGCCAAGTCAGCGAGGTTAGAAGGACATGCAATTCCTTCCATTCATCTTTGCCTTGGAAAAAATTACGAAATGGGGCAAATGGAGTGAATTTAATTTTCTTCTCTTCGCTGTGGAGTGGGTGGGGTGGGGTTACTTCGCTTTTCGCATTCCTCGGGAATGTCACCCATATGGGTTATAATGTCAACAAAGCGGAGCGCAGAGTGGTTCGCTTCGATCAACGAAATGGATGGTGGAAGCGATTGTATTTTAAGGGACTTTATTGAAATGTTTAATGGAGGAGCAGGAATGGCATGTAGCGCGTCCTGTTTCGGGGCGAAAGGGTCGTAAGCACGACCGTCCGCATAGGTTGAATTAAATTGAATTTTTAAGTAACTGTCTTTTTTAGAGGGGAGGGGGTTCGATGACGATGGACATCGTTAAATGAAAACGTGATTGGCTCAGAGCTGGATTAGAGTTGGTTGACCAACGATTCCAATCGTTTACATAAATCGTATCGCGGTTTTATTGCACGAAAGGCATTCAGAGTTGCGCAACAAGCTGAACATTTACGTTTTGTAGTTTTGCAAGGAGGTTTGGTTTACAACTTAACAGTCTCATAACTTTATCTTGCGCGCAGTTCCATTTAATTACAGAATTTTAGGCGATATTTATACTCACTTATCTTGGTCACAATCACGGCGAACTGAACTTCAAACAAGTACGGCTCAATGACGCCGCAAGCCCAAAATCGTAATAAGCTTTTATTAGCTGTGGATGAATATGTTGTTCGATAAATTCTCAGATGTATTGTACCACTTGTGACTTACTTTATTATAAACAGGTCAACTTACCTGCTTTCCAAGATCTAATCGACGAAAGTCCGCCACGTATGAAGCTAGTTTTTGGAATCCCAAATCGATTGATGAAATTATAACCGAAGCAGATTTTACAAATTGCCACAGCAAAATGTTTGCCAAGAATTTTTACTGCGCGTATGGCTTAAACCGTAGTGGAGACGTGGCCAACGAAGACAAAGAGCAAAACCTATTTAATTTTATGGTTTAGTAATCTTTAACCAGTGCACTCTGAAAAGTTGCCCAAACCTATCCAAACCTATCTATCACCAAAGAACTTGTCATTTTTAGTTGTTTAGTCATTCTGTTAAAATCGCTCCTTACGCCTTTCTCTAACATTTTTCCTCCTCCATATTACTTACTTACTTACTTAGTTGGCGCTACAGCTCGAGGTGAACCTGGGCCTGCTTCTCGCAACCATTTGTGTGTGCGTGTTATATTTTTGCACGAATGGAAGGGACCTACAGTTTTTTGCCGACTCCGAACGGCGAGTTCAGAAGCTCAATCGTGACAAATGATACTCTTTGATGCTTGTCAGACATTCGAAAGAGGTAGGCACTGTGAAAAACTTTTAGGTGTTTGCGGCGAGATTCAAATCCAAAACAGCTGGCTCAGTAGTCCGACGCACTAACCACTTGCGCTACGGTGCCCACTATATGTACATATTAGCACAAAGAAATTCCTTGGACCTACTGAATGGCAAAATTGACTAACTATTTAGTTGACAGTTCACATGTCACAAACATCATTTACTTTCTATTTTCGTTTTGAATTATTTGAGAATTGTTATTACAAGATATGTATCTAGACAACAAAGCTATTTTTAAAGAAAAGAAAAGCGAAAACAAGCCTACATGTATTAATGGAAGACTTTAGACAGAGGATGAAGTTTTGTGTAAGTAACATCTGTGGCAATAAGGAAAAACAGCATAAGTCGATTTTTACAACTTTTCAGGAGAGCAGTTGAAAGGTTTGACGTTATCTTACAGAAAACTATGCATCGTATAAGGAAGTTGTTGATACAGAAATAAAGATGAGAATGAGATATTTTTATACAATTACTTATGGTTGCGTTAGTTTCGTTAGCTGTTCGAGCATAAGAACATATGTCAAAAGCTTCCGAAAAATCTTTACTTATGCTGTTTTTCCATAGGAACATTTGCGGGAACATTACTCACTTACATTACTTTTGGTGGTCTATAACTCAGCAACCGCTAGAGATAAAAATAAGAAAGAAATATGGCAAATAGAATCGAATATTGCGCATCCGTTGGTTTAAAAAACTCAATTTTGACATAAGTCGACTTATGTCGTTTTTCCTTGTGGCCACAGACATTGATTACACATTGTGCTTGAAATATCAATTATTTACTTAATACGTTAAGTTGCATTATTTGCTGTAAACGATTTGCTGAGTTCATCGATTGTTCTACATAATCCAACAGTATATGGACTGCATGGAAAATAAAAAAAAAAATACAAATACCCCTTCACAATTAACTTGGATTTTTATTTTTTAAAAAGCAAACAACAGCCAAGCTATATAACCAAACCAATCAGTTAGCTGTTTTCGACGTTTAGTCAAGATTTTCTTGCCTAAAAATCAAGTCCCGACCTCAAAAAATGTTGACTAAATAGTAAGTCAATTTTCGGGCTCTCGACCAATCAGAGGCCGTTGCCTTACTGTCATCTAGGATTCTGAATGCCCTCATTTTACATTTTTCTCGTTCATTTTCTTTTCTTTTTAACGACAGAATTCTCTCCCGATTTTGGAGATTCATGTATTTACATATTATGTATGTTACAGTTTTTATTTTTCTTCGTGGAAAAGAAAGCGAACGATTAACGGACTTAATATAAAAAGAAAGAACGAAAACTGAACGAAAACTGCAATTTCTGTTTATTCGAAAAATCGGGTCCAGCATTTGACGCATGTATGTATGTACCTACCACTCTTGGTATTTTGGATTCATTCAGCTAAAATAAGGTATCTTTAAAGTTTCGAATAGTTAAACCGTTAGAAAATTTCTTCCAACGTTATTTCACCTTTTTGTGAAGTCACTTTATGTTGTGATGTTTCCAAGACGTTACCAAAGGAATTTTACTTTCTACATTTCACCCAATACATAAACATTTGCAAATTTCATACATAATACATACAGAGAACAACTGTAGTGTCAGTGAAAGAAGAGCAAAGCAAACTTCATGTGCCACACATTTTTCTTGATACTTACTTCACATCTCGTATATCCTTCACGTATCCATATCACGTTCGTACGCTTGAATCGTCAGTCAGAAAGTGCCCCAAACTCTAATACTGCCTGCATCAGCAGTTACATATGTTTACCCATGCATACATATATGCATATGTATAGACAATGCATTACGGTATAAAGTCATGACTTCATGAGGTTAAAGTTTTAGAGATATCCTTAGACAGTTGTTCGAAATATTTTTTGTTTCCATTTGCACCATTTTCAGTCTCTATCGTTTTTCGGTTCCCTATAGTCTTCGATTATAATACTTTTGGGAGATGCTTTCGAACGAATATTATTCCCTGTTCCACATTCCTGCCCGTACTCTCGTTCCCGTACACGTATGCGGAGAAGAGGTCCTTCCTTGATGTGTTTTATGTATATGTACATATCGGAGGGATAGCTCCGGAAATGTGTGATAAATTGACAAGCGATACTATTTGTCAGCAGTCAATGTATTTGCATTTCATTTTTGGTGTTAACGCGGAAAATTCTATTCTACTCTTTTTTTTTATATTCGTTTCCTATTCACATCCTATCGAGTTGAAAATTTAATTTCTCCTGTATTCGAATGAATCATGTGAGTGTGACGATGAAGACTTCGACAGTAGTTTTTTTTTTTTTGTGGAACGATCATTTGTTTTATATTGTTTCAGTTTCAGTTCATCGGTGTTGGTGTGGTAGGTTTTCACATACGGGCACATACAAGAATAAATAGTCCATTCGACATTTATTTGGCTGTGCGTCTTAAGGGTCGGAGCGACGACGGTATCGGTATCGGTATCGGATTGCTCTTCAACTGACAGATGAAATGCAGAGACATTTCAATTTTCAAAATGAAAATTGAAAAATTGATGTCGGAATTTTCGCAAATCGATCTTTCTTCTCTAGAAGGGCCTCATCGAGGACAAAAGGGGTTTCGAGACTAATAAACAGCGTTGTATGTGTATGTGTTAGGTGCATGATGTTGTTTCTTCACTCTGGGTTATGTGTTGAGTTATTTATTTTCTTGGAGGAAAGCTAAATTTTGTATTTTCTCTTGGGAAAAATTAATATTCATTGATCAAATTGGTCCGCTCCTTCAAATTTTACCAGAGTAACACACATCGTTTGCGATTTTTGAAAGGATATTTTAGTAAATCGTGTGATAGAACATATGAAGAGAGTTAGAATGAAAGTTTGTCATATTTTTTTAATGACTCAAACGAAGCTTGTGAGTGAAGACCGTGGTGTAGTGGTAAGTGCGACTACTACGCAATCCTGCCCGGGTTCAATCCCAGCTCGGATCCAACACCTAAAAGTTTTTTTTATCATGCCACCTCTTTCGAATGTCTGACAAGCAATCAAAGAGTATCATTTGTAACGGTTGAGCTTCTCAACTCGCCGTTCGGAGTCGGCAAAAAACTGTAGGACCTTTCCATTCGTGCAAAATATAACATGCACACACAAATGGTTGCGGGAAGCAGGCCCGGGTTCACCCCGAGATGTAGCGCCACCTAAAGAAAGAAAGAAAGGAAGCTAGTGCTCTTGGTGGGGCATCCCGATAAACTAACAACACATGTTATCGGAGCCTCAGGTAAAACAGCAATTCAATAAGAAAACCGCGTACGAGCAACGAAACCGCTCACAAACTAGCAAATCTTAGTTTAGCTTCCAAGTCGCTGAATCCGGAGCTAACATCAGTCCCAGTTTGGCTAGAGGCTTACACGTAATCAACCACCAAGTGTTTCCTGTGAAAATAATATGTGTAGAAAGCCATCGCAGAACTTCTTCTTAATCTAAGAAATTTTAGTATTTGGCTTTATTTCACTTTATGAAAGTGAAATGAAATTCGCGCTAAAAGAAACTGATGATGATGTTCACTTACATGGTCGTTATGAGCAAAGTGCACAATTTACAGCTGTTTAAAGCCGCAAGTTGAAACCACACTGAATTTGCCATTCAAAAGATAGTTTCGGGCGGATGCGTCGGGTAGTTTTTGAATTGCAGCCGCAATGGTCATTGAATAACAAACAATTTCCTCAACGATTGTGCCCCAATAAAACGGTTCATTATCTTGGTATCTCGACACGACATATGGAAACTATCCATAATGCGTTTAGTCTTAAATAGTTTCGAAACGACTTATTCCTAGTATTTATAAACTACTTCTGCAGATTTGTAAAAAAAAGAGAGTCTGAAAAATTGATTTGGCCTTATTTCACTTTGAATTACTAAAATCGTTTGGCCTTATTTCACATTCATAAAGTGAAATAAGGCCAAAATTTTGCATTTGGTCTTATTTCACTTAGCGTTATTTCACGGCACCCCATATGTAACTAGTTTATCCGAACTCATAATCATTTTAGTGGGCAGGAGATTCGCATTCAGAAATTTGTTTATTTGGAAGCATACAGTTTATGTGTTTCATTTGACTCCGAATTCAAAATTTTAGGTACCTAGCTATTCGATAATACAGTGCCGTTCGAAAAAGTTTGCTGAAACAATTTTTTTCGAAGTTGGGCAAATTGATTGCAATAACTTCATATTTTTTAATGAGGTTTTATTTTATTAGATATATTTAAACGTCTTATGGCACTTTTAGAGTGTTAGAATTTTTAACCTGCAGTTTGCTCCCTTGACTGGTCTTAGACCGAAAAATGGGTTTTTTGGGTACTTGGCTCATTTTTAGAAATAAATGAAAAATCTCAAATAGTGCGGTCTTTTTTATGTTATTTTTTATTACGTCCCAGAAACATTGTGCATTTAATCAGTACTTTATTAGACCTCCTCTTTCTTTTATTACTGCAGCACATCTGCGATTCCTTGACTCAGATAGGTTTTTCCATGTACATAGATGTAAGTATGGTGCTCCAGGTCCGGATTAGTAAATTCTTTAGGATGTCAATTGATTTTGGACGCTCTCTTGCAATGTTAAATATCATGGTTAACCAGATATTCTCAATTGGATTGAGGTCTGGGCTGTAGGGAGACCAGCTTAGTACATCAATATTGTTTTCTTCGAACCTTAACCTGAAAAATTAAAAACAAAATACTTATATAGTTTTTGGTAATAGAAGTTGTAGCTTGTTTTACTTACTTACTTAACTCTGCCTGAGACACGGCAGCCTTCCACTCTCTTCGATCCCGGGCACGCTGCTTCCAGTTGTCTAGACCAAGCGCACTGGCATCTGCGGTAGTTTGGTCCTTGAACCGGAGGTTCAGTCTTCCTTGTCGTCTCGAACCTGGGGGCTGTGATTTGCAGATCCTCTTTGCTGGAGCATTTTTGTCCATTCGCTCGATGTGGCCGAGTCAGTGTAGTCGACGAGTTTTGGCTTTTCGAACTACATCCACATTTTGGTACAGCTCACAGAGTTCGCGGTTATGTCTTCTCCTCCATTCGCTCTCCTCGCATATGGGATTTTTTCTCGAAAATATTCAAAAGCTTATTTAGCTCAAAATCTTATGTAGCTTATTTTAAAGCTATAAATTAATATTTCATTTGAAAAACCAAAACAAAATCATACTTACAATTTTGGCTGTATGGCAGGGAGCATTATCCTGTTGAAAAATGAATCTGCAAGTGTCACTAAAAAGCTCTATGGAGGAGGGCTCTAATTCATTTTCAAGGACCCGTAGATAATCTGCCGCAGCAACTTTCGATTCTAAAAAAAACAATCTACCCTTTTCATCTCCAGAGAAGTATCCAAAGACCATCACACCTTCCAGTTTTTTGGGGGCATCCGTAAGAGGCAGTCAGAGCTCAGTTTTCCTTTGATTCGCTTCGCGCAAAAATCCTCCCATCTCAAACTTGGATTCGTCGGAAAAGATAACATTGTTCCACATATCTTGAGTCCAATTAAGATGCTCCTGAGCCCAAAGTAATCGTTTTTTCTGACTCTTATTGAAAAATCAGGTTTTTAGTACTGGCTGGAGATCTCTAAGTCCAGCTTTTACGAGCTTTTTTCTCACTATGATCGCCGATATTATTTTTCCTCTAACTCGAAGTATATCGTTTAAAATATCCACTGAAGTCTTAAACCGATGCCGACGGTTTTGGAGCATATTCTCATTCATAATTACATCTACTTTTATTTAAGCGACATTTTGCCACCTAGTGCAATTAACTATCATAGCTCTAATAATTTCCAAGAACTGTCACCTGACAGAATAAAAAAAAGTTTGAGCAAAATTTTTCGAACGGCACTGTATTTAAATACAAAGCATATGAGTTTGAGTAGACTTTTGTTTCGTCCTGTGACTAAGAGTGGCAAGTCCAAAATCTCAGTCGAAGAGTAAGAAATTAAATGTACATTGCAAAGTGAAAAGCCGAAGGCAGTTAAAAAAAGACGACTAGATATGGTAGATGTTCCGACCTCAATTACAGTAAAAGTTTTCTTCAAATATTTATAATTCTTACTTGAGATTTAAGTCATGTTCATATAATAAAAATCCTCCCTTCTCTCTTGAAACATTAAAGGAAAAATCTAGCAAATAGAAAAGTTCAAAAGAATTCATTTCTTCAAACATATCTACCAAAAGGACACCCAGTGCCAGTAGAGAATTCTCCTTCGATACACACAATATAATTCCATCAATTAAAATAATTGAATCTAAACAAATCAACTTAAACAACAATCTACAGCATCCATAAATATTTATGATCCAACCGTAGCACTAAATCAAACAATAATACTACATACGAGTATGTATGTACATATGTATGAATGTATGTATGCCTCAAGCATGTACTCTTAGACCGTATATATTAAAATTTCAATAATTAAACACATATGCAAACGCAATGTATGCGATTCCATTAAGAGCACGTTCCGAATCATTCCTAAGTACAGGTAGTCGGTCGTCAATTTCATATCAATTACCGTTATGGTTACGATTATTGTTCGTATATTAATTCCGAGCAAACTATGCCATAAAGTGCCTTAAAGCAGCTCGACTACGACTCTCAAATCGAAATTACTTTGCAGTCAGTGAAGCGATGCAACAACTACTCATACATACGTAGGTAATGGTAAACGCAAACAATTACAGATTACCGAATTCGGGGAAGGAAGTTTGAGAAATGCTTTACCTTATCTGTAACGAGGTAACAGTAACCTCACGTCACCATCGTCATCTTTGGCGTCATTATCCGCTTTCATGTTATTGTTCTTATTATTACCCCTAACATGCGGCTATGAATTTTCCATTTTCCCCTTTTCAATTTTGCATATTTGCCAAGCATCGTTGGGTGCATCATCTCATCCTGACGAGTGACCGTATACCGTTATAGTCATATGAATGCGAAATGGGCAACAATCAGCGAAGCGCGGCATGGTGGTGCAAGGTGAGTGTGCTTACGATTAGCATGATGTTCCATGGGATTTTCCTGGCCAACATCATTCATAGCTCCATGTATACCGAGTTGTAGTCCTTGCACTAAATGAGCCACTTTTACATATTGTAGTGCTAAATTTTACAAAACCGATTCATGCGACCATGTTGTTGCCGACGACGACGACGACGAGATTGTCATCCTCCGCCGCCGTTTGTCCATAAAGCAGCGCAACCAAAACGATGACAACGGCAGGCTGATGGAGGAGAACATGCGATGCTGGAGTAGAAAAAACCAACAAAGCGCGACTGTGAAAGTGGCTAACGAATTGCACTCGTGGTTGCGCGTATACGTCCTGGTTAACCATGAAACGAGCTGACGGTTTTCTGGGGTTTTCAATGGAGAGTAGAGTATTGGAGGTAGTATACCTACAGAGAGACAGAACAAGGGAAAGGATGTCCTAAGGACTAGTGTAGTTTGTAGTGCTTTGTAGTTTCAGCGTGATGGATGTCACAGTAATAGAAGGGGCAAATCGTTAGAACAGATATCCTCATTAAGTTATTTTGTTCTTGTTTTCTAAGAAAGAGGAGATGGGAAAGTTTCTGAAGATTCTTTTGGTTCTAAAAACTAAAAAATTATGTTACATGGTGGCAGAGCAATAAGAACATATAATACTGTTACCGATCATAAGGATATTAAGAGAAACTGACAGAACGAATGAATAAAACCAACAAAATTAAAAGATTTTGAATCCCGCAAAATCACATCTAGTGGCAATGTATCTGTGCCAATTGTAGCGTGAAGTGAGTATTCTTGCGGATAATAAACGACTGTAAGAGAAAAGACAAAGATGGCAACAATTTTAAGCTGGCACTTTCAGCCTTGTGCGAGCTGACTCAAGATCAAAATAGAACGATTGGGTAGCTTGCTTTCTTCATCCTCAAGATGTTCCGCATCTTCGCCACTTCGGGTCGAAATGTTAATAGAAAACGTAAGACATTCCAGTTACGCCTGTTACAAAATAAATAAAACTCGAAAGGTTGGGTAAATATTGGAATTCTGCGCTAGTATATACGTGAAAAACGTTCGTACACTGAACAGACCGCGGGCAGCCGAACAACTAGCAGAGGCCCTAGACTGCTATAAAGCAGATATGACCGCCATCCAGGAAGTGCGATGGGATGGGCCAGGCAAAAGAAGGATCAAAAACTGTGATATCTATTTATTACGGTAATAGATATCACAGTTCTATTACCGTAATAGATATCCTGTAAAGTAAATAAACAGCACTTATTTGGATGCGGATTTGTTGTACGCGGCAGACTTAAGAATCCGTCACATATCTACGAAGAAATGTCAACGATTCTCTTCATTATTTCTATGCTTCCACCAATGAAAATGCAATCTCAATTTGTGAACAGGGTTACCTCTGAAAATTTCCGGAAAGGGTCCAAAAAGGGGTCCCTGGCTAAAAAAGGGGTCCCATATAAAATTAAAGAATAAGACGGGGGTAGGATAAGTTAGGATATTTTATTAGTTTTTTTTATTTGTATTTTTTTCCAGTTGCTTAAAAATATATAAAGCTTATCCATAAAAACTCTTAAACAAAACAAAAAAATCAGTTCATTTAAAAAAAAGCAATTCATTTAAAAATAAAGTAACATAAATAACAGAAACAAGAAAAATATTTGGACACAAAGTTATTATTCGGAAAAACTAATTGTTAGGAATGCATGCCCTAAACTTCTGAATTAAATTCGAGTTAGGGACCCACTCTTCTAACTCTTTATCTTCCAAAACATTTAATGCGGATAGCATGGATTGATAGGTCTTATATTAACAATAGTAGAAGTGTGACGAACGAAATGCAACACCTATTTGAATGTGTCTGTTTACAGGGAAAATTTACATTTCGGCGTTGGCAAACACATAGCTACATAGATAGAATACGGGTTAATGCAAAAGTGTGATTGCTGTCGGTGACGATGACTGCTAAAAAAAAGTGAAATTTCGGTTGAGTGTGTCAATTGTTTCCCAATTTACAGAAAGGGTCCGAAAAGGGTCCAATTTCGATGATTTGAAAAAAGGCGGGTCATGGAGTCCGTGCCACCAAAAAAGGGTCAATTGGACCCCAAAGGGTCCCAAAGGTTACCCTGTTTGTGAATGCGTAAACTTCAGTATTTGAATGTGTGAGCTTAAATACGTGAATGTGTGTACTGACGAAGTATCGACGGATGCAAGAAGTAGAAAGTAGACCTACTTTATCCATCGGAGTTCATGCATCCGTTGGTTATGGGCCATCTCCCATAAGAATGTGTGTATTCTATCGAGCCGTCACTTGAAAATGAAGGAGCAACGGATCGACGGATTCTACGGGTCGTGGCCTTAAGGCAAGAAGCCTTGAGCATTTGGCACGTGAGTAAGCGTCTTTTGACAATCCGTGTCAAGGCAAAATTCACCAACATCAGCCTAATATGTGCGCACGCCCCACAGAAGAAAGAGAGGACGCTACCAAAGATAGTTTCTACGAACTCCTCGACAAAACATACGAGCAATGCCCTAAACATGACGTTCAAATCGTATTGGGCGATTTTAGGCATGAGGAGACACAACATCGCCTACAAGATCTTATCTACCATATTCTGCGAATGCCTGAAACCTTTCGTCAATAACTTGATTGGCACCTGTCTATGCGGTCGTAGGCCAGGAAAGTCCACAATGGAAAAAAGGTTCACACTCAGGCAGATCCTAAAAAAAACCAAAGAAGTCCAAATTGATACCAACCACCTGTTCATCGATTTCATGGCAGTATATGACAGCATCTGGAGAGATGAACTGTATAGAGCGAAGTCTAGTTTTGGCATCCCTGCCAAACTCATCCATCTGTGCACGAGCAAGAGCTTCGATGTAAAAAAAGGTTTCAGATAAGGTGACGCACTATCATGCGACTTCATCAACATCATACTTGAAAGAATTGTTCGAAACACATAAGCTAACATATAAAGAACGATCTTTCAAAAGTCCGCTCAACTACTTGCGTACGCCGTCGAAATTGACATCATTGATCAGCTGTCACCGGTGCGTTTGCGAGCATAGAAATTGAAGCGGCTGAAATGGGCTTAGCGGTAAACCAGGGCAAAACAAAGTATATGCTGTCAACAAACATCGACGAATTGGACAGAATGTCACAGCTAAAACTTCGAGGTAGTAAAGGACTTTGTCTTCATCGGCTCTGCCATAATATCAAAAAAATTACATCTCGTCGGAAATCAAACGAGGGATTACTCTTGCCAATCGCTGTTTCTTTTGGCTAAGAAGGTAATTGAGAAGTATAGCCATTTCTCGATCGATTAAGGAGACTCTATATAATGTAAGACCCCTATAATCCCCCCACTTTATCGAAAGCGGATGAAGATATCATTGGTCGCTATGAGAAAAAAATCCTCCGTAAGATATTCGGTCTCGTTTGCGTTGACGGGTTTTGGAGGAGAAGATTTTACCACGAACTCTTGGGCGCTTAAGAAGGCTAGGACATGTAGAGCCTATAGGGTCAGCGAAGCAGAGGACGACCTCGTATAAGGTGGCGCGCACAAATAGAACAAGACCTCAACCAACTTGGACTGTGCAACTGGAGGCAGTTAGCTAAGGGCTAACTGGAATGGGTTTTGGGTTGAGGCTTTGGTCCGCCCCGGACTGTTGCGCCACCTAAGTATGTAATTAAGTAGGAGCTAGTATGTAGCTAGTGTTTGAAGTTTGAGCGGTATTTTCATTCAAAACCAACTTCATTGTACAATACAATCATCGCTTCCAATACAACTACATTAAGGAAATTGGAAAATTATTCAACAAATGTCTATTCTGTTGCACCCTGTTCCAGAGTCACAAGGGCATTTTCAAACCATAAACAAGAATTTGATAAACACATTAAATAAAATCAAAACAGGCTAATTGTATTCATTAGCTTGTGGGCTAAATTGCTAAATTCGTGTATATACGCAACGAAACCCACCTCTTCTCCGCCCAATACTCGTACCTTTGATTTGCGTATCTCAACAAATATTATGCCATATACTCGTATCCATCCACTCGGCGCTGATGAATAATTCGCAAATTGAGACGCAGCAAACAAAATACTACGATGCTAGTAGTCTTCATTTTCATATTTATCGCCCGAATGAAATCTCCCTAAAGTTTTAATGAACTCGAGCGTACAAAATGTTTTATTCAACATTTCCACAATTTTCACCATTTCCATTGCTTTTGTTGTAGCAGCCACGAATTTTCGTTCAAAAGCCCACTCTCTACATCTACATACTGCCAGCTTAGAAACAGCTACCGGCAATAAAATCCACCGACCAATCTATTTGGAATACGAAAACAGTTCTAATCCGCCCTCGATTTTAGTGACCACCTGTTAAAAACTTTATTACCTTATACTGGGGCGCCTGACGGGCACTAATGAAATCGTGGACAATTCAAATATTGCTGCCTTATTCATAATAAAAATCTGATAAAGAACAACAATGCAAGGACGACGCGACGTCGGGGACGGGGACGGGCACAAGGACGAAGAGAAACAATCAGAGAAACACAGCGCTATACATACACTCGTACATTGTTTGGCGGTAAGCACCGGCAAATAACTTTATTATTGGCCTCTTATCAGTTCCGAACACGAATATCGTTTAAATGGAGTATGGAATATGGCGGGCAATGAAATTATGACAAACGTTCGATAGAATTGTTATTGTCTTGTTCAAACTATGACCAAAAGCATCCGAACAATACTCGAACTAATTGCACGCAGGACGAAGGAAATAGGCACCCTCGAGCATAGATAGCCCCATCAAAACCACCCTCTTCGAAATCGAAGCAGACAATGGCCCGGATAAGCGTATTTAATTTGGTGGATAAATAACTGAAACCAGAAAACATCGATTATTAATAATAATCGCCGTTAGCAAGAACCTCCTCGTAGTGTGAGTTGGGTGATTCTACACGGGTAGATGAAATGGAGATTGCAAAAGCAGTACGTACAGTGTCTGCGTGGAGAAAATTATGGTAGAAGGACTATGTTTCTCTCCACCCTCACACAGAAAGCGTTGGGCTATTTTCTAGGCACACTGTTTTCAAACACCCACACCCAATCCACTAAAGTTCTTTGTAGAATTCGCGTGATCCTGGTATTGGACTCTTTGTTCGAAAACTACAAATAAAAGCCAGACAAAATCGAACAGTAATTCTATATTAAGGATACCGAATCGATCCGTGAAATGCTTTCGCATTCCATTAAAAATTCTTCAGAATTAATTGGAAAATAACTCACGACATTTAGTGGAAAATATGTTTGCGCGAGTATGCATGCGATCGTTTGTTTGTATGTATTTATAAAATGCATTTCGTTATCAGCTTAAATGTCCTTGTTTCGGTTTTTGCATGGTACTCGTACCAGAACTAGGGGCGTTAGATAGAAATGAAGCACTTAACCACAAAATGGTTTATCCCGGTTTTCGGGGAAAAAAAACTCTTTGGAGTCCGCTGAAAAAAAAAACGATACCAACTCCACTGCTGCATGCTGAGTTTCTATGGGAGTCCTTCGCCGAAAATTAATTAATAAATTAGAAATTTTCATTAACTTTTCATATTTGCGCCACAAACGACAACGTTTGGGGGATAAGAACCCCGTGGATGGGTTGTTTTTCACTGTGCATCGCTGTGTTGACTTTGTGCATCGTGTTTTTGAGCATACGTAGGCGTTGGTTGGTGGTTCCGACAACGACAGGGTGCCCAACAACCTGATTATTATACACGGAGGAGTGTGGATTAGGTGCCGCAATAAGAGGATTCATGTGCAGTGCCCAACGAGTGAGTTGTATATGGATGCTAATATTTCGGAAGTGCTAGAGGTTAAATATGGAAATTTAGACAAAATCTGTTTTTGAATTTACCCAGCAGCGGTGGCAAGCTATGAAGCTTATGGTAAAAATAATAAAACGAACTGAAATGAATGAGAATGGATCAAATTGGTGGTTGAATTGATACAGGGATTGTGGCAGTAATGCCGTTTGAAGTAATTTTAAACGTTGCTGTTGGACAAGTATTTTTGTCAGTAAGGGATTCCTTATTTAAGGAGCAGTGATACACACATATGTATGTACATATATCACTTTAAAGGGTTGTTAAGATCTCATTTCCACGGTTAGTACATACTGCCTTCCTGGAATTGCATTCTGTAACTTAGTATCACACCTGCCTTTTAATCTTTGGAGTCACTGGTTGAATACATATGTACATATTTCCCGTAAGAAACGCAGTCAGGATGCGAAGCTTAAGCCCAATTCACAATGTCGCGTTCGGGCGCTCTCGCGTTGACAGATTAAGTAGAAACAATGCAAACATATCTCCTAAATGCGACCTCAGTCGTTATATCGTAGATCTCGTAAAGTTCTGGGCAACGGCCACAATTCACAGCTGTGTTGACATTATACTATTCGATCCAGTGTTGCCAGTTCGTGGGAAATTCCCCTTTTCGCGGCGGATTTCAGTCTAAAATTTGATGAAAGGGGAAAAGGGGAATCTACTCCCTTCTAGAACGAAATGTGGGGAAGATAAAAATAGAATGTCAATAACTCTTAATAGCAATGCGTAAACGTAACTCACATGCATGCCTACCTCGTGCGCAGCTAGCAGGTCTTATACCCCTATGGCCCTATGCCTGATTGGAAACTGAGCTACATACATATATATATGAGTTCATTACAAATGCATTCAAATGAATGGGTTAGGACGTTAGGTGAATCTGCTTTAATTTTAAACGCGCTTAGAAACATTTCTTTTTTTTTTGATAACTTAATATGCCAATAATGTACATAATTAACCATCCCTATAATTCTCTCGGGATAAAGTTCCGAATAGTACTCATCTCCGGTTTTCTTCAGAAGTGAAAATCCAAAGCGATTTTTGGCGCAAACTACTGGAAAGGACTAAAAGGACATACCAAGTTTGAAAATCCTGGGGAAAAAACTCAAATATCTTCAAAACTATAACATGTATAGATATATATAAATGATACCTCAAATTAAAGCTACAATTAAGGACCTTCAATTGAAATAAAAAGCTTTGTAATCCATTAAAAACTTTTCAAGATCCTTAATTGTAGCTTTAATTTGAGGTATCATTTATATATATACGTGTTATAGTTTTGAAGATATTTGAGATTTACGATTTTCAAACTTTGTATGCCCTTTTAGTCCTTTCCAGTAGTTTGCACCAAAAATCGCTTTGGATTTTCCCTTCTGACGTGTAAGACTATACATACAAAAAATTTGAAGAAAATCGGAGATGAGTACTATTCGGAACTGCACCCTTCTCTCGTTCTTTTTTATCATGTTCGGCAATTTTTAGTTGTTTTTCAATAAAGAGATTTTGTACAGCTATGATTAAGAACTTACTAGTCTGTTTTTTTATTATGTTTAAACGCTCCCAAAAACTATGAAAAACTACGAAAACCTGTTCGCGCACGGAAAAAAATTTGTAGTTTTTCGTAAAACAGAGCGCTGCGAACTTTAGCACAAGAAATTTCTCTGGGTAGATATGTATATGAAAACTGTCAAATCTTTCAAATCACATATGTACATTTTTCAATATTTGTCGCAAAAAGGATGCGAATGGACCTATTGCTTTTCGAAAATGTATTGTGGGCAATCCATGGGTAAAAAGGGGAATATTAGGGTCTGTGATGGGGAATTTCACTTTAAGTGGCTGGCAACACTGATTCGATCGCCTGTTCGATTAAAGTACAATTTTTTTAACATTTAATATGTGTAAAGAATTTAAATGGCTAAATTAATTTTTTTCCAACACGAATTAATTGTGTGGGGTCTTTTTTTTTAATTTACATATTCGCACAATCTTGTTTACAAAGTAATTTCTTATATTTTGTGTTTCTTAATAAAACAATAAAAATAAAAATAAATACATTTCAAATCTTCTTTCTATCATAAATTCGTGAATGTGAGATTTGAGGAAACAGAACATATTATTTGTCATATTCCTAACCTATGAACGCCTGAAGCTTGAAGCGGTATTTAGTTTTGCAAATTTGGAGTTCGTGCGTTGGACAGAAATTATCGTAAAGTCGATATAAAGCCCATTAACGCGAGAGCCCCCGAACCCGACATTGTGAATTGGGCTTTATTTCTGTGATCCAGTGATCGGAAATCCTCTTTTATGGTATGTGCCCCTATGCCGCAAAAGGGCTTAGGGCCTACAAAGGGTGTGGCAAGTTTGTCTGCCTCTTCATGACCTTCTATCCCCAGGTGTCCTGGTAGCCAGTAGATTGTGACGATGTTTCTTTCATCTAGTGCTCGTCTATTTAGTTTATCTAGGCATTTCCAGACAATTCTAGATTTGATGATCTGAGCCCCGATTGCCTTGAAAGCTGCTTAGCTATCATTATGGCTATATCGCTCCTGTTGTAGTGTTTATCATGTTGGGTTGGACCATAGCACCGATTTCGACTTGAAAGATACTTGTATAGCTGCCCATGGGTTCAAATTGTAGGCCCAAACACTCCTGCCCATTCGTTCCTTCCTCAGTTCTTGGACCATCCGTGTACTATTTAATGGTACGAGGACTCAGCCTAAAGATTCTAGATTCGTTGCTCCAGTCTTTCTTATTACTGAATTAAAAATTGTTTGACGAGTTAAATGCACTGATGCCATCGTCCCTAGGGAATGCCAGAAGGGGAAGCTTATTGGTCGTAGTCCTTATGGCTAATGCATTTTTCTATTCCTATTCCTTCTTTGGCCATTCTTAGAAACTTCCGATTTATGGTTCACTCACCACCAGCTGCAATGGAGTACGCTCCAATAGCACCTCGAAGGCTGCAGTTGGACAGGTTCTCTTCTCATTGCACCCGTCATACATACACATGCTAGTCTCTGCATTTTATTTAGTGTATTTCTCGTAGCTGTCAGACTGGTTCTTTTTGCCCGTGCTATTGCCCCATCGGTGATCACAGGTCTCACCATGCCAATGTACATCCATTTGAGAACGTGAAGTCGACAGCCCCATGATTTACACTCTGGTAAGAATTTTTACAGTTGTCAAAAAACTGTCCAAAAAGCCTTTTTTAGTTTTGGCAAATTTATATTTTTAGCAATTTTTCATTAGATTTATTGTATTTTAAAATCAGTGATGCCAGAGCTGGGAAGTTTTGATGTCATCTTTGGGAACAATTATTTTCATGTCATTTTATATTGGAAATCAATTTAAGCTTAAGTACTCTTTATGAGTGCTTACTGTTCAGTACCAGATTGGATGCATGCAATTTTTACAGACACAATTTTATGAATATTTATTTAATTGCCATAATCGCATTTGTTTAACAGCTTCTCGGTAGTCGGCTAGAAGCGCGGCGACGCGGACGGGCACGCACATAAAAGCACTCGTTTATATGCTAATTACTTGCATGTTATAACAATTGAGGCTTCCATTAAAGGGGATTTGTAAAGCAAAAACTCATAAAAACGAATACGTGCACGCAATTTGCACAACACGAACACAATAGTACAAAATATAAAAGAACAAAACAGCAAAAAAAAAATCCATCACCAATCGAGTCGAAATAGGATAATGCGTTGGTTATTTATGAATTTCCTGAACTTTGCAATTTATATTTGTACGACTACTTTGCATGAGCTTCATTTGTACCCACTGCCCAGTTGTCCCTCTTAGCTGGGAACGATGGCAGCTTTTGCGCAATTAATCCAATCGGATATCATCATCCATTGCCGATTGGGGATTTGAGCGAAATAAATAGCTTTGCTATTTTTGCGAATTCGCATCGCTACGTGCAACGTGCGCTTTAATATTACTTTTTAATAATTATTGACAATAATTTATTAATGGAAAATCAAAATGTTCGCTTTATTGGTAGCACAAAATGTAAGCTAATGATAGAAGATGTGCCGATGTCATTAACACAGGCGCGCTTAAGTTGAGGGTAGGTGGGCAGAGGCTTGTCACATTTTGATTTGTGCGCATATAAAAATGCACGCAAAGTGTTGACCGCATTGGTGCTGCGGGGTATCAGTTGTGAAATAACAGTGGAAGTCGAAAGTATGTGTACTGAGAGGAATGCAACAGATGCGTGGTTTTTAAGTCAGGAATCATCACAGTGTCTATGACAGTCTCTCCTTTGAAAATGAGCCTCACAGATTCCTACTGATGAATCTGGAGTTTTCACCTCATCATCACAGAATCTAAACATTTCATCTTACATCATACAAGCGTCGACTGTCGAGTAAGAAAGCCAGTTAAAAGTGTTAACCTATTTTTATCAGAATCTTAAAACAGAAGAGCTTCAATTCTCTTAATGAAATTGAGGATCTCTCGTCGCCTGGTTTACCACATTACATTTAAGACTTTGTCTTAGATAGGAGTCGAAGTCTTACAGTAAAATTCGAAAAGACAAGAAAGGTCGAAATTCCATTTAAAAGACCAAGCTACAGCGGATGCCAGGATGTCTCAGACTAAAGGCCCCACCCCGACCCATAGACTGCGTTAGGGCGTTACTGTGTCTGGCTTGGAGAGCCATTATTTTGCATATGTGTGTATATATTGCCTCTTACTAAACGGGATGTGTGTCGTAAAAAGTAGAATCTTTTTTTTCTAAATTAAATTTTATTTTTCATAGAAAATCTTTACAATATATAAAAGTATCTGCGAAGCTTTAGGCTTGTCTGCAGAAGATTAATTCTCTATAAATACAAAAATAAATACGTAACATTATTGAAAATTCAAATTTAAGTTTATAAATGATAATAATGAACGGTTTCAACTTTCAGAAAAGAAATTACAGTAGACGCTCGATATAGTGAACTAATAAAAACCAGGCCTGTTCACTGAAGCGAGATGGTTCATTGTAACGAGCGTGGACTCCTTGAAGCAAATTTTATCAAAATGTGTATGTTTTTACGTACAATTTATCGAAAATAGAATATACCCCCTGTTCTGCATTCCACTTTTAGTGAATTCAACCACCAAAAGTGGAATTGGGTGTTCTGCATTCCGAACGAAATTATGAATTGTGGATTGTATGTTCGAAAGTGAATATTTTGGTGTTCTGCATTCCACTCAAGATGACAGCGGTAAATTCGTGTTCTGCATTCCGAAAATCCTGTGATTTTAGTGAATTGAATTCACTTGAGATTCTTGATGTGAATTGAATTCACATGCCGTTGTAAAGTGAAATAATTAATTAATTTGTTGATCAGAATCAATTTGAATAATATGAGTAGAATAATATTTCCATTAGTGTATTAAAATAATTGCTTTGTTCAATATAGTACAACACAAAAATTAGAGGCAAGAGAGTATTCTCTTGAATTACATGAAAGAAAATCAAGATTTTCCAAGACAAAGATTTCTCTGACTCCACTACTCGCAGGATATAAACAAATATTTTCTTACTCACCGTAAAACTGTTTTTAAAAATGCAAAAATCATTAAATAAATTATTTTTCTTCAGTTGTCTAACTTCTGCTTACATACAATGCTTCGGGAAGATCCAGAATGTTAGATTTATCTCGAAAAATCTTCCTGCGAACTCTCTCTATTCGGTTTTCTTCGCGGTTTTCACCAATCATTTAAAAATTTTACTTTCCATTTTTTCCATTTTTTTAATAAAATATATTTTTTCTTAAATGTTTAATTCACTTGCACAAAACAAAAACCAAGAACTGAAAATCTCCAATGATTTTGAAATGATTTGACAGCTGTGTTTGACATTTCAAACAAATGAATTCGAAGTGGATTCCGAAAATTCGAAGTCACTCGGAATGCAGAACACTGAATTCCATTCCGAGTGAATTTCAATTTCGGTTTCAATCCACTTTCACTCGAAATGCAGAACAGGGGGGAGAATTACAATTTTTCTTTGGGATTACTAAAAAACAAGCCAATATTTATAAGAAAGAATATCTTATTTTTAACAAAAACAACTCTTCCGTTAAAACATAATACATTCCATGAACTTAAAAAAACAAAAATACAACAAACTTAAGCTGTGCTTAAGTGACATGGTCACAAAGAATATCGTTCAAAAAATAACAAAATAAGCAACACGTACTTTGTTTTTGCACTAAAAACAACCACAAGCTGTGAAACAAACAAATATTCTAAATAGTGAAAAAACTTGTTCACTATTTAGAATAGCCTGTATAAAATATTGTGTGTTCACTATATTGGATTGTTCACTATATCGAGCGTCGACTGTATTATGTTGCATACAGTTTTTTTTTGTTTTTTTTTTTTTTTTTTGTTATTTAATTATTCAGAAAGATGTTTTTGATCGCTTTTTTTTTAATTTTACAATTTCCTATATTAGTTAATTCTCTGGGTAGATTGTTGATTATTGCTGGAACGCTGTATAAAAATTATCGTCTACCATATTTATTAGTATACTTGATAATTGAAGCATACCTTCAGCACGATGTCGCGTATTCACCTCATGATTTTCTGGTCGAATAAATCGGCTATCGTCATAGTATTCCAAGGTAATCGTCATCTTGAGAAGTCCTCTACTCCAAGAACTTTGAAGCTTATTTCGTTGTTTCTAATGTTATAATTGATTTTCTTCAACGCGGCATTTTGCAGTTTACGCAGCTTTTGGATGTGGGTTGGTGCTGCATTGCCCCAAGCAAGAACTCCATATCGCAGTTTGGACTCCACTAGAGCATAGTTGACCTATCTTAAAACGGGTACCGTGACTTGGTACTGTAGAGAGTGCATAGATAGCTTTATTTAGATCCATACGTAGCTTATCAATGTGTTTGTTCCATAAGAAGTGACAGTCAATGATGACTCCTAGGTATTTATAGCTGTCAACAACGTCGATGACCTCTATAGTGGAGCTAGAACATCCATAATTTCTTAGGTATACTGGGAATTGTGTCACTATGAAACTTGGATTACGGATGTGAATCATCTTGGTTTTTAGCGCGTTTATCACTAAGCCGTTGTCATGGCACCATTTGACTGCAACATCAAACTCTTCCTGCATTAATGCTGTAGCTGTTTCCAGGGACCTATGACTCACAACAAATACAAATCAAATCTAGTCAACGCTGTGTTTAAAACTTAATTTAAATAGATGTGTCTTTCATTAATTGATTCGATTTGCCCGTTTTTAAAAAATACAGATTGCAAAATAATTTGAAAGATGCAGATTGATAAATTGTATCGAATTAAGGCAAATCGTACTTTTGTACTCAAACAAACTCATTTGTATCGAATTCGATACAATTGTATCGACTTTTCCATCCCTGGTTCACGCATTCACAAATTGAGAGTAAGCACATTCATTGGTGGAAGTATTGAGAGAAAATTGAGAGAAAATTGAGAAACTGTCATCGCTGTTAACAAAGGGTTGATATTTCAAAATGGAGATTAATATAAACGGACACTGCACTGCCATCGAAGAAAATGTCATCAGCTGTCTTCTTTTAACTTAGTTATGCAATGGATTCTATGGGACGGCTCTCTCTGGGAAATGTTATCGATCGACGTCAACGTTCAACGCGACGATCAGATAGTTAAGTTTGATGGAAACGGGTGCACTAGGGTAGCCTAACACTTCACTGTCATTATAAGTCACGATAAATGCATCCCGAAAAATACTTTTATTTGAAGTCAAAAACAGGCCTTAAAACGTTCAAATTTTGAGAATTCTGAATAAACGCGTTCTAACAAGCATTTTTAAGATCATATTCAAAATCGTAGGGCCAATTCAAATCTGCCCTAAAATATTTTCTAGACTGCTTAAAGACCATTTAAGCTTAAGGCCATTTAAATAACAATACCAATTTAAAAGGTTGACCTCATAAAATGACCAAATATGTGTCACGCACAAAGTTATAGGTGTAAACGAGTCGATTGATATTAAATAATTTTTCTCTTACTCGTGTTTTATACTTCTGGCCCGCACTGTACCATACCAACCCCATTACCATTTATCACAGAATATAAATAATAAATTCATTTTTGGCGAAATAAAAAGCCCAAATTTATGGCCAAATAAAATATGTAACATAAATCTTTAATCCTGTGCGTGAGTAACATCAAACGCGTACACACAGATGGCCCACACCATTAACCAATGACAAAGCCCATCACTTTCATCGCCAGATCATCATCCCTTAACCGAACCATATCGAGCCGGTCCGGTGTGCCATCCCCAATTCACCCCTTCAACTCTGTGTGCAATCGCAGATTAAAACGGACGAGGGCCACTTTATCAGGAGGAAAAAAAACACTTTATTTTTTGCCCGTGTATTTATTGTTTCTCAACACAACGTCGGTCGGTCTGCTCAGTTCACTTTTGGCAACGTAGACACTATTGGATGGGGGGGGGGGTCTTCCTGTTCCAGTTCCAGTATAAAACTATCTCACATTGGGTCACATTGGAATTATTTCATTTTAAGCCAACTCAAATGAAAAGTAAACAGAGTAATAAGGATACAAAAAAGAATACTCGTACATAGCGGAATTCAGGATTATCGAGTTGCGGGCAAAATGCGTTTACACAACACAAGCCGATTCATATCCCGCTGCCAAGGCTGTGCCCCATTGTCGCGGACGGTGAAATTTATGGCGAAACTTAATTGCAAATACCAATTAATCCTTTCGAAAGTATCGAAGATTTTATGGCACAACTCCGGTGGGGTGGTGGCGCTATTGCTATCATCGTGAGCATGTTTATGGCCACTAACGTCGTAATGCATAATTTTCTGTCGGTCGGTGATGTCACTTCCGGCAGAGAAGCATGAGACAGAACACGCAAAGAATAATAATTTGGCAAATAAATTAAATTAAATCGGGACAAATATGCGCCATGTACTCCTCGTAATAAGGCGACGCAAATTTTCACAGCTTACGTTTACTGGTTTATGTGAGCATAAAACTGATAATCTGTTACTTCGGTGTAACTTGTCAGCGTTGACGCTTCATTTTTAATTGGGAGATCTTTCCCAAAGGTGTTTACCGTAAAGATACGAGCATAATGATGGATGTGATGTATGGGGATGACAGGCAATTATGTATATGTAATGTACATATAGGTCGTTGTTAAGTGATTGTTAATATCAATACAAGTCATTTTATTTTGTATAGGTTCGTACAAATAGAGTTACTGTAAGAAAAAACTGTGAAAAGTTTTAACATTTGACGTGCTCGATTACGATTGCGAGTAAATGGAACTCATTCACTGAACTCTGAGTCTCGAAGTGAAACAGCTTTTTTAGATGCACTAAAAAAAGATTCCTTTTTCATTTAGGTAAATTACAGTAAATTTAAGATATGCAAGTGCTCATATATATATATATATGTGTCGCTTTTTGACGAATTTGCGGTTTAGTTGTAAATTAAGACAACCACCGTACCCAAACTTATAGTCAGCCTTCGGGGGAACCCGTCAAAAAGTGATCGCATCTAGAGGCACGCCGCAAGGAGGAGTTATATGCCTCCTTCTTTGGATCATGGTTATTAATAAACTAGTGGTGAAACTCAGATACAGTGAAATAAAAGCAATAGCATACGCAGACGATGTCGTGCTACATGCTACGGGAAAATTCCTAACCACTTTGAAGATACTAAATGTTTGGACGAAACATTGTGGACTGGGGGTCAACCCTCAGAGAATCGAACTAGTGTTGTTCACTAACAAAAGAGCATTACCAGCCTTCATGCTACCGACTATTCCAGGTACCTCACTTTAACTGTCCGAGAACCTAACCTTCTGCCTCTGGACCTCTATATGCAGGAGACCGCAGCAAAGAGCGCCCTCAGGCAAAGCCAGTCAAAGCACTGGAGGTCGAATGCATATGGACACACCAAAATACTCGGCAATTACCTTAACGGTGACATCAACTCAAACAACCCTGTGCCATACTTGGATTTTGATAAACCCTAATCGTGAGCTGCAGAGAGGGAGAGAGACGATATAACGCAGGACGTTAAGTCCATCTATACCGATGGGTCAAAGATGGACATAGGTATACGAGCGGGTTGCTTCACGAAAGAACTAGGAATAAGCAGCTCCATACGACTCCCAGATCGCAGCAGCGTTTTCCAAGCTGAGGTTCTAGCAGTGACAAAGGCCGCCCAATTGGTTGGCCAAACCCGCTTTGATTTTATACTTGCAAATTCTTCGGTGACAGCTTGCTGTGTTGTTCCAATGATGTCAATTTCGTCGGCGTATGCAAGTGTTTGACCGGAGTTTTGAAACATCGTTCCTCGTGTATTGGCTTATGAGTTTCGAACAATTCTTTCAAGTATGATGTTGAAGAAGTTGTATGACAGTGCGTCACCTTGTCTGAATCCTTTTTTGACATCGAAGTACTCGGTGCGGGCATTACCGACCTTGATGGTACAGACGAATGAATTTGGCAGGAATGTCAAAACTAGACATGGCTCTATATAGTTCATCTCTCCAGATGTTTTCATGGGCAGCCTTCAAATCGAAGAAAAGGTGGTGGGTATCAATTTGGACTTGCATTTTTTTTTTTCACGATCTGCCTGAGTGCGAAAATTTGGTCCATGGTAGACTTTTCTGGCTTTCAGGTTAATGACGAAAGGTTTCAGGCGTTGACACAAAATGGCAAATAAGATCGTGTAGGCGATGTTAGCGGGTGCATTTGTTTAAATATTTATGTAATTCAACCTAGTTCAAAGAAAGTTTCACAGAAAAAGCATTTCTGTCTTTGTTTGTTGGTAGGCGTTCGCGTCATCTTTAACTTTCATATGTACATATGTATAAGAAGGTATTAATATTATAATAAACGGTTTGATTACAACTTAAAGATCATTACAAAATAGCCCATTAGATGATAATAGTCTTCCTTTACAGATATGACGTAAATTAATTAAGGCAGAATCAATATCATTGGGAATGAGTTGGAGATAGTTAATTAATATGCAGGGCAGAACACCAAACACGCACAGATACTATTAATGAATACGAGTGCGTTAGAAAATAATCGAAATAGCACTGATTTAATTAGGAACGCCAACAGTAGATTAGGTAGTTGTTTCTTTGCTTTATGAATATAATTTAATTTTTATTTTTGTATACATACATACAGTCAGCCTAACAAATAGTTTTGTTAAAATGTACTATAAGCTATAAACACTATATAATTTCTTTTATTTACTCGTAGCTTTGATTTATTGAGTGAGCACCGTGGTTCAGTGGTTGGCCGGATTCAATCCCCGCTCGGGTCCAACACCTAAAAGTTTTTTTCACGGTGCCACCTCTTTCGAAAGTCTGACAAGCAATCAGAGAGTATCATTTGTCACGATTGAGCTTCTCAACTCGCCGTTCGGAGTCGGCAAAAAACTGTAGGTCCCTTCCATTCGTTCAAACATATGTATAACACGTACACCCGTGGACAAAAAACCCTCGCACCATTACTTTTCTTCAATTTTCATGAAAAAATCAAGGTTGTTCTTATGCTATAAAATTAATTTTTATATTTTACTTTAATATGAATAAACTTGTTAGTTTAGAGTAACATATTAGTCGAAATTTGACCACACAATTCAAATACATTTGCATTTGTATGATAAAAGGGAATTTTACGTTTTATTTAGGCAAACAGTTTTATCAAAATGTTCATTACGTACAGGTGCAACTATTAAAAAAAGCCTAAGTAAATATTGAATACAGCCTTGAAATAATAAAATAACATAAAAAAAGAATTCATTTAATGTGCAATTAACCCAATATTTGGTTATTCCACTTTTTCTCTTAATGACGTCATCTATCCTGTTTGGCATCGAATCAAACAATTTTTTTATATGGGAAATTGTTAAATCTTTATGCAAGATGTCTTTCATTATACTTTCCAGTTGAGTAACAGATGTTGGCCTTGTCTCTCTAATTTTTTTGCCCCGGATCCCGGCTACCACCAGCCCATGGAAGAGAAAGAATCCCCAAAATTAGTAAAAAAAAGTTTATAAAAATGTTAGTTTAGGGATCATACGCAGCAGAAAAGCTTAGCGATTTTGCTCCATATGCAAGACCTGAATCGTCCTGAAAAATCGCACTACTAACACTGCGGTAAAGTTGCTATAAAGCAGGGACGATATCGTTTTCTATAATTTTTTGTTATTCTGGCCATTTACTGAGCCCCTAAGGATTACAATTTATCCAACATCAAATCTGGTGATTGCCCCCATACCATAATATAAGGGGAATGCTTAACGGTGGGTAAAATGCAATTATCTGAATACCGTTCACCTTTTCTTCGGTGAACCACCGCGTTCCCGCCTGGGCCAAATAAATTGAATTTGGTCTCATTCGAAAATATCGCTCTTGCCCTTTCGGCCTGAGTACAATTTGTATAAGTGTTTGCCCATTCAAGCCTTAGTTTTTTCATTCGAGGTTTTAACAGTGTTTTTTCCTGCAGGACGCCTTACATTGACTCCCATTCCATTAAGCGACCTCGATACTTTTCGATCATTTATTGTTTCCCATTTTACTTCTGGAGTGACCAGTTAATATCCCCAGTATGTACAAACCGGTTTTTTAAACAAATTCGCTGGATCAGACGCTGATCTCTAGAAGATGTCTTTCTGGCCCTTACGCTTCGAGCTTTCCGAGCAATGGAGCTGTCTAGTTGAACATTTTCCAAAATGTTTCGCACACTCCATTCATTAGACCCTAGTCGACTAGCAAATTCACGATTTGACACTTTTTCCTTACGCAAAGCAACAATATACGCTTTCTCTTCAAGAGTTAACACCATTTCAAATCTTTGAAAAAACGAACCCATTGTGACTTATTACCAAATAAAAAAAATACAGAGCGCTTACCAGTAGTCTTGAAGGATATTCAGATAGTTAAAATATTGGTAATAACTAAAAAAATATATACATATATATAATTATTTCACCATACATAAATTGGCTCCCATCGGAAAGGAGAGAATACAAATTATTTCGAATGCGATGGTTTTTTTGTCCACGGGTGTATAACACGCACACACGCCCAGGTTCACCCCGAGCTGTAGCGCCACCTAAGTAAGGCTATGATTGAATTGTAGTCAAATAAAACTGTTGAAATAACCTTGAAAATCATTTTTAATTGGACTTACTTCAACAACTGATACAATAAAATATTAAAAAGGTATTCCTCCTTTGTTTTGCTTTCGTAAACAAGAAACAACTCTGTGTTCAGACCTTCAGAGATGTTAAATGAAAAACATGCTTAGCTTAATATTTTTTTTTACGAATGTACTTAACGACACTCGTATAGTGTCGTATACGTAAAATGTTGTTAAATATTAAGTTTCGTTTTTTTGAAAACCAAACGAAAATCCTTATTAAATTTTGTAAACTCATCTCGTTGTACAAGTATTAACCTTAAACGATGATGTTTTCGGTAAGCTTAGGATCCACGAATTACCTTTATCATAAAAAAGTGGATCCATTTGCTAGTTTATTACCACTTACAGCAATGAAACATCATAAATGGGATAGTTTACGTTCACGTGTAACGTCTTATTAACCCGTGAAGTTGTTTCGGTTCGACAAAGTTCACATTCTTGTTATAGTCGTACCTAAAATGATTGATATTGCTCATAAATACATAACATTTATGGGTTGTAAACATTTAGTGACCTCAAATGGGTACACCATTTACGTATATTTGATCTATCATACATAACCTGCCGTTCATTTCGGGTTGAGTTTCACTTGGCGCATACATATACATGCGAGAATAATAATATTAAGAGGATCATAATATGTAGTAAAAACAGCTATTTAAGTCGAAAACTATATGAACTGCTAGTACGGTAGTATTTACTGTAGGGCAGGTAATCGGTGGGGTTATATGCAGTAGTCAAAGGGTGCTTTAAATTAATTATTGACATTAATTATTTGTATTTCATTATGATATACATATGTATGTTGCTTGTATTTTTACAAATAGAGCCCTCGATGCGATTGTTTTAATAACCCTTTTCCCTTCAAAAAACCTTAATAAAACTGCTAATAAAATGTCTTCAGATAACTAGCAAAAAATTGACGATTTTAATCATCTACACACGCTAAAGGGGATATGAATAGCCTTATAATGTTAACACACAGCGCGAGCAGATGAAGGACATGAACGAGAGACAGACAGATCGACGTAGTGATAGGAAACTCAGATGTTAGGTTTCAACTAACTCTATGGGTGGTGTCCAGGATAACTGGAGAGTTGTGTATTATGTTATGCCATTGCTTATGATTCACAGAATTTTTTTTCCAGATGTTTCCTATTATTAGTTTGTGCGATCAATTTCTTCAGCCATACCACCATCCTACTGTCAGTGTTATGCCTTCGCAGTAGGTTTTAATATTAGCTAATAACCTGATCATGATCAACTTATTTTTATTTCGTGAGAAAAATAAATTTTTCGACGACATCTGGAATTGAACCGCGAACCTTCAGCGTGACAAGCGACGACGACTACCACTACGCCACGGCCACCCTTATTTTGTGATTAGTCATTGGCTTATAGATGGGCGTACTTACGGTGTGGCAACATTCAACATCCATAATGTGTTCTTTGTATTTCCATTGGAAATATGATCTTTTAAAATTCCGTTCAGCTACTTACATACGCCGACCACATTGACATCCTGGCTACAACACAGCGAGCTGTCAGCGGTGCGCTTACGAGTATAGAAATTGAAACGGCTAAAATGAGTTTAGCGGTAAGCAAAACAAAATGAAGTATACGCTGTCAACGAAAAGGGACACTCAACATTGACGAATTGGACAGCACGTCACAATAGACATTAACCACTTTGAGGTAGTAAAGGACTTTGTCCACCTCGACATCCAACGAAGGAATACTCTTGCCAATCGCTGTTTCTTTGGGCTAAGAAGGCGATTGAGTAGTAAGCTCGATCGACTAAGGAGACTCTAAATAAGAGACTTATCATCTCAGTCTTGCTATATGGAGCTGAAGCATGGACTTTTTCGAAAACGGATGAAGATATCCTTGGTCGCTTTAAGAGAAAAATCCTCCGTAAGTTATTCGGGCCCGTTTGCATTAACAGGTTTTGGATGAGAAGATTCCACCACGAACTGTACGAGCTGTACAGTGACATCGACTTGGTCAGAAAACTGCGCAATGGGCGTTTAAGAGAGCTAGCGCATATAGAGAATATGGACATCAACGATCCGGCTCGGAGAATATTCGACTCTAACCCGGATGGTCAGAGGTTGGACTACAACCAACTCGTAGTGCGTAACAAAGGTCCTTAGCTAACTGGAAGGGGTTGTTGGTTGAGGCCTTGGTCCACCCCGAACTGTTGCGCGACCTAAGTAAGTAAGTATGTAAGTACAACTAACTTGTAGTGCGTAGCAATGGTCTTTAGCTAACTGGAAGGGGTTGTTGGTTGAGGCCTTGGTCCACCCCGAACTGTAAGTATGTAAGGAACGGGGTTGGTCTAGAATTCGTACAAATTTGTACGCATTTGAAACAATTTTCAGATAAAGGAACAGACCTACTATAACATAACATAAATCAACATTGATAAAAGGTTGTGGCCAGCATTGTTAATTTTAGTATTGTATTGTATTATTTATTTTTTTATTAAATTCATATAATATTTTGTCAGTAAAGTACTTAATTCGAAGAAATATCAGATTAACTGTTGTTAAACGATCCCCCTTAATATTTTCTACATATATATATGTTTACAATATTCTACTGCTCATATGCACCGTTATTCGATGGATTCAGCGAATATTGAGTGAATAGATATTCAGTCCTCAGATAGTAAGCCATTCAGTGGCACCGAGTGTATAGCAAACAAACTGGGATAACTAAGATGCATTGTTCTGCCACGAATATAGACGAAAGGTCTGCTTCCTTCCGAACCTAAAGTGAGGAAAACATAAACTGCTAATGATAGGTTGTCCAACCTTATTCAATAACTGGTCAATCGATATACGAGTACTCTTACGTATGTATACATACGATACTCGTTTATTTTTAAAAGGCATGTTCAACATACTTGAAACATTTATGAACCTTAAGTACTTCTCTGCGGCTTAAGCTTTGTTTCACTTTTGAAATGCACTTCCTATTCAAAATTATATGCATTTCAACTTTAGTGCACTGAGTGCGACTAATCCCTCATTCTCTTCCTCTAGAGTCTAGAGTACTCCAGAGCTAAACAACAACAGCAAGTTCAATTTCCTTGACAGCTTAATACCATCCAGCAAGTAGGTAACATTTATCCAACTTAGGAAGCAACAATGTGTACATTCATTTTAATATCTTGTCGTTGTTGTTGTTGTTCTTGTTCTTGTTGGTGTTGGTGTTGTTCTTTTTTTCGGGGGGTGGGGTACAAAGTACAGAGTCTCCTGTTGTAGCACACTCATTCAACTTTCTCAACTTCAGGATGCCATCGGTATCCTTATTTGTTACCCATATCACATGCAATTACCTGTTCAATCAATTTCCTCCTTCTTCGTTGTGGAAGTTCTTCGTTCTTGGCTTGTTGTTGTTATTTATTTTTTTTTTTTTGATCATACCATGATAAAATAAACTTTTGCAACTTCTTAATGCAGACCCTTACCGTCAGCCGCACCGGCCCCCACTTTGAACTATCTCCTTCCGGTTTGGAAGAAAAACAACAACAGCACCATGTCTTCCAGAGAATGTTGCGCTCTGCGGATGGTTTAGTATTCATGCATATGTACGTATACATACATACGTATGGATATAGTGGATCTTAAAATTATTTGATTGCCGGTGTTTTACCCATATCAACATGTGAACAGTGGCCGCAGAAAGTATGCCAAACAAATGTGAATTACTTGAATTAAATCGGCTTTAAAAGATTTCATCGGTTGAGTGTTAGTAAAGAAAATGAAACAAAAGTTTGTAATTTCCGTTAGAATTGATATCGCAAATAAGCTCAAAACATTCCAGTGAGACGAGTGACAAAAGTACGAAACAGTAGATTTTAGGTACTTTTATCGAAAAAGAAAAACTTGCCCTTAAATCTCACTCAAAAAGACAAATAGGTATTCGGGCCTATTTAAGTATAAGTTCAGAGAATATTCCGAAATGAAACTCAAATCCATTCGGAGCGGGTTGCCCAGCATTTTGGTATTGTCTTCAAAAAGCACGCAGTTGATTTGAGTTTCGCACTTGCATTTTATACTGGTTGACCTAAACATTTAAAGAGCCCCTATCTATTCTATAAATATGTATAACTTGCTGAACCCGGTGCGCTTCACTCCACCTATCTTTTCAAAATTTGCTCGCGCACTTAGTTATTCGAGTATGAAAGAAAGCAAGTACATAGTAGGAAGCAATCACTGCTGTTCTATTTTTTTCTATCTTTCTGTCTGTCTGTATATTTGTCTGTCCGTCCGTCTGTCTGTCTGTCTGTCTACCTATCTATCTGTATGTCTGTCTGTCTGTCCATCCGCTTGTCTGTCTATCCGTGTATCTATTGGTCTATCTGTCTGTCTGTCTGTCTTTATGTCTACCTATTTGTCTGTCTGTGCATCTCTCTGTGTGTGTCTGTCTGTCTATCTATCTGCCTGTCTGTCTGTCTGTCCCTCTGTATGTGTGTCTGTCTGTCTGTTTGTCTGTTTGTCTGTCTGCTGTCTATCTATCTATCTGCTTGTCTGTCTGTCTATATATCTGTCTGCCTCTCTGTCTGTCTGTCTGTCTGTCTGTACATCTATCTGTCTGTCTCTCTGTCTGTCTGTATATATTAATTGACCAAAATGATTGACATTCCACATTTCACCTAAAGTTACGAAATTTTGTATGACAGGTACCAAAACCTGATGCTATGTTGTATTCTATATTAAGAAAACTATACTCTGAAAATTGTACCAAAATCGGCTGCTTAGTTTCTGAGTCTATAAAAGGCGAACATACATACATTCATGCATTCATATATATATATATATAGATCTAACAACTTGACTCCAGCGTCACCTTTTGGGTCCAGACATTATTATATAATTTTCTCTTTTGGCACTGAACAAACATATATTTTGAATATGAGCATATATAGAAGTTGTTAATAACTTGACTCCAGTGCCACCTAGCGGGATGAAATATACTTAAAAAAGAATTCTCGAGCCTACCAAATATACACAAAAAATTTCGTAAAAATCGGTGGAGCCGTTTCGGAGGAGTTCGACCACAAACAGCGTGACATGAGATTTTTATATATTAGAAGATATGAGCATTTTTGGTCCATAAATATAGAAGTTGTTAATAACTTGACTCCAGCGTCACCTAGCGGGATGAAATATTCTTAACAAATAATACACAAAAAAAAATCGTAAAAATCGGTCGAGCCGTTTCGGAGGAGTTCTACTACAAACACCGTGACATGAGATTTTTATATATTAGATAAAACTGCAGTGTTTTTTTTTTTGTTGGTTACGTAATGGCGTGAAAACCGCTGGACAGTTTTCGATGAAACTTTTTTTGAAGTGTTTCTTAAGTATACTGGTAGGACATAGGGTATGTCATTTTTTGCTCAGTCCACTGGTTCCTACAAAAGAGTCAAACAACATTTTAGAGCAAGTTGGTTCTTAAGAATTATGAAATCTACACTTAGGAGCTGAAAGCTACCCATTGAAACGAAATTGATAAAATGCATTTAATCAACAAAATTTTTATGGACTTACACAAATGTATTGATGTTTCTTCGCTCGCACTGATACTACATATCTGTATGCATACGAAAACCTTTAGAGGGCGAAGCAAGACGAACACGAGCGCAGCTAGTCTCATTACAACTTTGTACCTGTAGGTACTGTACAGTTAAAATTCCAAATGCCTGCGATAAAGATTTCCACTTTCTCAAAATTAGTTCAATACTTTCCACGGCTAGTGTACTTAAGAGACTTTATTTTTCGCTATGCGGTGAATTGATACAGTATGGGGGTATGCGATGTTCTTCAATTTTCGTCGTGTATCCTTTTGCCTCGTCGTCGTTTGACTGCCTTGGTTTGCTTCTTAGTTATTTATTGAATTTATTAAATTATTTATGTTAATACAGAATGAATGACGAGGTATGTTCTTGGTTAGTTTGGTTGCTTGTTTACTCTCACCTGACAGAACATCCTCTCGTGCAAAGGATAATCCATGCTGGTAGGTAGGGGATAAAATAAGAAAAAAAAGTAACTCCATAGGTAAAACAAGCAACAAGGTCCTTCGCCGATGCTACTATTTGCTTCTCGGTGTGTTGTTTTGAAAGTTTTCATTATCCTGGCCAAATTGAGGCAATAAATTTTAATAGTGTCAAGTGTTAGACACATGAAAGGATGTGCGATTATTTCTAATTTTTTTTCCTCTTTCTCTGTTTTTGCTCGTTCGTTCCTTTTTGCAGCATCAAGTCCTTTTTTGGTTGTGTGTTTCATTTCATTTGTTGCTCTCGGGTTTATCCTCTTTCTCGAAGCTAAGGTGACTTACCATTGTGTGCGTTGTATCTTACTTACTTTGTTGTATCTGGTTCCGCAAAAGGTATTTCATAATTAAGGAGTTTTTCGCTTTGTGTGATTCATTAACTTGGAGATGGAGTCCTGTTTTTATTTCGCACTAGGTGCTATTCCATAAGTCCAACCATGCACGCGCGTATATCTCTGAATGAATTGTTAAGTTATTCATCTAATGGATGGTGGGGGCAAAGAAATTGCATTCACTTACAGATTCCAACTTAGTAGGTATCCGGGTGTATTAGTGTCGCCTTTATCTGGATCTGCTACTGTAGAAACAGTACAGGAATTTTTTATGAGACACTTACTAAGGATTTGTTTCAGTACAGAATCCTGTTTTTTTGTTCAACTCCTTTCTCCTTCTCTTCATTACTCATAATTAAAGGAATTCATTTGCAGTTCTTTGGGAGCCACTCTCTCTTTGGGTTGGGTTGGGCTCGGTACAGCTTTCGGGTATGTACTCGTATATTCTTGAAGGCAAAGAGAATCTGAGATGTATGTGTTTCCTAAGCACTTGGAACGGAAAATAATTAAAATTATTCTGATTGAGGTAGAGGACGTATATGTAGGTAGTTATAAATGAAAAGGGCGAATGTTGGAGTATATGTACGAGTACGAGTAGGTTTTTAATTTGTCAAATGTCAAATCTGTCAGTTTTTTGGTAGAGTGCACAGTGGTTAGGTATTCATGGAACTTTCTAATTTACAATGTTCTTAAGGAGGCTTACGCTATCTACATGATGTACTCTACTTTTGTGTTCATATGTGACACTGTGCATTTCAACAGGTGCCTATAGAAAGAGCGAATGGTCTTTTCTATCCCTTCCTTTCTATCTGCCATCTAGTATCGCAGCTTAAATCATTTGAAATGATAAACATTTTAAAAAACAACAACGAGTCTCTACTCTGAACCCAGCAATTAAAAATATTTGGAAAGTCGAAACCCTCTCAGATCAGTGAAGAAAGGGAATGATTGTTATGTTCCTAAGAAACGGTGAAAACTGGACGAGTAGTTGCGTACTTCTCGCTATTTCAATAAAAGTATCGGAAAGGGTTCTCGGTAAAAGAACGCCAGTTTCATTCTGTGTCTTCCTGCGAATTATCACATCACTACGCTGCGTATGGACCTGGGTTGCCAACATTAGACGTTTGGGACAAAGACTTTATCTTTTTCAACATTTCTTTGTCATTTGTCCTTCCCGGTAATTGTTCAGCCCCAAATCAATCTATAAAAAATTGAGCGATGTGAACTCACTCTTGATCGTTTTAAAATGCACTCTTGAAACTATTTGTCATGCATAAAGAAATGAAAACTTGAGCTGTTTCAACAGCAGAATTTGTTCATCGAATTGTCACTGGCGATAAAAAGTGGATCAACTTTAACGGCAAGGCCAGATATCCATGGATTCAAACTAATGCTCTGTATTTGGTGGGATCGGAAGGATGTGGTCTACTATGAACTGCTCAAACCGAAAAAAACCATCACTGTAGATCGCTATCGACTGCAATTAAAGCGTTTGAATCGTGCATTGAAGGAAAAACGGCCATCATACATTGAAAGGCACGACATTGATTTTGCAGCACGACAATGCTCGTCCGCACGTCGTTAAACCGGTCATAACATACTTGAAAACGCTCAAATGGAAAGTTCTAACCACCCCGGCGTATTCTCCAGACATTGCTCTTTCTGATTATCACTTGTTCCGATCGATGACTCATGGCCTGTTCGAGCAGCTTACTTCTTATGAAGATTGCAAAAAATGGGTCAATTCGTGAATCGCATCTAAAGATGAGGCGTTCTTTCGACATGATATTCGTATCCTAACCGAAAGATTGGAAAAAGTAGTGACTGCCGATGGAAAATACTTTGAATAATATAATTATTCAATTTCATTTTATATCACAATCCTTTTTAATAAAAAAAAACGCGCTAATTAATTCCAACTCCAATAAATACTTATAAAGTCTTTGTTCAAAAAAATACTATAAATAATGTACAAAAAGTCTAATTTGAGTCGGAAACTTAAATCTTTGTCCCGAAAGTAGCTTTTCCGTCTTTTTTACCCGACTACACAGAGGAAGGGTTATGATTTTAACAGGCTGGGTTTGTTTTTGTATTTAATGAATAGTTTCGTTCTTGAGGACAACAATGGGTTAAGAAAGGTTATGCGACCTAGCTTTGCTCAGTGTAGAGCGATGAGAGACGGATTGTACTGATTTCGAAAACGTCATCGATGTTAGCGGTCCATTGTCACTTTCGCATCTAATCTTGTTCCATATTTCTATAACGTTGCCGAGTTATTAATGATAAGCTTTCATATAAATGTACAACAATATCAACACTTTAAGTGTACACAATTTTGTATCACCAGTGAAAAGTTCCAAGGAGCAAACGGATTCGGCGTAATCACTTTGGACATTTGCCGCTTTTTACAACCACACTAACTTTTCAATGAACTACCAGCGTTTATTTTCCATGGTACCTTCAAGTAGCCCTTAAAAATCTCGCTCCAAACCATGAGAGTATCATCCAAAATAATGGCATTTTAAGAAATAAATATGTACACTAAAGTATTCCAATTCAGACAATCTCCCTGGATATCCTTGAATCGTTACTTCCCACAAGGAAATGAACTCATATTCCTTACTGCATGGTGGTCGTCCCTTTAATATCGCCCACCCCTTGCCCCCCACCGTCGCTTGCATCGTCCTGTGTGGCATTTATGTGCAATTCGGGAAGGAGAATTGTGCAAAACGTTTTTAAGATCTTGATTTGACCTCGTATGTGATCTTCGTCTTTCTCCACGTCCACCCCTCCTTCCGCTTTCAGGCAATCTACAATTTATCGTTTGACATCCAAAAAAAGAAAAAAAAATGGGACCCAACAATAAAGGAGTAAAGAAGGGAAATAGGAGTATGTACATACTTACATATATATTCGTCGTACTCCATAACCCTGTTTTCATTTCGAATGCACTCAATGTTGCACACAAGGACGACAAGAGCGCAGCACCCTTGGTTATGGCGGTTGCTGGGCCATCATTTAGGAAGTGAGTGTCAGTAAATTTTTATGTAAAGTGTAGCACTATAGCTGCAGCAGCATCGTCTAAGGCAAAAGGACGAAATCTCGGTGGGGGCGGTGGAATATCAAGTGATTTCCAGTGACCATAAATACTGGTAAGTTTTTCACACGATTTCCATACATGTTGAATATTTTCTCGCTGTTTACCGTGAGGCGGTGCGGCGCGGCGGTGGGTGTTGGCATGGCAACAGTACGTGTGCCAGAGTCCTATCTGTAATGATTACACCCCCAAGTAGTAGGGGTGAGTGAACGAACGTTGTGCACGTCAACCCACGGGATGATAAAATAAATTGAGGAAATTAAATTGCATTTTTAAGTGGCATTTGCACTTTGTAGTTAACTCTGGGATGGGTCATTCCAAATGATTGATTGAAACACTTCAGCGCGTGATGATACTCGAGATGATGATAAAGTTTTTTTTTTTCCTTTTTTCTTTTGGCAAGTGGACATACTTGCTTAAATTGCTTTTACTTCACTCCTTTGTAGCTCTTGTGTAAAAGGCTTAATTAAGAGCTGCTCGAATGCTCAAATCTTTTTTTTTTGAAGATTAACATGAAATTCAATTTGTTGAATATTAAGTTGAGAGTTGGTGTACTTAGTAGTTAAATGAGCCGTGTTCTTTGTATGTAGTGGTGTCAGAAGATATAATTATAACGGGCGATGGATGGAAAAACGTTTCTATAACGCACTGTTTTAGGCAAATACCAATTTACCATCCCTTTTTAGAGAAGATCATTTAGATAGTGGACGATGGATAAAAGCAAGGATTGCCCAATCCACTGTTTGCTTTCTTATTCTATTGTCTTTTTGTGCTTCCAAGCAATCTTAACAGGGGCTTTGCTTTCTTACTGCATTTCTGTCATGCGGTGCCACAGACTGGTTTTAATTTTACCCAAAGCCTTAGCCTTGGCTAGAAGATTGTTTTTAGACACTTGCGGGATGCCCATATTCGGAAATCATCGGTAAACCCTCTTATATTGGCAAAAAACGTGCGTGTCTTTTCCAGATTCCAGGGAAATTTGAATAACGATTCTTGAACTGATTAAAAATTTCCGATCCATCGGTGGAATGGGAAACCAAAGATGTATTTGTGCTGGTAGATTGCATGTGATGTAATCAGCAAAGTTTACATTTATTTAGCCATATTATTACATATTAATATTATGTAATCGGGTAAATTATTAACTTTTATTTCAAATAAGAACCATCCCTTTTGTATTACTTGGGTTTTTTTATTTCATTGGTTTTAACAAATTCAGATTTAATTAATTACTTATCCACTTAAATAAAACTTCCGTATTCTTCAATCAGTTGTCATTACATCAATTATACAACAAATTCCTTTCAGTATTTTCAGAAAGAACGTTCCACCTCATTGGACGATAGAATCTTCAGTTACCAGGTGTCCCGTGTCAATCGCCCAAAGTAGTAGAGCGCTCCAACCGAAGAGTTACATTTATCAATTTCTAAGTTACAATTTGGTATTATGTTCTTTCTAGATTACAATTATCTATATATAATTAAATCGCTAGCGCAAGAGTTTGTGATGCCTGCTGAGAGTTTAGTTCGGCACCGATTTCAATGATTCTAACACTGATCCAAAGCTTATCAAATGATCTTTGTTCATCAGTATAAACAATTTTGAAAAAGTGAATATGAGTAAAGTTAGTACGAAAAATCATTATTACCTATACCTACGGGTATAGGGTTTCTACATGCGAGATACCTCGCACTGGTACACTCACCCCAATTCCCAATGTCGTACTTCGACCCGTATTCATAGTCGTATTGAGAGTCGTATCGCATCCGAATTGCTATTCCCGACATCGAATGCGAAGTAATGCTAAAAATTTGAAATGTTAAATACCAAGTGCCAAATATGAAATATCAATAAAGAAAATTTCGTGAAAACTGTCTGGTTTTTGTTTTGTATTTTAATCAATTTAAAATGAATTCAGTGGATCTTTTTTTATGACGACGAAGAGGACACTGCAGAAAATTATAATTTGACTCGCAGAACAATTCGTGATAGTTCCAATCCATTAGAACTACCGAATTCCGGGTGCGTATGTTTTAAAATTTAGTAACTAAAGTGCAAGTGTTGTGGCTAGTTTTTTTTAATACTAAAGCTTTAAAAATACATTTCGGCTTTCCAAAGAAGCACTTGAATTCGTTGTCCAAGATTCAGAGACGTTGTATTTTTGCAAGATACCTTGGATCTTGTCATGATTCGTTCATATGGATGAATTATGACATAGATCCGTTCCTTGAATAACGTTTTGTGGAAGCAGAAACAAATACCTGGATACTAGGTACATTTCACGCGATTCAGGATGCTCCATTTTGCAACGATTCTTCACTTTCCTGCAAAATGTATATAAATATGGAATAGTAATAAAAAACTTTAATAAATAGTTATTAGTTCGAAATAAATCAAAACAACACATTTTCAAATGTAAAATTATTAATTTGTTTACTTACATTTGTTTTATTTTCATTTTTTTTTATAAAAATTGCAACGACCCGCAGTCAAATGAGCTCTCGACTATAATACGCAACAAATACGAACAAAATACGGGATTGGGAATACCAAGAGTCAAATGCGATGCTTTTCTTTTAACAGAAAACAATCAGACATGCGAGTATGTTCGCATTGTACGCCTTTCGGAATAAGAACATTCGACTGAAGTCGAATACGAGTAGGAAATACGATATTGGGGATTGGGGTGACTAGTTATTATTATTATTGAAGGGTGAGATGCACCGCGACCTTAAGACCGATTATGCCTGCTACAACTCCAGCGAAAGAACATCCCTCTCGTTATTATTCCTATTGGAACTCGTAAGAGAGAGCTTCGCTCACACCTAGTACAGGTGTGAAGTCCATAGGTCATAGCACCTCATCCACACCAATTTCCCTAAAAAATCGCAGTAGGAGATTGTGTGCTAGATCCTCTGCTGTAATTTGGTATCTGCCCAAGCACTTGAACCTTTCTAGGTTAATGTCCACATTGCACACCACATGTATGTCCTACCTTCCTGAGATGTAAGGAACGCAGTCAGGATGTAAAGTTTTTTTTTTGCCCAGATTAATGCAAGCGTCGAACCATAACTAAATGTAGGTACAACGCTCTCCGGGATCAATCCCAGCAAGCACCAAAACGTTTTTTTCGCCTCTTTCGCATGTCTGAAAGCATTCAAGCAAAGCAAACCAAGTACTAGATCATGACAAAATATAACACGCACACACAAATGGTTGCGAGAAGCTAGGCTCGGTTCTGCATAGGCCAATATTTATTATACCCAATATTTATTATTTTAACTACATGTGCATAAAATTGGTATAATCCTTTGACCGCACCACTTAAAATAATGAAAGTTGGTTAACTACTGATCTCTGTGCGTATGCTAACAATTTACCTATTAAATCTCAGAGATTTCCGGGAAACTGGTGATATGATTACTTATTGAATGTTTTAGTCAAATGAATACTAAAAGTAATCTGTATATGAAACCCCTCCAACTTGCCGTATTGCAAAACCTTTGATCAGGTGCACATATGTACATACCTACATACATACTAGTTTAAGTACACCGCACGGCAGCTGGCTATATGTTCATTCAAATCAAACACACAATTTACACCTCTAATTCACCGTCATTACCTGAGGACACAAAGATGGATTAAGTCTACACGCACACACTTGTACGATTAAGTGTCCTGCGAGGCATCGGGCCATGTTACACAAGCCGAGCGAGCGAACAACCAGAGGGCATATAGCATCCTTTTAATGCACCGACAAGTGGGGTAAATGGTAAATCCTATCGATGTTGTTTTACCATCCACAGCATGCGGGTTTATTAATTTCTAAGCACTAACCGAGGCGCAATCGAAAATCGCTCGGTCGTATCGTATCGTCTATCCGGTCTCTATGCGGCGTATGCGTACGTACAACATGTACATATATGCATATGACATTAGGGACATGCATTAACCATGTAGCGATTGGAACATAAACGTGAAGTTATTAGTGGATGATGGGAAATTAATGCCTGTCGGCTAGGAATATACATAATGTATACTCGTACACACATAAGGACATTCCACTCGCTCTAACATAATCTTTGCTTTCACCGAAATTGGAATATAAGCAAAACATGCTATTTGGTGTGTTGGTTTTCAGAAGGAGATTGTGCCTGTGTTGTTAATTTTTAAAACAATGGAGGCCGGTCTCATTCGTTAGAGAAACGATTATTTTGTAGAATACTCGTACAACTGCAAGAATATTAAGCTCAATTTCTTAATCATTAATTCGATTTGAACTTGTTTCTGTACAAATTTATTCGCAGCACAAAGTCATTAGACTGTCAAACTAAAAACACGTACTACGTAGTCCTTGGGATAAAATATGTGCTCTGCTTTTGGACAAAATTAATTACATATTTGGCTTATATGAGCCGCTGTTATGAGTATGTACATAACATAGAGGAGTATGTAAGGAAATAGGTTAGGTTAGGTTAGCGGGCTGATGAGAGTGGTTAAAACCTCATCACACTTAGGTCCATGTGAACCCGTAATGATACCCATAGTGTGTTCCCATTCCACCCGTGGTGTTAATGTCTATGTAGGTTCCAACCATCTAGATGTTCCAACCATCTAGGTCCGATAGCTCGTCGATGTGTTTGAAGAAGAATTTGCCAAGGGTTTTATTTTTCAGTGAGCAGACGTTAGGGCAGTGACAGAGGGAATGGACTGCGTCATTATGAGCCTGTCATCATCATTCAGAGGTAGTTTTTTCGTGTGGTATCTGGAATTTGCGGAATTTGCCAAGGGTTTTATTTTTCAGTGGGCAGAAGTTAGGGCAGTGACAGAGGGAATGGACTGCTACATTATGAGCCTGTCATCATCATTCAGAGGTAGTTTTTTCGTGTGGTATCTTAACATATTGTGGCCAGCTAGCACTCCTATCAGCATTGACAGCGATTTCCTGTTTTTTGTAGGAATTTTCTTGTCGTATTCTGGCCACAGTCTTCTTAATATTCCACCTATTATTTGCTTCAATTTGTGATTTTCGTTCAATTTTGACTCTAATTTTACAGAGTGTATGTTTAACCATACCATCTGCTTGTTTTCTGTCTAGGGCTGAGCCCTTTCTAGCCAATTCACCCGCGCGCTGGTTCATTGCCTGGTATCCCGCTGTGATACATAAATGTACGAGGGGCGTACTACGATTCTACGATGAAATCTCTTTTGAACCTGCCCAATTACTTAGCAAAGTACGCGTCGGTAATTGTTTTCCTCCCTTTCAAAAAGTTGATGTGTATTATTCCGTGGGACTTCCATTAAACGGTGGACAGCCGATTGAACTGTGTTTGCCTACTTTGGTGCACTGCACGTTCGCCAGTTGAAATCCATTGTTTTGAATCTTCCTTCATTTCAGGCGTATTGTAATAGATTAAACATTTAAGTTTCATTAACAATTACGAAACGACGAAGAAACTCGTTCGGATTGCGCTTGACCAAAGTGAGCAACCGCACCGACATCTTTCTCATATCTTACTTTTTTTTTCAAAATCCTGTGTACATACTCGATCATTTGAGATCTAAGATGCTACAGCCGTCTTTATTCGTTGGGGCATGTTTTTTGTATTACAAAATCATTTCCTTCATAGCGGGATCCTTTTTCCACAAACCTTCGACGTTTTGCTTGAGTTTTTGAAACCGTAATTTAAGATAGGTCCAGCTGTTTTCAATCAGATTCAAAACCGGGGAATTACCAGCCCAAGGTAAGACTTTCAAGGAATTCAAGTCACATTGAGCATAAAGACCTATTATTGAATGCCAGAATGTAACGTTTTCAAATATGGGTCAGAGAACGTTGACTGATTGGAGCACATTGTTTCAAATGAAGTAAATTGGCTCCGAGCCGTCGATGTTATTCAAACATCACAGATGGTGAATGCATGACCGTCCGAACTACGCAATCGTCTTAATGGGTGTAGTGCATGTATATATTTGGGCTTTCTGACTTCTAAGCAACCTCATCGATATAACCTACAAAATCGTAATTGCAGAGCAATTCCTAAAACTATTTCTTCTTTCGTAATGAAGAGAGTTATGTAAATTAACTGATTTTGTTCCAATAGCCACTTTCGAAGTTTCGATGAAGCTGTGCGCAATTGCATTGCTTCTTTAACGACTTATCGTTCAGTCCTTATGGTGTTGTTTTTGTTTGCAACAGTTATTCGGACTATTTTACACAATCATAGCAGATTTTTCGCTACGTTGACTACTGATGTCTTCAGTCTTCTAAATTACAACAATTTCCGTTCGTAACTGCACTTCTTCACATTTAGTAAATCAATTATAGCAAGTAGCGTATGATTGACTTTTATGACATTTTTACACCAAAAAATATTTTGATCTTACACAAATTACTTTTCCAATTATTAAAACACCTTTCACAACCACACGCTTGTTTAAATGCTTAGAAATACAATCTGACTCCTTTTTTATGTTTACATTTACCGTACGCAAGTAGATAATTCTTGCAGTACCTGGGCCTGCCATCCAAGTTCGGGCAAGTGCATAGGAAACCATTTTCTTAGAAATTTGTGTCCATGTGTTTTTGATGTTTAATTAGGTACAAGGGTTAGATTCCCTTTTTTGGAGAGGAAACCAGTTAAAAACACATTTTATATTATAAATACTACATCCTTTTGAAATGATCATTTGAGCAGTGTAAACAAAAAAACCGCAGACCATGTAGTGGCACTCAAAAGGGTCCATCGCCATAAAATACCCAGCCGAATAATGGCCATGCGATTAAAAACGTAAAGGTTGACTAAAGACTAAACTCCACTACAAATAAGATTGTTTAGCCATCTTGTTTCTTCTTGCAATTATGAAGAATCACTGAATAGCTTAAATTTAAGACACATCTGTTTCTTGGCCAACGCTTAGAAAGAGTTAAAAGCGAATACAATTGCTAAACGTTGGAAAAAAGTAATCAAAGCTCCTGATCATTTGGAGGAAGAAGACTGTATTCCTTTGCTTTTAATCCCGGATAGAATTTTATCAGAGAGGTCTGAAATCAGAACAATGCCTAGCCAGATGTTTCCAGACGAGAACTTCTTCAGCGATGACATCTCTGAATGGATCTTCGAGAATCTGCAAAACGTAGAACCCCGAGAATAAGAAGAAGTTTCTGTTGAAAGTGTGGAAATGGATATTATTGGTACACAACCCAAAGTTAGCGTGTTTTCTAACCACTTCTGAAATAATGTCTATTTGTAGGTCACGATGCAAGTCGCTATTTCTTATGTACCAAGGGACATTTATTATTCCACGAAGGACTTTGTTTTCGAATTTTTGTATGGTTTCTGTATTTGTTTTTAAAAGTGATTTAAATTTCTGTTCGATTCGTGCAATTCTTCGATTTTTGCAACGTCTGTTTTCATTAGTTGCAAAAATCGAAAGTGCACTGTATTTAAAAAAAAACAAAACAAAACCACTGAACATAAACACAATTATGAGTTTTTTTTTATTCTTAAACATTTATTAATATAATAAGTATAATATACATGCGTTCTTTTTTTTCGTAGTTTACATACATATTTCATATAAATACATAACTACATATTATATAATTTTTCATAAATTGTTTGTTTTCCCCACTTCTACTCGGTATTTATTAATTAAAAACTTCATTTTCTTTTTTCTATTTTGTAGGATCTTCACACACATAAGGACTATGCCTATAGTATGATGACTTTTATTTAAAACAATAATATTTGGGGAAAAGAAAACAACTAAAAATCGTGTTTTAATATATCGTAATTAATCACTTAATATGCTGCTGGTGAAAAAATAGTTTGCATTATTTGAATGTCTCTATAAAAAGTGTAAGTATATAACTATGTATGTTATTTTTTTTCTTCAGCAATATAATAGCATTAACCAACTTTTGTTTAATATATTTGTATTGCTGCATTAAATTCGCTTATTAGAACTGCTAATATTGTATTTTCTTGTTATTAATAGTTTTTTTTTAACAGCCTTTAAATTTATTTTGATATTTATTTCCTTTATGTATTTTTAACAAATATTTGTTTATATAATATTTAGTTATATAATTTTATTACAAAACTAAAAGAAAAACAATTCAAACGGTAAAGCTTAATAAACTTGGGATCAAAATTCAAAACAAATTCAAAACAAAAGGGGAAAGTTTAAACGTATTACCTATAGAAAATAAAATGATAATAAAGCACTTAATTACGAGTAAATTGGTATCAACAACACGCACTCGCACACGCACACAAACAAAGTAAAAGTAAAATAAAGTACTAAATTGTTTTAAATTGATATCAACACCCACTACCGTAGTTCAAAGATCTTGCTCACTTAGTTTGCAACTGTGGCTATACCGTTTTTTTTTTTTCAAACTTGTATATATAAAAATGGGTCGCGGTAAACTATTAACGCAGGAGCAAAAAATATTTTAGAATATCGCTGCTCTGGTATGTCTACTAGAGCTATTGCAGCTTTAATGAAAAAAAGTAAAACAGTGGTCATAAAGTGCCTTAAATTTTCAGAAGAGTACGGCCAGAAATGGAGCCCTGGAAGAAAACCGATAATTTCGTAGCGAGATATACGTGGGCACCGTAGCGCAAGTGGTTAGTGCGTCGGACTACTGAGCCAGCGGTCTTGGGTTCGAATCCCGCCGCAAACACCTAAAAAAGTTTTTCGCAGTGCCCACCTCTTTCGAATGTCTGACAAGCATCAAAGAGTGTCATTTGTCACGATTGAGCTTCTCAACTCGCCGTTCGGAGTCGGCAAAAAACTGTAGGTCCCTTCCATTCGTGCAAAATATAACACGCACACACAAATGGTTGCGAGAAGCAGGCCCAGGTTCACCTCGAGCTGTAGCGCCAACTAAGTAAGATATACGGGAAATAAAAGAGCTAGCTACTAATCGTTCAAATAGTCCATCTGAAATTCATCGGATACTCAACCTTGATGTTTCTGTAAGAGGAGTGCAGCAAATTTTGACTGCCGATGTTGACCTACAGTACATAAAACGCGCACCAAACAAAGGCTTACAAAGCGACAATATCGTCAAAAATTGAATTTCGCTGAAAAGTATCAATTTTGGGCGGAAGAGTGGAAAGTTATATTCTTGGATTAAAATAAATATTTCAATGATCCCGATGTTTGCCAAAAACATTGGCATAATAAGCGTGAAAAAAGATAAACTCTAATTGACGTGTAACTTCGGCGAAGGATCCCTGATGAATTGGGGGGCAATTGCATACCATGGAAGATATCCTATGGAAGATATCCAGAGGAGATGAGTGGATTTTTCAGCAAGACAATGTATTTATTCACTCCTCCAGGGTCACCATAGCGTTTTTAAAAGCTCGGGGGATCCCATTGTTGGACTGGCCGGCATGCTTCGGAGAAAGTTTTTCGCAGCGTCAGGCAGTACGATTCTATGAGGCAGCTGAAAGAGGCTATTCAAATAGAATGGGCAATAATTTATGGAAATATTATTGAAAATCTCTTTTACTCAATGCCTAGAAGACTCCAACAAGAATTGCAAAAAATGGCGGAAATACGACATAGGTACTACATTTTATTTAAAAAAAAAAAAGGATTTATGTCATAAAAATTCAAATTGGTCCTATCATTGGGTGGGGTGAATAAAAACTGAGGGAACCCTCGAAGAAAACCCTCTTGAGGGTAGTGTTTTCTTGAAAGCGTTCACTCAGTTTGGTGTCCATAAAAATTTTTTTCGAGTAGGCACTTCCCCTCAAGTTGAAGTTTTAAAAATGGAGTGTAGAACTGTCAAATTCAATTCCCAAGTTACTTGAGATTTACCACCAAAACCGAAATAAAAATTAATAATCATATTTTATTTTATTTTGGCGCAACTCAGCTATTTTTAACATACATATTAATAATAACTGTTCAGTTCAATGGCACTTGTACTTTTTTTTATTTTTTCTTCCACAACGCGCAGCGCATTTTGTTTATTAAATTTCATCGCTGGAATTTGGTTTTTTTTCAAACAAACATGGATAAAATTGCGAGATTTTAACAAAATCTTATTCCTCCATTCAAATCTTATTTTTTTGTCGGTTTTTCGTCGATTTCATCCTTTTATTGATCGTCCGCATAATGGTATTCATGTTTAATTATTTCAAAAGTACCTCACAAGCACCCTCAACTTTCTCGAGTGTTCCTTTAATGAAATGCGACTTTATTCACACCAAAATGGAGGGAACCCTTAAATGTCAAAATGTGTGAGTGAAGTGTTTTCGTTCAACTTAACGAAAAAAATTTGTATTCACCCCAAATGGAGGGTTCCCTTTAAAAACTTGAGGGAACACTCACCCTCAGTTTTTATTCACACCACCCATTATTTCGTTAGAAAGAAATTTTCTTTTTGATCTATTATAGTTTATAGATAATATAAGTGAAAACTGAATTTGAATGTTATGAAAATAAAAGACCTTGTTTATATAATTGATAAATAATAATAAATAATTCGATTTCATTTGTACAAACAAAAAAGCATTAATTTTAGCTTGGTCTTATCTTTATTTCGCGTAGTGTATTGATGAATGTAACTGCAATTCTTGTCATGGGGACAATTTTAATGCGAGTTCAGTAGGTGATGGAGCCACATTTTATATAGTATGAAGTTCTTCTTGAGTCTTTTATCTGAGGTGCGCGGTAGGATTTGGACAAAAAAAATTTGGTCAAAATGAGATACACATATGCACATAGTGTACATACGATTGTAAATTTCATATTTTTTAGGTTTGGTTAAAGCGGTATAAGTCTATAGCGCACATATGTTTATGGTATATGGGACATAATTGTGGGATTGTGCGAGGTTAAGAGTATAAAAAAACATACACTGTTATGAATTGCAGTTTTTGACTTATAGTCCTTCTACACCGCACCTTAGATATATGTATGTATACTTTGAACAACAAACACGCGTTTAGATTTTATTCATCCTTATTCAATTGGGTTGGGTATCAAGTAAAACAAATCAACAAGATGTGATCCGCGACGTTTGAGCCGCGGATGAGAAATGTCATATTTTGTATGAAACTCATTCACATTACCGACAAAGGAAATGATTCACTTCGGCGGATTCAACGATACTGATGCTCAAATTAAAGTGAATCTTTCCCCCGGCGGATTCCATGATAGGGCTGTAAATCATCATCATACGCGCTAAACTCTTTCACATTTCTCAAAAAAATGAATTCTTATTCAGACCTACACAGGTATGTAAAGGTACACAGCAGTTGTTGGTTCTAAACCTTTTTCTCTATATGCCCCCTTTTAGGGAATTAAAATGATTACATTTTGAAAAGTTAAAATATTTTTTAAAATCTGTGTAGCACCGATTAACCGGGATGGTCAGGACCGAGCTCATCACGGAAAATCGAAAATCCCGATTGAACGAATATTTATTCTATGAAACAAAAAATAACCAACTAAACAAAAAATAATTAATTATAAAAACTAAAGAAAATAAGTCAAGTTCATTAGGGAAAACGAAAAAAGCTGCATATGTGCGAATGCAAAAGAAGATTGAACATGCCAAACAAATCATTTAGATTAGGGCGGCCAACCGTACCGCATTCTGCGATACCGTCCCGAATTTGCAGTTGTATATCCGCATTCTAATAATTGCAAATTCGTTCTTAGATTTTCAAGTCTAACCAATGCAATTGTGATAACTTTTATGACATCCCAAATCGAAACTCAGATTTAGTCAATAAATGCCACTCATGCAAGAAATACGATTTTAAAAAATAAAATAAGATTTAAGTACGTTACGTTTGTTGGTTTCTTAATTTAAGCTCACCCCCACCTTCCCTAAGATGTCCCGCATTGCTTTTTTATAAGGTTGGCCGCCTTAATTTAGATAAATAATGCACACACAAACCAACCTAAGTGCGGAAAATCTTCACGGTTGGTCATGTACATGTATGCACACGACTGTTTCGTTTTTCTTCTTAACTGAATTTTTGCTTGCAACACGGTTAATAGTCTTTCCCGGTTAATCGAAATTTAATAGGAAAGCAAAGTTTTTTTTTAAACTTTCCGGTTTATTGGGCTTACCGGTTAATTGGACCCCGGTTCATCGGTACAACACTTTATTGTATGTATGTAACTTAACTGAATGCAGAAAAGTTATTTACATATTCTGTACGTCAATATTTTATGATTAAGTTCAAATTCATTTGATTGTTTTTTTTTTTTTTTTTTAATTTAATAAATATGCTTAATCTTCAATGCGACTTCTCATATTGCATCTTCTTCACCAGTTTCCTAGGAAGATCTTCGTCAGTGCCATTCTCATGTCAGCCGATGTGTTAAGTCTGTTTCTCTGCTTGTTTTTGATATGAAGGTGAGCTTGTTATCCAGAATTCTCAGTCTTAATATTACACTGTATAAAAAGCATTTTTCAGATTAAAAAAAGCCACCTTCTTTTGAAAAATAAATATTTTTTTTTGCCTTGTTTGTATGTTATTTGATTCGCCATGCCTTCACCATTTAAGAGTCATCAAATCCAACCGGTTGGGAACGAATGCCTTTAAATCTTTTAGCATTCACTGCAAATTATTATATGGAATTTAAAAATAAAAATGAAACAGAAAACTCGTAAAACCGATAAAACAAATAGGACTAAAATGAAAAAATCTCACATCTCATGAAATCTACAAAGCTAAACATCTAAATTCAGTTTTGTAAACTTTTTTTTATTAATTTTTTTTTCTCCTTTTTCTATATATTTTTTAACATTTTTTTTTCTTGCTATCACTTTTTAAGCTAACTTATCAAATAGAAATCATAATTATATAATAATAGTACTCAATAAAAATCATCCCTTCATTCATAATATGTATGGTAGTTGTAATTAAATTTAGATTTTTTTTTCGTTTTTTTTTTTCTTGTGTTATGATTTAACAAATTTTGTTGTTTTTTTTTTTTAATTTTAGTTTTTTATGAATAATCTAGAAAGAAAAACTAAGTATTTACAAAAAGAGTTCGGTTTACTCGATAAGATTTCTTTAATATTATAGAACATAATGTTTATATACATACATATATACATACATATGCATTCATTAATTTATATGCATTTGTATAATATATAATAGTGTGTGTTATATTAAAGTTAATTGTTATGATTTATTTCCTTTGTGTTATTTATTCGTTTACGAAGAGCAGGCAAATAATTATAAGATCAACATGATTTTTTTTTTGCATTTTAGTGGTTTTATTATGTAATAATTCTATATACTTTTTTATTTAATTATTTATTTTTTTTTTTTTTGTATGAATTTTCATTGCTTTTAGATTTTGTATGTAACAAAACTTTTTAACTTCAAAAATATAAAACAAAAAATGTTTAAACAAACTATGAGAGACAAAGAGAGAGAGAGAGAAATAAAATAATTAATAATAAAAAAAATTATCATTTCCATATAATAGTTATCTTCAAAAAGAAAATTCAAAAACAAAAAAAATTGTAAAACACCATTATCGTATAAGGTGATGAAAAAAAGAAAGAAAAATAATATTCTAAGCAAATATTTGTAGTAGTGTAAGTGTAGTAGTAGTAAGACGAAAAAAAAAACCATAATTTGTTTATACGCTTCCATTACTTAAATGCTTAAAAACTAATTAAGGAAGATTTTATATTTTTTATTTTTTATTTTTGTTGTTTAACTTAAGTGTTAGCAAACAATTTATGGTTTGTGTTTGACTCTAATTTTCTTTCTACTTTACTTCGTTTCGTTTTCATTATCATTTTCGTGTATCCAAATCTATTTCACTATTTTCATGGAAGAGAGAGAGTTCATAGGTTTAGGTTTATTTGTTAAGTTTCAAAAATCTTTCACAATTCGAAAATGTTTGTGTCACTTGGCACCAAAATTTTACTTTTCTTTCAGTATGCATATGAAATGTGAAGAAAATATGTTTCATAGTATAAAAAATATATAAGTATTAAAATAATAATCGATTTCTTCATTTCTCCGACGACGCTAATAGTTTATTCTCCGATGCCTTAACTGTTGACTGCTGCTGCTGTTTCTGTTGTTGATCGTTGGTATTATTTGGCTGTTTTAGTTCGGCTCCAACTCCTCCACTGCCAGCACCTCCGGTTACCCTTTGTACTTGTTTCGATTTTTGATTTTGATTGGAAGAAAAGTTTCTGTACCTATTGCTAGACGATGGTCCAATACCTGAGTTGCTGCCAACGCTGCCACCACTACGACGTAGTGTTGACTCATTCGGCGATCCGTAGTGATAGTTTCGATTGGCCACTTGCGGTTTGTTTCCCAGCGAACCGCTACGAACTCGACCGCTACCGAATGAGCCAGTTCGTCGGCGGTTATTGTAATTGTTCTGCTGTTGATGCTGCTGTTGCTGGTGTACTTGTTGTTGTGCTAACAATTGATGACCCACATAATCACTGCGATTTGAAATGGTTGTGTTTGGACGTTTTCCTGCGACTGTTACGCCTTCACTTTCAGATATGCTGCGATGACGCTGCAATGCAATGCGGCTGCTTAGACGGCCAACGCCCTGTAGCATTTCATCGATTTCAGATGCGACAACACGGAAATCTTCGATGGTCTTAAACTTTTGGAGATACTCAGCAAGTTTTGGCTGGACATCGAGTTTCTCTCCGTTTTTATAATATTTCAGGAATGCCCAGAATTTTTCGAGGCCGTACAATTGTCCTGAAATTGTGTGTTGAATTCAATAAGTTTACTTCAAAACAAACCAAAAACAAATAATAATTCAATGTTTGTGTTTTTGTATTTTTTCTACGTTACACTTCCCAGTAAGCCAAATCTAAAATACATTCCTACCACATTAATGTTGTTATTTATAAAATTATTTGTCAATACTTTTTGTTATGCACATGTAAAAGAAAAGCTGTTTCCTAATTTAACTGTTGATTCAAGTATTTTGTGTAGAAATATACTCAGCTGCCTTGTACCACTACCATTATGAAACTATGTTTGGTATTCTTTGATAATGAAACGATGGATGAGTGGAAGGAAATAAAGTTTACCAACAACTAACCAAATTCTTTATGGTTAAAACCAGGGAACGGATTTTGTTAGCTTTGCCTTTTTTACTCATATTCGCCCCTGTGATGAATTCCGACCGGTTTGAAAACGGACGAAATTACAAGGGATGAATTCGGAAAAATCCGTTAATTTTGAATTCTTCCCTTGTAATTCCGTCCGTTTTCAAACCGGTCGGAATTCATCACAGGGGTGGTTGCCTTTTTTGTCCTTTTTAATCCATACTGCCTTTTTTGCCTTTTTGGGGCTATTTCTTAAAGTAGCTGTGCACTTTCTTTTTAACGATACGATTTATCCTTGCTCACACGAAAGAAATTTCAGTGTCCACACGTAGGAGCGCAGGTTTTTCTGTCGTATGAACATGCACATAACTGCACGCATTGTTTACACTAGTAGCGCGCATAAAAAATTCCCTACACACCAATACACCCTAAATACTCTTGTATCAACTCAACATACATTCTTCTGCCGTACGTGCAATTTCAGGCATTCGCGCAGTTTTCTTTACCAGTTTTCATCTGACAAAAACCGTTAGACATCTGGGAAGTATTATTTTCGTAACTGTGTGCCTTTTCATCTAGACTCAAATTCTGTGACATACTGGTCATACTTAGTGCTAGTCTGTTGAAAGTGTTGTAATTGGAAGTGAAAATCCCTCAATTGCAAAAATTTGTGGTGAAATTGAAAATAGATTTTCAGACCACCCAAGAGAGCACATATTTAAGAGTTTACAAATACCAGGTGACTCCTAGTAGTTGAATGTATTTTAATTTGAGCATTTGAGCTTAATGCAATGCATAATATTTAGGAAAGCCTATTGAAGTTATGTTAAAGACTTTGAAGGGGATCGAGGAGAAATTACAACAATCTAAAGGAGCCAGTAGCTGAAGATGTGATGAAATTGTACGCCGCCCGAACCCTGGTTATAACTCTACCAAAGTGTTAACTACAAAAATGTGTATGTATGTACATATGAGTGTGTAAAGACATCCATTTGCAAAACCATTCTCAGAAAATATTGACAGTTTTTGTTCGTTAATGTTACGAGGGGAGTTCAAAATATTCTCGGTATTGACATGACTGAAAACGCGAATGAAATTAGAAACATTTTTATTTTTCAATACAGTCCCCCTCTTACATTAATGCATTTATTATCAAAAAAATTGTTTTCATCATTCTCTTCAAAATGGTAATTTATTGCGGCTTTGAGCTCCTCATCATCGGTAAACTGGAAACAGAAAAGAATCACTAGAAGCAAGGTCCGGACTAAAGGGTGGGTGTTTAATCTCTTCAAACCACAATCTCGCACAGCAGCCTTAGAAACACGCACCTTGTGCACCGGAGCTTTCACGTGAAGGAGCAACACGCCAGCAGCCAGTTTACCCCGTCTTTTTTTTTTATTTCTTCCCGTAAATGATGCAAAGTGGATGCGTAGGATGTAGCGTTTACGGTGTCACCTTTTTTGTACTCGATTAGCAAAACACTCGAGCCATCAGCTTCCCGGTAGGCGAGGTGACCTTGAACTTCTTCAGGGGGTTTCTGAGGCACTGTGAGCATTCGTGGCACCCATCTTGCACTGACTTTTGGAAGGTTAATACAGTCATGAAGTATGGTGTGTACGGTACCAATGGAAAGGCTACTGTTTTTTAGCTATCGTTTTAACCTTTATTTGGGCACCGTAGCGCAAGTGGTTAGTGCGTCGGACTACTGAGCCAGCGGTCTTGGGTTCGAATCCCGCCGCAAACACCTAAAAGTTTTTCACAGTGCCCACCTCTTTCGAATGTCTGACAAGCATCAAAGAGTATCATTTGTCATGATTGAGCTTCTCAACTCGCCGTTCGGAGTCGGCAAAAAAATGTAGGTCCCTTCCATTCGTGCAAAAATATAACATAACACGCACACACAAATGGTGCCCAGGTTCACCTCGAGCTGTAGCGCCAACTAAGTAAGTTTAACCTTTATTTAGGCATCCTCAAGTACAAGTTTCTCGACTTTTTTAATGTTTTCTTCGGTGCAGGCCATTTTGGTTATGCTCAACTCAAGATAGAAAGCAAATTAATAATAACAACCAAATGAATAACGGAATTACTAAAGTCAAAAGATAATTTATTCACATCTCTGGAGTATCACCCCCATACCGAGAATATTTTCTCCCCTCGTAGTTGTTTTTTTTTTTTTAATAAGATTTCGCTGCAGTCTTATCTATTACAAGAGTTACGAATATTTCCTCTTGATTAGCTTTGATCCAAATTAATCTTATTTTTTACTACATACGAGTATCACCTAAAATGCTAAACATGTAACTCTTAATCCTTTTTGTCATATGTTGGAGAAAATAAATTTACAATAAAAACGAATGATTTAAACCTACCTTACAATGTTCTTACCGTGTCTTCTTCTTAAAAGTATAATTCTTCTTGCAAATCGGAAATATCTTAAATCAACACTGAGGATACAAGAACTTATAGTTTTTTACCAATACTTAGTACTAGCGATTTATGAATGTTAGTTTTATTAAAATAAGCTGGTGGGAAAAAACCGATATAGTAAGGATAATGAAACTGGATCGTACGTAGGGCTGATAAACTGGCAGTTAACCATGGTAACCATTTCGCAAAGTTTAATACTTATTTTATTGAGCATAGTTCCATCAGAAAGAAAGCCGTCTCTGCCAATTCAAAAGGTACATCTTGAGCATATTCCCCTGTTTATTGATTTCCATGTTGATTGTATAGAGACGTTATATTTCTCGTCTGTGAATTCACCAAACTTGTAAAATACCAAATGTTGAAAAATACTTGAAAACAGAATGCGAAGCCCTTATTCCACAACAAAAGGCACTATTATTTTAGAAATCAGGGCAAATACAATCTGCTATGTGGTCGTAGTTTTTTCATCACATTAAACATAAAAAATGGCTTAATTACAGCAGATGAATCAAATGCCCGAGCATGAAGAACAAGTGATGACTACGATATATATTATACAAAATTGCTTTGTTTTTGCATTACAAAAAGGTGTTCGAAAATAAATATTGTAAAAAACAACGGATAGATGACGAATGAAATAACTAAAGGCGATAAAGCGATGATCATGATCAATGATTAATATTAGTATGTATGTAAATTGAATACACAACAGCACCTTAACGAACACGACATTTGGTAGTAACAACGAGGGCAGCATTTTCTTCTATTTAATATTATGTAACTAACTGACGTTAATACATATACGAAATAATTTCTCTCTTTTGAAGTAAAATAAGGTTTGACGAAGCCAATTACTTTACTAACACAGTCAAACTTAGTAACTTATCAAAATCCAAATTACATAGTACATATTATAAAAAAAAAAACTAAACAAACGATTACAAAAAAACTATTGTTTTTTTAGTATAATTTAACTCACCTTTTTCGTAGTCAGCAATTGTCTCATCCTGAAAATCATCATAGACATTCGGACGAAATTTCTTTTCCAAGCCATATGAAAAGAATCGGAACAAACACTCCAATCCATAGCGGAATCCATTCATAGCATCTTCACAAGCCAATTGTCTAAACTCATTGTACATGGTTTTGTTGAAGTTCTCCCTCAAAAAGAACGACCAAAATCTGTAAAGTGTATTCATCTCCTGTGACTGACCATAGCCCAAACGCCGACGTTCCTTTAAACACCTACTGTGATACTTATGATAAGCCTGCTGGGTGAAATTGTTCTCTTTCAAGAGCGAATGCGATGGATGCTGGAACACGGGTAAGCTCTGTGGCACCGACGAACCATAACTGGATGCGGTGGGACTGGTGCCAGCGGAACTGCCCATCGATGAGGTACGCGGACGATGCTCCACAAAGTCCATCACCCAACCAACGTGAGCCTCCACCGGAGGGTTCGATGAGTGACGGGTTTTGCGTTTACGCGGCGTACGCGGATCAATCGAGTGGCTATTCGGTGCTGCATAGAAACGTGCGCGTCTAGATTTTAACGTGGAATTCAGTGTGGAGTCGTGTGTAAGTGTATTGTCTAGTGTAGAGTCCAAGTCATCAATGTAGGTCGGTGGCGGTGGCGGAGGAGGAATTTGTTGATGGGTTTTTTTCGTAAGCGTCTTGCCCGCCATCTTCTCGAAGGCTTCCTGTGAGATAACGTTCACAGTGCGATAGTCGGTTGACTTATTTATAACCGTCCACAAATCCTCCTCGTAGTTGGCCAGACCATCGTTGATGACGTTCTCAAGGTCTTGGGTAATTTTCGTGCGTGATGTAAAGTCAGCAGTGCGATCGTAGCCCTCGTGTTTAACGGGACGTTGCACTTGTGCCACAATCAACAGTTTGTTAATGTCGCGATCGGCGAACTCATAATCAGATTCGTCGTCAGAGAAATTCTCTGTAAAATTATTGACGCGGCCACTGGTAGGGATCGCGTCGAGCTCTTCGTCGAATTGGAAATCTAATTCTTCTTTTTCAATTGCGGGTTTGGTTATTGGTAGTGCGGCCGCTGCTCCTGATTGTGAGAATGGTGTCGTTGTTTGTTTAGTATGGTCTTTAGTTAAAGCATTTTTTGAGCGTCTCTTTACCTCTTTCCATAAGCTCGGTTCACCGTCTTCGTCATCAGCGTTGGTCGTCGTTAGGTTATCATCGTCCATTGAGTTACTTGTCTTTTCTTCATTTTGTTTTGTTCCTTTCGATTTGGGAGTCGATGCTGCGGGTAATTTACTTATATTTTTTGTCGACGATGGACTAGCAGAAGATGTGGCGTTTGTATTTGTGGCAGTGGCAGTAGTTGGCTCATTTGTTGTCTTCACACACTCAGCGAGACCTTTAAGATGGTCTACAAGATTTGCGCCGGGCTGTGTTTTCGATTTGTCTTGTTTCTCAATTTTACTAGAATCGGTCTTCGTTTGCCGCTCTACCTTTTGCGTTAAGGCGCTTATTGCATTTGCAGAGTGGTTTCTTGAAGCAGGAACTTGTTTTTTATTTGTTTCTTGTGTATTTGTCGTCATAGCTGCGGTCTTATTACTTTCATCTTTGCTTGCTTCCTCTGTTTGCGGAAGGGATTGTTGTGAATTTCTAGGCACTGGCGGTGGTGGGATACTGGTGAGCGGTTTAGTAGCCATTTCAGCAGTTAAAATTGGAGCTGCATTTACCTCGCCATTGGTCACATTAGCTTCAGTTGTTAAGTGATCAATTGCCGAGGCATTGGCAGATGCAGTGGAAGGGGTTATAGTATTTGACATGTTGATGGCAACTTCGCCAGCAGCATTCTCCAATAAGTCGTGGATTGGCCATGTTGTTGGATTTATTATTGTGCGAACTTTATAATTGTCTAGCATCTCTAGTTTATCAGATTCTTTAATTGCGGCAATTACTAAGGCAACATCAGGTGTAAGAGCTAGAATGCGATGGAAAGAAGCGATCAACGCAATCGGGATATATCCCTCATTGTCCATTTTGCGACGCAGGAAGAAGTCACCAGTTAAGTTGGTTTCACTGAAGTAATATTCACTGGAGCGAAAAAAGAGAACACATGATTAGGGTTAAATGTATTAAATATCAGAATATGTGACGCGACAGGCGATGTGTGTTGGTGTGAATATATTTTTTTCCAATTGTACCAAGTCCAATACTGTAATATGGAATGAATTTTATGTGTTAAATGGTAAATAAAGCCATCACAAAACAGTTATTCAAATATGTTGTAATAATTATTAAATACATGTGATCCTCACTATTTACAGCTATTTACAGCAGTACTAAGCCACATGAATGATGTGGTTTTAAAATTGTTTGACTAACAATTTACTGCAGCTCATATTCGTCAATCAACACAGATGTAAGATGCGGAAAAGTCAAAGAATATTGTTCTTTAGCCTATAAAAAGCTTTGTAGTTCTAAACTCAGTGATATGAAATCTGAATCGTAGCTCATAGGAAAATATTGTTTACACTCTGGAACGTTTAAAACATTTAACGTATCACCTAAGATTTGAAGTATTTAATGACAAAGAATAGCTGAATAGCATGACAACCAATCCTAAATTTAACTCTTTTCACATAAAGAGACATATTTCGGTTTTGAGCCTGCGAAGTAAACTAACCCTCATGTATCATTACACAGTCATTTACACACAAAAGCATGAATAACTTGTCACAAAGCTACATAATGTATACATACTATATGATAGTTTCCTTCTAAAAGCAAACCAAAAATTTAATATCCAGGTTAAACTTACACTTGCTTGCGAATTGCCTTCTTAACAGTTTCTGCATCCATTTCAATATATGCGGCGGCCGGCACTGCGCTATAGTAGTGCGTTCCCATAAGCACGAAGGGAGGTTCTGTATCTGATAAATAATTCACATACTCTCCGTTTGCAATCAAATGACGTGGCAGTCGATTACCTGTCCTACCAGGTCCCTGCCTGCTGTATCCGCCGCGTGGACGACCACGATAGCTGGTCGCTCGAAAGCGACGTGGCCTGGTGCGGTCATAAGTACTCTCACTCTCACGTTGTTCTCCTTCTCCACCGCGTGGTGGTGGCCTGCGGCTGCGCATTGGCTTTGAGCGCGTTGACTTTGCCACATCGATTTGTAGTGGACGCCATTTGTGTTTAGGAATCTTCTTGTTAACTGCGTTCGCCGCTCCGTTAGTAGTATTAGCCGTCGCAGCAGGTCCACTGCCATTCGAGCTAGAGGATGGTTGTTGATTGTTTATGTTGCTTTGTTGTGGTGGTTTAACAGCAGTGTTCGATGATACAGTTATAGGTGTGGCCGGTACCTCTATAATCGTTGCTGATGGACTGGTCACTTTACTACTTGTGCTTGGTATGTTTTTGCCTTCTGTTAACAGTTTATTGTCTTTAGCCGGTGCGACAGAAGAGTTTGGAGCAGCCAGCGGCTCTGTTGGTTTCGTTGTAGATGAATCTTGGGATCGATTCTTCGCAGCCGATCGTCTTGGTTCACCACCACCGGCACTAGGTTTACCTCCGATGAGCATTGGCCAATCGCCAACGTTAGTGAAATCACTTGTCTAAAAAGAAAAATTCAAAAATAAAAGCGTGAAACACTTAAAGTGATGCACTAACCTTTTGAGTAATTTTCTTTTTGTCTTTAACGACAACGTGTGCCACCGTCTCAACCTTTGGTACAGCTGTAAGAAGTCAGAAGATAGTCAATTTAATGAGGTTCAGGTGAAGAAGAATTGCAAAAGCAATTACCTATGGCGGCAGGCTTCTGCTGAGCAGCAGGCTGTGGCTTTGGCTGCAATACTCGTTTATCAAGTGGGGACGATGTAGTCTTCGGACTAGATGACGGCTGCTTGGAGACCTGAAAAAAAAGTTAAGAATCTCGAATATTATATGAGCTGCTAGATGCAGAGTTTCTTATGATGATGATGTCCTCTACAATGATATATTCTTATATGAAATATTCGACAACGTTTGCTACTTCTTTCCTTTTTTTCCAAGTGACATAATAGAAACCAAACAGTGAAAAACTACAATACCTTAAATGATTAAAAGCTAACGCCATTTCGGAGCGTTGAAGTAAACTTAACAACTCAAGTTAAGTCTTTGAAGTGGTATGGTATAGCAAGGATCTAATCAGTTAATTATCAAAGTGTCGTAACCGCTATTTCTGAGCAGCATGGTTTACTTGATAGCAAGCTAGAGGCTTGGCCTTTTATTATCTAAATCGAATGGTATAAATATTTCGTCTTACGTAAAATATTTCAAATTTATTACTCATTGCTATCCGTTTATACATAATTTGACATTTAATCTGAACTCGATAACCAAGTCAATTAAAGCAAATGAAAAATAGAACCGGTTCTAATCGAAGTCAAGTGGTTTTTAGGTGTTAATGAAATAATTTATACACGGTAGACGGTAGATTCTAAAATTTAGAACCTGATTTAACCTAATTGACTATGAATGCAGTCTTATGCACGTGTCTATTAGAAATCAATACTTATTTAAAGGATCAACAGTCCGGTGTGCAAGTAAATAAATTACATATGGAATTCAAGAAGGGAAAGAACTGAGTATCTAATAAACTGGTGAAAGATTGATGGTTTAAATTGTCAATATTTATTGTCAAACTCTAACATAAACCAAGTTACAAAAATTAATAAAAAATCGATTAATGTTATTTTTTTGGTTTCTGCGGTGAAATCAACAGACAACGTTTACTTTTTGTTTCCGAGTGCAAATTGGGGCTTTTTTCGCTTGACTTCTAGAGAAGTCCTTTCGCTTTCAATTTAACATTTTCAACGATAACTGGTACTGTAAATTTAGTAAACAGTTGTTGTAAAAAAGGTAACCACTAACCCTGAAAAAAGCATTGTCATATTTTATGCGCCCTTTGAAATTAAATTCCAAAGTTCAAAGCTTAGTCAATTGTATTCAATTGGATTAGTTTTTTCACTGAACTTAATGTTCCAATTAAACTTTGACAAGAACATCAACAGAGTCAATTGTATTAAACAATTTTAGTTTTGCTTTTTATTTCTATCATACACTTTATAGAAAATGTCGAATTGGTTTCGTTTGTATTTTGCGCATTCATTTGCCCACAAATTGAAATAAAAATGAGATATTTACAGTATACAATATTTTCTTGTTTTTTTTTTTTTATATTTCGTTTCTGTTGTGGCGCTGCGTTTTACGATCAAAATCTAAGTGAATGCCCCCGCCACACATTCGTTCAACCGATGACATTGAATGTAGCCACGATCTCAAAATCACAACACACAAATCAACTAAAAATAGGACACGTCATTCCTCAAACCACACAGACGACATTGTATAAAAATACAAATCTAAGATTTGGGTTAGACCACAAGATTGCCTATCCCAGATTTGAGAGACAATCTCACTTTATTTATTGATCACTAGAAGACATGTTAGATAATACCTACTCGTACAAAAGAAAAAATAACAAATTCGCACGCAATGAATAATGGAATTGATGAATGTTGAAATAAGGAGAAGACAAGAAAATTTATATTTAAATTACTTTTAATTTCATTTTTTATTGACAGACGATAGCGCTAAGCAAACAAAAACGATGGATGATGAATTGTTTGTGATAACAGCTTCTTTTGAATGTTTTCCAAGCTTCAAAGCTAGTTCCACGTATTAACTAGAGCCAAGCGCACAGACGTGCATACGACACATTGAGTAAATGTGACCGTTGGGAGTAGTACGAGTATAACAATTAGTTGCACGATCTGATTAAACAAAGGTGCGCCCGACCAGAACAATTTAAAGTGTTTTGTGATTCTATTTTTATTTTATCTTGTTATTCTGTGTCTCTTGCACTTTAAATGGACAACTTTTACAGTTTTCGTGCTTCACAAACGAACAGAAAATCTAAATGCCAATTTTATCGGCATAAGTTTCAAGACGAAAGTTTTTTTTTTGTTTTTATTTGTCATTTAACCAGTTAAGTGAGATACTCGTACTGATGAGTAGAATACGTTTGAAGAGTGAGATGTACGAGTATGTCGATTTGTCTATAGGGTACTCTAAAAATGAATCGCTATTTTCGAACTCTTTTTATAAGTTTTTCTTAAAACACGCATGATGGTCAGTGTTTGAAATGTGTTGTGTCGCAGTTACTCAAAAAGGATATTGGGAAAAAACCAGGTCCCTTAAACAATGGAGCGATTGAACTTAAATAGATCCACAACAAATTGTACATATGTATGTACATCGGTTCAAATCAGAGGAGCAAACTTCAGGAACGAATTAGACGACGTTCTAACTATTTATTATACACATACACTCGCGGTTACATGACTATACGATAACGCACACAAATGTTTACATTAGCTATCCAGTAACCTGAATTTGAAGCTTTCGATAACGTGAACAGTTGCTCTTTTTGACTGCAAATGTAAATTTTATCACAAATGAACATGTTCTAATAAGAAAAAAGGCCAACTATAACTGTTTAGCCAATGATATACATTGGTGCAAATTCAGTCAGATAAAGCTGACATTAAAAGAACTTATTCACCTACGTAGCCTAAAATGTCCAATTTGCTATTCATAGTCACCTTATAGTCGACTTTAAACTTATCGCCGACTCGAAAGTTAAATAATTAGAGTCGGCTTTAAATTTCTCATATAATATATTGACGTTTGGGTTTGTTCGTTTAAATAACTTTGCAAAAACACACCAAAGTCGATACTAACTAATAGACAAACAAAAATGTGTTTATGAATAACGAAAAGTTGTAGCCGCCTTTTTTATTTAGTGCCGGCTGTAATAAAAGTCGGCTATAGGGGCTGACTATTAATTTGCGTCATTGCGTGTAAGAGCGTTATGTTCTCCAAAAAAAATATTCATTTCCATGCAATTAATAAAAAAAAACGTTTTCTAATTAATTTTTAATTCAAATATGTTTCGCACGTAAGCTCTCAAAACTAATCGTTATTTTACATTAAAAAATCCTATTCGATAACGTGAATTTTTCAATAACGTGAACGGTCTTTGTTTTAATTAGTTCACGTTACCGCGAGTGTACTGTACAACCCCTTCGCTTTCTTCGGTGTTAGTGCAATACATGGTTTAGGTTTGACTTTAAGTACTGGCTTTCCTCATTACTGAAAACTCACAACTTTAAAATCAAATATCACAATCCAACTCAATAGGGTGTTGTACTATTTTCAACATGTCTAATAATTGTAGTATGCATTAACTATTTTTCGTTTTTATTCCACTCAATTTGAGTATCCAAAAAGTTGTTTTCGCGTTTTTCGTGTTTTTTGTCTCCTCTTTCTTCATTCGCGTACACCGGCTGTCTAAATTCCCCCCATCGTCTGGCACTATAAAAAACGCTGACCTTGACATTTATTTTTAGGTTTTTGTTTTTACTCTTTCAAACGCGCGTACAGATGAAAAGCAAAATAAAAGAGAAACTTATTTTACCCGACCAATGGTTTAGGAGTGTTAGAGGACTGATCATCATTTTATGTTAGATGAAATCGAGTAGTTAATGTCTTTTTTATTTTTTGTGTGCCTAATTTTGCGTTAAAGAATTACAGAGGAGCAGTAGTTTCTGCTTTGTTTGCTCTTTTTTTTTATTGAAAATTGCATAATTTCTTGTTTACTATTTATTTTCTTCTGTTTTCTATGGTTTCTGTTTAACTCTTTCTATTATGCAACAGGTTATTTCGGTTACTGTGGGCGTGAATTCAATCACATCAGCAACTACACAACGAAAAATCTTCGGCGGTGATCATGTAATCACTTGAGGTTTTGTTTACAAACGTTTGTTACCTGCTACTACTGATGGCCCAGAGGGCAATCAACTTCAATGTTATTTTTAAATGAAGCCGCAATCGTTAGATACGAGTTTTTTATTCGCAAATAAACGAAATTGACCCAGTAATATTTGATTTACTTCGTATTTTGTTTTGTAAAAATAAAACAAACAGGCAGGAACTCAAAATAATATGTACAAAGTATACGCAATCGTTTTTTTTAATCCACACAATAACAACGCAACATGCTGGGGGATCACTAATGATTCAAAAAAAAAACATAAACTGTTTAGTTAGGTTTTGTTTTAAAAATACTCACAGCCAAATGGTTTTAAGCCGGAATTATTCTATAACGTACGAGTACCTACATATGTATTTATTTATTTTTTTTTTTCAAGAATAAAAGGAGCTAAAGAGAAGCAAACAAATTTGTATAACCTCTTGTTTTATGTATGTTAAAGAAAATTAGCTAAGCACATGTTCAACAAGTAACTTGAAAGCCAAAAAAATCGAAACACGATAAAAGAGACGTTTAACTCAACACAAGTGACTGTATGCTGGATGTAGTATGTCTCATATTTGGGTGTTTTTCTCGCTAATGAGTGAAAAGGCTAGATACTGTTTAGCTTAATATAGACACAAAAAACTAAAAAAGAATATTAAGTTGATGGTACTATACATAGGATATGTAAATTATTTTTTGTCCATCTTGTATAGATACGAACGTATACGTCATCGGCTTAAATCGTCTGGAATTCAATAATAAACAGGGAAATGGCCTTCTCCCGTTCTACTTGTTTAAAAATACGTTGGCAATTATTAAATAAATAACTATAAAAATCACTCCATAAAATGAATTGACAATATGTGTTGTCTTCAAAATATTTTCCACCACTTAAGTTATAATAGTTGTTGTTACTAGTTGCTATATATCACTGACAATCCCGCTGTCGTTATGTTCTTTAACATTTATATAGCAAATCTGTGGTGGATGGAGTAGGTATAGGACAATTTTAGGGATTGGGGAGCAAACACAAAAGCTCTCCTTACAACATTCTTGCATATAATTTTAAAGTAAACTACATTGCGATAAGCGAGCGCTCCCATAAACTGACAAGACCACTACAGTTTTGCACACTTTGTATAATGGAAAATATCCATACACAGACAGACACCTCTTTTAAACGGTAATGATATCTATCTGGAGATACTGAACAGCTCAACTTATTGAACCGCTTCCATAAGATGTTCTACAGAAAGACTTAGAATTTCGTACAAACTTCATAAAATGAACCTTAGGTCAATTATATTATTTATTCGAAAAATGATAATCAAAGTAGCAGATTAAAAGTAACATTTTGAGATTAAATCAATTATTCAGTAAAACAGGAATAAAAGCGACTATTAAAAACGTTTAGTTCTGATATTCATAAACAAGAAAAACGACTATTTAATTCTAACATGACAACAACCTCCCACTTTATAGGTACATGTCCATATATCGATGTGTATAAAACAAATCTATAGGCGACTGGAAAATGTGTGGTCTAAATAACTACCAATTGCCGCACTGCACACTTAAGATCGTTATAAACAGGAAAGGCTTCAAAAAATGTTTAAATTAAATGTAATTAAGTGGAAAAATAAGATTCAAAAAGAGAGATTCTGAAAACAGCACGAATGTGAAATCTTAACATAAAAAAAAATTAACTTGAAGTTAGTTTGAAAAGTGTAACAGTTAAGATAGTAGTAGTTTTATAGATAAGAGACTAATTAAGTTCGCAAAATACAACAGAATGAATTGATCAGACTGTTTCCTGCAAATGATGAGATGAAAACTACACAGGTACAAGTATGTACTTCAAATAAAGACGATAAAATACTATTATCACTTTCTTTTGATTAATAATAAATGATAATATATTAGCAACCCATACCCAGATTAGCATCTTACATTTTAGACAAACAAAACTGACGAACGAAAATGATGGTAATATGTCACCTCTATGTTCTCTCACGGTTCTTATTTTACCAAATGTCAAAGTTTGAAAAACGTGAAAAACCGAACCGACCCTAGCATCGCCCCTATCTCTTTATCAAAGTATTAATGTACTAGCATAAACTTTCTAAATATTTATGGAGCCATTTTATATCGAATTACTCAAATTACGTTAATCAGTTTTCTCTTTCAGATGTAGATAGAAAATATAAAAGTATGCTTCTGTCAGGATTTTATTTTTTATCCGAAAAACATAGGAGTGCATCCTTATGTCTAGCCGACGGTCGAAGGGGTAGGCTTTCAAAAAATATATCTACCTTTCTAAATAAACAAACTAACGTTACCTGTCAGCTGACGACTGCAGTAAATTAAAAATCGACATGAGTGCGCAAGGATACAATGTGTTATGATAAATAAATAAATACTTTGTTTATATTATGCAATCTTGTAATTGTTTTATTTATTACAAAATAAAAAGTTCAAACGCCGACAGCGATTGCTGCAACAATTTGGATGAACTTACAAGACAGTTTTCATAATCAGACAACCTTATGGGATTAGTGCTTAAGTAACATTAGTGCTTTTAGGACTTGACGCACGAGCAATGATTTGAAGAGCCATACGGCAGTTAAGAAGGAGAAGGGATATTTTGTAAATGTTAACATCGATCAACCGAACCAGGGTAACCACTTTGGCCAAGGCGTCGCAGAAAAGCTGATCACAAATGAAGAAACGACAGTAAATTGTTCTTCAAAAATATAAAAAGAAGTCACGTGTATTATCCACTAAGCTGGATTTACTTTTCAAACTCACAAACATTCGCTCTTTTCAACCCCCACATGTTTAACTCTCCCCACTTCAACTTCATAATAACAAACCGTTTTGAATTTAAATAAAATTACCATCCCTTTATTTCCTGTACACATAAAAAAAGCTACAACCATCGATTAGCATTTGATTGCCTTCTCTGTTGGCAACACACAACAATATATAAAATTTAAACTAAATCTCCCGCACTCAAAATATTTAACGTTCATTTAACAAAAAAAAGTTTGTACTTAAAACCGTCCCACTAATACAAACGCTTAAATAAATTCAAATTAAAGTATGCAAACGATCAACTGAAATTGAAATTCTACCCAACAGAAGCAGATCACTCAACCGTCAGATAAGAATGAAAACTAGTTTTTGATGCAATCAAATAAAATTAGGTAAAACATACCTTCCAAGCGTTAACTTTTGGTGGAGGTGCAGCAACAAACTTCTTCGGTTGATGAGACTGCTCGTTCCCTTCGTTGCCACTATTGTTCTCGTTTACACTAGCGCCACTGGGCGATGAATCTTTACGATCCTTTGTCAGTTCCTTTGATTCTTTCGGTGTACCAGACACCGATCCTTGATTGCCAGACTTTTCTCCCTTTTGTTGTTGAGGTCGACGATCACGTGGCCGCCTTGGGAACTTTTTACGCTCTTCATCGGGTTTTGCAGCAGATGAGGCGCTGGCTGAGCCAGCCTTTGGACCTCCAGCGATTGACGAGCCACCATCCTTATTAGACGATTTCCCACCGTTATTACTATTATTTCCATTGCCAGCCCATGGACGATCACGTTGTTTTTCCTTGCGTCGAATTTTACGGTCCTTTCGATTATGCGAAAGCACCGGCACAAAATCAGCGTTATCGTCAACTTCGGAGGAGTTTTCCGTATTGTCAGGATTAGCAGATCGTTTCTCACCACTTACATTAGCCGAACTAGAAGGATCTGTTTCAGTTGTTACTTCAGCACATTCCTCACTCCACGATTTCAATGTTTTCAGATCGGGTTGATTCTCCTTGTTGTCAACGTCCACTGCAGTAGCAGATGACGTCGGTAAAATAACCACTTTTGCATCCAAATTTTGCAATACGTTAGCATATGACGTAGTCGAAGCAGATGGGGAGTCACCCACCACTGCCACATCTGCTGCAGTTGGAGATGTTTCTTCTTTAGCTGACATCTCAAGAGTTCTTATTTTTCGACCAAAAAAAAAAAACAAATCAAGTCAAACTTTGAATCTTCTCCTCGCAGAGTACAAACAACAGTTATGTCTTGTGTTAAAATGTATCCAATCGAGCGTCGACTGGTTACGTCTCTCCAAATAGAAAAATAAAAAATTCAAATCAAATAATAAGCAGAATATTTATCCAGACTTTCAGTCAGACTCGTTAAATAGGTCTTTCCGTTCAGTACTGTTTAGGTTTTGTACTTCTTTATTTTTCAATGCAACTCAGTGCAATAATGGCATTTTGCTGCACGCCTTAGTTTAGGTTGCCATTGCTTGGAAGCCTGCACACTCAGACGAAATTCTTGTGAAATTCAGAAAGTGTCCTAGAAGGAAAAAAGCAATGTTATTATTTTGTATAAGAAAAAAAATGCGGATAAATATTTTGTGAACTTGAGCATACAGTTTTGGGTACAAATCTTGCAACAGTATCGCTTAGTAGGTACTACTGATATTCTTATTATGCAATCTTGGATGAACGCAAAACTTTCAAAGAGATGAAGGGATACTTATATATTTTAATGTCCTAATTGTCTCTTCAAGTGACTCTTGTTTGACCGTCATGATAATTTGGTTGCCGTGAAAATTACTGAAGAAATGGAGGGTGAGGAGTTTGAGTCTCAGCTTTGATTTCCCAATCCCTAAAAAGTTAACACTATTGTTCCAATATGCATACATTTTTAAGTACCTACATACACATGTGCGACTCACACTCCATCTATTCATGACAATCTATCATCGTTGGAAAAGGTTAATAAAAAAAATGTATTATGCGAAGACTTTAAGTAGCGAGCTGCATGTAACATGACCGGAACAAACTAAAATAGGGGACTGCTGTCTCTATAATCAATTGCCATAAGAAAAATACAACCGGAATCCACCTAACCGCTACGTACCAACTTAACTCTACAAACTCTAAATAAAATGATAATCGGTATTACTTTTTCACATTAGCATATTTAACACAAATATTTAATATTTGGTCGCTCATACAAATTGCGTACCGAAAAGGTGATACGAGGACTCTAACTTTGTGGCATTGCTAACCCTTTACACTTAGCCTCACGTAAATAATCTGTGAAATTGATTTTTGACGCCACTACTGAGTGTTATATTTAAACATGTATTTGAAACAAAAACACCCACACAAAACGCTACTAGCGCGTTATCGGCAGCTGCGTTAGGCGTGTGTAATAACCCTAATTAGACACACCGATTGCGCCGACATTCAGCGACTACCAATTACACAATTCATCGTTTAATGAAACCCTTTTTGCCACCTAAAAAGCCCAACTTTCGTGCAAAATGTTACGTATCTACGAAGAGTAGTATTCGATAAGTCGCAAATATAATATATAGTATACCACTATCACACCACTTTAAATTGGGATAAATCTCCTTTCGAGTTCTCTTCCCTTTTTTTTTGTGCATGCGAAAGTCCTTGCATCACATTTTTTGTCCTTCCCGAAAGAAAATCGCAGACGTATACGTACGTGTCAATCAAAGGATAGAACAAGTTTTTCAACAATAAATAGTAACTAAATGCCCGGGTTCACTGTCAAATAGTTGATTAACAATTTTGTGACATACTGTAATAATTCCTTGCCAAATTGTGGACACGAAATTTTCTTCTGCTGTGGATTTTTCCTTCGTTGCTCTCATGCACTCGTACAAAAATAGAGGTTAGTTATCTGTCACACTGTTCAATTGTCAAATCACTTCTGCACACACACACAAGCGCAAGCAACACACACGGTGTTTCGAATAAGAAAAGAAAAACTATAGTTACACAATTCGAGTTCGAAATTGGTGTGCTCTTTCTTGCTTTCTGTCGTTGGTTGATGGATGGAGAAATGTCAAAATTGTCGGCGAAATCAAGAAAATTATATGATCTACAAAGCAATAAGTAAATAACAAAAATATTTTTACTGCCGAGTTATTTAATGCAAATAACATTTAAGAATTTCAATAAATGAAATTTTCAAATGTTATTTGCAAGTTAAAAGGAGATACAACACTAGAAAACAAAACACACAGAACAATGTTTTTGTCTCACTTTATTTTCACAACACACTTGCTGTTCTTCTCAGACTTCCGTATTTTGCAGCTGAATGATTGGGAGAAATGTCAATTCGTTACCACTATTATCGAGCGATACACGAGAAGTTTGCGCGATGGAAATTTTTTAAAACCAGAATTTCGCTAATTTTAGCAAATTTCAATGGAAATTTTCAACTGTCTATGGTGTGGACGATCGTATTCAAACACTTTTAATAGGTTTCACAAAACTTTTCACCATTTTTCAATGGAAAATTTGAATATCTCGTTATGACGAGCAGACATGTGGTTTCGACGCCGAATGTAGATAATTTCGAAAAGGAATAAGAATTTCTGCAAACTTCACTGCTTTGTTCGAATGTGTGCGTCGATGGCAATGAGTATTCGAAAAATGTGACATACCTAAATAGGAAGTTGAATTCTTACAGCATTACCTCCCTACAGTTGAGAATTTGTATTTTCAAAAATGTTTAAATATTTTCATGTAATTTTTTTTCCCGCAATTAACACTGACTGCCAAGCCAGTTTACCGGTATGGGTCACGGCGGGCCAAACAATTTTTTTTTTAATTTTTGTGTATTGTAATGTCTAATGTTTTGCAAATTAAAGAGAGTGTCTCTCCTTTTATAACCCTTAAAAATTATTTACGGCCATGTATGTATGTATTGTTTCAGCAGAGAACACAGAATCTGAATCCCATATAAAAACCGAACGAAAACGTACGACGCCCGTGGCCCGACACTAGGTGTCGCACGAAATGTGCGACGCTGCCGCTGGGGAATCATGAGGTTATGAGGTGACGCATGAAAACATTGCAGTCGAAGTGTTAACGCATTTAAATAAATTTTACAGTTTACAGAGCTCACACACCGGAGCACACATTAAAAGAAATACTTTTAAGCTAGAAATACACGATACAATCGTTGTACAACGGTTGTAAGCAATTTGCGGTCGTATGCGACGATTGCATCGTGTGTTACACGGCGTCTTCACGAAACATTATTCATGTCTGTGCTCATGTCGGGATAGGAAAATGTCTAGTGGAGACCGCAACGGGTTAGACATATCTGCTATTCTGCCATCTCTGTCTGGATTTTTAGCCCGACATTTATGTCTGGACATGATCTGTCACTTTTGATGAAATTTTTCATTCGATTGAATATTTTGGTAGAAGCGGTTGTTTTTCAAAGATAGTTTGCGAAAATGTTTGACCTATAAATAATCCAGATTAACCCCGAATATATGTTTCCTTGTTTTCTCAATGTTTTTTTAAGCTCTTTTAACATTTTAAGTGCTGTAATGCACTGAACTTATTTATTTTGCGGCATCGACATCTCTTCGCTATGAACTGAACTCAAGCTAAATGTCGAGACATGTAATGCCCTGTAATGCCCACCACAGACCACACAAAATTCGGCGTTCGTTTTAATGGGCCGAATTGGATCAAATTCACACCATATAATATTTAAAAGAAAGTCTTTGGCAAAATTTCGACCGATAAGTGGCGCTAGGGTGCAGATATTTCCGAAATCGTAGTTCAACCCGTGCATAATTTATATATAAACAATATTAAATTCAAATGTAATAATAGGTCTGTTTGGTGTGTCTTTTTCGCGTAAGTGATTGATATCTGTCAAATAGTAGAATCCTCTCAATGAGAGAGATATCCTCTCCCAGAGAAAAACTTGAACAAAAGACACCAAACGCTTTTGAAACGAAACCTGTCGATTTGTTTTTGTTTTCCACTACAATGAAGATTATGACATTTCTCAAACTGTCAGATGGCTTGGTTTGACAGAGTTCAACAGTCCACTCCGAGGAAAAGGTCTTGCAGATACTTGCAGATAATTCATCGCAAAGAGCGAGCCAAATGAGAGTTGTGGCGACACACTTCTGACGCCACACACAAATCGAGATCGCAAAGCAAATGACCACCTGCACCAAAATCATCTCTGTTCTGCGCAATGCAGAATTAATATTGGATTCCCCTAAGCCGACTGCATGTCGCCGAGGATCATAAATCAACCCTAACATGTGTCTACTGCGCGACGAGAAATCAATCCCAAAATAGGATGTACTGCGCGACTAAGAAATCAACCCTCTTAGACAAATATCAACTGCGCGATCGATGCCGCTATCGGGATGGATATTCCGAACATGGATAATTATGTATGTGCGTAGGCAGACACCCCAGCCAGCAACAAGTAAAAGTGTGCGGTACCGTCCAGCAAAAGGACCTATAAATATCGAAGGAGAAGGTGAATAAGGATGAAGTAGTATTCAGGTACTCCGAAGAGTCAGATGTTAATTAAATTAAATTGATAGTAAATAAAGAAAAATAACCAAGTATTTGAGTATTACTTTAGAGTAAAAAAAATTGAGGGCCATACAACTGTCATGATTCTATGAAAGTTAACATAGTATTGCAGAAACTATCGACACACCAAACAGACCTAATATAGTTTGATGTAGTCATAAAAACTTCCCACAAGTGGCGTTGGAAATGATCTGTCATGTGAGTAACGTGACTGCTTTGTGTTCACGGGCGAGGCCAGGCCAGCTAGTAGGTGTGTTTGTTATCTTTTATTAACACAAATGGCACATCTGCCAAATAGTAAAAGTGGGGGAAAATCCTCTCTTCTTCTTTTTTAACTATTGAATATTTTCAGGAAAAACTAATTTTCTTTTATTTTGTTAACAAGAAGTGATTCACATTTCACAAATTGTCAGATTGCTGTTTAAAGGATGTGCCTCGGTGACTCCATGAAAAAGATATAGCACGATTTCGACAGAGGGGAAATTTTTTGACACTGTCATTTGGCTCTCTCTTCTCTTGATTTTTGACAGTGGGATGTAAATTTTCATAAATTAACAGGTTACCAAACACACCTAGTATCTGTATAAAATAATATTCGAACTAATCATATACACATTCCGAATTCCAAATCAAACAGATCTTATAGCAATCTGCAAGTTCCACATTGTCTACAACCCACATTAAAATAGCATCCACACTCTATTTGCAAATGTCGGGGCTTTTGAAAAAGTTGACGTTCATATAACTTCTCAAGTAATATTCATTTTTTTTCCATTTTTAGTGCTCATTTGTAAAATTTTACTCCTGGAAAATATTGTGAACATATTATCGAAATGACTGTGAACGCTAAACAGGAAGAACCACCGCCACGGGCGCGTTGTTTCTTCGACGTAAATCTCGGTGGTCTTCCAGCGGGACGTATAGTCTTCGAATTATTCACGGAAGTGGCGCCGAAAACAGCCGAGAACTTCCGATCCCTGTGCACTGGTGAAAAAGGACTCGGCATTGTTACAGGAAAACCATTACATTATAAAAATGTAATATTCCATCGAGTTGTAAAGGATTTCATGGTACAAGCGGGTGATTTCTCTGCCTGCAATGGAACTGGTGGCGAATCAGTTTACGGCGGAACATTCGAAGGTGAGTGTACATAGTTTATGTGATTAATCGATAAATTAGAAAAATTTAAAGGGCTATACAAAGTTCGTATTACTTTTTTTTCTAAAAAAAAATCATGTCCAGTTCAGCAGATTTTCAAAAATTTTGCACCGAATTCATTGACCCGCCGTACAATGTTTGATTAGTTAATTTGATAACCAGTTATAATATTCAAATTATTATTATCTATGAATACATATTGAACTATGTTTACTCTCACTCACAGTGGAGGTTAAAAGTACAGAAAATTGTATTTATATCTATGTATGGAAATATTGTTTATTTTATGTGTGTGAATAATGGTTTTGACGTTTAGAAAAACGCTTGCGAAATAAAGTAAGAAAAAAGCTAAATTAAAGAGTGTTAAACAACTAAAAATATCCCAAACCGAAAATAAAAACGTGGATAACGATCTGATACTGGAAATAAACCACCACAGTAAAACCAAAGAAAATAAGATCTTTTAGAAAATTTAACAAATCTTAGAAAAAAGACAGTAAAATCAACAAACTGTAAGTAGACACATACATCAATATTTAGAAAATTATTATAGCCAGAAGAAGACAACAATACACCAACATCTGGGCAAAATCAAAACATAGAAAAATAATCAACGCCACCTACCGAGAAATAGAAAAACAGAGTTTTGGAAAGCTGAGCTGCCACTTCAACATGAATAAAGAAGAAATGAAAATGCTTCTGGATTCCTTCAAAGAAGATATACAAAATAATTTTAAAATACAATTAGGAAAACAAAAAGAAGATCTGAAGAAAGAGATTAAAGAAAGTAACGACAGTATAAAAGATGAATTAAATGAACTAAAGTTGAGTTTCAAAACAAAAATCGAGGAATTAGAATACGATATAAAACAACTAAAAGATACGATCGCAGAACAGCAAACTACGATTACGTACCAAGAGAGAACTCTCAGAGAAAACAACTTTCTCATCTACAACATCCAAGAAGTGGAACAAGATGAGGAGAAGTTGTATAATATCGTAAATAGATTCATAGAACACAAACTGGGAGTAAACATTTCTGAATCAGATATAAGCTATGCGGCCCGAATCGGAAGAAATAAAGGCACTGACAGACCGATAATCGTGAAACTAACCTCGCTCAGAAAAAAGAAAGAAATTATGCAGGCAAAAATTCAGCTAAAAGGCTCTAAACACTTTATCGGAAATGATCTGTCCAGAGACGACCGTGTACTACGTTCAAAATCCCTCAAAGCAGTTGCAGACCTGAGAGCAACCGGAGTAGAAGCCAAACTCAGAGGATACAAAGTTATAGCTGACGGGAAAATAGTAAACATTAACGAAACCAACACCGAAAAACCTACAACATCTGCCTTTGAGGATAACATACCGCTAGCGAAAAGAACAAGACCACCCGAAAAGAGTTACGAGGAGAAAACAAACGACAGCAACGAAATAAAAAAGAAAAGAGGAATAGAAAAAGGAAACAAACCATTAACAAGAAGCAACAATTAAAAGAAGAAGATAATATGAAACATATATAAATACTATAATGAAAGATAATACAAACAAATTATGAAGAAATAAATAGTAAATAGACATAAATGGATTTGAAAATAAACACACACACACATATAAGAATATAGTTGAAGTAAACACGTACATAAATTAACAAAACAAAACTCGCCAACACGCAATGGCAAGCGCGGCGTTTTAATAGCCAAACCCCTTCTAATAAACAAATGAATACATGTCAATTTCTGAAAATACAATACCCCAGGCAAGTAGAACAGGACGATGTTCAAAATCTTGCCCTGAAGCTTCTTCAGGCTGTCCCACGGATTCTGGGGGGGGCACTAGATTGATATATACAAATAACAACCAAATAAGGAAAAGAAATACAAATAGAAAAATCTTAAATATAGTCACATACAACACAAGATCTCTATCAAATAGAGAAAGACTACTTGAACTTGAAAATGAATTACAAAACTTAAACTGGGACATTCTAGGATTATGCGAAGTAAGGAGAAAAGGAGAAAAACAGATAACACTACATTCAGGACATGCCTTCTACCATAACAATGCCATTAACTCAAACGGAGGTGTCGGCTTTCTTATACATAAAAAACACGTCAAAAAGATCGAAAATATCAAAAGCATATCAAATAGAGTAGTGTACATTATTATAAAATTAAATAGCCGCTATAAACTTAAAATAATACAAGTATACGCACCAACCACTGACTACGACGATGAAGAGGTAAATATCTTTTACGAAGACATCGATCAAGCATTGGGTGAGAACGTGTGCCACTTTACTTTAATTATCGGAGACTTCAACGCAAAAGTCGGCAGACCATTGGATGAAGCTGAGATAGCTATAGGAAAATTTGGACTAGTGGGAAGAAACGAGAGAGGACAAATGTTAATCGACTTCCTACACCAAAACAACTTGTACCAAACAAACAGTTTCTTCAAGAAAAAACAACACAGAAGATGGACATGGGTTAGCCCCAACGGAACAACAAAAAACGAAATCGACTTTATCATAACAGACAAAAAACAAATAATAACAGACGTTACAACATTGAATAAGTTCGGAATAGGAAGTGACCACAGAGCAGTCAGAGCCACATTAAAAATAAATATAAAAAACGAACGGAGAAACATGATAAATAGAAAAATTGCGACGAAATGGACAAATCCAATTAACCCCGTAAGGTTTGAAGAAACGATATCCTCGAAACTAATCAACATTCAAAGAGACGACATAGAACACTTAAACAATTCAATTACAGAAGCAATATCTCTAGCGCAAGAAAAATACTGCAGAAACGATAATAGAGGAAACCGTAACGAAAAACTTAGCAACACAACAAAGCTTTACATAGAACAAAGACAAGAAGCAAGAAAGGTACAAGACATTACCGAAATACGCAGATTAAACAAAATAATATCCAAAGAAATACGCAAAGATATAAGAAGATACAACTACGAAACAATACAGAAATGCTTAGAAGAAAATAAAAATATGAAAGTCCTGAGAAAAGCTGAAACAGACGGTAAAAACGAAATAGTAAAGCTGAAGAACGAAAATGGAGAAAATATATCAAATAAAAACGAATTACTAAAAGTTGCAGAAGCTTACTACAGAAAACTGTACTCAAGCCAAAATACACAAACTTCTCACACTGAATTAACCAGACACGACCTTGTAAATGTTGGATCAGAGGAAATGCCGGAAATAACTGAAGATGAGGTACGCAGATCTCTAAAGGATATGAAAAACAATAAAGCACCAGGTGAGGACGAAATAGTAGTAGATGCCATAAAAATAGGCGGTGCCAGTCTGGTAAAAGAGATAACAGCACTCTACAACATGTGCATAGAACAAGGACAAATACCAAACCAATGGAGAAACTCGTGCACTTATCTAATTCATAAAAAGGGAGACATCGCGAACCTGGACAATTACCGACCGATAAGCCTCCTCTCACACCTCTACAAACTGCTAACAAAGATTCTTACCAGAAGAATGGAGCGAAAACTCGACCAATACCAACCACGCGAACAAGCTGGATTTAGAAGCGGTTTTAGCACGAACGACCATCTACAGGCAATAAAGACAGTAATCGAAAAATCTATTGAATACAACCGGCCGCTGGTTCTTACTTTCGTAGATTTCCAAAAAGCCTTCGACACTGTAGAAATACCTAGTATTATGGAATCATTAAAGCAATGTAGAATAGACGGAAGATACCTTCGACTTCTCCAACATATATATGATACGGCCACCGGATGTGTCTTTCTGCATGAAAAAACCAACACTTATCGAGTAGAGAGAGGAATTCGACAAGGAGATACCATCTCACCAAAACTCTTTACAGCGGTCCTAGAGTACGCCTTCAAGAACCTACAATGGGAAAACAAGGGTATCAAAGTTGACGGAGAGTATCTAAGCCACCTTCGCTTCGCGGACGATGTTGTCATCATAACCGACAACCTCTATGATGCAAAGCTGATGCTAGATGAGCTCGGGGCAGCCTCAAAGAACGTGGGCCTAAATATCAACTTCGAAAAAACTAAATTCATGACCAACCTTGTTCCCAGTGGCAACATGGAGACAGCAGAAGGTATGATGATCGACCAGGTTTTTAAATACAAATACCTCGGTCATGAAATAAGAATAACGAGAGACAACCAAACCCGGGAAATCAAACGCCGCATCGGACTAGGCTGGGCAGCCTTTGGCAAAATGAAAAACGTGTTAAGGAGTGACATAGCCATGCGCCTGAAAAGAAAAGTGTTTGACCAATGTATACTGCCGGTTATAACATATGGAGCGGAGACCCTTACCCTAACAAGAGACACCATCAACAAACTGGAAGTAGCACAACGAGCGATGGAGAGAGCAATGCTGGGAATAAGCAGGAGAGACCGGGTTACAAACGAAGAAATCAGAAGAAGAACCGGAGTATCTGATATAACCACACAAATAGCAAAGGCGAAATGGAGGTGGGCAGGACACGTGGCAAGAATGACGGACAACAGATGGACAAAAAGGCTAATCGAATGGAGACCAAGAGAGGACCTGAGACACAGAGGAAGACCACCGGCACGTTGGAGTGACGACATCAAGCGAATACCAGCGGACAACTGGATCCGCACAGCACAGGACAGGACAGAGTGGAAAATATTAGAAGAGGCCTACGTCCGACTTTGGACAAGACAGGCTGCATGATGATGATGATGGAAATATACATGATTTTTAGTCTACACTTTGATCTATAAAAAAGAATGAGGAAGGTAGATTCCAATCATTTTGTATAATTTTGATTGCTGGCATTAGTGGTAGTTGTCATCGAGTTAATCTCTAAGTCTATCTTATATATTAATTCTTTCGAATGTCATAGGGAAACCTATTGATATTCACTTAAAGAGAATCATAAAAAAACCAATCTGGAGAAATAAAAGCGAAGGTGGAATTTGCATTAATGGCAGAAATCTGGTTTACTGAAAATTAAAAATGGCATGAATAATTTCTATCTCATCTATAGATTTATTGCATTCCGCATACAAAGTGGTCCAATCAATTTGTGAGTGTCCCACATCCGTTCGGCAGACGAATAAAATAAATTGAATGTTAATTTTTTTAAACGAACCTATAAACTAGGTACATATACATATTGCTATGTTAAGCAAAAGCGACTAATGAACAAGTTATCTGATGCTTAAACACATTCACTTCTACCACTCTGTGCGATAAGTTAATTAAAGTACATAACCGATTTAGCAGAGTGGTAAATGCTAACTGATGTTAGAAATACGATTATTCGGTGAAGTTGCCTGATTGATTATACTGTTAACGTTAACACCGTTAACTGGTGGTGTTTTTAGACGGAATTATTTCGGTTTAAGTACCATCAATAGATGGTTCCAAGGGATCGCGATGTGCACACTATGCTGCCTATTGTTTTGGAATAGCTCACCATCACAACCCCGTTCTAACCTAACATAACCTAACTGCTGGTGCCATTTATACATATATGTAGGTATAATTGGATCTAAATATACATAAAGTTCAGATGCGGCAGCGGGCATTTGGAACTTTCCAGTTGCTCTTTTCATTTTAACACCTGTCGCACCAATACTCCTATCATGTTGGTCATCACTCATCACCGACAGTTGTGCGACTAAATGTTCGGTGAGTCTAAAAAGATTTATTTCGTCCTAACGAGTTTTGTTTCATTCTTCCATACAGCGATGTAGATTATTGAATTTAAAGCAGTTAGCTGGTCCCCCCCTTCTATTTTATCGAAAAGTTAGCTTCTTTGTTAAAATACCATCAATCCCACACATTTTATTTTTAAGTGTGCTTCGCTTACGATTAAAATCGCAGTGTTGCTATGAAGTTAATTCGAGTTTCTGATACTTTGTCCAAATAAGTGCAGCTTTAATTTTAATTTATTCATCCTATAGTCATACAGATAGGAGACCGCCCATTGACCAATGATTATTCTAGAAACCGTACGATTTGGCACTCTTAATTATAAAAGTTAATTGCTTATATGCTTCTGAATTATTAGTTTGAACTATATCTTTCGATATTTTTTAAACTTTTATTTTGTGTTCCAAATGATTCTTGGTGCAACTGGACCTGAAGGCTCATTTGTATTCTTCAATTAGACTTAAAACAGGATTCTTATAAAATAAGTAAGCAAATAACAGCTCCCCAGTATAGTTTACAGGTAATTTGTATTTTCTAAACGAAACATAGAAATGTGAAAGAGAAGTTACTCAGTTCATATAAGAGTTTTTTTTTAAATCTCAGCCTTAAATCAATTGATTGGAATTCATCCTCGATCTTAACATGATCGATGATGAAACGTGAGAGTTCAAATTACACCGTGGATAACAATTGCTGTTTTAGTGCCAGGGTTGTACTGGTTTCTACGATCACAGCACTAGTTCAATAAAATCTAAATTTGAAATTCGCTATTAATTCAATCTTGTGTCTCATCACGTCAATAGATATCTGGTTAAACTACTCCGTCACTAACTGTGAAAAAATATAGACTAATATATATAATATTTATCGTTCAGATATGATATGATAGCTTATTACCTAATAAATACCAATCGTGCTGATTGGTATTCACATAATATTATAATGTTTGGATATTTCGTTAATATTATAATATACATTTGGGTTGCATTTATTTTTTTTCCAAATTGGTACCGGTTGGAGCTTGCTGTTTTTGCAACTCACTTCTTCTAATGATTCTTTGCAAGGCAATCAACTTGTTATATGCTTCGATGAGAGCGGAAATTTTTTGGAATCTAGTGATTCTAATTCGAATGGAGAGGTAGAGAGTGCAAAATAAAGGCGTTTCCCTGAGAAACATCTCTAATCAAATTTCTAATGAATCTCGAAATTTAGACTGTGGGGTAAATAATCGGATTCCGTTCCTATGACAAAGATAGTCAATACTCTTGAAAATTTTGATCACGAGAAGTGGAAGTGCATATCAAAACATATTACGATAGTCGCTTCTTTTAAGACGCAAAGTAACTCTAATTTAATTACTGTCCACCTCAATGTCTAGTGTCACTGGTTTACCATGCAGATGGGTTATGGGTTTGATTCACACACAGTACCTACTTGATTGATCATGTACAATGTAGTACAAAGGAACAGTTACTTAGTCTGAGTGCTCTGACAAATTAGTTCTTTCTTTGTTTAGGTGGTGCTACAGTTCGGGGTGAACCAGGGCCTACTTGCCGCAACCATTTGTGTGTGCGTGTTATATTTTTGCACGAAGGGAAAGGACCTAAAGTTTTTCGCCGACTGAACGGCTAGTTGAGAAGCTCATCTTGTGACAAATGATACTCTTTGATGCTTGTCAGACATTCGAAAGAGGTGGGCACTGTGAAAAACTCTTAGGTGTTTGCGGCGGGATTCGAACCCAAGACCGCTGGCTCAGTAGTCCGACGCACGAACCACTTGCGCTACGGTGCCCACAAAAAAATCATAGCTCCTAAACGAAAAAAGATATCGGGATAATATTTTCTGTCTAAAGGAAATTTCCAAGGCTATAAAATTTGGAAATTTTAAGAAAAAATACTTACAGGGTGTTTCAGAATCTTTAGCTGAAGTACATCTTTTTTTCCAAAGGAAAGGGTCTTAATATTTTACCTCCAAAATTGCCAAAAGTAGGTAACTGAAGTAAATACAGTGTGTCTAAAAGCCAAACAAAGTCACAGTGGTGCATAAAAGTAAACGAACGAGAAATTTTTTAAATATTTTTGCAGATGTATCAAAAGGCCTCTTTTTTTATGTTGCTGCACATTAGAGTGCAAATATACTATTTCAGTGGGATTTTTAAGTCAAAAAAGTATTTTAAGTGATTTAATGCTAAAAAAATGATAAAATTTAGGAAAAATGCTGTACAAGTGTTCCAGAATTTCATGTTCATCAAAAATATTTTTATCCAAAGGGGTAAAAATAGTATTTTACTTTAAAATGAAATTCAAATATTAATGTTTGTAGTAACTGCAGAGTATGCAGCTATAAAAGCACTCATTGGTTCAACGCCACTCCACCTTTTCATAACAAGGTTGGCAATTAGCAGCACTGTCAGATTACTACAAACGGTAGAGATAAACCACATAGATCACACAGATCAGGTGAATCTTCTCTCCGAAATCCCAGAGCTTGACATGATCTGCGCGGTAAATGACCGCTTACCAAAAACTTTATGCTTCGGCAGGAGGTTCGATATAGTGATCCCAAGCCGTGAATCATGGAAATATAAAAATCCTACATTAGACCCTAAAGGTAACAAGTGGTATACGGATGGATCAAATATGGACACCGGGGTGGGTGCTGGTATTTTTGGACCAAACACTAGAATATCAATACCTATGGGGCAAATCCCCAGTATATTCCAAGCGGAAATTCATGCCATTCAAGTGTGCGCCGACGTCATTCAGTAGAAATGATATCAAAAGATTAGTGGGATTTCTAACAGGACATTGCCATCTTCGATATCACCTAAACAAAATAGGTCTTATTCAGGAAACTGAATGTCGTCTTTGCATGGAAGTGGCACATCAACATAACAAACCATTTCAATAATATATTTCAAGTTTTTAACAGTGGAGAATAAATAAATAAATCATTAAAAATGAATAATAAAAAAAAAACTAGATTTCTGGGAATCTTTCGTCAAACTCCGGAATAATTTCTCCAAACTTGGCAACGTCAGCATTTTCTCTACAATCTAGAACGTTAAGTACTACTTGAAGCATTCTTATCACCTCCAGTTATGATTTTATGAAGAGGATTAGGGGCTGTCGAAAACCGCAAAATTCTTATCACAATGAATTGGTATACATTTTTTTACCTGTAAAGTATACATACATAAATATAGTGGAAGTCGCTTTTAACGACCTCGCTTATTACGACCATTTTCCTTTCAGTTGGTTGGGTTTTTTATATTTTAAGCTATTCTACCGTCGGATATAACGTCGTCGTATATAACGACGGTTCGGGTATAACGACCAATTTCGAGAAGAAAGAATCGATTTCGTCGCTTATAACGACGAAGTGAGAGAACATTTACAAAAAATTACATACCCATTCACATGTATGCATATGTATGTATGTATGTTCGTTAATCTGAATACTTCTTGTTCATTCTAGTGATTTTACACAATTTTTTTGTGTTTTTTTGCGCCGCCGATGATGGTCGTTCTACATTGTGCAGCTGCGTATCTGTTGCATATTATTATATTCGCCAGGGTAGTTGATTTTAGTTCTAATTTTTTGTGTATTTATTTCAGTTAACGCATTGTCATTAAAAAGTACACGAGTTTGAAGTGATTTATTATGTTAAACTTCAAAAAAAATAGAGAAATTTAATTTATTTATGAACTCTGTATGATTTCCTTCATAATTTAAAAATAAAATAAATTGATTTTGTCTGTGAATGTGTTTAAGTTTTCTCTGAATACTTATGGGGGGCAGTCGGATATAAAGATCGCCGGTTATAACGACCACATTTGCTCGGTCCCTTCACCGTCGTTATAAGCGACTGTATTTACAAACTTCTTTTCGCCTTAAACAAAAAAAAAATGTGAAAAAAATTGGCTAACACTAATCAAATCACTCTAGCTCAAAGAATTGCAAATAATTGCAGCTGAGCTTCTAGGAGAATGTTTAGAAATACATGTAGGTACTTTAAATTTCCGTTGAGCTTAGACTTAGACCATACATTATCGTACCTTTTTTTAAACTCAACATAAAGGCAAAAAAGTGTGCTAGAAACATGTTTTCAAAAAACCACTCAAACGAAAATATAAAAAAAAAAATCAATTTTTCGTTTCCACTAAAAATAACCTAACTTTAACTGGCTGTACTTATTATACCAATTGTCAAAATTTAATAATCGGTTTCTTAAGGTCCAAACAATTCTTTATCCAGGAGATAAGCTTTTTTTGCATTATAGACACGCGAAAATTTAATTTCGCAAGCACTTTTGCAAAAATGCCCCACAGTGCACCGCTGCTATCTTGAAGATGTACAGTATATATTTTAAATTTAATTTAAGGGTTATTTAGCTTTTTTCCATTCAACAGCTGAACTGATTCTCTATAAATGTTGATGGCCTTTTTTTAATTCTTTATCTTTAAATTAGCTTATTTCGAATGGTTAAAAAAATAATTTTTCTAATTTTGTTTGTTTCAGATGAAAACTTCGACCTCAAGCACGATCGTCCATTTCTACTCTCAATGGCGAATCGTGGCAAGAGCACCAATGGCTCGCAATTTTTTATGTAAGTAACCGTCTGTTGCCTGCGGTAAGCTTAAATGGAAATTGTCTCATTTCAGATGCATTTAACTAACTATGTATTTATTTATTTTTTGTTTGTGTTTTTTTTTATTAACTCACTTGAAAATGCATTTAATGTACATTTTTTTTAAAACCATATCAATTTTCAATGTTGTTATTTAGCTTAAACAAATTAGCGGCTGCACTGAGTAAATCTACCACGTAGGGTGCAGCGTGCGTACTTCGTGATAATGGTCTACTCAGTGCGTTACTACTTCTCTGCAATAACATTTGGGTAATGGTCACAGCGCGGGGATGTGCTACTTCATTCGTTCAGCTGTTTCGCCACAGAGTATGTCTGCACATCATCAGCGAACAAGATGTGATGATCTTTGGATAGAGCAGAAAACTGTTTCCTCGCGCTTTGTTTCTTGAATAAAAGTAAAAAAATAGGAAGTAGAAACCGACACAAATAAGAAACTATACTCGTCCCTACAAAAAAATACTCGTACATATTATTCATCCAGCAAAAAAAAAAACTTCAAAATTTAAATCAACAAAACAAATTGCAAAAATTATTCTTTGTTCTTTTTGTTTCTCATTATAGTACTACACAGCCTGCTCCACATCTAGACAAGTGAGTTGAACTTGCATTTAGCGATGATTGAGTAAATAATACATTCTTTTCTTTTTTTGCAGTATACATGTTGTATTTGGACACGTTGTTACCGGACAAGATTTAGTCCGTCAATTGGAACAATTGCCAGTGGATAGGAATTCTCGTCCTCTGCAAGATGCTATCATTTCGAATTGCGGTGAACTTATAAGACAAATAAAAGGTAAACAGTTGATATATGAAATTGTGTGAATGTAAATAATATTGTTCAGTGCATTATATATAATAGACCGGTATTGTAATATAAATAAACGTGTGGCCACTCACTAACGTAAGCTTAGATTTTTCATCCACGTTATCCGTTGCCTGTTTTGAGTTTAGCCGTGCCTGTATCCTTTCGGCGAAGTTACCATAAAATTTGTTTGACTTTCGGTATTTTTCTCGGAGTGCATGTTAAGCAAGAGGAGTAGTAAAATACAATCTTTATTTTTTCAGACTACACGCCATTTATTTTAATATAAAGGGTTTTTCAATAAGAGCGCTACAAAAGTTTTTTTTAAATAAAACAAAAACCATTTCGTGAGATAACACGTTCTCCAAACTTGGTTTCCAATAAATTGATTGTGACATTCGCTGTGGCTTGTGGCGCCGTCCTGTTGGAACCACATGTCCTCCAAGTCCATATCATCCAATTGGGGCCAAAAATATTCGGTTATCATTGAACGGTAGCGATTACCATTCACAGTAACGTGCCGGTCTTGATCATCACGGAAGAAGTACGGCCCAATGACGCCGCCGGCCCATAAACCACACCAAACCGTAATTTTTTCGGGATGCAATGATGACTCATGGAGTACGTGTGGATTGCTGCCTGACCAATACCGCATATTTTGTTTATTGACGAAGCCATTCAGCCAGAAATGAGCCTCATCGCTGAAGATGATTTTTCGATGAAAATCCGAATCATTTTCCAGTTGTTGCTCAGCCCAATTCACGAACATACGACGCTTCTGGTGGTCAAGCGGCTTCAGTTCTTGCGTCAATTTAATCTTGTAAGGATGTAGGCCAAGATCTTTTCGCAAAATTCGCCACAACGTCACAGAGATGCCCAACGCTTGAGAACGACGTGTGAGAGACACATTTGGGCTTTCTTCAACTCTCCGAATTTCGGTAGTAAATTTTAATAATTTTGACTCGTTGTTGGCTCGTATATCTTTCCATCAAGAAATGGCAAACCTTACTGAAGAGAAATGTCAAAAGAGCGGCAAGAAATATGGCGTCGTTTGCTGTCACTGTCGCTCTACTTTTGTAGCGTCCCTGTTGAAAAACCCTGTATAATACAAATGCTTTCTAGTTTTGATATATTGATTCGGTGAAGTTTTTGTCATTAGATATCTTCGTATATCCCTTTTGTTAGTCAGGAAAGAAAGGATACATAATGCAACTATATAACAGGTATTGTAAAGCTTAGCGACATCCCGTCACGTTTAAAGCGATAGGACGGTAGATATTTTTTTCAGTACACTGGTTCAAAATGTGAGCCTCATAATTTTTAGTAGTTGCGGCGTTGTGGGACACATTTTAAACCATGTGTTTTAAAATTTAAAATAAAAAATTCTGTATGTGCTTCAAAGATTTCAACTTTGTGCTGTTTGAGCCCCTGATCTTCCAAGTAAAAAACTACTTTTTATAAACTAATATAGTTGGCCCAGCCCGGCGGCAGACGTTGTTCTGCCCTTTCCTGTATGTTGCGCGATGAATTTGATTTCTTAATTATATTTAGTATCTTAATTAAGATTAAGAAAATATGAATTTGATCTTGCTTTGATTGATGAATTAGTGAAGTAGAATATGTTCAGTACAAAAAACACGCTTCTGATTTCACTATATAATTAATTGTGTGAAAAATATATTAACAATAGGTAAATACATATACATACAGTAGACGCTCGATATAGTGAATCAATAAAAACCAGGCCTGTTCACTGGAGCGAGATTGTTCATTGTAACGAGCGTGGGCTCCTTGAAGCAAATTGCATCAAAATGTGTATGTTTTTACGTACAATTAATTGAAAATAGAATTTTATTACAATTTTTCTTTTCAATTACTAAAAAACAAGCCAATATTTACAAGAAAGAATACTCTATTTTTAGCAAAAAAAACTTATCCGTAAAAAAAACGTTAAACGCGACAAAAATAATACATTCCATGTAGGTACTTAAAAAACAAAAATACAACAAACATAAGCTGTGCTTAAGTGACATGGTCACAAATAAGATGGTTCACAAAATAACAAAATAAACAACACGCACTTTGTGTTTGCACTACAAACTGTGTACCATATATGCACATACATAATCATGCAAGACTCTTGCACAACACGATGAGTAGAACCAACGGCAAATTTGGACGATTGTATGACTACTGCCGACTGCATAGCACTAATGAGTTTTGGACGTGTTTTTGCATGTTGAAAGGTTCAAAGAAAAAAAAACATAGGTTTACTGTAGCGAGATTTTTTTTGTTCACTATTTAGAATAGCCTGCATAAAATATTGTGTGTTCACTATATTGAATTGTTCACTATATCGATGTTCATTATATCGAGCGTCTACTGTATTTCTTTTTTTGTTTTATGTACTTAACTTAAAGTATGTACAATGTAATATAATAAATATTGATTGGTAGTGGAGGAAGGGACGGATGGGGACATCGACATTTCCAGTGCAGCGGTTCAAAATTTTCATATGGCAATGAAGAATGAAAAAGAATGTGCCAGCAAAACAAATCCCGTACAGAAACCTGTAGAGACGCGGATGGAAACATCGTAGTAGAAACACAGTCGGTGCTGAGAATTTGGAAAGACTACTTCTGCAGACTACAATGGCGATGACGACCAAAATTCCGCTGTCAGGCAGAATGAACCATTCAACTTAGATGATGATAGCCAAAACTCCCATCCACCTGATCAAAACGAAGTGCGGATAGCAATATCCAAGCTTAAGTCCAACAAGGCTGCTGGACCTGACGGTTTACCCGCAGAGTTATTTAAAGCAGCTGGAGATGACTTGGTAGTGAGCATACACCAACTCATCTCTAAGATTTGGACAGATGAAAGTATGCCAGATGAATGGAATCTCAGCATCGTTTGCCCGGTTCATAAGAAAGGCGACCCTCTCAACTGCTCCAATTACAGAGGCATCAGTCTCCTGAACATCGCCTACAAGATCCTATCTGCCATATTGTGTGAACGCTTGAAGCCTTTCGTCAACAACCTGATTGGCCCCTATCAGTGCGGTTTCAGGCCAGGAAAGTCCACCATAGACCAAATTTTCACACTCAGGCAGATCCTGGAAAAAACCCAAGAAGTCCAAATCGATACCCACCACCTGTTCATCGATTTCAAGGCCGCCTATGACAGCATCTGGAGGGATGAACTGTATAGAGCCATGTCTAGTTTTGACATCCCTGCCAAACTCATCCGTCTGTGCAGGATGACGATGGAGAAAGCTCGCTGCTCCATCAAGGTCGGTAATGACCTCACCGAGACCTTCGATGTCAAAAAAGGATTCAGACAAGGTGATGCGCTGTCATGCGACTTCTTCAACATCATACTTGAAAGAATTGTTCGAAACTCACAAGCCAACACACAAGGAACGATCTTTCAAAAGTCCGTTCAACTACTTGCATACGCCGACGATATTGACATCATTGGTAGAACACAGCGAGCTGTCACCGGCGCGTTTGCGAGTATAGAAATGGAAGCGGCCAAAATGGGTTTAGCGGTAAACGAGGGCAAAACTAAGTATATGCTGTCAACAAAAAGGGACAACCAACATCGACGAATTGGACAGAACGTCACAATAGACAGCTACAACTTTGAGGTAGTAAAGGACTTTGTCTACCTCGGCTCTGCCATAACATCAAAAAATGACATCTCGTCGGAAATCAAACGAAGGATTACTCTTGCCAACCGCTGTTTCTTTGGGCTAAGAAGGCAACTGAGCAGTAAAGTCCTTTCCCGATCGACTAAGGAGACTCTATATAAGACCCTTATCCCAGTCTTGCTATATGGAGCTGAAGCATGGACTTTATCGAATGCGGATGAAGATCTCCTTGGTCGCTTTGAGAGAAAAATCCTTCGTAGGATATTCGGTCCCGTTTGCGTTGACGGGTCTTGGAGGAGAAGATTCAACGACGAACTGTACGAGCTGTACAGCGACATCAGCCTGGTCAAAAAACTGCACATTGGGCGTTTAAGATGGCTAGGACATGTAGAGCGCATGGACATCAGCGCTCCGGCTCGGAGAATATTCAACTCTAACCCGGAGGGTCAGCGCAGCAGAGGACGACCTCGCCTAAGGTGGCGCGACCAAGTAGAACAAGACCTCAACCAACTTGGAGTGCGCAACTGGAAGCGGTTAGCTAAGGACCGGGCTAACTGGAAGAGGTTGTTGGTTGAGGCCTTGGTCCACCCCGGACTGTAGCGCCACCTAAGTAAGTAAGTAAGTGATTGGATGTAGGCATTCATAAAGCGTCATCCAAAGATTTCCTTGCGTAAGCCAGAAAATACATCGATAGCAAGAAATATGAGCTTCAATGAAAATAACGTAAAAAGCTTCTTTAAAAATTTAAAAGAAGTTCAAGCGCAGTGGAATTTCACTGGAGAACAAATTGTCAACGTAGATGAATCTGGCATAAGCACGGTTTTGCAAGCACCAAGAATAGTTACAAGAACCGGAAACAAACAAGTCGGCCAGGCAGAACGCGGTGAACAAGTTACATTCGTGGGAATTGTGACAGCGAATGGGAATGCTATTCCCCCTGTCTATATACTTCCGAGGGTATTTTTCAAAGAAAGCTTTTTGATAGGTGCACCTGAGGATAGTCTCGGCTTAGCAGTTCAAGCTGGTTGGATGGACAGCGCATCATTTGTCAAAGTAGCACAGCACATCAAAAAACACACTCAGGCTTCTAAGGAAAAGCGGGTGCTTGTTCTTCACGACAACCACGAGACTCACTGTTCAATGGAATTAGTAATGTACTGTCGTCAAAATGGACTCGTTTTGCTGACTTTCCCACCACATACAACTCATAGGCTACAGCCTCTTGACGTTGCAGTTTTCGGGCCCTTCAAATCACGTTTAAGAGCCACGTTTAACACTTGGTCAGCAAAACATCCAGGGAAAGCTATTTCCATTTCTGATATCGCTGGACTTTCTTGCGAAAGTAGCTTTTACTCGCAAAAAATATTTTATCTGAATTCAAAAAATCTGGATGCTTTCCACTAAACGAAAGCGTTTTCAGCGATGACGAATTTCTACCAGCATCTGTCACTGATATCTCGATCGAAAACGGCCCCAATAGTATCGAAGGAGTACCACATACAAATGAAAACAAGCTCGAAAGTGTCACCAATGTTGCCGAAGAAGTATCACTTCAAATTAGAACAAGAGGGCCTAAGTCTGGAAATTTAAATTGCTCACCAGTAACACCAGAACAAGTGCGGCCGTACCCAAAAGCATTGAAAAGGGGTCCAACAAAAAAAGGCAGAAAGAAAAAGTGTCCTTCAATTTTGACCAGCACTCCAGAAAAGGACCGAATATTAGAAGAAAGAGCTGAGAAGGAGCGAAAACGGCAGCTTAAAGAAAAAGTAGAAAAAACCAAAACTGTAAAAAAAGTAAAAATGTTCGTTGAGCCATCATCATCCGAAGATGATGAACAGGAAGCAATGTATATCGACTCGGACCAAGATCGGAACATCTCAATGAAAGAAATTGACCCATTAGAAATCGGCCCACCAGAAGTAATCGAAGAAGGTGACTATGTTCTTGTAAGAATTTATGGCAAAAAGGTTCCTAAGTTCTTTGTTGGAGTGGTAATGAGGAAAATGGTCGAATCTGGTAAGCTTTTCTTCAGATTCATCAAAAAAAATGTGCCTCAGGGGGAAATAGTTTCGTTTTTCCGGAGAACGCAGATTAAAGTTTCATTGACGGGAACCAAATTGCAACAAAACTACCAAATGCTACCAAAATGCCCGGAACATGCCTGGTGGCGGGCATATGGACAGAAAAGGTTTGTTGATGGAATCATGAAGAACTTTATAACGTGAAGTTATACTTAGTATATAATTGGACATAATTGAGAGGAAGCCTTAGCTTATCAGATGGTAAAAAAAAAGTATTTTTATGTTATAATCAAACTGTAGACAAAAATAAAAGATTTATAAAATCTGTTCACAACCTCCCCTGTTGATGATATACAGGGTGTCCCAGTTATCTTAATTGGGAATGGATAAACATTAAATGTTATAAATGAGGTAAATAACGGTTGAATCTTAAGTTCAAACACTATTGTTGTTTTAAATTATAGTACTTAATTTAAATTTAATGAAGTGCCAATATCAGGTCTGTTCCCGTACTTTCTGGATTAAAATTTATAGATTCTCAGATTTCAAGGAGTGGGGGTAAAAATCTGTCAGAGAGAGGTGCAAAAGTACAGGAACGCATTAACAACAAAAAATTAAAAAAGTATGTGGAAATTTCTTACTCTGTCGAAAACTACGAAAAATCTTCGTACTGGAACAGGATTTGACTGATTTTCGTAGTCTTGCGCTGTTTTAGACAGTAGGGGAACAGACCTATGAATAGATTCGATGAGTTACCCACACGTGAGCATGCAAAGTATATATAACTGGCCATGGGAGAAACATGGATTTTCTAAGTCCAGGGCAGAGATGGACATTGTCTGTCCTTGTGATTTGTTGACTATCATTGCGAACCCCAAACGAATCGGAAATTAAAGCCGTTTGAATAAGATTATACAGTAGTAGTAATCGCACCCAAAACGAGCAAGAGAAACAAGAGAAATATAAAAACTTTTACAAAAAAATTCACATTTTATAGGTTGAACATTTCCGAAGTTCACATTATAGAGATGACAATGTAAAGTTTTGCCGATTCACATTTTAGAGAAATTCACATTATCAGTAATTCACATTATCGAGGGACTACTGTATGTAGTCGAGGATGGTATCATTGAGATACATGGCAACAGAACGATTTCTCCCCTTAAACTTTCCGTTCAAAATGATTGCTTTAATACTATTTAAAGTTGCATTACCTGAGTGGGTTTAAACTACGGAGCAGAACTTTCGACGAACCAAGCCAATTTTGGTTCAAGTAATTATATATTAATTACCGAGAGTGCAGATTGTAAATATAGAAATTGTTAATAACAAAATAGAAGACTAGAAACAAAGTACTGACTGTTTTCCTATTTTGCAAGGCTTCCTGCAAGAAAAATCTGTTCAAGATCTGAGTTAAAGATTACTTACTTAGTTGGCGCAACAGCTCGAGGTGAACCTGGGCCTGCTTCTCGCAACCATTTGTGTGTGCGTGTTATATTTTTGCACGAATGGAAGGGACCTACAGTTTTTTGCCGACTCCGAACGGCGAATTGAGAAGCTCAATCGTGACAAATGATACTCTTTGATGCTTGTCAGACATTCGAAAGAGGTGGGCACTGTGAAAAACGTTTAGGTGTTTGCGGCGGGATTCGAACCCAAGACCGCTGGCTCAGTAGTCCGACGCACTAACCACTTGCGCTACGGTGCCCACTATTTAAAGATTGCAATTGATATTATTTCATCACTTATCGACATTAAGCATCCATTTGGATAAATATTTTCTAGAGAATCTTGATCAATACGACTGGATTATAGATCCATTCCAATCGACCCCCATCTGCACTTTCAATAGTCGAGAAAGAACAACTGCTAGACCTATCTTGTGATACGAGCCTTAAACTACGTTTCAGCAAAGCCAAACTATTTCAACTCTGGAGCAATGTATCCCAGGAACATCTTACTCTCAGTACTACAGCTTTGAAGATCCTTTTACCGTTTGCTACGTCATACTTGTGTGAAACTCGCTTTTTTGCAGTTGCAGTAATCAATTCGGAATACAGGCTACAAATCAATTTAGAAAAAGAAATGAGAGTAGCGATTTCAAAACTTCAGCCCCGATCGAAGAAGTTATGCTCCCATTGATTGCTTTATTATATTTTCTAATAAATAACAATAATTAAGATTCTATATTCTTTAGAGTATTCTTTAATTAAATAATAAATAAAGTAATCTTAATATCTGCTAGAGCTACACGCAGGTGTCTTCTTTTAGTAGGGCGTCGGAAAAAAATTACAGCCTGTAAAGGGAGTCGCAGTATAAAAAAGATTGGGAACCCCTGCCTTAGGATATTGGTTTCTATCTCTTATTCAAATAATGGCCATATTCAGTATGAAAATTAGGATATCATGTATTTAGAAAAGTCCAAATTTCACAATTTCAGGTTAAAAGCAAAACAACTAAAAAGTCTTGTATTTTGCCTGTTGAAAGAAATATGACACAGGTAAACCATTAAAAACGAGTTGTAGTGAAAACCTAAAACAGTTAATTAAAATCAAGTCTCAAAAAAAAAAAATCCTGCGTACAGCAAACAAGGCTAGTACTATAGTATTTCGACAGTTTTCAATGCAAGAGCAGCTCCCATAATATTTAACACTGGATACTTCGAAACTAACTCATGCTAGTTATTCTTGATTTGCTTTCATTCATTTAATTTCTTTTCAGTCAAAAAGGATAAGAAGAAAAAGAAGCGAGTAGCATCTTCAGATGACGAGGGTTCCTCTGGAGTTTCGGAGACTGACAAGAAGAAACGCAAAGACAAAAAGAAGAAAAAGGACAAAAAACGCTCTAAGGAAGAAGAGTACGCCACTGAATACATGAAATGATTACATCCATGTGCAATTTGTATTCGCTTTTAGAATAAAATTATAATATCTACATTCCACAGCTCAGAAGAAGAAGAACATATTACCGATGGGAAGGGCATTAATAATGGAACTGAAGCCTTAGAAGAGGGAGAAATACATCCATCAGTTAATATAACCAAAATTGATCCAGATGAGATACCAGAAGTGAGTTTTACACATTCCCAGCAGCAAAGCAATGCTAACTATATAATTATAGGTGTCCAATAAATTCCTCATGCGTGGTGGAGCAAAGCGTGATATTTCACGCGAAAGTCCTTCACGTGAAGATAACCGTAAGGAACGTTTCCGTGATGAAGGGTTTCAAAATAGACGTGATGGTGGTCGTAATGCTTTTGGTTGGTCCAAGAAGAGAGTACCCACGTCCCGTAGTGGTCGTGTGGTCAAAGGACGTGGTGTTTTCGTAAGTTTTCCTTTATTTGTAGACAATAACAGCTATTTAATACGAAATATTTTACTTTGTGTTCGCAGCGCTATCGGACACCATCTAGATCTCGCAGTCGTTCTCGCAGCGTTACTCCACCTCACTGGAAACAAGCTCAAAAGAGAACTATAAAACTCTCCGATTTAGAGAAAATGGAAGAAGAGAAACAAATGCGCGATGAAGAAATCAAGAGGCGTGAGGTGGAACGAAAGAAGCGTCACGAAGAACTCGCTAAGGATACAAAAAAGTCGTTCTACGAACTGGACCACTCAACCACATACGATAAACCTGTCGTGAATAAGAAACGCAATGATTCAGATAGAGAGAAACGGGCCGAACACAATTCACCGCAGAACACAAGTGCCGAAAGCTTGAAAGAGAAGTCAATTGAAAGGGATCGTAAAAAACACGTCGATTTGAATGCTTTAGATTATGAGGACCAAGCTGGAAGTGAAAATGAAGAGAAGGACTCACCGCGCGTGAAAGTTTCAAAACGGTCACCATCCGAAGCGAAATCGTTTAATGGAGATGCAAAAGACAAGAAAGAAGATCCCGACAAAAGAGACCGCCGTGCTTCACCTCGTGGTCGCTCGCCAGAAATGAGAGATCGTCGCCGTCGATCAAATTCGAGAGATCGTGACAGACGTAATCGATTTCCCGCGAGGCGACCTGACTTTAGGTCTCCACGTCGTCGTAATTTCGGTCGGCGTGGTGGCTTCGGTGGCGGAGGAGGAGGTGGAGGTGGAGGTGGCTTTATGGATCGCCGTCGGCAAAGATCGCGTTCATTTGATCGTTTCCGTAATCGTCGATCGCCAATAAGACGCCGATCATCTATTGAACGCCGATCACCTGTCGATCGACGATCACCCATTGATCGCCGTCGTCGTCCGAACCGATCTCGTACTCGCAGCCCACGCAGAAGGCGTGACAGCCGAAGTGACCATAGCCACGAGCGCAGATCTTCGAAATCTCGTTCACCTAGCAAACCAAAGCGATCGAATACATCTCGGGATCGCGTTGAGAACAAACGCTCCTCTAAATCGAGATCTCCAAAGAAAACATCTCCACTACCTCAAACCACTGACAATACAACAAATCTTGAAGATCAAGAGAAATTGGCTAAAGAAAAAATGATAAAGCGAGCCGAAGCATTGCAACTATTCAAAGATCACATGCGCAAGGAGATCGCCAAAGAGGAAGAACGACGCGCTGAAAAGCAACGCATCGAAGATGAAGAAAAAGAAAGAAATGCTCGGGAGCTTCTTGATTTAGAGAAATTGAAGAGGGAAACTCTAATAAAACTACAAGACAACGAGAAAACAAAGAAGGCGTCCTCAGCTACCCCAAAGTCCGATGAAAAGAAAGAAAAAGACGAGAAGCGAACGCCGTCAAAAGACAAGAAAAAGAAGCGCAGCAAGAAATCAAAGAAACACTCGAGATCATCAAATGATTCTGACTCTGATTAGGGACAGTTGGAATGGATTTAAAAAGAAAGTGCAATTTTAAATTGCATTAAAAGATTAGGGAGTAGAATTTGTGTACAAACCTTGTAGCAAGTGCATGAATATTTTCAGTTACGAAAACAAATAAAATATATATAAATCTATACTTAAAGGAAATTTTGTGTTTATGTATTTATATTTTAAATGAAACATGTTATAAGATACAATGTAAGGCTTTCAGAATTCATAAGGCTCTGTCTATGAAATGGCAAATCCATCGTTTCCTTATTTCCTAAAGGATTTTAGAATGTGTAATAATGCATAATACCAACACAAACACCTCTCGTTCCTGTCCTTTATCTGCTCGCGCTGTGTGTTAACATTATAAGGGTATTCATATCTACTTTAGCGTGTGTAAATTATAAAAAAAAAAACATGTGAAAGGGGTTGCTAAAGGACATCTCACTAGTGGGGTATACTCTTCGTTGGGCTCGTCTAGTAGAAAACGCCGAAATCATTGAATCTATACTAACATCGCATCTTGTATGAGAAATTGGTGGACGTACAAATGCTTGATAGCAAATATATTTAATAACCGATCTTGACAGTTGAACGCTCTTGGCCTGAATGCATAGCTCCTGAAATTCTAACAATTGATCTTTCCAGTTGTTGTAGGTATATGTACCTTCATATGTATACATACAGATACTATGTACAATTGAAGGGGTTATTGCAATAACATGATAAGTCCCAAAAGCAAAATATTGAGAAAAAGGCGTTACAAAGAGAAACTAGCTTCTGAAGGTTCAGTATCACCTTTTGGAAAATAAATCTTTATCAACAACACTATTTTCATAAAAATCGTCGGTATCACTTGTGTTTCTGTTTAAGTCCTAATTTATGTGTAAAATGCCTGAAAAATTACGTAAATAGTACCTATATGATAACCGTAATGCTAAAGAAAAGTTAATGCACAAATTATTGCGAAAAACTTCACAAATAATCTTCAATCCTTAAATTAATACTTTTTTCGTTCATGATTAACTTTGTTCTCATAATTTTTTATGTATTTATGTGTGGTGAAATGGGTAGGTACAAATACAAACCGTGTATGACAAAACCGTGTACAAAAAAACACTGCAACGAATGTTTTCGCTAAATCCAAAAAAAAAAATGGAAAAACCGTTTTCACACCAAAAATAGTAGAATTCGTATTAAATCAAAATAAAAACCAGCCTTACCGGCCTTTAAAGATTAAAAAAAGAAACGTACCTCAACACTCAACTGTTTGAATTTTTCGAACAAAAATTTCATCCAACACTCATTTACCGACATTCGATTGAAAGCTTTCCGCCTCTTTGTCTTTTATACTACATTTATCGCTTTCGAAAAACTTGCATTACCAAACAATTGAAAGCGCAATACGCAATAAATGATAACATAAAGAAATTGTAATATATCACAACTTTGCCCGTTGCCATTTGCTGGTGCGGCAATTGCACAACATAACACATTATGTACTTACAAAAGTAATCGCACATGTTTTCGCACTCTCATTATTTATTTTATAACTTCTTTCTTTCTCTTCTCATTTCGCATTTGTTTATTGTTTATATGTACATATATTGAAAATTGGTTTTTGTTGAAAAAAGCTTTAATTTTTGATTCACTCTTCCTTGTAATTTAAGCTCGCAATCACAACAACAAAACAGCAACAAAAGCCAATTTACTATTTACAGAGAATTTGCAATGCTTTTGTTTTTGTTTTTCGTTTGCTCTTTCTTGGTTTTGCCGGCTGAACTTTCTGCCGCTCTGCTTTGCTCTCAATAAATTCAGTTTGTCAATGGCGTACTTTGCGTCAGGATCGTGTTCGCGGATCCTTCGGTTAAAACTTAATTTCTTACGATTTTCCTTGTTTCTTTATTTTACTCCATTCAAGTGCGCTGTAAAGTGAAAATTCGCTAAAATCATAGAATTTAATAACAACCGCTTATTGTGCCTAACGGGATGCGGTGGTGACATAATAATTATTCAACCGCAGAAAAAAGGGAGTCAAAAGAAAAGTGCGAACGGGGTGACAAAAGTTAACCAAAACCATGCAAAAGAATGAAACAAATGTAAATTTGTTTTATGTGCGGAATTAGAAAGTTGAAACTTCCTGCACACGAATTAGAAATAAGGAAGTATTAATAAGGACGGCAGTTGGAAAAAAACGCGATGTCCGTAATCCGTGTGCGAAAAAAAATCCAGCAACAACCAAACGAAATCGAAAAAATACGTCGGAATTTTGAGTATGCGTACCAATACCAAGTGAATAAAAGGAGGTGAAAAACAAAAAAAAAAAAACAACGCCAAAAATTATACCAGAACGAGTAGAGGAAGAGCACACAGCGAAACAACAACAAACAACAAATACTGCCAAAAATCAACAACACAAAAAAAAAAAAACTTCCATCACTCCTGTTTTTTTTGTTTTTTTTTTATTCATTTGAACTTTTTGTTGGAGTTTCGTTTTCTTTTCGTTCGTTGATTTGAGCCGCGCGCAGCGCCCATTCCCATTCCTCTTTCGTCTATTTTGTTTATTCAAACTTTTCTCCGTTTTGTTTTTCGTCGATTTGTTTTGTTGTGGCATTGATATTTTGTTGGTCCTCAAAATTATTGTTTATTCATAATTTATTGTGTTTCCTTTTTTGTGGGGCAAAATACTCGAAAGCCAAACATCATGCTTTGCGTACGCAAAAGAAGCACATTGAATTCCCATTGATGGTGCAGTGGTTGAAAAAAAGAGTAAACAAAACAGAAAGGACAAACTTATTGTATTTACTCCCCTTTCCCCCACGAAAATTTGTGTGTGATATGATAATTGTTGAATTTGTCACTACACTACTACTCTTAAAGGCCTTTCATCGTGTTCTGTAGTGTGTGATTTCTTGTGGTACTTATCAAAACGATATTGTTCAAATGTCAAAATCAGTGTGTCAAAGTTTATTAATTAAATGTTGTTTCAAATTGTTAACTTCCATGTCCAACATAAGCGAGTAGTAGAAAGAAACTTTGAGATAAAAAAAGTATAGTTTTTTTTATATCACAAACACAAATGTGTAGAAAGAGAAAAATTCTAATTTTATGGCGATGTTTTTTTTTCCCCATAATGGATTAGTGTTGTTACTAATTGGATATATTTTAGTAACATTGCAAAATGGATTAATTAGCAATAGCATAACAGGTAAGTGAAGCGCTTAATAATGTAGATATGTGTACATACATAATGTACATATTTATTTCCTTCTCACTCTGTTTTTAACAGATCAAATTAATTATCCTCCAAAGGGAATTATTTTTTTTTTTGTTTTAATTTTTGTGCTTTGAATTCGGCGAAAAGAATCCCGAAATTCGAAACTCGCATCGTCAAACTAGGAGGGGAACCTCTTCCTATGTACGTACATTTATATATGGCAATTGAAAAGAAAAGCTTAGTTAAGTGTTGCCAGTGGCAGGTTCTTATCACAAATAGGTTTTATATTTAAATATGTACCTATGTAGGTACATTCATTTTAGAAATAACTTTTTGTTATTAAGGACACAATCTAATACAGCTAAAAGCTCCATTCTTTAACTCGGCGCTATGTTTATAGGTCTAGCTTTAGAACTATTCCAGCAGATAGGTGGTTCTATCCTAAAGTGTCATTTGCAGATAATTCATAGAATAACGGAAGAACCTCTTCCTGGTACTTACCTGGCAATCATGGTAAAGCAAATCCAATCTCCTACAAATTGTTTCAAAATTATCCCAGAGGATTCTCAATCGTTGACATTATTACGATTACTCTGGCGCATTTTACTACGCCATTTTGTAGATCTCGGTGAAATAAGCACAAAATATAAAGTGAAAAATATTGATTGATCGCTTAGTTTAGGAAATATCGAGGTTTACCGTTTGAAATACATACATTTCAGAAATGACATTCAGACAAGCGTACACATTGTCAGATACATATTCATATTGTATGTATATCCGCGTCCGCCCGAACACCAAATTATCAAAAAAAAAAAAAAAAAATTAAACCCATCCGACATGTCTGTCCGATCGGACGTTTCTTGAGTACATACTTGGTGACTGGTAATTTTATGTAAAATTGGTCGCTGTGGCCGTGGTGTTCAGTGCGTTGGACTACTTCGCATGCTGCCCGGGTTCAATCCCAGCAAAACACCTAAAAGTTTTTTCACGGTACCACCTCTTTTGAATGTCTGACAAGCAATCAAGAGTATCATTTGTCGTGAGCAGCTTCTCAACTCGCCGTTTGGAGTCGGCAAAAAACTGTAGGTCTCTTCCATTTCGTGGAAAAAATAACACGCACAAATGGTTGCGAGAAGCTAGGCTTGGTTCTGTATTTTAGGACTGCTGAGTGCTGCCGCCGTATATGTATTTATATTAATTTACTTAAAACTGCCAAAATACAAGAGCAAAGAACGCTTACAACCTGCGGTTGCATGCGACTAATTGTATGGAAATCGTATGGTGTGTGTACTGCGTACAGCTGTTGTACAACCGTGGTATAAATTTCATTCACGTTTGTGATTTTGTCGGTCAATGTGTATGGGATGTCCTCAGCAAGGAGTACAGTAACAAATGTTTACGAGAAGATGCCTTGGAAAAATTAAAGGAAAAGTGTTCGGAGCTGATCCCGGCTGTTGATAGATTAAAAGTTTAAAATATAATAGGGGTATTCACGCTTTTGTGTATCTAGTCTTGTAAAAGTATAAAAATGTATTTTTTTACACCAAAGAGTGAATGCACTTTTTCGTATTTGTAGCAACCCTGAAGCTTTGTTTTTTGTTTACAAAATAAGAATTTGGGAAGATATTTTAATGCACAATGCCAAAACCAACGATGAAAGCAAAATCAAAAACATTTATTTGTATTCCAAATGAATCCTTTAACTTATTTTTATATTTCCATTTTTATCATATTTAATTTTTCTATCAACTGATTCAATTCAAATTCTTCTTTTTTTCTGCTCTTCTTTCTTCTTTAAATTTAGATTTTTTATCAAATTCAAATTCAAATTCCTTCTCCATTTTTTCTTCTTCAAAATTTAGTTTTTTTTCTTGCAATTCGACACCGAATCCCTTTTCCAAAAGTTTTTTTATCACACACTATTTTTTTATTTAAAGGAATTTAATTAATTACGAGAATAAAATACATTTGAAAAGCTGTCAGAAATGTATACTTAAAATTTACAGTTTTACACGACTCTAGGTTACAATAGGGCCTGGAGTATTGCAAAAGTGTAAAAGTGTAAAAAAAAATGACAGCTAGTGTATTTTGTTGTTGAATTGTGATAAAATATTATTACACTTTTACACTTTTACTCTTTTACAAGACCATATACACCGAAGCGTGAATACCTCTAATATTTATTTTAGCATAGTAAAAGATTTTTTTTTTTAATTTTCTATATGAAACAAAATTCTGGTTGTATGGAAATCGCACGCAAATTGTATAGTGTGTGTGCTACATACACTGGTTGTACCGATATCGGTACAACTCGCGGTTGTACAACGATAGTATCGTGTATTTCCCGCTTAAGAAGCAGTAAACATTTCCGTTACACCGGCGTTAAAGCGAATGAGAGTGTCAGTTCTGAATGAACAAAACGAATAATATGTACATCTGGAATTTGGGGTGACACTTTTTGTTACTGACTGACGATCAGTCTTTGTTTTCGCTCGATTCTGTATACACAAATTTCATCATTCAAAAAGCAAGCATACGTAGAGAGAGAGGGTCGAAAAACCACAACAGCGATGATTTGAGTGTCACTCACACTCGCCTCAACACACAAGACTGATATCAGTTTTGGGTGACGCTCTTGTTTGGCGGTGTTTACCCGCTTTTACTGTCTACTTTGCTCGATTGCGCTTTGAATCTTTAATTCTGTCTTCATATCTCCATATGCATCTTACCATTATTAAGAGGAGCAACAACTGCTGTACCATTTTAGCAATTGTAAAAAAAACATAAGTTTACATACCTACATACATAAGTACATACATCCCAGTAGGAAATTACTGCTTACAAACTCGATTCTATAAGTGCTGATTGGTAGCGACCAGGATTTACTTTCCTTATTACAGGGAATCAGTTTATTCAGCAGTGGAAATTGGTTATTGAATAATAACAATATTGAGTTAAATTATTGTTATTATTAATTAATTATAAAATTAATAAAACCGAAAAATACTTGTACCGCTCAATGACAAACTTCAAATGATACAACATCGAAATAATTTTCGACGGGTTTGGTCATGATTGGATCTGTCTAAGTTGAATAACTGTATTTTCGTTTCAGGAATGCTTTTGAGAGAAAAAGAACTTACAAATGTAATGCCTGGTAAGCAATAAAGTAATGGCATCGATGTTAAATTGTAATAATATTTTACATAAGATTTTCGATGCGGTACATCTTCGCTTACTAGGCGTTCCTTTGGTAAGATCTTTCATTTTCAATATACTCTTTAAAGAAATATGCACTTACCATGGAAGCAGTTACATATTTTCCCACTGTGATACACCTCCTCAGCTTGCGTATTGCAGATCATCTTCCTCTTCATTAGAGTTATTGCAACGAAACTTTTAGACTCTTCGTTCTGATGTTTGGAGTTTTGACCAACTTTTAGCTATTTGATGGTTTTATAGACGGTACTATTTTGGAGCTGGTGGTGTCATGCTGGAAATTTTGTGTTTCTATAGTCTTTAGCCACGCCAGCCAGTCATGGTTATACGTTTTTTTCACACCAGATTATTTTAGTGAGACGCAACAGTGAATCAATAACATATTTTTGAAGTTGTAAAATACAGTCAATAACACAAACGAAAAATCCTCGCGGTTCATATGTATACCAACAAGAAATTTTAAAGATTTAAATAAGAATGAGCACTCAAGCTCACCTAGAGACTACACAAAGCATTCCCAACGTACAGATCTGCCGCCTTGCCATTAGAAAAGCAGAAAAGCTTACGTAGAGTGATGTCATCCATCCGCAAAATATTACAGATTTGCTGTAATTTTTTTTTTGTTTTTGTTGTAAAGACTGGGAGACATCTCCTCTTACAGCATCCATGTGATGGAAAAATAGATTCATCCTATTTATCTAATCTAAATAATATATAACCTATTAGAAAATCGAAAATCGACCTGTGGAATAATGCCAACACATCAACTTGTAATAGAAATGGATTGAAAATACATACAATACTAATGCCCTGTGTCCTCTAGAGGATTTTAATAAAATGAAACCGCTAGTCGTTATATCAATCAATCAACTGACAAATAATAAAACAAATACTTTGAGCTGCCAGATAATGACTGTTGGTAAAACTTGTATCATAGAACATTGGCAACACCACCCATTCCACCATGGTGATTTAGGAGAATGCAAAACTAGAATATGTGAGAGGACTCCCTCTCTTTTACTCTGAGACTAAGCTTGAATTTCAAATGAGCCGGTTTAGAATTTTTCAGTTTTCGGTGTCTGTTTTGTTTTTCTTTTGTTTATGTCGATGTACTTTGTTTCTTCATTTTTTCTTTTGGCATATGTATTTTGTTGGTGTAAAGAGCAAGTAGGAGAGCAAATAACTCAAAATGGGGCGAATTAATTGTTTTTTTTTTTGGTATAGGTATGTATAAAATAATGTCGTCACTCTTCTCGTTTCGTAGCAATTTTTTTTTTATCGGAATTGTTGGTTGGATTTTTATATTGTGGTCGAGTTGAAGAGATATTGATGGTAAGTTTAGGCTTTAGTGTTAGGTTTAGGTAGAACAAATACTATGTATGTAGGTCTAGGTATGTATGTATGTACAGTGGTGGAAAAAATAATAGAAACAAATGTTTACAAAATGCTCAACAACCAATAACTGCAATTTGGTCTTTCTCCGAAACCAATTTCATATTCAAATGCTACCTAACAGTTCTTTGAAATGGTGCAGTAATTAGCTCTAATTAGTTTTTTTGTTTTCGCCTAGCAGGAAAGAATGCGAGCGAAAGGGTTTTTTTTGGCTGGAAAAAATAATAGAAACAAACGATTACCACAGTCCGCATCAGTGGTTCTGAAGTACAGTTTTTTTTAAAAACAAAATAGTCATAGATTTGTTTAGCTGGTGTTTAAGTGTTATTTAGAAGAAAAAAATAAACATTTAATATCGAAATTTTGTGAAAATGGGTCGTGGAGTCCACTGTACAAATTCTGAGCGTAAGTTGATAAGGAAGTTGAGAAAAGACGGCAAAACGATGGATGAAATAGCTTAGGTCATAAAGTGTTCTAAAAAAAAGTGTTCACAGCTCTCCATTCAACTCCCAAAATAGAAACCAGAGGCAGAAAACGACAAACAACTCCACGATTTGACAAACTGCTGGTACGACTGTGTAAGAATAAGCCGTTTTCTTCTTCCACAGAACTCAAAAATGAATTGAATGCACCAGTTACAAGCCGAACGGTAAGAAATAGACTAAATGAAGCAGGCCTTCCTGGAAGAAGTCTCAGAAAAGTTCCATACTTGACCAAAAAAATTTTAAAACAGGGACTAATTTTCGCCAACAAACACCTCCACCGTGATAATTGGAACAACGTCTTATGGTCGGATGAAACCAAGATCAATTTGTTCGGTTCCGATGGGAAGACGTACGCAAAAAAATAAATAAATATTTGGCTTCAGCAGTCCTAGGTAGAACCAAGCCTAGCTTCTCGCAACCATTTGTGTGTGCGCGTTATATTTTTGCACGAATGGAAGGGACTTACAGTTTTCTGCCGTCTCCGAACGGCGAGTTGGGAAGCTTTTACATGACAAATGATACTCTTGAATGCTTGTCAGGCATCCGGAAGAGGTGGGCACTGTGAAAAACATTTTAGGTGTTTGCAGCGGGATTCGAACCCAAGACCGCTGGCTCAGTAGTCCGACGCACTAACCACTTGCGCTACGGTGTCCACTGAAGACGTACGTTAGATGACCAAAAAACTCCGAATTCGATCCCAAATTTACAAAAAAGACAGATAAACATGGTGGAGGCAATGTTATGATTTGGGGGTGCTTTTCAGCATCTGGGGTTGGTTCACTTTTCTTGATAAAGGATAAAATGTGTGCTGTACTCTACGTTGAAATCTTAAACACTGTAATGCTGCCATATGCTGAAGAGGACATGCCTATTAAATGGGAGTTTATGCAGGATAATGATCCAAACAGTTGGCTAAAGAATGGTTTCATCGAAACAAAATTGATGTTATGTACATGTGGCCATCACAGTCCCCCGATCTTAACCCGATAGAACACCTATGGGGCGTTCTCAAGCGCGAGATTGGAACTATGGTCAAATAAACAAAATGCACGGCGCTCTATACCTCCCGAAACTTGTGCCAAGGTGGTCCATGGGACCAAGATGTGAAGCTGTTATTAAAAATAAAGGCGCAACGACCAAATATTAAAAGGATATTAGACACCTACTGTAAATTTATTCTTCATAAAACAAAACGCAAAAAAATAATTTGTTTCTATTTTTTTTCCAGGTCAAAATCGAGGAAATCCAGAGCAAACATTTTTTCACCATTTGTCTTTTGTTTTTATTAAAAAATGTTATATTAAATTTCTGCAGTACATTGTACCAAATCTGTTACTTAGTTGGCGCTACAGCTCGAGGTGAACCGGGCCTGCTTCTCGCAACCATTTGTGTGTGCGTGTTATATTTTTGCACAAATGGAAGGGACCTACTGTTTTTTTGCCGACTCCGAACGGCGAGTTGAGAAGCTTAATCGTGACAAGTGATACTCTTTGATGCTTGTCAGGCATTCGAAAGAGGTGGTACCGTGAGAAAAACTCTTAGGTGTTAGACCCGGCCAGGAGTTGAACCCGGGCAGCATTGCGTGGTAGTCCAACGCACTAACCACCACGGCCACGGCGACCACCAAATCTGTTAGTATGTGTTTAATTTATGATTTTTCCCGAATACTTCGTATTTTTCCAATAAACGGCGAAGAACCAGCTTGTTTCTATTATTTTTCCCACCAGTGTATGTACATATTATGAAGGTATGTACAGTGAAATCTCTCTTATGTCTTATGTCCGCTTATGAGAGCGCCTTTTGTCGATGAAAATACTGAAAAATTAACTGGAGTTGCCTTTATGCCTTATAAGAATCCCATTTCTGGGGCATATTTAGAATAATAAAAACAGGAACAGCCTGCTAAGTGAAGGGCCTCGGTATACATATGTATGTAGTATCGACATCGACAGCTTTATACCTATCATCTTTTTGTATCTGCAGAGGAGTTTGCCTTTTTTTGGGAGAATGCATGGAGGTTACATTTTAGCTGCACCCCCCCACTCCCACGGTAGGTAGCACCATGACAGAAATAGAAAGATTGATAGCTAATTCCAAAGTAAGCTTGCCATGCGTCGCCAAGAAAAAAACTGCAAATTAAGAAATATTCGCCCAGATTCCATGTTGACGTTAGGGGTTTGTACGGTGGGAAACAGCCATGTCGCGCAATGTAAACTTCAGTTCAGCGACTTCGCCTGTCTTAACAGTCAACGGTTTAAGATGCTAGTTTGGGACCTTGTATAAAGCAGGCTGCTCATCTCTGTATGGTGTCAAGTAGACGAAGAGAATGTTGGGTGTTGAACTCTATACCTAGAAGCAATATTAAAGCCCTGGCCTTTTGATGTTTGTATACATCAAGAGGTCTAAATTTGTATGGAAATCTGTTTATTCCTTTATGGAAATCGGTTGAATGCGATAGTGTCTCAAGACTCGCAAGCACAAAACCACCAATAGAATTGTGTACTTTCCTTACAAGCTGGCTTGTCATTGTCTTACTATTTGTCCAATTAAACTACTTTTCTACTCTTAGTTTCCAAATCCAAACCTCGATTAAAATCTTCAGATTTGAGACATTTAATATGTACCCTCTTGGGTGCATCCATCATGCTTATCCGAATGCCTTTCTGCACTATATCGAAGTAGGTACATATGTATGTACATAAAAACCTATTCCACGCAGTTGAGTTCTTCCAATAACTCGCTCTAAAATAAGAATGTCCGTGTTCAAATGGTTATTCTTGTATACTAAGCTAACATACCTACATAAACCTGATTTCTTTCTAAAAAAAAAAAATATATAAAAATAAACCTTGACAATCACGCCATTATGCAATCTTCCGTATACCATTTAAATTCAAAAGAAGTCATCTCCGCTAGCAGTCACCTCTGTCTACCTTTGTGTATATCCGGCTACATCCGGTATATCGTCTGTTGCAATATTAATTAATACTCATTATACCAACTATAGTCATTTATTTATAGAAGAAACAGTCAAATTGTCACGTAATTTCTAATCAACAGGAACAGACTGAAAGAAAAGTATTCTTAGAAAAAATTTAACTCACGCAGCATACCAACGAACACACCATAGACCACGAGACCACTTCAAGAGACAACCGGTCATAACCGAATTCCTTTCTTACTACTTTATTTAAGAAAAAAAAAAACCAAATATATTAACCAACAAGAGAAGAAGAAAATAACAAATTTAATTTAAATCACTGTATCGAGGTCAACAATTATTATGTTATGTTCGCGTTGTTTTCTGTGGAACTCTTTAAGTGGAAGCCACATCATTCATCATAGAACATCGCCACATCGGTCATTTAAGTCATGATCATGATGGGGGCAAATAAAAAAACATAGAAATACAGACTTCAATTAAAAAAATATTTGCTATAGTTAATTAAATTTATAATTTATTAGTTATTTAGTATACATTTATTGTGCTCTGGAAAACTGGTGAAATTGGCCAAAAATTTGCATCTAGCTGCTCTGTGTGAAAAATGAAACAACAAAAAAAGATGGAATAAAATAACGCTTAAGGCGGACATTCGATTCGCGATCAAGTTTTTTGTTCAAAATTTGGATTTCTAATGCATATGGTCGAAACCATTTGATTTGGTATTCAAATTTTTATTTGCTAATAAACAGTCTGGCTCCGTTCGATGTTGTCTCTGAAACCCCCTCCGTACTGGATGGTGATGAGAGACTTGTGTCTGTTTGTTAATAGATAAATCATAGGACGACTCTTGGTTCGCTTTATATAAATATATTCTGCGTGCTTTAAGACTGGCAGACGCATGTTCGCAAGTTTTATTTATTTTTTTAAATCACTTTTCGCATACTGAAACGGGACAATTTGATGAGTGAAGTTATTCAATCCCGGGCCACACACTTTATGTGAGTGCTTGTGTGAAATTTGACTTGTTGTTCAAATCTTGATCGAAACGCATATATATGTAAATTACTATATGTACATACATCGGCCATTATTAAGTCATGGAAAGTTGGAACTTTTAGTTTAAAAACAGAAATCAGTCTCTAGAATTCTTGATCCGCTTCACTTTGCGCTTGACTGTTCTGAATTGGATTATTTAAAATATTTGACAATGAAAACTATCACGTGTTCCTAGGTAGAACGAGGTGCCCAATCGGAATTATATGTTTATTTGTCGATTTTATGCATAACGAACGTCTAGACAGGGATTTTTTTTATTTTGGCTAGACTTTGTAGGCATGATAAGAATCACTGCTTATGCCAGATTGGGATAGTTAAGGTGAAAGCGAAACCTAAAGAAATGTGAAAGGCGGATCTTGACATTCTAATTTGAAGCCACGAGACAGTCTCGGGTCAAATAAAAGGGGTGTAAATGGCTTTGATTTTAGGTGCAGAATAACTATGGCTTCTTGGTAGGCTAAAGTTTTTAGTGTAAACCTTATACGGACTCTTATGGCGAATTCGGAGCTAACCTTTAAAAAGCTAGCTTAGAAGCAAACAGAAAAAAAAAATAATGTGTGAGAAAGTCAATGAGTTCACCTATCTCGGAGTCAATGCCAATTCCAAAAGGAACAAGATTGACCCTTTGCTTGTCTATATGGAACTGTGCATATAAATGGAGAAGGAAAAAGCATTGCGGCTTTGGGATGGAACAATCGTGCAAATTGAGAATAGCCATCGAGCCTAGAGGGTCTTCCAAAACAATGATGACAAGTGAAAAGTCAGCACAATTTGTAGAGTCAAAATTAAACACTTACTCTTTCACGTTATAATGTTTTTTTTTTATAAAAAAAAAATGTTTTAATAAAAAACAAAAAAGGAAAAGTGTGCAACTATATTTTCGAGAAAAAACAAAACAATCACCCCAATTATGCAAGTCGTATCTCGTATCTCACTTCAAGTCGTACTCGCATCGTATTGTATTTCGTTTGTTATTATGCAAGTCGTATGCGTTGAATACGACTCCATATAAGTTGCTGCATGTTAGCAACGCATTACGTCGCATTTCAAACTGAACTTTTTCCTGTCAGTACTGGTTTCCTTGCCGGCGAGGTCCAGGAGATGTCTTATTACAACTGCTCCCGAAAGATGTCACCACAAACTCAATAGATTTATTCTTTAATGAGCACATGAAGGAATATCCTTAAAAGGAATTATATTCACAGATTGTTAAGATATAGTTGAAACGCAATAAGTGCCAAATTCATTGTGTATGTATGTATGTATATATGGATGTATTTTCCGAAATTTAAATTACAATTTTCTAACTAAAAAAATAATGAACCATTGCAGTTTAATAAAACTATTCTGTTGACAACCATTTGTTCATCTTTTAGATGAACGTGCAGCACACATCTGTCTTGCGATGCCGACATTAATCTCCGTAGCATATACCAAAGCTTCGAATTGGTTGCTGTTTTTAAGTTTTTTAGAAAGTAAAAGTAATTTAAGTAGTACAATAACTTCGAAAAACATTAAATTGTTTCCATTCAAGAGTATACAATTGTTTATTTTTCATGTTCGTTGAATTTCGTATAGAGTCACTTAAGAAATCGCAGCCGAAGAAAATACCACTAAAAACGTTCAAAATACGACTAAATACGACTTGCATAATAGCTGATATCAGCCGAAAGTCGTATGCGATGGCATCCGATTCTGTTGACAGCTGAAAAGTCATTAGCGTACGAGTATGTTCGTAGTGACACGACTTCCATAATAACAAAATACGACTATGTTCGTATGTGACTCTCAAATACGACTTGCATAATTGGGGTGAATGATTAAGATCACTACATCCCTAATATGGGTATCAAATGAAATCGTTTGACAAGTAGAACACGACATTGCTTACTTATATGTACATACACTACATATTTTTCGAAACTAAAAAGTTGTAAATAAAAAATTAAGTTTAAAAAACTAAAACCCGACCACGGGAAAAACCAACTAAAAAGTACGAAACAATGATTTTCAGAGTATAGCCGTAGTCGCATGCCGTTACAATAACGTATTCATATAATTGCGCATTCATTGGACAAAGCGGCATGCGACCACAGCTGTACTCTGAAAATCATTGTTTCGTTTCATCTTGTTTCGTACTTTTTAGTTGGTTTTTCCCGTAGTCGGGTTTTAGTTTTTTAAACTTAATTTTTTTTATCCATAGTTATTCTTAAATCTTAAAAAAACAATGAACAACCTTAAGGCAGATTTGAAAAACTTAAGCTCTGATCACAGAATTTGATATTTTCAGTAAAAACTTATCTGAACGGTTGGGTGTGCTAATTAAATTGCCACTGTAAGTAAAACACAAACTTACTTACTTTAGGTGGCGCTAGAGCTCGGGGTGAACTTGGGCCTGCTTCTCGCAGCCATTTGTGTGTGCGTGTTATATTTTTGCTGGAATGGAAGGGACCTACAGTTTTTTGCCGACTCCGAACGGCAATTTGAGAAGCTCATTAACAAATGATTGCTTGTCAGACATTTGAAAAAGGTGGCACCGTGAAAATACTTTTAAGTGTTGCTCCCAGGCTGGGATTGAACCCGGGCAGCATTGCGTAGTAGTCCAACGCACTTAACACTACACCACGGTGGCGACTAAACCCAAACACAAACACTTACGGTAAATACGGTAAATCTTACATAGTACGGAATCGTATTGCAAAATTATATATTTTTTTCTCGATTAAGTTTTGTCATTGATGCACGTATTCTAAACACGTAAACTCTTAAGCATTTGCTCACTTATACGTTGGAATTTTCATAGGGGTGTGCTAATTAGCTCGCCGGCGGTTGTACATACCATTCGATTTACATCCGGGATCAGTGCCAGCATTTCCTTCATCTTGGTTTTAGCACAGACTCTGTCTGCAACGGGATAATCGAACCCAAACTCGTTTTCAAAGTGTAGTTCAGTTGTCCTTGTTGTTTCTGTGTCTATATTTACCTAACTCAATCCGAAATGTGGTATATGCGAGGTGGACACATCCCCCCCCACACATCCTTTCAGACTAACCACCAACTAGAAATCGATGTAATTTTATTATTTAAATAACTAACGTGTACTGTACACATGTATGTATGTTTGTATGTACCTTCGGCATTGACTGATATTTAAAATAGATAGAATCTGCCGTGTGTTTTAGTGGCGCATTACTATATTCATACGTACAATGTGGGATCTTTTGTGGGCCGCTTAAGGTTCACTTTAAAGCTTTTAAACTGAAATTTAAAAATATTATAAAAATATTACTATTAATATTACAAACGCTTGGAACTAGCCTAATTAAAAAAAACTTAACAAACTTTCTGGCCCTACACGGCCACTCTTACCTAAACTTAACACTTAACCTAGGTATATATGCCTTTCGACGTTATAGTGTCATAGAATATTAGACAGGTATTGTCTTGAGAAATTCACATGGCCAGAATGTTGTTTTGACGCTGCAGTGCCCTGTCAAGAATCAGGTAATTGTAGGAGTTGTTTAGTTATTTTAAGGGAAGAGGTTGGCCTGTGTGTTACCTTTAGTTTCCGTCCAGTAATGAAGTGCTTTTGTTTTATTGGTACTGCTTTTCTCAGAGCAAGTAGGCGCACTGCAGAATGAAGAAGTTAATTTTCTGACTAGTTCGACTATAAAAAAATATATAAAAAAGCCTTGGTCGTGTTGCGCAACCCTTTACGAGTCCATGGCTTTCTATGGAGTTGTCTTTGGATTTTTTCTTTCGCAGACATAGCTGGATTATACTGTGATTCACTTCTTTCAATTACAGTATTGTGTTCGCGCAACATTTAGCTCTTATACGACAATGGTTTTTATAAACACTGTATAGGCCGTTGAAAAATATTAAGCAGCTCTGGCCCAACAGTGTTCTCTCTAACACACAAAATTGAAGAGAGGAAAAGGTGCATAAACTGCGAAACACCATACAAAATTAAATGATATAAACAGTCGGTTACTTAAATTGTTTTGTTGGTGTGGAACTTGTAAAATGGAAACTTTAAAAAATTAAACAGAACTAAGCAACTGTGAGCGCACCGTGGTGTAGTGGTAAGTGCGTTGGACAACTACGCAATGCTGCCCGGGTTCAATCCCAGCAAAACACCTAAAAGTTTTTTCACGTTGCCACCTCTTTTGAATGTCTGACAAGCATTCAAGGATAATCATTTTCCATGAGTAGCTTCTCAACTCGCCGTTCGGAGTTGGCAAAAAACCTGTAGGGCCCTTCCATTCGTGCAAAAATATAACACAGTTCACCCCGAACTTTAGCGCCCCCTAAAGAAAGAAAGAAGAAACAACTATATTTGTAAATCACATACATATTTATAAATATTTTTTTTCTCGCACATGACACGTTTCTTTCGCACACCATTTTACTACTCATTTACAGTTCATTTCTGAAAGTGCATGCCACAATAACATGACAGAAACATCTTGTTAACTTATCGCTTCTTTTTGTTGCATTCTCCCATGTCGGGACATATCTCACATTATCTCAATCCATGACCCGATCCAACAACTGCATTTATCTCATTAGCACTCAAGAGGGATGTGCAATTATCTGCACCGTCATATTTGGCTAATGGGTGTTGAATATTTTGACCTCTGACAACGGATCGCACGATCTCTGTGGTGTACTTGTAAGCGGAAATCAGCTGTCCGCGTTGCCATAACTTAAACGTGTGTACGTGCAACTTAAACATGAGTAAAATAATGACTAATTTTTGTGTTGATTTTACTCATCTTCTGAATACATTCTTATAAAATATTGTTTGTCTGCTGCAGGAAGGTTTCTTAATTTCATTAGTTTTCCGTTTATCAAGTTTTAACAGACAATGGGGTGTAGACTATGAGTATCTACGTTACGTACGTAGTGTGACGGTAGTTGGTTGCGTTGCTAGAATACAAATTAAAATTTTGAATAATATTTTGGCTCTTATGATGAATTGGAAGGTTTTTAAATATAATACTGTGCATTATAAATGGTGATTCAAATCAGTCTGATGGATGTGTTTTTGTTTTGTTAAATTGTAAAGTAAATGGTTTATAACTACAGCACCTAGCGTGCATTAGCATTACCGGGGCCATGAGAGGGACACCTACCGCCGCCATTGAGATCCTTCTTGCCTTGCCTCCACTGCACATCTTCATTGAAAACGAAGCTAGAAAAGCAGTATACCGTATAGGCGTACTTCTTAGAAGGCGAGTTATCTTCAGTGAAGGTAGTAGAGGTAGCAGGGTGGGGGAGCTTATCGATTCAGTACCAGGAGCCTTGGGGGGAGCTCTGGACACCACAAGCTCCAAATACAATTTTGGGCGAAAGTTCCAATGTCTCCTTCCAGATCGCTCTGAATGGAGCGGCAGAGGTTGGTCGGGTTTCCTATCAGGAAGTATAGTCTTCTATATGGACGGGTCCTTAATGGATGAGCTCTCCGGAGCAGGTGTCTACTCAGAAGAATGCCACATTGAGCAATCTATTCCACTGGGTAGATTTACAACTGTCTTTCAGGCAGAGGTATATGCTTTCGCTTGTACAGCGCACATTACACTTAACAAGAGATGGAAAGGCAAGTCCATCTACATCTGCTCTGATAGCCAAGCAGCTATCAAAGCCTGTTCAGCAGCGTTGATCAACTCAAAAATTGTTGAGGAAGCTGTCAATAAACTGAATCAGCTTGATGTAATAAGATCACACATGTCTGGGTCCCGGGACATTCTGACATCCCGGGAAACGATAAAGCTGATGCTCTGACTAGAGCTGAATCAGCGACCCCTTTTATCGGTCCTCAGCCTGTTATTGGCTGCAGTTCAGCTTATGCTAAAAACAAGCTTCTTGAACTGCTGCGACTACAGCACTATAACCATTGGCACGAGCTTAGGTCATGCCGACAGGCCAACATGTTAGTAGACACGCCCAGGGCAAACAGAACTAAGTTTCTGTTAAACCTTATTAGAAACGACCTCAAAATCCTCACAGGACTGGTCACTGGGTTCACTCCCTTAAACGAGCACCTGAACAAAATTGGAATCAGAAGCTCGGGCCTTTGCGAGATGTGCCTGGAAGAAGAAGAGATAGCTGAGCACTTCATTAGCGAGTGTCCGGCCTTTGCTCGAATCAGAAAGGCCACTCTAGGCAGCTACGTCCTACGGGACGTTGATCTACTGGAGCTCAATCTTGCCCTATTGCTTCGCTTTGCGAAAGCTACGGGCAGATTTAAATCGATTTATAGCTCAGCAACAAATCGCTAACTCAGCGAATGGGGTGGTACTTCAATAAAGTACAATGGGCCTACAGGTCTACGTGCTTGTTGTCTCTATGAGATAACCCCCTTCCAAATACAATACAATACAAATGGTTTATTTCAATTTCTACTATGTACTACTGTAAAGAATCTTTTAAAATGTATTTTATTGCAGGCAGGGATATTAACCCAATTATTGGAGTTCACTCGCAGATTATGCACCTAGTTTCTTCTAACTGAAAGGTAGCCTCCTAATAAAAAAATATCTTAAGACCTTTAAAGTAATAGAGATACCTTCGAGGAAGAACTTTTAGTTCCTGAAACTATAGTTAATAATTTTTGTGAGCAGTATGACTAGAGCAACATAATTAGTACTTTTTCTGGGCGCTATTGTGATCGGACCAGTCAATTTTACTGTCGAGTATTAATCCAAGGTACATATTTCATGGACTGGACTAAATTCACATGAAAACAGTGAACCGAGCAGGGTGCATTGGAATCAAACGCATCACTATCACTGAATTGGATTTTTTGACAGTCAGAAGAATGACAAAATAAATCACAATCAATTATGGTGGGGGACTCTGAGAGACTAGAGTACATTAGTTTGGTTTTGTCGCTCAAGACTATATTATGAATAGCAAACTAGTGCCTTAGAATGTCCAAGTCTGCAACTGTAGGAGAAGTCCTTGCCTTCGGAAAAACTTTCGCTCAAAATTCAACCTCACTACACAGATTCAAATCCGTCCAGGATCAACGAAAAAATAAAAAATAATAATAATAATAAAACAAGTCTATCTTCTCGCACCCATTTGTGTAATATTATATTTTTGTTACGAACAGAAGGATGAATGTCAAACATTCGGAGGTACTGGCGACTCGTTTCTGGGATTGAACCCGGACAGCACGCTCAGCATTCCAACGCACTAAACACTGAGGCACAGAACATCGGAGATTGACAAGTGATTTTTTTTTGTTTGTTTTGTTTCTATCTTATACAGAAGCTTCTCGAAAAGATGAGCAATCATATATGTTACCCTTGACAGCGCTTACAAAAATTAAAGGACAAATGATCCGCGAACAAATGAGCGTGTTTGCTTAACTGTGGTTTTTTTCATTTGGCGTTGATCGATTATATTAAAGCAAGAACATGATCAACGAAAAATTCTTAACTATAGGCGCTATTTATATCTGCTGATTAGATTGTTACTCTTCTACTCATATAAGACCTTATGATAGCAAATTACACCTCCTGACGTGAAGTTGCAGGACAGGCCATTGAAATTGAAACAGAAACGGTGACAAGGAGCAACAACATTAAGAGAAAAACACTTAATTCAATTTTAACGAGTTTCTCGCCTAATTGCCCACCTGAAAATTATAATGTTTTTTTTTTCTCTCTTATTGTCTTAACTGGTGCAATAAGCTGAGCAACATAGGGACAGCAAATTGACAGGATAAGCACTTAGGGTTGCGTTTTATTCTCATTTCCCGCTGAGCAGTTTTACAGAAAAACAACAAAGAATTACGAGTGTTTTTTTTTTTTTTGGTTTGTCATTTTCTTTTTATAAAGCGAACTAAGCGTATAAGCAAGTCGTTCAAGTTGTAATTGGTGATTATAGCGTAAGGCTAGAAATAGGTGTTTAATTGTTGTGAACATTCAAATTAATTTTTCGACATGGACATGGAGTTTCATTTTAATTTTCTTTTCATTAATGGCTGTGGTAAGATACATTTTTGGGTTAAGTTACCATGAAATTAAAATAAACCACTTACGTACAGACTTTACAATTTAACAAAACAAAAACACATTCATCTGACTGACTTGAATCACCATTTATAATGCACAGTATTATTTTTAACAGAAGTCTAAGAGAACTGTCACCCTTTCTATGCAAAATCAAATATTGGCTTTTTAATCACGATCACACATGAAAACTGAAGACATATTATCCTCAATTAGCTAACCCTGCATGTTTGTACGTACATATACATATAAAGGGTGATTTTTTAAGAGGTTGAGAACTTTTTTTAAAAAAAAAACACAAAAAATTCGAAAAAATGAATGAAATATTTATTTGAATCGATAGTTTGAACCTTGCAATTTAATGTTTAAAGATAATTTCATGCAAATGTTGACCGCGGCTGCGTCTCAGGTAGCCCATCCGCTGAGTCCAATTTTGGCATACTCTTTCACACATATCGGCCGGTATCTCACGAATGAATGCATGGATGTTGGCTTCCAGTGCGTCAATCGAATCGGGCTTGTCCCTATAGACATTAGCCTTGACATACCCCCACAAAAAATAATCTAATGGTGTCAAATCGCACGATCTAGGCGGCCAATTGACCGGCCCGAAACGTGAAATTAACTGTTCACCAAACTCGCCTCGCAATTGCGCCATTGTTTCGCGTGCTGTGTGGCATGTGGCACCGTCTTGTTGAAACCACATATCATACAAGTCAAAAACTTCCATTTCGGGCAAAAAAAAGTTTGTTATCATCGCTCGGTAGCGTTCACCATTGACAGTAACGCTGCGATTCGCATCATCTTTGAAGAAATATGGCCCAATAATGCCGCCGGCCCATAAACCGCACCAAACAGTGGCTTTTTCGGGATGCATTGGTAGCTGTTGCAATGCTTCTGGCTGATCTTCACTCCAAATGCGGCAATTTTGCTTATTTACGTACCCATTCAACCAAAAATGAGCCTCATCGCTGAACACAATTTTTCGATAAAAAAGCGGATCCTCGGCCAGCTTTCCGAGCACGAATTTTGATAGTAAAATTCAATAATTTGCAAGCGTTGTTCATTTGTAAGACGATCCATGGTTAAATTGCAAACCAAACTGAAGCTGTTTGACAGTGACACAAGGTACTAAACACACGTCAGCTGTCAAAACCAGTGTTGCCAAAACCAAACCAGCTAAAAAATCACCCTTTACATATATAAAAAATAAATAAACACTTTTTTTCCTTTTCACCTTGCACACCATTACGTTTAAATTCTTATGTTTTTGATGGAAAACTTGCCACTTTCTAGCTCTTTGCTTTAAGCTTAGCTAAAAGGTGTCCCCAACCTAATTTTGCAGGGTCTTAAATCATATATATATGTATACATATTATTTCTGTAGCATAGGTACCATTTGCGACTCTCACACTTAACCTATCTTAACAAATGAGGTGTCAAAATAAAGAGTATTTCCTGGAGAAGTGACGAATTGCACTTTCACTTTATAAATTTTAACAATTTAAAAAACAAATCAAATCAAATATTTTTCCCATATGGTAAATGTTTGCTGTTTTAAAAGTTCATTCATTTCGGTAGATATAAAGGTAGATTAAGCGCTTCCTATCTTTAAATTGACACAAAACAAAGTGTGTGTGAGATATCATCGAAATATTTTATCTGTTTAAAAGGCCTATCAATGCCATTATGCATGGAGTATAACATTGTTCAAATATCTGCCGCTGCTTCTTCGGGTGGCGCTCATCCGAAATGTCAAATTATCAATGACCCTGACGCATAAATCAGGCTGAATTAGACCGATGGCATGGGGAATGTTGGCTTTGAGGGCCGCTGTGGTCTGTGGCTTATTCGCATAGATCTGCGACTTCAGAAAACCCCACAAGAAAAAGTCTAACAGGGTCAAATCGCACGATCTCGGTTCACCGCCACGGGAGATGACCATGCCCCCTAATCGCTCGTGCCGAATTTCCAATGTGGCGTGAGCTGTGTATCACGTAGCGCCGTCCTGTTGAAACCACATGTCGTTGGTGTCCATATGATCCAATTCAGGCCAAAAGAAGTTGGTAATCATCGACCTATAGCGCTCGCCGTTGACGGTGATGGCCTAACCAACGTCGTTCTCAAAGAAATTACGAAAATCCCAAAATCCACACCAAACAGTGACTTTTTCGGAATGCATTGGAAGCTCTTGGATCTCATATGGATTGGTATCGTCCCAAATTCGACAATTTTGTTTGTTGACGTACCCATTCATCCAGAAATGGGCCTCATCGCTGAAGATAATTTTACGATGAAAATTAGGGTCCGTTTCCAACTGCTCCAGAACCCATTCGGCGAACACACGTTGTTGTCTATGGTCGTTTACCTTCAGCTCCTGGATCAGTTGATTTTTGTACGGGTGCATGCCCAAGTCACGACGCCAAATTCACAAGTTGTGGTCTGCGAAAGGCCGAGTTCTTGTGAGCGACGCGAAATCGACTGCCTTGGATTCTCCTGCATTCTCTCACAGACAGCGGCGATATTTTCGGCAGATCTTGCGTTTCGTCGACGTACTGGTTTTGGTTGATCGTTTACTGAACCAGTGAACTCAAATTTATCCACCACACTGCGAATAGTCCTCTCGTAAGGACGCGCGCGGAACGTTGCCCGAACAGAACACCCATTTTGATAAAACAATTTTATTATTTGCACGTGTTGTTGAACGCTATATCCATTCATAGTGATTTGGCAAAACAGAATGAATAAATGACAGCCAATTTGATAGATGTAGCTTCAACAATATGGCCGCTATCAACTGTCAAAGTTCGGAAGTCCCTATTGGAGGACCCTTTATTTGCTATTTAGGAATAATGTGGGAAATATTTGTTGTTTTGATTTAATCCAAAATCATACATGTATTGTAGTTTGGGCTACGGCAGTGTATACCACTAAGCGATATGGGTCGTTATTTTGTCCGTTTAGCACGATGCTACACTCGTTCGTTTTACTTTTTTCAATTAAACAATCGAAGTTCAAAAAAGGAATTCCCACAAGTCTACAAATCGCGTCTAAGAATATTTTTTGTTTTACAGAAAACAAGATTTTTGTATTGATTGTACTGTGTTGTATAAACTTTATCTTTTGCTGGAAAAGCGTCTTTCAGAATACACATAGCTCGGGACTGATACAGTCGCATTATTTTTTTTTCTTATACACCCACTTTTCGCACGTGTTGCCAAATCGAAAGTCCTACATATTTATAAAATATTTCCCTTGAATGATGTGTTTTTGGGTAGTTGTTATATGTATAATTTTCTACTTTCCTTTTTGTTATTGAACTTGATACATATACTAAATGTAACCAAACAGAACGCATTTATGCGCGATAATAACAATGATGACCTATTATTCCATTATCCCTTCACAGTTCAATACACAATTCTATGGATTCAGAAAACAAGTGAATAAAAATAAACAGATTGTTCCATTCCATACACATCGCATTGTAATAGTAGTCAATGAAATATCTTTCCATAAAACATTCCAAAGAGATCAGCAAAAAATAAACACACAGAGTAACCAAGTGGTGGCACTCCATTGGCCCTGAGCACTGAGCTACCAAGCAAACAGTGTGAACTGAATTGCGTATTATAAATCCGAGCTCTAAGAGGAACACACAGAAAATTTATTCCCGAAGATGCTCTGTTGTGAGTCCTCAAAAAAAAAAAAATTAAGAATAAACACATGGACTCTGCCGATTGTGTACGTTAAATTGTTTTTCCTTTTTTTTTTTGCTACCTCCCTCCGGCACAGGGTATCTATGTATATACATAGAAATCAATTCGCCATAGTCACGATCTCCCCATAGCTTGTTCTCTGATAAGTTTTCCTACCCACACCGATGTGCCCTTTAAGTTGTAAACATAAAAGCCTATGATGTTTTCGAAGCAGTCAAACTGAATCTTGACAAAAATTACAAAACTTACTCGTATTTGTGTGACAACATGGAAAGCAAAGAAGGGCTACTACAACTGGCCAGAGAATGGAAACAGGAAAAACCTTTTACTGGCCAATTCAATGAGATTAGTAAGGGATTGTGTGACCAAGTGTGGCTTTGGATGGTTCTAAGTTCATCTACGGGTATCTGAATGTGCCATTCGAATAAAATGGAAGAAATGACATCCAATGTTAATTTGTATCTACATCTAGAGATTCAGTCAGCGTGGTACCACCTACCACACACCACCCACATCGCCCACCACCAGAAACGAAGGGAATATAATTCTGTTTTGATGAGATTCTTACACGTGTAACAAATTAACAATTCCTACTTTACATTCTGGAGAGTCGTGGGTTTTTTATATTTTACTTTCTTCACCGCTTCTAGAACTTACCTACAAAACATTTACAATATTCCATTGGGAACGACGCAAGTTAGGGTACGTGGATATGTAAATCGTTTAACATTCGCAAGTAGGTACTTTAGGTTTGTTTTGTTTTTTATCGAAGATTATGTGTCACAAGAAGAATAATAATTTTGGATAATGTGTTTGTTTGCTTTATATTTTTTTTAGTTAATATTGAATTTAAAGAAACATTTGAGGGAGTGATTAGTGAACGCGTGTATTGTATTCAATTTTGAAAAGTTTTGGTAATATGTCCTTCAACAACGTTGAATTTACTTATCAACTGTGATCCTCTTTGATTTTGTTATCAATCATTTTTTGACTTATAAAATGTACGTATACATATTCTCCTATGTAAATTCTTATTTAAATAAGACTTACAGTTTCCGCGGGGAAAGAGAACACACGTGGCTTTTAAACATTAGAAATAATTCGTGTTAGAATATTCATCTAAATTTAGTTGGCCTCGGTCATGTTTGAAAACAAAATTTTGTAATTATAACCCCTTGCAAGTGGAATACTTAAATTAGTTTTTATCTATCCCCTTGGGGTATCTATTACCAACGCCTACACAATGACGCCATCCGTTGGGCCACTTCAGAATCTGAAGAGTATCCTCTTTGGGCACAACTCAATTTTGTTCCATCAAGTTACCTCACAGCTTATCTTATCCACTGACACGTTCGCAATTATAAATGTGTGGACAGGACTATAAATATGATCCTATTCCCTATTCTAATTCTAATTCAATTCAACGTAAAGAATACCCTTTCTTCACAGCCAGTATAACGAAAACACTATTATGTACTCTATAGAATAGGTGGTACGTTTCTTGGCAACACAGTTATGGAGCTAATAAGGCTAATCTTTTGGCTTTTATTTTCAGTTTCATCATCTTTGCTTCTGACACCAATTGCATATTCAAACACAATCGGCGTAGCCGTCGTATAGGAGAGCTGTGTTACTTACTTACAATCGGGGGTGGACCAAGACCTCAACCAACAACCCCTTCCAGTTAGTCCGGCCCTTATCTAACTGCCTCCAGTTGCACAGTTAATGTCGTGTTCTATTTGTGCGCGCCATATACTTTGTTTTGCCCTTGTTTACCGCTAAACCCATTTTATCCACTTCCATTTCTATACTCGCAAACGCACCGGTGACAGCTCACTGTTTTCTACCGATGATGTCAATATCGTCGACGTATGTAAGTAGTTGAATGGGCTTTTGAAGGATCGTTGCTTGTGTGTTGGCTTGTGAGTTTCGAGCAATTCTTTCAAGTATGATTTTGAAGAAGTCGCATGACTGTGCGTTACCTTGTCTGAATCCTTTTTTGACATCGAATGTCTAGGTGCACAGATGGATGAGTTTGGCAGGGATGTCAAAACTAGATATGGCTCTATACAGTTCATCCCTTCAGATGCTTCCATAGGCGGCCTTGAAATCGATGAATAGGTGATTGGTATCGATTTGGACTTCTTAGGTTTTTTCCAGGATCTCGGTCTATGGTGGACTTTCCTGGCCTGAAACCGCACTGATAGTGGCCAATCAGGTTGTTGACGACAGGTTTCAGGCGTTCACACAATATGGCAGATAGGATCTTGTAGGCGATGTTGAGAAGACTGATGCAGTTGAAGGGGTCTCCTTTCTTGTGGACCGGTATACGATGCTGAGATTCCATTCATCTGGCATAATTTCATCTGACCAAATCTTAGAGATGAGTTGGTGTATGCTCATTACCAAGTAATCTCCAGCTGCTTTAAATAAGTAGCTCTGCGGGTAGACCGTCAGGTCCAGCAACCTTGTTGGACTTTAGCTTGGATGTTGCTACCCATACTTCGTTTTGATCAGGTGGATGGGAGTTTTGGCTATCATCATCTAAATTGAATGGTTCATTCTGCCTGACAGCGGAGTATTGGTCTTCATCGCAATTATATAGTCTACAGAAGTAGTCTTTCCATATTCTCAGCACCGACTGTGTTTCTACAACAAGGTTTTCTTCGTCATCTCTACAGGTTTCTGTACTGGACTTGTTTAGCTGGCACATTCTTTTTACCTTCCGGTAAAACTTCCATACATTGTTCCTGGAGTACCATCTCTCAATATTCTCGATCGCACGCATCTCGTACTCTTTCTTTTTCTTTCTCAGAAACCGATGTCCTTCCCGTTTTTTTTGCTCGTAGAGCATGTGAGCATATCTCGTCCTTTTTTGCAGCGCCGCTTTGTACGCGCTTGCTGTTTTTGTTCGTTTGCTAGCCTGCACTGTTCATCAAACCTCTCTGATTGCTTAGACATGAGTTGAATTATCTGATAGCCTTTCGCCATTTTCTTCATCGGTCTATGGCTTCATTCGTGCGTAACACTAATAACCACTTGCAGTCGAATACCCTTAAACCGAGCATTAGATACTGAAGTGTTAAAGTAGTGCGAAACTGAAGATCGCTACAACACAGATTTGGCAGGGAACTAAGCAAAACAGAAAACCTTTAAATTCCAGCTTATCATGTTTGTTTATGAACTAAACATTTTCAATTTAGTAATATATTTTGTGTTATTTAAAGAAAACAATATGATTTCTTGTCTGTCACAATTCCATCTATCTCTAGAGATGGAGATGCGTTTCCGAAGTCTCCAATGTACACTGTGTATGTAATTCATTTACAAAATGAAGAAAATAATTTATTTAAGTACCGCCGACAATGATTGATAAGAAAAAGAATTATCAGCATTAAGTTTGTTATATTAGAAATCCATTTTCTATGACATCTTCTACATGACTTTCGTTTTTGTGGAAATGACACATAGAAACATACATAAATGTATCTGCATACATAGCACACATAAATATGTATTAATGCTTCTTTGGCATTAAGATGGTCTTCACCCCTTTCCAGCTATTGAATGTCTATCTTCTGGTTAATAGCTAAGAATATGAAAAAATTATACAAACATTTTTGTCGTTTTTGCGGGAAATTTGCAAAAGCAAATCGGAATATTCAAATGTTATTTAAATGTTTAAATGTTATTTTGGTCAATTAAGAGCCCCCGCACACTACAGACTTTCTGTCGGCCGATAGTTTGGTCGGGCTCTTAATCAGTATGAAAATGTATGAAAGTGCGCACACTACAACGTTTCGGTATCGGCCGATATATAAGTTTGTTGTGCTTCATGATTGCCTTTAAACTAAAGTATTGGCAAACTATCGGCCGGCTATTTAATCAGTACGGCTCTCTTCCACGCGCGCACACTACCGATTATTAAGTCTGCCGATTTTGTCGATTGCTCTGAATTTTAAACTAGTCTACTCTAAGTTCTAGAGGTTTCTACGTATTAAACTATGGAACGACCCAGTTCTCCATCGCTTCTTGTCGACACGCCCATTGTAGATTTGATAGAGGAATTGCAAAAAGACCCGCGCTTTATAAAAAAGAACTTGAGAGTGTACTCTGATGTAAATACTCTTGGTTTTTCATCTTGGTCCTTCTCCTCCGCTGTATGAAAGCAATGATTTAAAATCTGTTTATAGACTAGCAATAGCAAATCGTTCGAGAAGAGTTGGCCAACTGTTGTCTAGTGTGCGCACTCACTACCAACCCGACTATTTAATCGGCCCAGTGTGCGCACTAACCAGCCCAACCCGACCAAACTATCGGCCGATAGAAAGTCTGTAGTGTGCCGGGGCTTTAATACTGATGACTATTTGTCCCCTGTGCATTAATTATATATTTATAAAGTTAAATAAATTCTATGGATGACCATGAAGGCAATAAATGAATGTACATATGCATACGTACGTTGTTAAAAAAAACATACAGCCGCTACATTCCAGAGTGCACCTGGACCTAAGCTTCTCCGTTCTCAGAACAGAAATGGAATTTAATTATATAATATAATTTTATTGCCGGATCCGTATCTCTTAATCCGGATTGGTGGTCCAGTATTTTTTCTTTTTAGCTACGAGCACTCCCATAGTTTTTTAAACCGTGGAACGTAAAACGAAATGGTTGGTGTTCAACTAGTGATGCTAAACCTCTGTCTTAGTTTTATTGGCTGATAAAATTACCCGATTTTTGTTTCAACAATGTAACTATTTGACCTCATTCGACAACTCTCCTTAAAAAATACATGTATACAAACATATGAACATTATGTATATGTATGTGTATATCTATACTTCGAACTCTCACCCATAAAACCAAAATCTAGTTTTAAATTTGACGGCTTAAGGCTCATATAATTTTGCACTTTAACGACTGTCAGTCAATTAAATCCAAACTATAAACTATGCCACCTATCCTATATTTTCTTTGAGATTCTTTTTTTTTTTAAAGAAAATAAAACTTTTAATAAGCTAAATCAGAGATTACTTTACGACATGTTCAAGGTAAAATATGAACTTACACGTATACCTACTTATGTACATGTATACATGTTTTTATTTCCTGTCAAACCTGACACTTTATGCCACTTCGTCCGTTGCCTCCATTTCAATTTGAGGGCAAGTGTTGCAGTCCTTTAATAATATTCATGGAACGACATTTTATTACTTCCATAAAATAAAAATGAATAACAATAGCGTAATCGTTAAAAATGCCTACATTGACATTCACAAGAATTTCAGCCTCCTTCTACACAGAGAGTGAGATTTTCGTCAACTTCGTACATTTATGTTACGTACGCATAATATTGGCTGCTGACATCTCAACTCGTTGTGTGACCTTCTAAAAATGACACATAAAACTTAATGTAAACAGATCATAAATTTCTTTGGCGGCAGTCAGAGCGTCAACAGATTTGGCCGCACCGCGTACCAACTGTCACTTCTGGTACAATTCATTTTGTATGAAAGTAAGGGTTGCGCGCATTTATTCTATACTCTTGGCGCTGAAAAATAAATGAAATTTATTAGACGCGACTTGATTTTTGAAGTTTCCTTTTAGCGTAGCAGCGAACACATTTTGTTTATCATAATAAAATTATGGCGCTATAAATTTGATAGCAGTTTTGTATACGTATCAAGATAAATTACCTTACAATGAGAAACTCGCCGGCAATAATAAACAAAATATTAAAACAGGATAAATGGAAGATGGATTTTATTTTTTTACAATTGCTGAAGAGTGCTTCAAATGGACATTTCATTGATTAATGATAGTGATTGAGATTTGCAACGAGAGGAGGGCTGGTTTTGTATTGTTTGCAATAGGTGAATTTATGGGCAAACATATGTAGAATTTATACTTACAATGTCACAAGTGATTGTATAACGTGTTTGTTTTTGTTTATGAATTTTAAAATTGTCTATGTGCCGTAATAAAATAAATCATTTTAATTTGTCTTTTTTATGGCTTGCGATTGAGATAAAGTTTCTTTGAATCCATTAAGTTGAATTGCAAAGCTCGCATTTTTCTGCGATAACTATGGGAAATAGAAATGATAGCTGCGTTTAAACCCCCACATAGGGCGGTTATATGTACGTAAGCATAAATGTTTTCACTATAGCAGTAAAGTACTACAAGGTGCAAATTGTCCATTCACTCCTCCTTTCGAATTCCTCGTTTAAAGAACCAATAAAACCTGGGAAGAATAATATTTTCCAACGATTCTGAGTTGCTGCCGCGACCCAGCTCTATAAATTCCGAGCTATGAATTTTGAACCCATCATTACGAAGCTGTTATTTCTGCAGTATATCTCAAGGTCGACAGAGTCCTTGGCTATGTGTCTAATTTTGTCATCGTAAACTGCCGGACCAACTTGTTTCAACTTGTTATGGGTAAAATCCTATGGCGGTTTTATTCTACCGTAGTCATTTTTTACTGGAAAAATTCGCTTCCTTGCATGAGCTCTAAAAGATGTCGCTACTTTTTTTTTATTAAACATTTCTTATTAGATCCGACATTGCACCGCGACAGTAATTTTTAGTTTTTCAGCAGCTTTCGGGGGCTTGATTTTTAGAAAATTTAAAGTGCGCATACATACAAACATGTATTGACATACATATGCATATGTACATACATACTTGTGTATATGCCAGACAACTTTTAATGAAAAAGGAGGAATATTTCGTTACAAAATCTGGATTATAGGCTCAGATGAGATTTTGATTTACTGTGTATTGTTATAAATATTGCTCAGCTTTTAGAGCACGTATTCCAGCGCTTGATCCAATCCTCGAAACATTTTTTATAATCGGATCCTCTCGGCTGTTATAAAACACGTTCACCGGTTTCTTGAGTCAACCGAACAGAAAAAAATCGCAGGTTGCCAAATCAGGCGAATTCGGTGGCTGTTGGATAGTATTCGGACCTTATTTTGAGATTCGAATGAATAGTCAATTCGTTCCATCGTCTCTATTCCTTCGAATGATATTTTCGTATTTTGGCATTTAAAGGAATTAAAACATTTAAAGGATAAAAACCTTGAAATTAACTTATATTAAAAAAAATGCAAGAGAAAACTCAACCCCCAAAATCCAAACTTCCCATATGATTTCCATCTGTCAACTCATGGAAATCCCATTGAAATCATATACATATGTAAGTAGGAAGTGTTTGCTTTTTTTTTTTGAAACTTCATTTTGTTTGATTTATGTATTTGTCCACTATCACTTGTATCAATAGCAAATATATCAACCAAAATGGATTCTTAAAACAACAAATTTTTCCCATATGATTTCCATATAGCCGATATGTATATATGTATATATATCAAAATGAATTCATTTCCATCAGTTGATACATGGAAATCATACGGGAAGTGTTTATTCTTTTGGGAGTTCATTTTGGGTAAAATATTTGTTTTGGTCGGTTCTTGAATTTGCTTAAATTTATAAAGTGATGAAAGTGCAATTCGTCACTGCTTCAGGAAATTCTCTTTCTTTTGACACCTCATTTGTTCAGATTGGTTAAGTGTGAGAACCGCAAATGGTACCTATACTACAGAAATGATATATGTATAAGATGATGATGATTGCAAACCTATGAAAAATTACAGTTATTTTGAAGGAGTAAAACCTCAAAATAGAAATGATGAATAAGCTTTGGTTTCGTAGAGTTAACTCTCTATTTTTGCGAATGTCAAAATACCTACCGTTTGACTTTTTCTCACTTTCGAATAAAAAGTAATCTCAAAATAAGGCTGACTGTCGTTGGTCAAAAACTCACGAATGAGGTTGGCATTGTGCGACGGTGCGTTATCGTGTTGATTGCCCACAAATCCGGACTTTTTGGCAAATTGCTTTACACAAACGTCTTACGACGGCCAAATAATACTCGCCTCATGTCTAAATTGCGTTCCCACCTCTCGTCTCCTGTAATTATGCGTTTGATAAATGTTGGGTCGGATTCAGCCACGAAAATCACGTCTTTTGCGACGTCAATGCGGTCCCTTTTTTGCATGGAATTCAGATATTTCGGTACCAGCTTTGCCGCGATACTTCTCAAATCCAAATCTTTAACCGAAATGTCTTGGACGGATCCATAAGCGATGTTCAAGTCCTCTACCAGTTCTCAGATGCTCAACTTGCGGCTTTCGGCAAATATTTTTTTGATTCTATTGATGTTTTCGTCGGTTTTCGATGTAGGCGCCATATTCTACGGACTCACGACCAATTTTAAAGCGTTTGTTTTCGATAAAGTATCGTTGCCGAAATAGTTCTCCAACATTTCCAAAGTTTTCGCACTGTTGAATCTGTTTTAAACACGAGGGTCGATGTACTCTTGACCGCGTAGTTTTTGCAAATATCAAGCTATGAAGCTAAAATTGGGAGAGCATGTTAATGACAGAGTTTTAACCTAAACAAAACAAGAAAATATCAAATCATATGACTGAATGCACCACGCCGTGATCATTCCTATAACTTTTTGATCAAGATAGTATGTACATATGTATGTTCATCCGTTATATCCTTTATACGGACACATTTTCTTAACCAAGCTTTTATGTTTCAGATTACATACATTGTACGTTCCTTTAACCGGACACTTCCTTTATTGGACGCGGAAACGCATATCTGTCAGAAATTATTTTATTTAATTCCATTAGACGGACAAAAACAAAAAAATCCTCTGTAGCTTTAAACCGAGTTTTTGTTTTTATATGGATTTGAATTTGAAAGAAACATATTGTACTTGTTCACAGTCGCAATTAAATTTAGTACAGTACGGTACATTGTGGCTCTAGGCGGCGCGCGGCGGTTAATATCGTGTGTGTAGTAAAACTACTCGCTGTATAATGTAGGAACGAATGCATACCATACCAATGTGTACGACGTACCTATTTTCTATCTACAGATCTGCTGTATTTTGTAGATAGCCAAACATTTCGTCGCCATAAATGTTTGGTTAGACGAACAAAAAACAAATTCCAAATACTGAAAACAAAAATATTATATCGTGAATATTGCCTGTGCAGTTAGGTTAGGTTATCCACCGTTCTCGGTAGAATTCACTTAGCAGGACCTATTGTGTTGCCACGTGCTCTTGGTATCATTTAAAGAGTTGGAAACATTTTGAAAGTCTATTAAGAAATATTCTGCCATAATCTATTTTCTCTTTAGGAGGAGAGTGCCGGGCAGCTGCACAGGAGATGATAGGGGGATTCTTCTTCCACCTCATCCATGGAGCTGCGACAGAAATCATTGGCGAATATTCCCAATCTTTGTTCTGTTTTGTTTTCGTTAATCGTTTCAAATAAAGTTGCAGTGTTTTTTTTATGTTTTATAAATAAAGATAGTTTAATTGTGTTCATCCATTGAATGGACAACTCCCTTAGGCAGAAGAAAAAGTTTTCACCGTCACTGTCCGCCTAAGGGAGGTTTCACTGTACATACTTACATATTTTCTTACGAATATCAGCCGTTCGAATATGAGCCTTAATATCGTTACACAAAAACCAATAAAATATGTCTTAGATGCGCTCAGGATTATATGTACTAGTGTCTATTGAAAACATTCCATAACAGCTGCCTACAAACTCGTGCCCTAAAGTCTGGGTCTTCAAAGTCTCGATTAAGGCCATAACATGCAATTTATTATTATCTTCATCACAATTTACTCGTTTAAGAGTGCAGTAAACTTTAATATCTCAGTCCGATTCGTTGCATAATTTTCTTCATGCCTTATCCAAATGATACCCACATCCATATGGTCGGTCTGCAGTCTACAACATTCATTAACATCAATTTGTCGAATATATGTACATATGTCCGAGTAAGATCATTACACCTAATGGCGGGCAAAGCAAAAAAGAAACACAACAACCTTAAGATTTACCCAGACTGTCCATATTTTACGTCTAAATTTTTCTCCCATGCTAAATAAAAAAATGCAAAAAAAAAACTCCCAAGAACAAAATAAAGTTGAATGAGAAGAAAAACTTGCTGCGCACATAACTCGAGCGAATTAAATTTAAATAATAAATTAAGCCTCAGCTTCAGACGAGACAGAACTAGGCCACGTTGGTGGCTTCCATTTTTTTTTTTTTTTTAGTTTTTTTTGTTCGCGTATAATTTTAAGCCATTTGCCATAAGGGTAATGTACCCATAAATTGTTTCACACTTCAAAAGTACGATGTCTGCGTCACCATTTGAAGATACGAGTAGATTTGACAATCAATGCTAGAGAAATGCATGGCGAAAGTACGGATAGAAAATGTAAACGTGGCAACGCACGCTCAATACAATGAAACGCTTTCGCGTGCCTCGTATTTATCCGCATTCAACCCCTCAGGCTTCGGAGGTGACTTAGAGAAGATTGCTTACGCATTGGACAGAGGGTGAATGCGGGATTCGATTTTATATTTATTTTTCCGGTGATGCTTGCTCCAAAACGAAGGCTCAGGGTTGTTGGGAGTCGTAGACTAAACAAGATTAACGACAAGGTCGATTCGATTCGATTCGAGTGACGAAGCTATCCATTGGATAATAATTCATTAATTATTGTGTGATTTTTTTTAGACTTGTGATGAAATTGATTTTAAGCTCTGTAGGGTGCCCACACAAGACACAAGAACACGCGCTTGTGTTTGTTTTACTGTAGATTGATTAAATACGAGACTGTGTGTCTATTTGTAAGTGAATTTTGGCGTTGTACGGTAAGCAATTGACAAATACCATGGTCAGTCAACGTGGTCTCGTTTTGTTGACATTTTATCGTGGTGTCTGGTGCTCGGGCTCTTAAGATGATAAGCAATTTGCCTAGATTTGACAGTCATCGTCATTGACCTCGTTGCTAAGACGACAATTTTTATCTTAATTTTTGCTTTTATTAATAAAAAAAACAAACAGAGAAAACAATTGTGAAATGTGGAGGCTTTTGAATGGAGACTGGTTATCCACGTCATCTAGTAGTGGAATTGGTTTTATTTTTCCTTCCCTCCAAAATAATTAACATAGGCCAGAGGCACGATCAATGAACGAGCAGAATATACCTATTTTTATAAAATACTAGTGGTTACCCGGTGCGCTTCGCTACACCCATTGAAAACAGAGTTTATGTCATAAATGTAGTGAAATTTTTTCGAGTGACTTTGTGAATAGTAATGACTGGTGGAGAATTAAATGCTGACAACTCTATTTGGATTTAAGAAAGCTGTCCACACAATATTATCCTAAAAACTCAAAAAACTATCCATCCGATTGAGTCGAACAATATATTTGTTATGAAGCGAGAGGTGCACGTATATCAAAAGTTAGCTGTTAGCTGTCACCGTGAATTTCTGTAGTGATAGTTTTTAGATTTTGGTTTTCATCGACATCTATCGAACAACTTGGAAACTTTTGATTTACAAACATTTCTCACTTCGTAATAAATATATTCTGTAAGTTTCAGCTCGATGGGATGGTTTTGAAATTTTTGTGTTCCAGCGCCATCTATCGGAAAACTTCAGAACTTTTGATGTACGAACATTTCTCACTTCATTACAAATATATTATGTAAGGTTCAGCTTAATCGCATGGTGAGTTTAAAAATGTTTGAGTTCCAGCACCATCTACCGGAAAACTTCAAATTTTTTGATGTACGAACACTTCAAATATCAGATAAAGTATATAGTGTAAGTTTCAGCTCAATCGGATGGTTAGTTCATGAGTTTTGAGGTATCAAACGAACAGCTCATTTTTATATGTATGTATATATGTATAAAGATGTTCATGATTTTGACGCGTTGTCAAAGCGAGTAGCTTTTTATGATAAATGGCTGCTAAGACAGAACACAAACGTCATGAAATGACAGCGCTGTCATTTCAAATAAAACCACAATATGTCAAAGTTAAAGCAGAACTAGGGAAGGACCCATTACGCCCTTAAACGTCAACGTTGCAGTATTTCTAACAATTTGCTCACCGCAAGTTTTTAAAGCTCCTTTTAAAGTTGCCTGATTTGTTGACTTCTTATTCCCTGATCATCATCTCAGTAGGGGCTTTTTCGATGGTGCTTTGTCGTTATTTCTTCGTCCCTGCACTTGCGTTGTCAATTGTCTTTCTTTTTATTCGTTTAAACGAGGATAGCATTGCCTGTTGCCAGATGCTAGTGCTGCTAAAAGTGTTGTCTTACCCGCCGTTGAGTTTAGTACGAATACGCTTGTGATTCCCTTAATTTTGACAACTATTGATAAGTGTCACTGGCTTTTGTCCTTTTCGTCTTCGGTAAGCCGGTAAAGATAGTTACTCACTTCTTCTCATTCAATCCGCTTAGCTACTACTTTCCTTACACGGGTCAGTTGTCTTCGCTCAAAAAAGCTCCTCCCCCCAAGTTGGGAAGGAGATTGCAATCAATATTCCAATGCGATCCAATTTCCATCGGTATGTGTATGTACGAGTATTTTCCGCGATGTCCATTTGCATTTGCAAAAACAGTCGAAATGTGTGCGCGGGGTGAATTTCATTGTCAAGTTGTTGTTGCATTTAACATTCAAAGGTAATTAGTGGTAATGCTTACCGGATCAAAAGAATAATGAAACCTGTGTATCTACTCGTATATATGATGTTATTCTTCATATGTACATACGGACGTACGAGTACATAATTTACCTAACCAAGAATCGTGCGGGAGTTTTTAAAAAGAGGACGTTGCATGCAGTAGATACTTATGTAGCTTGTTCGGTGGATTATGCGTGGTGCATTCGCAATAGATCCGTTGTTTTACAAACGTATAGTTGCTATTCGCATATACACTGGGGTAAGCAGTGTTTTATCGAGTGACTAATCGATGAACAATTTTTCGCTTCAATGAATTGTCTGTGGTAAGGCTTTTTTTATACGAGATAAGAAATTATTTGTGAACATGTGCTTTACATGTATAAATAAAGGAAAAACTAGAGGGTACTCGGGACTGGCTAAACAATTGTTGATCTATAGAAAGAGTGCATGAGGTTATGTGGAAACAAAGTGACTTCGAAAGCAAGAGGGAATCAGTGGCCTGATTATTCCTGTCTAAATTTACGATATGTCGGAATATAGGAAATCTATTCATTATTCAGGGATATCGTGAATAAATTCCGAGGGCAGTTTTCCCTTTGTCAGATTGCTGAATGTGAAACTTTTCCCAGGAAAATTATTCGCGATAAGGCTGATTATCAATTTTAAATATTCTGGAATCGCATGCCGCCAGCCAGGTTTGAATTCTTTTCCCGCTACTTTTCATTCTGGCTCTCGATAAAGTTTAAAGTTCAGCACTCAAAGGGAGGAACTGTATCCAGTGGGTCTTCTTCAATTGAAAGACGAAGAACACGCAAAAAATGTTTTCCCACTAGTCTTGCTTTTGATCGAAAATAAGCGAGTATGGCCTACAAGTTGTTGTGCTCTTTTGATCCTTGCGAGTGAATGAAATTGACTCCTGTGAATAAGTAAAATGTAAAAAGAATAATTAATAAAAAATATTTGAGCACAATTCTTTGGCAACATCCAAATTCTGCTCTACTAGCTGACCCAATGCTGCCTGTTGCTCACTATCTTCGTCCTATGGAAAAAAGAAACATTTTTGCAAATCATGTCATTTACATCAACTAATAAATTTCGATTGATAGAAAAGTTGACAGATATCAAGAAAATTGATCACATTTGACACTCACAGTATGGATTTTTTTCCATTCACAATCGTTAAATGATACAAATTCACAATCGATCAATAGATAATCATTGATAACTGACAAACACAATACCACAGAATTTAGTTGATAAATACCAACTACCAATTGATAATTGATACTCGCAATAAGGGTGAATATTTCAGGTTATGGTTCAATATTCATGGTACAGCCCTGGCATTCAAGACCATTTCATCAGCGATAATTGCCTGTATCGTTCCTGGATCTTCGTCAACTTTGGCCTTTACCAGAGTGACATTTGAATCGTCGCGACGAGAATTTCGGCCGTCCTTCACGAGATTCGTCCTCCACACCAAAATCGCTGGCCCGGAATCTTCAAAAACTCTAAATTCGAAGAGCATAGCAAAACGATGTCCTCGATCAACGTATCCTAGGCAAAGCTTTCAAATCATTATCTTGCATTAATGTAAATCAGGGGTCTATTAGTCGCATACCCTTTTAATACTTGTCTGTATACTTGTCCTTATTCCTGATTCCATCAATACGCATCAGGTCTCCAATACCAGCGAAAGAGAAGCATCCCCAGACTATGATCACACCACATCCATGTTTTACGTGCATCTTGTGCCAAATATAAACTTTCCTTTTTTGTCTAAAAATTTCAAGTTTCGACTCATCCGGCCATCAGACTTTTGACCGATCAGTTGATATCCAATCCTGGTGCTCCTTTCAACAATGAAGTCGCTTGACTTTGTTTTATGGCCGTAACAAATGTTTTCGTACCGCTAAACGCTTTTTATCGTTGTTGCTGATATCTGCTTTGAGTGCGAACGGTTGAACTCTGCACAGATTTCTGAAGCTATAAGCCGTCGATCCCTCTTGCTATTTTATAGTCTGGTCGTCCTGTTTTGATGTTAATTTGGGTTTTCCGCTTCTCTTCCGGGTCGTAAAAGTCGATGATTCTTTAAAGCGACGCGACGTATGATATCATCGTGCACTGTCGACTTTCATTTTAAGCGTATCTGCAATAGCACGCACTGTTGCCCTCCTACATAGTCAGAAAAAGTAATCTATCGATTACTAGTTTGTTTTTATTCAATTCTACTCAAACACACCGGCAAGCAAATGGCAGCCAGCGCCGCTCAAAGGCTCAAAGCCTTCTCACAGTGGTCAATTAACTACACCGGTCACTCCAGAATATTAGATGACTCCACGAAAACATAGACTATATTGTACCGAAGCCCAATTTCGGTCAATACTTTAAAAAATCACTACTCCCGATAGGTCCTTGGGATGACTTAGCGGCTAAAACAGATAAGTCTGTACACTCCTACACTAATGATTCAAACACCAACGATGATGTAGGAAGGGGTATTTCTCAAGCAGATTAAATCTCAATCTCTCATTCCGCCTCCCTGATCACTATAATCTGTTTTAAGTGGAAATTATGGCGAATTCAGAAGATCAAAAGGATTGTAATATCTCGCTTTTAAATCACTGGATTCAGTCTTATTAACTTCTAATACAACCTCCAATGGTATCGACCTGCCTTGCCACCAAAAAGATCGGGACTAGACTGGATCTTAATCGCTCTAATTAACTTCTGTCCCTAAAAAGACTATACATAAGCAGGATTGTCGGTGTCATCACAGGACACTGCCTCCCTTCAAACGACTTCTGTAGAAGTTGCAGAGCCGAGGAAAAGTTCATGTCCAGCCCTTTCCCGTGGTAGAGAACTACATTTATGTGAAAACTTTTTTCAAAGACCTAAGCGACCTAACACAAAAAGACGTTGGAATCATATCGAGTGGAATAGTTCTTTTAGTTCCTAGATAAAGTCGTTAGTTCTTATTAGGATCTTAAATGCGAGTACCATTAAGAAGCATTAAGAACCATTTAATGATGAACTTTACCCTTAGTAAGTTAGTATTACTTTATAGATTTCTAATTATACAATAATCAACGTTCGGTATAACAGAATTATTACAAACCGCAGAACATCACACAACTTCAAACCTCTGGTGTATTCTAATTGGATTAGTTTTCAATAAAACAACAAGCAGCAGCACAACGCCTCTCGATATGTAACCATGGTGTTAAATGAGCTACACGAGCGTGTACCTCAGTATTATCAGTTATCACTTATCACCATCATCACATCCACTGCGTGAATTGCGAAATTACATCGTTTCACAAAGTTTCACAAAGTTCATAAATATTTATTTTAGAAATTCTTAAGTAGAAACGCATAGCAATGGAGCGGTGCGCGGTACGGTGGTGATGCTTTATTCATTTGTAATCCATGAATCTTTCTAACCAATAGACCTCCCTGCCCTATTGGGAAATATTCAGCATCTAGTACAGATATTTGATTTTTATATTTTGATAATGCGGTTAGATGCGTTGAAAGTGGTAAGAGGTATCGTATCCACATCGGTCGACCACGATATGCAATTAGGATAAATTGTTTTCTTATTAAGAAGTCCACGAAGGAAGTCATCATAACCACCAACAATCAAAGGATTCGGCAAGGGAAAACCACAAAAGTAATTTACTTTCAAAGGGCTTTTTAATTTTTTTTTTTTTTTTGTATTATGAGAACAGCGTAGCGCTTCCATTCCGTAGGTCGATGGAATTTTGAATAATTTTTTTCTGGTATAAACGTCTGTTTGAATGATAACAAATCTATTTACGTAGAACGCATAAAATGAGCACATAAATCGGAAAGTAGAGTGCCCTCATAAATCCTTTGTGGCGTCAAGCGAGTCTTTAATGAAGTTTTATACTTACACAGTGCGACGTTTTCCATATTTATGAGCTAGGAAATAGGTTCGAGATGAAGCACTTTTCTGTCTCGGTCGATAGAAAGGGCCGATTTATTGTGTTTTTCACATATACATAGAAAGGAACGCCCACCACCGCAGTGGTATTTATTTGTTGTACATAGTTTCGATATAACTATTCAATTGCTTTTCTGTGGTTTTATTGGGAGATATCGTGTACATGTCTTGCTAAGAAAAAATGGATGTAGGTACTTATGGTGACTGATATACACACCAAGATATCACGTCCATCGAAATAATATTCTTGAGAAAATCAAAGAAAAATATTAGCTAGTCACAACTTTATGTTGGGCAGTTAAAATATACTAGCTTAAACCCCACCCGCTTCGCCAGGCATTAGACAAATCTTTTTTTTAACAATTTGGGTAAAAGTAAAAATTTATTGCAATGCTTTTTGGTAAACAACATTCTTGGTTTTTTTTTATCATCGCTGCTCGTGTAAACAAATAGCACATTTCTAAAGATTATCCTTGCGACGCACAATGGGGCAAAGAGGCCCAAAAGCTGGCATTAATTCAAATTACTAAATTGAGAATATCTATATTTTTTTTTTTGTTATTTTTCGATAAGATAATATCCACATTATTAAAAAATGCAAATGATTTCTTTTTAGACTTATCTGATTCATCACAGCGCAGCTTAGTTGAAGCCTGATTTTTTCTCAGTTTGTTTTTTTTTCTTCTTTGTATGAAGCCCGAATTTTTGTTAATCTGTAAATAATTTTGAAATCTTGGTATTGAGCCTTCTCTTCGGGTATGTAACAATGTGTACGGCACAGAAAAAAAAAATAAAATAAAAAATTGTGTAAAATAGAGGTGATGTACTGTGGTCAGTTTTGAAAAAAATGTATTTTTAAGGACTTCCTAAATCCGGTAGACTTTTAGTTGGGTTCCGGACTTGTCCGAGTTTTTATTTTTGTGTCAAATAAATGTGCGTGATGTGTATTTTGTATTTCCGTTAAAAAATCGTGCCCTTTTCTGCACTTTTCGTGATATTTGGATTTTTGTATAGTGCCTTCGGTACACATTTTTTCCGTTTTTTTAGGATTTTCTTCAAGTTTAATTTTTTTGGCAAGATCAAAGTTAAAAACAAGCTTTTAACGGACCAGAAAGAGACGATTCTGGTATTTTCGTAACCTGTTTAGTCCCCATTAGACTTATAAGTGATAAACATATCATCTGGCAAAACCCTCGTCCAGCTTCCACGAATTATTGCAAGCGTAAAAGAGGGTGGGGAAGGTAAGTGTAGCTGATAAAAATTAGATCTTTAAAAAATTCTTTAAGTTTTTAATATTGAAAAATAGGCACCTCAGAAAAGTGGGCGTGTCGGGTGGGCGGGTTTAAAAATATTTTGGGACTGGTCTCAGAAGCTATCATGTAAAATTTCACGTTCTTAGCTGTAACGGCTGATTTGATACCACATTTTAGGGCATTCTGCCCCACTGTGCGACGTATAAGGCGCGTTTTTTTTCAAATCTATATAGACTTCGAAAAAGCTCTCCATACAAAAATAAGACTGGATAATTATCCAGGCTAAGGTTTTGTTGTATTTTACATTGAAAACATGTTGCGGAAACATGTTTAGCCTATATAGATTTGAAAAAAAACACGCCTTTTGATGATAACGGCGCGGCGAATGCAAAGCGAACAGGGAATTGAAGACGCTTAAATTCAAAAAGCATATCAGTCAGATGGAATCATTGAGATGCGAGGAATCAAAACGTCTTCGCATTTCAATTTCCCATTTAGAATTGTTACTTCTATCACACAAATTTACAAAATTTTGGGATCGTAGTTGCGATTTCCTATTCGTAGCTGCAATCTGTGTTTCGGTATTCCCGGCAAATTAAGTGAATAGAAGAATTCTCTAGGATAATTCGTCACCTCATCCTGATTCATGATGGTGTCCACTGATTTGAATGTGAATAATAGACCTGTTATTTCTTTTAAAATAGCTTCGTTACAATCACCGACATTTTTGTTCTTTCCGGCCAGTATTGCTCGCTCGCTTAACTAGGCATGGTTTTTATACTGTTGTGCTAACACTATATGAATCAGTTCTTCTTTTGATTGAGTAAAACGGCAAAAATCGTTTGGTAGTGTTATCAATTATGTTATGTATCTTTGTCGACTGGTATTGTACCCTTTTCAACAATTGCTTTAAAAACTCAGCTGTTTGTGGATCATTTTGTTTTCAGTATTAGTGTTCTTACATTTCTCCATAGAATTGAAGATTTCAATCATGAGTTTGTTTCATCGGCAACAGTAGATTTAGGAATGACTGGTAAAGTTTTGTCTAAAGTCTCCAGCTAAAGCCAGCTACAGACGAGAAACTAACCGGTCAACTGGTTGACATTTTGATTGCAAATAACCCATGTTTAGGCAAGTCTGATGATGAGTTGAACGATTTTATCAAGTCTGTCAACCAGTCGTTGAAAAATCAAAATGTTTTGATTTTTCGGTTTGTGTTGGGCACCGTAGCGCAAGTGGTTAGTGCGTCGGACTACTGAGCCAGCGGTCTTGGGTTCGAATCCCCCTGCAAACACCTAAGAAGTTTTTCACAGTGCCCGCCTCTTCCGAATGCCTGACAAGCATTCAAGAGTATCATTTGTCATGTAAAGCTTCCCAACTCGCCGTTCGGAGACGGCAGAAAACTGTAAGTCGCTTCCATTCGTGCAAAAATATAACGCGCACACACAAATGGTTGCGGAAGCTAGGCTTGGTTCGTTCTACCTAGGACTGCTGAAGCCAAATATTTATTTTATTTTTTTTGTTTGAGATAACAACTGAAGTTTGAAGATTGGTCTTTTCGTCTGTAGGGAAATTAATACAATCTGTGTGTCAACCAGTTGGCCGATTAGTTTCTCGTCTGTAGCTGGCTTAAAAGTATCAAAACACCGCCAAACAATACTTAATTTCCTCGTAGATCTTTCATTGTTCTAGCCAATGTATCTCATGATTTTTTGTTGGCCATTGGACATTCATCCCAATTGTTGCAAAACTTTTGCCATTCCGAATGTTTAAGTGATGTTATACACACAATGTCTAAGTTTTTTTGTTTTCTATGCTTTTGAATGTTTTTGTAATTTTGTTTGACCTATTATCTATCTATATTCTATATACATATATAAAAATGGTCATCAATTAAGAACGGCTGGACCAATTTGGCTCAAACCCTCCGGAAAAGTCGGAAAATTGGAAACATCTAAATGTATGAAATTTTGTGTGCAATTGTTCCGGAATGGCTTTTCGAGTGGAAAAATATTGAATTCTTAGTGGAAAACTCGGAAGATTTTTTTTCGACGAAATTTTGCATTTTATCGCATAATTTTGATGTAAAGGTGGAAAATTCGTTGTGAAGCTTGGAAAATTTCGGATAATTGTGATAAAAGACGTTTTGCGTGAATTTTGGGTGGAGAAGTCAACGAGATGAATAATAGATGGCGTTGTGCTGCGATCAATGCCACAACCCGATAGATGGCGTTATACGTTGACACTTAGACTCTGCGCAATTTGACAGGCATCCTTTCCGCATTGTCATTTTCTATTGATTCGATTCCGGATCGTCGTATATCGTCAAATGCTTCCCGTCACCCCGAAATCTACTGCTGCTTATGAACTTAATGCATGCCTGAAATCGTCGTCTTTGTGGCGGCATGTTGAAATTGACCACGAACATGAGAGTCGCATTGCAGAACGACCCATCGGCTGCTGAATTCTCGAGAAAACTCCTGCGCTTGGCAATGTCCAAATTTCTGTTGATGTTTCGACTGGATTGATATCAATCCACACATTTTTGCGAGTTCACATCGTCGACGGAGGAACTCATCACCAAAGTGTTCCCCGGTATTGCACAAAATTATAAAAATCTCGATTTTATTAGTGAACGGACAGATAGACAGACAGACAGTTAGACAGATAGACACACAGGTACATAGATAGATAGACAGGCAGACAGCCATACGGACAGATGGACAGATAGATAGACAGACAGATAAAGGATAAGATAGATAGATAGACAAACAGACAGACAGACATACAGACAGACATTTCGTTTTGATTTTTGTACATTTATGAAACTAATTCATTTTGAGTATTTATTTTACCTTAATAAAAAACTGAATTTAATTCAGCTTATAAGTTGACACAATAAAAATAAAAAAAAAATAATAAGTTGACACAATATTTATTCATTTTGAGGCGGTACGAAGTTCGCCGGGTCAGCTAGTCTACATTTAAACAACTAATTTGGTTGAAAATTACGGTGGGTAGAGGGAAATATACGCATTTTGCCATTTAGTTTTACACACTAATATCACATTTTCATTTTTCATTTTTAATGCATTTTTATTTGTGAATTCAAGTATTTCTTACATGCTAGACAGAAAGTGCTTAAAACTAGCTTAACTAACTTAACTATTAAACTCTTATTTTTTTTCCAAAACAAAGGTGTGTAATTTTTAACATATTTTTCATTTCTTCTTTTTAGGTAAGGAAAACAAGAAGCTTATAACAATGTTAAGACGTATTTGAGTGAGTAACAACCAATTTGTATAATTCTCTCACAGTATGATTTATTAGTTGAGTTTCATGACGCAGTTGCATGCAAATCTGATAACAAAGGAGCTTAAAATATGCTAAATGTGACTGCAAAATATTTGGATAATCTGTTGCAGCTGTCCTTGGATAGTTTTCTTAGTATGTATGTATATTTTTTTTTAATTATTTCGTTGGGTATTCGTTTTCATTTCTTTGAATAATTCTTGCATTACGAATTGCTTATAACTTTTCCAAATAAAGTAAAAACAGTAAAAGGAGTTAAAAATCTCCCAAAACGAAGTCCAAGTCCACCTGGGTCGGTTAGTACTCGTATAGTAGACATTCTAGATCCACTGTTCGTATCTTTGAAGTGCGCTGAGCTGAATACGATAATCTCCCGCAGTTTTTTTTCAATCACTAGACACACGATACACGATGAACGGCGGAAAAGAAACGAAAAATTATGGCAACCAAAACAAAGTCGGAAATTGGTCTTTCACAGCGGTAGTAGGGTCCGTGGCAGAGGTGCCAGCTCCCTGTTGGCAATAAAGAAGGCCAACCAAAAAATACTGCTGCTGTTGCTTTTATCTGTCGGCGACAAGGAGTGTATCTATATCTCATCAACGGTGGCGGCCTACTTGAATATTCACCCTTTTTTACACTCAAAAGAACCTCCTCGTTTCTATTTTTTTTGTTTTTGGGGAGGGGTCGTCCGTCGTAGCCTTTGCATGTTGCACGAGCTTCAGTGCAAACAAGTTTCCTATTTTTCGATCCCCCCTAGAGAGAGTGTGACTGTTCCATTTAAAATGTAAATTTTACCAGATACATCTGTGTATATTCGCTTAATTCAATTTGGTTGAATTTTTTTTTCCTTTCTTTTTGAGTGCTTTTCTTATGCATTTTTTGAATTTTTTTGGTAATTTATCTTTTGCAAATTTGATTTTAATGAAATGCCAAATGGTAGTTTGCACAGAACAGCGCCAGCGTGGGGTAGTTCTGGCCGTAGAAGTGAACACTCTAGATCGCTTAAGGGTGATAAGTTCTTCGTTTTTTTTTTTTTGGGTATCTGTCGGTTTTGTCGGCAAATTTACGCTCGAAAGAACGTTTGTTGCAAATAAAAATTCGGAAGTAAACGACAATTGTTGGGGAAGATAAATTGCGAGGTTTGGCGAACTCATTTTGTTGTTTTTTTTTTTTTTTTTGGACTGAACATACTCGTAGTATTTTCTTATAAATGTTGTGTTTTGTTTGACTTGATGTTACGGCTGTTTTTTAACTGTCCTTGTTTTTTTTTTTTTTTTTTTTGATTGAGAAAAGAGATATGGGAACGGTAGAACGGAAAAAAGGTTTTTTTAGGGAGACTTTTGAGATCAATCTACATCTGAAATTGTGTGCCAAAAACATGTGTTCGATACAATTTGATTACATGGATAGATAGTAATTATGCTTGGGGGTTTACTTTTAAATTTATATTTAAGTTGGAATTGTATATCGAGAAGTGACAACCACTGAGGCGATTGGGTCACATGACCGACCTACAATCTGCGCAACCGGTCTCCAAATGTAATAATGGTTCGTTGATTAAATTCCAAATTCGATGGAATTGAAAAATCACTCGAATGAACATTCTGTATTTCATTATTCGAGTGAATAAAGTTCGTTATCGAATGAATTTCGAAATCAGCAGGTGTGCTCTTTTTTTGTATTTACATTTTCCACCACTCTATCGACAAACAAGGAGATTTTATATTCTATCAAACCAAGTTTATTTTACTATCTAGGAATACGGTACAGAAATAGCAGTGGTTTTCAATGTCAACCTTTGGGGCTATTTCCAAGAGCAGGTGCATTGTGATACCACAATCTTGGCTGTCCTCAGTCGTCCTACCTGCAGAACTTATTTTCTGAATTCAAGTGATTATTTAAATAAAAAACAAAAAAAAAAAACTGAGAATCATCAAGCATCACAGGAGGTCCTGTCCAAAGTCATACCTACCCCATGACGACACCAACTGTAACTTTTTGTTAGGTTAACTTAGGTCAGCTCTTTTCAAATGAATTTTGCGGAAGCAGAAGAAATTAAATCCGTAGAAATCCTTAATGTCACGACCGGGAGCTATCAAAACTTGGTTAATCCCAATGATTACATATCCAACTTTAGTCAGAAATACATATAATGTGTGACGTTTAAAATCGCTAAATGAAACATAAGGTCACACACTGAGCGACGATCGACTGAGCGATTGGGCGACGCAAACAAATTAAAACATATGAAATCGTAGGGATGTAGCCACATAGCTGCTAAGCGATGAGCGGTTATGGTCAGCAACAGAGCGACGTCGCTCTACATTTTGTTTTAATTTTGTAGTTCATCGCTCAGCGACAAAGAGAGAAAATGGAATAAATTAGCTTGGAATGTCTAATTTCTGCTGTCCAAAACCGCTCGGTTTTATGGCAGAACAACCATAAAGGTCTTAAAAATAAAATTATAACAAATATTATTATGTTACTGACATACGAAGGTATTGAAAAAATCGTTGTGGATATTTGCGAAGATTTTTGTAAAAATAATGAAATTCTCCGTAGTCTGACCTAGGGGGTGGAATTACTGTCCAAGGTCACTGCACTCTTCATAATTTTTACCCAGTACAACTGTACACACACACAAACACCAAAGGATAGTAATAATGCAATCAAGCAGTAATTAGTTATTAGCACAAAGGGGTCAAGTTATCGATGCTTGCATTCGCAACCAAATACATAGGTATATTGTCAACAGTGAGCTAAATGACAAGAAGAATATCATTGATTCTAAAGAAGTAGTCTCAATTGAGTAGCTAGCTATCCCCCTACACAAGGTTAGGTGACTACTCAAAGTTATTCATCAGCATTGACAAGCTCTCTACCACAGAAAAGGAAGCAAGTCAACATATGGTGAATACCGATTCGTTTTTTCCATCGTATAACAAATCTTTAAATATGAAAATAACATTTTCACTACTAATTGCTCGAGCGACGTCGCTCAATAAAAGGCCACTCGTCGCTCTATCGCTCGTCGTTCAATCGCTCATTATTATTATTATTATTATTATTAATTGAAGGGTGAGATGCACCGCGACCTTAAGATCTATTGTGCCCCCTACAAGTCCTAGACGAAGGAACATCCCTCTCGTCATTATTCCCATTGGAATCGGTTGGAGAGAACTTCGGTCACACCTAGCCCAGGTGAGAATTCCACAGGTCACAGCACCTCATCCAGACCAATTTCCCTGAGAAATCGCAGCAGGAGATTGGGTGCTATGAGTGGTAGATCCTCTGCTGTAATTTGGTATTTACCAAAGCACTTGAATCTTTTCTGGGTTAATGCCCCACATTCCACCAGTATGTGTTCTGGAGTTTCACTGGACTCATCGCAAAATCTGCACGAGTCTTCATCTGATAGACCTAGCTTCCTGAGATGCCCTCTGATTTTACAATGCCCCGTAGGAAACGCAGTCAGGATGCGGAGTTTGTTTTTGCCAAGGCTAATGCAAGCTTTGAACCTCTTCAGGTTGTAATTACCCAGCAGTTTCTTTGCCTGTCTTAGACCTTGAGTTTTTGTCCAGGCCTTAGCCCTGTTTGTCTTCTCCAGTGATCGGAGCTCCTCTTTTATTCTGTGTCGCTCGTCGCTTAGTTCCTGGACTTAGTGTGCTTACAGAGTGGAGCGTAGAGTGAGCAACGAGCAAAGAGCAAAGAGCAAAGATCAAAGCTGTGAAATCAAACACATTGAATTAAAGGGTAGCGCACAGAGTGCGGCGTTTTTCGCAGACAGAGCAAAGCGTCGATAAGCGAGCAAAGCAGCGATTTCGAGAGCATAGCAGCGATTTAAAATATGTTTGATTTCTCAGCTATCATCGCTTTGATTTTTCGTTTATTCAAATATTCAATAGAAAAAATGAACTTTTGCCCTTTGCTCTATGCTCCTATGCTAGCCTAAATCGTTGCTCTTTGCTCTATGCTCGAGCGATTTTTGAGCTTTGCTCGTTGTTCACTCTATGCTCCACTCTGTAAGGACACTTAGCCTTAGAGCGATTTAATTTTATTATATTATGCATATTGTATTATATGTATTATTTTAAGTGTTGCATATAATATTTTGAGTTAATCTTCTCCTCGACAATATGCGCGAACACTACAAATGAAGCTTTGCACATCTCCGTCAGTGAACGTCTAGGAAACTTGCCACCATTTTTTCTTTAATTTGGCTTTCATTAGAGCTCAAAAGCTCAAATATTGGACGCAGTTCCGGAAGATTGGGGGCTGGCATCTTTCGGTACATTATTGACGTAATTTTGCTCCAAGAATTCTAGAGTTTTTTTTTTTGCATAGTGGAATGTCGCCAAATCAGGCCAAAACAATACAATCTCTTTATGAGCTTGATTAGGCTTTAGTAGCCTCTTTTCTAAACACTCATTAATGCAGATATCAGCATTTATTGTACCGTACGTTAAGAACTCTGGCTTTTTTTGGCCATTCAGAGGCGCGCCGAGTTCCAAATTTTTGAGCAACACCACCCACAAATGGTGCGACGTAATACTTGTTACCTGGTACACTGGTCCCTTTGCGCGGGGTTAGGGGAATAAAAAGTCTCGCGCAAAGCGAAGTATGAATTGCATGTAATTTAGGGTGTTGCGTTCCTGAAAAATGAAATGTAAGCATTTATTTTAACCGCGCAAATCGAATTTTGGAAGGCAAAAGCATTTCGCGCAAAAGTGAAACCGCGCAAAAAGATGTCGCGCGAAGCGAGGGACCAGTGTATCTGTCCAAAATCTGTGACGTAGTACGTTTCGTCATCCATAATGCAGCCATTAAATTTGTTTATATCGACGCCTTGCTCGCTTCCTCGCGAGTTCTTGCTTAACCTCATCACGATCTGGAACCTTTTTAACTTTGTAGGAAGACAAGGCGGTTTGAACTTTTGCTCGCTGGATGGTAGTCGTTCTAGTCGATCATTTTTTTTGCTGCAGCTCGGACGGAAATACTGAGACTGCTGTGAAAGATCCTTTCGACGTCCTTTTGAAGGGTGGAGTCCAAAGGTCTATCTCTAGACTTCCGATCCAAATCTTTCTTTTTCTGCACTGTGAGAGTAGTTTTGTACTGATTTATAACCGCGTTTACAGTTGAACCCGCGATTTTTTATTTGCAATTTTATACGGTGGGGTTTCTGTGTATTTGTGCAAAATTGCAATTGTGTGCTTGCCTTCTTCACTCGACATCCTTATAACTGAACAATTTACAACAAACTAATATTCATCACTATAAACAAAGTGGAAAGCAGAAGTTTTTATCCACTAAGAGTCAGAATTTACAGTGGCTGAACATTTTCCGATTTTAAACGTCATATATCTTAGGTACATACATAAGACGAGAATCATTCTTAGGTTCACCTACTTCAGTCGATTCCATAGTCTAATGCTCGGCAAGATCATATGCACTTAAATAAGTATGTTCGTTGTGAATCCCAGTGATCTGAGTAGATTCTTCGGGTCTTGCAGCCCGTATAGATGTTTATATGGTACTTGGGTAGAGGCTAGTAGGCATTGTCTTAGATAGATCTTAGAACAGCTTGTTGTCGTGGTGGACAATTGTAAAAGGTAGTCTATATGCTGAATCTGTCAAATGCAACCAAACTATCTGTTCTGGGAGCAGCACTCACACAGAAAACGTGTCTGCGCATTTTGTTCTCATTTCAGCTACCTTAGGCAACAGCTATTTTCAACCTCTAGGTGCGTCAAATGATTCAAAAAGTTTGAGAAAATTCCAATTACAACTATATTATAATAATAAGTAAATCCATAGTTGCATAAATTTTCCAAAATCGGTGCCAATTACAGGTAATCTTCATTAATTTCGAAATGACTATCAGCCACCTAGCTATCGCTGCTCTAACGCCCCAATAACAGCTAAGTTTCACTTAATCCTATTTGCTGTGTCACAGCGGTATATTAACATATATTATGTGATTATTGCACTCATTTGCATTTTATGCGCGCTTTGCCATGGGGAATAAAGCTTAATAGCCTAGCCGCATATGGGTATCGTCGTGCAACGACCACGCACAGCACACCTCCTATAGTCATATGTGTACTTATATGTACATACATATGTATGTAGCTACGGGTATTACCTAGTATGTATTCCAAAAACCGACGCGACGGTGATTGTTATAAATTATAGAAAATAAAGAGAATCTTTCCTTGTACTGCATGCAAACTCAACTCATAGATGCGCGTATGCAAAGGAGTAGAACCATCCTCAAATACTCGTAGCATACGCATTCTTTTGGCATTTCCTTAACAAGCTCTGCCAGTGCAACCTATCTAGATACAAAACAGCCGCACTGTGTGCATGTTTGTATTGCGTTTTGTTAAATCGATAGGAATGCAATAAGATACACCGCCGGAGTGCGTTTCTCTATGCTCTTCTGGTCTCCTCTTCTGGTGGTCACTTGAAACACCGTATGCATGCAGAATAACACGTCGCATCGTCGCGACGTCGTCAGTGCATACAGGCATCCAGAAAAGGATATTGAATCGAGTTTAATTGCCAGTGTGCCTTTGAAAATAAAGCGAATTGGTATAGCATGTGCGAATATACAGGATGCAGACAAATGGCGGGAAATTGATATTTTTGTTCGATGCCAGCACAGTGCAGAATGAATGAATTCAGTCCCTTATGGATGATGGGTGGGTCAGCTGGAACGGCACGACCAAGGAGGAAAATTGAACATGTGCACTTTTGCAACCCTTATTTTGATGGTTTTGATACCAGGTTCATTGACCTGATGGATTTTTGGGCATTGCTAAATATTTAAGTAGAATGCACGCAACGCAAATAAAATGGCGGATATATTCGTATGTGTTTGTAAAAAAAAAAATGGAAGACGAGAATGGTATAAAGGTATGTTTGACTCAGCTGCCAGACAGGGAAGCGAATTGAAAGGCAAGCAGAGTAGACTGGTCGGGGTGTTTATTTTATATGAACATTTTTTTCCATCAGAGTTCTCAATAAAATTGTAGAACTGGTTTTAGTCGTACAACTTGTTCCTGGAAGAAAAATATCTACATATCTGTCTGTCTGGACCATTGTTTAAATTTCAGTGACAAAGAATCAACAAATTCTCAAAAGTCTAAGGTGACAAATGCGGTCCACTGACACGCTATTATGTGTTTGCTACAAATTGAGGGATAGCTGAGAGAGCAAAGACAAAATACCATAAGGAAGCAGTCTACCTTTAAGAGATTGATATACAATTAAAACGATGATGCACGAGCGAGCTTAAAAAGTTAATTTATTTCATATCTTGCTGATGGCTTTGCTATCCGTCCAAATTTGCATACAACTCGCATTTCTGGACGGCTGCTCTCTTGAATGTGTTCGGCGATATATTTATCAGTTCATAAAGCTACTTTAGTACATTCAGATTATAATTGTTTATTTACAAACAGTGTTTTGAATCCGATTTTTTTTATTTTGCACACAGGTCTATGTTGTGATGTGCTTAATACAATCAACAAACAAACACAAAGCTAAAGCTACAGTTACAACACTGCCACAGGCGTTAAACAAACAAATAAAAAAATAAATATATTGTATGTCTGTTCGAGGGACGGAGCTAAAAGTAAATAAAGTTATTATTTAAATTAGAGGTTAGTCATGCGGTTAGTTGACCTCGTCATCCCGTAATTTGTTCTATGATGAGGAGCATGAAATAACTCTAATCTATGCAGGTAATGCGATCACCATCGAAAGTTAAAGCTTAAAGAAGATTGTAGCGTACACCTTAAACCGAAAGAAACAAAAATTGAATTTCGTTCAGTTTCAAATTGAACTGTCGATTCCCCATAGCTTTGACACAAACCGGACATTTAACGAACATACCTCTAGAATCAATACAATTTGTACCACTGTTCAAACTTGGTTACCACTGAACTATAGTAAGTCAGGTGCATTAATCAGACCCGAACCCCGAACGTAGTAAATGCATAAGAATGATGTCCTTTTTAACCCGTCTTTGGGGCAAGGGTTGATTTATTGGATTGCATTAATGGAGGGAGGTAAAAAGGGTTGTCCCAGTGAGAGGGGTTCTTTTAGTGCGAAACGAATAAAACTTCGCTGGGTCACTTCAATACGATTATTGTGAATCTTATAATAAAATGCGCACACTTGCGAATCATAGATCTGTGGCAATAAGTTAAAGTAGCTTAAGTCTATTGTGGTAATTTTTCAGTACAGCAAAAATAAGATTCTATAATTTTTTTTAAAAAAAGTATCAAAGCTAGATAAAAAAAATTAGCGCAAATAAATAATGTGTATGCCTATTTTTACTGGCGTTGGGTTTTTTATTAAAAAGTATCAACAAAGCCGCTAAACATCTATTTTAGTAGCTCAACTTACCTCAATAAAATACATATCTATATGACAAATATGGCTTAAGTAACGACTTTTGCCGCGGCAGAATTGGAAAAATAGCTTATGTTGCTTAAGCTACTTCGCAAAATTGATTTTTGACCAGCATGATTTTTTTTTAAACTAACTTAAGTCGACATAAGGAGGCGAACAATTAAATACCAATCATAAAAAAAGCTTATGTTGACATAAACACCTAAAATTACACTAATGCAATAAGCTTTATAATAGGTTGTGTGATAACTTAAGTGGTTTTAACAAATCGAATTGTATTCACTGCTGACTAAGGAAAACAATATGTAGACCTAACATAAGTTGTTTTAAAAAAATCACTTTTTGTCCAAGGAGACTTAAGCTATTTTGTGTTCTGCGATATAACGGTTATTTGTTAGCTTAGACCTTAGATGTATGACAACCAGACCAAAAAAAAACATTTTTAACCAAAAAACTCGATTTTGGCTTATGTCGACATAAGCGACTCTAACTTATTGCCACAGAGATAGTGATGGGCAAATACCCGGTAAATACCATTCGAGGGTAAATACCCAGGGTATTTACCGGGTATTTACCAAAACGGGTATTTATGTGGGTATTTATTTCAAATGAGAAATTATTGTAAAAACATGCTCATTGGGTTCTCTTGAGAGATATTTCAAAAAAGAAACGGCCAAAAAAATGCAATCTGTCCAACGCATAAAGGACGGGAGACGAGAATCAGGTGTGGCAGGTGTCGAAACCCCGTCTGCGGCGAACATAGTCGGGCTGTGTGCAGGAGTACCTGGATTCTGAACTTTAAGTTATTTTAAAATTAAACTAAGTCTATAATTTCAATAAAAATTGTTTTAAATAAAATGTTTAATTTAAATTTTTGAAATAAGAAAAGAAACATGTTAGTAATGCTGTTTCTCCAGGATGGGTATGGTCTAAGGATTAACCGCTACCTACTTTTCCGTAAACATTTTTGCGAATGTGTGTCATAAAGAGGTTTAAGGGGTTATATACAGTCAGGAGGGCTAACAAATGCGATTTTTCAAGAATTTTTCCAGAGAAAACTATGAAAGTTATTACTAGTCGTGTTTTTTTTGTAACCTATATAGGCGTCTTGCGGTGACCACGATATCTCTGGACTGGATCATAGAAAATGAAAAAACCAAACAAATATGGTTAAAGAAATGTATAATCTAGGTATTAATCGAAGGAAAAATCGAAATAACATTACTTGCAAAAATGGTGTCCTCTCAAGAAAAAAAAAACTATTTTTTGGCTAAAATTTCGGCATTAAATTGTTAATAAAAAATAAAATATTTATCGGTGAGAAAAAACCTTCGATTGATTACTAAAAAATGTACTTAAGAAACTTGTGTTAAAATTTGAGACGGATCGGTTCAGCTGTTTCCGAGAAATCGCGGTCACCGACTATAACAACATGGTTTTGAGAAAAATGCGTTTGAAGTTTGAAAAGCACTTTACATAGAGTAAAGAAAGCGCTCTGATGTCTTTACAAATATTCGTGTAACTTCTAGAATAATCGTCGGATTGACTTAAAATTTTCTGTGCGTGTACTTAAATAATAAAAAAAATCTATTTTTTGCAAACTCTAACTGTATATAACCCCTCAATGTATCTCTTTATGAATTGGGGAATTTCAGGGTGGTAATTTTTTATGTCCGTTACGATATGTGTGTAAACTAGTTTTGATACAGCCGCGAGGTCTTGAATACAAAAGTTGCTGGGTTACAACATTTTTCTTTATAAAACTCTAGAAGGCACCAGAACCAAATGAAAGAAATCCTTAAAAACCACTTGCAAGTAGACTTAAGTAGGTTGAATTCAAAATATTCTAAAAATCGTTTTCAAAGGCAACACAACTGCTCGCGTTTTACTATTTTGTGTGTGGTTTTGTAAGAGATAAAAGAAAATGCTTCGAAAAATTAGAATAAATTAAGAAGCCGCAAGACTTCAATGCCCGGCCGGCTTAAATTATAATTACACATCCCCTACAAAAATGCAATGGCGAAAAAAATCCGTTTGAAGTATGTACTTATGTACATAACCTCGAACTTGCATGCGCCAATTACATGTGCAACATTTACGAGTAGAATAGATATTAAAGTGAAATTGAAAGCGGTGTGCGGTGAAATGAAATTCTTTTCAACTGATGTGTGTAAAACACGCGCATACTTTTTTTTTCTTTTATCTAAAAAGACTTGGTAGGAAAATTATTCTCAATCAATAAAAAGAAAAAAAAACGACTTTATATGCAAAAAAATAGTTTTCGACGTGCATTGGCGATTTAGCGCAGGCAAATCGTAACGTAACCAACACTACTACTGTTACTGATACTACCATCATACCCAATAACCGGGAATGCGCATAGAGGCCCACACACATCCCTTACCACATTCTCACAAAAAAGCACACACAAACAAAATCGTCGTCATCGCAACGCTGGCTGTCACTCGCGCTCACTGCAATTGCCGTTGGGATAGGCCATGGTCTCGTCAGAATCTGTGCGCCCGCACTGCACTTATACTCGCATGAGACATGATACTGATATTAAGAGTCACCGCAATCTCTCTCTTTCACTCTTGCTTGCCTGTTGTTGTTTTTTTTTTGCGGAGGAGACGGAATGAATGCATGTGCGCCCGACATCGTCGGTCGTTCGTTTCAGCTGAAACTACAAAAAAAAAGAGAAGAAAAAGAATTGCGGCTGGTTTTCTCTCCCTGACATGCATTTTGTACTATTGTTTTATTTTTTCCTTATCTTCTGGTTGTTGTTTTTTTTTTTTTTTGTTAAATTACGATCGATGACGCACACAGTGGTTACTCTGAATGTATAACAATGCAAAAACAAAAATAAAACAGGCATGTTGCTTGAATTGTTCGCGTATAAGAGCAATGTGGGGTAAATGTTAATGAACATGCATTTTTTTTTTTTGTAAAAAAAACAGGGTTTCAACTTGATAAACGTTACTTGAGTCTACTTCAAATTATGTTCTAAAAAGTTAAACCTTTGGTCTAGATCTTAGCAATGTGTGTTTATCTTAAAATCGACACCGCAAAACGCAACGCATGGGTCTGAGAATTTAGTGGGAGATAATTGCAAGCAGCTTTTGTCATTGGATTTTTATTTATGTTAAGACTGTAAAGGACGAACTATAATCTGAGCGCAGGCATATGCCATATTTTGGAAGAAAATCACGCTCGTCACACTCGTTTCCATCTTTCCAAGTGTGCGATTTTTTCGAATTTGGTACTCTGGTTGTGGGGGAGGGGAGCGATAAGTGGTTCGCCGACAAGAAAGTGACCCGGAGTTAGTGGTTGATAGTCGCTGATGTCATCTGATTGTGGACAAAGGGGTCTCGAGTTAAGACACGCTTCTACTTGCGTTAGAAGCGAGAATTGTCAAATTTCTTGTAAGTAGCGATTAAAACACACATTACTAGGTTGGTATATTGGTCGATACGAACTCAAGCTTAGTTTTTATTTTTGAAAAAAATAGTAAAAAAAATAGTAGGCGCCTAAAAAACACAAAGAGGAAAACAATTTAATACACTAGAGTGAAGATACGTATGAGCAGTGCAGTCCGTATTGTTAGTTGTTATTAAGTGAAAAGTTGATTAGTTTTTAACATTGATATGTCGGTAAAGCGTACGTTAAAAACATTATCTTTTTTAAAGTTATAAAAGAGGTGGAAAAAATCCACTCTTCAGTCTCACTCATGTATAGCAGACTATTTTATATAATAATTACTATGCAAATAAATACATATCTAACAATGTTGAAATACAGTTAAAAGTTACTTGAATATGTGTAAAAAAAATTTACATTCATAACTTTGAAAGTTTTCTCAGGAAAAATTCTTGAAAAATCGCTTTTTTTAGCACTCCTAACTGTATATAACCCATTAATAACTCGAAGTCTTGATAACTCCAATTTTTTTTTTTTTTTGGCAAGTAGGATGGTAGGTACTAGTTATCGAAGTTCGACTGTATGTTTTATGCATCAAAATGTTAGCTCTATGGACTGGCCAGCGCTGTCTCCCTATCTTAAACCCATTGCAAATCTTTGGGGTGATATCAAGAAGGCACTTGACCGCTCCAAGCACATAACACTGAAAAACGTTTTTTCCGAAACTTTAACTAATTAGAGCGAGCCAAAAGTACATTAAACTTGGGACTTTTTCACATATTCTGACACCTAGGCTCTTAATGCAACTTTTAACAAGTAATAAATTAAAAAATAGCAAAATATTTTTTTCCATACTAAATGACACACCTTATCTATAAATTTCGCTTTTTTTTTTTTTTTTTTTTTTTTTTTCAATAGTCATTATCATTACTGTGCTGTTATTTGTAATCTTTTGAATTAATATGCAGAGGCAGCTCTTTAGACTTTTGCCTACCTTATATCCTTTAACTGCGGGCCTTATTGCCCAAAATAATAGTTGTGGTGTTAGAATGCATAGTCTAAAGAACTCGCACCAAACTAGCTAAAGATTGAATGTTATAACGGTAAATTTAGTGATCGTTGTTAATTTTTCTCTATGGATTGCATCTTTGATGATTTGCAACTTTCCTTACCATTTACTACAAAAAAATGTCAATGTTTTGTAGAAATGTCAAACATGACGGATTTCAATTTATGCTTACGGACTTTGTGTGGGGGTAGGGTACTTAAGAATCATTTCAAATTGGGTACTGGTACGCTGAATCTTGCAAACTACATACCGATTAAGTCACGATTTGGGAAATATTAGAAAAAAAAAACCCATTGCATTCCATATTCCCTTCTACTAAATGAATCCTTAACCTCTCAACTTGATATTTGATAATAAAAAAAAACTATCACTTATTCGGACTTCTGGGTGGCCGCCTATCACTAACATCGTGACAAAGCTTATTCATCCTCCGTGCTAATCAAGGTAACGTGCAAATTAGTATTTAAGCTGTAATAGCAATAAATAAGCAGCATGTCAGCCGTCCTGCAACCCCCTCCGCAGGCCAATTTTATGCAGGCACTCAGGCAGCGCCGTGCAACGCACCTTTTCTCTGCGTATCGATTCGTCATCATCATCAGATTAAGGTGTTCATTGTCAAATGCTCTCGCTGTAGAAAGAAAAGAGAAAGCAAGTGAATAAGCGGATGTGTGAAAGAGCGAGGGTTGCTCGTCGTCTTCGGTTGCATTGGGAAATTGTGCGTGTGAAAAAATTTGCATTTTCTTTAGAAATGTAATACACACGATATGTAGACGACAACTCGAACTCCAATGGCTCTGTGTCGCTCCTTGGCTGTCACTACTCTGTCCCACTTGGACATGCACAAGTGGTGCTGCTGCTGCTGCTGCTGCTGCAACCGTTGTTGGATGATGGAACTATAGAATGGCATTGCTGCACTCCTTCTGTCTGGCAATTTGCGGTGGTGGTTTTATCGCCACCGCCGCGCTGTGCGTCGTTGTCTGTTGCGGTCGTCATTAAGATAAAGTTGATGATTGGCTAGTCTATGACTTCGTGATTTCAAAGAAAAGAAGAAATATCAAAGAAGAAAATAACACAAGAGGTAGTCGCTACGTAGCGTGTAGACATGCATCTCAATGCAAGCAAAGGTCTTGTTTACATATCAGGGCGTGTTCCTCCATTTCGCCGGTAAGCGAATACGCATTTCAAAAACAATGGAAAATCAATTTTATTTTATTTAGTATCTTACTCACTACATGACATAATAGGGTAGGTTATGTATAATTCGATAATTCATATATGTATGTACATATGCATATAGAACAGATTTCTGCTAGCGCAATGGCGTATAAAACATCTTTCGCCCTTACTAAGCGCTTCGGTAATATGTCTTCGAGGAATTCCTCTGTCCGTGCTGTGTACGATTCGGAAGAGGCGTGTAACAATTCAATTTACATTAGGTGACACTCTTCGTTGATTGTGAATATATCATCTTAGCAGAGATGTCTGCCGTCTCATTCGTAAATTTAGCGAGTGAACTTGGTGGCGATTCCACTGCCAATATCGCACAATTAGATTACTTACCCCTGTGACTATAGAAGGTTTTGTTTTCTTTAATTCACCTGAGTCAGCGATTCTCAACCTTTGGTCCGCGAACCCCTGGGGTTCGACTGAGCACGATCAGGGAGTCCGCTACGGCCTTTTAATAAATCATCAAAAATACGTCACTATTATCATTCCAACAGAAGTCTTTACTAAGGGATTCTAGCACCAGCTCAGACCCGCAAATCATGCGATAAACGCTCTCTCAGTAGTTCTGTGCCATCTTTTCCATTACCTGTTCAGATAAAACACCACAAGCCGTATGTTCCAAAAGAATAACGCTTCGAAAGTAACATGCATCATCCAGTGATGCGCAAAATGCAACACTAAAAAAAGTCCAGCACGTACTATATCGCAATGCAGCATCTGTAATTTTCCTCTTTGCATTCGCAAAGATAAAATATGTTTTATAGATTTACATAAAAATTAAGTTATGTATTACATTTTACCCATAAATTAATACTTTTGTCATCATTATTTTTTTGCCAATCGAAACCACCACCTTATTACTTTGAATTAAACCCTTATTAAACTATACATCCAATTGTTTTGCTTATGAAATCATCTATATGAAATTATTGCTGAATGAGTTAATTCACTTTGGCATTGAATCCACTAAATTTTGAAGATCTTCCGCTGATATTTCCGTATACCAAACTTCTTCAAACATTTCGTTGAGCATTTTAATTGAGGTATGCATTTTGCTGTTAATATCCTATGCCATAATGTGCCAGAGATGTTCGATGGAGTTGAGGTCGGGTAAATTACCTCGTGTCGAAATTCACTTATCGATCATTAAAACTTTATTCCGTAAAGAAAATAAATTTTATTAATTTTTGTTCGCTGAGTAAAATTAATTAATAGTAAATTAATAGAGATTAGAATAAAAAAAAGAAAATAGCTTACCATTTTGGAAGGATGGCACGGAGCAGAGTCGTCTTGAAAAATCACATCAATGGCCTCTGAGAAATGCATTTCAATTGACAGTTAAAGTGATTGATTAAAATATTTTTGTAAACTTCCGAGTATACAGTTCCTTTTGTGAAGTATAAATCTCCAACTCCATAGTACGAAAAAATCCCCATATCATTTGGCCTGCTGGATGTTTCACTGTTCGCTGAAGGCAATTTTTCCTTAAGCGCTCTCCAGCTCTTCGTCGCACGTACTGAATTCCATCTGATCCGTGGATGGTAAATTTGCTCTCATCGAAGAATATGAATTTTCTCCAATCAATTTCTGTCCACTCTTTATATTTTTTTGCCCCAATTAGGCAAGATTTCATCATTTCAGGTGTCACGCCGGTTTTTTTTTGCAGGGCAACGAGCCATTAAGCCAAATTCTCTGAATCTTCGACGCACTGTATGCACACTAATTTCAGTTGGACTTAACTCCACAAACTCTGCTCTTATACAGCGATCTTGTACAGCGATAGATGTCTTACGAATACCTTCTGTTCCTTTTGGCCGTTCAATTGTGCCCCTAAGTGTCGACTTGCTGCAACCAACCTCTTCACTTATTTTGGTAATAGTCAACTTCGCCACTTCAAACAGTGCAATTAATTGATTTTTTTGGTCTTCCGTCAATTGCTTTCAATTTGGTTTGGTTTTTTTTTTACAATTACTAATTTTTACACCAACGCTGATCACTTCGAAACCTAAAATGGCTTTGAACGACTTGTAGCACTCTTATACCCACAAAAGATGAATGTCTTTTAAAAAACCGCTATCTAAAAGTAATTAAGGATTACTCTGTAAAAAATGACTTTTGGGTACCTCTACGACCACTGTACTGATCATACATTCTCTCGTAAATAATTCTATAATTCTGTAATTCGATGTTTTTTTATAATAATTCAGCAAAAAAATTTAATAAAAAATATTACTTAATAATTTATATCAGAAGTAAGATACTTAAGATAGAAATATCATCATCTGTTGCCTTCATGACCTTTAACCAGCGCTTAAATCAAAGATTCGAGTAAAATTTCGGGGTACACACTGAAGATTTCTTTCGGTGTAGGAGGTCACAATACATAACTAGCCTGAGCTAATTAAACTTGCACGTGATGATAACTTTGTTTGCCGATCAGCCAAAGCTATGCCGCCGCATGTCTTGAGTTATTGCTGCATGCTGTGTTGCTAATGAATGCAAACACAAATCTAGAGCAACACAGGCCGACATAATTCATCGTACGACATACATAAATGCTGTTGTTCGGTACCTACGCAGTTCACTCAAAAAAGGACTAAGATTTAAGAACCAGAACAAAAAACAAATATTATTTAGAAAAGATATTAGATTAAATTCAAATTCATTTTATTTTCTTATAACTTAAACAAAAGGATTAATGCATTTCATTCAAACGACAAAATTCATCGTACGGGAAATTTCAACTTTGATATTTTGATGAAATGGGGCTGCCAGTATCTTGTTGGGCCTCCACCAGATTGAAGGACAGCTTGTAGTCGATGTGGCATAGAAGACACCAGGTTTTGCGTAAATCTTCGGGTTACTTGGAGAGCTTCCATCAGAGTCGCTTTTGACGAAATTCGGTGTTTATGGAGCTGTTTTTCCAAGTAGTCACACAAATGTTCTATGGGGTTTAGGTACTGGCTCTGTAGGAGAGCCTTGGAGCATAGTATAACAACTGGACTTTTTCGAGCGGTGTGTTTTGGTTCGTTATCTTGCTGACATATCCAGCCGCTATCTAGACATAATTTCTCTACTCATGGACGTAGATTTGCTTTTGATATGTCGAGAAACATGTAGTGGACCATCCACCATCAATAAACGCCAGCTTTCCCACGCCAGAACAAGCCATGCTCCCCCACAAAATAACACTATTCTTCGAAATGTTTGAACTTCGATTTCAGTGCCGATCTTTCGCTATACTCTTAAAGGACCATCGTGACCAAAAATATTGTACTTGCTCTCGTCGGTGTACACATCTTTCTTCCCAAAAGACAGATCAGCGTCTTTGTGTAGAGAAGTCTTTTCGTTTTGTTCTTATTCGCGTCAATAATGGACTGCTTCTTTCATGCTGTTCTTGAAAAATATCCATATCTGTTGAGAGTCCTTTCGGTTGTAGGCGTACTGACACCTGTGCTGCATTTATCTGCGACTATTTGTTTGATGGTAGGGCAATTATTTTTTGTATTTTTTCGGGTAGTGTTTAGAATGACCCTTTCATACCTTTTATTTTATTTGCTTGGACGACCTGTTCTTCGCACCTTCTGTTTCTTAGTACGTTTTTATGATGTTTTGTACAGTTGATTTGCTTTTTCCTACCGTGCGTGCAATTTCTGTTAACGTTTTGCCTTCTTTGGAAAACAAATTTACTACCACTTGGCGGAAATCTTGGGTCATTTATTTTCTCCGTCCTTGAACTGAAATGATCTTTTTTTTTTTGCAAAATATGTAAAGTAACTGAGCACTGAACACAGAATGATGTAATTGTTGGTAAAATTTCAATTACAAACTGAAGAACTAACGGGATCAGTCACCGTACGATGAATTGTGTCGTTTGGACTGCAACATATTTAATTGCTTTTATTAATAACTTAAGTTAAAGGGGTGGAATGAGGGAAAGGGTATGGGTAATAAAAATATCACTGGCCATAAGTAATAAAAATTATAATTAAATTTAATCATATCCATATAAACCTAAAATATTAAAACTTTGTATATCGTACGATGAATTTTGTCGGCCTGTGTATGTGAACCTCTTCCCATGTTTGTAGTTGTTAATTTTGACTCGTAATTGACATTTGTATTGAATTATATCTCTCAATCACTGACATTGACGTACTTAAACTCTAATCCAAAGGCACTTAATTTTTTTTTATTATGTAAGATGTACTTCCCAATGTCCTTGTAGCGATTGTGTCTCTCTTTCTCTCTCGTATTGAAAAATTAATGATAACCGTCTTTAGTTGCCTCCTAATGCAGATGGTTCTTTTTTCTATTTTCCCTTGTCAAACACAGCGTGAAGGAAACATTTATTTTTTTGTATATTTTTGTCATTCCGGTAACGTGACCGGCCTGTCAATCAAGCTGTCATTATCCATGTCCATGACATGCATGTGCGTACGAACTCCCTATGGCACTTTGTAGGCCATTTTTCTTTTCCAAAATTTCCAAAAAAGTCAGTTCATATTTTAAGATGACTTAATTTAAGATAAGTTAATTATTTTTTTTATTTTTTGTTAAATTGGGATTTGAATAAAAATACGTTACGGAAAATACGTTAAAATACGGCACGAAAATAAGCCTAACAACTTGCAGCGTTTCTATTTAATTTTTAATTTTTTTGTTGGCATTAGATTTAATAGAACTTACGTCAATTTGAATGTACAAACATACCTACATCTGTCTGGATGGTGGTTATTCAACACTCGTGCAATTCATTATCATCGTTCGAGTGTGGTGGAGTGCAGCCGTATTCGTTTGTTATTTTGTAGTACAACTAGATGTGCATTGCTTACGCTATGGCACGCACGCACGTCAAGAAAGTGACTCTGCGGCTCGCACCCGCCTGAAGTCTCCTACAACACAGTTTTCTCTCGACAAGCGGAGTGGATAACTAAGTTGGCGCTACATCACCTCTGTCTCCCTGATGTTTGCAGTTATCTGTCATTTGGCTGCACGCCGGATGAGCTCGCTGTTGAGAGTTGCATTTCATTTAACAATGCAATCACACTCACACACAGTCACAGATGAACCAATGTGAAAAGCAGCACGCAGTTGTTATTGTTGTTATCATTCATTTGTGTTATGCGGTGCTACGCTATTATTTACCGGTTTCCTCTTCTAGAAAATCCGTTACCCATTGTCGTACGTACCTATCTATCCCGAGCGAAATAAAACTCCTAGTAGGTAACACTGGGGCGTATACGCAACCTCACCGAACACACTGTCGAAAAAGGATACTAAAGCGCATAACGGAACAGAGAAGGAAAAGCTTTTACACAGAAACAAAAGGTCATTGAACTTCATTTCCCTTTGCTCCCTTTTCTTTGTATGGGTTTTGTGTAGAACTTTCCTGAAATAAACTACACTGACGAACAAGAGGAAAAGAAGGACAAAATATTGATTTGCCATCGCGTGTAGTTTGTGTGTGTGTTTTTGTATTCCTTTTATGGCGAGGTTTGGTTGAAGTAGGTGCGTGTTGATTGTAACAAGGATGGGATATTTCTTTTGTTAAGAACCGTCTCCTCCGAGTGCTTGTTTCACTCCTTTGTCTCCTGCGTCATCGACGTCGACATGACTATTTATCATGGAATTGTTTTTTCTTCTGTTTCTCTATAGTTTTGGTTTTGAATTCATCTGTTTCTCATAAGTGGCACTTGCTGCGATAATAAACTGTGAAATTTCCGTGATGAGTTATGAAATTCTTATCTCGGTTATTAGAAGGCAGTTTGATGTTTTATCCTTCGGATGCTGGACGTGGGTAAATTCGAGAACATTTTCATCAACATCGACTACCGGCCTGTTCAAATTAAACTGCATCAATACCCAGCACGTTGCTTGTATTGTAATCCTGCCATCTTGGTACTAATGAAAGAGTATGGCTTTTGCCTTGATCTCAGTTTGCCCACCCCAGACCGCACGGACATGTTCGGCGATTAGGTACTTTTTCTAAAAAATCTCTGGACGTTTTCTAGTTCATCGCATTAGGCACAAATTACGTCGTACATCAGAATCGATCTTATGCCAGACAATACGTTCATACATACGTAGAGTCAAACTATAGCCGTGTTTTTTTGAAATCTTGCTAGCCAGTCGATCATTTAGATTAGACGATTCGTTAAAGTATCCGGCAGTCAACCAAATTGTTTTTTTTTATTTGTTGTAAAAACGATTTCGAGAATTTATTCAATGGATAATTTACAAAAAGAGGTATGAAATCATAACATAATTGATTATATTTGTGAAACATCATTCAGTAATTGAAAATTTGAAATGATATAATTTCCGCACACGGTAGTTTGGCAACTGTCAGGAGAACAGAACAAATCGCTTTCAGCGCCACCTGGCCATGAGATATCGCAAAATTTCTAGCCAGTTGCTTTTGGTTGGGGAGAAAATCAAGAGTTGTAGCCAGCTGGTTGTCGTATTTGTTTTACGTGTGAAATTTGACTTTGCTAACAACTACTGGCTAGCTACGTTTAAAAAAAAACACTTCCCAACTGCGATGATGTTGAATACCGTCTGCGTCAGTCTAGTACACAACTTGATTTAACTTCGGTCTTATCAGCTGGTGCAGTGCCAACGAAGTGGATATATTTTACTTTTCTTCAAATTGGATTTCAACTGGGCCAATACTACTTCCTTTCGACGAGATAAGAGTAACAAAAACAAAACTCTCACATCGACCTACTTCTATGGCAATCTTATTTTCTGCAGAAAGTACCAATTTGCTTCCAAGTTTTAATTAATCTTAATCCATTGTTATGAGTGCAATTAAAATACACAAGAATATCTATTATAATATAAGGTTCAGTAATCCCTGCGCACTTAAATTAAATGAATACTAGTAAAAATAAAAAATAAAAGAAAACACTTATTATGGATATTCCTTGGAATTGTTTTTCTTTCATTGGGTCCTTCAAAGTTCAACGAAGTCAAGGTCAATGGAGTTTCTAATTCCTTAATTGGATTTCAACTGGGCCAATACTACTTCCTTTCGACGAGATAAGAGTAACAAAAACAAAACTCTCACATCGACCTACTTCTATGGCAATCTTATTTTCTGCAGAAAGTACCAATTTGCTTCCAAGTTTTAATTAATCTTAATCCATTGTTATGAGTGCAATTAAAATACACAAGAATATCTATTATAATATAAGGTTCAGTAATCCCTGCGCACTTAAATTAAATGAATACTAGTAAAAATAAAAAATAAAAGAAAACACTTATTATGGATATTCCTTGGAATTGTTTTTCTTTCATTGGGTCCTTCAAAGTTCAACGAAGTCAAGGTCAATGGAGTTTCTAATTCCTTAATTTTGGTTCTTACTGTTGTATCCTGTATTACTAAAGCTAAACGGTTGTAAAAGTTTTCATCTACGAGAACTTTGGATATGTGCAAATATGTATGTACATGTACATAGATCCTTAACACTTCACTATCTTATTATTATTTTTGCTGAGAAGTCTTAGTATCTAGTAGGCAAATGCCACATGAGCCCCTTTTCCGCGCTCACATTTATTCCCGCGACATGAGTATATAGAGAAATGTACTCACGATGCCTTTTTGATCGCGGGCGCTCGTGTGTACAGTTTTCTATATTGGTTTTCTATATGCTCATGGAAAAAGGAGCTCGTGTGGTATTGGCCGTAGCCGTGTTTTTTATAACTTTATATAAAGCTTGGATTTACATCTACATAAATCATCTGGGTAGCCAGAAGGACATGGCTGCTTGCTATGGTTTTCCAGGTAGCATCTATGTACATTATGTAATTAAGGATTGGACATTGCATTGGATTTGGAATTTCTTTTTAAATAAAAGCGTTTGTAGAGATTTTGAAAATGCTCGTTGTTGCTGTGCTGTGTATAAAAAAAACTATTGCCTTCGATCCCTATGCAGCCCACAGTGCTCATCTATGTACATATATTCCAGTTGAATATCTCCTGAAAAGGTACACGTGGTAAAACTGTTGTTTTTTTCTTCTCTGACAGACAGGCTGCCTTGAAAACGATGGGACTCTAAAAAATCTTAGATATAATATATACATACTCATAAACCGTTAACGTTTTCTTGAACATTTTAATTTTCTTGCTCTCAATTCAGCCTACAAAAGGAAACATGGATGTCTTGGCATCCTCAGAGCAGTAACAAAAACCTCGTGAAAAAACGAACTTTCTAATAGTGAGTTCGAAAACTGAAAACTAATTTAGAAACTATTACCGTTAGTAAATTTATTTATTTTTATTTAGCATTAATAAGAGATTACAATAATCATCTTACAGCCTACCATGACTAAACTAAAGTATTATGTTAGCTATAAATTATAATAAAACGTAATTTTCAATTAATTAAAAAGTATAACGATAACTTATTTTTTAAAGAGATTCTACTGTAATGAAAATTAAAATCAATAACATAGGAGATTAAATTAGTTTCCCTGGCACAGCGAGTTATTGGTTCATTGAGATCATAATTTATCCTGTGAACAGTTTCATGGAACAGGCAGCGCCCCCTTAACTGGTGAGAAGGTACAGATATTATTTTAGGTTAACTAAGGATAAGAGAAATAAGCAATTAATATGATACGAAAGAATATCACTTATAAACATGACGGAAAAGATTTTACGGCGATTATCAAGTGTCTGAATGCCTGATAGCTGGCATCTGGTAGTATAAGGGGGCATTTCGATATTCGAACCAAGTTTCCAAACGACGAACCTAGTTATTTTTTTTCGATGCTTTCTATATGTTTAGAATGAATGTTGTAGTATGGATTCCAAATAATACAGCAATATTGCAATATAGATATGACGTAGGCGGTATACAGAAATTTAAGGGTAAAGGGAACCGTAAAATCAGCTGGATTGCGGTTAATTAATCCCAATATTGAATTAGCTTTAGCCGCAATGTATTCATCATGTTTAATAAAATTGAATTTAGGGTCAAACACGACACTGAGAACTTTTTTTTTTTTCAAAACCCGTTCAAGGACGTTATTGCTAATTTTATACTCAAAGTTTGCGGCAACTCCCGCAAAAAGAAAAACATTGACATTTCAAAATGTAAGAAAATTGGTTCAACGTACACCGTTCAGTCAGTCTTCTGTAAGAGAAGGCAATCAGCTACAGTTTTTATATATACAGTCGATCGAACCATCACTTGCCACAAAAAAAATTCGAGTTATCAAGTAAAATACAGAATTGATATAAATAAATAATAATAATAAATAATAATAAATTCTTCGAGTTATCAAGACATTCGAGTTATAGAAGTTCGAGTTATCAAATAAAAATTACATGTAAATTTCACTCTTGGCGCTATTGCCAACCAATTTCATTCGAGTTATCAAATATTCGACGTATTGAAGTTCGTCTGTATAAGAATTTTAAGATCTACTGCAAATAGAAGGCGAAAAGAATTAAGGAGAATATCGGGCATGTCATTGATAAAGATAAAAAAAAGAAGCGGTTCAAGATGGCTTCCTTGGGGAACACCTGGCGACACAGTAACGGGACTTGAAAGAATATGGTCAATAGACACAAACTGAATATGTTCTAATAGGTAGGACACCAGCCATTTCAAAACACTTGAGTGAAAAAGTGATTTGATTTGATTTGAAAAACCTATTTTTTACAATTTCTTTATTAAGATTGTGTGATTGACTCTATCAATAGTTGCGAAGTCGGTACATATCAGATCAACTTAAAGTGTATTGTTGTTTGGATATTGTTGAAAGTTTGCAAATCCGTCGGTAGTTAGATATTTCCTGCTTGGAACCAAATTTTTGATATTAGATTCACAGATATTAGGCAGCATACTTCCTCCACAGAACAAATTTTTCGCTGGATTCAACTTCCTCGGATGATTGTTGGACCATTACATTTACCGCTTGCGAACATGATAGGATATGTATGTAATAGAATCAGCAAGGTCAGTCATGATCCGTTTAGGACAGTGCCTTGATACTGCTCTGATGAACGTTGATGTATGTACTGTACATATGTAGCTACTTTTGAGATATAGTCGTTGTGCTATGGTCACAAATGGCCATTGTTCGTTGTCTTCTTTAACAGTGACAACATCTATGAAGCGTTTGGATTATTATATCCACACTATTATTATATCCACACTCGACCATTTTGTCTGGCCCGCATTTGGCCATCCGATATTATAACCATTTTCCAGATAACCCGATGTTGACCACCTAATTTTTTCCACGTTTAACACAAAATGCTTAGGATATACAATTCTTCTTTTTTTTAATTCCCTTTAAATTCGAATGAATTGCAACTGAAACCTCCTAATGAAAGACCCCAGAATCGATTCAATCAAATAAAGCATCGAATAGCACCACGTGACTGGTCATATAAGATTTTCTCTCAAAAATTCACCAGCACCTCACCCAATAAACAACTTATGTTTATCTGCCGACCATGAATGAAAAATACAAATTATGACATTCGTCGGATCCAAAAAGTGTTTGATAAATTATGAATTTGTACGGCGCGCCGATTATATATGCTGTGAGCGCTTCTCTTTTCCATCTTGATTCCGAGTGTTGCAGGTTGCAACATTGTTGCTAATAGCCTGTCATCCGTTTATTGTATGGTTATCTCTCCCCAGTGACATAACACATTTTGCCATATTTGTTAGCAGCTAGCACTTATAGAACGTTGCCGCTGTTAACCGTTTAAATAAGTATCTCTCAGAACGACGATTCATTGGTCAGCTCATTTGGTTTGGCTGGCCTTCTGGTTCTTTGATTTATGGAGAATGCATGGTTTTGAAATTTTCAATTTAATAAATGAAGATGCTTGTCGTCGTATTCATATGAATTTCTTGTGAATGAATGGCATGGAAGGTAAATGGGACTCCGACAAGAAGCACCTTTGCCCAAAAGAAATTTATGATGATGATGACAATACAAAAAAAAATGTGAATCATTTTGCTTCGGCATGAAATGAATAAATGAAGAAATGAATTGCCAAAGTTATTGCATGGGAAATGAGTTTCAATGTACTTTATGGAGTTTTGAAGAAGCTCTTTAGCTAATTGCTACGAAAATTTATGATAATTGTTATGGTTTTAGTGTAACTGAATTTTGGGGAAGGAGGAGATTATTGCAACTACTGAGAATATTTCTTCCACGACTTTTTTAAGTATCATTCTCCACTGGCTATGTATGTAGCTAGTACTATCCGGTTATGCGAAACGGACAAGATTTCGAAATACCTATAGAGAAGATAGAATTAAGACGCTGAATAAACTTCAAAAGACACATTCATTGCCGTACTTACTTTCGAGAGAACAATTCTTCGTCGGATATTCGGTCCCATATGCGAGGAGGGCGAATGGAGGAGAAGCTACAACCGCGAACTCTATGAGCTGTATCAAGATGTTGATGTAGTCCGAAAATCCAAAACACCTCGGCCACATCGAACGAATGGACAACAATGCTCCAGCAAAGAGGATCTTTGAATCAGAGTCCCCTGGTTCGAGACGACAAGGAAGTCCGAACCTTCGGTTTAAGGACCAAGCTACCGCGGATGCCAGTGCGCTTGGTCTAGACGACTGGAAGCAGCGTGGCCTGGATCGAAGAAAGTGGAAGGCTGCCGTGTCTCAGGCAGAGACTCTTCACGGGTCGGGAGCCCGTTAAGTAAGTAGTAAGTAGTTATATGTGATGTCGAGCTCGAGTAGTGTCCTTTGACATTTTTCCACCAGTGATTGCCGAACTTGCGTGCCAAAGAATATGATCCTTTTAGCCTAACTTCATAAATTGTTCATATAAAACTTACAAAATATCCTAGCGAAATGCAAATATAAAATTCCGATTCTGACACATCATCATGAATTGACTTAAACACAAAGAAGTTATCTTAATTTACCTTGGAAATCGGTCCTCGATTCGTGAAACTTATCGCAACATTGTATCCAGTTCAATGACTCTAAACTGTCTCATATCACTCAATATATGCCGATCTAACAGAGACCCCATTCTTTCTTCTTTCTTTAGGTGGCGCTACATTTGTGTCTTACTTAGTTGGCGCTACAGCTCGAGGTGAACCTGGGCCTGCTTCTCGCAACCATTTGTGTGTGCGTGTTATATTTTTGCACGAATGGAAGGGACCTACAGTTTTTCTCCGATTCCTAAAACTAGCTGGTTTCAGGCGGACCAGTCTTACTAACTGCGTCATATCCAGAAAGATATGGCCAAACTACAATAGGTCAAAAACAAACAAGCTGCTTTAAAAAAAATTCGCATAGACACCTTAAGAGTGTCTAACGATCCCTTACAACAGTTTCTGCCCAAGCTGCAACGATGAAAATGAAAAAGAATCGCTTATTAAATTCCTGGTCAAATGCCCGGTCCTAGCGAGAGCTTTACGACCTTGAAGAGATATCAGAGAAAAGCATTTGAGAACTGATCCTCTTCCTGAACTCAACATGATGGATATATGTACATATGTACATAAATATCTCAAAATTTCATACATTCGAATAAACTGGATTATGGTTTCAAAACGGTGCCCTTTCTGCGCTTTCTTCCATCGAAAGATGTTCCATTTCAAGTGTTCCGTACTATCAGTTATTTTTACGTAGGTAATAGATTTATGTTGATAGATCTATGTATATGATACAAAAAACCAACGAGCAAAGTATACAAGAAATGTACGCATGTGCATCAGATTTCATTCTTCGTCTGGTTATTCGTTGAATTGTATTAAATGCGTGGAATTTGGGAATTTCTCTCTCTGTGTCTGTACACAAATACAATTTTTCACAATGTTGTAAAAGTATAGACAGATACATATATTATAATGTGTAGGAAACCATCAAGATTCCTTTATGTGCATAAAATCAATGGTTTAAGTATGTATAAGCTCAATGGTATATTTTGGGGCATATTTGTAGGATCAACCATTAAATTTTTACCCCACTAATATCATTTTCCCTATACGTTTGATTGTGATAGGACTACGATAATATAAACAGTTGGGTACCTAGCTGAAATTAACAAAAAAAATTATTTAAAAAAACTGTCGAGCTAAGGGCAGTCCTGATAATTTTTGCTCAATCTACACTTTGTAATGTAATGTAATGTTTGTGATTTTATTCAGATTTCTCTCAGCATTATTTTAAGCGATAAGGTAGAGGCATAGCAATTTCTCAACGTTTTTTTAGAAAAAGTGTTAAGAAAAAAGTAACAGAAAAAATGTGTTCATACATTTTTGAATTCGTGATTTAACGAGCTTTCATTTGACATCCGACACGATGACCTTAAAATTTAATTTTTTTTAACATCCCATTTATCCCCTCAAAACTAGCCCCAAAGTCAAAATTCAACTTTTTAATTGCTACAACTGTTCCAAATTTCAATAGACGCTCTACGTTATATAATAGACAGACCGACACCGAACGGATTCCATTAGTGTTCCGTTTACTGGCACTACAGTTCGGCGTGAGACTGGGCCGCCTTCTCGCAAAAAACCTACAGTTTTTTGCCGACTCCGAATAGCGCCATAACGTCCTAAAAAACTTCTAAATATACAAACGTAGTTTTCTAAATGTTACAATCGTACACATGCCGTCGTTGACTTCTGACAGGCGATCATCACTCATAGTGGTGCTCAATATTTTTAGTGTTTTCGTAGTACAGTTTTATTTTTGCAGTATCAGTTCGACTTGAGTGGAAATGAGTTTTTAAGGATCCCTCAGCAACAGTTTTTGATTATTAGCTTCTTTCTCATTTAATTTTTTTTATTATTCAATTGGTTATCATACCAGCATGTAACCAGAATTCGAGGCACCCTTACTCTTCCATTCATCTGTTCCGTCGAAGCCGATGTGAAAAGAAATGGAACTGCCGGGAACTGACAAATTGAATAGGCTCGTGTTTACGTGATGATAATCACTCGTCCTCGTTGGGTGCCTTACAATGTATGCGGAGTTTTTGTTTCCTGTGAATTGGCAATTTTCCTGCAACACTGTTGCATTCAATGATCCGACGGCGAGCCATACCGCAACAATGTTTAACCAACGAAACAATAACTATAACAATAATAAAATATATGTAGGAAAACTTATGTATGTACGTATACATTATATCGGAGACGGAGATGACCGCTCCGCTCATAAATATACTTTTTGCGCATAAATTATATTTTTGCTAACAAGGATTTCTAGCGGTGCAGTTGGTGTGGAGCCTTGGTTTTTTTTTTCGAATTACTATAATGTCGGTGCAGTGTATTTTGAAATGCAATTACAGTCAAACCTTTTGTTGGCCGACTGCGGGAATAGCAACAGCAGCAGCCAACACGGTTCACATAGGTGTGGTAATTAGTGATGCTAGTGTTGAACCATACAAAGTGGGAAACGCAAAATGATCATCATTATTGTGTCTGAAATGGGATTTTTCTTCTTTTCATATGATGCGTCGTCGTCGTCGTCGACGAATGTGTATTCGTCATCGCTGTTGCTTGTGTCCTTTTTTAGGTTTTTCTTGGTAATGGGTGGAATGCTAAAGGTTGGGTTGTTCGGTACATTGATTGTTGGGTTAATTATGGTCATTATCTTGTGCCAGAAGAATGTGTGTGGTGTTCGAATGTAGACGCTAAAAGGGTGTGTTATCGAGCGTGATGATTATTTGAAAAGTTACGAGTAAGAAGGTAAAGAAGGTTGTGTTGATGTTTAGCTTTTCATCCGTATCCTGATGTGCAGGAATATCGATGAGCTACGGGTGAGTGTCTTCGGTGACTTAACCCTTATGAATTGTATTTGTCTAAAACAATTAAGTTTATTGAGTTGTTAGCAGCAACATCGCGTTGATTGATTTGATTAATTAAGCATTATTTAAGCGTATAGCATCAAAACCAAGTTAGTTACAAATCGCTTGCTCTTTGCCTCAGAAACTAATTTATGTTTACTTATTGTTCTTTTGTTCATGGAACCTAAAACGTAGGAATGTACTTTAATCGTGACATACTACAAAAATATGCATACATGTGTGCATCACTTTTCTAAAACAAATAAAATGTAACAAAGTTGCAAACTCAGGTGCCAGCTTACTTTTTCTGTAGTAAACACGACCCTGGTCAGTCCGGGATAGAAGGCAACGGGTTTGCCGATGAGTTGACAAGGAAAGGGGGGAACTGTCACTTCACAAGGGGCTGGAAGTAGCCCCACCACTTTGCTGCATTAAATCAAAGGTAAAGGATATGATTTCTAGAATGGCAGACCATAGATGGTCTAACATTGTAAGGCACAGGGTTTCCAAGGCACTTTGGCCGGCGCTGGACCGTTAGAAAAAATTCAACTTTGTATTTGCGATCTTTTTCGGTTTTCTGTATTGCACTTCTTAGCACACTTTTAACTGCGTGTGGTTATTCACATACATTGCATAGTGTTTACTACTCGGCCAACCATGTGCCGTCTCCCTGCGTTTCAGAATACAAAGACAAAATGAGAATCATCCATCCTCTCTCCATAATAATATAAAATAATATAAAATATCTCAATATTACAGATTGTTAAAGAGTGATTGGTTGTTACAGCTTGGCAGAATTTTACTGGGAGTTTTTCTGTAACATCGGGAAGTAAATATTTGAAAAGGTCTTTTGGTTAAACAAATTATTTTTAGCTTTCCTTCCGTTAATATGCTTTCTTCTATGTATGTACATACTTATATCCAAAGTTTGTTGTATAAACCTACATTATGTATATTCCAATTATTTTTTGTTTTGGAAACAAACAGACTTAACGAACTACGTTTGCTTAATTTGTCTGCCAGATGGTATATGAATTTGCACAAATCCGAAGACAAAGAAAGGGAACGTACATACATATGTACAAATCAAGCACATCAAGCAGGAAATTACGACAACTGACAAATAAAATTCTGGCAGTACTGCGTTGTATTAGATAAATTCAAATGATCGTAACCTAAATTTACAGTGAGTTCCCATAAGAATGAGTACAAACGGGCTCACTATCGCGCTCGTGGCCTTAAATACCCATATTGTGTACTTACATTACGACTACTTAGCCTAAGTACCTTGTTTTCTTTTCTTCAATCTCACGCTTGTGTAACCAGAGCAAATTATAGTCCTTTCAATTATGAATTCTCTAAATGCTTTCAAATGCTTTCAAGTCAGTGCTCCCTTGGAAATGCTTGAAAAAGGTTTTTGGGTTACCCAATCCACATACCCATATACTCGGTTGCCTATATTTTCCCATATACAACAAACATAAACATATTATAACATAAATGAGATTTATTTTCGTCTTAAGTAGAAAGAAAAACATCACCGATTTGAATCATATTGAAAAAAGTTGAAAGTGGAATTCTCATCAAATATTTAGGTCGCCGAGTTCGCGAAAATTTAGCGAACACATAGAGAATAGTTAATGATTTCAATATTGATCAACTTAGGTTAACAAATTTAATTTAATTGTAAACACGCTGCGGGCAATGATTCTTCTCGTATTCTATTCTATTGGTTTAATTATTTATGCAAGAAATTCAAAGAACAAGGGTATGGTGGTTCTATTGACGCAGGAAAATAAAAGAAAAACAAGCGATGTATTTTGTTTCTTTTTAAAAGGTCATATTAATGAGTTGAGAAGGTTAAATCGATCGCAATGAACACTTTGGTCCTTGGACCTAAAAAAGGAAAAAAACAAATATTTGCGAGCTTAGAATTTAAGAAACAAACATTTTCTTCACTTGGGAATAAGTTCCAGGGCCATTCTTCGCTGTGTTAAGATTATATTTGGGTATGTACTTATAGGACCACATGCTTACGGACACAGGACTTTGATTATTATAAAAAGCGAATTGTAAAAAAACGTCTGTAGCATTTGCTTCACATTAAATAAATAAATTTTGCATCAGCAGCCTATGTTTGTTGGGATTGAACACGGACGGCATGTGAAGAGTAGTCCAATACACCAACAACTATGCCATGGCGCGCGCCCACATTAAAATCATTACCTATATTTTGCATTTCATTCTGTACGTATGTTTATTCTAAAACCTTAACTTTGTCCGTTTATTATGATTATGATGAATCTGGGGTAGAGATGTCCGCTAGCACTGCGACCAGAGTTGTTCAATTGTGGTGCCCCCTTTTTTGTCTAGGAATCAAACAAGGTCTTAAGAAATTATATAACCCATTTGACTGGAATGCTTTTGAAGTCTTCTTCTGTTAGTATGCACGAGTATTTACCTAGTGTTTTGGCTCTTCCTTTTGTTAGAGAAGGGCACTCTGAGATCAGATGTTCCATAGTTTCTTTTGTTTGTTTACAGAATCTGTTTACAGAATCTGTTTACAGAATGTTGCTGATTTTAATTTCGTATATGTGACTGTTGCCGATTGAATGTCCAGTCAGGCCTGCGCAAAAATGTTTAAATTTCTTTTTTTAGTTTTGGAGTCGCATTTGTTCTTTTGTTATTGTGATTGCGAAACTTTTTTGAGTGTTTCAGGGCCTCTAAGTTATTTCAGTAACTTTTTAGTTGGTTTATGTCCATTCTGTGATTACTTTGTTGGTCTCTTCTCTTGTGAGCCATAGTGAGGGTCTGGTCCAATTAATGGACTATTAGCTCCTTTTTTGGCCAAGATATCAGCTTTTTCGTTGCCCTCATGTCCTTCATGCCCTGGCGGCCCCCATACGAGTTTAACTATGTTTTAGTTTGAGTGGCATTCGAATATGGCTTTTGGTTGTAGTTGTGCCTTCTTAGTGCCTTTAGTACGGCTTAACTGTCAGACATTATATTTATCTTTGTTTTGTTTAAGTTTCTCTCCACTAGGATTTGTACGGATGTATTGATTGCAAATAGTTACGCTTGGAAAATTGTATCATCTTTATAGAGCGATATGTGTGTGTGACATCTTGGCCCCACTATTCTCACTCCTATACCATTCTCTGTTTCGACCCATCTGTGTACCAATGTTGAGCATCGCTCTTGGTCCAGTTTCGGCTATTATTCTATTCGTCTCTGTTCGGGAAGAATGTTTCGTAGTTTTTGACAAAGCTTACTTTTAGGGACATGTGATCGCTGGCACTGGTCTTTTCTTTAGCTAGATAGACCTTGTTCAGTATACTCAGACTTTGTTTGTTACAGGTAGTACATAAAAAAAGACTCCGAACTCGAAAAAAACTGTAGATCCTTGCCATTCGTACAAAAATATAACACGCACACCCAGGTTCACCCCGAGCTGTAGCTCCTTAAGTAAAAGTAAAGACTGAAGCATGTTTTTATTGAGGGAATGTATTTTAAAAATAATTTAAGAAGTATGTATATCTGCGATTTTTTGTTGGTGTTGAAAATATATTTTAGTAGATTGGTACGATTTGCTTTTCCACAGAAGTCTAATCTTTCGCAAAACTTCTCTATTGCTGTCCTTAGTGTTTGTGGTGATAGCGCCCTTTTCTTAGAATAATGTTTCTTTTTTTTTATATATATTATTCACAAGGGGATATGAATACCCTTATAAGGCTAGCACACATCCCGAGCACATGGAGAACAAGAACGAGAGACAGACAGATCGGCGCGCGTATTGATAGGAAACTCAGATGTTAGATTTCAACCAACTCTTTGGGTGGTGTCCAGAATAACTGAAGAGTTGTGTATTATTGAAAGTTTTGCCCTTGCATATAATTCACAGAAGTTTATTCCAAAAGTTTCCTATTGTTGTTTTGTGCGATCAATTTCTTCAGCCATCAGTTCAGTTCAGCTAACAATAAAGGCTTATTTTCATAGACAATTCCCTTCAAATAACTGCACAAGGACTTAAACTTATAGTATTATTTTACAGGACTTGCACTTTTGCAGGTAAAAAACGGCTGTTACTTTTCATCCAAACTCCCTTTTTGACTCGACGTTATTCCTTATTCTTTTTAAGGTAATATCCCCAAGAGCTGTAATGATTACTAAATATGTTTATGAATAGTCAGACAATTCAGTTGACACCGGCCATCATCTGACGAAGCTCGCAAGTGAGACTCTTTCTTATAGACATTTACTTTTACCGAAATCCACATTAGTATGTATTTGCTTTTACAATTTATCAAGATAATCTTTGTATTTGCATAAATTCCGTCGCTACAAAGTTGCAACGAAAGAGTTGCCAAACTGGTTGGTTACCATTGGTTCAGCAATGCGGTACAAACTAGAATTATTCTTCATCTCAATGAGTGCAAACTAATGAAGATAAATGAAAATGATCTATGAATCGAATTAAGCGGTATAGTTATGTGTGCTCAGCTGCAGCGTCAGGAGTATCTTTAGCTTGCATTCGATCCACAAATGTCCAATAAACAAACTCAATCCAAAGCGCACTTATGAATGTATCTGAAAACTCCCCGGGAATCCAGACGCTACCATTTATCTGTCCGGCCATACACCGTTAGGCATCTGTAGAGTCAAATTGTCGGCTCAAAATGAACACTCTTACTGCGTTGCGATAATAATCTCCTTTATTAAGCAAAACAGCGATCGCCTATAAAAGTAAAACCCAACCGGATTGGAGATCGGGGAAAATCTAGAAACTCATCTAACCGAATAAATTCACATCTCCCTCACATCGATGAAATCACTCGCTGCAGTAATGTCATCGCCCACATTTCAATTGAAGTTTACGACCTTACCCACTGAAAAACGCGATTATTTATTAAATAAACATTTAGTAAAAATCTTATTTAACTGTGACACTAACTGTAGTCATAATTTTTGTCAATTGGTTCGATTTTATTAAAAAAAAAAAAAAAAACAACAACATCGATAGCTGTCACAATCTAAAAATCATTTCCGAAAATGGTTGCGATTGAGTAATGTTCTCTGTTTTTTCTCTTTAATTTAAATAAAAAATGGTGGATATGGTAGGTAATGCAGAGAAGAGAAGTGGTGATCGGGGGAGTGTGAAAGAACTACAGAATGAAGTGGAAGGTGGAACGCCACAGCAGCCGCTGACAAATGATGACATTTGACTATTTTATGAGTTTGAACTCGATATATGGAAATGGAAATGCTTAGTTAAGAAATTTTAATCTAATAAAGAGATGTTTGTTCGTATTATATATTTTATTGGTTTTGCTGCATTAGTAATGGTATATTTTAATTTATGTACAACAATGAATTTCGATGGGCACTTATTTCTGCTTTGGTCGTTAAATTTGAATCGATGAGGAACATTGTCAGTTTGATCGAGAGCTTGTATTGGAGGTGTTGGCTATGGGACACCAGTTGCATATACGATTAAAGTGTGTACAAATGGTAATTGAATGATTCCGATATGGCATTGCTGGGCATTAGGATAATAGCTATGCTAATTGGAATTTAGTTGGTAATAAGTATCCAGAATGGAGACTTGATTAGATTGAATATACATATGTACGATTATGTAATAATTATATTTAATTGTTATGAAAATCGATGAAAAGTAATTGGCTATTAATATTTTAACGACAACGCTAAATAGGTATTTAATTGCAATGGCGGTTAATTGATACAAAGCTACTATCATGTAATTTCCATTGATTTCTGAGTGATTCATATCTAAAGATGACCATCTTTTTGGCAGGAAAGTAATTTCGGGTTTTTAGTGTGAAAAGAAATTCTTTTTTAGAATTCCGTACCCATATGGTAAAACGGAACCATTATAAGTTCGCTCTAACTCAAAAATGTATGTCACGATAAAAAAAATATAGAACCGTTCTTCCTAGAAACTTGAAATTTGGCACACTTATACATTACGGTGGTCCACATACATGGACAACATATTACTCTACTAAACAACAATACAGGGTGGGTAAAATGTAATCTCAAAAAAAGTAAAACTCTGAAAAATATATCCTGTGGGACACCATTCGAAAGGGCCCGAAACAAAAATTCCAAAAATATTTTGCTTAGTTTTTTCCGCTCGAAACGAAGGAAAGAAGGAGTTATTGCCAAAAATGTGTGAAAAATATCATACAAAAAGGACCACACATTTTTCTCGGGAACTACTGAAGTCAAAAATATGAAAAAATCATAGTTCGTAGGTGATTAACTATATTTTTAAAGAAAAATATAGCGAGTCTCGTAAGTTATATAGTTTTTGAAAAATTCACGTCAAAAAATTCAATTTTATGTCGAAAAATTCAATTTCTCAACCGATTAACTCATAAACTACTGAACCAATTTCAATGAAATTATCACTATTCGATTAACAATAATTTTAGAAAAATTAAAAGCTATCCAAAATTGTGCTGCGATACAAAAAAAAATTAAAAAAAATAAATAAAAATACGGATTTTGTCGGGAAACGAACCCCTGAACTCAGTAGTATAGCGCAAAATGGGTTAATGGACGCGCTACACACTCAGCCGCGTTCTTAATGTTTATCCAATTTCTCGTAGCAAATAATAATACTGATTATAAGTTTGTAAAGTGTATATAGAGGTGGGTCGTTTTCGTTTTTTTGTGTTAACGAAACGAAACAGTTAAACAATATATAACCAGTTTTAAAACTGCGGAACCCTTTGAACGCGAGTCTGACTCGCACTTGGCCGGTTTTTTTTATACAAACAATAAACTTTAATCAACTATATGTTTTCCATTTTGTTCGATGATCTTCTGTTGTAATTTTGGCAACTTCATGATTCCGTGCTCATAGATTAAGACTGGACCAAATGCGATTGCAGTCATCATCATTGGTGAAAGTTGTACCATTCAAAATGTTTTGCAAAATTCGAAATAAATGATAATCTGATGGTGCAAGATCGGGGCCATAGGGTGGATGTGACATCAGTTCCCAACCAAGGTTCAATAATTTTTCACGAGTTACCAACGATTCCCACGATTCCCTAACGATTTGCCAATTCTGGCCAGTTTGCTTTGATTGCTTACTCCAGTTTCATTAGTTGTTGACATTAAACATCTGAATTGATCGTTTGGTTCCTTGGAAGCAGCTGAAAATACACAACACCTTTATAATCCCACTAAATTGACAACGTAAGCTTCTTTTGATGCAGTTCAGCTTTCGATGTGGTTTGTGTTGGTTCATCACGCTTAGACCATGATCTCTTTCGATTGATGTTGTTGTAAACTATCCATTTTTCATCACCAGTGATGATTCGTTTCAAAAAAGGCTCCAGTTTATTGCAAATGTTGATTCGTTGTGGTAAGTGAATCTCTTTCAATTCATGTGGAACCCAAATATCGAGCTTTTTACGAGTCCAAGGCGTTTTAAGTGATTTTCAATTGTTTTATGTGATGCATTTAACCTCTCGGCAATCGATCTGATTCAATTGGTCTACCAGAAGGTGGTCATCTTTGAGTGAGAAATCTCCAGAACGGAATTTCTTAAACCAATTTTGACGAAGGCGTTCTGTTAAGCATCAACACCGTAAACTTCTCATGTCTCTTTGTGAACCTCAAAAGCTTTTTTTGCCTTTACGGAAATAGAAAAGCAAACTTTGTCGAAAATGTTCGTGTTTGCACTCCATGGTAAAACTGACACTACAACTACAGGCGTGAACAAAATTAGGCTCGATTTGCTTCAAAAGTCAGCTTAAAGTGACAGCTATCAAATGTCAAAAGAAAAAAACATAACATTGAAATAACAGGTGTGTTTGGTAACCTGTTAATTTACGTAAATTTACATCCAACTGTCAAAAATCAAGAGAAGAGAGAGCCTAATGACAGTGTCAAAAAATGTCCCCTCTTGCGAAATCGTGTTACATCTTTTTCGTCGAGTCACCGAGGCACATCCTTTAAACAGCCATCTGACAATTCGATAAATGTCAATCACTTCTTGTTAACAAAACAAAAGAAAATTTGTTTTTCGTGAAAATATTCAATAGTTAAAAAAGAAGAAGAGAGGATTTTCCCCCACTTTTACTCTTTGACAGATGTCCCATTTGTGTTAATAAAAGTTAACAAACACACCTAACGTCATCTTCTTGTAAAAACAGAAATTACTTTCTTGCCAACTCAATATAAAATGAAAGGTGGCACTAAGGTGTAGTTGTCTGTTTCTCAATCAACAATCATAGCTAAAAATAGCTTCACGTTCCACCAAAGACTTGATTTGATGCCGCCTTCTCTTATTTTTAGGTAGGTACGGGTGAACTGAACCTAGCAAAAAATACCCTGTTGTAGAACGTTATAAGATCTTGGCCAAAATTGTTCTCACTTTCTAATGCAATCTTGGCACTTATTCTGAAATTGCCACCAAAATTTATAAGTAACGGTTTTTTGTTGTGGTTTATTAGTGCCTCTACCCTGTGGATGATAAAAGTTGGTTCATCATTAAAATTAAAGAGAAATTGACTTGAACGCGTCCTCATGGCATTGCTTCTAGCATTTTCAAGTATCTGCCATCAAATATCTTTATATGGGCAACCTTTCACTCAATCATAACTACAAATTTTTTTCCGTTCATCATGATATCCGTTGGAGCGTTTTTAATATAATAAACGGTCCCGTTCGTATAATGAAATTCCTGAAAATTAAAATGCCGCAACTGCCGCATTCACGACGTAACAACAGTGTAATCATTTAATCCCCCTTTGATTCATGACCCGTCAGAGAATCAGCTTCCAGCTAAACTGGTGGCAGCTCTTAGCACGCATATGTACATACATATGTATATATACATACGTATGGACATTGGATGCATTGGAATTTCTCAATACCATTTTCATACTAGATCCTAGATCTTTCGTGCTCACCCAATGTGCATACATACTATACCCAAAGTGGGATGAATACCAGATGAACAAGAGTTGTTTCGAAACGGCTCAAACTACTTCACTTCACTTCGCCGCCCCCTTCCCGCCTTTGGTCGTGGTGTAGAATAATTTATTTCGAAGCATGCTACCACATTCCGGGTCTCGGAAACTGGCCCCATTTCTTTTCTTTTCTGTGCGGTGCCCTATCCATCCATCGTTGTGCAACAATGTTTCCTTCTGATCCTACCACAGCCACCACCAACATTTGATATCCCACATCTCCTGACCAGCTTCGGAACGAAATAGAACTCCATTCCACCGCCACACACTATCCGAGCAGCATCTCTTTCTCCACTTAACCATCAGAATCTTTGAATAAATAATTTGCAGCATTCCAACGTGAAGGAGAATGCAACCAATAATGTATCTACTTGCGGTGGATCTAGAACTTCTCGGTACAACCCACACCGAATCTACAAATACGCGAGTATCTGTGGTTGTGGCGACACATATGTACATACATACGAGTCAAGAGCGGAGTTTTCCAACTTCGTGGAATTTAGATGCATCTCGTAGTAGATACATACATAAGTGTATACATATGCAGGCGAGTAGTCTTACCGCACTGCTCCTGAAAAATACTTCTTTGGAATGATGGTTCCTCATTCTTTCAATTTTGCAACTAATCCCGCTACGCCGCGCCGGCCGTGCCGAGGTAGAAATTCCGAAATTAATTGGACCAATTTACATCTACTCTAATGTAGAGTGAGGGTTAAGAGGAGAACTTACTTTTTTTTTAAATAATTGATGCAATAAAATTTCTATTGCGAAGTGCCTAAGCGAATTGTGCGCTTAATGGCTGGCGGCATGCAGCGAAAGCAGTTGGCTATGGCAGCAGGCAGCATCAACAGCACAACTCTGTAGACAACAGTGGCCAACTGGGCAAACTGGCAATAAATATTGCCTGCCAACTGATTGCCAGCAGCGGTCATATATGTATGTATGTATGTATGTACGTCGACTGCTGCCCAGAACGTGGGCCAGTTTCTGGAGTTCCTCCTCGGTATGATTCCGTGGGTGGCGGTGGAGGAAATGAAATTTGTTTTCAAAACACATATCGTGATTATCATTTATTTCGCACATATGTATGTACATACATATATCTGTCGATCATGCGGTTAGATAACGTACGGTGAAGTATGTATCACCTATGCGATGGTTGATCGGTGTTATTAATTATAATATCCTGGAGAATAGATGCCATGAGGGGGATAGCAATTCCGATTTGTCATTACTGGGCGTGTATGTGGGAATATAAATTGTTGTTTGATGCCATTGTTATATGTAGTTAAAGACTTTATCAAAAATTGAAAATTATTTATCTGATTTGGCTGAGGGATACTGACCAGCGCACAGTGGTCGATTTAGTACCATTTAGCTGGTCATAAATAAAAAATTCAAATTCGTTTTTGTAATTTTTTTTTACCGTTTTATCTATCTCCATATGACAAGTTCAAACCAACAAATTTTCCCAATACTTGAATTTGTAACGGTACAAGCTCCACAAAGTTGCAACTTAAGCTCAGTTTAATTTTATCTGTTTTAGTTAAGAATTGACTGTGTCACTGTTAGTGCAAGTCTTAACCAATTTTAAAGATTTATTTAGAAAATGTCCCAAACTCCTCATTATAAGTACTATACAGAACAAAAAAATAAATTGAAATAGTTATAAAAATTACATTATAAAAAAGACCCTTTATATTCATCAATTTAGTGATAACCAAATAAATAAATTTTTGTGTATAAAGAGAGATTAAAAAAAATTACCACATAGTGCAATTACGAAACTTATTTTGCCGTCAAGTTCCAGTATTACACTTTAATGTAGTGTATAAATTACGTGCCGAGACCTGTCATAAAGATTTTTTTTTTCATTTTTTAAAGGTACCAATGCTCTTCCAACAGACCGCTGTTTATTACTAGAAGAGAAATATTTTACTATATTGCTGATGACAGATTTTTTAAATCTTTCATTTCTGATTGTGCGAATGAAGTTGTAGTATGTGCATTCAAAGCTTTCCATATTGGACATAAACATAAGTGATGAACAGCATACTAGATGCGTAACTTATATGCCGAAGCGCCATTTGTATCACTAATTTTCCAAAAGTGGGCGGCAAAGGAGCGTTAACTGCATGTATTCTTATAATTTAAAGATTCTTGGCTTTGCAACGAATTTCAATTGCCCGTACAAATATTTTTTATTGAAGAACTCGTTTATTTTCAATTTTACACGTAAAATGGTTATTACCGAAGCTGTAACTACCCCTCTTTTTCGGTGTAAATAGAAAAATATCAATCCTAGCGAAAAATTGATTAGGACCAAAATTGTAGGAAATTTAATTCCAAACAACTTTTGTTATGACCATTTTTCGTGTAAAGTTGAAAATATACGAGTTATTCAATAAACAAACATTCACCCTCAAATTCAAGATGGCGTATGACGCAACAGGGTTGGAATCCTCTTTTTGGGTGTAAATCGAAAAATATCAATCCTAGCGAAAAATTGATTAGGACCAAAATTGTAGGAAATTTAATTCCAAACAACTTTTGTTATGACCATTTTTCGTGTAAAGTTGAAAATAAACGAGTTATTCAATCAACAAAATTCACCCTCAAATTCAAGATGGCGTATGATGCAACAGGGTTGGAATCCTCTTTTTGGGTGTAAATCGAAAAATATCAATCCTAGCGAAAAATTGATCAGGACCAAAATTGTAGGACATTTAATTCCAAACAACTTTTGTTATGACCATTTTTCGTGTAAAGTTGAAAATAAACGAGTTATTCAATCAACAAAATTCACCCTCAAATTCAAGATGGCGTATGACGCAACAGGGTTGGAATCCTCTTTTTCGTTGTAAATCGAAAAATATCAATCCTAGCGAAAAATGGATCAGGACCAAAATTGTAGGAAATTTAATTCCAAACAACTTTTGTTATGACCATTTTTCGTGTAAAGTTTAAAATAAACGAATTATTCAATAAACAAACATTCACCCTCAAACTCAAGATGGCGTATGACGCAACAGGGTTGGAATCCTCTTTTTCGGTGTAAATCGAAAAATATCAATCCTAGCGAAAAATGGATCAGGACCAAAATTGTAGGAAATTTAATTCCAAACAACTTTTGTTATGACCATTTTTCGTGTAAAGTTTAAAATAAACGAATTATTCAATAAACAAACATTCACCCTCAAACTCAAGATGGCGTATGACGCAACAGGGTTGGAATCCCGAAAACCAAAATGTTGACTGACAGTGAGCCCTCCAACGATTTCCGAAAGAAAGTTGCTGCGCGGAATTTTTTCCATGTCAGCCCCTCTTTTGATCTCATTCGACTGGGCTATTTATTATAAGTGATAAAAGGCATCTTCAAAAAAAACAAAAAGTGAATCGTTGCCACCTGAAGCATTAGGTATGTTGTTAGAATCATAATTAACTCAATTTAGCTTTACAAGAATTAAAAAATGTTGATTTGAGATTTAAGTCCAGCTAGCAACACAAAATCGACCACTGTGCAGCGGTTCAACGGAATTTAACAAATAGTCACTAGTGACAGGCAGCAAATAACCCAATTAATTTGACCATAGTGCAATTAGTCAATAATGCAGAGTGAGTTACATATATGTACGAGGGCCTTTTTTTTGAAATTTTCCTACCGAAAATAGAAGTCACAAAGAACGGAATCTGGGGAATAAGCTAGATGAGGTCCATTTGTTCGGTGTGGCAATATCGTCATCGATTTTTTTAGAACATGTACATATTATGTATACTTGTTTTGTCAATTTTGGTCAAGTCCTCACGTTAGTCGTCACCGGCAAATTAGTGGCTTTGGGTAATGATCGGTCTTAGTTCTTCTTACCTCGAAGCAATAAGTCGGTATGAATACATTTATTTAAAGTAATGTCTCATTTGATGGTCTCACCAAATTGGATTTATGCAGTCCACTAAAAAGGCACAGGCTGGTAGACTCCGCGAGTCTTCGACAGTCCTTGGAATCCGGCGATTTGCATTAACCCAAAACAAATCGAGGTACGACACTGATTAAATACAAGACAATAGTTGGAAACGTTGTCTGACGTAGCTTATACTTAAACACAAGTTCTGAACAACGTCAGAGACTACTCCTTTAAAAAAAATACTTCGAAAGTAAAATTTGAAAAAGGCGTACTCTTTGTACAGGGTGTTCGCCGGGAAGGTTTACTTCTTTATTTGGTACCCATTTAGGTAAACATGCATTTTCACAAATCAAACAAAATCGTCGAAAATCGTCAAATTATTCATCAGTCAGCTCTTTAATTGCTTGTCAGACATTCGAAAGAGGTGGCACCGTGAAAGAACTTTAAGGTGTGTTCCTGGGATTGAACCCGGGCTGCATTGCGTAGTAGTCCAACGCACTTATCACTACACCACGGTGCTCGGTGATCAGTCACCTCTGCATCCAGTAAAAGTGTTCTGGAGGATTTATTGATCCGTAGATGAATGTAGCGTTATAGTAACTGTTACTGGAGAACGTTATCATTTTGCGATTGATAACTTTTTGACATCAGAGTTGGATGCTTTAGCATGTGGTTCTTTCAAGACGGTGCACTTCACATATAGCCAATGTTACAATGGCATTGCTGAGAGATCTGTTTCCACAACAAATTATCTCAGAATATGGTGATGTCGATTGCCTTCCACGGCTGCTGGACTTAACACTTAACTTAACTAAAGAACAAGATTTATGTTTACAAAACACTTGATCAACTTAAACAAAACATTCGTGACGAAATTAACGAGATATAATAATATAAATATCCGAAATATACGGAAATGTGGCTGACATTGTCTTCCATTCGTAAGTTTCAACATTCAATAAACCATTTTGTTTTCATCTTCTTAATGTATAAAAACGTTGGTGCGTATGTATGTCTGACCATCACGGCTGAACCACTCAAGCTATCCACCTTATATTCACACCATATGTTCGTGTGGTGCTCCGGAATGTTTTTGTTTGTGTTATGGACCCCCTAGGTGGCGCTGGAGTAGCTTTTTTCGAAAATTCTTAAATATGGACCGATTTGGCTGAAATTAACACTATCTAAATAAAAAGAACGTCTTTGGCAAAATTTGAACCCGATAGACGGCGTTGGGGTACAGATATTTACGAAAATGTAGTTTTCCCTTTAATTTTCATATCAACAATATTAAATTTAATTAAAATAATGTAGTTTGCTATCATTTCTATCTTAAACCAAATTACCAGACTGTTTGCATATACTGGCAGATCAGCTATTTTCTATAAATTTATACGAAAATAAAGTATGTTATAACTTTTCCCCCCGAACACCCTGTATTTGCACCCCAACTGTTGTAGATTCAACCATCAATATTCACATTCCTATGAACACAGTTTCGTTCACTTCCAAAAGGTACAGCTACATTGTACATATCTCGAATACAAGTAAAATTCCTAACCCAAAACGCAATTAACGTAAATAAATTTAATTTCAAGCCTTAAAAAAAATATATTCCTTTCAGATCTCTGTATTCGCCAGCCGAGCACTATGCACCTCAACATTTTCTCGTTCCACCCTCTAAAATGCAATATTGAATGTGAAGCGCGAAACATTGTTCTATTGTCTGTCCACACAAGGAACGTGGTCATTTCAAATATATTAGCACTAAAGTCAAATGCAAATGAACCTCAATTAAATACATCGCCGCTTCCTCGCAGCCTAGACTCTGTTCTCATAGAAAATTCCAAGAAACAATCGAAGGCTAAATTGAGAATGGCTCTACTCCACGTCCACATTGTAGTCACTTTTTTTTGCAACACAAAAAGATGAGTGGGGACGAAAGAAAAAGCGAAACAACCAAAGAAAATAAAAAAAAAAAACCCTAGCTACTATAACAAAACTTACGAACAATATTTCTTATCGTCAGCGTCACCGTTGGCGTTATTGTCGTCGTTGTTTGTGGCGCTGAAAGAAGAGAATCTCCTGCCCCTATCCAGGGTGAACCCAAAGTACGAGTATCTATGTCAACATGGTATTGTTTGGCTAATTCAAACTCCGTATTCGATGACGAATTGCGAACTTCAATGGAGCTCAGATTTTGGTACGTCAAATGTACGGATCGTTTTACATTACATAAGCATCGAGTTGTTACTTAAGGATTATTATGCCGATGCGTATCTTTGCGGCGGTGTTTACTATTGTTTGTTCTGTCAAAAAAGTTGCCACTGCTTTTTGTTAATTAATCGATTGGAAGTTCGGCCTCTACAGCTGTCATTATCCAAAATATTTCCCTATTCAATTTCTTTTTATTAAAAACAAGAAAGAAATAATAAAATGAAAACGAATCCATAGCGGATGAATGGGATCACCCACAGAGAGTGCTGCAATCACATCCATAATTCCAGGCAGACATCGTTGAAAGCACACGTGCCTTTTAAAGGAAACCACTCTGCCACTCCGCCTACACGCGCTCGCTGACACTGCCATCAGTCGGTGAAAGCAAGGTTTTCTTAAAATAAATTAATCTCTTTTTTTTTCTGCTGAAAGGAAGTGAATTGGGGGTTACCTACACATCTAATAGTACCTATATGAGGTCAATTAAATTTGCTGGAAAGGGATAATCAATAATGCATGGATAGCGATTGTGTAATATAGCTAAGTTCTATGTTGGGGAAAAAATTTAAGTTGTAAACTAGTTATGCCACAACATTGGCAAAAGTAGAAGACCACGATAACCTCCATTGAAAATGTTGACATGTATCTATAACAGAACAGAATAGTTCTGATTCCTTCCGCTAGCTGTATGTCAAATTTATTAAAATTTAATTTAAGTGTCACATAAAAGGAGAATCTTTTTTATAGTAATCCTTATAAGATCAAAACAGTCCAACACTAAAGCTTTTGAAACTACAGTCGACTCTTCCGTAGTCGAATTTTCACGGGATACCAAGATTTGTTCGATTTAGAGAGATTTTTAGAAAAATTCGTGTAATAGAGAGAAACATTTATTTTTGTTTTAAAACGTGTGCTTAATAACAAAAAGGTTCTTACAAACAATAAACAAAACATTTGACCGCACAATTTACTTCGCGGGTGAGTACATAGTTACATACATACATACATATGTATATACTCAAATACGAATTCCGAAAGGGTAATGTATTTTTATTTTGTTTTGTGATAAGCAAAATTCGACTTAAGGGGTGGAAAAAGATGCCAATAATCGAGAGAATGTGTTCGAGTTAGAGAGAGTTTCGAGTTAGAGAATTGTTTTTGTATGGAAAATTTAAGGGAATGATAAAATATGGCGAACAAATTCGAGTTTGAGATAATTTCGACTTAGAGAGAGTTCGACTTACGGGGAGTCCACTGTATTTTTTTTTTTTTTTTTTTTGGCAATACAGTTGTGGTCCAGTATAGCAAATGCCGATATAACGAATGATCGATATAACGTACACTTTTTTCAAACGCATTAGTGTTTCTATATAGCGAACGAAAAAAAAAATTGATATTCGATATAACGGATGTTGGTACAATATCTGTGTTGTGTACAACATGCTCTAAAAAACAAATGATACAAGTTTACCTAAGAAAAACATATGTACATATATGTTTAGGATACCGCCCATGGAAAAATGTGGGTACAAGCCATTGAATGTAACACCCTTAGTCCAATCAATGAACCAGAAAAATGCCATTCGCTTTTTAATATATAGAAATAGCTTCCTGAGCAAAATCGTAAGTTAGGGAAAGGCATAACAAATATTCTAAAGGAGCTAAATGTTTTTGAAGCTGTTTGCCTAATTGCATTCGCATGGCAAGAAATATCAGCGGTTGTGCTTGACAAGTTAACTCTAAGCCCCGAAACAGAGTTTGAACATCTTTCAGTTCTACGATGCAAAAAAGAGATGTTCGTAGTTACGAAAACAATGACTCTTGTTCAAATAATGTTCCCAATGAAATATAATATGTATTAAAATGTTACGAATTAGAAGCAATATTTGTACATTTATTTAGTGTACTAAGCTAAAATTGAATAAATGCATATCTTTCTATCTACATATACATATATCTATGTTTCGTATAATGAAAATGTGTTCAATATTACGAATTTTTCGATATATCGAATGCAACTGGACATTATATCATGCGTTATATTGGACCACCACTGTACTGTCTAAATTCTAAAACATCTAAATGTAAAAGGCTGCAAATGCAAAATGTAAATATCTTTATATATAAAAATGAGCTGTTCGTTTGATACCTCAGAACTCCAACGATCCGATTGAGCTGAAACTTACACTATATATACTTTTTTTGATGTTTGAAGTGTTCGTACATCAAAAAAATTTAAGTTTTCCGCTAGATGGCGCTGGAACTCAAAATTTTTTAAATTCACCGTACGATTAAGCTGAAACTTACACAATATATTTGTGATGAACTGAGAAATGTTCGTACATCAAAAGTTCTCAAGTTTTCCGATAGATGGCGCTCGAGCACCAAAATTTCAAAACGATCCGATTGAGCTGAAACTTACAGAATATATTTGTAATGAAGTGAGAAATGTTCTTACATCAAAAGTTCTCCGATAGATAGCGCTGCAACACCAAAATTTCAAAACCATCCGATTGAGCTGAAATTTACACAATATATTTGTTATGAAGTGAGAGATGTTTGTAAATCAAAAGTTTTCAAGTCTTCCGATAGATGGCGCTAAAAACCAAAATCTCAAAATTATTTTACTACAGCAAAGTACGGTGACAGCTAACAGCTAACTTTTGATATATGTACGGTACGTGCACTTCTCGCTTCATAACAAATATGTATATTGTGTAAGTTTAAGCTCAATCGGATGGTAAGTTTTTGAGTTTGTACCACTTAAATGAACAGACTATTTTTATGATACGAACTAATGATTGTTGGGCCAGTTCCTATATCTAACCGAAAAGTTTATATATCCGTAGAAATTTTTTTTTTTTTTTGAAATGGTTAAAAAATGAAATAAAAGTATTTATTTACTACAAGTAATGTACCGAGCTTAAAAAATAATTATGAATTTTGAAATGTACTCGGTCCTAAAAGTTGGATATTATTATTTGGACAGTTTTCTTAGATCCAAATAGTGTTGCCGGGATTTAATTCTCCACCACAGTTATTACTATTTTTAGTGTCGGAAAAATTGATTCAAAACTATATTTACGTACATCATATGTAAATATGTACATCAAACAGACGAAAGAAAAAAGACTTGAAAAAGTTTCATTACATTTTATGACATAAACACTTTTCTCATTGGGTGTAGCGAAGCGCACCGGGTAACCACTAGTACTCAATAAAATCCAAAGAACCACCCCCACCACAGCCCTTGAAACGATGCTAAATATGCTCCCGTTAGACATTTATGGTAGGGACATAGCAGCAAAAACGGCATTGCGACTTAAAGAAACCTCGCAGTGGGAACTACGGACTACATGACTCCTCTCCTAGTTTCAATATAAAATATAGGACTAATATTCCGAACCGACAGGAATTGGTAGGAAATATCTATCTAAATGACAAATCTGCATTGGAGATCTACACAGATGGGTCCAAGACAGGTGAGGTATCTTTTCAGGCCAGCTCAGCCTCAACTTGTTCTTGAGGCTTCCAGATCACTGTAGTCGTAGTGTCTGTCTTCCAAGCGGATGTGATGGCTATTCGTGAAGCCAATCGCGACATTTTTATTTACACCGATATATCGGCTATCGCGATAGCCAAACAGCTATGAAAGCACTCGAATCACCAATTATAAAATCAAAATTGGTAAGGCACTGCCGCGCATCTCTAAACGAGATATCGAGCAGATGCCAGCTCACGTTGTGCTGGGTTCCTGGTCGTAGCGATATACCAGGTAGCTGTGAAGCAGACTAACTAGCCAGAAAAGGTACAAAACTAGGAAGTTTTATCACGGAAAGTGAACCACATGTACCAATAGAAACAACAAAACACAAAATCTCTACGCAAGCTCTACAACATATTAATGAAAGATGGCGTAATCTTGATACGTGCAGCTGCGCCAGACAGACTTGGTCACAGCTAAACCAACGTAAAACTTGCAGCCTGCATAAAATTAGCAGAGCAGATATCGGCATAATAGTTGGCGTATTGACAGGTCATTGCGCAATAGGTAGACATAGACATAGCAACAGGTTAGGAATCCTTGTCAATGACTTCTGCCACAGTTGCATGGATAAGGAGGAGGAGGAGGAGGAGGAATCCCCCTATCACAGCAGTTGCACAGCTCTCTCCTCCTTGAGAAAAAAGATTCTTCTTTAGACCTTCAAGATATTTCTTCCACGGATATCAAATAAAATACGAAAATTCATTCAACTCTCAAAATGGTTCCAAGAGTTTCGATAAGAGTCGGCTCATGTGGCATCACAATGGAACTACTTTGGTCTAAGTGAATCCTAACCTAAACTGCATTCGAGTCATAAAGTCAGCTGTCGGATTTCCCATCAATTCTCCAGATGTTATTTCGATTGCAACTACCTTGTGTTAGTAGGTCCTGTAACCTTCTTAAAACTGGAGTCAGTAGCACAAGATTAATTACAGAATTTTTGCTTTTCCTGCACTTAGATTAAAAGATAAACCTCTCCCACTTTAACAGCACCTCGAAATGTGCGACATTAAACTCATCCAATTTGATGTTGCAATTTCACTTTGACTACTCTATAATAACTACTTAACAAAATCTCGTCTATTTGAGATTTGTTGCCAATCAAGTGCTTACACCAAGATCCCCCAGGAAGAGCAATTAAATTAAACCGCTATAGCCAGCTGTAATTTCAAATTAGCTTTGAAATAAAAGTTAATACATGTAAATACATACAAGAATAACATTTTGATCTTATCTCATTTTATGCCGCTAATAGTTCTAGAAAAGGTACCGCCAGCATTAGCAATTAATTTTTATTTTCTTATATGTTTTTTTTTTCAATGAATCTTGCACATTTTTTCATCCGACTTCGGCCGTGGTGCGCTTAAGCAATCATCAGTCACACGCATATGTTATTGTTGTATGCATGTACTACAATGTATGCAAAAAGTTTGGACCCACTGTGCAGTTCCAGCCAAAGTTTAATTAAAAAAAAAATCCAGACAGATGGAACTCAGTGTTTTGTTTAACTAACAAAATAAAATGTTTAAATGTTTTATCCGTTCAACTTTCAAATATAGGATAATTTATGAAAACAAGCACATTAAGGTGTTTGACAAAGGCGAGGGGACACAATAAGTTTTCTGCTTAGAATGCCGCGGATTTTTTAGACAACTGGTACTGCTCTTTAAGTTTGCTATATCCTAGAGAGTTAGCTCGTCTTCGCTTATGCTCACAAGACACCAAAACCTCACCGAATAAGTTGGCAAATACGACTTCGTGCAAGGCCCTTTGAATGATCTCATCATTGCCGATTTTGTTTTGGTCTTAACTCAACTCCACGAGATTCAACGTAAGACCTTACCAAGTCAATTAAATATATTTAATTTTTAAATCATAAAATGTTCTGATCTGAGGAGGTTATATACATTTTTTGACATCAGCTTTGGTCATTGGAATGCTACTATAGATGTTTGATGTTGTTGCATTCGTTGATAAAATGTGCGTAAGTGTCTGTTTAAAGTTGCAAAGATGGTACAGTTGGAGGAGCTGCTCCTAGCGATGAGTTGCCCATGTTTAATAATAATAAAAGATTCTATTTTGCAATTCCATCAAACATTAATTAAATGAGCCGCGGCGCGCCGGCTGGAAATTTCACTGTAATTTGAGCATCATTCCCTTGTCGGTAATGTGAATGAGTTTCACAACATCGTGGAAAACGTTCGGATCGCATCTATCCATACAAAATATGAAATTTCTCATCCGCAGCTCAAACGTTGCGGATCGGATTTGAACTAACAGATTTTACAAAAAGAAATACTTTGCAGCAAATAAAAGACTAATATTGATCAATTTATTGCTTCGACACTGTAAATATGATTATTTTCCAACGCCATGTTGGTGATTTCCCTCAGAAAAGATCGTGGGCAAGCTGCGAATTTCACTTTGGGAGAATTTGCCCCATAATTATGAAAAAGTCGATTTATTTAGTTGAACATTGTTAATAAACCTGCAAGATTAAACGGATTTTAAATAAATTTAAAAGAACTTCAACTGACGAATCCAGAAATAGAGCTTTGCTATCAATTTAATTTTTTTTATTTATAATTCTGTTCTTTATTGCAAAAACCAAAAGACAATTGTGAAACACAAATATTCTTTGTTGTCATAAATTCTGATTGACAGAGACACTTCCTTTTCGACATTCACGTCGGTAAAGAAACTTCGCCAGCGGCGGATTCTACTATACTATACCAAGCTAAAATGAAAGTGAATCGAACAAGTGAAGGCAATCTGCGATCCGGCGGATTGCACGATAGGGGTGATCATTTCCTATTGTGTTTTTCCTTAGCTCCATCTGGAAAGTATAAGTAGTCAATATACACGGAAATATTTATTTCAATTACTACTTCATTAGATGGGGATTATTTCCCCAGCTTTAGAGTGGACGCTGCAGTTGCACCTTGCACGTCCTTTTCTGAGTATGGTTGCGATGGCGATAAATTGAATTGAATGTCTCACATCTTTTAAGTGATTTTCCGACTTAGCGAGATAAAAATTTTGCTGTCGCACTTTTGAAAGATACGAGTTTTGTTCGTTCTTTCGTTTCTCTTTCTCTGTGTAGTTTTCACCCTTCTAAGTCTTTATGTCTATGTGAATTTTTAAGAATTTGATTAAGTTTTGTTTGCTAAATTTTTAGCGTAAATTGCCGGTTTACCAAGCAAAGTACTTTGGTAATGTTTTACTTATTCATTTATATTTGATACATACTACATAATGTCATACGATACTTATTTCTTCAAAGTACTCGTAAAATGCAATAAATTGGATCTTGTAGGAGGCACGTCGCACGTGTAAACATTGAATAGATAGTGACGCACCTTTTTTCTTCCACCTGGATAAATAAGCTACCAGGTGTCTTTCTTGGAGTTCCAAAAAATAAAAATATAATATATTTATCTATCTTCTAGATAAACATGGAATATTATTCATCCGCTGTTGAGATCTACACGGATAATTTATTTACATTTCAAAGATTTATAATTTTTTATCTTATTTGTCGTGTCGCCACGAACAAAATTTCTTAGAAGTAAAATCTGAGCCTGTGGTAGTATCGAACCTAGAACTGACCATGATTTGCAGCTGGGGTTTGTTCCGAAATTGTTAGTGGTTCGACTGGAGCTAATTTTAAGAACAGGACTTTACGTTTATAACAAAATATAAAATTATAACACGAGCGAACAAGCTTTGACCGCTGGCGCTGGTCTTAAATCTTTTCAGTCATTATTTTAAACTGCTTTTTTTTCAAAATTTCGTCCCTAACTTTTTTTAAAAAAAGAAAAGGCAAAGTTCTTTGCTACATAATCTATCAAGCAAAGGTAACAATAACACGGCCTTAAAGAATGAATGAGTGCAAAGAAAAAAAAATCCGGTCAAGTGCAAGTTATACTTGCGCAATAAGTGTTCCGTACTATATATCAGTTATTTTAACTACATACATATGTATGTCATAGATTTATGTTGATAGATCTATATGAACCCTTTCTTTACGATACGATTTCTACTAAAGATACAATAGGCGTGTTTTTTTTCAAACCTATATGGGCTAAACATGTTTCCGCAACATGTTTTCAATGTAAAATACAACAAAACCTTAGCCTGGATAATTATCCAGTCTTATTTTTGTATGGAAAGCTTTTTCGAAATCTATATAGATACTTTGTTGATACTTTGTTCGATACTCACATATATGTACATACATAAAAACATATATTTATATATATATAGGTACATATATGTACATATGCACTTGTATATCTGCAGACACAAGTAAGTACATATGTACCTACATACATAGTTTTATGGTACACAGCACATTTCAATACAAACATATTGAGCACAATTTGCGAAAAATAAATTCAAATTTGTACCTACATAAATGTATACCAACACAAATGTAAGTAAGTTGAACAAATTACCTACATATGCATGTATGTATGTATGTACATATGTCTCTGATGTCCTTTCTCATTTGCCCAGAAGAATAGTTATACACACACACAAAGTAAAAGAAAAAAAAAACACCAAATAAAGCATGTATATACATACATACATATATACCTACATAATATGTTCATATATATGTATTTACAAGAAATGTACGCTTGTGCATCAGATTTAATTTTTCGTCTCGTTATTCGTTCAATTGCATTAACTGCGTATTTTGCGATTTGTCTCCCTCTCTGTGGCTGTATATACACAAATTCAATTTTTTCCAATATAGTAAAAGTAGAGACACCTACATTATAATAGGAAACCATCAAGCTTCCTTTATGTGTTATATTATGTATCATTGGTTTAAGTCTTAGGTCAATAGTAATCCGGTAGAAATATGCCACGAAAATTCGCTGCGGGTATAACACTTTTGCCATCAATTATTCAATTTTTACTCTCGTATCTACTTTTAGGCGTTGTGATATTTTTCTGGATATGTAAACAGTAGGGTAGTTGAAGTTAAAAAATTAATTTAAAAAAAACGGTTAAAGTAGGGCAGTCGTAATAATTATGATTCCATTTACACTTTATTCTCAATGTTTGTGATTTTATTCAGATTTTTCTGAGCGATATTTTCGAAGAAAAAGCTCGGGACAGCAAGTTGTAACGTTTTGTGAAAAATCGTTAAGAAACTACCCCCCCAAAGTCGAAATTCGGCTTTTTAAGTTCTGGTCTGTGTTTAGGCCACTAATTGCTACAACTGTTCCAAATTTCAATAGTCTAGGTTAAGTAGTCTCTGAGAAAAAGGCCTGTGACAGACAGACAGACAGACACCGAACTGATTCCATTAGTGTTCCGTTTTGGTACGGACGGAACACTAATAATCATAGAATTTTTGAAGGTGATAGATGTTTTCAAACAGCATCGCACTTCACTGAAATTTCCAAACATGTTTCCGTTTGCGGATTGAAGTTAACTAACCTACAAATGATTTTAAGTTTTTATTTTTATTACAAGTAAAACAAATTTGGGTGAAAGCGAAATGGGATTCTGGACCTTACAGAGGAAGTTTCGATGGGCATGCATTATCAACAACAAAAAAAAAAATGGCGCTACAGTTCGGGGTAGACCAGGGCCTCAACTAACAACCCCCTTCAGTTGGTCTGGTCCTTAGCTAACTGCCAAATTGGTTGAGGTCCTTTTCTACCTGTGTGCGCTACCTTAGGCGAGGTCGTCCCGTGTTGCGGTGACCCATCGGGTTAGATTCGAATATTCTCCGAGCCGGAACGTTGTCCATACTGTCTACATGTCCTAGCCATCTTAAACGCCCAATGCGCAGTTTTTTGACCAGGCCGATGTCGCTGTACAGTTCATGTCTGAATCTTCTCCTCCAAAACCCGTCAACCCAAACGGGACCGAATATCTTACGAATGATTTTTCTCTCTAAGCGACCAAGGATATCTTCATCCGCTTTCGATTAAGTCCATGCTTCAGCTCCATATAGCAAGACTGGGATGATAAGGATCTTATATACAGCCTTAGGGATCGGGAAAGGGCTTTACTACTGCGGAAAAACTTATGATGAAAAAACGAGCATTTATGTCTGAGGTTATTGAAACATATCCGTCATTAGCTTATAGGATTGATATTGCAGATTCTGCGGCTGCAAATTGTTTATCCACAAATGAATTCCCTGTGGCAAAATATCGCAACGTGCGGGAATCGCTTCACGCATAAATATGTCTTTTTTTATAATTAAAAAAAAATTATTTTAATCATTTTTTTTATACATTCTTATAAATTTTTATAATCGTCTCGTGCAGATATTTATTTAAAAGATTTTCGTGTGTAAACTGATTAATTTTTTTTTTAACCACTTCTTCTTTCGAGTTCTCTTTTGTCTTGTTCCTCATTGTGTAAAGTGCAAGAGCAATATATGACACATTCATATACAATCACACTATGAAAACTCACAAAAACTAAAAATTGTATGTCAATCGATTGAACTGTTCAAGGCGTAGCGTCAATCCACACATACACGATGTTTAATGACAATCGATTGACCGTGTGAGAGCCGCTAAGACTGTGTCATACGAACAAAGAAAAAACTATCTTTTGCAGAGAGCTAAACAAAAGATATAAATTCCTCTAAAACTTGTGGCATTAAATGTACATAAATGAGTATGGCGACTACAAAATTAAAATAATAAAAAAAGATAGTGGGCGTTTCATTGAGATTTGATGACTGAGCTGACAGTGAAATGCAACTTAAAAAATTATTTAAATTTTTAATTAACTAAATAATACATGTTTGGGTCCAAGGGGCTTAGTAAACTATTGACCGTTTATTCCCATTCCAACTTTCACGTCATTTGGATCTAATTTAATTGCAACAGGATATTTAATTTAAAACCGACCGCCACTTCCATTTGAATCAAACGTAATTAACAAACGGATATAACTGACGCTCTGACTATTATCACATTAACAACTGTCGAACCTTAGGAATGCGAAAAAAGTAAGAAATGTTTAAATGGTGGGAAAAAAATGCATATGTCAACCAGCATGCATAATTATGCAACAACTTTAATCGATATTTTGCACAATACACACCATGAGTATAATATACAACAATAGTGTGTCTCAAATGAAAAGTCGTACATATAAATGTGCATGCATATCAATCGTGTCTGTAAGCCAACGTCACAAGAAATATCAAAAAGAATCGTTCCGCGTTTTCTTGCAGAAAGTGTAATTGAAGATTAATTTATTATGCTTGAGAAAAATATAACAAAAAAAACACGAAACCAATGAAAGGAAAAACAACAAACGTTTCAAAAAACACATTTTTACGTGAATTTCTTTGAAATTCATATGATACAATTATGCTAGGTGGACAACGGAAAAGGTGGAGACATCGTAGATTCCAGACATTTGTCGGGAAAAATTTTCAAATGAAAACTTTGTGTATCCTGTGCTTGAGACTAAAGAAAACCTTGTGGCGGCCATTGGTCTGCTGCTTTTGAGTTTGAACGGTTTTGATATTAACAACTATTGACGATAATTCTAAGAACTGAATACCGATGACGGTGTTGGTGTTGGTGTCAGATATTGTTAGCCGAGAGAAAGACCGTGTAAAACGGTTAGAGGGGCATGTTTTAGGAAGACCTGAAAATTCTGTTCGAAAGCAAAAACACATAGACAAAATGAATATTTATCAATAATTTGTCCTTGAACGCAGGCCATTGAGTTCATTGATCACAAAACAATGAGACATTATTGTGGGCTTGTTATCCAATCGAAAGTACTCGTACATAATATGGAGCTGGGATCAATTTCATCTGTTGCTGGGAATAAAACATATAAGTTATACAACATTAAGGACTGTCCAAGGAATCCGTTGATATTGATTAATTATTATTTGTGTACACTCACATGTACATCAGTTGACCGAGATACATTTTATAAAAAACCTTTAACAGCTTTCTCTTCTTACTTTCCATTTTCCTATTAATTACGTAATACGTAAATATATTTGAAAGCTACATATGTTTCTTTTTTTTTTTGTCGCTTCTAAGAGATAAGCATGTGTTTTCGCAAACTCCGCAATATCTCTAAGGCCACCACGATGGAGGTTATAACTTTTTCTTACAAGGTTATATAGGTATACTATACAGTGCTGAGAATAATTGTTCATACAAATCGATATCAAATAGATCAAAGTAAAAAGTTTAAGAAGATACAAAATAATTTGACTCTTCTTCAAAAATGAGTGGGAAAAATGTTTCATACAAAGTATAAAATTTATATTAAAATGTTAATTTTAATCTATTAGTACTTAGTATGAAGGCGTTTACTTTCAGATACAGCATTTAACCTACGTGACATTGACTGTACAAGTTTTTCCGTTCTGCTTCGGTCCATCTTATACCACTCTTCGTCGATAGAGTCTTCCAGTTGTAAGTTCGTCTGAACTTCATGGTTCTCTCGTATTTTTCTATAAAAATGTTCGTACAGTTGCCCAATTGGGTTGAGATCTGGACTTTGAGCTGGAGTCTGAAGAACATGGGGACAAATACATACATATAAAGCAACCAAAGCCGAATATTCACAGCTGTTTGCTTCGGATCGTTATCTTGGTACAAATAAAAATCCTGTGTGCAATTGTTTTTTGAGGAAAAGCGACCAAATTTAGCTTGAAGATATTTCAATATAGCTTGTGTGCATGTTTCCTTCCACAAATACAAAATTTCCACTCCGTAATATCATATCGCCCCCCGAACCATAACGTTCCCACCATCGTGTTTAACTATCGCCGACACATGTTTTGGTTGCATCGTTTGGTTCTTTTTTTCTACACACATTTTCTTGCTTTTTATCGCTTTTAAAGATCTTAAACTTACTTTCGTCTAAGAAAATTACTTTTTTTCCAAAAATCAATCATCTCGTTTTTAAAAGATTGCGAAATCAAGTCTTCGTTTAAAATGTTATTTTCTCAAAAGTGGCTTCCGCCATGCAACACAGCACTTGAACCCTAGAAATTTTAGTTTCTTGTGTATTGCCGAGTTCCAAACTGCGTTGCACTTAAATCTTTTAATTTCCTCTTTCCAGAAACAGCTGTAATTTTAGGGTTGATTTAATTTCTCTCTTCAGAATCTTTTAATCTAATGGCTTAATCTTCTTTTTTCGTCCAGCACCACTCTTATGTTCCAAACTACCTTCTCTATAATAGCGATCACAAATACCTTGCACTATGGAATGGGTTAACACTGATAAATTACCGAGTTCGCGTTATGATTTCCCGATTTTCTGTGATAAATCACTTGATATCGCTTTTCAATCGAAGTATTTCCGTGAGTTTTCACTATTTTATCCAAACTTATGACAAAGCACAGCGTTAAACTAATTGATTAATTTATTCGAGCAGAACTATGCAGAATGTACAAGCACGATGTAGGATTTTGTAAATTTGTCCAAAAACAATAAAATATTCGTACATGTACACTCTTACGTAGCCAAATCCTTTTATGTATGAAAAATTGTTCTCATTCCTTTCGGAGCAAGCAAATATTTAAGTGCTACATTTTTTTTAACTGACTTTTTTGTTAACTTATTGTGCGTAAATATTCTGCATGATATTTTTTTTTTGATTGAACTCTGTATTTAGAATTCAAATTTACATATACATATTTGTATGTATAAAATGAGAATGTTTTACTCAAAATAGGCTTGTATAAAAAATTATTCTCGACGATGTATATTTTTTTTTTGATGTTGTCCTATTTGATCCTCTCCAATCGGCGATATGTCGAGTAGTGTGAAAAATTATAGACTCAAACGTATATTTTCAGTGTTCTTGGAATGAGTAATAAACTTTTATGATTAGTTTTGTGACAAAATATTGCCAACCGCCACCAATTCGGGGAATGCCCTTTAATGGCTTAAATGCTTCTTTACCAGGAATGGTAATTAATTTTCTGGAAAAGAAAACTCAAATTTCAACTCAAGACATTTGCATATATTTTGTGTATAATAATTTATTTAATATGGAATGCTTTGCCCGTTATTTCTTATCATAGTTAACAAACTTCGTGGTAGACAGGAAATAATATTTTCACAGGTCCTAAATGGGGCTTGTGTCTAGACTTAAAGCTGGCCACCGTAAAAGTTTAATTCCATGCTCTTGAAACCACGTTGTTGTTGTTCGTACTGCATGGATAGGATCGTTGCCTTGTTAAAATATAATATCTTTGACCTCTGTTAGGTTTATTAAGGGAAGTAGATGTTCTTGCAACACTTCTTGATACTTTTGCTGCCCACACCATAACTCCTGCTCCTCTTAAAGTCCTGCGTGACATGATTTTCCTTTCTTTCCTGAGATCATGTCAATAGTACTTGAAGTCGTCGGGGCCGTCCAGGTTAAATTTGTTCTCATCACTGAAGATCACATGAGACCACATTTAACTGTGTTGGACATGTGTTTCAGCGAATACAATGCGTACTTCCTTATGTTGCTGTTTGAGTGGTGGTTTGCACAAGCTCTTTCGATACTTTGGGTTTTTTGAGGCTAGACTCGCAATCCAAATTAAAACGTCGAACCATGTGGGACGAAGAAGCTCCTGTTTTGGAAATTTTACGTAAAATGGCTTGTTGTACCGTCGGCGAAAATGTTGTTGGTCTCCCAGATAGATCGCTTAGCTATTTAACATATTTATTTCAATTAAGAAACGTACAACATACTTCATACTTAAACCTGTCTGTCTTGCTTGCCCTTTTGTGCAGATATTATTGATTGTTTTGTATAAAATAACAATTTTCTGACAAGCACCTGCCCACTGTAGCGTAACAACATTTTAATTATAATTTATCTCTAGATGCATATATAAGGGCTTATATATAATGACTAGCTAAAATTAAATAATTTATTATAAAAAATATTTATCGCTTTAATTTAATTATGTATATGCAAAATATTAGCTATACAAATATTTATTACCAGCGCATGAAAAATTCCCGTCCAATTATCCCCAGAATCGCTTTCAGTCAAAGTATACATAATTTGATTGCATGCTTAATTTAATTATATAGAAATAATGTTTGCAGGTACCGTTGCAGCTTAACAATTTAAATATGTACAATTGCCCAAACACATTCCCCGTAAATATAATGAATTAAATTAAAACAAAAACCGGACTCCGACACCTGTTGGTCATTGAAATTGTACCATCTGAATGGTGACACTCCCCATGGCGGCATTATCCCCGAATGGAAATTAATTCTTTATTATATAATTAATGCCGTTTGCAATTAAGCAGAATGCATCTCTGCAATATGTCATTCAGCTTGAACTGTGATCCTTTGGGTAAAGTAGTAGGCCAGCAGACGGCATGATGTTAAGGGAAAATGCATACAAGATATTTTATAAATATAAATAAAGTGCGAGCATATTTTAGTTAATTTGACAGCGGCACTGAAGAAATAACCAACTTGGCATGATAACTATCAATTATGAATTGTGCTACCGTAAGATTACGGATGGATACATAATGTTATTTGAATAAGTAAGCACGGTTTTTAAAGATGTTACCGAAGTCGTGTCGGTATCTGTAGCCGACAGATAAGACCTCTTCCTGTGGATAGATAAATAATGCAAAAATTATGATCGAATTCTTTTTGCATTCTGAGTTGAGTAATTTATTGCAACTAATTTATTCAACTGTCCAAATTCTGTCTAACACGCATATGACTTTCGTAGATAATTAGCAGGTCATGAAACTTATGCCTCTATTCCGTAAGACAATTTTTGTTAAGTTGAGTTGAAATTTGGTTGAAATTCGAAATTCGGTATTACTGAACACAATTCTGAGAAAAGAGTTGCCTGTCAACATAAAACCAAGATAGCGAATCCTCTCTAGAGTTGTGTGCGTATTTTTTGGTATTATGATAGACATCTCAGTTTTGTTTTGTTTGCTAGAGCTGTCAAGAACTAACAACTACTTTTTAGTAGTTGTTTGGGAGTAAATGTTGAGATAAGAAAGGTGGAAAGCGGACAAAAAAATATACATATATAGGACAGATAAAAAAAGCAATAATATTATTAATAACGTGATTAAAAAAACTTGTGCAGTTTAAAAGCATATAGTCCACATTAGTTGGAAAATGGTATTGCAATCGAGCGTCCATGCAATTTTAATAAATCTTTAGTTTCGATTTGAACGTAGCCAAATGCTTCTTTGTTCAGTACAAAAACAATTTTAATATTTAAAAATAACATAAGTATGTAATTAACACATTGCAAATGCATATTCTTTACTTTGCATTTTTTTTAGTTCTAGTTGGAATGGAATATCTTACGGATAGATTTTCGTATGCGCACAACAATAACAATATTATTTTCATCATTATTATCATTAAAAAAACCAAATCGAAACTTCTTTTCATCCTGTTTTTATTAAATATTGAGTTTCTGTTGGCCAATTATTTTCTACTTTGACCACCAGAGGTCAGATTTACGTTTAATGGTCAATTTGTAGTTGTTATTCGCATCTAAAAGTATGCAATTTTTTTTGCAATCACAACTGAAAAAGGTTGTTTTATGTAATATGAAAAATTCTCCCAGTTGTGTGATAGTGGAGTTGCATAAGTGATAACCCAACTAAATGGAGTTGTGTTATGGAATAGGTGCATTATTGTTAATACGGTTTTTGTACTCATTTTTGAAATTGATCCGAATCACATAGTCAGACGATTCGTCAAAAAATTCCGATAGTCAGCTTTTGATTGTCTCAAGTCTGAATGAGAGTAGTAACGATAATATTATTGTTCTTTTAATCTAGAAAATATTAACAATCTCAGGGAGATTTGCAGCAATGCTCGATACTAATCTCTGTCCAGCATTTACACTTCACTTCGCAATTCAAGTCAGGTCCTTTAGTATATCACCTAGATTATTATTTCCCGTTTCTGACACTTCGTTGTTTAGAAATTATTGCAATGACATAAATTCTTATGCATTGTCTTTGAATTGTCAAAGTGCATCCTTACGACTGTGACACACATATTTTTATTTATAGAATTTACATATGTACTTTAAGATTAAATAGTTAAATATGTCGTTGCTCACCTCATTTTTATTAATTTGTTTCTCATTTCAGTTGATGCTACTCGCGGTAATGTCGTGATATCAGGAAACTTCCTTCAGATACAAAAGCAGCCGTTAACGAGATTGCTTATATCGCATCCACATGTGCCACATTTTTTGCCGTGCACAGCATCAATAAACTATGAGTCCGGTAAGTATGTTTCAGTACACAAAGCTACCTATCTTGCCGCATATGTAACGAAAACCAAAATTTTTCCCTAAAAGCCAATCAAAATTTGTTAGATATTTGAAGTGTTGTAGGTATTTGTTTTTCTTTTTTCTTCTTCCGAAAAATCGAAGAAGACGTATTGAGGGAAAAACATTTACGAAATTTAATATCTTGATAGAGAGAATGTTGACGGCGGGTGCTGTTTTGTTACATGGATAAGGATGAGTGATGTCTGCGACGAATATTGAATTTAACTAATGTTGGGATTAATTAATGGTGTGGATTCCTTTTTGGATTGATGCTTACATGATACGAAAGATTAGCAAAATGTATACTGTATCCTGAATCGAAATTTGTTAAATTGCGGGATTACTCTTGTAAAAATCCATAACTGTTCAGTTATATATATCTTAAATTTAAAATTTAGGCCCAATACACAGCAACTGAAAAAAAAAACTGATCAGCGATTCGAATTGGCAACTAGTTTGCTTGGAGTCGTACCCTGTTTAATCAAATGGGGCGCCACACACGACGCAACTGGTTGAAAACTCGTTTGCGATTCACAAAAACCCGTTTGTAATCAGTCGGTTTTTGATTTGCCTGTCGGGTTGCCTATTGATTTCAGGTTCTAGTTTGTCGAATATGAGCGAACAACGGACCAACCTGTTGCTGATGGGGGAGGTTTTTCACGCCCGGTATCCATGACGTCACTGTGGTTTGTTACTCGAGTTGCCAACTATACTCTGTTCCATAAAAATTGTCAGTACAGGGAAGAAAGGACGTTTGCCTCTCATTCTGGTTGCAATAGCTTTCATAAATCTGTCCCTCTTTTAACTCTCACTGTGTTGCCATAGTTTGCATGAAAAATCGCCGCAAATCGGAAAGCAATACCCATAGGGCTACCATCTGCTGATTTGAAAACAACACAGTTTGTTGAACGAAAAAAAGATAATTGTGTACAAAGTGGACACCACCTCGATTTCGATGAAATTTTGGTATGTTGTAAAGGGCATGTTTTCGAGTATTTTGGTGTATCAATGTTATATATCGGAATCAATTAGCTTACGAGATATAGGCTAAAAACAATAAAAAAGTCACTATACGTTTCCACACCCAAAACTCATCTCGCGCAAATAACCTTCATTATAAATCACAAAAATCGAAAAAGCGTCCAACTTAATTTTAACGGTTTCACCAGAAAAACGAGAAAGTTGAAAAAACAAAAGCCATGTGGCAATACCCTCACATACTCAAATTAATTTTATTGGTTCTCAAAGCAGAAAATCCCAAAGGTCTTTGACAAAAACCACAGAAAAAGCATTAACGATTAGTTTTAACTTAATAATGGTAACACTGTTTTGATGTTGATGTTTTCTATATACACAGCGATTGGCACTTTGGCAGCCACACATAATCATTCAGCCCTCGACTGTGGAGTTGGCTGGTCGCTATGGTGGGATGTATGCGAATTTGTTGTAAATTACAAAAACAAAACCTGTTTAAGTCAGTGCTTTGGTTTTTATTTCAGTGGCGATTTCTCTAATTGAGTGCCGTAAAGATATGTACAGGCACCAGTGTTTGAAAAAAAGCTCCCCCATAAGGCCTGTACTTACAATTTTTGTGGAACTGAGTATAGTTTAGTTGTTTTCCAGATGCTCCGTGTGTATTGAGCCTAAGGCTAACTCTGAACGCTTATTGAGCTTTTCATTTACATAAATACATACTCATATAATTTCCAATAAATTTTAAAAATCTACTTTACAGACGAGAATCCCGTTTCAGTTGAATTATTTATTTACGTTTGGTTTCGCAATGGCATCGAACTTAAAACATTCGCCTCACGACGAAATGATTTTCAAGTATACTCCAATGGGACTCTTAGGTTACCAACAAATGAAAAGGCTACAGGAGTCTATCGGTGTTTGGTGAATGCTACTGCATGGGGCCACCATGCACTATTGTCGGAGAGTTTTACAGTGCAGTATCCAGGTAAACGATTAACGATTTATTTTTTGTTTTTAATAAATTTATATTTTTTCCATTTTCTTTTTAAGTACTGAAGCGCATTTCATCACAACCAAATATCACTGCCACCTGGGGAATGCCAATAACATTAAGCTGCCCTGTAATAAGTGTACCAACAGCAAATGTATCCTGGCTGTATGGAAATATATCAATCGAACGAAAACTCAAAGAGAGCAGGCGAGTAAAGATCGAAACGAAAATACTAACAGTCATTCATATCGCCTTAAAAACTCAATGACTTTTAATCGTTAATACATATATTTATTTTAACAGATTCACTACGCTGACCAATGGCAGTTTAGTTTTGAAAAATGTCACCGACAATGACAGAGGGAAATACAAGTGAGTAACTTAAATAATGCATTTAATACATTTCTGTAAATCTTCCATTTCGTGGGTGGATCTACTATATCCAAGTGATGAGGTGGAGTTTCATATATATATTATTGTAGAACAATAAGTCCAGTGATTATCTGCAAAGCAGATTGCACACAACACGCAATACTTTGCACTTACAAATCGTGTAGTTGCTTGCTTTTATGAGTCATGAAATCCACGCAAACCACAGCAGTGTGGAGCAACATAATATGCCAGGCACTCCACCTTCATGCCAAACAAGGAAGATACGATTTACAATTTCAACAATTATCATCATCAAGATTAGCCGCCAAGTCTCATGCAATCTTTTCCAGAATCAGAATTGGACAACTTGTATATTCTAATAGACGATTAAAGCTAACGAAAGCATATTTGCTGCAGCTATAAATTATAGTATGTAATTAGAACTCGTTAAATTTTTGAAATTGTACACGAGATTAACATCACCCCACAAATGTGGATGACGGTTGGTTGGCTGGTTGGCCTGAAATGTCCAGAATGTGTACGATGATGGCATTTTCTAGCACTACCAAGCATCATAATGCGCTGCATTACATTCGATGATTAAGTGCTAAGAACACGCTATATACAACTCGACTTCTTAATTATTATTTAATTAATGTGTTTCGATTTGCAGAAAGAAGTAGAGAGAGGGATTATCAAATGAATGTCCATGTCCATATTAGTAAAACAAAAATAAATTCCATGAATTTTTTAATTGGCTTCAAGCTGAAAGTTGGATTTTTTCCATTCTTAATAATTTCGATACCATGACTGAGTTCTTATCTTTGAGGTTTTATGACATAATTTACCGTTATCCACGGAGAAAATGGAATATATAATATACTCGTAATATAGTGAACGTAATAAACTTTATTACTTATTTCCTTTCGGATTGTGGGCGTCGCGCCGTGACATAGTGATTAATGCGTTGGACTACTATGCATGCTGTCTCGGGTTCAAACCCAGCAAACACGGTACCAGCTCTTCCGAATGTATGACAAGCATTCAAGAGTATAATTTTTTTTTACTTAGCCCGGTACCTATCGACCGCTCATAAGTTAAGAGCCTCATAAACCTATTCACCAACCACTATTAGTGCGTATTTATGAGCGCTCATAGACTAATGAGTGGTCCCAACACCAAACCACTCTTGGGTTTACCACGATATCTCGAAAAATAAAATCTCGAAAAAAAGAATCTCGAAAAACAAAATCTCGAAAACAAAAATCTCGAAGAAAAAAAAATCTCGAACAGCAAAAATCTAGAAAAAAAAAATCTCGAATTAATATCAATTCGAGATTTTTTTTTTCTAGATTTTTGCTGTTCGAGATTTTTTTTTCGAAATTTTGGTTTCGAGATTTTTTTTCTTCGAGATTTTTGTTTTCGAGATTTTGTTTTCCGAGATTCTTTTTTTCGAGATTTTATTTTTTCGTCATACAATGTTGCCTATTGATTTGTTCAACTTCAATATTTTTCGGCATTACTGAGCAACGACGTAGTCAAGAATATATTTTTTTTTGTTTATTACAGATGCATCGCTCAAAACTCGTATGCCGTTAAAACACATCGTCAATTCTTCTTAACAGTTTACATAATGCCACCTAAGGTCACCAATAACTTATCCGCATCATCTTTAGAGTACAAATTGCTTCCACCATTACAAGATGAGGTGCATTACATTCCTTCCGCCACTGATCTGCTGCTACGCTGCCTCGGGACCTCCAATTCTCTGACAATCGAATGGTGGTTTCGCAAATCACTACAAGATCAACCGGAAAAACTCAGCAATAACAGCATAGAATTCTTTATTCGAGAGGCTTCAATTGAAAGAGATTGTGGATATTATACGTGTCAATCGAAAGGTGATTCACAGATATTTCAAGTGATTGTGACTGACCCACCAGTTATTGTACAACCATTGAGATCCTATGAGAGCGCGCTAGCAGCATTTGTGAATTATTCCTGCTCTGCTGAAGGAAACCCGCAGCCGGAGTTTTTATGGTCAGCTACAAAAATATTGCATCACATTTTACGGTGTTAATTGTTTATTTCTCCTTAGGTACCGCAATGGTAAACTGCTGAGTGATGACAGCTATACAATAAATATTCAGCGAAATGTCCTCACCATTCAATCATTTGATATTGTGAACGAGGGAATTTATCAATGTTTTGCCCAAAACATTGCTGGAGAAACATATTCGGCAGCCTTATTACGTCTTTCACATCGTGAAGATTTGGAGATAATGCCAAAAGCTCTGAAAAATGTTCGATGTTATGCGCTCAATTTTAATACGATCAATGTGACATTCCACAGTGGAACCTCTCCGGTAATATGCCAGTATATTTTTCAAGACTCTATAAAGGTTATAATATCTATCTTCTCAGTTATACTTCATCAGTGTACATTTCGTTCAGAAGAATCCCTACATGTGGGAGTCTAAACCACCATTACAATTAAACCAGACAGATTATGTTATCATCTCTGGTCATATGCCGGTTTATAAGCCATTTGTGATTTTAATTAGAACCCTATTGCCTATATCATCTCATCGGTACAGCAACAAAGGAAGCGTTGAGGAAACAATGAAGAGCTCACTTCTTAGTGATGCAGCAATCTGTTGTACCCAAGGACGTAAGTTACAGTTTCTTATTTCCAACGGTTTTTAATTTTTTTCCATTTGCAGTCCCTGTTCGTGCATTTCACCTATCGGCTGATGTTTTTATAATGTGGTCCAATTCAGCGCCCAAAACTAAATACTTTGCTATTCAATTCTCCATCGCATTTACTCGGCCACATCCGCGCGAATTCTTGCCTAATTTACAGGGAATTTTAACAACAGTAACTGTGCCGCAAGTCGCCGATGATATTGAAAACAACCTTCAACAGGTGACTCCACTTTCTGAAACTCAAGCGAGAGATGTTCTAAGTAGAGCACAAAGTATTCGAAATGATTCGGAAGATAATGATCCCGATGAAGAGGTTTATAGCCTGATAGTTCGTTCCAATGTTACGGGAGTAATGCTAAGGAATTGTTTGCGAGCGAAAATTCGGGTTTTAGTACTAACATATGAAAACGAGGACCTACAGCAGGATTTTCGATACGTCCAGTGGAAAATTGTAAGAAATTTCACTCTAGACATAAATTAGCTTCGTTTTTAACCGCCGTATGACTTTTAGATTGAAAACGATACTGAAGGAGTGGGAACAATTCCTTTTAAGGTATTTAGTGTTGAAGCACGAAGCATTTCATTCATCTTCACAAACAATTTCAATGAAAATTGCGTACAAGTTTGTTACTTTGCCTACGAACACCCAGATCTAGGAAATAGCAGAAGGATTTGCCAGGATATGTGAGAAGACTTATCTTTAAGTGATTGTAATATTTAAACATGCATTATTTGTTTCTTTTAAAGCACAATAACATCATCGATACTAGTACTGAGGAACTTGAAACCAAAAAAACAGTACAAAACACTCTTTTATAGTTGCAACAATCATTTCTCTTATGGAGAACTTGATGTTAAAACACTGCCAGATCGTAAGTTTTTTTTGGTCCCTAAATAAGATCAAACTAAAGAATGCTAACTTTATGACCAGCTCCCGGTACAATAACTAATCAGGAAGTAACCAATAAGGAGGATGGTCTTAAACTTAGATGGGGTCCACCCAAAAACCCTAACGGAAAGATTCACTACTACAGCATTTTATGGACGGTTAATAACACAACTCATGCAGCTAATGTTAGCTCAAAGGAAACCTATTTCAAGGTACGATGACTATCATATGCATCCAGATTTTATTGTTTATATTTTGTTTTTGACTGTTAGTTCCCCAACATAACAGAGCGAGAGAAAATAAACGTCACAGTCCGTGTCGTTGGAGAAAATGGAATAGGCGCCCCGATCTACATCGATTTAAGCAAGATTCCTAGGACTATCAGAACCTCAACATTGGATACCTTCTGGGGCGTAGCTATTGGCGCAGCTCTTTCATCTATTTGCATTTTGGTCTTCAGTCTTATATGTATTTATCAACGAGATCGATTTAAGTTACGTTCAGGACAAACACAACTAACTTTCCAATCAGAATCGAATGTCGGCGCTGTGAGTACTCCCGGCGCTGGAGATGGTACTGAAACTACCGGATTGGGTGGATTTTTAGGTGACAGCGGTGGAATAGGCGAGAGTAGTACACTAAATGAATATCATGAAATGGAAACTTTGATCCCAAAATCTCAGCAATTTCATATTCTTAAAGATATGACGGGGCCACAAGCACCAAAGCAACTGCCCAATGGTAATGGCAACTTTCCGCGTCAAAACGAGAACAGTGCTGAATGTATATTTGCCGAAACAGACCTCGATGAAGAACCAATTGCACTGTTTAGTTCGACGCCATTACCAACAAGACCACCGCCAAGAAATCGCAGCAATGGTAATGATGATACACTCTATTTCATTTCGGTAACTGAGAAGAATCCCAGAAGAGATATTGGAGTTGATTATCCGCCATCGCAGCAGAATCGTTCTGCACTGAATAAGATTAGTTCCTCGCCGAATTTCTTTAATGTTAGTGAAAGTAGTGTGGGCGGTGGCTGCAGACCTTCAGTACCCACTGACGACTGTAGCCGCCAACGACATAACTATCACCACAGCCAACGGCAGCCCGCAACAATGCGAAAAGGCTGCTCCCACTATGTAAATACAGCAAACAACAGATATAGTTACAGTAATTCTAGTAATAATAGTAAGGCACCCCTTCATTCACCAACGCATCCCTTTCATCAAATAAAACATTCCATTGACAATGGTGTAGCATCGTTATCGGAGCCAAAGCTATTCGCCATCAATAATGGGGAAGTGAAAGCTGATTCCAAGGTAAGCTTATATAGTATACCTATATGTGAATGTATAATTTCTTTTGTAACAAAATGAAAGGACTCCTCTTCTTTATTACACCATTAGACCTGTGGTTGTCATTTCATATTTTAAGCTTTTTATAGTTTATCGATAAAATCTTGTAACAGCTGAAAACATTTTAATTTTTCTTTCAGAATCACAGAATCTCCCAAGATTTGCCTGGAGTAATTAACAATACACAACCTGAATTAATCGATGATCCGACTTTAGATAGCGACGATGGAAATTCAAGAGCTTTCAGCACTACTCCAGCGGTGACAAACAATAATAACAACAACACTTTGTCATGGCATAATAAACATCCACCCGCTCACCTTAGTGAGTCAATCAGTCAGCTGCACCGGCATCAAAATTCATCAACAACTCCTTTAATAGGAAACAATAGCACAATCGGTTTTGAAGCATCTTCCTCCGCGACTGTTACAACAGTTGCAGATAGTCATCCTAGTAGTAGTGGTCACAGTATATCTTCACATCATCCTAGCCCTCCAAATCATCAAAATCAAGAGGCAAGTAGTTCAGCGAATCCGTTGCTGAAAACCAATTGGAGTCATCGAAGGCCAAACGTGGATCCAAATGGATAAAGAAACCGACCTGGTAAAAAAAAGGGTCCATACCCATCTCACTCAACGCAACCAGATTAGTTGCGATTATATGGTTGTTATACATTCCAGCTGTTTAGTTTTTAGTTTCTTATTGCAAATATCATTCAATGTGTGCGCGCGGTGAGCTTACTCAAAATTTTGAAATTTTCTTTTCCTATATACAAACAGGGTTGAGATGAGTATAAGAAAAAAAAATTAAAATTGAGGCTTCTATTGTAAAATTACAAATACTATTTGTAAAATGTATTTATTTCGGAATGCAGGAAAAAGGGATTCTAAACCCCGATTGCATAGTTTAAGAAAGTAAATTTAAAATATTTTGTATAACAAAATTATTGTATTTCTAATATAGGCTTGCTTTGATTGCATTCCTGTAATTTTATTTTAAGTCTTCAAAATTATTTCAAGAATTTACTTGTACTTTCGATTTCCACGAAGATTCTTAATTTGTTTTAAGTGCGGCATAGACATTTGTTCACCATATGATCAGTCAGGTGAAGTTAATTTACCTTCCGAACAGAAATCTTTTGTTTTACTCCTCAAAAAGCGCTTAAGACTGCAGCACACATATGTATGTATGTGCGGATGCACGGATCCTCTGTGAAGTAAAAGGCCGTACAGAGGAACCGCGCATCCGCACATACATACATATGTGTGCTGCAATCTTAAGCGCACAATACACACTTGAACTCAATTGTAAACTGAGTCAAATCAAATCAAAATCAACCCATGGGGCAGTCATTTGATCGATTTGACGGTTGAGAAACTGGCTGAGGAAAAATCAAAAGATTTTGATTTTTGGAAGTTGATTTGCAAGTCTTTCAACTCAGTTGAACTGTGTGTGGGGAAGTCATTTGATTAGCTGTCAGATTAAGGAACATTTGCACTAGGCCTGTGAGATCTGTGAAAGTGTGTGTGGGCAAAATGTAAACAGTAAGATGTCTTTAAACGTACACATAAAGAAAATTCTAGATATTTGTGGCAGTTTATACCAAGTTTTTCAACTCAGTTGGTACAGTGTGTGGCCGAATATCAATTTAGTTGTAAACTCAATTGACAATTGAATTGAATTGTGCATGGGCTGCTTTAACTTTCACTTGGTAGATGCCTGTAGCACAGTGTCGCTAGTCGACGAGCTGAGTCTGAGTCCAGCCCAAGTAGACAAATTGATTTTCAAAAAAAAAGAAGAATGTATAAAGTAAAATACAATGTCGCGATTCTCGTCGTCTCACAGCGCGCTGATTTCAAAAAATTTCAATTTTCACGACGAGACGCACACATTTATTTCTTCGTCTTATATCTAAGAGCGCGGTGCACATACAATCAGAACTCGCTGTCATACACTGCTATTAAAAACCTTGCTGACGTGTGACGCGGTATTGTGACTTAACGATAATTATATCGCGTAAAGGCATATAGATAGCGATTCGTTTCGTCGTCTTGCGACATTGTAGGTGCGTTCGTGTACGCTCACGAAACTACGAAAACCCGTTCGCGTACGTTCCCACGAGGGAATAAGAAATTTCCCCATGCTGCGAATTTTGGCACATATAATTTCTTGGGCAGATATATGAAAACTGTCAAATCACATATATTTGTCATTTTTACTTCTTCAACGCGTTCGTATAATTTTTCGTAATATTCCTACCTTTGAGGGAATTTCGCCCCCACTCTTCAAAATATGTAGTACCAATAGTACCATTAGTATTTGGTGCAAGAAGTACGCGAACGGACCTTGAACCTCAGGCAAGAAGATAAACTAGATCAAGTTTTACATGTGACATTGACTGCACTATGCGGGCTAACTGACCATGGTGATACTCAAAAAGGTTCGACCGTTTTGTCTTTGTGAGAAACCACGGACTTTTCTTTAGTAGCGAGAGTAGGAGTTCTTAGATTTATCACCATTTTTCGCTTTTTCTGACCAGGCGACGTTAGGCATCTTCCGAAATAAAAAATGTAAAATAGAAATGTCTGGACTTCCTAAAATGTCAAAGTTAATACGCATCATATCACACACGTCACTCTCTCATTCTCCTGTTTATTAGTTTTCCATAAACTTTAAAGGATGCATTTCTATATTTTAAAAAAATTCGAATTGTTAAGTATTTAGTAATCCTTTTTTAACAGCCACAGGCTTGGCTTGAGTAGGTTCCAATTAACAGAATGATTTTTTTTTATCATATTTTGTCTAGGCACTTCGGGTATTTCAATTGTCTAAACTGGGAATCGAAATGTTTTACTTTAATTTTTTTTTAATTAAGCTTAAATTTAATTTTTGATCGATTTCGAATATTTATTTTATTTTATTCTAAAATAACACGGTTTTACTTTACAATAATAATCTGCAACAAAAAAAACAAGAATTCATAACATTCAAAGCTCCTAATAAAATAGTAACATAGTAAATATACATATATTACATACATACATATGTATACATACATATATACATACATATATATAAAGAAAAATAGAAATGATTGTACCTGAACCATGAAAAATATTTATATTTGTAATTAACAATTAAAAAAATAGTTATTTTTACTAGCAACAACTTTTGAATACTAATCTACTTACACACAACAAACATGCAGTCTTATTTGGTTTTTATTTATGTGGCAACCCAATATTTTGTCAACTTTAGTCATAACAAAACAAAAAATTGCAGTACGTAGCTTGGAACAGAGTTTTAATTCCCGCCTCTTCATTCATTCGGATATACTTACTTATTTTGATTTCAGTCCAAATTATATTAAAAAAAGTGAACATAATAAAAAAAAAACGAAAGTACCTTACAAAACAATTTATAAATAACTTTTTTAAATAAACAAACAAAAATTCAGCCCAATGTGTTCAAAAGACATTCCTAACAAAAAAAAAAAATGAATGAATCAAATCGATGTAAAGTAAAATGGAAAAAGAAATGAAAAGAGTGTACATGAACCAAAAAGTAAAAACAAAAACAAATGAAACTGTGTACATATGATATGTATATACAATAAAATAGCAATAGTTAATCCCAAGCAAACCACATTCCATATAAATAAATAAAAAGTACTCAAGACAAGTGAAATTTGAAACAAATAAACATTCGTAAGTGCAATAAAACCAAGTAGCTTTAATCAATAGTACCTTTAGTGTTTTTTTTTATATTCTACTTACTACTCTTTATTGTTTTTGTTTTTATTTTACCTTCATACTAATTTAATTTAAAAATTATTTGTTTACCGTTATTTTCAAGTTATTCGAATGAAGAAATGAGGTTGATTTGTGAAGGAAAGTTATTTCATAAAAGAAGTGGATACAGAAAAAATTTCGTTTTTAAAGAAACTTTGTTCACCCCTATTCTGGAATCCGTCGGATCTGAGATTCACTACACTAGCTCCATCCACCTGAACTCGTTGATTGTATTACTGAATCCGCCGGATGCACTGTTTACCCGACACGTCGGCTTATTCTTTCGAAAACAGCTGTTTTGCATTTGTTGACAGTGAAAATATTCTTTATTTGCAAAATAATTAGTAAAATTAACGAAAATGGATACTGTTGCTCTATTTTTCTGACGAGATGAGGAAATTTTTGCAAGCAGAAAAGCTACGAGATTAGACCATGAGAACTTTTTTACTACTTAATTAACGGGCTCCCGACCCGTGAAGAGTTTCTTCCTGAGACACGGCAGCCTTCCACTCTCTTCGATCCCGGGCACGCTGCTTCCAGTTGTCTAGACCAAGAGCACTGGCATCCGCGCTAGCTTGGTCCTTAAAACGGAGGTTCGGTCGTCCTTGTCGTCTCGAACCAGGGGGCTGTGATTCAAAGATCCTCTTTGCTGGAGCATTGTTGTCCATTCGCTCGATGTGGCCGAGCCAGTGTAGTCGACGTGTTTTGGCTTTTCGGACTACATCCACATCTTGGTACAGTTCATAGAGTTCGCGGTCATATTTTCTCCTCCATTCGCCCTCCTCGCATACGGGACCGAAAATCCGACGAAGAATTTTTCTCTTTTTTAGTCCAACTTTTTATTATTATTTTTTTTTACTAAACAATTTTCAATAATCAAGTGAATCTCATTCATATTACCGACAAGTGAACGATTCCCTTTGAACGGATTCAATGATAGAAATTTCGAATTTCGGTGGAACATTCCCGCCGACGAATTCTAGAGTGGGGTGGATGTTATTAAATAATTTTTCGTTATCTATGTAGTTACTATACTTCTGAACACGAAGGAAATATAGAGCATAGCACACAAAAAGATAATGAGGTTTTTCAAGAGTATTCGACGCAACGCTAGGGTAACAAAAATGCCAACACTTTATCGTCACCATGAACAACGCATCTCCTTATGACGTTTAGTCTATTTACATCAGCAGCATCCACTGCATCCATCATGTTCTAATTTAAACAGATAGATTTTTATTTCGTACAGTGGCGGAAAGATAAATAGCACTTTTCTCCTACGAACCTTTTGAAGGTTAAGAACGGAAGAAAAACTCGTATTTGTTTATAAATATTTATTCTATATTTTCACTATTAATTTTTATCGGAAGAGATCACAACACAGAATAAAAAAATTAAAAAAAACTTAAATGGGATGGAAAACTGGGTGGAAATACCATTAGCACTATTACGTATTAATACGAAGAAATTGCAAAATTGTTCATATTTTTTACCTTCAATATTAATTGGCATATTATTTGTTGTCCAAAACTGCCGCAAGTCTTCTTGGCTAATTTCCGTAAGTTATTGGCAGCGTGCTTTTTTTATGGAATACCAAGCTTTTTGGATGGACGTCCATAATTGGCCCAAATTTCTGGTTTTAAGGCTTTTACACATCAGTTCACAGATTCTCGATTGAGTTTTGGTACGGACCTTGTGATATCAAACTTAAAATCAGAATTTGGTTATCGTGAAAATAAGCTCGCAATGTTTTGGCTATCTGCGTCAGGTCATTATCATTGACAAACCTCCAAGCTAACGCCAAATTTTCGGATGCATTATGATCTATCTATATCTTGACCTTTTGGGGACAAACATACACTTTCCCATGAGATCCAAGTCTATTGAACTTTAATTCGCCGCTCCACAAAACATTTTCTAATATTGAAGAGGTTTATTGAAATGTTCTTTGGCAAACACCGAACGTTTCATCAAATGCTTGACTGCAACAAGTGGCTTTCTTCTTGCAATGCATCCATGCAGCAAAATGCAAAATGAAACTAAACTTACAGTAGTAAAATGGACAAAATCAATTTTTTAATGCAAAACAAAAAAAAAGTGCTATTTATTTTTCCAGCTTCTCCACTGACTTCACTTACTCGAATGAGGACACGTCACCTCTTGATTTGTTTAATGGGTTGAAAAGTACCGTTATATACGTAGTAATGTTCAATATGCATACAGATATCAAAAGAAAAAAGTTTATAGTCTTAGTTTGAAGAAAATTGTATGAGTCTTAATAAGGTTCTTCATAAAGGTGCTATTTAGTTTTCCGCCACTGTATGAACATACACATGTTATATGATGAACATACCGCACATTTTAACAGAAATTTGATAGGTGCATTACTTATGAGATTAATGAATAAATTAACAAAATGAAAATATAAATTAGTCTGACAAAAAAACTCCAATTTAAACACATAACATAAATATTTCAATTACAGTTGCATGAAGATCAATTTCTGAAAAACTTTCTGGTTTTATTTATTAGTGATTTCATTCGACCGATGCATCCATTAAATACATACCTATGTACTATATGTACGCGAATTTCGAATTTTTTGAATTTCAACCCTCAAGCATCTAATTCAAATTTTGTGATCCAGATTTTCCTCCTCGTTAGTACAGATTCTGGACAAACAGTTGTCTTCTAGACCTATTTGGCTTAGCTGTTTACTTGACTTAAGTCTTCCAACTACACCTACAAACAAAGAAAATAAAATACGTTATTATGTATGTCCATACATTCCATGTTAAAAAAAAAATAAAATTCTACCTAAATAAACATAAATCAAATTGATTACTTCAAATTGACAGTCAATTTGTTAATTAAACCTTTGGAAAAACCAAATAAAAAATATAAAGTTGATTAAATAATGTTGTTTCGCTGTGTAAGTGGATGTGATAAATGTAAATTAATTAATTAAAAATATTAAATGGAAGTAAAAATATTTGTAAATTGTCATCAACTAAATTAATTCATCCTCCATTTAGAGGTGAGTATATATATATTTTTTAAAATAAACATTAAAACGAAAATTAATACTGTGCACTTTTATGCATTTATGTATATTGAGTTTTTGTTTTAAGTATAAAATTGTTTTTTTTATTTAAATGAATCGCTTTCAAATTTTTTTTATTATGTTTATTGCTAGAATTAAGTAAAAATACATTTAATATATTGTCACCGAATATGTTTAAGTTTTTTTTATATTTTGTTTATTTAAGTTACCCGTTTTATTAATTGTTTAAAACAGTTTAATTACTGTAGTTTTTTTTTTTTTAACATGCATGTTATCTACCTCAGTTTTTAGTAATACTAGTAATTAATTTTAGAAATTATGTTTTTTTTTTTTTGAATATGGTTAACTTGTTTCATTTTTTATTTTTTTTGGTATTGATTGTACTTCATTAATTCATATAAATATTCGTTTTTTGATAAGAACGAATTTTAAATAACTATTTCGTAAATTGTAATTAATATTTGTTAACGAAATTGTTTTAATACAGTAGTACCTCAGCAATTTGTGAACCGGCAATATTTGAGAATGCTTTCTTTATTTTCTCTTGCCAATTAATTTCAGTTCTTATGTTTGGCCATTTTAATCCCTTTGCCATTTGGAACATATAAGTAAAACTATTGAAAAGTTTATATATTTAATTTCAAAGTTTAATCCAAAAGAAAAAAAAACCAGAAGTAAAACAATACTATTTTTTAAAAAAAAAACCGAGGTACTACTGTAATTAAGATTTATATAAAAGCAAAATCCTTTAAATTTGCACTAAATTATAAAAGCTTAAGTAAAACTAAAAATGAGTTGGAACTATACATACATATACACATATATATTTATGACGAAAAATAACATTATATGTTACTTTGAAACTGTTTGTTACAAATGAAGGAAATGAAAAAGAAAATCTATTTTGCGATATAAAATGAAGAAACAATACAAAAAGAATTTCAGAGAAAAATCTAAGCATTTTATTTTATAAGAATTTTCTAAGAAAATTTAAATGATACAAAAGAAAGAAAAGAATAAAATGAAAATACGAGTAATATTAACGTTGGTCAAAGTTTGGTTGTTTTAATTGAAAAACTTGTGTTAGATCGTCTGACCTATCGACGTTTTAAATGTTTAAGGCTGGGGATTCATTCAGGTGGGTAAATCTTTTCAAAAGACTAGCGTGTGATGTTGAAGCTCGAAGATGTTTATAATTTCCATTATATTGCGCAAGGCTGCGTCGATTCTCCTGGTCCACTAAATGATGCTTTATGCTGTCGAATTAAAAACAGTCGAGAGCATGATTTTTGTACTTCACTCGCTCTTTCGACTGCATTTCCGTTTCTTGGGTTTCGTGACAAGCGACGACGACTGCCACTACGCCACAGCCACCCCAACTTATGTACATAGGTTAAATAAATCTTTCTTACTTAGGTAAGGTTACGCTTAAATATGTTGAAGTGGTCGCTCGATTCCATTTTTGGTCAACTACGGGCCCTATCATGGTTCGGGAATCGAACGTTTGCGCATATCGCCGCGCTTAGCTAATAATTCGCCTTTTAGTGTTATTCGCGAATCTACTGATTCGACTAGAAATTGGCGTTGCCAAAACAAATTTCCGAAATATAACAGCAAACCTACTTAGCAAAAATTGTAATCATATTGTACTTATAAGTCGGTATCAAATGGTCTATGTTACTCGAATGCCTTGCTCTATAGAACTTATTAAATTTACTTTGTAAGCTGAGTCACCGACTAACCGCCGAGCTGATCAGATCGTACTCCTCTTTCGTTCTACGCGCTCTTGTTATTTCGTTGGTGTATTTCCCGCTACTTCGCTAGCCGCTACTTTCGTTTTCTCCCCCCTTTGTTCGATAAGTGCTTAAAACAAAACAAAACAAGTGTCAATCAATCCATGTGTAATGGCCTCCGGGCCACGTGTGCTCTTGGGCAACCGCTTTAGTGGGCTCATCACTGAACCCACCTGCGGAGCCCAATAATAAAAAACGAAAAAAAATGAATCACAGTTTAGGTGAAATAGAAAAAGCTTTCCCAGAAACCAACGCCAAAAACCCTAGATTCATTACTATCGCCTCAGCAAACGCAGAGAAGCCGCTTTCATCTTTCAGCGTTTTTCTTCTAAAGAAAGCGATTGACGGCATCAGTACGGCCTACGATTCCATATCCCCCCTCCGCGATGGAAACCTGCTTATTTTGGTCAAATCCCAAAAAATTGCCGAATTATTCCTTTCGAGAAAAATGCTGTCAAACCTCTGCCCGATTGTGGTGAGACTGCACGATAACCTCAATTCCTCCAAAGGAACAATCTATTCTCCGTGCCTCATAAATGTTCTAGAAAAAGAGATTATCGAAGAAATGCGTCCGCAAGGTGTTACAAGTGTTTTTAAATTCGCAAAATCTGCAGACGGCACACAACGCCCTACAGGCTTGGTGCTGCTTACATTTGACCGGTTTAGACCCCCCAGCTCAGTCCAAGTAGGTTGGTACAACCTCAAAGTAAAAGAGTATTTCCCGAATCCAATGAGATGTCGCAACTGCCAACTTCTAGGCCACACCTCAAAGTGGTGCAAAAGCAATCCCTCCTGTGACACCTGTAACTTACCCCCCCACTCCCCCAACCAATGTACACGAGTACTATGTGCAAACTGTAACGAACAGCACCCCTCTTCATCCAAAAAATGCCTACGATATCTACAAGCCAAGGAAACTTTGAAAATAAAAACAATTAAGAAGTGTAGCATGACAGAGGCAAAGAAAATATACAAAGAACAAATCCCCACATCCACCCTTCCCACTACATACTCTGCTATTGCAAAAACCGCAACAAAAGCCACCCAACCCATGTCAACAACAATCAACTCGATAACGCAAATAAAACACCTCCCCCCGACCTCCGCTCCATTTCAAACCCCCTTCCCATCAACAAAACCACACTAGCACCAACATTCAACCAAAATAACAATACTCCAGCACTCCCTACACCTAAACAAAATTATACTATCAAGCAAGATTTCAACGAACACACTCATAAAATCTCATCACACTATTCAATCACTACCAACCCAACGATCCAATCTAATAAAACCATAACCGTCCCCCATACACCCCCAACCCAAAACTTCCCAACTGATAACGACTCCCACACACCAGTCGTATCCTCTCTTCAAAACTCAAATATCACTCAAACAAAAACAACACTTACTCACTCCCCTATTTCCACAGTAACTCGATCTCTCTTAGAGACGAACGAATACTTCATACCTCAATCAGAACATGATGATAATGACACATAACGAAAATAGCAACACCCAACATACCGACTATGCTGTTCAGGGATTGTGTCATCCGGGCTCCTCCGGGAGCCTAGATGCTTCAACATCTGAACAGCAGAGTCGTTTATCCTTCAACTTTACCCAACCCAATCTCTTCACAGTATAACCCAGATTATACTGTGCAAAAGCCAATTCAACCAACTAAATCGACACTCAAGGTACTCCAATGGAACCTTAAAGGCTATTTTAACAATTGCCATGAGCTGCAATTGCTTATTAATGACCTCAAGCCATCCATAATTTCCCTACAGGAAACGCACATCAAACATAACTTTCAACCTTCGCCGCCCAAACAATACTCTTCTTACTTCCACAACCTCAGTTCAAATACTTCTGCAAAACAAGGAACCTGTCTCCTCGTGCATAAATCCATCCCTCAAATTCCTGAATATTAACTCCAACATTTCATCAATAGCAGTGGAAATCGACCTTTGCATAAAAATTACAGTAATTTCCATTTATATTCCCCCAGACCAACAGTTCTCATGCAATGACCTCGAGAGACTTCAACTCATGGAGCCCTTCCTGGGGTTCGAACACTTGCAGTAGCCGGGGCAAACTAGTTGAACAGTTCATTACGAACTCAGGCCTAGCACTGTTAAACGATGGCCAGCCCACCCACTTTTCTACTCACAAAACCTTTACCCACGTCGACCTCACAATTATTACGCCAGGGGGCCTATTCCTGTACACGAGTGAGAGTCAATTTCATGTGACAGTGATGAAATGGTATTCTTGAACACGAGTCACTCAATTTTGGTATTCCTGTACTCGAACTCAAACGTCAGATTTCACTCGAGCGAAAATGTAGGTATTCCTAGAGACGACAATGACTGTTTTCTTGTGACAAATTGCTCGTTTAAGAATAGTTGTCGAGTGTCGCTGTCGTGTGAAGTAGCAATGGATTCTGCAAAAATGTAAGTTAATTTTATAGCATTGTTGAACGAATTTGGTGTATAGTGAAATTATTTAATATTTGTATTCATTTTAGGGTAAAAATAGAACGAAGTTTTGGTGGATTCTTTTTAAAAACATTAAAAAAAAAATGCAACAGCCCCATTCAGTCTGCGGCAGCAAGTCAAAAATCGAATGAATTGTGGAAGGAATTAAAGGACCATCTGTAAAAGACGTGACTGGGTGGAAGAAGTTAATTATATGATACGCTAAAATTATAAAAATTAAAACGTTATATTTTATATTATATTTGTTGATAATTTATTGTATTCTATTTATAGATTTGGTGCGATTACAAAAATATTTTGACAAGAAAAACACACTATCCACTGAAGGCGATCTGCTGCGGCTTTTAAAGCATGGTGTGATTGTTTCGAGCAAATAATGGAAAACATATTTTTTCACTCTAAATAATTCCTGAAAAATGTAAAATATAAGATATAACATTAATAACATAACATATTTGTTTTTGGCGTAACACTTACGTGGCATCTTATCCTTTTTGAAGTGAATTTGCGGTCGTCCGAGCTTTATCACGATCATCAGTTAATTAATAATAATTTATAAAATAATATTATTATTAATAAAATTAATTAATAATTCACAAAAAAAAAACTAAACTTTAAAACAACCATTTCATTTTTTCAAATATAAATGCTGAAATGAAATGTCAAATCAGCATTAAGTGAAGTTGGGTGTGGTTTAAAATTGTGTTCTCGAGTGAGAGACAGTCGATCGAGTCCAGGAATACCAAGACGTACTCGACTCGACTGTGGGCTCACTTTTGACGTCTCACTCGACTCGTGTACAGGAATAGCCCCCAGCTCTCATCCCCAACTCCGAGTGGGCCGTTTTGGATGATCTCCACGGCAGCGACCACTTCCCGATAACCACAACAATCTCATTTTGCAATAGCACAAACAATACCAGACCCCAACCTCAACCAACGTTCTTGTTAAACAAAGCCAACTGGAAACTATTTCAGTCCTTAATTTCAAACCAAATCCATCAGACACAACCCTCCCCCAACATCAACAAAGAAGCTGCCTCAATCCAAAAATATATAAGATCCGCCGCTTACATAGCTATCCCTCAGTCTACCAATAAAATACGCCACAATACTGTTCCCTGGTGGAACAATGAAATAAAAAACCTTCGCGAAATAAAACAAAAAGCCTGGCAACAGTTCAAGAAATCCCCGACTGACTACAACCTTATCGTTTACCGTAAGGAAAATGCCAATTTTCGTAAGACCGTGAAAGCAGCAAAATCAACTTGCTTTGAGAACTTTAACACCAACATCAGCCCAAACTCCACATCCAAAAAATTATGGGCCGACATAAAGACCCTCACAGGGAATTATATCCCTCGTTCAATAAAAGCAATCAAGACCCAAGCAAAGACCATAACTTGCCCATTGGAAATTACACAGCATTTTGCAAAAACTTGGGAGCAGTCCGGAAACGATTCGAATTTCAACCGAAAATTCATCTACGGCAAACTCTATACAAACAAGCCAAACACCAACATACACAACCCACCCATCCGCCGTTCATATCGAAGGCCCCATAAACATGGCAGAGCTAGAAAGTTCCTTAGCGTCAGTCAAGGGAAACACCCCGGGATTTGATCGCAGATCATATCAAATGTTAAAAAATAGCCCCCTAGCCCTAAAAAAAAAACTACTTGACTTATTTAATAATATCCTGAGCACTGGTACAATCCCACAAGCGTGGAAATCGGCCATCATTGTTCCCTTAGCGAAACCCAATAAAGACAGCTCTAACGTTTCAGGCTACCGCCCTATCTCCCCTCTTCCCTGCACGGGAAAAATCCTGGAAAACAAAATATCAAGGCGATTGTTCTGGTTTCTTGAAAAAAACAAGTTAATCGACAACCGTCAATTTGCATTCATGAAAGGACGCGGCACAACAGACGCCCTTTTGCACCTAGACGAATTCATCTCATCAGCCTTATCAGAAAAGAACCACGTATCCGTCTTGCTGATCGATTTCGAAAAGGCCTTTGACCGAATCGGCATACACGTCATCATGAAACAACTTCTCGACTGGAAAGTCGGGCCCAAGATTTCTAAATACATAAAGTCATTCCTAAGCAACAGACGCTTTCGCATCAAATCGAACGGTACCTTTTCTTCAATCCATTAACTGGAAAACGGCATTCCACAAGGATCGCCTCTATCAGTCGTAATTATAATGTAAACACTATGATAAATGTTATAAAATCGATTATTTTATCAAAAATCGACTATGGCCTATGAATAGTAAGTAAGTAAGTAAGTTTATTTATTTAGCCTTTGCAAAGCTATTTAGTTAAAAAAAGATACAATATACACATTATTATTACTTTTTACAATAAGTGGTACTTAAGGACTACAAGTATTTTAATTTTACAAATTCAATTACTTTTTTTTTAAATACATTTATGTTATTTTCAGTCTTTGTGTTGTTATCTAGGCTATTATATAATTTAAATCCCTTATATATAAGTGAGTTTTGCGATCTACTTGTTAAAAAATTAGGGAGTCTTAAATCATTACAGTTTCTTAGATTATACTGTTGTACTTCTCTCACATATTGAACATATTCACACAGGTATTTTGGCATTAAGTTATTTTTTATTTTGTAGACAAAAATTAAAACATTCATCGCAATTCTTTGTTTTATTGAAAGCCACTTTAACGTGTTTAACATAAACTGGATTGAAACATACCGACTAAACTTCAATATACATCGCATTGCCTTGTTTTGCAACTTTTGCAATCTTTCTAACATACCATCACTACATAGAAACAAAATTGACGAACAATATTCAAAATGCGGTTTTACAATTACATTATAGACATTTATTGCACTTGTTATCGAGATTTTACTCCTGATTCGTTTTAAAAACCCTATCTTTTTTGCGACTTTCTTACAAATATATTCAATGTGGGATCCAAAAGATAACTTATGATCTAATACAACACCAAGATACTTAATTTCTTCTACTTTCTGGATAATCTCACCGTCTAGAGTAAGGTTGTTGTAATGCTGTTTTTCATTTATAACAAGGAGTTTTGATTTCGAAATGTTTAGCTTCAGTTTATTTTGTTTGAGCCATATGTTGATTCTGTTGATGTCTTCTTGTATTAATCTCTCACAGGTCTTGCTGTCAACACCGGCTAAATATATAACTGCATCGTCCGCAAACAAAGCCAATTGACAATTTTTAACTGCATATTTCATGTCGTTGATGTAAATGTTGAAAAGAAGTGTTCCTAGAACAGTCCCTTGAGGAACTCCAAACTCTACTTCTTTCGCTGCCGATTTCTCACCATTAACTACAACTTTTTGAGTACGATTTTTTAGATATGAATCGAACCATTCAAGCTCAGTGTCCTTTATACCATATTTGTCCATTTTATTTAGCAGATACCCTCTATTCACTGTTTCAAACGCTCTTTTCAGGTCGAGAAATACACAATACACACTTTTATTTTTAGCTAGTTCTTCTTTCCAGCTAGTTATTACTAAATTAACTGCTGATTCACATGAGTGACCTTTTCTAAAGCCAGACTGAGTACTCATAATAAGCTCGTTACTCTCAAAGTAAGTATACAATTGATTATATATAATTTTCTCAAATACCTTTTCGCAGAGTGGCAATGCATTCACCGGCCGAAATTCTTCACACTTTATCGTCCCAGTAATTTTTTCAATTGGTGTCACTATCGATTCCTTCCATGAGTCTGGAAACTTCTTAGTTTGCAAAGATAAATTAAAAATTGCTTGCATTACCGGACCTAATGTTTCGAATTGGTCTAAGTATATACTCGGACTCATAAATTGAAAGTCTTTTTTGTTCTTAATAAGTCTAATCGTTTGTTCAACAGATTCTAGGGACACATGAGTAAAGAAAAATCTTTTGTTAGACTCGCTTACAAGATTGACAAATGACACACATTGGATTGAGTTAATTATCTCGCTCACACTATTCACAAAGTACTCATTAAACTTGTTCGCTATTATCGTATTGTCTTTACACATTTCATCACCGAATATTACATTTTTTATTTCATTTTTATCCTTTTTAAGGACAAAATATTTAAGGTTTCTCCACATTGATTTTTGGTCTCTTGAATTAGTCACTTTTAGCGCGATGTATTTGTTTTTGCACTTAGTAAGTTCATTTTTGTATTTATTTCTAACACTAGTATATTCTCTCCAATCTCCTTCGGAGCTGGTCTGTATTGCTTTAGCATGTTTAATTATTTTGCTATTTTTTAATTGGCTCAGGTAGTTGTTAAACCACTCATTCCCGGTATACTTCTTACATTTAGTTATCACAAATTTTGACACAGATTCATTAACTTTTTCCAAAAACATGTTCGCAATCACATCGACACCATTTAGATTACATAAACAGGCAAAGTTAATATCTAAAACATTTTTAAAGTCCCTTTTATTGTATTTAAACATTGAAACCTGCTTCATTTTTTCTTTTACTTCACGAACACCCTTTAGTTCAACTATTATTGTTTCATGATCACTTATTATCAAATCCTTTTCCGTTCTTGCTTTAAATTTCTTATTAGACGTTATCACAAGATCTATAAGAGTTCGCGAACTTTGTGTTATCCTTGTGGGCTCCCGTATTAACTGAACACATGCACTATCTTTGACTATTTGTTTTAACTTTTTTACATATGTGTCGGTAGGATTCAACCAGTTAATATTAAAATCCCCTATTACAATTACATCTTTCCCTATATCACACACTTCATCCATCAATGTAGCTAGCTCTTCGCAAAACGTTAATTGTGATGAACTTGGGGATCTGTATATCGCAACAACAATAAACGAATAATCCCGAAAGTATAAACAGTTACTCGACCACCACAAAACTCTATCTCTATTATACGTTTTTAGATTTTCTGTGCGAATAGGATTTCTCACATATAGCGCAACACCACCTGTATGGGAAGATTCACTATCACATCTACAGTCGTGGGATACATTTAGATTTAATCCTAGTCTAGTATTAGTGACTAAACAATTATTGCACTTTAAATCAGAATTATTGCAGTTTCTAGCGTCATGTTCTCCACTACATTTTGCACAAACAAATATACGGCAAAACCTCAAAATCATCCATCCAACTCATCACAACACCATACCATACAGCCATCAGAACCAGCATGCGAGCCTTTCGGATAACCCCCACTAGAAACCTACTCACCGACGCTGGGCTACCTCACATAACGGAAAGGATCGACTACCTCATCTAACTAACTATACAAAAAATTAACTCCCCAACAAAGACACCAATCCACGACGATGCTAAAAAAAATTTAAAACGTAGGAGAGAGCCTAAATATCCTTCAACAATTGCTGCGGCATGTGCCTCCGCGAAAGAGCTTAACATACCTATCACTTTACAGACAAGAACAAGCGCACCACTCCCTGCCTGGAACTTACCTAAGGACTCAACAAACACCGAATTAAACAACCACCCGAAAACATCAACCTGCACCAAAGTATACAAATCTCTTTTCTCATATATTGCAGAAGGACACAAGGCACTCGGATGGCACCTTCTTTTTACCGACGCCTCAAAAACGGATGATGGAACATCATTCGCTGTAGTTGACGAGAAGAGTTTAGCCATCTCGAAATGCCTTCTACCAACTTTCACATCCACCTACACAGCCGAAGCCTTCGCCATCCTTAAAGCGATTGAGATGTCCTACAACAAAAAAACCATAATATTTACCGACAGCCTCTCTTCAATCACTGCAATAAAAAACATTAGCAGCTCCAGCTCTATCATCAAATCCATTCGGTGCAAATTAATATCCAAACCCAGCACATTAAAAATAGTCTGGATCCCAGGACACACCGGCATCGAAAGGAACGAGAATGCAGATGCCGCAGCTAAATTAGCTACAAAAGAGCCTCTCACTACCTTCTACGCCCATAACAACAAAGACCTAAAAAATTATCTACTCACTACCTGGAAATACAAGAGGAAAAGCAACTGGCCGAACTACAACCATCTTTACACCCGATTCAACCCAAATGCCGAAAAAGCTATATACCCGAAAAGCATACCTCTGAAAAAAACAAAAATCTACATAAGACTGAGGATGATGTGCCATACCAGCGCCACACACAAACACCTAATCACCAAAGAGGCCCCAACACTCTGCCATCTCTGCGACGATAACCAAACTTTTACCATTAGTCACCTCTTCTCATGCAAACAAATTGCTTATACATGTAACCAAATCTCCAATAAAAACTTATCCGAACTCCTAACAAACATTACAGAAAACAACATAAATTATGTATATAGACTCATACGAGCCATCGAACTAGAAAATCTTATTTAAACATATTTTACAATCTAGCCGAAAGCCCTGGCAGCTAGCGCTAATTAAAATTTAAGTATTAATAGTGTAATTTACTTACGTATTAATAAATTTATAATAATAATAATAATACTTTGTAAGCTTCTTATAAATAAATAAATAAAACAAGAAGGTATGGTGCAGAGATTTAAGAACAGACCTAACGTAAAAAAAAGCACTCTTTGCATTCATTTGCATTCAGTTGAAGTCTTTTGCATTCTTTTCGATTCTTTTGGATTGATTTGAATTTAATTAAAATGCAAGCATTCAATTGAAGTCACAAGTGATTGCATTCAATTGAATGGTACAAAAAAAGAATGCAATCTTTTGAATGCTTAATGAATGGTAATTGCATTCATTTTTTTGAAGTCTCAAATTGAAGTCAATGAAAAAAGAATGCATTTCAAAATGATTGCATTCTTTTACAACTCTGTCAGAGTGGCAAGAAAAAACCCTTTGTATCAAAAAACAAATAGAAAGAGCAAATTTAATATTTACTCTCTGATGGAGAGTTGGTATTTATTGAGGGAAATATGGACAAGATAAGATATATGGAGATTATGAAAAATACAGTCGAACTTCGATAAGTCGAACATCGATAACTCGAATATTTAATAACTCGAATCAAATTGTTTGGCAATAGCGCCAAGACTGAAATGTACATGTAATTTTTAAAAAAGTGCAGAAAATCTTGGTCTTGGAATGTATGTATCGTCGACAAGATAATGACCCTCCTAAGCAGCCTCCTTATATCGTTCGTCATTGGCTTATTTTCTAATGTTCCCCACCTCTAAGATCCCTCCACAATCTCCGAATTTGAACCCCATCGAAGATTTGTGGGGTGAACTGGGAAGAAGAATTCGCAGACACCAAATAACTAGTAAACCGGTGCTCAAACATAATTCTGTCAGACGAATGAGAAAAAACCGGTGCGGAAATAAATGAGAAATTAGTGATTTCCATATAAAATAAAATAATTTTAAAAAAAAAGCGATATTCTACAAAGTACTAAAAAAGGGTTATATTTTTATTTTAAATATATGTATGTACAAGTTAAGTGTGCCAATACTTACCCAACAGCGACTACCCCAGCCGTGGTACCTCAGCGCCCTGGACACCCTGGATGAAGACATCACCCCAATCGACAACGAGGAAGCAGTTGTATTCTACGCTGACACAGGGTCAGCCCACCGCCGTGGCTAAACGCCAACCCCCCTCACAACCCACACCAAACTCGCCACTAACAACCGGGACGGAACACCCCGAGGATATCTAAGTCAACCGACTTTTAATTTTAAGTTTACATGTATAATATATAATTATATTTTTTATTTTAAGTCAATGTATAAGGTTAGGCCCCCAATGTGCCAACAAATTTGTATTACCAATGTATCTTATAGCTGTAAGTTTAAATTAAGACAATTGTATATATATTTTGTTCAATAAAAATCGTTAAAATCGTTGTGCCAATACTTGTGTTTGGGCAAGATGAGATGTACTGAACTGCTTTTTTTTTTTTTTCCATTACTTTACTAATACATTCGTTCGTTCAATATCGTGGATTTGATTGACCAATTTTTCAGTGTTATGCGCTTTCAAAAGCTGTTCCATTGACCATTGACAACATGCTACTTTCTGTGACTAAATAAAATCACTTTTGTAACGATTTCTCATAAAAGTCTCTGACAACTAAGAAAACATCGTAAATATTCAGCCCTATCGTGGAATCCGTGCGCCAGTGGGAAATATTCACTGTAATTTGAGCGTCGGTATCGCTGAATCCGGCGAAGTGACTCATTCCCTTATCGGTAATGTGAATGAGTTTCACGGCATCGTGGAAAGCGTTCGAATCGGATCTATCCATACAAAATATGACATTTCTCATCCGCAGCTAAAACGTTGCGGATTTCATCTTGTTGATTTGTTTCCTTGATAACTTGGTACTTTAAATCAACAGATTTTACACAAAATTTATTTTGAGTTAGTGATTTCCCTCAGAAAAAAATATGGGCGGTTAATTTAACTTTAGGAGAATTTGAAAATGAGTTCCGAGCTTACCCCATATTATGAAAAAGTCGATTTATTTAGTTGAACATTGGTAATAAACCTGGAAGATTAAACAGTTTGTGCATTTAAAAACACGTCTTATCTGGTAGTTCCATTATGCCTTGCTGTTCGTCCTACGCATGTGCGTATTTTTCTTTCTGAAGATAGGTCTTGTTCTTCATCTGACGAATCCAGAAATAGAGCTATGCTCTCCATTTTATTATTTTTTTATTTATAATTCTTGTCTTTATTGCAATATTTTGAAACACAAACTTTCTTTTTTGTCATTAATTCTGTTTGATAGAGAGACTTCCTTTTCGACATTTACGTCGGTAAAGAAACTTATACGATACCAAGCTACAGTGAAAGTGAACCGAACAAGTGAAGGGAATCTCAGATCCGGCGGACTAAACGATAGGGGTGATTATAAATAATACATATCGTCGGCTAAATGTGTAGGGCTGCTAAGTCCATTTTGAGAAATTTTATTATAGCTAAGCCAACTCTATCAGGAGCATTGGCTGTTTACATAGGATCTCCAACGTTATCTCTCTCTACCACTTTACATTAGTTTAAGCGTGTTTTTTTTTACCTAAATATATAGACTTCGAAAAAGCTTTCAGTGTAAAAATAAGACTCGATAATTATTATCCAGGCTAAGGTTTTGTTGTATTTTACATGGGTAAACATGCTGCTGAAACATGTTTGGCCTATACAAGTTACAAAAAAAAACACGCCTATTATTAAAATATTTCTCAAAACAATTATAGATGGTGCGTCTCCGCGCGTTTTCTATTTCCCTGTGTGTTCCATTGGAGAGAACGTAAAAAAATTCCATCGTAAATCCTCCCAGCTGCATTGTATTTTATTTTATTTTATTTCCTTCTACAGTCTACGCCGCTTAATACAATCACGGTTAATGTTATCATACGCATAATATTATCACTTTGAAACAGTCCCAAACAATTATATACAATTACACAGGATAAATTTCGTTTTTTGTAATCAGCACATCGGTTATTGTTATCATTTTTTATTAATTTTTGCCACATTTTCCCGTTGGAGATCCACATCCGGAATGTTCGTATGTCAACAGTATTTTTGGTTCTCAATACAACGCACACTGGTCGCCGGCTTTGCGCGGGGGGGGGAGTATGAATTTCATGTAATTTAGGGCGTTGCGTTGCTGAAAAATGAAATGTAAGCATTTATTAATTATTTTTGGTAGACAAATCCATTTTGCACAAAAGTGAAACCGCGTAAAAAGAAGTCGCGAGGGACCTGTGTATTGGGAAACGACGCAACGTATGTATGTATGTGCGCAAGTTTTCAGAAAGAGCTGTGACAAAGGGGTTCCTTTGCATTTCTGTTCTTTGTTCAGTTTATTTCAAACACAGCAAATGGGAATTTGCACGGCGCGGCAGTTACATACATACGTATGAATACATACCTACCTATAAAATACACTTTTCTGAGTTTATTTTTTAGTTACCCATTCCCTTATACATACATCGGTTATTGTTATCAATTTAACCAGGTCCCAAAGCGAACACATTAAGCGGCGTGCACTGTATTTACTTTTTGTTCGTGTCTTCTTGATTTTTGAGCCACATACACATGTACATAAATATGTAGGAATGAATGTATACGCACAAAATAATGGATGTTAAATATTATATAATATGAATGTCTGATTTTGGTATACATTTCTGAAAGCGAATCTGGCCTGTCTAATTAAAATTAGATTAGATTAGAATTAAAATTAAAATTCGATGAGCCTTTTTATATTAAAATACGGAGGTTGGCTACATTTAAGGACGCCTAACAAAGGGCTTAATGCCTTTTCAAAGCTCAAGTTAAATATCTGAAACACAGTGTAAGTAAAACAAAATTTTAACTTCAATCTAATATTTTTTTTATTTTAATATACAAAAAATTGAAAAAAAAAACATCTATGTATAATATAACTTGCATTGCATTTCTTAACAAATTGTGTTTTCTATTTTTTCGTTTGTGAATTTATATATTTCTTCAAATATCTCTATTTTTATTTCTTAACATATATCAGGTGTATACATATCATCAGTTTTATCCTTGCATCATGTTCCTCATCACACTGCCGCTAAACTATCTGCTACATAAATACGCGTACATCTCAACGAACAAATTAAATAATAATTTGATTTAAGCACAACAAAAATCGTATAATCACTTCATTGTCAATGTTCCATAGTCTAAACAATTTCTAATTTTATTGGCAAAAGGACCTCTGCCATTTACAATTTTTTCATAATTAATTATAATAAACTTACGTACATGTAGTATACATTTATGGAAGTAGGAAAACCTAACCTTACAGAGTAAAAAACATTGCAAAACAAAATTAAATCTAATATCAATTTGTTTGCAGTAAATTGAGATTACATACATAATGTATTATTTTTTTTACTTTTACTGTTAAAGATATTTTAATTTACTTTGTATTTTAATCTATAAATTCTTTAGCGATAACGATTATTGAAAAGCATCTTATTTTTTGGTGACATATACATATGTGTGTACAAATATGTTGCTAGTTTAACAAAATTTATAAATGATGACCTTTGCGACAACAACGTGGGAAAATTAATGCTTTATGGGACATGAGAACTAAATCCAGTCAAAGTTAGATATAGCAATACAAGAGTGGGACGTTAGTTTATTCTTAGTTGAGCTTCTCGTTAGTATCGACAGCCGAATGACTGCTAATTTGAACAAACAAGCAATCAAGTCAAAGTGAAACGAGATTGCAGTAACAACAGCAGATACACGCTACGAGTACCTACATATTTCGATTTTGAGCGTCCAAAGACTGGAGCTAACATCAATTGTGCTAGGGTGACAGTAACAATTTTAAACGGTTTTACACACCAAAATCACGATACGGGTGATTCGCAAGAGTTCGCTTCATATCGAACGTTCGATTCGCTAACCAAAATAGGGCTGGTAATGGACTAAAACTTGAAGTTTATCACAAAATATGGATATTTTTCCATTGTTCGCAAATGGACTGATACACTAGGTTAAAGCAACGTCTTTGGAGTGGAGCCTGTCGTATCTTTAAGTCTTGAAACGCTCCAGTAAATGGCTAAAATGAATAAATATTCGGCGTCAGTTGTCCTCTTTAGAACCGAGCCTAGCTCAACATTTGTGTGTGCGTTTTAAAATGTCTGTGCGAATGGAAGGGACCTAAAGCTTTTTGATGTCACCGAACGGCGAGTTGAGAAGCTCCTCATAAAAAATGGTACTCTTGATTGCTTGTCAGACATTAGGAGAGGTGATACCGTGAAAATAACGTTTTTTCGTCCAACGCACTATTCACTACGCTACAGTGCTTAGAGGTAAGAATTGGTTCCTTTACCAAAACAGAAGTGACCGCATGGTTGAAGTAACGCTTTTGGATCATGTTGGATTAATGGTCCTTATAAACATTACAGTACATACACACTGTAATCATCTTGTTACTATTTTATTGGCAGTCTTTATTTTAGAATATAAAACTGAAGTATCATATGTAATACAGTGATGCCTTTTCAATCTATAATTAGCAGAGTTATTAGTTTCTTGGATGTAATGAATCTTCTATGACAGTGCCCTATATTTTAGTGATTGTTTATAATGATTTTCGTACTTCACTTTTTGGAAAAGATCAACAGAAAAACACGAACGAACAACTCTTTTTCCACTATCGTTGTCGCTGCAACTTACAGTCTGTCACTTAAAATTAAATGATGTATAGGTGTTGAAATTTTATATTGTACATTTTATTTTGTTAATTTTTGTAGCGAACTCACAAATATTAGCGAGGCACAAATAATTCATCTGTAAATATATAAATATGATCCTATTGCCTTAGTAGTTTTGCTGTTGCTGTTTTATTTTTAAAATTACTTTATTAGTTTATTACGTTACATGCTATAAAATGACTGAATTATTTATCACATTAATTCAAAATTAACCAAAACGCTATCCGCATACATTTGTTTTCTTCACTTATTATTTTTGTTTATTTTCACGTTCAACTATAGTTACAATGCAATTATAAACAACACATAAAGTATATAATCTTTCTAGTGTATTTCCTACAACAACAAAAAAGATTTGAATGAACTTTTTAAGAAAACGCAAACTTTTTTGGAACGAATTGTTCTGGAGAATTTTGAATTAAACAAAAAAATTTGTATTAATAAAATAAAAATTAAACAAAAAAAACTTAACTTTAGAATTCAGCATAAATCAGTTGCTTTAATTGTTTTATTTGTATTACTAAAATGATTCATTTAACTTAATCGAGGAAGTATTCATTGTTTGTTACTTCAATTTAAGAGTGTGGGGGGTGGAGGGTTGGGCGGGGGGGGGGGGGGTCGGTTGGTTAGTACTTTAAGAATAAAAATTTCTATAAAAAAACTAGGTTTAAATAATGCGTGGCGGGATTTGTGTCTACATTGTACAGTGTGTTTTGTGGTAGAGAAATAATGAATTTAAATTACAATATACAGGCTAAACGCTGTCTACAAATGTTATAGTAATGTCAAATTTTTGAGTTGGAACTGGATGATTTTGTTGCACTTAGTTTCGCTTTGACTTTTAGTAGAAGTGCTTCGAAGGAATCTTCTTCCTTTGGTGGTGCAACCGGACGAGGTACCACATAGGATTGGTACGTGTTGATTCCGGCATTATCTGTTAAAAGAAAATAAGCAAAACAACAATGAACAATGTTTTTAGCGGCGAATGTTGCTATCAAAACTGTTTTTTGTTCGGTGTATTTCGGATAGAGATTGCTTTAAAAGCCAACTGATACCACACACATAACTCTCAGGTATAAACGATTTAAAAGCAATAAAATACATACCCAAATCTGCATAGGAGGCTCTACAGAATGCTCGACGTCCGCCAAAGCTAATATCATACATGTTTATCGTAGCATCCTTCGGACCGCTATCAATGACCCTGAATGCATCCTCGGACTTTTCGTAGGTAACAAAACCGTACTTCATTCTAAGAACAAACAAATGTAGCATTTAGCAATGAAAGAACAAAACAAAAAAAAAAAATGATATACGTACCCAGTATCCTTATAATGAATAGTAATTTGTTTGATTGGCCCATAGCCAATGAACTTCCTTCGAAGCATTTCTTTAGTTGTATCCTGTTCAATGCGACCAACGTACACTATGCGACGCTCTTCAACTGCTGCAATAAATCAAAAACTGGGAATATACATTTTCCGCTAACTGAGGCACCCTGACAAGTTTACCTGGAGCAGAGACATTCCTATCAATGTGCCTACTGGCATCACAAGCACGCCTTGACCTTGATCGTGACCTGGATGAAGATTTCGATCGAGATCTTGAATTCCTATAAACTCTGTCAAACGATTTGCTTCTACTGCGGCGACCACTGGACGAAAGGCTACGATCCCGTGATTGGCTAGAAGACGCACTGTACCGGCGGCTTCTTCTTGGATAATCATCAGACTCAGAGTACGAGGAACTTATTGAACATCTATGGCGGCGACTGCGTTTGCCCGTAGATCTACTGCTGCTGGATCGACTATGTGGACGATAGTCACGACATTCATCATCAGAAGAGTATGAATTCTTACGAGACCTGTATTGCCTCCGGCGCCCTCTTTTATTTCTACTCTGAGAAAATTCACAGCTACTACCAACATTTTCTGTTGGAGGCGGTTGTAGTGCAGGAAATTCTGGCAACAAATCAGTCTGTGTCGACTGAGAAAACTTCCGCTTTCGTATTCTATCCTTGCGCAAATGCATTATAACTTTATCTTCGCCATGTTCGGACATTGAAGAGGAGCGCTGTGGTGCCTTAATCGGCTCTGTGGGTAATGGAGCGCTCTTTTTCACAACTACGTCCTGTATACTCACAATGAGGGAATTGCTGGATATCTTGCCGCTATCAGCGGAACGAACCTTTTGAAAGGAATTGCTTATGTTAGCCAATAAAACGGAGGATTTTAACAATGAGCGTGACATATTTTTGCCCAATTTCGGTTCAACAGTGTTGTAGCCACCCGGTGGGATGGTTATATCAGTATTACAGCCAGTTGAAACAATGATGATTTCTTCGTATTCTGGATTGCTTATAGCATGACCACCACAATCATCATCATTCTTTATCTTGTAGGTATCCTTGACGATGTCTTTTAACGGAAGAAGCTTTGTCACTCGCCCCACTTTAGAGGACACCGTGGAATCGATGATTTTGATTTGTTGTGCCTTTTTTAATTCTTGTAAGCGCAAAACTTTATTTTTTGCTTCTGTGATGGGATCTACGAATGGTTTCAAGCCTTGGCTCTCTTTCAGACTTTTTACAATCGAAGTGACTGCTGTGTTTTGGGGCGATGATTTGTTAACCTGGCATTTTAGCTGGGGTTTTGTTGCGATAGCTATCGTGGTTTGTATTGCGGCCTCAGTCTTAGGCATATTTACTGTATCGACAGTTCGTATATGTTTGTTGTTTGCAATGAACGCTGAAGGGTTTTCACGTCGCTTTTTATATTCTTCGATGTTTAGTTTTCGCTTCTGAGGGAGTATTTGCGGTTGCCGGAGAGGAATAACTATAATATCCTCATGATCAGAAAAATCATCTTCCTTCGTTTTATCCTGTAAACTGACAGTGTCGTGCTTCGCCAATTTTATACACTTTCCATTTGAAAATGGCTGTTTCTGGGCAGGTGGAGCTGCTGTCCCTGGCCTTTCTACTATTGTTTGTTTGTTTGTTTGATTTTCTATCTTTTTCTCTGGAGCTTGAATACAGGAGTTCTTTGTAGTTTCGTCAACATTGTTGATGTTATTTTGTTGTGAAATACATCTGGGGTCGGGCTTTGTAGTAAGTTTCGATGAGTAACGATGCATACTTATATTTTTTCCACGCCCTATGCCGAATTTTCTTTTGAGGAAATCAGATTGTCGCTTATTTGGGATAACAGTAAAATTGCGTGAAAAATTGGGTTCAATTGCTTTCATCTGGCAAGTTAAAAAGGAAATTATATTAATTAAGAATTTTTTTCAATACAACATCAGTCAGTTAAATCAATAACAATTTTTTAGGTGACTTACCTCCTTTTTTTCACTCTTGTGCTTATTTGGGCTCCACGATGGATCACTTTTCACGTTATCTGTAAATTCAATGTCATTCTCCTTTGCTGGTTCCCAATCCTCATCGGCGACATTGTCATTTTCAACTGTTTCCACATCCACAATTACATCTGAGTCGGAATCTGAATCAGAAGTTTTGGACTGTACAATGACTTCACCCAAATGACGATGAACCTTTTCAACTGTTGAATGATTCTCAAATAGCTGATCGTCTTGTGTAATGAATGCAGCCAAATCAAAAGTACTCGCATCTAATCCAAAACCATCTACGTCATCAGTCGTCTTTCTCATTTCATTTGCATCCGAGTAAAGAGCAAAATCATCGACTCCGTTTCCCTGCAGCATAACCGCTGACTTGCTGTTATGAACATCATCCAAATCCATATTAGCCTCTGCATCACTGTCGTCATCATAGTCACTGGAATGACTTTCATAGTCACCAATTGAGGAGCTATCAGTGCGACTTCGAAATGTAGATCTACTGCAACTTATAATTTCATCATACGCTACAATATGAGGTCCAGCATCACATTGTCCGTCTTTCTCCTCATCTTCATCTGTTGATTCTGAAAATTCCGAATCATAATCATCGTTTGGATCAACAGAGACGATTTCTATCCCTTGCTGTGAGGAAAGTTGTCTCTTGTTAACCATGCCAATTGGTTGTGCATCTTCATAATCTCCAAAGATTATCTACAGATAGAAATTAAAATTAAGAACTAAGATTTTGCTAGGATGTGGGTATGCATCGGTCATCTCATCATCGAGAATTAACAACGTACCGAATTTGTATTCGAATCGTGTTTACTCTCTAGAGAGTAATCTACATCTTTTAATAATGAACTGTTGTATATACTGCTAGAGACCACCTCCGTTGGTGCGATTGGTAGTATTCCATGTAGGGTCTCTGTCAATTGAAGTCCCAGTGCTCTAAAGAAATAAACAGAGTTAACATAATTTCATAAATCGCTAGAAAATATTTACTTACTCGCTTCCACTAGACCAGAACTGTGTACTGGTGTCATATTTAACGTAGTTACCGTCAAACGGGTCATCGTGGAAAACGTTCATAAGCCTCGAATCCATTTGTGTAAATTTGTTTAATGCAGTATCTGTTAAAACCAAAATGCATTTTAAATAAATTTTAGGGATAATGGATTTATTTTTTTTTTATTGAACACGTGCACCACCAGTGCAAGGGAAAAATGTTGAATCTGGATGGCCACTAAACTACCTATTAACAACTCAACTCAAGCTGGGTAGGTAACAGATACGAAATCTCTTAGAAAATGAGAAACCTTTTCGGTCTCTTTAATACTTCGCTGTTTATTTGCGGTTTCTCTTTCGCTTGTTAAATTTATTTTTTTTTAAGTACCTGTAGCTTCGTCAGTACCTACGTGAACATTATTGTTGCACAGTGATGGTAATGATATTGACTGCGACAGCCTCGAACTTTGTTTAAACTTTATTTTTTTAAGTGGACAGAAAGGATTTAACTTTGCAAGCATTACTGGACTTTTTCAAAGCATTGGACATTGAATCTTATCTAGATACATACAGTGGATTCTCAGTAACTTGAATTGAATTTTTCCCCTATATGTATTCTATAACTTGAACGGTCAGTTTTTAGGACTCGATACCTTGAATTTTTCTGTATTCTGTAAGTTGAACAGTAAGAAAATGAAAACCTCTTTAACCCTTTGTTGACCAAGCTATTGAAAAAAGTTATCATCTCCATTTTTTTTTTTTTAAGAATTTCTTAGTTGAGGGTATTTTTTTTAGATTTTTCAATGACCTCTAGGGACGAAATTTTAAGGTCGTACTCCAAAGTAGCTATAGGACTAAAATTATAAAAAGAAAATTTGTATTTAAGGTTTTTTTATTTCAATTTGATATAGGTATGTATTTGGTTTTCGAATACATAAGCTTTTAATAAAATTAAAGGTCGAAACTGTGTAAAAATACCAATTTAGTTTATTAACCTCACATAAGCCTCCTTTCATCAGACCAAGTACCACAACATTTCAACCAAAGCCTCAACATCATAGACATATTAAAGGAACCTACCCTGACCAACATAGAGACCATAAACAAAATATTAACCATACTTAGAATTAAGTTATAATAACACATTTTTTACTAAAGAGCCGATAGTCTTTTGCTGCTAGTGCTCTTCATTGCCACTATTAATAAGAAATTTTAATTTGCTATTGATAAAAATAAATAAATAAATAAATAAATAGTTTATTAACACCGAAATCGACTAAAATTACTTTCTTCAAAGTCTAATATGCTGTCAGAAAAACCGTTATATCTGTGACTACTAATGTTAACATACATAAAGGACAAATCTCATTGAGGTAATATGGTACTTAAGTAAACACTTAGTCGCTCATTCGATATCACTTGGACGGATGAGAGATGGGTTTTATGTTTACGTGAGGCACAGCTATCGATAACGATATCGAAAGCGATGTCGACTGTCTTACGTGATGAGGACCCTGTTTTCGTAAGTGTTCACTGTAGTGAGATTTCTATTTTGAATGGGCCACCGAAAGATTTATTGAGGTACATTATACCTACATATACAGTTTTACAAACAATTCTTTTAAACTTATCTCCTTGGTTGGAAGACTTTCATCAGTTTTAGTGAACGAATGCCTTACCAAATTCATTCCCATGGTAAATGATGATATTTTTACTTGAGACTTTTCTGTGTTTAATATTTTAATAGGTCGTCAGGTAATCACTTAGTAAATTAAAAAACAAATTACGTTCAGTAACAGTAAAAGTTTCCTTAGATCATTCCACTAATTTTAAGTATTGCATGAAATCATATCAACATAACCTTTAAAGTATAGGTACTCGATATCTAAACGAGGTTATAGTACCTACTAAGTTACTACCCATTTTAATATCAAACTAGTGATTTTATTCAGAGGGATCTTCTAGCCGGACAAAGCTCAATGATTTCTTGGTAAACAATTTAAGCTTATATTTCAATTCAAATCAATTTTATTTTTTTATTCATTATTCTCAATAACCAAACATTTTTTATAGCTTAACTATAAGTGCCTAATGTAAGTTAGTTTATGGCATTTTTATTTTTAGGAAAAAAAATAGAGTTAAAGCCATATTTCATAAGAAATATTCATAGTTCATAGTGGGGTGAACAATTAAATTTGGCATTTGAAATCTTAAAAAGTTATGCTACAAGAAAAAAAAAGAAATTTAAAATAAAAAAAAGTGCGAAGATAAATATACAAATAAGCTATATACATACATATGCACAGGTCGGATGAACTTAGATTTACAGAAAGGTATTAAAAATAAATTATATCAGAAATAACCGCCAATAAATATAACACTTTACAACAGAGAATTTAAAGACAGTCATTTAAATCGAATTCGAAAAAACAGATGGCGCGATACAAATTACAACAAAAATTAAAGAGCAAAACTTCGCGCAATTTGCAAAATTTAAATTTAAATAAAAAAATGGTTTTCAACATTTAGATAACCTGTTTCGCAAATGATGCACGCTGGCATTTTTAATGCACATGTGCATTGCTGATAACGTTTGATGAACTTGTTCGGTCTCAAAATGACCACCACAATAACAACAATAGTCATGATTTTGCAGCGTGGTAAATTGTAGAAGTACCACACGTACTCAAGCATTCCACGTGTATCCGGATTACTCATCAGACTCTTAGATTTGTTATTTGAAGGAAAATCTTGAGTTTCCACTTGAAACCATATCAAAAGATCTAAATCGAATAGCTATGGCCGTCAATCTGGGAGCCCGTCGTTGCCACCATGACACGTAGTCGAATGTGTAGAACGGGATTTAAATACCATACTCGTACCAAGAAATCAAAATGACGTTGACAAGGGCAATCACCGCATGGAGGTTTGCCACGGGCACCATCCAACCATTTGTTGTTAGAAAGTTGAGTGAGTGCATACCGCCCTTTGGTATTTGGATTGACAGGGCGGGACGCCAAACAAATAAAATGTTTGCCCCAGTGGGAAGAAAATCTCACATTAGGATACGCTAAGAATCCTAGATATATGCTGAAATCAAAATCCAATACACATGGTTTTGCACACGCCTTTTTGCGGCATGTTGGCATAGTACTTTTTCGTTTCCTTAGCATACAGACGACGGCTGTTGGATATCTTCACTCACCTTGATATCCAGGTGCGGTATTATGGATGGGGAATCTTTAGTGATGCCGTTCTGCCACTAAGCCAATGGCAATTAATTATTAATTATTAATTGCACTAAAAGAAACTTAAAACGTGTTAAGCATTCGTGCTTTAACCTCACATGTTGAGCGTTCGACGATGACGTTCACAACCACGACCACGACGGCGAACCATAAAACCGGAATAGAGAAATTTTAACTACCGCAAATCCACTTAGGTTCTTTTAAAATTGGTATTTTTCCGATCTTGAATAAATTCGTTCATAAAACCCTTTCAGTTGAGAATATTTTTAGTTAATTTTTATTAAGATTTCACAACAAATGTGCAGAAATAAACTGCGGACTTTCAAATTTCACGTGGGCCGCTTTCTTGCATCAATTGACATATGAATGACAATGGGGGCATTCAAGATCTTAGTTGACTAGATTTGCAGTCAAACTAAGATCTTGAATGCCAAAATTGACTGCATATCTAGTTGACAGTTCAGATGTCAAAAACGTCATCTACTTTCTATTTTCGCTTGGGATTGTTTGGAGAATTGTTATTGCAGCACAACAAATCTGTTTTTTTAAAGAAAAGAAGAGCAAAAACAAACTTAGAAATAAGAATGCACGAATTAGGGGATGACATTTTATGCAAGTAACATGTGTAACACATGTGTTCGGAATGTAAATTAGTTATTTCATAGACCAAGTTGCATTTTTTGCTGTGAACGATTTGCTGAGTTCGTCGATTGTTCTACATAATCCAACAGTATATGAATTGCATAAAAAATAGAAAAAATAAAAATACTCCTTCATAATTTACTTGGATTTGTATTCTTGTAACAAGCAAACAACAGCCACACAGTATAACCACACCAACCAGTCAGCTGTTGTTGGCGGTTGTTAGTGGGCTAGTCAAGATTTTCTTCACTAAAAATCCAGTCCCCGACCTCAAAAAAATTGACTAGCTGTTCTGTCAATTTTCGGGCTCTCGACCAATCAGAGGCCGTGAAATTGACTGCAAATCTAGTCAACTAAGATCTTGAATGCCACCAATCGTACGAAGCTGAACGTGAAGAGAGCGCAATATTCTTGCACACATCCACATCGAGTATATTTGAATTCATATAAACACAAGTGGTTGGCCAATGAAAAGTTGAATTTTCCTGCACACAATCGAACAATAGAGTAGGATTTGTCTGTGGTGTAGTTAGTCAGCTGTCAAGAGAAAGAAATGCCAAAAATCATAGCACGTGGTAAATGTGTTTTTTATGTCGCCCGGCAAAGCAGTTGGTTGCAATGAGTCAGGGTTGTGCAAATGGGTATGTTCGAAAGTTGGGTTTTGTAGGTGTACAGTTTATAGTTTTATAGTTTTTAACTTACTTACTTAGTTGGCGCTACAGCTCGAGGTGAACCTGGGCCTGCTTCTCGCAACCATTTGTGTGTGCGTGTTATATTTTTGCACGAATGGAAGGGACCTACAGTTTTTTGCCGACTCCGAACGGCGAGTTGAGAAGCTCAATCGTGACAAATGATACTCTTTGATGCTTGTCAGACAATCGAAAGAGGTGGGCACCGTAAAAACTTTTAGGTGTTTGCGGCGGGATTCGAACCCAAGACCGCTGGCTCAGTAGTCCGACGCACTAACCACTTGCGCTACGGTGCCCACTATAGTTTTTAACTGTTCGTGCTAAAACTTGTAGTTTTTTTTTTAAATTTCGAGAGTGGTGTAGTAATTCTCGAAGGGAGGGATAAAAACTAGAGGAACTCTGTCACAAAAGCATAAAGTGTATTCGATTGAACAAATTTCTTATCTGCCCAAAGAGATATCATTGGCTAAAATTTGCAGGATGGAGACATGTCTTACTGACTCTTTCTTTTAGGGAAAAATTTAGACGTACTCGAATACGATTTTTGAAAATTTCGTATATTTTTGTAAACTTTCGCGATTTTAGGAGGGTCGCGAATAGACCTATGATATTTAACTTTGTGCATGCATTGCCAAAATTAGAGCAAAATCACATTTCAATTGCCAATTGTGGAAACTGAAGTTTAATGGACACTTCGACCGCAGTAAAAACACTCGCAAACATGTTGCATTTTGGCTCTTTGCAGCGGTATTTAGGTTTATATATGTATACTTTATTTGGCAAAAATAAATCAAATATAGGCGCGTTTTTTTTTCAAATCTATAGACTTCGAAAAAGCTCTCCAAGTAAAAATAAGACTGGATAATAATCTAGGCTAAGGTTTTGTTGTATTTTACATGGGTAAACATCCTGCTGAAACATGTTTAGCCTATACAGGTTACAAAAAAAAACACGCCTTATATATCACAATACAAATTACAATTTTTTTTACAAATTACATTTTGGGAGTGTTTTAAGCACTCATTTCATTTGAGAATGGACCAGAACATACATACATATATAAATTCGATTCATTAAGTATAATTATCATTTCACCAACACATAAACAAGTGAACAGATGACGACTTTCGCATGTTTTATTGCAATACAAGGAGTGAATTCCGGCAGACGAATTCAATTAAGTATAAAAACCCGGCTTAGTTTAGTTTGAAATGTGGTTAATATGGGTCGCATATGGGTCCAGTTTGCCAAATGTTCTATTACCCTGAGAAGCTAACTAAGAACAGCCCTCTTCTATTAAATCTAGGAATGTTTTATTTTTTAACATTTTCGATAAAGTAAACTTAACTTGAGCGGTGGTTATACAGTATAAATTATCATATTCGTTATGGATTCGATAACGAAACTTTGGTTCGCCTTCCCTTCTGCTTTCGTACTATGGCATATTTTTATCGACTTTATTACGCATCGCAGGAGCACCTTTTGTTCTTTTAAAAAAGTCGTTTACACCTAGAGGCCAGTCTTCAGCAAAGGAATTGAACAGCAGTATAACTTACAATTCTTTCAAAGATTTTAGTTGAAGTTGTAACATCTCCATCATTGATTATTTTTATTTAATAAATGGGGGGGGGTGTGTACATAAAATTTTAAACATTTCCTTACATTAATGTATCGATTGGACATTGCCAATGGAATGTCACCCAATGGCATGTCCTGCTTCAAGAGCAGCAGTATTCGACATTGGCCGTTGAAAATGTCAGTTAAAGAATAAACAAAAGAAAAAGAGTTAATTGCATTATTACAGTTGATCGTTCGGTTAATGATTAACGACGCTTGACACTGGTCCACTCGCCATCGTCACGGTTTTCTAAAAGGTTATAGATTAAACTGGAACATTTTTAAATGTAATCTGTATAGTTTACCTTTTTCTTCTCGACGTTGTGGAGGACGTTCTTTACGTTCATCATCACCTGGTCGCCTCCAACTAGAAGAAGAATCTTTACCTTGCGCCTGGCGGGCGGGGCGTTCTGCACGCTCAACACCACGATCGCCACCACGTTCAGCACGGTCACCACCCCGATCGACGCGGTCACCCCCACGATCAGCACGATCTCCCATTGGTCGTCGATGATCGCGTGTATCATCGCGGCGGTCTTCGTTGGCGCGCGGATAAGTGCGCCAATTTGAATTTCCCGATTCGCGATTGTCTTGTTCGCGTGGACCATCCCTACGACGTGCAGCAAAGCGATCTTCACGGCGTTCGTCACCACCTCGGCGATCATCCCCACCACGGCGATCATCACCACCACGGCGATCATCACCACCACGACGATCATCACCACCTCGGCGATCATCACCACCACGACGATCATCACCACCTCGGCGATCTTCACCACCACGACGGAAGTCACGGTCTTCGCGACGATCTTCACGACGATTGCGGTCATCCTCTCCACCAGCTCGGCGCCATTTATCACCGCCAGCAGGGATTGCTGCTGGTGCCCTAGTAGGAGCATCAGCATCCCGTCGCATACGCCAATCGGAGCCACCACCTTGACTGGGGGTATCTGCAGCAGCAGCAGCAGTAACAGCTGCCCCAGCACCGCCTCTACGCCATTCCGTATTTTCACCACGATCATTGCGTTCTCCATGATCACGATCGCCTCCGCGTGGACGCCAAACTTCTCGGTCGCGATCCTTTTCGGAATCTTTAGCAACTTCACGGGCCAACCGTTCACGGTCTTCCTGAATCTTTCTTTCGACTTCTTCTTCCTTTTGACGTTGTTTCTCGTATTGAATTTTGCGCTTTTCATCTTCGGCTTCACGCTCCTTGCGACGACGTTCCATTTCTAGACGTTCTTCTTCCTCCTTGGCACGTCGGATTTCTTCTTCTTGGCGCAAACGCTCATCCTCTTTTTCGCGCAACCATTTTTGACGACGTTCTTCGCGTCGCTGCACAATTCTTTGTGCTAGACGCGTCTTACGCTCCTCCTCAAGCGCAATATTGAAGTTCTTTAACTTTTCAACGAACAAGGAGGCACGCTCCTTCTTTAGGTTCTCTAAGAACACATCTCGATCTGGATACATACGTTTCAAGCGATCTTGTTGTGACACGGCGTCCTTGCGTTCCGTTATAGCGTTCTCGATTCGCTGCTGCTCTTGCAATTCCCAGAACTCCTTATCCTTTACCTGCTTCTCCGCAAGATATTTCTCAAAAAGTGGTATTTCTTCAATACGCTTAGCCCGCTCAAAGTAATCGATTTTCTTCTCCAGCGACTTCAGTTTAGTTTGCAGTTCCTTACGTTCGCGGTTCAACTCTTCAGTCTCGCGAGCCGCGATCTGCTCGGCATCTAATTTTTTAATACCTTCTTCATCCAGCTTGGAGAGCATCTTCTTTCCATGGGCTGTCTGCGAGATTTGCTGCATTTTCTCCTTCAAGCTCTTCTCCTTGATAGCTGCAATTTCATTAAGCTGGCGTTTCTTTTCGCGTTCTTCGTTTTCTTGTTGCAAGCGCTTTTCTTCGGCCATTTTCAGCTGGCGGGACGCCTCCTCCAAGCGACGGTGCTCCTCTTCCTCCCTTGCGTTATTCTGCTTCTCAATGTACTCTTTACGATCTTCGATGATCTTTTGTCGCTGCAAAATGCGTTGGTGTTCCTTTTCTTTGATTTCATGGTAATGCCAAACCATTTGGGCACGCATCTTCTGTCGTTCTTCCTTCTTGCGGTTGGGGCAAACAACGGCAACGGCTCGGTGCAGGACGTTCGACATGTTTACCAATTGCGAACGAATTTGTTCGGAAGGCATTGACTGTAAGGACGGGCCATCGGTATGATCCTCACGCTGACTTTCTGTTAAATCTGTACCAAAGTAGATACACCGCTTCTGATGATCGATGCGAATCTGCATGTCATTATGGCGTACACAATCGACCAGAATCTTCTCCAAATAGAAAATATTAGAGAAAGATGCCAACTCGAGGAGACGCGTAAACTCTATACTTTGATAGACTTGAGTAATTTGGCGTATCAAGCGCATTATAGTGACGTCCTTCAAGGACTGAATATACTGGGTGAGGAGATTGTTCTCGTCCTTTTCGATGACATCAATTACAGTTTGAACACGCTTGCATAGGCTTAATGGATTGAAATCAATTTCTAGCCAATTGTAGAGATTTTTGAATTCGTCTGAAGCGTATAGATGCACATTGAGACGAACCTATAGAAAAAAACAAATCAAAAATAATTGTTATGTATGACCATTAGATAAGGTTTAAAAAATAAAGATGATCTACAAGTTCTTAAACAGTTGTATCGAAAACTTACCACCTCTTTCAAGAGCGAAACTCGAGTTGGTGGCTGTGTCAAACCCAACAGCACTGCCAAGCGTTGTGCCTTTTCCAACGGACTTTTATCTGTCTCAATAAATCGATCGAATTCCGGATGTGCTGACGGAAGCGGAATTGACAGCGTTGCAATCAATACATGGGAAGCCATGCGCTGCATCTCCTCCTCTGTGGTGTTCTTCTTTAATTCTCGAGTCAATTGGAACAGCTTCAATAAAGCGGCTGCATGGAACAATTGATTACCAGCCTTCGAGAATACCATAGCCAGCTTCTGATAGTAGTTGGCCATTGTCTTCGCTGCTGGGCTCTTTTTCGAAAGTGTCATCAGACCATGAATATCTTCGATTGCTTTATAGGCCTCCAGCCACAATTCCATTTGAATTGCGCTATCCAATTGATGCAACCTTGTATCCAGACAAAGTTGTTGCGTCTCCAATTTAGATATACTTACGCCATTGGCTTGGTTCGTACCCTTGCAGATATCCTCCAAATGTTTACGTAGCTTATCGCATAATCGGCGGAACTCACTTTTGCGATTGTACTTCAAACAAAACTGGAAAGCCATACGAGCAATGTCATGGTACAAAATCTCACAGTGGGTATTAAGTCGCAACAGCTCCAAGCACTGGCAATACGACTCCCAGAGGAACTTCACCCATGGCAGTAAAATCGTTCGGTCAGAACGATCCTGCGCATCTTCTCCACATACTGCACTCATAAGAATACTCTCGGGCGTAGCTATATTATCCAAATCGTCCACCTCTAAAACAGCCACTGCTGCTGACGACTGCTGTTGTGCAGCTTTGGTATGTTCCTCGGCCATTTTTAAGTAGCCACGAATAACATTCTCCAATGAACTCACATTCACCAGTTGAATCATGTTACGATACTGGAACAAACCCTCCTTAGCGATATGAGACTTCTTCAATTCAACGCACAAATATAAATATTTGAACATTAGCGGTTCAATCACTGACTCCGACCAGGTGTAGGTGAATTTCTTGTTACGAAAAACCTCCTGGAGAGTATCCAGCGCTCGCAACGGTTTTCCAACATCGATGAATTCTTAAAAGAAAAGGACGTTGTTTTTATTTCTAATTTAATAATTTATTTGTTGGTCCTCCATATTGAATGGGTGAGTTGGCCGCATGGCTATATGTATTTCTTACTCCTTACCATTGGCTCTTTTGAGAGCATTTTCCGGGCGCTGCATATACCTTGCCATAGTAAATAGATTAAATATTCTTGCACTCAACTGTTATAAAAAGTTTAAGACTATTTCTGGATAAAAATGTTGCGCTTTTCAAGTAGAAATTTTATAAAAATCTTCGGCTTTATTTGGTTGCCGTCGAAATTTACACAAAATGGCCGAGCTGCTCAATTTCATTCCTTTAGATGTCAAAATCTTTTTAACCACTGAACTATAATTTAGGACTTAAGTGGTGCCAGTACTTGAAAATAATAATAATAATCATAATTTCACATTTTCTTAAAAATATTTATATTCTACTATGGCTTTGGATATCAATTTGGAGTGGAGTGGAATTTTTTTCATCTGTATCTGTCACAAAAATACGCAATATTCTTGGAAATCTAAGAATACATAGGAAGTTTGTTACCTAGAATATTATTTTATTTATTTACATAAAAAAAGAATTCGACAGAGAGGCGAATAAAAAATGTTGTTCCTGGGATTAATATTCTTGGGGGGGATATTAAAAACTAATTAATTTAAATCATAACAAACATCGTGGTCAATTCCCGAAATGTTAAGTGAAGTTATAATTTTACATTTTCACGCTTAATTTCATTCCCGCTTGGTGAAAAAGTTAAATCAAATGTCAACATTTTCTCACATCCTAATTTCGGATTTTGTTATCACAGCCAAATCATTCTGTGAAATGTGAAAAAAGCGATGGAAGAAAATTAAAAAAATAAATGCGGACAATTATTAATAATTCATCAAACCATCCAATCATCCAATTTAACAGAAATAAAATTAAAATAATATCTTCCCCAGAAAATAAAGACGAAATGGTCCTTTAGTTCTGTTATAACACAGATTAGTACATATTCCGACAGCATTAGCCGTGTTTTATTATCCCCGGGGATAATAAAACACGGCTATTATCATGTTATTACACATATAAATATAATATAAATATGAAATATTGCAGATTTCTTTGAGCTGGCAGCACAGGAAAGATCCTTTCTCCAGAAAACAAAAGGTCTGATTGAGGGCTGTTATGAGCAGAGAAGTCGAGAAAAAGACAAGGTTTTCCCAGTGAGAAAAATGTCTGTCCGAAACCGATCTCGTTTGTGTGTAGTGATTTTGTCAGAACAGAAAAGTACAGGAAATCTTGCACCTCCTCTTGAGGTAGAATAGACTAGTGTACAGATGTCAAAATCAGCTGTGGCTATAATTTTGATTTGTTTTTAGCAATTAATTTGTTTTATGAAAGTTTAACATGGAAAAAACTTAAATAAAGGATAATTACGGGCAATCTGTCATTTATAATTTGATAAAATATCTTAGATTTCACTTTTAACACATCTTATATTTCGCTCTAAATAGAAATCACAGTTGTCAAATGTCAACATCCATACTTGAAAACTAAACGTATGGGCTGTACTTTTCTGTTCTAATTGATTTGACATTTTGCACGAGTCTGTGTTGCTCTGATCTGGTTTTTTCTCACTGAACAGACCTATTCATCACTTTCCTCTGCCACATCACAGCTGAGAACTGAGTGGAAATGTCCCGCTTAGTCAAAGTGATAAGGCCCATCGGTCTACTGGACTATAAAAGTGGCTTACACCTGCAACAGAAATTAGCCGCACAACAAGTAAAAAATGCAGAATTATTTACAAACTACCTCCTTCTGTTGGAGCATCGCCCTGTTTACACCATTGGCATCCGTACTGGTGGATACACGGATAAAAACGAAGAAATATTCAAAACTTTAGGTGCCGACTTCACTAAAACAAATCGAGGTGGCCTAATTACATTTCATGGGCCCGGCCAACTTGTCGCCTACCCTATACTCGATTTGAAGCAGTTCAAACCAAGCATGCGATGGTACGTCGCCCAACTGGAGAGCACCGTAATCGAGATGTGTAAGTCTATGGGCATTCCAAATGCGAAAACCACTTCAGACACTGGGATTTGGGTCGGAGACAACAAAATTTGTGCAATCGGGATTCATGGTTCGCGGTATATTACAACACATGGTATTGGTCTCAACTGCAATACTGATCTGTCATGGTTCAATCACATTGTGCCGTGTGGCATTGAAAGCAAAGGAGTAACATCACTATCAAACGAGCTTGGAAGGAATGTTATAGTCGATGAAGCAATCCCACATCTACTTGAATCATTTCAGGGGATCTTTCATTGTAAACTAGAGCGTTGTGACTATGAAATAATTAAAGAGAAATTTTCTACTTTATAAAGCTGCTTTGCGACTTTTATTCAACTCATTTTTGAGTATTTTTATGTCCTCTTTTAGTTCTTTCCCCCTTTTTAGAGCTTCCTGTCGGCCTATTTCGCGTAGTTTTGCCCTGCGCGTTCGTCGTTCAGTGCGAGATTCTAGAGCACTATCGAAATAACGCTCACGAAACTCAACCACATCCGTCTCGGTTGCGCAAGCATCAGTGTGCTCAGAGATTTTTTCGTATGTTAACAGCCTTCTACTAGTCAGTCCTGTTAATGGTTGTTCGGAGTTGGAGACAAGTCTGAGATTTTGATGCCGAGGCACCAGTTGATCCGTGTAGTCCTCTCTAGAGAGGAATGGTGCAGAATTACAGAAATAAAGCAATGAACAAAATTTACCCACCGATGAAATGGGATCCAGCAAACTAATCGCCCACCCACTATCAGGTGTTTGGCAGCAAATATTAATAGATCTGCATATAAATGCTGAAGTGAGTAATGGGATGTTGACGGATAATGTGGCGTATCTTCATTCCGATTGTTCGGCTTGGCAGAGACCTTTGTCTCAACTCTTTCGGTGGCTTCACGGATGCCGTAGGGGGCTGTTGAGCAAATATTGTATTAGTGGTTGAGGGTGACTCCATTATTACTAACGGTCTGTAATGATGCTGTTAAATCTAATTTCGTCCCTCCAGAGGGGATTGGAGAAATCTGACACCACAACGTCCATGTAGAACCGTTCGCATCCGTATTGCTTCAAGTTTGCTCGAATGCTTTCGTCCTTCTCCCTGACTTTTTGGGTTATACGACTGGGGCGACATTTTGCGTGAACCATCATGTAGTCTATATCTGCACCCAACACAAAACCTAGATAAAAATACTTTCAAGTCGCTTCTCTTTACAAGATAATTTGAATAACGAACCTCCAAACTTAGCTGCACTGACTAATAACGATCCAGTCCCCACAAACGGATCAAAAACCAAATCGCCACTTCTCACCATGGCTTGATTGGCCATAAGTAAGCTCAGCTGAGCTTCCATACTTGTATTCCCAATGAATTTTCTTTTCTTTAACGACAACTCTTTGATTAGCTGGCGTTGTCCTGTCGCTATCTGGAAAACGTTTTCAAATATAACAATAAACTCATGCACAATTGGTTTCCTTACCAGTCGTCCAAATAGAATATCGTCTGGTTGTTCTGGAACTTTTTTTGGATCCAATCCATAGAACTCAATGTACCACCATTCAACTTTTGGATATTTTAAATCAACCTCACCCTGTAGAGGAAGATAATCGAAGGTTTCGATTTTCTCAATTTTTTCCTTTTGGGTAAAATGTTTGTTGTACGTCTCGACAGTTATTTTAAAGCTGCAATCTCGTTGGAAGTACTCATGTGCATTGTTTTTAGAATCAGATATATACTGAAGAACATTGTCGTGGAATTGAGACACAGATATTGAATGTCCCCAGAGCTCAAAGATACACCGTAGCGATACCGAACGGGAGGCTAATTTAAGAGCGGTATCTTCATCGGGGAACTCAACTATCCAAAAGGGGTTCTAAAGAGCAAGCAAACAAATGAATATGATAAAATTGTAGTTTTAAAATTGCAGAACTTACCAAAGAGTCGTTACAGAGTTTGTTGAATTTGAGACCGAATAACTTCACGATGGAGTCGATTTCCTATGGAAAATTTAGGTATATGAATATTAAGCAATTGATGATCCTATTCATTCATACCGCATATCGAAATTCAACATGTTCTTGGGCAAACCAAAGAATATATTTCTTCCAATTTTTGTTCACGTTCATGCTTGGAAAAGCACCTATTCCACAGTCCAGTCCTACACGCACTTGCCACTTAGTAGGTCTGTTTGGTATCTTTTCTGTAATGCTGTCATTCCTGAGGTAAATGTACACAAACGAGTAGAAACGTCAATCCAATCGGTTTACTTTTTTTTAGTTCTTTTTTTTGATGACATAAAGGGAACTGTTTGTGCTACAGTTTAGAGTGTACCCCGAACTGTCAAAAAAACGTTTGTTTTTTTAGCTCCGTCACAAGAGTGTGGAAGGCGTGTTAGGCTGAAAACACACCGGAGCAGACAAAACGTTTTTTTGTGACTGTTGAAACAACAGTACATTGATTCTTATGAGACAACACACACCAAAGTAGACAAAACAAAAAAACCTGTATTTGTTTCGATGCGCTTCAATACTGGTTGTCGATAATATATGGCTTTGCATACGGCAACACACACTGAATGAAACAAAACTGTTACAAACCAGCGTCGTTGTCGATTTTAGCACATATGCTTATGGTGCAACACACACCGCATGCGGCAAAACAAAAAAACAAGGCGAAAAAAAAAACGTGTTTCGTTGTCGATAGCTGGACACTTGTTTTTCAGAAACAAATTTACATTGTTGTTGTTTTTTGCACTGGCGTTTTATTTATTTTAAAGTTTTCGGTGAATTGACGTAGATGCAGAGAAATTATTATTATTATTATTGAGCAAAGAATCCCAATACATAATAAAAAAGATAAAAGCCATGCTAATAAAATTACTATCGAAAAGTCTCAAAATCAGTTTTGATTTTTCTCAACACACATCAAACGAAACAGAAAAGTAAAATGATTTGTTTTGTTACAACGTGTTTCGGTTGGTGTGTGTTGAAATATAAAACGTTTTCTTGCGTTCCGAATCAAAAACGTTTTGTCTGCTCCGGTGTGTTTTCAGCCTTAATCGGGAAATACCTACACGATACAATCGTTGTACGGCGGTTGTATACAATTTGACGGTTGTATGCGACGATTGTATCGTGTGTTTTCAGCCAACCGACGGCTGTACCGATATTGTATGGTTGGTCTGCTTTTACACTTAGACAGGTGAGTCTAGACTCACATGGGTGCAAAAGAGTAAGAAAGTTCGAAGGAAAATATTTTGCCCTGTGAGTCGAGGGTAAAGTTTTTGGCGACTCTTTTTGACGTTTTCCTTTTCTCTTCTTCGTTTTATCATTGTGTTGCTTCCCACATAGTCATCTGCACAATACAAGAACTGCGAAATAAAAGAGGAATGTCAAATTTGAGTCAAGGAAAAAAGTCTGAAGTGTAAAAGCGCAAGACTCACGGATGTAAACAACAAAGAGAAATTCGAATAAAGTCTAGACTCACAAGTCTTAAGTGTAAAAGCAGACTTGGATGCTATGTCGGAATCCACACGTTGACTCATGCATGAGTTGCGACTCTTTTCTATTTTCTGTTTTCAACTGTCATTCGGTGAGGCGCTTGCATCCACACGTTGACTTTTGAGTCACGACTCTTGTATAATTTCTGTTTTAGTAATTTGACAGCTCTCTTTAATTTTTTCTTTCGCTTTTAAAATGGTTACAGCTCTGTATTTGTTAGTTTCTATGAAGAAATATTGCATACATTTTTTCATTTTCCTAAAATAGTAGCTTTGGAGGCTATGTACTAGGTGTTATACAAATTTGGATGTATTTCATACATGCATAATTATTTGGTCGCCGTGGCCGTGGTGGTTAGTGCGTTGGACTCCCACGCAATGCTGCCCGGGTTCAACTCCTGGCCGGGTCTAACACCTAAAAGAGTTTTTTCACGGTACCACCTCTTTCGAATACCTGACAAGCATCAAAGAGTATCATTTGTCACGATTAAGCTTCTCAACTCGCCGTCCGGAGTCGGCAAAAAACTGTAGGTCCCTTCCATTCGTGCAAGAAATATAACACGCACACACAAATGGTGGCGAGAAGCAGGCCCCGGTTCACCTCGAGCTGTAGCGCCAACTAAGTAAGTAAGTATAATTATTTAAAACATCAATTTTTGTTCGTCTAATTAAATTCTTTCGTAATTTGCAAAACAAGCGCTCTACGCGCAACGAAAAGAAATGAAGCGAAATAACAAAATAACGAACAAGTAAAAGAGAAACGTCAAAAAGAGTCTCGGAAAATTCTGCCCGCGACTCACCGGGCAGTTTGTTTTCTATCTCATCGTTCTTCTCTTTCGTGCTCGTGTGAGTCGTGACTCATGAGTCAACGTGTGGATTGCGGCTATTGACCATACCTTTTGATTGATTTGATTTTGGAGCTAGATTTAGGGGCATTTTACATTTGCTAGTAAGCACGCAAATAAGTAAATTTAGTGCGATTCCAACTGAAATTTTACTATTCCCTTCCGAAATATAATGTGAATTTCAAATCTGGCAAATCTTCGGTTTTCGTGTGAATTTTCGGAGACCGACGGCAATTTAGCTTAGCGCGAGCACCGTACTAGTCTTTATAACTTTTTACTTAAATAGAATGTATTGAAAGACGGTTGTTATGATCTCAAAAACAATGAAAAGCTAACAAAAACATGAAGTGGCATGAACATAAATAAATTCTTGTTTTTTTGTTGAAGAAAACAAAAATACTGTATGTACTTACCTAATTATAGTTTTTGACACTTTAAGTATCTTTTTCGGCAGTTCATCACCTTTTGCTACACTACCAGATGCATTTTCAATAAATCTCTCCTACTTACATACCTACATAAATTGACAATGAGTCCAAATCTTATCAACAAATACATTTTTTGACTTGTACATTTTATTATTATCTAAAATGCTATATTTTTTTAAAATTAAACATCAAATTAAATATTAAATATTTTATATTTAGTAGGTACCTACCTACTTTAACGGATCAGAACTAGTTTATTTATTCTTTATGGACAATTCACAATAAGTAAATTTGATTATCAATCATAGCCAACTTCATTCTTATCGATGTCAATTGGTTTTTGACATACTAATATTCTTGCGTTCCTTGTTGCTGTCGAAGTGGCGAATATTTTTTTTTATTTTTTAAGTTAATAGACATATTTGTGCAAAAAATCACAAATTTTCTTAACTCCGACACTGTTTGATCGATTTAAATCAAAAGCAACTCTAACACAAATAATTCGATCTCCGCTATGAAGTGATATTTGAATTTCAGCAACTGGCAATTCAAATAAGGAAAAAAAAAATTGTTAATTCTAATTGGTAATTCAAGAGCTCCAAATATTTGAATGTCACATCAGCCCGACGATGATGTGCGCCGTGTTTCATGGCCACAGAATCATCACCAGCATTCTCCATTTGTTCAAGTTCCTTGCGATATACACTCGACGCTTCCATCGACAACACATCAACTAGCTCAGCCACTACCATCGCAAACATCAACTGTTTTCGGAATACCACCATCGCCGCCACTACAATCGTCGCCGCCAAATATATGCTACTCTTCGGGCCATCCCGAAACATATTCTGTACTGCCAGTTGGCCATGGAAATTTTCTGAAGGTCTATCACAGTGCCGACAGTGAACAACCACAAATAATCTATAATAGCTATGAACTCTTCGCAAGTAATACAACAAATCAACCAACGCCGCAGCAGCACATTGCCAATCCGCGTGGAGCAGCTTTGAATGAGGAGCCTCTAGTCATGGATGGGATGCATACGATTCCTATTCATCCACCGGGATTTGGTGGTATCGAATCGGCTGCAACAACCACCAACATGATCATCAATAAACTGGTAAACAATTGGTCTCCTAATCTCACTGGAACGTATACGCAATTTGGGGAGCAAAGCGCAACAGCGTCGCCAATAAAAACGTTTGTATCTGCAAACAGTGCTCTGATTCAAGATGGCCACTATGCCACAGTGGTAGATGATGGCATTCAGGGGATATCGCCGAATGTTTCTCCTTCACCGGTTAACCAAACAAAAGTAAAGCAGAATGATGTAATGAATCTAACTAAAACGAACGGAAGTTTCGAGAGCAATAACCCCATCAATATTAATCCAGCGCCAGAGATAAAGAAACGAATCATAGCCGAAGTAAAGCCTATGCGAATGTCCTACTCGGATGTACTCAGCAAAATCAACAGCCAAGCAGTTGTCGGAACTCCAAATGAGGGCGGCAACATTACAAGTAATCATGGAGCCGACACTGCTGCACAAACTACTAAGTCGCCGAAACCAAGCGCCGGGGCCAACGACAAAGCTAGGGCAAATGCATTTCCCAACGAACGGAAGGTTTCACCAACAAGCGACGAAAAGGAACGCATTGATTCAAGAGGCGGTGGAAGTCGCAAACCAGCAGATCAACAGTCGGCCAGTCAGATGACCAATGCTGGACAGTATAGAGGGGAAAAGAAAAGATCTCCAACTCACGAGAACAAGGAAAATATTCAGAACTTCTCATCGTCCATCAACAAGGGAACAAAGAAGAATCCCATCAAACCGCAAAAGGCAAACATGAAGCAACCGTCGACAAATCTTAACGGTGGCGAGTACAGCAAGAAGCGATGCTCGAAGCGTGATGACGATCAAAACTATAATAATGGCGGCAAGTCAAGCTCAGCTACAGGAAAGTCTTCGAACGGCGGTTCAAATGATAAGGAGGCCTACTACAACGTAGCGAAGACAGACAATACATTCGAGCGGCCTCAAAAGTATACCCTACAGCACAATTCGACCGGAACACGCAAATCACGACAAAGCAACGGAATCTCATTTGGGTCTAAAGTAAGCAACACCCGTTTGGAAAAACAACAGCAAATGTACTCATCCAATAGACGGGGTCAGAACCGCGGCGCACAAAAAAGTGGCATCAATAAGTACGAGTTGATAAAGAAGTTCTTCGATAAGTGGCTACTGGAGTACACGATTAAAATACTCACCTGGTTGTTCTACTTAATTTACGATATAATCGTCCTCGGCTTCAGCATGGTGTATGAGCGACTTTCCAACTACTACGCCAGTGGGTACGCATACTTTTTGATTGTTCGTAAAGATCTTAAGAACAACTCGAATAAGCCGAGCCTTTGGGTGAGGAACTATTTAAAAAGGATCGACAGTAAATTCAAGAAAAATTCCAAATGGGCATTTTGGAGGAGATTCTACAAGAAGAAGCCCGCAGAGAATTCTACAGAATTTTACAAGAATGGACGTCTTCCACATACAGGGGAGGAAGCAATGTATTCGCTCTTAAATTGTAAGGGCAAGGATGCATATAGGTATGTGATAGTGGCGAAGAGATGTTGCATTGGGTGCGTATAACTATTCAGATAATATTTATTTTCCAGTATATTGGGCGTCCCGGCAAATAGCTCACAGGAACAGATACGAAAACATTATAAGAAAATTGCTGTACTTGTGCATCCGGATAAGAACAAGCAACCAGGCGCCGAGGAAGCATTCAAAGTTCTGCAGAGGGCATTCGAACTTATTGGCGAGCCAGTAAGATATTTCCTTTTTTTTAGCTAGCCTCATTTTATTGTTCAGTTGTGAGGCTAAGCAAAGCGATTGAGTTAATTCACAGAAGAGATAAAGTATTTCGAAAACTAGTGTACTTTGTTCCATTAACTATGCTTGTCGTCTGTTACTGAAATTTAAATAAAATGATTACTATTCAAAATCATTCACATTCTTAACTTGTTGCAGGAAAATCGAGCTGCGTATGATCAGAGTCTAGTTGAAGCATTACATGCGGAAAAAGCTTGGACGGAACTCCACGATTTACTCTCGCAATTGCAGACAAAAATTGCCGAGGCTGCCAATACAATAAGGTATAATTTCATTGATGACCTCTTCACTCCGTATCAAGCTTTAACCAGATGTTGTTTTTTTTTTTGATTTAATTTTTCAGATGTAGCAGTTGCGGACTTCGTCATCCAAGAAAAATGACTGATCGACCTCACTACGCTGCCCGAGAGTGTGGATCATGCAAGATTCGACATTCCGCAAGAGAGGTATGTACTCGTATTGGTGTATACGTGTGTATGTGCAAATTACGAGTCTGTCAATGAAGTGAAAAGTGGAAATGTAGTCATTTACAGAGAAAAACAAAATAGCTTGAATTTTTCATTTTTCTGTTTTATAATAGGGCGACATTTGGGCAGAAACCAGTTGGCTTCGATTGCGTTGGAAGTATCTTGCACTTATGGAAGGCAAAGTATATGATATAACGGAATGGGCTAACTGCCAGAAGGGTGCATTGTCCCATTTAGAGCCGAATTCTCATATGGTACAATATCGAATTGTTCGCGGTGGTCAACAGCAGCAGCAGCAACAAAATCAGCAGCAGCAACAGCAACAACAACAACAAAAACAGCAAAATTCCCAACAAGAAAAGGGTAAATTTAAACGGGAACCAACAAGGTATCACAATTCATACAAGTTTTATTTTTTTTCAAACAAATCAACTGATATTTTTAAATTTTCGTTTATTCTGCAGTGAAGCAACTCTCGACGATTTCTTGGACAATTTGTATAGCGGTCAAAATCCACACGGTCAGCCGCAAAGCTCTACACGAAGGCGCGCTAGACGAAACTAAGTACATTTTCTATGTACAACCTAGATAAGCTATTTCATGCTTCGGTGGCCCACCATCCACGTACCCGGAGCACCAGAGAACATGGTGTCCATATGAGATTGTTTTCTTATTCTCAATGTCTTGCCCGGTTATACCTAATAATTTTCGTAGAAACAAAATAATTCACCTGTTTTTTTTTATTTTATTTTTACTAACCCCAGAATGCAGTCATAAAATGCTGTAAGTTTTTTTTTTTATTTTGTGTAAACAGAAACTGCTTCGAATAAATTCAAAATTACTAAGGTCAAGATAAATTACTTAACGATGGATGCAATTATCGTTTACCAAGTCAATTCCAGACCCAAAATCACTTGACTTACATCATGTTCTCGGTTATTTGTAATAATATATTTTATTATTATATTAATAAAGAATATTCATAATAATTTAATTCGTTTATAAACTTCTCAATAAGAAGCAAAAATATATATAAAAAAAACAAGAAGAAGAAAATAAATTCTCGTGTAGTGTAATATCTCTTAAAACTAATATTTAATGTATGTATTCAGTAATAAAATTCATTTATGAATATAATTATGCAACTTTTTTTTTCTTATTTACATGGTAAAACTACAAACTGTATGTAATGTATTAACTGCTATTACTGGCAACTGTCTTTTTGGTTTTGGTCCGACGGGTATATGCAAAAATTTAATGCACTTATATCGCACTGGCAATTATCTAGAACACTGGGCGCCTGGCCATGGCATAGTGGTTGGTGCGTAAGACTACTACGCATGCTGTTCGGGTTCAATTCCAGCAAACACCAAAAAGTTTTCTCTCTCTCTCAAATGTATCATTTGTCGTGAGAAGCTTCTCACGGAGACGACAACAAACTGTAAGTATTTTCCATTCATAGAAAAATATAACATGCACACACATGCGATAAGCTAGCCTCGGTACTCTGTAGGACTGCTGACGCCTAGTATTTATTTTTTTTATTATAGACACATATATGTACATGCAAATAGAATAAAGTTATAAGCTACCGATTCCATTACTTAATAAAAACAACATTTCAACTGGATGCAAAATTTAATTAATTACCGCCAACCTACAGGAAAGAGGTGCTTGAACTGCTAACGTGCTGATAAGTAAATGTATATGGATGTACTGGCACTTCAGTATATTTTACTTATTTATTTTTAATTCCATTTGTATTTTTTTAATTTAATTTTTTTACCTAAACCTATGGAATTTGATATTTTTCGAATTTTTAAACACAGAACAAGACCTACTTATTAATAGTACATATATGGGCATCACTCTTATTCATTTCATTCAAAGAAACCATGTGTATCTCAGTCCCAAATATACACAAGTCAGTAGCATCGTAATCCCAATGAAGATACACTGTCGCAATAGGTTATCTCCACGTTCTACCTTCGAGTGAACGAGTACTACTCTTCTTATCAATAGAATACACAAGAAAACAATACTATTACATGTATTTATGTATAATATAGTTTTTATTTATTTCTTTTACTCTTTTCATTATTAAATCAATATCAACAATTACTTATATATTCTTTAACAATAACTACATCATTTGTTTCTCTTTTATTTTTAGACTCTTAGAAGAACATTTAGGTAGATAAGGTATTTGTTTTGTTTGTTTTATGTTTATAATTACAATTAATTGTAAAATTCTAACCAACTACATGCATAGAAAAATAGTTCACTGTTTGTATAAGGTACATAAATATATATACGCAATATGTGTATCCTTACTTTCATCTTACAATCCACACGTTTAGTTTTAATTTTCTATTTAATATACAAATATGACTCTAAAGAATTTATTTATTAATAAAAAAAAAAACAAACATACATATACATAATAGATTTCTTTAAGAGTAGGTATACATAACAAAAAAGATATTATTACAAATACATACACTTATTTAAATGTATTTTTTCAATAATTATTGTTTCACAACATTACGTTAGTATAACTAGTAAAAATACAATTATATTTATTTATCAATTTATTTGTAGTTAGTTTTGTTTTTCTTTTCTTTGTTATATATATATACATGTATATACTTTGTAGCATTGTTAAATAATATTTTGACTAGGAATCATTTACATAATGTAGTGATTTTGTTTCTTCTTTATCATTATTATATCGTCGATTTTTTAAATTAACAATTATTCAAATATGTATAGCTTTTTACTTTTAGTTTTAATCAAATTTGTTAAATTATTTAGTGTACGGATATTTTTAATCATTTACAAAGTTTGGGTATAAAAAAAAATTATTATCAAATTTGGAATCGGTTTTAATGGAATTTGGCATTTATTTAATAAATATGCATATAAACGAAACTCTTTAAAAAAATTTGTTGTATGACCAAGTTTTTAACATTCTTAAATAAAACAATTTTATAAAGTTCTTTCCCCCGTGGTAAGCCTGATCACTGTGGGCAGATTATTGTAAACCGCAGCTAGATTTAAAAAAAAAAAATGGTTTTTGTGATAGTTGTCATTCTAAGGAAGGAAGGTTGCATTTAACTTGTAAATCGATTTTGGAAAATTGCTTATCCGAGCGGCAATTTCCTTTGAGTTGGAGTTTGAACTCGAAAAGAAGGTTTAGCTACGGAATAGCCTTCAGCAGAGGAATGTATTAGATAAGAAGAAGTAGACAAGAGAGACAAGATAGAATAAAACCTTGTAGACTTGAAGACCAGATTCATCATCCCGGAATTATAATATTTACATAATACTACATATACTGTGTAACCGAATTGAGAAAGAGAAGTCCTGAACCAGGTGATTTACGAAAGAGGTCGTACGTGCTGTACCCACGTGTCGATGTTACACCCACAATTTTTTCGCAGCCTTCCCTCTCCTACGCTACCATTAGAACCCGAGACCACAGGAACAGGACTCCTTGGGCCCATCCGGGCAGCAAAGAGGGAAGAGTGCACGAATCTCTGTAGCTGGAGGCATTCTTGCTCCCGCCAGTAGCTAGCTCGTCGGTTTGGGGGGGTTCCTTGCTACAGGTCTTCGAACAGTTTCCATGCCTGAGTGAGCTGGTAGTACTCGAAAATGTTGAAAAAAGGTTGACCCGAAATGCTGTCATGTCTTTATAGTGTTCCTGGATTTACTTCGTCCATCGACTGTTTTTCAGCGGAGGGGGAGAGCGAAAGGTGTTGGTAGCTCCCCCTCGTGAGGATGTACCCACTGGGGTACAATTTTTACATATCTCGTACATATATATGTATGTGTATGCTATGGTTTTGTAGCTGGACGTTGTTAAAAAGTTCAAATTTTACCTTTTATAAGTGGTTAACTCAAAAAAAGTTAAACTTGGCCGTAATTCTCTATTCAACTGTATATGCTGATATTAGGGCGTGTACGTAATTTCTTGATCATTATTATTCGTTTACTTCTAAACTGACAAATATTATAAAAGAAATGAGGTTAATGTAAGTGAATACATCGAAACACCACTTAAGCCTTACGGCACGCAATTGAGCTGTGAGCTTCTAGTGATTTTTGAACTTTTGCTGTTACATATACATAACATACATGTGTACATATGAACATGCAAGTACTATGCGTATCGAAAGGGTTAGTGTTGTTCTAAAATGTTTTTTTTGCTTAGACCACGATGTTGCCCAGTTTTAAATAGCTTTGTTTACTTAATGCAGTGGATACCGAAAATAGACTTCCGCAACAAATGAAGATTCATTAGCCAAGATGAAAGATGATATAAACTTCATTGGAACAAGAAAGGAAAAAGAATGCTACGCATAAAGACCTAAGCGTTCTTTTTGCCTTTAAAATAGTGACAAATCAAATTTGGGATTTAGAAAGTCGGCTAAAAAGTTTTTTTTTTGTTTCTTGAACTTTGAATCAGTGTTTTTATTTAATTTTGCAAAATACAACCAATTCGATTTTTTTGGTTTACCATGAACTGTAGAAAAGGCTACTCTTAAATTTATTTTTGTATTTGTAGTACAGAAATGCCATCATTTATTGGTAGTTGTTGGACTATATATGTACATATATAATGCGAATGTTAAAACTTAAGATGTGTAAAGAACTTTATCAAATTCAATATTTAAAATCTTTAAGACAACCGAAATTTTGTTTCGAGCCGTTTAATATGTCTTGTATATTTAACCAATTTTAAGAACATACCATTTTATTAAATGTACAAACCGTAAAATTTAATTTGTTTAAATGTATCCAACTAACAGGATGTTCCTTAGATTAGAGCACTTCTGTTCTCATTCTGAGAATAATTAAATTTAACAAGTGATTCGGGATGAAGACAACGAGCATAATCCGTAGTAAATCAGGTTATTACAATTATTTTGGAAACAACACTTTTCATCTCAAACTTAAATTTGTTCAGTTCTTTGCTTTTTCGATTTGCTTGTGTTTTGATCTGTGGATGTACTGTTTTATTTACTAAATCTGAGGTAGTTGGGGTAACCAGTGATCGTCTTTTACCATCCATTTGTGATGGCTTCAACTTTGGCTCGGCTAGGTGGTTGCTTTGCCAGCGGTGAGAAATTCACATTTATATTGATGGGATGGAGGACGGGCATTGCTACGTAGTTCTTGTCGAGCAAGTCAATTCCGTTCAGGTACGGCACCAGGCTGTTATAGTCAATATTCAGTGGAACGTAGTAGGTGCCCTGACCATGCAGGGCAAATATCGGGACGGCAAAGTGCCGGCCTGTTGTGGTAGTGGAGGGATTTGTTGAGAGTTTTGCAGCTATTGTAGAATTTGCACTGTTACTGCTTAGTTCAGATTTTATGTCGCTGAAAGACAAAGCCTTTGATTCACCTGATGATGCTGCGGCAGCTGTTATGGCTGATGACGATGACTGGACACTACAATTTTCAAGTTTGCGTTTCTTTGTTATTGAGGTGGCAATCTCTAGGTCATCCTTTGAATGTTCTGATATAGAGTGATCGCTTTGTAACGTCGGAGCGGCTGGACAATGCTCGCTGGAGGTTTCGTCGTGGAGGTGATCTTGATTGAATCGTTCCTTTATGTGATTTTTGTACTTGTAGTTGTTGTTGTGCTCTATATCATGGGAGGATTCAGAGAAATTACGCATACGTGCCGCTTGCATCATTAGGCTGTCGACGGAATTATGCGGATGCAGTGGCGGTGAATGCATATTGGCGGTTTCATGATGCAACAGCGGTTCCCGCGATGAATCGAAATCATGATTGCTGGAATCGTGGTGCAGGGAGGGTGGCGCAGTTGATGTTATCACTGGTGCTTGGTGGGGCTGAGAGTTACGAAAGCTCAAATCTTTCACATCATTATGATCGTTGCTATTGCTGTGCTCCACATCAGATGCGAGAATATCACGCAATTGTGATAGTGGTCCAGCGGGATGATAACCATTGTGCGGACTTCCACTAGACGCACTCACATTATCTGGATGGCAGCGAGCTTTAAAGCAATCAGCTGGAATAAAGTAAAGATAAGTGTGGTTATGATTTAAAGAGAACTGGAGATATATTGATTAAATGCTAAAAATAGGTTCTAGCTTCGATTACAAAAAATAGATTTTAGCTTCTCTAGGTTCAATTCCAAAAGGAATTAAAATAAATTATAGTTGTACTTTTTACATACAGAGAGCATACACATTCAAATTATTTTAATGTCAATCTACAATAAGTAATGGTAAAATTTTCTCAGCGAGATGAAAATATACCCGTTCAATCAAATATTGGGTATGACAAAAGTCATATACAAATGTACATACATATCTCTGTTCATCATTTGTAAGAAGAAGGAAATAAGCCATTTTTAAATGAGTCTGAACTCTTATAAGCTGACCTCAAGAAATTTCTTATGTCACACGGGAATTAAAAAATTAAATACTCAGCATTATCTGTAATGAACCAACTCTAGCTTATCGAATGGAAGGGTACTAGTTTTTCCCATCTGCGAATGGCGAATTCAGAAACTACTACTACGACAAATGCCTGTAGGACATTCGGCAGAGGTGGCTCCGTGAAAAAAATGTTTGGTGTTTGCGGGGATTGAAACCGACATGCTGAATACTTCAACGCACTAACCACTGAGTCACGGCGGTCAAAACAGAATTGAACTGGATTTGCTTAAAAATCGTCGAGTCGATTACGGAAAAACTCCTTTTGTAAGGCAAAAAATCTCAACTTTTTCCATTGAGGAAAAATGAGATCAAATGTTATGTTAAAAGGCTGGCTGGCTATACAGTATGTTATAAGTATGTGCAATATAATGCATGTATACGTACATTTACAAAAAAGTGAAAGGCGGCTACTCAATTACGTTCAGTCAGTGTCCTCGTAACCGAGTGATTTTTTTTATTTTTCGTGTGGGTATATAATGGTATTTTAGAAACAACAACTAAGCTGATCTGGTTTAAAATTGTGTATTTTGTTAGTAGTAGAACTGTAGGTAAAGAATCTGCTGATCCTAAAAACACTTACATTTCGGAAGAACTTCGTCACAGTGCTCTTGTAGTCGAGTCAGCATACGATAGCAGAAATCTTGCATTTGATTATCGCAAAGAAATTTGGCAGCTTCCTTCATACAATCTGTGTATCCTAATCGATAATCGCTCTCCTTTTGTACACATTCACTTTGCAAATGCTTCAGATGACGGATAGCCATCTCGATGATTTCCGTCTTTTCTATTCGGCCACGTCCCTTGCGCTGATATTGTGGTGGAATGAGTCGCGACAAGTCTGCCAGGCATGAGTTCATCCTATCCCGACGCCTCTTTTCAATAATTCTGTGCGACAGTGGATCTTGCTACATTCAAAAGGAAATAAATGAAAATCGGAAAGAAAATCTATTAGATTTAAAGAAAAGTAAATAAGATAGGAATAAATAGTGTAATGCAAGATGCTAGTTACTTAATTTGGACACAAATAAGTTTTTTCAGTGTTTAGCCCTGGGGTGATGCAGAACACCGGTAGTAGTGGATAGTAGTTGTTCAATACGCGTTATTTTCTTAAATATTCTATATGAACTAATTCCAAACACTAAGCCATTGGTTATGCTGTAAAATTTCGTTTTTATTTCTTTCTTTTCATCCTCTTTTTTTTTATCTAAAATGCATTTCTGTTTGTTTCTATCTTTTACTTTATTAATTGTTAGAAACTCAAAAGTTAAACTCAAAAGCTGTTTTGTTTTTTTATTTTATATTGAATATTTACCCTCGATGTTTTATTACGTCTTCCGGTTGCGTATTCTGCATCGTCTTCGCTATACGCTGTTGCTGATGTTGAAAAATTTAAACTAGATTCTGGGCAATAAGGAAAACTGGATACTGCTGCTTCACTACAATAATGGAAAACATAATAAATTTGTTTCTTATCAGTAAGTGTCGATCCACAATAATTGGTATAGAGGAGAAGTGGTAGTATTAACTAAAAAAAAACTGAAAAAAATAAATAAAAACAAAACAACAAATTCTCTATATGGTAACCATTAAATTCTTCATACTCTGCAGTAGAAGTTTTACTGTTATATTATTAACAGGTTCATGTATTATTATGAAGAATTGTGCATAGTTACCAAAAAAAGAGAAAATGCCACGTTTCGTGAAGATTATGATGTAATAGTTAATAAATGTTTCGGCGTAGGACAATTAGTAGGTGCGAATATTCATCTTATTGTCCTCCGTAAAATTCACAATCAGAATATGCCTGAGTGGTTATTTTCCAATGGAAATTAAAGTTTGTTATTTGCTTCACACAATGGATGTCAGAAAGAGAAAGAGTGAAATATAATTTTGAACACTTATTTTTTTTGTTTATTGAATTGAGGTTTTTTATTTGATCGATTAAAAATGTTTATGTACATTTAATTATAAAAAAAAATCACTGAACACTATTCACTACACTGAAATTTAAGTTTTCCGTACACAAATGTTACAACTACATAATGTGCGTTTAAAGGAAATATTTAATAATGCAACACGATTGGCATACATATACATACATATGAATGTATGTACGATGTTAACGTAAACATATAATATAATCTCCGACTCTTTCATTGGAGGAATGTCCCAGGGCTAAGGCAACCTAAACTGTTAATTATTACAGGGAACTTCTAAGCCAGGTATCTAACAAATTTCCTCTCCGGTAATTGCCAGTTACGATACCACTTGAACAAGTTAGACCTGTCTAGCGAGACCGACTATCGACTCTGTTTAGTGGGGGTCGAGACAGCCGAGCACGTACTTTGTTATCGCCCGCCACTTTTCGGGATCACACGGGCGGCGTGGCGTACAAAGAACTCTTAAGACCTTATGAATTAAAAAATGCGTCAATTAATGACATACCTGCCTTTATTAGAAAGGTAATTTGCCTTTTGGAGTAATTAGTATCCTTTGATACAATAGATCTTTTAGGTTAGAGTATCAGCCTTAGAGGAGGATCCATTATTTATAAAAAAAAAAAATCATAAATTGAAAAGAAACACAAAAGGAGAATTAATTAATAACTGCTTATTATGCTTTCATAAACTTTAACAAAATTAAAGAAGTCCTGGCCTAGCCCTACCTGTTTAAAATAGTAGACCCAGTACTTCGCTTAATTCAACAAATTCCCCAAAAGCAGATTAAATAAATAGATTGTTGAATCAATTATGACAAACCACTATATATGTTGATATTTTCCCAATCCAACTAAAACACAGCCAATGACGCACGTGTTTAGCGATGCAGCAAATCCCTATACTGTTTTTAAAATTTATTTCAAATAATAAAAAAAAAAAATCAACTCAGACACCAAACCGAAGCCAGACCAAGTTGTTAGGTGGCCAGTCTAGCAACTGAGCGAAACCAAAAACAAAAAAGAAGAAACAAAAAAAAATATAACGAAGTCACGATCAGTTCCTATTATTTGCATTCCTACAGCATTGGTTTCATAAAAATAAATTGTAAAAAAAAAACCAAACCAACAAACATATGTATATATGGTATGTACATGGATACAAGTAAGAAACTCCCGACAACGACGACTATGCGACTATTTCAAATTCAATTATCTAGATCTTCGTTCGGCATTTTACTCAACTGAAATACTCGTAGTCTTATTATACTTCATACCACGACGACGGCATATTTAGCAAATCGCTTTTGTTCATTGTTTTCGCGAAAACACGTTTTTGCCAGAGCCTCTTTAATTAAAACAGCACGTTTCAGACTGACTTTACGAAATACAAATAATAAAACAAAACACCACTCATGATATTGAGTTGAGACATAGCGTAGCTATATTTTAATAATATATGGATGTATGTATAAGTATGTTCAAGTATTTGTATGTGCTTCCACACGTTTCTTTATTTCATCTATTAGTTTCTAAAACAAATAGGAACAACAAACAATTTGCGAATACTGTCTTCATAGGTCTGTTAATTTGTAAAAAAATAAAAAAAATAGAAGAGGAAACTCACTTTGAACATTTATTAGTAATCCATTACAACTAATGAGCATGACTTTTGGCAAACAAAATGGTGTCTAAGCGACGCCACTACTCATGCTGATGGTTGTCGGGTAGACCTAGTTTAATTTTAGCATCAATAATAATTAGCATGGCTGTGTGCTATTGTTTAAGTTTCAAATGGAATGTCTGACAAAATATCGCGTGTTTAGGTTGCTATTAAAAAACATTCTACTATTCCCTTGGGAAATGAATATTATAAATAAAGTGAAATGCTACAGTTAGAGTTGAAAGTAGGTGAGGTTAGGTTAGGTTGAGTGGCTATCCACCGTAATCGGTAGGATTCACTTAGACCAAGGTAGGTCCATTGTGTTGCCACGAGAGCCGACTCTTATCAAAATTCCTGGAACCATTTTGAGAGTTGGATGAATTTCCGTATTTTGTTGTAATCCGTTGAGGTAATATCTTGAAGGTCTATAAAGAAGTATTCTCCCAGAATCTTTTTTCTCAAGGAGGAGAGAGCTGGGCAACTGCATAGTAGGTGATAGGGGGATTCCTCCTCCTACTCATCCATGCAGCTGTGGCAGAAGTCATTGGCGAGGATTCATAACCTGTTGGCATGTCTGCCTATTGCGCAATGACTTGTCAATACGCCCACTATAATGCCGATATGTTCTCTGCTAATTTTTAGCAGGTTGCACGTTCTACGTTGGTTTAGGTGCAGCCAGGTCCGTCTGGCGCAGCTGCACGTGTCAAGATTACGCCATCTCTCATTTGCTTGTTGTAGAGCTTCTATGGAGATTTTGTGTTTTATTGTTTCTATTGGTACATGGGGTTCACTTTCCGTGATAAAACTTCCCAGTTTTGTACCTTTTCTGGCTAGCTCGTCTACTTCACAGTTACCTGGTTTTCGCTATGACCAGAAACCCAGCACAGCGTGAGCAGGCATCTGCTCGATATCTCGTTTAGAGATGCGCGGCAGTGCCTAACAAATTTTGATCTTATAATTGGTGATTCGAGTGCTTTTATAGCTGCTTGGCTATCGGTGTAAATGAAAATGTCGCGACACTGATTTCATCGAAAGCCACTCAGCGGCTTCACGAATAGCCATCACCTCCGCTTGGAAGACACTGCAGTGATCTGAAAGCCTCAAGGACAAGTTCAGGCTGAGCTGGCCGGAAAATACACCTGCTCCTATGTCCATTACCGGTCTTGGACTCATCCGTGTAAATCTCCAACGCGGATCTGTCATTTAGACAGATATTTCCTACCCATTCCTGTCGGTTGGGAATATTAGTCCTATATTTTATGTTGAAATCTAGGAGCGGAGTCATGTAGTCCGTAATTCCTGCATTTAAATTATTGATTGAGACTAATCCGGCATGCCCTAAGTTAGAAGATACCCACTGCGAGGTTTCTTTAAGTCACAACGCCGTTTTTGTTTCCATGTCCCTACCATAGATGTCCAATGGCAGCAAGTTTAACATTGTTTCAAGAGCAGCGGTGGGGGTGGTTCGCATGGCTCCAGTAACGCAGATGCAGGCTGTTCTCTGGATTTTATTTAGTATATTTACATAGCTAATTTTGTCTAGTGCTGTCCACCAGACTACAATTCCATACATAAGTATGGGTCTGACCACCACAGTGGTTGCAGTTGAAAGTAAGTCTTCATTCGGTTTTATTTTGAAAAGATGTACATATTTCATTTTAAGACTTACAACATTTAAACATTTATAAACTTAATGTCATCAAATAATTAAAAATAAATGAGAAAGCACAATTTAAAAAGTTGGATACATTATTTTAAACAGTCTTTCTACTTTTGACTCTGACTGTACGTCTTACAATATTCAATTCTATAAAGAGGGGTATTATTCTCTGATATGTCTACGACAATGGAAATATTGACAGCTCTCAATAACTTTTGTGATGAATTAAAAAGTGTGTAGTGTCCAAATTGCAACGAAGCATACTTTTTATAAAAAAAGTATGTACATAACATCATAGCCGTTTCTCTCAAGAACCGTATTTGCTATCGGCTTGGGCACAACTAGAAAACTATTTTGCCCCCACCCTAGTCATAATCACAAAATAATATGTTTTTTTTATCGATTTCAGGGAATCTAGGAGATTAGAGTGAAAATAGTAAAGATTTGTTAACTATTCGAGTGAGATGTCTTGTGCAGATAGAGAGTATACTGTTCATAGATTACAGGAAGAACAAAGCGAAATGTTGAACCCCTATATATGCAAGTGCTGACCAGTCAGTAAAGATTTAACACAAAGTGTCTCAAAGAGCGGTCTTTATAGGGATACATTATGTATATCGCTATAAACTACAAATGTTATAAATAAAGAAAAGATGCACCAGACATGATTTGGTTTTGCTTTTCTGCTTTAACACTGCTGTAGAGATTTAAACATTTTCACTTCATCCGCTATGTCCTTGGATATTTCGCCATAAATCAATCAAGTAATGAACTGATAGCCATTCTGGTGGATAGTCAGGCAGCCCTAAAAACAATAGGATAAAACACAATAAAATCAAATGCAGTCACTAAATGCCATAAGCCACCTCAAGGTTAGACTGTACTGGGTACCCGGACATAACAATATCGAAGGGAACGAGATAGCAGACGAACTTGCTAGAGCTGGATCAGCCATGAGCAACAGTGATGCTGAGACCTCCATACTGCCACCGATTAAAAATCGACCATGTAACCAAAAAAGAGACCAATGCTCTGTGGCTCACACGAACCGACTGCATGATATCTCGTTCTTTATGGCCGGACAAAGACGATGCTATATCTGGTTAAATCCTCCATCAGCGGAATAATCACAGGACACTGTACCATAGGTAACATGACAAGTAAATGGCTACCAATGATATCTGTAGAAGATGCGGAGATGACGAAGAAACCGCATCAAATCGAATCTACTCTACTAATGCCCCATCCTCAAAGAATGACGCCTCCGTACTTTAGGTCATAGATTCTTGGAAGACATAACAGAACTCGGAAATTAAAAGATGTCGGATCTTCTAAGATTCATCAAGAACTCAAACTAGTTGAGGAGTTGGTAAAAAAAAGAGGATTCACTCCCAAAGTATGAGGAGATTCACAATAGACCTTCGAGTCTCCGAGTGGAAATGATTGCTCGTTTAATCACACACCCTTCTTAACATAACCTAGCCTAATGAACTTTGAGTTGCCAGTTCGATTTCGTAAAGTAAATCCATCTTTTGCTAATGTGACTGACGACTACACTTAATTTCAGAAACCAAAAGATCTCTCATTTAATGACAAGTCATCAAAGTTTTTATATACATTCATATATACATACACATATATATATAGTCTCATTCTAGGTTACGTAATTACTATCTGTATGTAAAATAGTTAAATTCTTTCACCGAGTTTCTGTCCTTGTTATGTCAAAAGTAAAGGCCGATGGAATATTTTATCGTTGTATAATTGAATACTATGTATGTATGTTAAAAATTATTCTGACGTTTTTGCAAAGTCATAGTCGCGTGCTGATTCTACAAAAAAAAAAACGAATTCTTGTTTGCACAACCAAATCTTTAGATCAAATTAAACCAACTCCGAAACTTGATATTTTCCGATAACCCACCAGTGTTGGTCTGTATTAACTGGTTTCAACTACACACACTATTTATTCTAATAAATACACCATGTGCACATGACCATTTTATGATGTATTTCTTTTTTCACATCAAGTACCTACTCGTACTTGGTGTTCCTTTCGTTTCTATAGCTTTGTTGCTTATGTTATATTCTTGGATTTCTTTATTGTATTCATAAATTTTTGACAGATACTTTAGATTAGCCAACAAGATGCGATGTGTAAATAAGCGAATGGAAAAGTTTTCCAGCAGTTTAAAAATAGTCTCATTTTATTTATCACTCAATTATATTGTGCTGGTCGTATTTTTGTATTGTATATTTATGAGATTACTCTTTAAGAATAATTTATTAAGTAAATTGATAAATATTATTTAAGTAAGTATATATTGCTGAATTGATGTGTGGTTGTAAGCTGTTTACTCGAGAATGAAGTGATTAATCGGGAGGGTACTAGAGATTATTGAGTTACGATTATTTAATTTCAAATTATATTGTCTGCTGTTTTTCGATTTTCTTGATTTAATCAATATACTAAGGTGCGCGGTAAAAGGAGTATAAGTCAAAATTTGGTCAAAATGAGATAAATACACCCTTCGATTGCAAATTTTATATGTCATGTTTGATGAAGTAGTATAAATGGCTAAAAAAGGCAGATCAAAGTAACCTTATTGTATGGGACATGGTACCTAGTTATTTTATTAAGTTCTTTATTAAGATATTTTTGACTAATACTCCTTCTACCGCGCACTTTAGATTAATTTAAAGTGGAAATACCTAGTACAATTTTATTAGCTGGGCTTGATCTAAGGAATGATTGGAAAAAGTGTGTTGCATTGAATTAAAACAATAAATAAAAATCTTAGAAATATGGTATCGAACAGAGCTACTATTACGAGCATAACTGTGACTTCAAACACAGCTTAAGTGTTTCGCTTCAATTCACCGAGAATTCATCGAAACGTCAAAACTTTCGTTTTTCCCTTTTTCACTTATTTGTAAGCTAGAACGTAAATCGAAAATGTTATGAAGCTTCACCAGTGGAATTCAAGTCAAAGGATAATGGAATACGATGGTTGTTTCAAGGGTATTAAAAGCATGCGAATCACTTAAATATATTTCAAAATATCAACATCAACGTAATTACATGTAGGGTAAAGTCGGATAATATGGCACCAGCCAGCGGGGATATGGCACCCTTTTAATTTCCCCCACTCCCGACTTGTTTTCAAAATAAAGATAGTACAATTTTATTCATTCATTCTTGTGCAGTTTTCAGTTGTCAAGGTAAAAAGTTAATAATTACATGAATTTTGTAAAAAAAAATGTTTGTGGCTGGCTTACTTAAGTAGGTGAATATACTTAAGTAGTTGGCGCCGACTGTCCGTTTCAGTTTAAAAAGAAGAGTTACTCGATATTCATTTGTTTTTGTTAACTGTGATGAGTAATCGTGTGTGTTTGTTCGTGTTATTTAAAATACCATATGTAATATCGAAAAGGGGAAATGGCACCCCAGAAATTAGGGATATATGGCACCGGTGCCATTTCCCGCTGCCTTAATTTTTTCTTTATAAATTTTCAATTTCTGAAATGCTAACAGTTTATAAAAAATATCTTCAAATAGGGCTAAATATATGCAAGGCCAAATCACAATAGCAATTGCTGCTATTCAACACAATAAAATGTTTTTTAAAAATGCTTTTTCATTTATTTTATTACCATCAGAAGACGCCTTGAAGATTATGCCTTGACAAATAAACCGGATGAGTAGATTAAGTGCATAATATGTCACTTTTGGTCACATGACTTGCACACGTCGATTGTTGACACTTCCCAGCTAGTGTGGCAATAATAACCAAAAGAATAAGTAGGGTGCCATGTACCATATCACCCTCCATTTTTTGACATGTCTTTTTTTAATACTTTTTATTATTGAAACAAAATACTATTTCTTTGACTATTAATTCTTGCTTAGTTCCTTTATGAAGTTAATTGAAGTTATTTTAGTTTAAAATAAAAATCTTGTTTATTTTTTGAGTTAAAAAGAAAAACAAAAACGAATTTACCCTACTTATTTCCATTTTATATGCGCACTGTACTCATTTCCTCACATCATATCATATATTCGAAGCAAGGCGTCCCCTCCTATGAACTAAAAACACCAACAACAGTTGACCATATTCGATTGCTGATTTAAATCTATGATCACTCCCACAACGAGTGAATGGATCTCGTGAAATTTGCGTGATACCATTGTTAAGTCATATTCACGAGTTTTGTTAGCTGTATTAATAAAAACGCTTTGTCGTAGCCACTACCTTCCACCGTCACAGTCCGCCACTTGAACGAACGTCAGTGCAGTACGAATCTTTTTTCCTTTTACTATTTTTAATAAAATCACTCGTTCATTTCATGAATATTTACGCGATTCCCCGAAAAAGCTATCCCTGAGTGTATTACACTGCGGTCGCGATCGCAATCTCGTTTGTCGCTTTTGTCTATGCGATGACGCTACATGCTGTTTTAAGCAAGGGACGACAAGCTAGCCGAACGTATTAGTAACCATCCCCCAATGAGTACGTAACACGGTGATTTCGATCAGCTACCTACTAACCGGTGGCATCAGGCTGGCCTGGCCCGTTTGATTTTTGGCTCTAGATACCTGCCTGCTGGTTTGCCACCACGCCCGAATTTTTCTGCTGCCAAAAAGCTATTTCCAATTCGATTGTTTTTAGAGAGAGAGTATTCGGGCCACTAGTGCATAGTATTCCATGTTCCATCCCCCCGAACGGCTGTGAAATTTCATTCAAGAAAATCGACAACAAGATCGCTTGTACGATCTGTGGGGAGATGCGCGTGACGTGGGCTGTCGTCGACTTTGTTTGATGTCATTTTTTTTCTGTGTTGTTTAAGCTTTTGTTTATATTCTTTTGTTCTGGGGTCATATAAAAACTCAGATGTTGCGCGCAGAAAAGCACACCCAAGCAATTTTGTAATATGGCGTTTCACTTATTTTTAGTTTGTCATATAAAAATGTCGAGGGGGGGGGGGGGGGGGGAATTTAACAGATTTATTTTCGGATCAGTATTTATTTTAAGTAGATATTTTTGGATACCAACGAGCATTTGAATGTTTACGATTTTATTTTGAGTGAATTTAAGTTTATTCCAGAAAGTAGTAAGTTCAAATTTATGTCGCGAGCATGAGCCACCGCTCGTGTTGTTTACCACTTTTTGTGGCTATTTTTCAGACGTCATGTGTACATTTTGAATTCAGTTATTTTCTCACCTAACTATGAATAGATATTTGGTAAGAGCTTTTAAATAAATGGAAATCCACGAAAATAGACGAAATCCATTCGCGTAGGTTTCTACTTGTCAAATGTGACGGAAAAATTAAAGTGATTCGAAACATTATAAGAACGAACTCGAAGTGTTGCAGAATAATTTATGATGATGAGTGATTTTCATACACTTACACATTCTTTCGAAATACCTCATTTGAAGAGTAGATACTTAATCAAAAGTTACGTATACGCCCCATTATACACGCATAAATTTAAATTGTTGATTCAGACACCATGCGGATGTATGATGTACATTTTTTTTAATATACTCATATGTTTGTAGGTGTTAGTATTAATATGCATGTACTCGCTTATCGTAAGCGTTAAACATTTAAATAATTTAAAGTTGAAAAAGTGTTCAAATACGTTCTGTGTTGAAAGCATGTTTTAAGTGAGTCCACGAATTCTATAATGATGCCGATAAATCAGCCCAAGGTGAGCGAAATTTACAATAGATGAAATGATTTTGAAAAGGGACAGTTGTAGTGCTATTCAATTGACTATATACTAGAAGTATGCACCACAAATATTTTATAGTTAAAATATATATTTACATATATCCCATTCAAATCTCTCCTCAAATAAAAGAATTTCTTATTTCATTTATACTATATGAAAGTATGAAAGAATGAAAGTTTCTTAAATTAATTTCAAATTCATTTACCATTTGAAACCTTCGTTTTTTTTTAAGACCTGTCACATGAAAATGATGCTACTTCTAGTATAGAGTACATTAATTTTACAGGTTCTTGTGACTAAATTAACTTAATACCAGGAAAACTATAAGCCGCAGGTAAAAACTTTGTATGGTGAATTTGTAGGTGACAATATGACACATAAAAATAATATTAATAAAAAAAATTATAAGCACACTTTTCCGAGAAAAATACGATTTTCACTAAAATTGGTTAAAATTTTTTATAAAAACCTGTGTTTGAATACCAATATCTCGAAAACGAAATTAAGGATGATAATAAATTTTAGCTGTGATAAGCACTAATCAATTGTCTATGAAACAATCTCACCTCGGTTACTCTAAGTTAAATACACTAGAAGTTGTACTAGAATAACTGTTGGTACCTATTTCAATGATATTTCTTAAACACCCTGTAGCTTAGTGGGTGTTCAAGATAGACCCCCTCCCATTCGATTTTTTTCATAGCATGAACCAATGACTCTGATCCCAAAATATCTGTATAGTAGGAAAATACCCTGTATGGGTAGGTAGAAGTGGTGGCTTCGATGGAAGAAAACCCAAATAGCGCGTGGGGCGCCGTTTTGATACCACAACTTCAGGTGACCTGTTTGTTAGAAGGTAATGTTGGGATATTTATATCCATCCTGTGGAATTTAGGAAGAGGATCAGTTCTCCAGTGCTTTTCCTAGATATCTCTTTAAGGTCGTCGAAGAATAGCTTGCCCAGTACGCGCTGCCTGGCTCTCGCTAGGGCTGGACATTTGCACAGAAAGTGAATAAGCGACTCTTTTTCATTTTCATCTTTGCAGCTACGACAGAAACTGTTGTGAGGGATTCCTAGTTTGGCTGCATGATCTCCTATTGGCCAGTGTCCTGTACTGACTGCCACTACTCTAGCGATGTCTAAATACCCTGTATAGTAAGAAAAAAAAATATTTTTGATTTTTTGCTTTGAAATTTTGATTCTTTGCTAAAATTTACGGATTTCAAGAATCGCGGTAGTTTTTATTGGGTAAACTTTTTAGTTTATGGTATTATAAATCCAACAAAAAAAATATTCAAATCCATTCACTATAACTGGGCTCCGTCATTTTTCATTTATAATAACAAATTGCACTGGACTATTTCAACTGTTTTGCATATTTTCCGCAATATATGCGTTTTGGAATAACCATAGCAAAAAATTCATAAACAGGTGGAATAATCCAGCTTATCCAACCAAGTACGAAACACCAGATTCAATTCTCCATATTGTCTCTTATTTTTTATTCAATAACTAGCTGACCCGGCGAACTTTGATCTGCCTAAAATTTAAAATTGATTAATGTCCCATTCGAAAGTCGATCATCCTTATTGCAAGAATCAAACTTTTTTGGAAATCGTTTTGAGTTTTTGTTTGAAAACTAGATATCGTGGCGGTCGCTCCAAGTTTGCCCGGGAAATAAGAGCTGCGTAATTTCTTGCAATTTCGAATCGCTGGTTAACGTGATGAATAAGTCGTGACGTGACGTCAATGATGCAGCACATATGTATGTCAGTACGTCCTGTGCATATTCGTGCATATGCCTCGGGCTTCCAACATATGGCACTGAGAGAATTGTCAACCGGCCGGATTTTGCTGCTACTGTATCTCCATCCAAATTGATGACATCTCACAAGTTTAAGTACATACTCTTCCAAACGCAATTTAGTTTGATTGAATCGGATGAAATCGGGGCGTTCTGTTTCTACATATCTTAATGTACATGTCGACGCAATACTGTTGAAACAATCAGCGATAACTTAACAGATGATATTGTCGATATCGATTTGCGGATCATCAAGCGATATGCGTAGAGGTTCCTGCTACTGACCTTCTTATCTGTTCCATGGCCTAAAAGATAATCTTATTTTGTGAGGGACATTCCTTAGAATCAATATTTTCTCCTTGCCATACAATATGGAATTTTCAGATATCGCCAATATCCACCCTGAAAGTATACAATGATTTTTCCGTCGGCTCCGTAGTGTGTTTACCTAATTCAATACGGATGCAGAAAAAAAATCCTCATGCAAATCGGATGATATTCAGTCGAGTTATGCGCGTACAAACCGACACCAATTCATTTTTGTATACATAGATGTGTGATGCTGAACTCTTAGTCTTCAATCTTCACAGTTCAATCTAAGCCATACAGGAACTACATACATGTGAGCAAAGTTTTAAGATTAATTAAAAATATTTTTGCAGGCAGCAGGGAAACTCTAAGCTCTCGATTAACATACATATGTCGGTTTGAGGGCCACCTTCAATAAAATACAAATTTTGTAAAATTTCAAAATTGATTACTCTGTACATACATACACTTCTGCGTTTATACATGTAATAAATGACAACATTTTTCATCAATGTTCAGATAAGAAAGTTACGTACAAAAACTGATAACGCAACAATGTATCTCGGCGGTATACGATTCTCAATGAGATTCAAGCTATAGTGCTTTGAAATGCAGCCACTTAAATATAATTCGCTAATGATTCCAATAAAATGCCATGCTATCGAATATTGTTTTGAAATATCTATGGCAATAAATGATGATAATAAAAAGTGATTGCTGATCAAAGTCTATGCACGTCATTAAACTAAATATATGTAATATGTGAAAAAAAAAAAACTTCGTTATTTCACAATCGTACCCAAGCAGACAGTGCATAGTCAAGGCATTCAATGGAATTTCTTAATATCTGTATGTATGTACATATGTATGTATATATGTACCATCATACATACTTATATCGAGTGTATGTAAGTTCGCTCAGATAAACTCACATACGTGTAACATATAAACTGATAGCAGAACAAGGTCGTCCAAGGTCTTCCATTTAATTATTTCCTCAGCAAAATAAGTTGATAAACTTGTTCTGTGTATTATCACATTATTTCACACGTGTGCACAAATATCATGCATCCTCCAGGTGATCGTTCCGATTTATTTCACTTCTTTTTCCTTTGCTGTGTGTATTTCATGCCATTAATTTCATTCCGAAAATAGAAAAACGATAACCAACTCGTGCAAGTGAATAGAAAACAAGTAGAAGTAAAAAAAAAAAAACATCCAACAGCACTAATTGCTATAAACTCAATGACGCATGCCTAGACTTTATCTATTCTGGGAAATTCTCTAGCTGATAACCGACGAACAATTAAATGTGTGTATGTACTCGTATGCAAGTTTATATCTATCGTAAGTAAAATAAAATAAATCAACAACGGAGACCATTCTTTGTCAAGCTAGTCGCGTTTGTTCTACAAACGTTCAGTCACCCCGAGCGGAAAGAAATTGAACTTTTCAAACTTCGTGGTCTGCAAGCGACCGGGAATTTCAATTCAGGGTGGGTGCCCTTTTTTCATTCTCCTCCAGTGTTGTCGTTGCACATGGTTACGATAGAAGACCCGATATAACCATACGATTACCTAATTATCCATTGGAGCATTCCCTTGCGCAATGTGTAGCTGCAAGCGAGTCATTGCCACGTTTTGTCGTCGCCGCAGATATTCCAGCCGCATTCATATTTTAACGAGTATATAATTTAACAATAATAACAACAACAACAGCAACTAACGCTGGCAAAGTGTTATGTATCAGTTGAGGTGCATAATATGTGCAAAATGTATTAAGGCCTTCACGGCTGCTGTGCACGTTTGTGTAACAATGTTTTGTTATATTTATTTCTTGGTTTCGGTTTTGTTTGTTTTTCTCTCCAGCGAGTGTGCTACAAAGAATTCGTAAAGTTCACGTGGCATTACACACATAAAAATAAAAAAATAAAAACAAAAAAACAAAGAAACGAAAAAATTCAAGTCAACCAACCGGAGGGTCGTTATGCAAGAGTTTAATGTTATTAGTAATCGAAAAGATATAAATACAATGGCTGCGTTTGAGTAATTGTTGTTACCAATGGTTTTGTTTTTCTTAAGATATTATATTGTTGAGTGCGTAGTTGAAAATGAAGTTCAGGTGAAAAAGCATATTTTAATCAGGTTTGATTATCGGAAAGCACACTGCTCAGTCTTCGATTAGCTTCTCGTTCGTGAAGTTTAGATTTCATCGGACATCTTGGAAGAAGTACACAAAATCCAACCATATCGCATCTAGTAGCATCTTCTTCTTGCGCGGTTTCACTTTTGCGCGAAATGCATTTGCCTACCAAAATTCGATTTGCGCGGCTGAAATAAATGCTTACATTTCATTTTTCAGGAACGAAACACCCTAAATTACATGAAATTCATACTTCACTTTGGTTTCGCTTTGCGCGAGACTTTTAATTCCCCCAACCCCCGCGCAAAGCGAGGGATCAGTGTATTTATAAAATGAAAATTCATCACTGCATAAGGACATTCGCATACTTTTGACATTTGTTAATATACTTTGAAATAAAGTTTTTCGAGATAACTTTACTCATTTGTACTTTTTCAAACATCAAAAAATGACATCTTGTCGGAAATCAAACGAAGGCTTACTCTAGCTAGCCAATCGCTGTTTCTTTGGGCTAAGATGGCAAATGAGTATTGAAGCCCGTTCCCGATCGACTAATGAGACTCTATATAAGACCCATATCATCCCAGTCTTGCTATATGGAGCTGAAGTATGGACCTTATCGAAAGAGGATGATGATATCCTTGCTCGCATCGAGAGAAAAATCCTTCGTAAGATATTCGGTCCCGTTTGCGTTTCGGAGGAGAAGATTCTACCACGAACAATACAAGCTATACAGCGACATCGACCTGGTCAAAAAACTGCGCATTGGGCATTTAAGATGGCTAGGATACGTAGAGCGAATGGACATCAACACTCCGGACGACAGAGTATTCGACTCTAACCCGGACTGTCAGCGTAGCAGAGGACGATCTCATCTAAGGTGGCGCGCACAAGTGGAAAATGACCTTAACCAAATTGGAGTGCACAACTGGAGGCAGCTAGCTAAGCACCGCGCTAACTGGAGTATAATTTAATAAAATTAACTGCAGAGTTTTAATTTTAGCTTGAATAATGATGAATAATTAATTATTGAATATTAATGCTGTTATATATATTCCAATTCTTATCCGCTTGCCGGATTTGGAAAATTACATTTCCACCGGAACTGGGCTTCTGTCAAAACTATAACTTATAGCAAAATGACAATTGAGTACATATTTACATATTTTAAAAATACAATAGATGTTTTATTGGGATCTATAGAAGGGGATTCGTTTTTATTTTACTTTGTTACTAAATGAGGTTTAGATCTTGTATTAAAGGAACTCAATGTTAACTAACCTGAAGCCCCGTTTAAGCCCCGTTTAGATGATCAGTTTCAGTTGTCAGTTCAGTTGACATTTCAGTTAAAAAAGCTAGTGTATTTAGACTTCAGTTCGGTATTCAGTTGAGCTTTTATTTTACTTGTGAGCAGTTTAACTGACAACTGAACTGATAACTGATGAGAATTCCATAAGTTGCAGTCTCAGTTTCAGTTTCAGTTAAACGTTTCAGTTTTCGCATTTACACAGCAGTTTAACTGAAAGCTCAACTGATAGTTCAACTGCTCAACTGAAACTGAAACTGAACTGATCATCTAAATGGGGCTGATACTGAAACTTATGGAATTCCCATCAGTTTTGAGTTCAGTTGTCAGTTAAACTGATGTGTAAATTAATAGGTTTCAGTTCAGTTTTCATTTCCGATTACATTTAGTGGTGGATTGTCAAAGCAAGCGATTTGTATTTATGTATTTTTTTTCATTAACCGACGAAGATAGAATGTGATAATTTAGTTGAGTTTATAGAACTTTTTCGCGCGTTTGTGGAAGGAAAGTGATGCTTTTTACCATAATACGGTGAGAAGAGAAGCAGCTTACAATATGTTGCTGGAGAAACTAAGAGAGTCACTAATTGCCGTAGCTCCAAGTTTATACTTTCACTCATACGTAAATAGTTTAAAGAATCACTGTGTTCAAATTGCAATTATCGCATTAAATTTACGTGCGATGGTGATTGTCTTTTTAAATACCAATCTTTGCTTCATTTGCTTCTTTTTATCTAGGCTTCTTTAGCGACAAAACAATAGCTATTGCAATTAGACTTTCTTCGTCCACCACGTACGTATGTCTTGCAACGTTTGACCACTGCTCAGGAGTAAAATGAAAGCTCAACTAAATACCGAACTGACGTCTAAATGTACTACCTTTTTTAACTGAAATGACAACTGAACTGTCATCTGAAACTGTAAATGATCATCTAAATGGGGCCTAAGATACTGGGACTAAGAAAGCAAATTGTTTTCTCCACGTAAGTAGGTATTGTATATTGACTTTTAATAACTAGACAACTGCACTGATAACAAAAACCCCTTCATATTAAAACAACAATGCGTAACCAGTAAATTTCAGTAGAAATTAATGCATAAACAAATGCGTCAACTTATTTATGTAAAATTATTAAAACAAAAAATCTTAACTAATAGTATCATACTTAGTAGAAGAAAACAAGAAAAGAAAGAATAAATTCCCCGACAAATCAACAACAAACAAACAACACAACAAGTGGAATGAGAAACCAACAAAAAAAAATTACTATTATTATTGATATATGTATTCTGTTGCTAGGGGGGAATTAGTAACTTATCACGTCGCGTCGGTCATCAGCATCGTCATCTGTTTTTACATAACTGCACCAAGCCGCACGCCGCGCGCCACCATCACTTCTGCCTGTCATTCCTCATCTTCATCATTGTTTGTTGCGTGTGATTTTATTTTCGTGTTTTTAATAATGTCACAGGCCGAGTATCACTTTTTCACGTGATCGCATTTATTATGTACAATGGCTGAATTCACCTTCCATCAAAATAAAAACGCGATTATATTTTGTTGTTTTGTTTGTGTTTTGCACAAGCACACGAAGCCATCATAACACAAACACATCATCATCACGAATCCGATGGTAGTAGGTGGGAGAAGACGGTTTTTTTTTGCCTTCATTTTGAATAAGTAATAGTACTTTATTGATGTGTGCGCGCGCGAGAGCGAGAATAAATAAAAAAAAAAATAAGCAACTTATCAGGAGGGTGGTGTGAGCTAAAAATAGCATAACCGTGTATATTAACAAATACAGCAATTTGTGTTATCATATTATTTGCATGGTCATACGTACATATATAAACATACATTTATGCATACATATTAATTAAAAATGGGAAGAAAACATGTACGCATACAAGTTCTTGTATGTACACGTACGTACCTTAAAGGTCAGTGTTCTAAAATTTTATTTTATTATTATTATAAGTTGAGTCCGTATGAGTAGTGGAAAAGTTTATATGAAAAACTGCACGTACTGATAGGTAAATAATCAAAACTAACTCATGCATCGAGTAAAATACTCGTATGCATTTGTTTTGGTTTCTTTATCGCAGCAAACTCATTATCATCAATGATTTGAAATGTGTTTAATTACTTTGCACGGAAAGGTAAGCGCTGTCAAAGTTTTAAAAGTTGTCACGATTTAGATTGACAAATTAACTTATATCAATAATGTAAGGTCAAAGTTCGAACAAGTCCCTCAGTGTTAAATGGCGCCCAATTGATTACTATACAAAAAATATAGACACGGAGTAATTCAACATAATGTTATTTCACTCATAGTTTAAGTAGCTCAGAGGTGAATAAAGTGATCGGATCTTGAATACTTGGAGAGGCGTCCGGCGTCCAAATTTAAGTCCAAGTACTCCAAGTATGTTGATGGAATTAGACACCATCGGAAGGTCTATTTCACCATTTATGGGTCAAAACTTAACCTTGGTAGAGTGAATTATGCGCAGTATCACAGTGAGAATTTAAACTCTCGTTTTGGTTTAATCTCCCGTTAAAAATTGTTTTCGGTTTCACAGTGCTCGCGTCTAAACTCAAAGTGGAGTTTAACTCGTCGTTTAAGTTAAACGCCTTCATTCTGCTGTTTAAACTTTCCTGAAACACAGCTATTTGGAGGTATATTTTGACAGCGGCCAAAATAGCAAAACTTTTTAGAAATATTTCAATATCCGCCAAAGTTAAACTTTTATTGACTTTACGCTTCTATGCCAGTGGATCCTAGAATTTTAAAATAAACTCACCGCAATTAGAACTGTCAACTTTTACAAAAGGGTGCAATATAACCTCAAATAATAATCACAAAACACTGTTCATTAATAGTCGTGTTTTTTTTTTTGTAACCTTTATATAGGCTAAGAAAAAGTTCGCATAAAAAAACGATTATCGCGGCTTTAGTTCGTTTACTGTACACCTGGCAGCCTGGCACCACTGGGCATAGTGACACTTCAGTTGTAGTATTTATTTTTCTTTGGATAATTAAAAAAAAGGATATTTGTATTCAGACGTTTTCAAATTAGCTTTTATTTTTGACTATCACCATTTCTTCTTATCTTTCTCTGCCTAATTTTTTCGCATTTAACCTGAAGTCTTGCCATTTTTGAGGTAATTTGGAAGTACAGGCTTAACTCCTAATACCCGATAGCTATCCAGGCTAAACGTGTTGTTATTGTATTTTACATTGAAAGCCTTTAGCCTATAGTAGAGGTTAGGTACAAAAACACATGTCTAATAATGGGAGTTATTTATAATTCATAAAAGTATTTCTTTTTTAAAAAATAAACATCCTTATTGAGCTCTTATTTCAATCACTTAAAACCCTACATAAAGAGTCATATTTTTTGCTTAAATGTTAACTACTCCTATTTATTCCATTCTAGACACGATGTGACAAAAATATTCAAATATATAAAATAAAGAATTCGATTAACCAACACATATTACAAAAAAAAAAAATGAAACTTTACTTATTCCATCGGGCACGATGCCAGTCGCAATTAAAAGTCTGTATCTCCATCATCAATTGTCTTTCTTCACACGCGAAAAGTTCTGCCGGATCATCTGTTTTGACTACCAAATAATTAAGAAAAAAAAAAAAAAAAAACACTGAAGTAACGTCTTGCATAATTGGATAAGTAGTCAGACACGAAAGATACTTGAGTCTGAATGGAAGATTTACTAATTCGAAAACGTTGTATAGAGTGTGGGTTGACATTAAACATGTCTGTACTCACGTACCCCTTGAAATATTTTTGGACACAATCACAGTCCGCATTATTTTTTTTCTCTGAATAAGAATGAATGAATAGAAGTAGTAAGTGTCATTATATGACAGACATTTATTCATATCTAGAAATTCTATCGGTTTTGTTTTATTTTTTGGCAGGCAACGTAAGAAGTCGGAATATCTTTGAAGCTTTCTTTTAATTTTTTTTGAGCTATGTTTGTAGATGCTCGTAAAAATTAACAAACAAAAAAGAAAAGTTTATTGCATTTTGGAAAAACTCGTGCCCTTTAAAAGAATATTCTTTCTACCAAAATTTAAGGATGTGTGTCTTTTATTTGAATGTCATAAACATTTCTAACCGGCCGGCAGAAGGAAGATCTTATCGATTTACTCAAAGTGCTAATTAATTCTCCGCCAGGCTAATAGACATACATGCACAGTTTAACAAAGAAAATGAACTGAAATTTAATTTCAGAATTCATCCCTCTGAGACCTGGATTTAAGTGACATGAGGCAAAACTAACAAAAATAAATTGCATGACTGGAACTGTTCGTTTATAAATCTAATCATATACCTACATTCGTATAAGTTCCAAAAAGTTCAACTTCCATGCCTATCTTCGAGCTAAGAGTACATATTATAATAATGAAGAAAAGTGTCATTATCAGGAATATCAAATATTTACTCTTGATATTACCAGCAGCTTGATATATGACATTACATCAAATGAAAAAATAAAAAAAAATATTAAAAGTCATTGCCCGCCCTACTTTAAAAAATGAAACAAAACTGCATGCCTTTGTAGCTGAATAGAATTCATTGAAAGAGAATTGGATCTAATTTCATTTTGAAATTAAAAACGATGAGCGTGACGGTTACATTCGTTGGCTCAGTATAATTACGTTATCGGGAATAGACAGCATTGAACTGGTTATCTGTCTTGTTAAATAAGAACATTTTATAAGTTGCTGAAAGTGAAAAAAGAGGGGTGCATGTTATTTATGTACGGATCTTAAGAGGTCTAATCTAAGATTTACTGAGCTGTGTGTTTGTGATTCTAGAGTAGACCTTCCGGTAGAGTGACTGCAGCATAAACTATTGTTCTACGATACTTAGAGGCTTAGGCAATGATTTAGCCGTTTTTCTTTTATATATGCACGTAAGTCTATGTCGATGTCTTGATTATAGTATAATTCAATTTTCGATTTGTCCTAAGTTTTAAAAACGTCAAAAAAAAAACAACCAGAATATGTACTTACATGCATACATACTTATTATTAATCTAATCAAGTTTGCGCTTATTTTAATTAGTTAAGACACTGGTTGATATCCGGTCTAATGGCATTTATAACTTTCTGCCAGCAAATTAAGACTAAGTAAACAGAAAGAAGAAAAACAAGCTATCGTCACCTCATTGCGATTTTAAGATAAATTTGTGTATTTTTTTGTGTATATAATACTGTACTATTGGCAAAGTTTATATCACCTATCAAATGCCAGTTTATTTGATTTATAGAATAAATTTAATGGATGCTTCCATTTTCGCTAATTACAAACAAAGTAGTTGTTTTATTTACCAAATTTAAACTCGTTTGGTTACTGTACGATTGCATAACTTTTGAATCCTAGCATCCGGTATTAATAATTTTCGTGGGAATCTCTTTTTTACAGTAGTAGTAGAGTTTACAACTAATATTATCTAAACCGACAGCATTTAAAAAAAGGCGTTCATCAATCTTTAAAGACTTAAGTCATCATTTTAATAACTTCTTTTTTGCATGCTATGAGCAAACACTGAATGACGCTAAAGAAATATGAATATAAAGAGAACGGATTAAATGAACTAGCCTCCAAGGAAAGTCAACGCGATATTTCGGCGTAGTTAAGACTATTACATATTGTTAAATTAACGTAATGCAGTTATTTCTCCACATTTTCGGTTATTTTAATATTTTTGCAGAGTAGTCGATTTTCAAACATTTTTTTAAAAAAACAGTAGATCTGTTATGAGTACATAGTAGTAAAATGTTTACCTTATCTTTAGGTTCAACTGTATCCAAGCTATCCTCTGAGACTAGTGGAGGATTCATCTGAGCGATTTACTGAGTACTTATTAAAGTCAATGGTGCAAATTCATAGTCAGATAAAACCGACAATAAAAGAGTTTATTCACCTACATAACCTAAAATATACTTTTTGCTATTCATAGTCACCTTATAGTCGACTTTAAACTTATAGCCAGCTCGAAATTTAAAATGACCCAAACGTCACTTTAAATAGTTATAGTCGGCTCTAAATTTCTCATATAATATTTTGACGTTTGAGTTTGTTCGTTCAAATCACTTTACAAAAACATACCAAAGTCTATACTAACAAATACACAGACAAAAATGTGTTTATGAATAACGAAAAGTTATAGCCGGCTTTTTTATTTAGTGCCGGCTGTAACTATATTCGGCTATAGGCACTAACTATGAATAGCTTTATGGTCGCAAAACAAAAGATTAATGTTAATTAAACTCAAGCAAGAGTCAGGCAATTGCTATTAGCCAATCACCCATAGATAATAATCTATCTCTACCTCAACTTTATATTGATGGGTCGCCACTTACATACATATGTCTCAAGTGTTAGAAACCTAGGAGTTATATGGTATTTAATCAAAGCCTTACATGGGAGGATCATGTTATTAAGTTATCCATGGTCTTTGGATCTTTAAGAGTACTGTCAGGTTTCCTTACAATCTGAGTCGAAATCATATTTCTTGGTGCGTTAAGGAATTGTTCCGAATGGACCTACAAAAATATCTGGATTTCAAATCATTGACATTCCTATTTAATCTTAAAGTTAATAAGACCACAGATTATGTTTTTCAGAGATTACATTTTGCAACCACAGTTAGAAGTGGTACATTTATTGCACCCACGTACAACTATAACGCAACAAAAAAACAATTTTTTGTATACGCCATAAGACTGTGGAACTCGCTTGCACTTAATATAAAAAGCTCAATAGGCATTAGCGACTTCCAAATAAAACTAAAGCTACAGTTATGCTTTAAGCACATAAAAACTAAAAATTGGAATTAAAACTAAAACTTTAGAATTACATTTATAGTTGGTTTTCGTTGTAGGATTTTATGGTGGTTTGTTTTAAAACTTTAATAATATTGAAGCAATGTACCTTAAATAGATTATTTAAATTTAAAATTTCTAATTCTTATTATTTTATGTCTGTTAATTTTTAAAAAAATGTATTAATTATTCTTTTTCCTAAATATCTGTTTATTGTTAATATCTTCTGTTAATAATTTCAAGTAACCTTCAATCACTGTGTCACATTTAAAGACTACTGTATATCTACGTGTAAACATGTTCATAAGTAAATAAATTACAATTACAAACTATGGAAAACATAAATATTCAATATGAAAGAAGTTATATTTGTATTTTGCATGTGCAGTTATAACAGTGATCGCCGTGGCCGTGGTGGTTAGTGCGTCGGACTACCACGCAATGCTGCCCGGGTTCGACTCCTGGCCGGGTCTAACACCTTAAAGAGTTTTTTCACGGTACCACCTCTTTCGAATGCCTGACAAGCATCAAAGAGTATCATTCGTCACGATTGAGCTTCTCAACTCGCCGTTCGGAGTCGGCAAAAAACTGTAGGTCCCTTCCATTCGTGCAAAAATATAACACGCACACACAAATGGTTGCGAGAAGCAGGCCCAGGTTCACCTCGAGCTGTAGCGCCAACTAAGTAAGTAAGTTATAACAGTGTGTGCGTGTCTGAGTCTTAGGTGCCACAATAATGTTACACTAGCCATTGAAAATAATTTTAATTGTGGGTGCCTGTGGTGTAGTGTTAGTCGTCGTCGCTTGTCACGCTGAAATTCACGGTTCAAGCTCAGAAGTCTCCGAAGCATTTATTTCTTAGGAAATCAAAATAAGTTGATCGGTTTCGGAAGTTAATATCAAGAACCTACTGCGATGGCATAATACTGGCAGTAGGATGGAGGCTTGGCTGAATAAATTGATCGCACAAACTAAAATACGAAACATCTGGAAAAAAACTTCTATGAATCATAAGCAAGTATAAAAACTTTCCATAATACGCAACGCTCCAATTATTCTGGACATCACCTATAGAGTAACATCTGAGTTTCCTATCACTACACCGATCTGCTTGTCTCTCGTTCTTGTCGTTCATATGCTCACGCTGTGTGTAAACATCAAAGGGTAATCATATCCCCTTTAGCATGTGTAGATTATAAAAAAAATTTAATATATGCAGAAAGTCAGAAGATTACAACTAGTTTAATTATTATTAATTGCTACAAAATGTAGCTATTGATCAAGTATAAATTATTCTTGAGTTCATCTCTGTACTTTTCACCTCCGAAGTTCTGTTTTATATTCGCTTTATTGAGTAAGTCTGATTGTAATAAGCCTTTTACATACATACGAGTTTTCTTTGTTAAATTAATTACAATGTGGTTCTAAAGAAAACTTATATTGTACAATACAATAAAATCACACTTACTCCTAAAAAAAAATATTCTAGTTCCAGTTTTTAAGTTGTTTCTATTTTTGATTCGTAGAACTATTGCTATGATAGATTCCTTAAAGTTATGTTAATTATTATGTAAATTATTATGTTAATAGCTGGCTTTATAATGATAATCGAAAAACAATTTAATTTGTGTCTAAAAATAGATTTTCTTAAATAAACAAAAATTGCCATAATGTATTTAAAACTAAGAAGAACAGTTAAGTTTATGTGAGTTAAATGCTTGTACAAAGGTTCATTATATGTGCATACATATGTATAAGAATATAGAAAGTAAGAAATGTTTTATGTATAAATCATACTTCAAGAAAAGAGTTTGGGTGGGTGACTCACCTATTAGTGTCTTCCAAGCCTGGACAAACACATTGATAAAAAAAACCACCTACGAGTTTATCTTCGTTTTTTTTTTTTTTTTTTTTTTTTTTTTTTTTTTTTGATAATGGGATTCCCCAGAAACAGTCAATTATATTTACAACTGGATATAATCACTAGACTTAAGTATTGACTTCTGATTTTTTTAAATAAATTCTGCAACCATGTAACGGAAGTCACACGAAGACAATGAGTCACATTTAAAACGAGACATGGTTATTTTATTTAAAAAAAAAAACTATGTACGTGTCGAGTCACTATAAGAAACACGAAGCACATGACTGAAATCACGTAGGTAGGAAGGTAGGAATTCAAATTCCTTCCAATCAGGTTTTATGGTAATAAGTAAGTTGGAATTCTAAAAAGAAACATTATAAGTATTTGTTACTGCTGCTTGAGCATAGAAAGAATAGTTTATGCTTCTACTGTCTTTGCGATGACGGAATTAAAGAATGTAAAATGTAAGATTAAAGGTCATAAAATAATGCATGATTACCGAGCTCAAGCATGGTTTTAAAAAGGCTAAGCTAAATATTAATTAAGATTGGATTTGAGCGTTGGGTTATTATTACTAATGAATTTACAAACGAGTATTTATTTACTTAAATGTAATGCAAATAGAAAAGGCACAGTGGTTTATCGTTTATGCACACCCAGAAAAAGTTTCACAAAAGAACCGAAATCCGCAAAATTTGGTAGCACTTTCGTGAAAAGAATCATTATTTAACATATCATTTATGTATACGCCGTGTTTGATGTGAAGACATCTTAGGTCTCGGTATGGGCAAATTTTTCGCCTTCGTTCGTCACGCGTAACCAAACTTAGTATTTGTGCGTTCTCTGTATATGATTCTCTTAGTATTAGTGCATTTTCTGTTTACCCGCTACCGCTATCATACACAAACGAATGTTTACACATCAAATTTCACGAGTACTTGGCAATCACGCCTCTTTGCACGCGTATATAAAAGTGTACCAAAAAAAGCCTATCGTCGCTTAACAAATTCATCAGGAAAATATTGCCAGCACATACATACATATTTATGACAGATAATGACATAATGATTGTTGACTAACTTGAGCAAAAAAAATTATTTTGAAGAATTAAGATGAAAACTCAGGGAATGCACATTATAAAAAAAATAGTTTCGATAAAAAAAATTATTATCTTAAATGAACAATTTATTGCCAATCGTCGGCAAAAGAATAAATAAGAGAGTGAAAAATAGTTTATGATTGTTTTTGTTTACGTTTGGATTTCTTCGGTTGTTAAAAGAATGAATGGTTTTACAGGAATTCATCGCAAATGTAGAAATTTGGATTTGGTATCACTGTTTCTATATCCGCTTAGTTAAGTGGGGATACTATCGCCGCTTATTTTATTTTTGTTGTATTTTACATGTAAATTTTCAAAATAACTGTATATACGAGTGCAAAAAACATGGCTATAATAAAGAACCTTTTGCTATGCTAAATACAGTTTTTAGGCAATTTTGTTGACATTTTCTCTTGGTTAGCCACTAAACCATTTTCCCATTCAAAAGGTGAGAAAAATGTCCACAGTCACTTTATGCTAGCTACAGAATAGATAACTGTTTTTGTTTTACAGATAAAATTCAACAAATATACCAGAGATCTAATTTTTCCAACAATTTTAACAATCAAAGAAATACTAACATTAGTAAAAATAACCTTAAAAAACAGGTAAAAATAACATTCCTCTATTAAATTAAGTAGCCGTCTGCTATCATATATAAACATTTCTAAAATTTAAATACCATCACGTTTGGCAGCACGGTATTTTATATTTCAGTGAAATAATTTTAATTTTACATTTTATTTGTAAAACTAGTCTTATTGTTTGTTTTTACCCTCAATACATGTATTTATTTTTAAATATAATTTACTAAGGTCGATTAATACCCCAAACAACAACCAAATACATTTTGTAGTTATTAAACATGATTTAAGACTCTCTTAAGCACCTTCTTGTTTTTTTATTGCTGGAATTATTAAATGTCAAAAGATCGTCATAATTTGGTTAATTTGCTTAAATTGACATCATTCAAGATTCAAAAATTATATGTTTTTGAATAGTCATTGAAATGATTCACTCTTCTCACATAATATAATTTATATATATTTTTTTTATAATTATTCATGGAGCCATTCATTATACAATAAATAAATTGAGTCAAAAACAGTCACCTTTTTTAAAAAGTCTTTTGACATTTACGTAAACACAAATATATTCGTATATACAATCAACCATACATATGTACATAATTGTTGCTAACTGAAATACCATAAACCAGAATATTTAACAAAAAAAAAAGGTAAATAACTCGATTCGCGTTTGTATCTTTTCTTTTGTTATTATTTGTTTATAAAAATAACCACACAACTGGAATATTAACGAACGGATATCTGTATAGTTACATACTGTAAACAGTTTAATGGTTGACGTGCGGCACTATGTTTATCCAACGACGAGTAGGTATAGAAGAATGGTAAATAAGTTTGACACAACAAGAGTGACGGCGGCGGCGGCGCGTACGTGCATTCGAAGTCAACGGCAATGGCCGATAAATGAGAACGAATCACCACAGTAGCGCAGTCATTTATAAAACTTAAAATTTTTTAATTTTGCACTTGTTTTATTTTTATATAGTGTAATATATAATTATTATTTTTTATTTTATAAGAAAGGCAACACAGTTATGACACACAAAAATAGACAAAATTCACTTCACACTTTTTAAACACTTACAAAATTAGTCAATTTTTGATATATTTAACGGTATAAATATGGCGGAGAGTACTCTTTAGGTGTTACCAACGCTGATTGCAAGATCCCGAAATCAAAAACAACGAGAGACAATTGAATATTAAATAACAACACAACTGTCTCGTCGAGCGACAAACCCGAGATCTTAGCTGATTGTAACAACATTTTTGATCCAAGTAAAAATATTAATCTCGCACTTAAGCAAAAGCTCACAATAGCACCTGATAAACTTCACTGGAAAATGACAAATTAAATTTATTATTAAATAAATACACTTTTAAGTCACGTGTTGGTTTTTTGTTTTTATTTTTTCCGTTTGTTGTTAGGTTAAGTGTATTTTGCAAACAAAATTATCACCGTTGAATCTGTGCGTCATTTGTTTATTTATTTTTACCATCGTTTTTAATTTAATTTTTTGTTTGCACTTGCTAGAGATTCGCAACTTTTGTTTATTTCAAATAGTAGCTATAAATGTACATATGTTTGTATGTGTGTTTGGGTAAAGAATGAAATCAAAGTACATTTCATTTCATAGTGTTGGGCATTTCGAATTGGACGGTAATAGATCAATCACATGTTTACGAATAACGGCATTCCAGAATAAGTTGTTTACCTCAAATGTGTACTTATGCATGGATTTTAAGTAGATATGTATGTATTATTCTCATACGGGGGGATTTGAATATGTACCTATAAATTGAAATTCGTTTTGATACTCACACAAAGATCAGATGAGCGTAAGTTAAAAGATCTGTCCTCGTATTAAAAGTCGACAAAATAAGTACGTGTATACATTTTCAATAACATTAAAAAAACATATGTCAAGTACGTATGTTTTTAATGACATTCATTAATTTTCAAAACAGATCCGTGTACTCGTAGTTTGTATTTTATAAACAAGGTTGTTCTTTTAACTCTTAAATGTTCTTCAACAAAATACTTTTTAGTATGCCAACAAAAATGAATGTACAACTTTTAATGACTCTAATTAAGAGACATCAGAGATATAAAAACCTGCATTATTATTATTTTTCGAGAATTGACGGAGTCTAGGGGTTCTTTCAAACAGTTTTCGTTGTATGTCAATAAATTAACATCACAATAGCTCAGATGCCATAATTTGAAGTCTATTTCATTTATTGTCCTTTTTTTTCATACATCGCGTCATAGTAATTAAAAAGAACGCAATCTGTCATAACGTGCATCTGTAGATGTATATTAATCCTGAGATAGAAGACGTCTTAAATGTACGGCATAATATTCGTAGATTAAGAAGAACTAAACCTCACGAACTTGTAATCTGACAATTATGAGAACCAGTATTTAAATTATAATACTTTCTCAAACGCAACTGAACGTTGAAACTAAAATGTGATTTTGGTGTAGTTAGAGTCCCACACGACTCTGGGTTTACAGTCGCATAGTGTTTTTCGAGATTTTCACCTTCACAATGGATTGAGACTGAGTCCACAGATGACTTATAAGAGATCAGAACTAATTTTTTTTTCTGATCAATCTGCCAAATAAACGAACATAATTAGCAAGTTTAAATTTGGATGTATTTTATCACTCTCTAATGAGTATATTTACAGAAGTTTCAAAAGGTTCACTTCATGCAGGAGGATACTCATAACAATTTAATTAATTAACTTCGAAATAAAATCAGTATCCATTTGCTGAAAGAAGAATCAATCAATTAAATGAAATATTATTTTATTCCGATCGCATTTGTTACTGAAACAAGTGCTTCCAACATACTTATATGTACATTAATGTACATAATAATATATGTACCTACATATTATATAGCAGCGCTAGCTACCAGGGCTTTTGGTCGATTAACTTAACTTTCTGCTACTTAATACCCTCGTATTCTCTTTTGTAAGCGTTGGATCTTTGGAAAATATTCTAAACAAACTGGTCTAACCTTTCATTGAAATGTGTTGTTTATCACGATTGTTTTCCAATATTCTAAGTTTAATTTGTATGACCTATCAGATTAAGTCAGATTAAATCTTTACGAATCCTAATATACTTATATGTAGATTGTAGACATTCAGAAACTTAGATGACATTTAGTCGACGGTCTCTGATTGGTCGAGAGCCTGAAAAATTGACAGAACATCTAGTCTACTTTCATTGAGGTCGGGACTGGATTTTTAGTCAACAAAATCTTGACTAAACGTCGAAAACAGTTGACTGATTGGTTTGGTTATTTTGCGTGGCTGTTGTTTGCTTATTACCAGGGTTCGGATTTTGTTGACCAAAAAAAGGCAAAAAAAGGCAAAATAATACCACAGAAAAAGGCAAAAAAATGCATTTAATAATAAAGGTTTTTTATGCATTATTATTAACATTGTAACCCAAAACATTTTGAAGTTCTATGGTATTTAACAATTGCCTGCGATTATCTCTCAGAAAAGCCTTAAATGCAATAAAAGACCTTACAAAACGAGCAGAGCCCAGTGGAGCCAAGATAAGAGATGTCATGTCCTTGACTTTAATATTTGAGTCAAATTTAGAGTTTGCAGCGCCATTTCGTAGATTTGCTGAAAAAACCGCGTACAATTTTTTCGTCCCATCTTCAGCTACTGGCCCTTTAGCTTGTTGTAATTTCTCCTCGAATCCGTTCAAAGTCTTAAACACCTCTTCTTCTAAATAATACGCAGTGCACTAAGATCAAGTGCTTAAATTAAAATACATATGTTACAACTACTAGGAGTCACCTGTAATTTGTAAACTTTTAAATATGCGGTCTTTCGGGTCGACAAAAAATCTTTTTCCAATTTTACACACAAACTTTTGCAATTAGCTTGAATCTTTACACGGGTCTTGGGGCATTTTCACTTTCAATGACGAGCAACAAAATATTTTGGGAGCAGCACGCATTTAGGCGCACACAATATTCAACAGACCAGCACTAAGTATAACCAGTATAATGTCACAGAATATGAATCTAGAATCTAGATGAAAAGGCTCACAGTTAAGAAAAAAATATTTCCCAGATGTCTAACGGTTTTTGTCGGATGAAACTGCTTCGAATGCCTGAGATTGCACTTAAGAAAAAGGAAATATGAGTAAAAAAAGGCAAAAAAAAGACAAAGTTACCAAAATCCGTTCCCTGCTTATTACAAAAATTAAAATCCAAGCAAATTATGAAGGGGTATTTTGATTTTTCTTATTTTTCATACAGTTCATATACTCTTGGATTATGTAGAACAATCGACGAACTCTGCAAGTCGTTCATAGCAAATAATGCAACTTGGCCTATGAAATAACTAATTTATATTCCAAACAATCAATTGTATCTATCTAAGTTACTTACTTAAAATTTCATCCTCTAAGTCGTCCATTAATATTTGTAAGTTTGTTTTTGTTCTTCTTTTCTTTAAAAAAATAAATGTGTTGTGCTGCAACCACAATTCTCCAAACAATTTCAGAGCGGAAATAGAAAGTAAATTACGTTTTTGACATTTGAACTGTCGACTAGATATCTTGTCATTGGGAGCCTTCAGAAACTTAGATTATTGCATATGCAATGAATGCCCCCATTTTCTTTGTATGAATGTAAATTGTCTTCTGTCACATTGCCAAAATGACTCCTTAAAGTCTACTCTACCGTATTTTTGGGAATCAGATAGAACGTCGCTCCCTTGTCAAAAATATGCAAGGTAATGCAATTGCGAAAAGTGGGCGAATTGATAACACTTGTACTTTCGTCTCCCAATTGGGTTTCTATACGAAATCTGACCTCTACTGGTCGAAGTTGATTGCCCAAAATTGGTCAGACATGAATAGCTCCAAATCACTTTCGAAGATGATTATACATAATTACAAGTAAATAGCTATATGTACATACAGAGTGACCTTTATTATATCCCTTCGATGCATATTAAATACATACATTAAATGTTAACGCGTATGCCAAAATTAAGTATGTATGTATAATGTTACATCCTAAGGGATACAGTATGAAATGCATGTATGTATGTACAATTAAAGAGCTAATGTCGCAACATAACCCAATGACCTTGCAAAGGACATTTCTGTACAAGACATAAAATACTGCTTAATTAGATGTGGCCGCCATGGAGGAAGACAACGATAACGAATAGGAGAAAGCAAGCGGGAGTGGCAGTATTTTTTGTTTGCCTGTATGTGTGAATTATGGGATTTCGGTATATGTAAGTATATATTATTTGACAGCTCTGCCCACGTGTTTATCGAATGAATTCAGATATACATACATACATATGTATAATCAACTGCCATCTCTGCCTTTCTGCTGTTTCGCAACGGGCTTACCTGTTTGTTTTTTTTATTTTTTTATTGATGGATAAGTATTTCTTTCGCAAAAAATAAACATTATTCAAAGTAAAAAAAAAAAAAAAAAATGGAATAGGTAAATAAAAATACAATTTTAAAGAAGACGATTGGTGACATTTCAACTGATGGATACGTCAAAATACCTACCTTTCATATTTAACCGAATGTGGAGCATGTCCATTAGTCTCCCAGTATGGTTCCATAACTTTCCGCTTGTTGAAGGAGTTTTTATATTTTTGTTTGGTAGTTTCTTGTTTTTAGTCCTTTTATTGTCGCCTTGTCGGTGATTTTTTGTATAACAGGTTGTTGTTGTGAAGTATCCTTAGACCATTTACTTTTAAGCTATTCCCAAAATGTGTTGAACACTTTCTTTTACATACAAAACGTGATTTAGAATGGTATTCTCCTGCTGCACGTTTTCTGATAGCACACCCAACAATTATCACTTGATTTTTGTATTAAATCGAACATAACAGAATTTTATATATTTGCTTTACACATGTTCTAAAACTGATTATGTAAATTCTTTATTGATATTATTTTAATTAAAATGTTTTAACGGCAAATCTTGGAAGATTTTTAGGTTTTATGCACAATTGAGGTGGAAATCTTTTTTTTATTAAATGCCAAACTCTTGGTTGCACGTTTGATATTATATTATTTATTTTAAATAACTCGCGAATCCACAGTAAGCGAGATGATTGCCGCTGACGAGTTGATGTCGTGACCGAGGGAGATAAATTTCAATTCTAACACAAATCTTTCCCCTATTTTTCGCCTTTTTCACTTTTGCCTAAGCAACTGAAAAGCACAAAAAAATACAACACTGCGATCAGCAATTGCTGTTGGAATTTTCCACTGAAGCAGTTATCAGTTGAATCTTTGATACTCAAAAATAGATTCCTAAAGATACTTTTTCGTTCACAACGCGCGATGTGAAAAAATTTCATTAAATTTTTACTCCAATACGATGAAGATATTTCACGCAGTCAAATGAAAATCGGGAAATAAAATGTTTCTCAGGCAGACGAGTATAATGCAAAAGTTAATAGGACTTCGCGCTCCAAAAAGAAGGAAAATAATTATTAAAAAAAAGTAAAAAAAAAAAATTTCACACGACTTCTACACGAAAAAACGAGACCGCACTGCAAACACTCTTTAACTTGACCGTTTTCTGTTGAAGACTGAATTGAAAGAAATTTCTAAAATTAACACGAGACGGCTTTTATACTGGACGAGCAGAAAAAGAAACAAAACAGAAGAAAGAAAACGAATAAAAAAAAAGAAAAAATGTTTAATATGATAGGTCCCCTGTTTAATGTGGCAGCCAGTTGTTGTAGATACACTGAACTTACACACCACACCACACTACACTACAGTATGCACAAAAAACAAGTCCCACTGTACGGATAGATATGTATAGATAGACAGAGTCATATAAATGTATGTACTTCAATCATGATGTGTAATCAGATGTTAATAGACGGCATGATAATGTCCGTGAATGTGTGCGGAGTTTCAAACAAATATACTCGTGCACGTATGTGGATTAGATATTTACTCCATTTTACTTAATTTTTTTAGTAAGTTATAATCTATATATTGTTTTTATAATAATTATGTATTTCGAAAAGTTTAACACCAGCGCTAATTATTTATTTAATCCGATGTTTTGCCGTCTCGTCTGTTCGCAAACAGCGTCGTTTCATTTGTTTTATTAAATGAATTTAAAACAAAAGAAAAACAAAAACAAAAAAAAATTCAGTTGCGGAGATTAATAATTTGTTAGCCCACTTGTAGCTGAATAAATACGCTACTAAGTGGTATTGCCTCAGTGTCTTTTAAAATACACATTAGACGAGGAATGTGTTAGCCAAAGTGTATGTACATACATATGTAAGTACGTATGGTATTTTGAATGTGGTTATGTCAACAGATACATTTTGCTTTGGCCAAAGCTCTCAATGAATTTTTTGTTGACAGTGGCGTACATAAGGTGTTTTTTTTTCTACTTTAATTTTGGGGCTGGCCGATATTGTATTTTTTCTTTTCAATATAATTTGACGTACAAGTAAGCCATTAATATGTAACGTGTCCATAAATGAAAGTTAAGAAAATGTTTATAAGACATATAAAATGGTTTCGTGAATTGCTGAAACGGGGATCACTGTGGCTGCACTTTATCATATTCATTTCCACTGAAACGATATTCATTGACTGCTTTGGCATTTTAATTTTACTAAAACAGACCTGACAAACTACTGTAATGCTGTAAGTTCGAAAAACTTCATATTTTATCATAACTAGCTATTGTATCATATTTAATATAAGCCTCTTCAATATAAATGTGCCTAAGAATATGCAATTTCATGTTAAAATTCAAATATGTAATACCAACAATTTGAAAGTTGGGCGTGTCATATAAGCAGATTCGACAAAGACTAGAAATTATTTTAAAATGTTACCTGATTAAATTTTATGAATCCGGTTTCAAAAATATACTAAATACTATGTTTTCATTTTCACAATATTTTTTCTTTCGTAATATACCTTACATCTCGTATTTAAGCTCAAAATGTAGCCCTAGCTACGTACGCAGAATCACTTTAGATGCTATGTTATCTTCGAGTAATTTATTTCATTAAAAAATAAAAAAGTGGGCCGTTAAGGGCTAAACATGAATCTGCTCAGAAGATCATATTATGTACAAATATATTATTTCTCTTGCGGCTGTCACACGTAACCAGTCTTAACAAATCAGGTGTCAAAAGAAAGAGAACTTCCTGGAGCAGTGACGATTCGTACTTTCACTTTATGCATTTTAAAAAAAATTATTAAACTGATAAAGTCAAATATTCTACCCAAAATGAACTCCCGAAAGAATAAACACTTCCCGTATTCAGTTTACAGAGGGAAATCATATGGGAAGTGTTAGTTGCTTTAAAAGTTATTTCGTTTTGGTTAGTATGTATATGTATTTGCTATTTGCGGATCATAGGGAAATGATTATTTTTTACGAGTTCATTTTGGTTGATATATTTGCTATTGATGCAAGTGGTAGTGGACAAATGGTTTCCATATGATCCGACTTGTATACTACTATAGTTTTAAGCTGTGGCCAATGTTTGAACTTTATGCCGATTAACTTTCCGGTACGAGGATAATCGAACATACATAAATGTGTACATATTTCATTATTCATCGGAACTTAATCGTTTAACTGTACGCGCATACAACAGAGGTGCTTTTAACTTAGCTTACTGTTTTTTATATTAGTACTTGAAGCTCCCAACTGGTGAACAAGCGACAAGATATATACTCATACATAGCATAACCCTAATTCCTTTTTATTACCCGAATTACTTTTCTTTAACTTATTACAAATACATACAGACATATTTACTACACGTCGAGAACTTGACCGAGCGCCCATGACCGTTGATATGGAATGTGATCTTAATACAATCCACCAACTTCACTCAGTCGACCTGCATGTGTAGAAATTCGCCACTCAGTACAGTAGGGGCGTGAAATGAAGACCACTGTTGGTTAACAATAGACTTCCTCCCAATTGATGGAGTCTTTATTTTCATAACTGTAAAAGTAAGCATTAATGAGTTTGTTAATAAGTTTTACAAAGTAAATATAGGAAAACATGAGAAATCACTTATTGCGATGAGATCAGTAAAATGTGAATCCTTTCAAAGATTTTTTTCGATCTGTTTATTGATCTTCGGATTCAAACGGGAAACATCGTGTTAATTGCTGTTTTGTGCCGTTAATGCAAATAATTTCTTAAAAATTACAACTGCAGACATTTCTCACATAGCTTCTTAGATATACGAGTATCTATTACTATTTAATTTCTTATTATGCAAAGAGCAGTGAATTGCCATCCTAATAACTATTTTTTTCATTCTGACACACGTATGCCAAAAGCATATTAGCACAGTAGCTTAAGCATACTTTTGTTTGAAAAACACATTCGTAGATAAGAACAAGGGAAGTAGCAACTAACATTATTTCTTACAACTAAGCATAATTAGCCGTGAAACTCAGAGTTCCAATGTAAGATAAGAACGCCGTGGAAAGGTAATCGAAGTGCTCTCTCGCTTGTACTACAAAAAAGCCAGTTGGGAACAAGTTTACTTAACGTAATTATTTATCAACTAAACTTCCTTTCGGCAGAATTCTAGAGCAGACGTCAACTAAATTATACAAAAAATAAGAAAAGAAAAAACAAGTATACGCCACCGTGTCCAATATTTTCCCATATTTTTTAATCTACATATTTGCAGAATTCGCTGCGATAATATTACGTTCATTGTTTGTATATGTCTTACTTAAATATATCTGAATGTATCTATATATGTACATTGTACATATTTGAATCTACTTAAGTCGTAAATACTAATTTACACATGGTGGAAACGAAATGGTTTTTTTTTTGTTTTCAAAAGATTTTTTGATAATTGCCCTTAGGGCCCTTTTATTATAAATTGTTAACAAAAGTGGTCTGTTGTGTTGGCCTTTATTAATTTATCTCAGTGACGAGCTGAACACCGTGGTGTAGTGGTAAGTGCAATGGACTACTACGCAATGCTGCCCGGGTTCAATTCCAGCAAACACCGACTTTTTTTTTCACGGTGCCACTTCTTTAGAATGTCTGACAAGCATTCAAAGAGTACCATTTGTCACGAGGAGCTTCTCAACTCGGCGTTTGGAGGCGGCAAAGAACTGTAGGTTCCTGCCATTCGTGCAAAAATATAACACGCACACACAAATGATAGGGAGAAGCAGGCTCTGGTTCACCCCGAACTGTAGCGCCACGGCCACCTACAGAAAGAAGAAGAAGCGACGTGCTGAAGCTCTTTATAAGCCTAAGTACTCTTTTGGGTTCCATGCTCCATATCTCCTCTGAGGTCAGAAATACTCTTTGCACATAGCGGGGCATTTACGGAATATGTCTTCGTTCATCTCCTTATTATTATATTATTGTATAAGTTGCTTATTCCAGGGCCATTGCAGCGTCTTTATTCTCAAATGCTTCAAGTTCTTCTTGTATCCTAACTAAACATAACATTTGGTGAAATTATTTTTCTTATGTAAATTCCCACAAAGAAAACATTTTTCGAAATCAGAGGACTAAATGGAAACGCTCAGTGAAATACTAGCTCAACAACGCATATTACCTAAGATGTATAACGGTTGAAATCTGGAAATGTTCTCCCTAATAAAAATAATATTTTTGCGAGAAATAAAGTAAATAAAATGTACCATTCCATTATGTATTCAGTACCGTCGCAACGGTCAGTATTATTTTATTGTCGAATGTACTACTGGCATAATAGCGAGCAGAGAAGAAGAGCAGTGAATTTTAATATTGAACAAATATTTGAAAAATCCATAAATACCATTGTGTAAAATTGTAAAGAAACTGGGTGGCCGTGGCGTAGTGGTAGTCGTCGTCGCTTGTCATGCGAAAGGTTCACGGTTCGAATCCAGATGTCTTAAAAGAGAAGAATCAAAGCAGAAAGAAGCAATACGTCGATCTCGACAACTTAACGAACATTTTATTAATGTTGTATCAAATGATGCCAATCCCCATAATTGCCCAAAACTTCACCCCATTGAAAGATTTCGGGCTCTACTGAAAGCTAAGTTAAAGACAAAGTAAAATAGAACACATTTTTCAAAAAAAAAAAAAAATGGAGACAAGTAGCCAAAACCTTAACCGAGGATGATGTTCAAACCTTAATGAGAGGTGTTAAAAGCAAAGTTCGTTCGTTTTGGCATTTTATAGTTTTATATCATAAAATCAATCATGTATCTAATAAATAAGAAAAAACAATAAAATTTCTATGCGTTTTCACTTAAAAAAAAAAAACCTATTTTCTTTTCCAAATTTCAAGCATTACACACTATTCTTATTCCTATACAAATACCTAACACAAATTCACGCTGCATCGAGTCCATATTTTCTACTAAAAAAGTTAAAAGAATCTTGTAAATATACGAGTATGTATGTACTCACCTTCATTTAATATTGGTAATTGTTAAAACATGTACAGCAAATAAAGCGTATAACGTCAGCTAATTTTAAAAAAGATCAAAACTTTATCCTCTACGGTCGATATTTTTCAGCTATTATTGTATTGCCTTTATTTAACTAAGAGAAATAGGATTAGGAGATATTTTTAAGTAACAACAAAATAGAAATTTAATACACAAAAAAATAAAAGAAATCTCTATAATGAGATAACCCTAAGTTAACAAAGTCATTAATAAAAATTCATTCTCAAATTACACGTAAGCATTAGCCAATCTTGACAACGAAAAATTTATTTATTGTTAATGCTAACAATTCCAATTTTATTACCCGAAACTAATTGTTGCTGGAACGATTATTTACTGTCTGAACTAATCCAGCGCTACGAAGCTTGCGTCAACGTATCACATGTTCTACAGCAGATCAACAGAACAATCCAAAGGCAAATACCGTACATAGTAAATTAACTTTCAGACATGCACATGGTTTATCTGTCACCAGACATGACACCAACTAAAATAAATTGTAGAAAAGTTAGAATTTGGAAGTTCTGATGTAATGACCCTCGTAAAAGATACTTAAACTTTTGTGAGTTGGATCTGATAGGTGGCTTCCCCCGAAACCTCAACCGCAATTTCGTTTACACAATTAATTACGTAGACCTGCATGCAATGCAAAAGATCGAATTTCATGAATTTGAATTAAATAAAACTGGCAAAGTCTAGTGCCCAAACCATATTCGTAGTTGATTGAACGTCGCGAAAGCAGGTGTATGAGATTTCTCCAACAATATGGATACAATAAAATGTAGTTCGGTGGTAAGCAATACGAAGAAGCAGGAAAATCGAGTGAGCATTCATCGAGAGATATCGTTTGTAAATACAACTTATGAGCCGTATAGACGATGGTCGACTGTATTTAAAATTGGAAAGGATAGTTCGGAGGCTAAGGATTCGCTGGAAGACGGACGTCATCAAGAACTTTCGGTGGCATCAACAAGCTCAACATTGCCTAAGATGGTGGAAAAGGTAGAAATTGTTACGACTGCGAATGGAACTCAAATCTTGAAGCAAACAGTAGAGTTCACGAGGCCTTTTTCAATAAAATAATGCAATCGAAGTTACAACTTAACGAAAAATAAAATTATTCAGTTTTTATTTGTTTTGTTTCGAGTAGCATAAAAACAAAATAAAATGCATAATTGAAAATGTTTCCCGTGTATGCTTATGAAGTTGTTATCTTTGTTCTTATCATCGTTTTATAGATTTTGTATAAATGATTATTATTTGCTTTTCAATACGTCTAATGTGTACGTATTGAGGTTCCTTCTGTTGTGTACTTATTCATTAGGGTCATCCAGTAGACTTTATTCTGGAAATGTTCTCTGAGTGATTTCATATTGTCATTGTAATTCGTTTCTATGAGCCTTTTGGAAAATAAAGAAGATTACTTTGTGTTTTAAATTACGTGCGGATTATTTATTCTTTTGTTAATTAATCTCTTAATACAATAATAATGAGTTACAGACATAGTCTGCACTTATTTACATACATAGTTGAAAATAATATTCGCGTACTCGCCTTTATAGTATCTTCTTACTATATAGATTACATGAGGTTATTGTCAAAGACAGTGGAATTAATCCGTTTTTGTCGGGGAGCGTTTTGAATGATAATAAAATAAATATACGGTGTCAGCAGTCCTATGCAGAACCAAGCCTAGCTTCTCGCAACCATTTGTGTGTACGTGTTATTTTTTCCACGAAATTCAAGGGACAGTCTTTTGCCGACAGTCTTTTGTCGACTCCGAACGGCGAGTTGAGAAGCTTTTCATGACAAATGATACTCTTTGATTGCTTGTCAGACATTCGAAATAGGTGGCACCGTGAAAAAAACTTTTAGGTGTTTTAGCTGGGATTGAACCCGGGCAGCATTCGTAGTAGTCCAACGTACTAACCACCACGGAATGATGTAAATAATTATAATGTTTTAAAGTTGTTCCAAGTTTACCTTAGATTCGTTATTACATCTTCGTTTTTGAAGTGAATATTTCTGTAGCGACGTATTCGTTTTTATAAATGTAGCATTACGATAATTGTGTTTCGATAAAGATGAAATGATTCGATACAGGGGAAACGTGTATACAGAAAACATCAGCTGTCTGTCTGTCTGTCTGTCTGTCTGTCTACCTTTTCACGTCTAAACCGCTGAACCAATTGTAATGTAATTTGGCAAAAAGTTAGTCTGGCACCTGGGGAAGGACATATGCCAAAAAAAACTGCCCGCTAGGTGGCGCTGGAGTCAAGTTATTTACAACTTCTATATTAATCGACCAAAATGAATATCAGCTGTATTATAATGATATACAACACATTTAGTAAATTTTATTACACATTGTACTAGACAACTTTCTTCTTCTCTTACACATTACACATACAACTGCTTTGGATTGCATAACTATTCACTTCTCCCGTGAGCTTATGTGGATGAGGCTCACACATATTTTTTTTTATTAAGTCTAAGTACATACTATGGTGTATGATATACTTGCATAATCGTGGAAAAATATACAGTCCCAAGAATATAGAACGACGAGCCCGTAAATCACATACATACATCATCATAATCAGAACAATATATACATATACATGTATATATTATTTAAATGTTCCGACCCGCCAGTTGCGAAGGGCACCGCGACCTAAAAGATCTATTATACCGCAAAGTCAGTTTAGGGAACCAGAAGAGGCTCAACTCTTTTGATGATGTTGAGGTTTAAGGAGATCTCTGTGGAAATGTTGTCTCCTGAGGGCACAGAGTGCCATGCAGTCACATAAAATATGTTCCGCAGTTTCGTCGTCTTCCATGCAGATGGTTCTATTCTATTTTGATTAGATGATATCGAAGATGGCAATGGCCCGATAGAAATTCCACTAATCTCTTCAATCATTTCTACTATAGGTTTTTTATGCATTATTTTGGAAGGGTTTAATGGCTCTTTTAGCCTGACGAAGACTCTGGGTATTTTCCCAATAGGAAACACACATGTTGTTTTCCCAACTTTTGATTTTTCAGTTTATAGCTGAATTTGGAATGTTACAAAACGGCACAGGGCCGATGAAATATTCAGCGGTCTTGGAGAGTATTGAAGCAGTTCAGGACAGATTTGGAGTCAATCAAGTTTGAGCCTTGTGCTTTTATAGCAGGTTGACTATTCGTGAGTATTTGGATGAGGACACCTTTTATTCCCGATTCGAGGATGACGTTGGCGTACACTTGAATGGCATGAATTACAGCTTGGAGTACACTGGGATTTTGTCCCATTGGTATTGATATTCTACTATCTAGTGTTTGGTCCAAATATACCAGCACCCAGCCCGGTGTCCATCTTCGATCCATCCGTATACCACTTGTTACCTTTTAGGTCTGAGGGAGGATTTTTATAGTTCCATGCTCACGGCTTGGGATCACTGTATTGAGCCTCCTGCCGAAGCATAAAGTTTAAGGTAAACGGTCATTTACCGCGAAGATCATGTCGCGCTCTGGGATTTCAGAGAGAAGATTTACTTGATCTGTGTGATCTATGAATGTAGTTTATTAACAATATAGTATATACAGTGAAATCTCTCTCAAGTGGACCCCTGGCTGTCCGGAGTCCACTAATGATAGCTGTCAGTTTACAAGAATGCATTTTCTATGGAAAATTAGAAATTGGTTCCTTAAAATGGTGTCCGCTAGTACAAGTTGTCTGCTCTATAGCGTGACCACTTATAATGAGAGATTTCACTGTATATATATATGTTCATAAATCGTAATGTAACGCTTTTATCTGTCAAACATCGACCCAGATAAACTTTAAAACTAATTCGTACATTTGTTACTTAACCCCCTGTGCAGAGTATAGACCGATTTTTAAGTTAATACACATATATATACATAGTATTATTTAAATTAATTCAAAAATAAAAACATTCTTACAATACAATCCAAATTAATTTTGTGGTAGCTTACAAAAAACCTTGGGGTGCGATCGCAAGAATTTTGTGCGTTGTCTTTGATAGATGGCGCTACTTAAAATGATTTGTTGCTTTAATTGCTATTGATTATGATTTGGAATCATTGCGATTCATATGTTGTTATGATATCAATATAATGTATGTATGTAAGTAACACGATCTTTTTAATACACGGGCGAGGCAGCGGTGACAATGTGACAAAACACTTACGAAAAATATCTTCATCGAAATGACAAATGATGTTGTACATACTTTTTGGTTGTATCCCTCCCTATAAAAGAAATGAGAATTTAATACATAGTACAATGTAGTTGCGAATACCTCCCATCATATACCTATGAAGGCAACAATGGACTTGGAAATCAGTTTCGAAGTATGTTCTCATTTGATTGAGTACCGAGTATCATCTCATTACTATATACTAAATATTTAATTTTTGGAAACATAACGCAAACTAGCTATTCTCAAAAATGGGTGAAATCATTCATTTCAATAAATGTTTAAAATTATCAATTCAGGCTTTGGGAAGAAAAGACATGACGAATATGAATGTAAATATATTCAAAGAATATGATTACATTTTAGGTAAAGAGCATGAATGAGAGCTTAAGCAAAAGATACTTTTTACCATTTCGGGAATTCTTTGGCCGAAAGTGGTTCGCCGAAGTAGTGTTACAGTAACCGGTGGATTCGTTCATGTATAAGTATACATCAACGTTGCCAGATTTTTTTTCGGGCAAAGCGGGATTTTGAAACATTTTTATTAAAAAAGCGGGATTCTTACGTCGAAAGCGGGACATAAAAAACATAAATGGTCTAGTCAGTAGTTTTTTAGTACTTTTCCTTTTATTTGAGATTCAAATTCAGTTTAAAATCATGATAGACATAGAACAATTTGATTAATGAAAATACGTTGCTTTACTATTAATAATAACTGTCTGTAAGTTTAAGAGGAATACAAATAAGTAATATTTACTTATTTGTATTTCTCTGAAGACTTAATTTCTTTTAAAGTTTCCTTTTTATCTTTAATATGGTTGAAGAACTCTGCACAGAATAATTCCAGATTGAACTGGATGAGTAATTCAGCTTCTTTCATTAAATTTAGGGAACATTTATTTCTGGCATCAAATCATTTAAAAAAAAACGCGTTCGTTTAAACATATTCTTGGAATCATTTTTTGGAAACTGTTGCTTGTTATTTGCCATTGTGGCATTATGCTAGAAACTCTTCAAACATTGTGAATATACCTAATTTTCGTACCACTGCTTACTGTAATTTTTATTCTGTTTTCTGTTTTCGTTTATTTAATTTACTCCCAGAACATATCAGATCCGCTCAAACAATCGTTATTTTCTTAAAGCGCGTAAAAAATTGGTTACTTCTTTGCGACTATGTTAGATTGAACTCTCTCACTTCAAATATTCTGATCTAGTAATTAGGTTTATTTTTTATTTTTATTTTTTTTTCTTGTAGTATTCTTAAGTCGAATCACATCTTGTTCATCTTAATTTATCAGTTTTCTTTGCGTTAGCATATTCTCCTTTCTCTTTAAATTGTATTTTTATTTTTGTTTTATTATTTTTGTAAGTACCCCACTATGTTCTATATTATTGTTTCTGTCTAAAGAAGTGACATTCAACTCATTTTAACTTTAATTTGTATAAAATACAGAATGTCACCATAATTCTCTTTTAATTGCTTACTTAAACATAGAATAGTGCGTATAAGTTTATGTGCGCAGAGTGTTTCTACTCATTTTTCGATATATTATGAGGGTGATTTATTGAATGAATGCTGGCTGAATGAAGTTTAAAAATGTTTGAAAGAGAGGAATGAACAAATTGATTGAAAACGGTTTTGCCTGTCCCGCGCGAGACATTTAATATTGGGCTAAAAATCGGGATGTCCCGCTAAAATCGGGACGTCTGGCAACGCTGATACATACCCATGTATGTATGTATGTACATATATGCTCAAGCTCAATAAATAATGAATACAAGAAGATTTTCAACAGGATTTCAAGTGTTGAAGTTTTTTTTGCGATTGGTTGGTCGTAAGCTATTAACATATCTGTAAGGTTCTAGTGCGATTATTCGTAGAAAAACATGTGAGCTAAATAGGGTAAAATACTAATATTTAACTTAGATAAAACCAGCTGGATAAATGGGCACCGTTACTCCCCTGAATGTTCCAAAGTATTGAACGCCAATGCGAATGTTTCCTCCACAGAGTTAAGCTTTATTGGGAACTTTTTGCTAGAAAGAGCTTTTGACTTTGTCATCGCCATCGGCATTCGACAAACCGGCAATTCGTATTCATAAGTACACACAAGTCAATATTTTATTCGCCGCTTAGTGGCCGGATACCGACGAGATACTTTTGTATATTTTTGTATCTCGTGGCTATGGCTGTGCCGTTGTGTGCACATGAAAGCCCTCGTTTTCTGGGTGGGGTGGGAGACACGTGAACGTGACCAGCTTTTTTCTTGCTAGAGTGTGTTGATTTTTTTTTTGCTCTTCGCTCTCCCATGTCTTTCCGTTGCTTATTATGTATTACTTGTTTTGTAGCATTCGTTTCTTTATCTTCCGTTCGGCCATTATCGGATTCCACGATGGCAAGTATGTATGCATGCATGACAATGATGAACGAATAAGTATTTATTCATTTCCAGTGACGTAATGTCTCACGCGATTCCAGCGTGGTAAAGTGTTGCCAGTTGAGGGGGTCACGTGTTGTTGTGAATGTTGGAAATCTTCGGGTCGTGTCGCACACACGCGGATACGCTTTGTATCCGAAAAAATACTCCCGCGTGTATGTATGTATGAATATGTACTACATAGGTTAGAGTCGGCCGGTCGGTTGGTCGGTCGGGTTGGATTTGAATTATAATTTGGTAAATATTCACTTAATTACCCAAATGCGTTAAGGATGAGAATTTCGGCAGGATGAGATCCGTTTCATTGACCAATCACGGCCCTCGTGTCGTTCTTGATATTTGTGACAGGCGGTGGTACGAATTGGGAGGTCGTTCGTTCGTTTGTTTCTCATGAATATATGTATGTAAATCGCACGTTGGATAGGTTGAGTTCACATCATCGTCGTCGTATGAACTGAGCATTGAAGCTTTGGTATGGTTTGGTTATTTCGAGATTCTAATAAAAGAAAACAAAAATATTAATCACAGAAAATGTTTGCATGCAAGGGGGTTTAATAAATTATTCGGCTGACGTCAGGCGTTTTGTTTAAAATTAGAAAATTTTATTTTCAAAATCTAAGAGGAACGCCTAACACAAATGTGTGTCGTGTAGGTGTTTCTGGTGGGTTGGGGTAGGGGCCAGTGTTGGCAACATGACGAACATATTCACATACCTCTTGTTTTCATTTCAGCTAGCGAACACGTTTGACTCGCGTGCAAAGATGGATGGGGATTGCAGTCGAATTCATTGATTTCGTTGTTTTTTTTGATTTCAGTAAATTTTGAAACATATTCATTGCGCTTTTGTTGAGGAGTGCAATTCATTTGGTTTAATGTACCTACGTAAAAAAGTGCGCCGCACCCTGTTGCATGTGACTCATATACTTATGTATGTATGTACGCATGTATTGTGTGTGTATATGTAAACACATCAGATACTCATTCATGCGCAATACATATCCATACTTCATATTATGACGGAACATAGTGAGTCGTTCGGTTCTCGTCATTGAACTTTTAGTGCGAGTAAGGGTCCAAAAAAATAATGACCTACATATACTTACATGCATATGTTTTTTGTTTTTGTTTTCCTTTGTTTGAATGTAAAGTAATGGTGGGTAAAATTGATGACGTCAATCATAATTTGCTTTCAGATTTTTCAATTACATTTACGATTATTGGCCTGAAATAGCCCCATGGATAAGTATTATCAACGTAACTTTAAATAACCTAACGTCGTGGGACGGAATTCATAGCTGCTTCAACTTTGTACTTAATCTCTGCGTGCAAATTACATATGTACATCCAAAGGTACTTTACTATTGCAAATTTGGTATTGCGGCAATAATGTACGATCATCTTTCTACTTAAAGATAAAAATAATATTTCAAGGTTATAAAATCAATAAAGAGGTAAAGACGATACCCCTCTCTGCGAAAACCTGTTGAATATTTCATTCAGATCTTCTGAAATAGAAGTGAAACTTCTTAGCTGTAATTAACAAAGGAAGAAGAGTCTATGAGGAGAGGGAGATATCATGTTTCCAGATACACTGATAGTATTTTCGGTATGAGGCTAAAGAGCCACCTTAACTTCGGTATTTTAAACTTTCTTTTTAAAATTATTTTCCTCTTTAAGTGGCGCTACAGTTCACCACCTCTTTCGAATGTCTGACAAGCATCAAAGAGTATCATTTGTCACGATTGAGCTTCTCAACTCGCCGTTCGGAGTCGGCAAAAAACTGTAGGTCCCTTCCATTCGTGCAAAAATATAACACGCACACACAAATGGTTGCGAGAAGCAGGCCGACTAAATAAGTAAGTAAGCTATTTAGCTATACCGTGCGTACTAGTGTTAGCCGAGAAATAAAATATCAGTACGGATCTAGTACTATTACTTTAGGTGTAACAGAATACTTAAAGTGGTAGCTAAGTCATATGAGTGGTGTGTTAGAGATCGTTGAGTTCAATACGAAATAAGGATTATTTCTTGTATTAACAATAACTTAAGTATAAAGATAATATAGTTCATACTAGAGTGAATCTCATAATAATAACAGAGAGTCAATTAAAATTGTCTAGTGAATGCCAGCATGTCACAAAAACGAAGCCATGTCAGCACTTTCTCACAGGGCAAATAAGTGTCGCCAAACATAGCCATAAAGTGTGTTTGGTAACTTTTATTAACACAAATGGGACATCTGTCATCTTCTTATTTAACTATTGAATATTTTCACGAAAAACTATTTTTCTTTTATTTTGTTAACAAGAAGTGATTGACATTTCACAAATTGTCAGATTGGTGTTCGATAGATGTCCCTCGATGACTCCATGAAATAGATATAGCACCATTTCGCAAGAGGGGAAGTTTTTTGACACTCTTTGGCTCTCTCTTCTCTTGATTTTTGACAGTTGGATGTACATTTACGTAAATTAACAGGTTGCCAAACAGACCTATAATGCGCACCTTGGTGTAGTGGTAAGTGCATTGGACTACTACGAAATGCCGCATCCCAGCAAACACCTAAAAGTTTTTTCACGGTGCCACTTATTTCGAATGTCTGACAAGCAATGAAAGAGTATCATTTGTCAATGAGCTTCTCAATTCGCCGTTCGGAATCGGCAAAAAAACTGTAGGTCCCATTCGTGCAAATATATAACACGCACACGCATATATGTAGTTGCGAGTAGTAGGCCCTGGCCCCTGGTTCACCCCGAACTGTAGCGTCATCTAAAGAAGAACATAATCTGTTCTGGGTTTTGGCAAAAAATGGGTTGTTCAAACCCAGCCAAATCCAAAAAAAAAATTACCTTTTATTTGAGAATGAATTACAGATTCTAATATTCGGACAAAAAATATGATTTCAAAATCAGCACAGTTGGGAACTTTCAGCTAATCTCGTCGGCAATGATAGCGAATGCTTATTTGGCGATTTCCACTCTGTAGTACCATTCAAGTTTGAGCTATAACAATTCTTCGCATCAGGGCTCAAAAGTTTTCTATTTTAAACTTAATATCTTTAAGATTGTGTTTCTGCAGCCAAAGTTTCTAAATCTGCTCTGCGCAGTAATCTGACCTTCACGTTCACATTAAAGAGCATAGACTTTAGATTTTTTGTTTGTTTTACTTTTTGTTTGCTACAAAATCAATTCTGTTGATATTCTCGTACAGCTCATTTAAACGAATAGAAATGGTACCGAATTTCCTCCATGAAAAAAGAAGAATTACTCAATTCCACTGAAGTCTTTCGTCAGCATTATTTTAAAAATAATTCTCACAATCTAAATGAACTGCCACTCTAAACTTTATAAACAAAGAAAACTTCAAGAATCCCACAATAAACGAATAAAGCCCATATCTTTGTAGATTTCAGTCAATTTGCGAAATTCAATGACGACGATGGCGGAGTACCCAATGGCTGCCACCGAACACTCAAATGTCCAGACTTAGAATAGAAATCATATTGGCAAGCAATAAAACTCCAAATTTCGATTATGAGCTGGTTTTTCTGGCTGAGATTATTATAGCGTGGTTATATAGTATTACCGTCAGATATGGCTTTTTAGATTTTTCAGTATTTTATTTCTCAACCTCTACCCACGTGTATAGCGACACGATTAGGTAGATATGTACTAATATGTATATGTAAGATACCCCCTGTTGGTTATCACGCTCATAGCAATGTGTACCGGCATTTGATAAAGTCAAAGTCGTTCAAGAAAGGAAAAAAAAATCAAAACCAACAACATTACTGATAAGCAGTCCGAATGCAAAGCATGTGAGCCGGTCACATGACACCGATACGACAAGACAAAGGCTATTCACCAAACCGATTCAATCGACACAAAAGTATGGCGAAAACATGGCAGATATCGAAATCTAAACTCAAAAGAAAAACGAATAGCGATTAGCGTGAACGTGAAACCATTTTAAAAATGTTAATTAGTCATGGAATTAATAACAATGAATTAGTTTATTGGTTTCGATTGTATGCTACAGATGTGATAAACACGCACACAATCAGTATAAATACGCACTTAGTTATCACTTCCTACGCACTTGTCAGATGATATACATACATATGTATATTTGAGTCTGGTCTAGTTGATGGGTATTGGATGACTTATAGAATTACATAAGTACGAGTATGTATCATAGTGACTGTGACTATGGGTAAACATTGAGACATTTTGGGATTCTGGATGGCTCATTCCTAGTGAGATATAGTTTTATGCTACCACAATCATTTGTTTACTTATATCAGTTGCTGTTTTCTTTCAGAAGTTCGTTAGCATTATACTTATAACATTTAAGTTGCATTGGTGTAAGTGTATGTGTGTGTAGAAAAACACGACTGCTCAAGTGGCAGTGGTGTCAAAGTCGAGGTTAAATCGATAGCAAAATACAGAGAATTATTGTCGAGTCAATCTGCTTATGACACAAACAAGTTGGGCGTCCACATACATAGTTAATTAATTTAAGTATAAATAATCCGCCCTCAGAAATGGTTACACATAGCTCTATTTCCATTATGGTAATTGTAAAAAAAATAATTTCGATAACATTAGCATATTGTCAAAGTAATTGAGTTGTCAATAATATTGGTATCAGATTGTGATCGTTCTCATTAAGTACGAGTATCCACTTGTTATTCAGCAATGCAACCCTTTGAGGTTGAAGAGGTTTTGACGAAGTTGATTTTCAGACTATAATTCAATACGCAACTCCCAATATTTTGTTTCTTGGCGATAGAAGAGTAACCATCTGCGTTTCTAATGACAAACTTCACGCTCTATATGGGACGGAACGTAACGGACGGAAAAGAATTTTTGTTGGAAAGACTCAGATAGTTTCTGCTACGTGTACATGTGTTCGGTTATAATTTCTAGTATTTTTAAGTGAAACTCTCCAAGTGGAGTTCAATATTGCATTATGAGGCTCAAGCAAGTCACAGGCACACAATTTAGATTTTGTAGGTAATGTTGTGACCCTTATCGAAAATTGATGGAAAGCGAATGTAGTCGATTTGTGAGGTGCTAATGTAAGTGCTTATTCAGGGTGCTGCTAATGCTCCTTAATTGCGGGCAAGCAATGCTTAAGCTAGTCGCTAGTGCATTGATAATAATTGTATCATTTATGCAAATACGTATACAGAGAGACTTTTGTAACTTATTAACGACTTTTGTCGTTTGTTTGTTTTATACATCGGGGTTGTTGGTTGTTGCCTTAATCCACCGCGGACTGTAGCGCCGCCTACATAAATAAGTAAGTAAGTACAGTCAACTCTTGTATAACATGGTAGTTAGGTTCTCAAGAAACAGCTCGTTATACAAAATCGCGAAATACGATATTTGAACCACATACTAAAGCTGTGGTTACGTTCTCCACAAAAAAAAACCCATCTAAATTTGTTATACTGTTTTTATAAAACTAACTGTATCTACTACTACAGTTTCAATACAAAAAGGCTACACCAATAATAAAAACAAAAACACTGTATATAACAAAATTTCAAATTTCAACATTTTTGGATTGTATATGCTTGGTCAGCTCATTTCAAAAATGCCAAAAGTTCTTGTTAAGTGTTAGCTATTGCTTCAGAATTTTAAAGAAAAGTTGGCATTTTTGAGCATTTATGCACTTTTGTAATTAAAAAAAATATATAAAAGAACACTTAATTCAAAATGTTACTTCAAATTTTAATATCCTATCATATTTATATCCGAATAAATTGGCAATTCCAAATGCATTTAGATGTGCAGAGATTTTCTTGTTTTCCTACTGTGAACTTTGGAATTGCCCCTTTTTAGGTCCAAGACGTAGTCGCCTATCATATTGGCATCCAATTTACCCTGGGACCGACCCTTCATTGAAGCGATGTCTTAGGGAAACGTCTCAGCATGTTTTTCACTAATGCTCTCCACGTTTTCACTACAAAAATCTAAATGAGAGTGAACAACATGTAGTTTTAGCGACATCTTGCATCCTAATATATTAAACCTATCCACTAAGTTTCTACCAGTTCTACATAATTTTCTATTTTAATATTTCCTCCTTTTACTTCCCTGAATACTGTCCAAGTATTTATAACGTTCCTTTGATTTGAAGTGGGGGCATAAGTACTTTGCCTGAATCTACCAATAGATGGAACTTTACGTTTTTTTGCATCAGGTATAGTATAAAGGCTTCTCTTAGCGGCCATCTTTTCGTACGATAGTATTCAGTGTCGGTTCCATAATTAAATAAAATATTTTTATTTATTTTCTCAACTAACTACTATTCACAATAACTTGCAGAAGTCGAATGACAGGCTTTCTCTGCTTGCATCTCCGTTGACACATTTCGCGATGCCGTTACCGTAAGGCTAACAGTTAGAACGATGGAATATTCAAAATGTGCTTGAAATAACGTAAACAAATTTTTGTTACACAGTGTAATGTAAACAATCAATTGGAGATTTATTTTATGTTTCATACATATTGGACATGCTTTTTAATTAGTAAAGAAATTCCCGAAAAAAAAACAATTACTCGTACTTAACACAACAGACTATGAACACTATATGAAAACCGGGACACTTAACACAACCCGCACTATGAAATTGTTGCAAGAATCGTTTGGTTAAGTGAACCATATGAGAATCGAAAAGAGCTGTTCTTTTTGACCCTTGGTTTAGTCGGCGGGTGACAAGGCGGGGTAGTGGACGAAACAAATTCTTTTAAAAATGAGAAAAAAAAATGACTAAGGGCTGTGAAAAATTAAATTTATTTTTGCAAACAAATCCATCCTGAAAAATTCGGGATTTTTCACCAATGTTCATTTTCCACGATTTTGTAATTCGGGATTTTTAGAAAAGCGTATTTTATTTTTGCGGGATTTTGAAAGTCGGGATTTTGTGCGGTTCTCTGCTGCAATTTGTAAATAGCGTTATAGCGAATTTACGTTGTGAAAGTACCGCGTTATACGAGGGTTGACTGTACATAAAATCAAAGGAAATGTCAAAAGCTAACTTAGGTGCGACGAGTGCAATCCGAAAATGACCTACATACGTACATATGTACGAATGAAATGTAAATATGTAGATTAGCAGTCAATTGTTGTTGATTTATGTTTCAAGTGGCTACCATGTAGGTGGCGCTGCCGTAGCGTAGTGGTTAGTGCGTTGGACTACTATGCATATGCGGTCTGGGTTCAATTGCAGTAAACATTCTAAAGTGTTGTGGTTTTCACCTCTTCTGAATTTCTGACAAGCATTCAAAAGTATCATCCTTCACGATAAGCTTCTCAACTCTCTGTTTGGAATCGGCAATAAAACCTGTAGGTCTTTTCTATTCCTGTGAACTGTAGCACCGCCTAAGAAGAAGAATTATGAGGACAAACATACATACATATGTATATTTTTAGCAATTATAGCAAACTAAATTATGGAAAGAGAAAGTTAAATCCGTCTATAAATCCAGAATGTCTATAACTGGTGGTTTTCCTTTCAAGAGACAAAACATTTTATACTTCATATAGCTATGTACATACATATGTAAATATATAGGTATGCATATGTGCACATATATGTTTAATTTTTTAATTGACTTGATGAATTGATTCAAGGCAACTTTCTATTATTTTCTAGAAATATTTTATTTGCGGTCTCTTGGGGCTCCTATGTATGGTACAGTAGAATCTCGGAAAGATGAACAAATAAAAAACAGGGCCTGTTCATCTTTTCGAAATGTTCATTCTTCTTTTAGAGTAAGTACTTAATTTTGGTTAAGATGCCTTCCAACACTTTTCTTTTACATTTAAAAACTTTATTCGGCCTTTAACTGGTGGCATATTTCCTCTACATAAATTCACTTCACACAGGTATGCAAAGAAACGAAATGAAATGCAAAAATGCAAAATCAAGCAGAAAAGAACAGTTTTCCAAAGAATAACGCTTATATGAATCTACTACAAATTAATTAAACACTAAAAAACAAGAAATACAAATTTATGGGTAGAGCGTTAATCTTTTTGAGTATCCAAAAATCAACCCGTTCCTCTTTTAGAATACTGCAATGGTGAAAAATTTCCGTTCATCTTTCTGGGTAGTTCATCTTTTGGAATAGTTCCTCTTTCCGAGAATCTACTGTACATTACATACATATGTATGTACATATACCTATAAGTTACTCATCACGTGAACGTTAATAATGTATGAACAAAAAAAATTGCCATTATATTCAAATTATTCGTGTTTTGTTTTTTTTATCAACTAGAATTAAAAAAAAAATATATATTAATCGTGAGATATCTCGAACTAGCGCCGTTGTCGTCCAGTTTTATTTTAGGTCGTGGATCAAATTCATAACAACAGAAATTCAGAATTGGAATCTCGTGTTTGTAATTCATTTCATATAAACGGATTTGTTTAATTCTCAAACGATATATACATATTAATATGCTAATTTTATTGCCAGCTCCAACAACAACTCCAGCGAGCTATTTAAACGTGCTTATAATACACGAACACACTCGCATAACGTTTACGTAAAACACCAGAGTAGCGACGTCTTATAAATACAATATATGTACAATGATTCTGTTCATTCGTATAATAAACATATTTACAAAATTGTTGATTAAATCGCGTTAACTGCTCATGGATACTCTGCAATTAAACTGAAACACTAATAATAATTATTGTGCATGCTGGGCTTACATATATGTACATATGTATGTAAACATTCAATTTCCTAGTAGTTTATAGCTTAACGTGATCAGGCAACGAATGAGAAAAATAAACGCATATCTTAACACGTTCCATAAGATTTTTATAACCTTTAGATTATTTGCTTGCTATATTGCTGAAATGTTTGTATTTTTTTTTTCTTTTAATATCTTGATCATGCCATGGTGCGAAGTGTAGAGTTTTGCGTTGGTGGTGTTCACGTGTTGATATTTGTATCGAGTGGTGAACAAGAACAAGATAAATTTAATCTCTGGACGGGTTTATTTTTAATTTGTTTATGATTTCTAATCCGATTGTGTAGAACAACAACGATTACTCGATCAACAATGGGATTGTGAATATAATATTAATTTTACAATGAATTATCTTGAAAGTGGCTGACTTACAAACTGTACCCACTTTTGCTCGAAGTTTGGGCGTTTTAATTTAATTTTTTAACTGATGTCTAACTCAAGGTAAACAAACGCATTTTGCTTTTAATAAATCTCAGCTATTTAGCTGAATGAAGTACAATATATAAATGTATAAATGATGGAAACTTTTTAGCGAAATAGATTCTCTGATGACAAATCCACACCCAAATGACATTGTCATTCTTTCGCAACACCCATTATCGTGAATTGTTTTCTGTTAGGACTTTTAACTATTATTAGTTTATTTGACAATTATATTTTTACCTTCAGAAAATGTTTTGTCTTTGCTCATTTGACCCAATCTCACATTATATTAAATAATCATTTTGGATACTAATTATGTCAAACTAACAAGCGTTTAACATTTAAAGGAAGAATGAAGCGTCCATTTCTGCAAAGTAATAAGCAATAGCGGCTGATGAGAATAGTTGCATCCTCATCACAATTAGGTCCATGTGGATCCACTGTGATACCCATAGTGTGTTTCCAACTGTAGTATCACTATCTAGGTAACAACCAACCTGAAACCCAAGCAAATTCAAGCAGGTCAGATGGTGATTCATCTGAAAGCTCGTCGATGTGATAAAAAAAAAAATTGCGCAGGGTTCTATTTATCAGTTGACAGAGGTTAGGGCAGTGACAGGGGAAATGGGCTGTGTCCTCATATGCCTCTTCGTCACAGCATTCCCTGCATATGTCATCATCATTCAGTCGTAATTTTTTCATGTGGTATCTTAGAGTGTTATACCCAGTTAGCACAACGACTTCCTGTCTTTTTGTAGAAGTTTCATTGTTCTTGTTTTGTCATATTCTCTCCACAATCTTCTTGACACCTCACAGGTGGTTAGTGATCTCCACCTGTTATTTGCTCCAATTACTGATCTTTGTTCAATTTTAGCCCGAAGGTTACAGAGTGGAGGTTTAACCGTTACATTTGCTTTTTCCCTATCAACGGGTGAGCCCTTTCTGGCCAGTTCATCTACGGCTTCGTTGCCTTGTATCCCGCTATGACCAGGGACCCAGCAGAGTCTTACATTGTTCTGCGTGCCGAGAACCTTCAGCTCTTCGCGGCAACACTTTACAATTGGGCGGCCTTTGTCACTGGTAGAACCTCAGCTTGGAAAACGCTGTGTGATCTGGGAGTCGTATGGAGCTGCTTATTCCTAGTTCCTCCGAGAAGTAAATTGCTCCTATACATATGTCCATCTTGAACCCATCGGTGTAGATGAACTTAGCGTTCTGCGGTATCTCATTTCTCTCCCACTTCTCTCTGCTTGGAAAGGCCCACGAGAAGGGTTTATCAAAATCCAAGTATGGGATAGTGTAATCTGAACTGATGTCACCGTTAAGGTAATCACCGAGTATCTTGGTGTATCCATATGCATTGGACCTTCAGTGCTTTGACTGGCTTAACATGATAGCACTCTTGGCTGTGGTCTCCTGCATATGGAGATCCAGAGGCAGAAGGTTAAGAATTGCTTCCAATCCCGCTGTTGGCGTTGTTCTCATCGCACTGATTCCAGTATATGTTTTTCTCTGTACTTTGGTTATATCGTTGAGATTGGTTGTTTTGGCGGCAGCGTGTCAACAAACCAGTTCTCCGTATGTTAGTATGGGTCTTACTATCGTACAGTACATCTATAGTGTTATTTGCGGTCTACATCCACAGTTTTTCCCGAAGAATCTACTGCAGGTGTAGAAAGCAACTGATGCTTTATTTACCCTTTATTTAATGTTAAGCTTTCTATCGAGTTTGAGGCCTAAGTATTTCGCGCTTTCGAACAGGGGGGTACCCTCAATGGTCGGTAGCGTTCTCTAGTGAACAACACTTGTTCGGTTTTCTGAGGGTTGACCCCTTGTCCACATTGTTTCGTCCAAACCTTTAGTGCGTTCAGGGCTCTTTGCACTAGTTCGCTTACGGTGTTTAGGAATTTTCTCGTAGCAAGTCGCACCACATCGTCTGCGTATGTTATTGCTTTTATTCCACTATATTTAAGCTTTCGTTAGCTTTCATTATTGACTCGGGTTCCCCGAGTTCAGCTATAATGTGTCTTCTACTAAGAAGGCTAACCATAAGTTTAGTTACGTTGCCTTCCAGTGCGTTTTTAATAGCGTGCGTTTCGACATTGTTAAATGTTAAAAGCATAAGCGGTAATTAGTACAAGGAATGTGGTAAAAAATAAGAGGTAAGCAAACAAATAAACAAATTTGTAAGCTCATTTTTATATGGCAGCAACTGTAAAACTTTAAATCCGCAAGTGTGACAGAAACTGGCGTCATAGTCCTACGCTTAGAAACTAGTGAAACAAAAAACTTGTCAAGCACCTGACACACAATTAGAACTGGCAAAAGCTCGTATAATTATAGAAGTCCAAATTGGTTTGACTTAGAAACCCAAACTAAGTTTGTATTTTTTTCTATCTTCCCAAACTAATTCTTTCAATTTTTTTTAACTTTTGATTAACGATATAATCAAAGCTTACGGTAAAAATCGGTTGACCAAATAAATGAAAAATGTATTTACACATCAGCTGAAGATGTATTATTATTATTATTATTATTATTGAAGGTGATGTGATGCACCGCGACCTTAAGATCTATTGTGCCCCCTACAAGTCATAGATGAAGGAACATCCCTCTCGTCATTATTCCTATTGGAATTGGTTAGAGAAAGCTTCGCTCACACCTAGCCTAGGTAAGAATTCCATAGGTTACAGCACTTCATCCAGACCAATTTTCCTAAGAAATCGCAGTAGGAAATTGGGTTATAAGTTGTAAATCCTCTGCTGTAATTTGGTATCTACCCAAGCACTTGAATCTTTTCTGGGTTAAAGCCCCACATTTCACCAGTATGTGTTCTGGAGTTTCACTGGACTCATCGCATATTCTGCATGAGTCTTCATCTGATAGACCTAGCTTCCTGACATGTCCCCTGAGTTTACAATGTCCCGCTAGAAACGCAGTCAGGATGCGGAGTTTGTTTTTGCCAAGGCTGATGCAAGCTTTGAATCTCTTCATGTTGTAATTACCCAGCAGTTTCTTCGCTTGTCTTATACTCTGAGTTTTTTTCCAGGACTTAGTCCTGTTTGTCCTCTCCAGTGATCGGAGCTCCTCTTTTATGGTGTGTTCTCCTATGCCGCAGAAGGGTTCAGGGCCCACAAAGGATGTGGCAGCCCCTTTCCTGGCAAGTTTGTCCGCCTCTTCATTATCTTCTATCCCCAGGTGCCCTGATGTTTGGTGATGTTGTTTCGTTCGCCCAGTCTATTCAGTTTATCTAGGCATTCCCAGACAATTCTAAATTTGATGATCTGAGCCCCTATTGCCTTGATAGCTGCTTGGCTTGGATATATACCACCTGAAGCATTTTTGTATCTGGATGCACATGGCTATTTATCAGATTCAACAAATGTACCTATCATCTACCATTGTGCTAGAAGGGCAACTGATAAACGAATCCTGTATGAACCTTTTAACTTAGGGGATGAAAATGCTAACCTGAGATACTGCGTCAGCATACCTGAAAGAGATAAATACAATGATAACAGGCATAATAGAGAAAAATACTGGTGGCTCGACTGGATTGTGGCCAACGTTTAGGTTGCATTAGGCTAGGTTAGGATAAGCCCTGACATGTGATTGTTTGGATTGCTGAATAGGTTAAGCGGACGAATATCAGTATCGTTTGCTTGGCCGGGGTCTCAGCGATCTAGGGATTACATGTCAGGGCATTATCAATTTAGGTTATATAAGTTTAGATTAGGTTAGTTTAGGTTAAGTTTCTTAGATTAAGTTAGATTTAATTAGTCTAAGTTTTTTTTTTCTTTATTAAATTTAAAAAAAAATAATGTCTTTAAATAAGAGGTTTAACCACTTTTTCCTTTTTACAACAATTAATAAATTAATACTGATGTACATAAAATATTAAATTTTAGAATAATTATATGAATACCGTAGAATTAAATCATTATAATAAAGATATAGTAAGTATTGAGAACCTTTAGGTCAGTTACTCTAAATTATTATTATGTTAGTCTTATGTTTATTTAGAACAAAAAAATACAAAAGAAAATTATGTGGTAAAATAAACAAACAAAAAAAAAAAAAAAAAAAATAGCTGCTTGGCTATCTGACATTATTGCTATGTCGCCCCTGTTGTAGGGCTGGGCTTATCAAGATTGAGTTGAGTACATCTGTCAATAGCACAGATTTCAGCTTGAGAAATGCTTGTGTAGCTGCCCATGGGTTCGAATAGTTTAGTTCCGGGCCCAAACACTCCTGCCCCCGTTCCTCCCTCAGATCTTGAACCATCCGTGTACCACTTAATGGTGTGCGGACTCAGCGTATAAATTCAAGATTCGTTGCTCCAGTCTTTATTGTTACTGAATTTAATGTGAAAGTTTTTCTTCCAGCTGAATTTTCGAATCCTATCGTCTCCAGGAAGAACTAGAAGGGGAAGCTTGTTGGCCATTGCATTATAGTCTCTATGGCTGATGCATTTTCCTTTTCTTATTCCTTCTTTGGCCATTCTTAGAAACGTACTATTTGTTGTTTCATTCACTACAAGATGCAGTGGAGTAAGATCTAGTAGCACCTCCAGCTGAAGATGTACGTATCTACGAGAATGTATGTATGTTTGCTTTGGATCCGGTATTCAGTTTTTGTATATGCACATAGTATCAACGAAGTTGCTTTCTACCTTCAGTTAAATTTAAAATGAATTTATTCGTTTTAAAACCTTTCTGATAAAAACCTAATGGGACAATACATACATACATATGTATGTAAAGAACAAGCACCTCTCTTCATCTAATCGTGTCTATAAATTGTACAATTCTATTCAAACTTGAAGTATAAAATAATAAAACAATGCAGATTTATATCGGGACATATTATTGACAGTGACAGCTCATCCTGTTCACTAGCATTAAATGCATTTGCATGCATGCATGCACTACGAAGCAACGTATCTGAATTTCCTCTTCGATTCCAATTTATTTATTGCTTATTCGAGAACTGAGGATAGAAACAATTGAAGGTGATGCGAATTCGCTCAGAGAGGCAATAATTATTTATTAATATTAATTAATAATGACTTTGATTAATCTGTTTTGCAAACGCCGCGTGAGCTTCAATCGGATCGTTCGAGTCGTTCTAATAACCGTCACAAATAGTGTTATTATTTATGTATGTACATATATGTAAATAATTTTCATGACTACGTTGTCACAACAAAATCACTTACATGTATTTATAACAATAATAAGAGAAAGTACCTACTCGTTCTAAGTATGTACCTCCATAGATATGAATACATGTGTATGTACTCATATGGAAGTACGTAGCTATGGCTATCGAAAACGTGATTACAAATACAATTATAGGTATCTAGTATTTGTTATTTTCAATCTACAATAAGCATCTAATAAATAAGTGTTTTTTTTTATAGCTGGCTGACTTGTTTATAATTTTATTGTGGGCAAATCACATTCTTGTTGTTAAGTGTAGTCAATAGAAATTAAGTGGTTATGGACCGGACAGAAGCACACGTGCTAAAAGGCACATTAGCAGCAGTACATCTAAATGTTCATTACTATATAAACAAATCAATATGACTGAGTAAATTTACTTATGGAGCTGCGTTTTAAAAATCGTTATTATTTGTATGCTTTTGATATTTTATTAAGTATTGCCTTGTATTGTAAGCTGCATATTTACGGGGCCTTACTATGCATATGACTTGCCAAATTTGATCACGTACATATATTAGTAAAAAAGTTGAGATATCTAACGTGGTCAGTGACCAAACTGTGCTTCCAAACATTCCATATAATGTATACAGGAATGTCCAAACTGTTTGGTAAAATATTTTGAATTTATTTTAAAATGTATACTTGAAACACTGAAACTTGAAGGATAAAAAATAAAAAAAAAAAACCAAATATTACGTACGACATACCTACATTAATATGAATTTTGAACGACTGAACTCTCTCCATACGCTTTTTAGAAGCAATTTCGTTTTATTCAGCACAGTAACTCAGCTGCCGTTAAATCTCAAATGTGAAGTAAGATTCAAGTTTATAATAATTATTATATTACTAGCGGACCCGGTGAGCCTCGTCCCGCCCAAAATTGATATTTTGATTGAAATAATTTCGAGCACTCACGGATCACCGTGGTCACCGTGGCCTTGGTGGTTAGTGGGTTGGACTACTACGCATGCTGCTCGGGTTCAATCACACCCCGGGTCCAACACCTAACAGTTTTCCACGGTTGCCACCTCTTTCGAATGTCTGGCAAGCAATCAAAGAGTATCATTTGTCATGAGAAGCGTCCCAACTCGCCGTTCGGAGTTGGCACAAAACTGTAGGTCCCTTCCATTCGTGGAAAAAATAACACGCACACACAAATGGTTGCGAGAAGCTAGGCATGCTGCTGTATAGGACTGTTGACGCCGTATATAGGTACAGGGTGTTTCCAAGTTAAATGTCAATACTTTGGCAACTGATTGTTGGGTTTATTCCAACAAAAAAATCGTTCTACAGTAAGGGTCTATCTCCAATTTGGACATCATTTATCGAGAATTTAAGAAAAGACCTACTTTGGTATACCTTGACCCATACTACCTCAAATATCTCCGCTAATACTTACTACGGAAACTTATTTTAGGTCTTTAATTTTAGAAGAAATAACACACTTTTTAACTGTTTTTAAATAAATTTGATACTTTTTTTGCTTTCCATATATTTTGTTTTTAAGTCAATATCATTAATCTTGCCCATAAATTTTTTTGATTTTCAGTTCGCTTTTCTACAAGAAATGCGTAATAATCATATCGTTTTATTATTTTTTCTTGTGAATGTAACAATTGTTAACAGAAAAATCTGTAGTAAGTATTCTGCAAAACTCACAGATTTTATGATACTTGGAAAAAACCGCAGCAGGTCAAAAGCGAAAAAAATGATTTTTTACCTATTGTTTTAACCACAGTTGGCAATTAGTGCGATTTTCTAACTAAATCATAATTTTGCAATTTTTTTTTTAAATAAGAATTTATTAGAATACCCGTCAAAATTCTAATTTCCATACCATTTTCCCCTCATCCCAGACTCAAACCTAACTGAATATGTAGGCCTAGTTGGAAAATTGAACTAGGAAAATTGGTATAAATGATTAGAAAACAAAACTCAATTTTATTTCTGTAGTAAGTATTAGCGGAGATATTTGAGTTAGTATGCCACTGCGTAAGGCTAGGTGCACACAGGCACCTTACATTGAAAGCTATGTGTTCTATTTTTTGCGACTGAATAGTCGTGCGACTGCAATCGCATGTGTGTACCAAGCCTTAGTCAATTGATTGAGATGAAGTAATCATTTACGAATGATTTTGGCACAATTTGAATAGTTAAAATCTGTAATGCTCAAATAGTAATTTTAATACAGAAATAACTGTAGCAACAACAGATCAATGTGAAAAGCACACACTTCTTATAATAGTGAGCAAACTTGCATTTCCCCTGCCCGCGTATAATCAAAAATATGCGGAGCCTAAATTTTCCTGTTTGTGAATGCATGTGGATCAGCACTTGGCCATCAACTGTCTAAAAGTAGCGAATTGTTTCTTTCTTTCCTTTTGAATAAAACATTTTGGGTAGCCCGTTATTCACTTAACAACAACAAAATGTACAGTAATGATCTAAACATAGTGGCTGCACCCATCTTCCACATACTTGTAAGAGTGTGTCAGTGATGCCCCCATTTGATTTTGCTGGATCGTCAGAATACATTCGAGCTTCTAGGTGGAAATGGAAGTGGGCACATGACTACACAACTTTTTTTTAAAATTTTTTTTTTTCTTAAATGCTTTACAGTTTGCACATGAACTGGAAAATACTTTTTATTTTAATAAAAATCACGGTATTTTAGCTATGACCGTTAATGGGTAATTTCAGTTCATGTAATGAATTAAAGATAGTCGGTCTCGGTTGGTTGGTTTGTAAGGATAAGGAGATATGTCTGCCTGGCCACGATTTCGGCCCATTGTGTTCACCTCAAAAACTGCTGGAAAAAAAGGGGGCTTGGGTTTGTGTGATCACGTTTGAATTAAAACGCAAACTTCAAAAAAAAGATCAAAAGTTATTTTCAACAATAAAATGTATATGTACATATACATTTATACGTATGTTTTCATTCGCCATCTATTTAATGCAATGCAACAAACATAAACACGATCAACATGAACATTTACCCTAGTAATCAGAAAGAACAAAAGGAGTAGATACATATATACACGTACATATGTGTGTAATCAAATGGAGACGTGGGTTGAATATTATTTAATTCAACTTAAAAATAAAAATGGGAAAAGCTATTCATAAAAATGTCGTCATAAAAAAACTGTCAATTGATTAGGCTAAGCGACTGAGTTAAAAACTATATTAAATCATTTAAATTCACAAACCACAATTGTTTCATAATGACTTAATGTTATTTAAATTGATTGCCTTCTGTCGTTTCATATTCGAGAGAATCTGTCAGCCTGGTGGGTAGAGAAAGAGATGAAATGGCTAGAGGCATAGAAATAATGTCAAAGCTGAATTGGCACCACGTACATATGTAGCATGCACATGCAACTAATATTTCGAAAGATGAAAAATTAATTGTTTCTATGGAAATTAAAAATGTTAGCATGCGTATCGATGATATTATTACAAAAAGTTCATTCAAATATCTGTGATAATGTTAATACCCGTTGATTGTAATTAAAAATTAATTCAAAAAATGAGATCGTGTACTGCGTTCTAGATTAATAATAATTATTTGATGATTTATAGAAAACTTGCAGATCAATATTAAACTATAGCAGTTAAGTTCGTTCCAGCAGCAGCATTTCATATTGCATTCATTGTTTGTAATTAAGGTAGAAAATAATAATTTAATTAAGTTTACAGGGGCCGAAATCTGCAAGCGTGAGTTTCTCGCCTGTGTACACATTTTCAAAACTCACATTCACGGCCTGAATTCGAACTCACACGATTCCGCAAACGCTTTGAGTTTGGGTGAGGTGAGTGAGCAATTTCGTTTGTGAAAGACTGAGGTGAAATTAGTTTGACTTTTGTTTTTTTAATTTTTCATTGTGAATTTTGCGGAAAAAAAAATAAAAAAATACACTATGTAATGTAAGTACTTTCTATTCTTACAGCGGAAAACAGAGTGAATAAAATTCTTCACCTGCGTACACGACATTTATCAAAAAAAAACTCACTCTCACTCTCACGCCTGCGGAATCGAAACAAGGCAGTCGTGTACACAGCAAAATTCACGCTGGTTTAAGTTTACATTAAATGAAGCAATCGATTAAAAATATGTGGATTGTAGAAATAAGTTACATTAATAAAACTGTCAATTGCTTTTGGCAACCGTTGTTGTCAAACTGAATGCTTACGATTATACATTTTTGAGTAAATCTGTGTTGATGTTGGAGTTCGTTGTTTTAGCATTGGGTCTTTTGTTTCATAGATTCTATCGTGTTCAAAATAGAAATATATAGAGCAGCTGTTGAGTATGTTTTGCTTATGCTTTGCCAATACTCAGCATGTACATGTGAATATGCATACACATGTATGATATGAATGAAGAACAGTTTTTGTTCACTTTAAAATATCGCGTAACAATCGGTATTCCCCATTCCAGTCAAACGAATTTAAAACTAAGATCTTAGCCTTCATACATAGATACTTCCCTTGAGAGAACACGCAAGTCCAAATCCTTCTACCAGATATTTTTTTAATCTTCCCAATATGGATGTGGACAAATCATTTAAGATAGAGCAGAACTGCTTACAGCTAAATAACTGGACTTGTTAGGATCATGCTCCTACGATGGAGCACAATAATTGAATACATTCCAGAATTCATTTATTTTATTGCATAAACTCTCATATTTGTATTTTTTTTTACTTCCGTATCCGGTTCAATTCCCTTTTGATACATTTTTTAACTACCTACTATATAAATCGTATTCAACGCAACCGCTTAATTTAAAATAATCACTATCAAACTAATTTCACCACACCTAAAAAATATCTTTCTACTTGTGTCTAGAGGGCGCTTTTCATCTCGCTTATCATCTGTCCAATATTCTACGCATAACCTCACTCACAAAATTATATCAAGATTTCCTAAAAGTTTCAGGCGAAATTTGGGCTTCGTCCGGTAATCGGTGGTCCATTGAATCTTAATTCTAATTTTTAAACAAGGAAAATAATTACAAATTCACTCAGCAAAATATCCCTTTCATAATTATACGCTGTCAGGAGTAATTCTAATCTGTTCAGCGCATTTTTAAGGTAAATTACGTAATTTTACAATTGCTATGAACTTGTGACTTACTTATTTTGTGCTCGATTTTCAGCGACTGCAGACATGGGTAACACAGTATCAGCGGCCGAATTGGTACAACAGAGTCTACCAAAAAATCATCCAAACATACCGCAAAGTGGAGGCAGCCCACCTCCAGAATGTCCAATGCATAATAAAACAGAAATTGAATCGAAACCAAGTGCTGCAGCATCCGAATGTCCAGTGAAACATGATAACAGTGATGTTGATCCACTTAACATGATGCCAGCTGCAAACCAGAAACCAGCACCGGATCAACCTTTTCCACTACCAACTGATCGTCAAACCTCAAGTATACCAAAGGTCACACCAGACGGACATGTCGAATACTGGCAATATCCCAGCCAACAAATGTTCTGGAACGCTATGCTTCGCAAAGGTTGGCGGTGGAAAAACGAAGATGTTAGCCAAAAGGACATGGGTGACATAATTAAAATTCACAATGCAAATAACGAACAGGCATGGAAGGAAGTACTTAAATGGGAGGCGCTACACGCCAAAGAATGTGGCAATCCAAAGTTGAAGAGTTTTGGTGGTAAAGCAGCAGACTACAGTCCACGTGCTCGATTTCGCTCGTTGTTGGGGTAAGCAATCGGTTTATGATGTTATCTAACTTAGTGAGCATGTCTTTTTTGAATTTCCAGATATGAACTCCCATTCGATCGTCACGATTGGATTGTGGACCGCTGCGGTAAGGACGTACGCTACGTAATCGATTACTACGATGGCGGTGTTGTAGATAAGGAATACAAGTTTGCATTGCTTGATGTGCGCCCGGCCATGGATTCTGTAGAAAATGTGTGGGATAGAATGCGGGTGGCATATATGCGATGGAAATTTCAAGCAGTAGATAAATTACAAGGTGGCAAGATTGATCAGTAGAAGCGACAAGAGTGTCTAGTATTGGTATATCTGTACACAGCTACAGCTCGTGTGGACGAAGTATCTGTGCACGTATATACCAGTGTCTGGACACACTTGTTTAAGATTTAACAAATAGGCTATTTTGTAACAAATAATTAAATTATTAACTAATTAAATTAATCGAATTTCAATTTACGGTATGTATGTATTTATTTAGTTTGATGGAAAATATACATATATATATAGTCGACGAGAAATTGAATGATTATGCACTTGGTTTAACTAAAAAGATGTTGAGATAATATTCCCCTGTTGTGAATCATCAGGAATGGGTAGTAGCCCAACTCACTTACCACTACGCCAAGGTGCTGCTACATTGTGATTGTTTGCTCAATATTTTCTTATTTGAAGGGTCAAACCACGATATGTTTATAAATTGGCTAAATGACAATGATATAAGTCTGAATTCTTCGTGGTAACCTTGCTGTCATATGCCCATTGTTCCAGGATCTGTGTTCAGTAAAGCTCTTTCACCGTTTTTTTGACGGACGAACCTATGACCTAGTAATATTGTCTTGAGATGAATGCAGATGTGATATCTTGAGTTGCAAGACTAAAACAAATCAAACATAATCTCTTGGGAATGAAGTCTAGAGCGGTCTAACAACCAAATGGATTTTTATAGAGCGTAGATTTTTATATTGTGTAATTAGCACACCCAAAAATCATAATTGTATCATATTTAATCAGAATTGACTTTGACGCCAAGAAAGTAGGATTAATGATCTGCTTTTTATTATAAAGTTCGGTTCGGTCGGATTCTTTCTGTCACCAATTTAACGCTTACCTGAACCCAGATACCATCACCTAAAAAAATAAATAAATATACGGCGTCCGCAGTCCTATACAGAACCAAGCCTAGTTTCTCGCAATCATTTGTTTGAAACCACCACCTGCTCGTGCATATTAGAGTTAAAAACCAATTTAAAAATCCATTAAATGTGTTTCCTCATTTTCATATTTAATTTATTGCCAGTAGGTGTTTCGAACTAGTACAGCGACAAATTAGAATTATTCACAACATAAATTATACTCAATGCCCGTTTGAACAAAGAGATGAATTTCTATTTGAATAATTCTAGATTTGTTGCAGTTGTTATTTTTGGCTCCAGGGTAGTGTGGTTGTATGCTTAGCCTTTCAGAATTAAATTAAATAAGCAAATGATTTACAAGTACAAAAGGCCACTAGCCGCTGCATGAGCCATAAGGGTATTGGCAGCTTGTTGTGTCTCCAAAAGTAAACGTGCTTCCTTTAGCCAATCACTAGCGACTTTCCTTGGTGCACCTTGCAGGAGGTTCATGTACTTAAGTGCTTGCATCAGGTCACCACGGTCCACAAAGTACCTAAAATAGATTATTACAATTTATTCGAACGTCCTTTGCCACCTTCTAACCTTGCTCTGTTTAGGATGTCGTAAGTGTCTAATTTGCTGAAGTCAATTTTCTTGTTGTCCAGTTCTTCCTTGGAAATCGGATCGTCTGGACGTAAGATAAACAACGACTGCAAATAAGACAACAGGTAGATAGGAAGGCGAGCACCTTCTTCTGGGACTAGTGCGACTTTTCGTGCCACTTTCTCCACATTGAGAAAACGTTCACGTAGTGCATCTTCAGGGAATACTCCACGGTTTTCGGCGTCTTTAGGGAGATTTTGAAGCACCACAGAAACCAATTCGTCACCCTCTAAAGGAGAATAAATTAAAATAAAAAAATAAACACGAGTATTATCCCATCAACTTACCGGAAACCTTCGCCACAGCATTGATCTCACTCTTCAATGGGCGAAGCTTGTTCCTCCAGTGTACTCCGGGTTCACCAGTTCGAACAGTCGCCCAGAGAGCCTGGCATGCAGCCCATAAAGCCTGTGCTTGATGTGCAGATCGTTCTGATTCTGCGCGAGCTATAAAAACAACATAGCCGTTGGTTAAAATGAAAGATAAGAAAATAAAATATGAAAGTGTGCTTAAATAAAAAGAAACCCGTAAGTACCTTGCAATTCATCATCAATTTCTATGCCGCATGCATATTTACAAATCAGTTAAAAGTAAAACTGTTCTCTATTTACTGTCACTTACCTTTCAAAGCAGCATCCATGCCACGCAACTTGCCCAACATCGCAGCCAATTGAAGTTTATAAGCTGCTTTTTCAGAGGACAGCTTTTCATCGAGTTCATGGCTGAAACTTCTTTTTAATTCTGCCTCCTTAAGTGCAATCGCATCAGCCAAATGATCCACGTGAGCTTCAGCTTGCTGTTTCAACTGTTTGCGCAGCTGTTTTTCGGCTTCGGATCGAATTTGGAAAATTTTATTCTGATTCTCGATGGCTAATCTACGTTTCTCCTTCTCCAAGTAGAAATCGAGCTGAGCGTTTACCGTTTCAGATTGATCTTCGCCTCGGTAGGCTTCAATGGCTCGCTTCAAGCGGAGCTCTCCTTCGGTTTGCAATCGCTGCAATTCTTTTTGGTATGCCAGTACATGCGAATAGGCGTGCATAATGAAGATATCGAGATCGTCCTTGGATATATTCAACTTCTTCTCAGCCAAGTTCAATCCAGGGAATATAGATTCGATTTGGTCAACGAAATAGTTGCGGGATGCTTCGACCTGTAAAAAAAAATTAGCATTACAATGCGAAAAAATTAAAAAAAATCATTTAATGAAAAAACCTTCTTCCAATATTTCTCGGACAAAGTGGAAATGTCTTTTGACCTGTACAGCTCATCTTTAACGCCGTTTATGTGCTCGTTTAGGGTTTTGATTTTATTACGAACTTCTTGTACACGAGTGTGATTGGAAGCGTTTGCAACTTTACTTAGTGCGATTTCACATTTTTCTAAAACATAGAATAAATAAAATAAAAGGATAACCCAAACATATTCATGAGATCGGTTACCAAGTTTCTGAAGAGCTTCACGTGCTAACTTTTCCGCATTCTCAACCGACGAGTCGCGGGCACTGGTTTTGTTTCTCAACGTTGACCACGCTGTGGGATCAACATCTTCTATTGCTCTATCGACTACTTTTCGAACATCTTCATTAAATCTATAAAAAAAACGCATTTTGATTATACAGTAAATAGAAAAAAGAAGGGAGGTGTGTACTCGTAGATCATGATAAGATTACAGTTCCGTGTATTGCAACAAACGATTGGTCGTTGTAGGTTTACAAATGTAATGAAATTAAAAAAAAATCAATTTCTACTTACGCATTCAAAATCTTAATCGCTTTGTTGTATTCCTGAACGGCTAGTGAGGATGCGAGTTCAACTTCTTTTTCTAATCCAACTATATCTGATGGAAGTGTTTCAGTGGGTTTATTAATTACTACTGGTGCTGATGGTCCTACGGTCTTAGGAGCTGTTTTTGTTTCACTAGCGGCCGGTCGAGATGAGAGTTGCTACAAAACACAAATATATCTCTTTTTTTTTTATTGCATCTTTTTCACTTACTGGCTTCGAAATAGGTACGGACTTTGGTTCCACTCTTTCGGGCTCTATAAGGAACGTTAAAAGTAAGTACTGATATTTACTGAAGAAATAACAATATACCACATACTTTTATCTTCCGAACTTCCAAAAAGACCAGTTACGGACGATGTTACACTACTGATTTGCTTAGATACGCTATCGAGCTGCTTCGTAATGCCCTGGAAAGGCTTTTCCTCTTGTAGAGCAACTTTTATTATTGCTGCTGATCCGGGAATATTTGTTTCCACTGTTTTTCGGAACTCAGTGTCGTATCTTAAAAACAATATATGAATAAGGATTTTTAAGATGGGATAGAATGAATCCCTAACTTACTTTGCATATGTAACCACGCCTCCAACAACAGCAATGGGCGCTAATAAAACCAACACTTTTCCAAAGCCTGCTTGCCTCGGCATGTTGCTACTGCTGTGTCGTTGGCATTGTTTTTGGAGTGTTTTCTGAAAATAAGAAATCATTGGACATAGACATGAATTGTTTGTAGCCTCTTATGCAATTTATTTGCACTGAAGAATAGCAGTCAAAAATAGTGCAATTTTTTTGTTACTGGCGTTTTGTGAATGGGGATAACCCTACCAATCTTACTGGGTAAGATCAAAGTGCACTTCTTTCCCACCGAATAGATATTTATTTTTGTATTGTTATAGCAAAGAAAAGCTATCACAATCATTACAAAATGTTTATTCATTTCTATTTTTGATATCTTTTGCTGGTCTATGACAGATGACATAACACCTAAATGTGTGACAAAACCCCACTGTCCGCTCTCGTTCATATATCATAAGTAACCACATCGGGCACCATGGATCACAATTGTACTTACTTTCAGAGCACATCGGCACGGTTCACTCTGCATTAGGCGATACATCTTTGATGGAATTAAATATTCGTTTTAGACCGACAATCGTTTCTTGACCGGCGTTCGTATTTTGTTCACGAGACGGAAAAAAATGTCTACTCAAAATCCAATTTTTGTATAAGAGGCAAGGTCGTGATAGGTGGCAACTGGCAATCGTCGTTGCGAATGACGTTTACTGAGTGTTAAGGGGAATGGACGGAATCAGCATTGATTTTGTTTTAATAATACCTCAGAACATCTTATGAGAGGAGCAATTAAACTTATTTATGAATTTTACTTAATAAAATGCAAACTATTTGTTTAAACTGTTTTATAATCCATTCGGTGGAATATTTTTTGTTTGAAGTTTGACATTTTGTTTTAACCAAATACGTCGGCTAGGTAGAGCTTTCATGGGAACTAAGTGAAAATGGATTAATTGACATAATATTTTTTTATTGGTTATGGAACCATTGCTGGTCGAGTAAAGGAAAAAATACTTTCATTTAGAAATGTTAAGATCGATTGTAAATACAGGTATATCTGCACTCTGATATCGATTTGGAAAATTTTTAATAAATATTTTATAATTAAGCCCTGCGAACGACAGTGGCTGTAACAAGTCGCAGCTCATTGACATCTCATGCGCTTCAGCCGACAAGATTGTTTTCCACAACTATACCAAGAGGATTTTCTTTACTACCAAAGAATGGATTTGTTTCTCTGATTAGCAGAGAGTTCCTTCAGCCTTCCCAGTGTATAACTGCACAAGAACGAACCGTGACCAAGTTTTCACTGAACAAAGGCAAAAGAAAGTCTGTCAAGGCAGTGCTCAAACGTTTTAAGCGGCTAGATTGGGGTTGCTGGATACGTACTCATTCGGGTCGTCATAAGAAATTATTTAAGAAGTCTACAGCTCTAAGGCGTCGCCTAAAGCAACATGTTTTGGTAAATGCTTCTCAAAGTTGGTTGCTTGATAAAATGGTAACAAGTTATTGGAGGAAACCGAAATACTACATCGATGACCCATATGAATCTTACCACAAACGAGAGGAGTACTGGGCAACCAGAAAGAAACCAGTGGAGTACTAGAAGGAACATCGTTTCAATTACATACACATTTTGTTAATTGATCTGTTTCTCATGATAATAAATAAAGCTAGAATGCGTTCTTTATCTTATAGTATATGTATTTGTGTTTATTTTGTAGCCTTTTAAAGAGATGCAAATAAGAGTCGCTGTCTAAAAAACTCAATTTTTAGATGTTCGTTCAATTGAACAACGGAACTAACATTTCCTTTTAGCAAATAGGATCTGAGGCTAACTGAACAAGTTTTATTATTTTACTACTTTCATACTAACTAAGGTAAATGTAACTCTGAAATGCATACCTAGAGTTGAATCTTGCATAGGATTTTCTTAATTGTTATCAATTGAAATTTTATGAATAAACTTTGTTCAAATTTAGGCACGAGTCAGGTTGGCCGAGCGGTCTAAGGCGCCAGATTTAAGCTCTGGTTCCCGAGAGGGAGCGTGGGTTCGAACCCCACACCTGACAAATATTTTTTTTCTTTAGGACATTATTTATATTAAAGTCTCTTTATTTTTATTTTTGTATGAACCGATAAACTTGATTGAGACTACAGTGCGGTCCAAGAGGTCGAACAGATCTATCTGAATCTGAACATCTCACGGACGGTACATATTGCAAAAGAACTTTGACTCTGACTTCAGAGAGTATTAGTGTGAATAAAAGGGATCGTAAGTACTTATCATTAACGTTCATGTAGGTTGTAAGATCCAAAAGTTTCGGGGATCACCAACTAGTGGCTATGACAACTAGAACTGACATCCGATGTTTGTCGTAAAGTTTTTGGGCATCCCTTGTTATTGTGTGCACGCATTTGGAAGAAGAAATAAGAAGCAATGCGATAGGGTATTATTTCCAAGTGCATTACTGTTAGAGCTAACTAAATATTATTTCGAATTCAATATTTGGTAGTTACTGTGAATTTTACTCCACAACACCCTGGCGTTCATACATTAGGTCTGTTTGTTAACCCACGAATTCGTACATATTTGTAAGATTCTTACGAATTTAGTGTTTGCTAACCCAAAATAGGTCCGTTCGCGTACCCTCCCAAAACAACGAAAATCCACGAAAAACTACGAAAACCCGCTCGCGTACGCAAAAATTTCATAGTGTTTTGTAGAAGAGAGTGCTCACAAGAGAGTGAGAAATTTCCCCATGCTTCGAATTTTAGTCCAAGAATTTTCTTTGGGGTATATTATGAAAACTGTCAAATCACATACATTCTTAATTTTTTGGTGCTTAATGCGTTCGATTACTTTTTCGTGATTTTTCTCTCTTTGAGAGAATTTTACCCCCACTCTTTGAGATTTGACAGAAAACCCATATTTAGTGCAAAAAGTACGCGAACGGACCTAATATTTGTAAATGACAGTTCAAAAAATTTCTCCTCCACTGAGAGCGTACACAAACTTACGCAAGCTTACGCGGTCTTTTTCTTCGCGTAGTTTCATCGATTCTGTCAAACCAGCTATTCTGACAATTGTGAAATGTCATAATGTCATAACAAAAACAAATTTGGAGGTTTTACGAAAACGTGTTTGTTTACTTTGCTTGCGAATATTCCACTGCTGAGAGGATTTTTCCCCACTTTTCAAATTATTTTATTATTTGAGAGCGAGTGACGACTTCCACAGAAAAGATACCAAACAGACCTATTGTGTCTGCACACAAAGGGGGAAATGAGATATAGTTCGTTCCAAATCACGGTCGCGCATGTTTTCTCTTTGCTAGCGATCCTCTCTTGTGTACACAAAACAACCGACGATCGTTCGTCAACGCCTACGTGAATGTGATTGGTCGATAAGGGGTGGTTTTAAGCAGGTTTTTAGTGAAAATGTAAGAAGCTTCTGTTGCCATTTATGAAAACCCAGTGTAGAGAGAATGCGTGAAGCATGGATTATTATTTTCAGTGAATATGGTAATGACTATTTCATGTAAAGTGTTTACTTTTCAGTTATGGCATTGAAAAAGAAAGAATGGAAAGGAAGGAATGATTTGCCCATAGGAAATTAATGTGTATGAAGTATGACCTCTAAATCCATAGGAAAAAATACGAAAAGCAATGGAGAAAGTACAGCCGCTTCGTGATTGCTATTTCCAGGCAACGAATGAGTGCAAATATATCTTTGCTCTCTCTGCGCACATTTTCTTGTCCACCGTGATTTGGAATGGACTATAAGGTTGGTGGGGTCCAAAGGCTGTACAACGATTTACTCCGCTCGATGATTATAGAATTGAAGTCCAACATAAACTGGAGTAACTTTCACACGTGTCTCTAGAAGCAGAAGCCGCAAAGCAATTGATCTTCTGGTTTATGTAGATGAAAGCAATCTACGCACCAGGGCGTAGCACAGTGTAACGAATGTATGAAGAAATAGGACAAAAATCAAAATTTAAAATATATTGCTTTTATTAATTTTTTTTGGTTGTATTTTTTCAAAAAAAAGGTTAATCAAGAAGTTTTACAAAATTTTAAAGTTTATCATATGTAACATATGTTCATATGTACTAAAAGTTATTCGCTTTTCAGAGTTCGTAAATGAGTGATCCGAATTTAAATTGATCGCAAGTGTTTCGGACTCATTATTTTCAGTATATACTCAGTACATTTATTTAAAACTACTTTTTTGTGAGTACTGGTACATTTTCTAAACCTTCCTAGACCTGGATCAGACGTAAGAAGAAGCATTGTAATGATATCCTTATCCACAGAAAAAAATATATATTCACCGAATCGGCACGTTTCGGCAGCTAAAACTTGTAATAATACAATGTACAGTTATCAACTTTTTTATACAAAAATTTTTAGAGATATGTTTTTAGCTCAATTTTTTAAAAGCTTATCCAAAGTTTTAACATCACTTAAACCGAAGTTCCTTTAAGAAAACCGCGCTTACTACACATATTTGAAAAAATTAACTTATTTTTTTTTACTTAATAAAAAAAGAATGTTCACATTACGATTTAAGAATAACAAATGTCAAAGATGCACTACTCAACTTGTAAGCTGCAATGACAATTACAAATGAAATGCAGAAATTCCAGCGCGATTATATTTACATTCAAAATAACGGACATTTTTACTGCGTAAACCATAATCGTGTATTGTCTAACGGATTTCTTGAATTCTTTTCTTATTGGCTAATATATTAAAAATATGAAAACATAAAAAAATAAAAAAAAAATGTTTGCATTTTCGTCCTCTAGTCGTTACACTGTGCGTAGTGACGACACAGACTTTATCCAACGTAAAACCTAAGTAAATCAGTAACTTCTTTTTGAAACGCTGGGTTAGAGAGTGCTTACACACTCGTGAGCACTCACCCAGAGGGTTGTAGCCAAAAGCATTCCATAACCGTAACGGTTGTTTGCTCAGGTGAATTAAGTGTTGAAACTGGCCATGCCTAACGAAAAGGCATATGGCTCTCCCAGAAGAAGCAGTGGGTGAAGAATGTCGATAACGGAAAGCCATCTTACCTTAAAAGAAGTCAAAGAAGTAAGAGTCTCACATGGAGGCATGGAGGTGTCTTATCCAGAAGACGTAAAATATATACTAAGATAAAGTGTGATTACAGAGCAGGCTGCAGGCTTTTTTCTGCTTTAGTCGCCTTTAAGGACATTTAGAAGCAGGCTAGATTAGTCTAGTCTCTAGTTCAACGCTAAAGCAATGCTTGCAACGTAGCCATTGTAAAGCAGATGAAGTCGTCTCCAATCAAAATTTTCTAACTTACACCATTAGGTGAACAGTTTTAACTTGTTACTCGCGGAACAAATTTCCAACTCAAGTTATAGCGGCATTGATACCTAATTCAATTTTCTGATTTTATTTATCAAAAAACTTCCAAATTAAATTACGTCAACTTTTTTTGGCCTAAATATTAATTTCGCTGACTCCCGTTGTTGTATCAGTTTTTTTGTGACACACCCAGGCTCAGTCAAACTAAAGGTAGGAATTGGAATGCTTTTAAAGCCTGAAATATGCCTTTCACAGTTAAATTTTAAATTTAAGTCTACTCAACGCAAGAAGAAACTAATCGGATGGGTAGCATTTAAGGTACCAAGTATACCTAATCGACGCTATGACAAACACAACCGCAATCTTGGCCGCGGCATTTATTCACATGTTTCTACGAATAACCATATTTATCGAGCCCAACTATAGGGGTTGCTCCCCTCAAACTCCAACATCAAGCTGGTTATTTCTTCTGTCTATTTTGGAATTCCTTTGGGACACAGATTTCATTCCCGAACGCTATAAGATACTTCCTCCATGGTGTTTATGGTTTGTGGAGATATTCACATGCGTTTTCGTCATGGAATTCGGTATTATTGTTATTTGGTGCAATCTGGAGAAGCTAATTTATCGTTCGCTGAAAAGAATTATTGTGACAGTTGCCCCAAAACTTGAACACCCCGAAGGCGATATTCTCGTTGAGGTTGTGACCTTATTAACTGGCCTTTGTGTATTTTATTACGTTAGTCATGGCACGGACACTGTTTACCAATTGAAAAAAAGATTTAGGCAAGCATCGAAGAAGCTCAAGGGAAAATCATCCTACATTACTGGAAGTTCATGGCTATCAAGTACTAGCAAAACCAGTTGCTGCCCATTGGTAGAGACTTCTATAGACGAAGAGGACGGACTGAGTGCCATTTGTCAGAAGAGAGTACGAACAAGTACACGCTTGTCGGGCAGACGCAAGAAATATTAGCCGATCAAAGTTTATTTTTTATTAATAAATTTATGTGTTTTTAGAACTATTTTGATCCACGAGTATAAGTTTTGGAAAAAAAAAACACGGTGATACTCAAAGACTGGACTTAACAAACAACATTATAGTGTTACTTTTATTAGAACAAATACGTATTCAGATTTTTCTTCCATCAGGCATCAACAACTTTGTTAATCAATTTCCCTATAGATTGAATTTCACTCTCTATCACATCTCCGGGCTTCAGGAATTCTGGTGGATTTTTATACATACCAGTACCTGCTGGCGTACCAGTCAAAATAACATCGCCAGGTTTAAGAGTGATGCCTCTAAAAAAGAACAAAGTATTATGGTATCGACATGGCAAAAGCAAATAAATATACTTTGACAAATTGCATATAATGTCGTCGATCTTGTGTATCATCATTTTTGTGTTTCCATTCTGCTTGATGACCCCATTGACCTTTGTGATTATCTGAAGGTTGTTGGGATCTGTAATCAAACTCTTGTGCACAATCGCCGGTCCTAATGGACAGAAAGTGTCCATCGATTTGCCAATCAAAAATTGACCTCCATAGGGATCTTTGTGCCAATCTCTGGCCGATATATCCTGAGCTACACAGTATCCAAAAACATGATCGAAAGCCTTATCCGCGGGCACATTCTTAGCTTCTTTACCAATAATGACGGCCAGGTCAACTTCCCAATCGATTTTCTGGAATACATTAGTAATAAGAATTCATTACACCATAGACAAAGAAGAGCTCACTTTGGAAACACTGTGTGCGATCACATTGCCAGTTGGACCTACAAGACTACTTGCACATTTGCTAAAGAAGATCGGTTCCCTTGGTTGTGCTATTTTTCGTTGTTTACACTCATCCAGGTAGTTATGACCAATGCAAATAATTTTGCCTGGGTTGGTTATCGGAGGCAATAGAATCAGTTGCTCATTCATTTTCTCTGCTGGCTGAGATTTTATCTTTTTAGTGAGCTCAGCAGTGTCAAAGCCCTGCGTTATAAAGGTTATCATATCATTAGAGCAACAACTTCCAAGTGACAGAGATACAAGTGTACTTCCATCTTCAGAGACTACTCCCAAATGTTTCGCTAGGTCATTATTGCGTTGAAATTGTACAAAACGCATTGGAATATCAGGATGTGGTCTAGAATAAAGTAAGTTTGGTAAGTGCTTGCTACTGCAGTATAAAAAATAACTTTTCACTTACCTTGATTTGGCTTTGCTTTTCAAACGATGAAGTTTGAGTAAGTTGACCGATAGTTTCAACGCCATTGATTTGGTTGGTGTCTTTAAGAGGTTTTTTTTTTTTTTAATTATAAAAAAGTATATTTGAAGAGTTTAATATGGATATTACCTTAATTTCAGACCCATCAAATAATGAGAATTCAAATTACACAATCAATTTTGAAGCGACCCACAAAAATGGGTTATAATGTGTAATTTATGATTTTTAATTAATTAAATAAGATGTTTTTAAATGATCATTTAAAAATGCTAGAAAGGCAGTAGTATTTTATTTCATAATAAATCTAAGTACAAAGTGTACAAGACTACAAAATGCATTTTTTTTCTAAAAAATTTTCATTAATAAGAAATGTATCGTACGATCATTTATTATTATTATTACTATATATTTATTAAACATGTAATAAATTACAAGCTAACAATTTTTTTTTAACGAGCTACATGAAAATTAATCTTATTCTATTGGTTTCTTAATTCTACCTTAGTTATACTATTATTCCTGTCTTTGTTAAGTATTCGTTAACTCTTTCGATATTTGATTTGTTTGGATTTTTTGATATTTCGATGATGTCTTCTTCTCCTTATATATTATTTATGAATGGTTTTAGCCGGATGCAGTGTTGAAGTAGGTCGTAGGTGTTGTAGATTTGCAGAGGTATTGCAGGTTGGCGGAAGTTCCTTCTTTAGGAGGTGGGGGTGAGTGGTTGAGGTGTGGCCTAGCCGCAATCGAACGAAGTTTCTGATCTTGGCTTTTGGAATATTTATTGGGTAAGCAGGATGTGATCTTGTGGTGTTGGTTTTTGTGTAGTGATGTTTATATGCGGAGTATGATTATTGGTTTGCGCTCTAGCGTACGATGCTACCGCGAGATACACAGCTTTCATTATTTGGATTCGATGTTAAACAGAAATTCTGAGATCAGCGATTTTCTACTTCATCCAAAATGTTCCGTTAATCCTGCGCCAGCAGTATAAATTCCATTTTTTATTATTTGAAAGACCATTATTTAAAAGAACCTGCATACTCGTATGTGCAACTTTCTGACCACTGTAAAAAAAATGTTTGCAATTTGTATAAAGGTAACTTTTTATTGCTTGTTTTTGAAACCCATTTCCTAGCCAAATGCCCTTGTAGCTATAGTTGTGGACCAATATAAATATAAATTGTGGATATTAAAAGTTAAAAAAAAACTACCAAATTTAAAAATTAAGTATCCACAAACGCATGATTAACAAAAAAAATAGAAAACCGGAAGCTCCAACCATTCGAAATAACACCTAGATCTCTTGAACGAACCTCATTTTAATGACAGCCCATTTCGTTCCACATTTGACAGCTACGCAGTCAGCAGGTTGGTAGCACAAAAATACGTTTTATGGATTAAACATTTTAAAATTTGTCATAAATAATTAAATTTAATAGTTGAATATCTACTCTTATTTGATTAATTGTTATTTAGACTTATACCTGTTCTTAAATTTTACTTGAAATATGGCGATGTTGGCAAGGAGCTTGGGGCGCACCGTAGTGCAGGTAAGTAGTGCAAAAAAATTCTCCTGCGTAAGGTTTACATAAGCGCCCCTCGGTTTATCTTTTAGGTTATCCTTCTAAAAAATAAAAATACATTTTAAACAAAACTAGTTAACAAATTATATTTTTATATATTTATAGGCAGCATCTGCACGTGCTGTTCATACAACTTCAGCCCTAGAACAGGTAGCCCACATTGAAAAATAATTTTTGCTTATTCATTTACATACATTTTTCTGTGCTTTGTGTTTTACAGGACGCAAGCATTCCAAGTCGCAATCGTGCTACTTGCACATTAATACCAGGTGATGGTGTCGGTCCGGAATTGGTATACGCTCTTCAGGAGGTTTTTAAGGTTTGTTCATAAGTGCTAGAGTTGTGATATAGGTAACGAATGTTATCTTCTGACAGGCTGCAGATGTCCCAGTTGATTTCGAACCGTACTTCCTTTCTGAGGTCAACCCTGTATTGAGCGCTAAATTGGAAGATGTGACAGCTTCAATTACGAAGAATAAAGTCTGCATAAAGGTAAAATTTTAATATTATCTTTATATCCAAGCCGATACTTTATAAAGGCTGTCGTTCTCTTATAGGGCATTTTAGCAACCCCCGACTACAGTGTTGCCGGTGAACTACAAACACTCAACATGAAATTACGTAATGAGTTGGACTTGTACGCAAACGTTGTCCATGTACGCAGTCTGCCCGGTGTTAAAAGCCGTCATAAGGACATCGACACGGTTATCATTCGCGAACAGACCGAAGGCGAATACTCAGCTTTAGAGCATGAGTCGGTGCCCGGTATTGTGGAGTGTTTGAAAATCATAACTGCCGTGAAATCCAAGCGAATTGCCAAGTTCGCCTTCGATTATGCCACCAAGAACAACCGCAAGAAGGTCACAGCCGTACACAAAGCTAACATTATGAAGTTGGGCGATGGTTTGTTCCTGCGTTCATGCGAACAAATGGCCGAGCTTTATCCAAGAATTCAGTTCGAGAAAATGATTGTAGATAATACAACCATGCAGTTGGTCTCCAATCCCAATCAGGTAAATCATTCATTGCGCTAGTTTGAAATGAAGAGTTCCTACAATGAAATTTCTTTTCAGTTTGATGTATTGGTCACACCAAACTTGTATGGTAACATTGTGGATAATATTGCTTCTGGACTTGTTGGCGGTGCTGGTGTCGTGGCCGGAGCTTCATATTCTGCCGAAGCAGTTGTCTTTGAACCTGTAAGTTAAAGTTATTTTACCCCTTACATACTTGTAAGAGCTGTATTTATTTATCTATAGGGTGCACGTCACACTTTTGCTGAAGCCGTTGGTAAAAATGTAGCAAATCCAACTGCCATGCTGCTTTGCGGTGCCAAACTTTTGCGTCACATTAACTTGCCAGATTACAGCGACAAGATCACAAACGCCATAAGCAAGGTACTGCTCGATGGTAGAATTAAGACCAAGGACTTGGGTGGACAATCAACCACACAGGATTACACTCGTGCTGTTATCGCCAATATTCACTAAGTGGTTCTACAGCATACTTAGTCCTAGTAGTGCAGTCACAAAAGAGGAAATGTTATCTTATTTCTCTGTTAGTATTTGCTTTTTTTTATTATCATCCCGTGTACGGTATCTTCTTCGGATAGATTGTAGCTGGTGTTTAAGCTTTAAAATTTTACTTTTCAAGCAATCCACTGAATCGACATGAATTCGTCGATTTACTATTTTTACTGGTCGACAAGTCATATCCAGAACATTGAAAATTGTGTATAAATTTAACTATTATTAAGAACAAAGTTTACTGAAGCGTTTACAGTTTGTTTGTCTAGATGTCCATTGCTGCTGTTAGTATTTTGCGGCTTTGGAGGAAGAAGATAGGGTATCTGCTCGTTTCTCCTTTTTTTTTGTTAATGTATTATTTTTTGATGCGAATGTTTTTTTTTCTTGTCCTGTATTTATGTTTATTTTTATTTAGTTTTCTTGGACCTAGTTATTTATATCTGACCTCTTGTGAAGCAAAAATTGTAGCGAAAAATTATGTATTGCGATAATATATGTATCTGTTATCAATCTCATTCAAGCTAAATTAAATAAAACGTCGAAGATATTTAATCAGGTACTACAAATTTTTCTGTTTTATTATCGGGATATGCTTTCGGGAAGAGGGCTCTATTCTAACTATATACATATACATACCATATGTATATGTAGGTACAATGTTTCAATATCGAAATAGAATGGCAACACGTGGTTTCAAACGCTCAGTTTTGGCTGCATTCTGGCTTCTGGGCAACTAAAAGCTTATATTTATGCGGAATATATTCAATCACTCAGCCAATTTAACACCTATGGCATGCGAAGAACAGAATTCTATTATATACCTACATACAGACGAACCAAAGTTTTTTGCCGTAGGAGAATCAATGGGTAAAAAAACAAAGAAAAACTAGAATGAAATAACCGCAAAATGTGTATATGACGGTGGTTCACATAGCGCCACACTAACATAGTGCCATGTGAGCCACTGGTGGTACCTATTTTTATTTTAATATGAGAGCGCGTGTACCACCAGTAGCTTATATGGCAGCCAACGTGTTAAGATTGTTTATCAACAGCTGTTTTTACAAAATAAGACGCACTAGCTCCCTTTAGTCAAAGGCCAGACTCGATTACGACCACAAGGAATCCTTTAGGAACTTAAATCTAAAAAACAGAAGTGAGAATAAGGTCTCATAAAGCGAATCAATTTTAGCGCAGATATATTGATGAGTTTCATGAAACCAATACTCTCATGCAGTTTAATTTTAATATGTATGTATATATTTTCTCAATTATTGGTGTAAAAAATGAATCCAACTAAGTATATAAAAGAAAAGATTAACAAACAGCACCATTATAGCCCTTCATATTATCAGCCCTCGACAACTGTATTAAGCAGTTTACCGATTGATTGAATTTCACTCTCTATCAAGTCACCAGGTTTAAGGTATTCTGGTGGATTCCTATGCATACCAACACCTGCTGGTGTACCAGTCAATATAACATCGCCAGGCTTAAGAGTGATGGTCCTGAGAAAAAGAAAATCATTTAAAAACATAACCGACACACAATACATTAACTATACTTTGTTAAATCGTGAATTATATCGTTGATATTGTAAATCATGTTCTTTGTATTTCCCTTCTGCTTTACCACACCATTGATTTTGGTGCTTATTTCAAGGTCATGCACATCCTTTATCAGACTCTTGTGCACTATCGCCGGTCCTAGAGGACAGAATGAATCCATTGACTTGCCAATTAAAAATTGACCCCCATTCCGCTCTTTTTGCCAATCCCTTGCCGATATATCCTGAGCTACAGAATATCCAAAAACATAATCGAGAGCGTTCTCCTTAGGTACATTCTTAGCTTCTTTGCCAATAATTACGGCCAATTCAACTTCCCAATCGATTTTCTACAACAAAGCTTGTAGTTAAAAAAATCTTTGTATTCCATAATCCCATATGCACTTACGTTGGATACTTTGTGAGCGATAACATTTCCATTTGGACCGACAAGAGTACTAGCAAACTTGCTAAAGAACATCGGTTCCTTGGGTTTTGGCTTATTCTGTTCTTCACAGTGATCTAGGTAGTTGAGGCCAATGCAAACGATTTTCTCTGGATTCGTGACAGGAGGCAGCAGAGTTACATTTTCATTCACGTCTTCAGAAGAACGACCTTCGATTTGTTTTGCGATCGCCTTAGCATCTAGATTTTGTGATATGAGTGCAATCATATCACTTGTTTCACTAGAAAAAGCCACAAGGTCCTTTCCGTGCTCAGCTAGAACTCCCAAATGCTTATGCGGGTCATTTTTGCGAAGGAATTGTACAAAACGCATTGTTTATTTTAGTATCAAACGGCTGGGTACTATCAACTGAAGTAATTCAAGTCGCCAATGGCCTATTATACAATCACTTTTAATCTTTTCTCGTGGGGTTAACTGATACGACTAAATTTTTCATCAAACTAATTCCATGAAGTTTCCAGTCATTAAGGCTTTTGTGTCCACTCGTTGCAATTTTATAAAATAATACTCCAAATAGAAAATGATATTATGTATATGCAACAAACTATTAATTTGAATAAGGTTTATAAAATTGACCCAATATTCTGTTAATTCCAGTCAGATGATGATTGGTTAAAAATGTCAAAACGAAAGACATGGTTGTGCTATTCCAAAACGTTTCTCTTAATGGTAAAGTAGTTTACTATGTTACCAAAATACGAACTAGTTATAGCTGTTACCGACATATTTTTGAAAATTTGTAATAATCACCCCTGTGATCAATTCCACCGGATTGAAAACGAACGGAATTATAAGGGATGAATTCGGAATGCTTTAATTTCAAATACTTCCCTTGTAATTCCGGTCATTGTCAATCCAGTCGGAATCGATCACACGGGTGTATTTTATGTTTTCACTAGCTGACCCGTGCCCGCCTTGCTTCACTCCCTGCCACTGTTATGGCCAGGTATAGGATTTTGTGGACCTAAAAAAGTAAAAAAAGGCAAAACAAAAGACTTAAAAAGGCAAAAAAAAGGCATTTATTAAAAAACACAAGAAAAAGGAAAGTAAATGCACATTTAATTATTTTTTTAAAAAATAATCTTTTGGTTGTCTCTTAGAAGCGCCTGAAGGAGCTAAATTACCTTTCTTCTTCAGCTGAAACGAGTGGAACCCATTTAAAGCTTTCAACATTATTTACATCAATGTTTGACGGTACTTTCTGGAAAATATTTTTCAATTTTCTCAAAACTTTTTATTAAAATGAATTTTATAGTAGTAAGATAAATTGTAAATTATCTATCTCTGTACTGTGCAATTACATCGCGAAAGCCAACGTAAACTGTTTTTCTATGATAAAACTAAATGTATCTGTATCTGTATTTTTCAATTTGCAGGAATACGTAGGTACGCATATTTAAGTATGAATGCAATAAAAATTATAATTTTGATATACAGATCAGTGATCGATTGCACAGGCAGGGACCCTGTTAATATGGCGGCAATGCTGTTAATATGAATTTTTTATAAAGCGTAGCAACGCACGCAGGGTATCCGGTAGTGTACGATATTTCCATGTTGACTCTCCCCACAAGCTAGACGTTCTAAATTAGGCATGTTTTTTTTGTAACCTGTATAGGCTCAATATGTTTTAGCAGCATGTTCACCCATATAAAATACAACAAAACCTTAGCCTGGATAATTATCGAGTCTTGTTTTTACCCTGAAAGTTTTTTCGAAGTCTATATATGTTAAAAAAAAAAGCCTATTGTAATGCGTCTAGAAATGTAAGTATGCGTATTACGTAGTGTGAGGAAGAAGTATAATTGTTTGTACAGATATACATACATATACATACATAAATGTATGTACATACGCGCATTATTTTTTAGCGAACAAACTTTGAGAAAAAAGCAAAATATGCAAAAAAGGCAGAAAAAGGCAACAACGGGGAAAAAAGACAAAAAAAAGGCAAAATAAAATACATATATTTGGAATCAGGAGGACATAAAACGTGTTTGTGTAAAGTCGATACTATCTTCCGATTAAGCAAATAAAAAGAGGCAAAGTAAGCAAAATCCTATCCCTGATTATGGCAAAACAAATATGTAATTGTATTGGAGATGAGTGCCGAATTATTTTTCCGAATTCACCGACTTAGAGATGGAATTTCGAAAAATCCTCCCTTAAACGACGTCTATCTCATCTTAGGAATATACTGTGTACTGCTACTGACTGTACTTTCAGCCCTTTAGGTCCAGCGGTTCGGTCCATTTAAACGATTAAATTGTGTTTGATTGTAAATACAATATGAACAATTAAATTTACAAACCGAAGTGCACAGCATCAAGTTGTTGGCTCAAATGATGTGCTTACTATTATCACAGTTACATATTTATAAAATCTTGATCCATTATCAAAAATAAAAATCACACACTTATAAACTGCTGTCGAAGAAATTATTTGTTTACAAATACAAAATCCAACGAAATGATCCATTTTTCTTGCCCTTTCGTTGTGCCTTCGCATATACATATGTATATGTTTGCACATATGAATCCGCGGTAACAAAACTCCCATTCGTGAAAGTTTCAACACCTGCTGCAGTAGGTATAGTAACTTCTGGTATTGTGGAATATGCGGGTAATGTTCATACAAAATTACACACTAAACAGCCCATAGGTGGTACCCGGGTACCACCATATATTTCGGTGCGTTTTGCATAGAAATCATTGGATCATGTTTGTAGAAATTGTGCGTAACATGCCGTCTCCACTAGCGATAAATTTATTGCAAAAGCAAAAGCAGAAGAAATGGCAGAATTTCTTTGGTGGGCATTTCATCGCATACTTTTTCAGTATAGTTATAGTTGATATTACAAAATGGCAACGGATATGACAAAAGACACAGCAAAGTGACAGCTATATTTGCGATGAGGTCCGCGATAGATGGTATGCGATGAGAGCATGCTCTCTATCGCATGCTATGAAAATATAGCTGCTATAATGGTCTCCACTGGCGATAATGAAAGCATGCTTTAAAGCATGCTCTGGATTTATCGCTAGTGGAGACGACACGTAATAACGAAAATAACTTATTAGGATAACGTCTGAGTAATTTGTCTCCTTAATTTTTGTAGTGGTCAACTATCACTGGGTGAGAGTCAATGTCAAGTCTTTATTTCGAATTGTCAATCGTCGATTGCAGTGTTGCGGTAAGAGATTTCTTAATTTCTTTCGTGTTTGTATTGTCTATAAGTGACGAAGGAACACATTTCTGAATTGTACTAGAATGTTTTGGCCGGAATGTCACCACAGAGAACTTCTTCACATCATTACCTCTGCTAAATAATCTCAAGAGCAATGGATTGACATTGCTGTATACGCTTCGGAAAAATGATGATATCCCAATGGCGATGCAGCCATCGAAAGACCGCGAAATCTATTCAACTTTGTTTGGTTTTAGAGCCGAAGCAACGATATGTCCGTATGTTCCGAAGAAGAAGAAAGTCCTTATTTTAATATCCAACATGCATTACACTGGGGCAATCGATGCGACAACTGCATCTATAAAACCACAAATCATATTTGATTATAACTCGACTAACGGTGGAGTAGATCATAATGGAGTTATACGACTAAACGTAGTTATTCTACAATATAATTGATCTTGCTTGTTGAGAGCATAATCCAGAAAATTTCCGATAAGATCTTCGCAAAGTTTTCCTGAAATAACTGGCTCGAGGCATATGCTTGCCATTGGTTCAAGTTTGGAGCTTAGATCCGCTGACAATGCGATTCTATTATCAAAACAGCCATGGGAAGCGTACTCGGCTCGCGAATCAGAAGTATGCACTTCCATTTCGCTTCCACAACCAATCGAAGAATGAGAAAGCACCGGTCGGTCGTTTGAAGAAGCAAAGTATTTGCAAGAAATGCTATAATGATATCCGAATCAAAGAAAGTGTCGGAAATATTGCCAAAATTGTTGTAATACTGTTTTCGACCTGCATATTACAAATGCTCTGGTTATTTGCTTGGATTGTACTAACAATATCTCAAATAAACTTATAATATATGTTACCAAAAACAAAAGATTCTATACAAAATGTACTAGGTGGTACCCGGGTACCACCCATGGTCACTTCCGCCATTGGTTTGAAAAATGGTAAAAAACCACATGTTCTTTTCACTTTTTTTAAACAACTTTTAGTTTTTATTGTGTAAAAATGGTTTTCTAGAGATGTCATGGAATCCTAAAAAAATCGGAACAATGGAAAAAAAAATATTTAGGTTTGAATATACAAAAAGTACCCGGGTACCACCTGTGAGTCGGTGAGGGTTAATCAAGTTAAAAAAAAATTAAATATTTAAAAAGTTACAAACCTTAAAAGTTTTCGTGTGCATTCGAGTTTTTTTTTCAGCAAAACAAAAAATTATTTTGTGCAGTGAGAAATTCTATTTGAAACCAGATGATCAGTTATTTGGAAAAAACAATATTTCATTTACGTAGAATAACTGAAAGTTTTGTTTTAACAACTTAATTTTATACATACATAAATGTTATTATATTTTTTTGTAAAAATATTCAGTTTCGGCTAATGTGGAACACTAGCCATGGGCTACAGTGGTATCGTTGAGTACCTATACCACATTACACGTCTTAAAACTTTTCAGCTAAAAAAGGGTATACCACATTACCCGCATTTTTTTCAAAATGAGGTTTTCGAGGTCGGAGCACATTTTTGTCAAAATACTTGTCTTAGTGAAGAGCTTTCTTCAAGGATAGCTACTGCTGTTGAGTCCATCACTGATGTTGCCAACGAATCTGATTGAACCTTATTGCTTATACCTTAGTTAAGAGCTTTAATTATTTAAATTCTTTTACAAAAGCACACATCGACTTCATGACTTCAGATTAGGCGTATCTTTTCTCAATTCTATGTAGATTTGAAAAAAGAACGCGCCTATTGATTTGCGCATGTCTAGAGTCTAGACAGTTGTTTTACAAATTTATAAAACGGGGATAAACTCACCACACTACATATCATCCACCTCGTGGGCCAGAGTGCTGGCACTTTACTAATTTTATAACAGAGACGAATTTACTAGTTTCTTTTTTTGAATTTCAACTTTGATGTTTTAACTGTAAAGCTCAGCGAGTTGTTGTCAGAATTAATTATTCAAATATTATCGAATTTAAACTTTTGAACTAATAAGTTCACTTTAGTTTCATTAAATATGCATATTTTGGTCAGGAATTTAACCAGTTCGATTCGAATCCTGAATCTGGTACAGGTGAGGTCAAAGAATTTCAAAATTGTTGGATTTTCATCATTTAAAAAAAAAATCAATTATTTACAGCCAACGGCTGCACGATTTGTCCATGCAAGTCAAGTCCAATACAATGTAAGTTTACTTACTAATATATTAACTGTAATATGGAGACCATATATGTATCTATATTACATATGGTTTTACAGGAACAAAGCGCAAAGCCTCGAAATCGTACGAATTGCACACTAATTCCAGGTGACGGTGTTGGACCAGAGTTGGTATATGCTCTTCAGGAAATTTTCAAGGTTTGCACATATTTATTTAAGTTTAGGTACTTTTTCGTCATTATGTCGGAGTATTTTTTTTTATCAACAGGCAGCTGATGTTCCAATAAATTTTGATACAATTCCTATTTCCGATCTTAATCCGGTGCCAAAAGTGAAATTTGAAGAAGTTAAAAAATCTATTAAAAAGAATAAGATCTGCATAAAGGTATGAAAGTGACTTTTATTGGATTTTTATATTTTACCGCTAGTTTTTAATACGATACTCAATTACTACAAAATTCAAATGGTCAACAGTAACTGAACTGTCGAAACTAGATAATGCAAATCTTATTTAGCCTACAGTTGTCCCTTTATTTTAAATTTTACCCGATTCTTTAAACTACAGGGTACTTTCGACAGAACTGAATATACCGTTCACGGTCTCTATAAATCACTGAACATGAGGTTGCGCAATGAACTTGGATTTTTCGCCAACGTTGTGCACGCCCAAAGTTTTCCTGGTATACAGTGCCGTCATAGCAATGTGGACACTATCATTATTCGAGAAAATACAGAAGGTGAGTATTCGGCTTTGGAGCACGAATCGGTCCCTGGTGTTGTAGAGTGCTTGAAAATCATCACTGCCGATAAGTCTAAGCGAATTGCGAAGTTCGCCTTCGATTATGCCACGAGACATAAGCGCAAGAAGGTCACTGCTGTACACAAAGCCAATATCATGAAAATAGGCGATGGATTATTCTTGAGCTCTTGTGAACAAATGGCGCAATTGTATCCGAGGATCAAGTTCGAGAAAATGATTGTAGACAATACTACCATGCAGATGATCTCTAATCCCAAACAGGTCGGACGTTAATTGTCAGTACATTAGACTTATGGTTAATAAATAGGGACATTTTTATTTCAGTTTGATGTTATGGTCACTCCAAACTTGTACGGTAACATAGTAAATAATCTTGCTACTGGACTTGTTGGTGGTGCTGGTGTCGTCCCCGGAGCTACATATTCCAGCGAAGCTGTCCTCTTCGAACCAGTTAGTAGTACATAAAATAAAATCGAATGTCTTTAATTTAAACGTAGGGTGCACATCACACATATGCCAAAGCCGTGGGCAAGGATTTGGCGAACCCGACTGCGATGCTGCTATGCGGTTCCGCAATGTTGCGCCACATTAATTTGCTGGATTATAGTAACATGATCATAAGTGCAATCACAAAGGTACTCCGCGATGGTAAAGTAAAGACCAAAGACATGGGAGGAAATGCAGGAACAAAAGAATACATCGCTGCCATCATCAATAATATTCAATAATATTTTTTAATGTTTTGTTACTTTTTGATAAACAAGTATTATTATTATAGATAGACTATTACACGAATTATGTTTTTTTCTTATGATAGGTAGTTCTTAAGAATCTCTGGTATGTATTTTATTTCCAGAATACAAATAATGAGGCGTGTGCGTGCGTGCTGTCTGCATCTAATATTGATCCTTTTTTACTTCTAGTTACATGACGGTTGCATTCTTTTCACAAGGCTTTCTACCGGCACCGTAGCGCAAGTGGTTAGTGCGTCGGACTACTGAGCCAGCGGTCTTGGGTTCGAATCCCGCCGCAAACACCTAAAAGTTTTTCACAGTGCCCACCTCTTTCGAGTGTCTGACAAGCATCAAAGAGTATCATTTGTCACGATTGTCACAAGTCGCCGTTCGGAGTCGGCAAAAAACTGTAGGTCCCTTCCATTCGTGCAAAAATATAACACGCACACACAAACGGTTGCGAGAAGCAGGCCCCGGTTCACCTTGAGCTGTAGCGCCAACTAAGTAAGTAAGTAAGTCTACCGGAAACTCCGCAGGGGATACCCACAGAATACCCAAGCGCAAAATCCCAAAACCAAAAATATCCAATTTTTTTAAAAACTCAAAAACCCTTGCAATGTTAATGCATTTACAAAGTCCTCATGTTTGGCCGCCAAACATAATACACTTGAATAATTAAGGGCAACAAGCTAACGCTCTCGGAGCAAGCGAAGTATCTTGGTATGATTTTGGATAGTAAACGAAACTGGAACACACAAGAAATAATTAGGAAAGCTTTTACTGGGCTCTTTATTTGCAAAAGAGCGACTGGTAAAATATGGGGCCTCAAACTGGCAATGATGCACTGGCTGTACTAGTCTGGTGGAAGGCTGGCAACAAGAAAACGACACTGGTAAGATTAGCGGCGTTACAGAGAACAGCTGGTGTTGCCATCACAGGTGCCCTTCGCACGACACCCACATGACATGTTCCTCTACCTGCTGCCTCTCGATCTGCACTTGAGGCAACTGGCGAATAATAGTGCACCAAGACTCACTCAGCGGCAAAGGACACTGTCCTAGTCTTACAGAAATCCAAATGGATTGTCCAATAAGAACGGATGATACACTCTTCACGCATGATTTTAACACACCGTAAAGAACCTTGTACCCTGTGCGTGAAGAGTGGACGAACAACACAGTAACTCGGCATATAGACACTGCAGTCTTCACGAACAGGTAAAAAACTGCAAGCGGCACAAGGTCTGGTATCTTCTGTGTGGAACCAGATCTAAAGGTGTCTTTAAGACTCGCGGATACCTGCAGCGTTTTTCAGGCAGAAGTTCTAACCGTATTCAAAGCTGCAGAGCTTCTGAACATGAAACGAACATTCGGTAAGGATATTGATATTTACATCGACAGCCAAGCTGGGCTTAAGGCGCTAGAATCGTGCACTAGTCAGGAGTTGCCATACAATGCTCGGGGCATTATGCACGCAGAACCGGGTAAGACTATGTTGGGTGCCTGGTCACTCCGGGACAGAAGGCAACGAGTTTGCCAACGAGATTTTAGTTTAGTTAGGGCTACGGTACCCAACCCACTCAGCAGATGTTGACCTTGTAGATGTACAGTAACACTGTTGTATAGGGTCATCCAGGGGAAGTTTTTTGTTTGATCATTTCGTATTAAAATTAAGTCTAGGTTTCAGTATTCACTTTCATTTACTTATGTAAATTTATGATTATATAGTATAATTGGAAATAAATACTGAAAGAAATTTTTGCTGCTAGTCAAACTTTAGCTACAGACGCAGATTAAGCCTGTTTGTCCATGGGAAAACATCATCATAAGAAAAGAAAAGTAGGTGTATGCATTTATGTATCTAGAAAAGGCATCCAGGCGTGCTAGAAAATTCCTGTGCAGCAGAAGCGAGTAGTTTCTTTAAATTTCGAATTGGGACACATTTAAGCACTGGATTTGTCCAATCAATCAAAATCAGAACAGCTTCATTATAAAAGGGATAGACTACAAGTCAAATAGTCCACAGATCTCCACCTTAGAAATTAGACAGTCGATTGGCATGATTTGATAGATCGTAGAGGCCGGAATCCTTGCAAGCGACTAGTTAAGATTCGACTACCATGCAAAGTCTCTTCACCGGAGTCTTACGGAGAACTCGAGAATATTTTTACAATTCTAGGGCGGTTATTGAGTCCATCCATTTTATTCTTCTCGTCTCCAGTACGGATTCCGGTATAGAGATCATTCCTATGCAATCTTGTCCTGTCTTGTACCTACATATACGATGGTTAGGATAACTTATTTTGCTCTGGCTTTTTGGATTACGTACATGTCAGCAGTCCAAGTGAATAGAACAACTTGACCTCATTATTATTATAATTTTTTGTTTTGTTATTATTCAGCAGTTGTAAATTAAAAGAGACATTTTTTAAATAAAAGACGTTAACAAATAGTAGTAGTACACGGTCTCGTTTACGCTGATCCTTTTGGTTTGGCCAATTGAATGATACGTGGAGACGCTTTCGCTTTGAGTGCAGCTGGTGATATTAGGAATGGATTCGGACGAGTATGACTCTCGCTGTATTCCTTTGGTTCGGCCAGTTCTTGAATACGTCCACTCGCTTTCGCTTTGAGGGCATTGGGCGATATACCAAAAGGATTCTCTTTTAAATCGCTTTCACCTAATCGGACTTCCGGGGCAGTTGCCAATTCTTTTATACGCTCAGAAGCCTTGTATTTCATAGCATTCGGGCTGACCTTGATTGGCAAAGGCTGGAAACGTAAACTTTCGTCTATCTCCTTTGCTTTACTTAGTAAAAGGATGCGCGCACTCGGCGTATAGTTCTTTATAGCAGGAGTGAGCTCCCATTTGGGCATCTCTTGCACTTCACGCTTTTTGGGTCGGCAAAGACGCTTATAGCGTCGCATTAGCTTAAGCTCCTTCCAGAGGTGAACCTAAATAGATAAAATACGAACACATGAATATGTTTACACTCCTAGCATTATTTGTTTCCTACCCCTTTCGGTGCCTTGAAGACCTTCTTCGGCTTAGCTAGTTTCCTAAGATATTTTTTGTGAACTGACCATTCTTTCTTTGTCCAGCCACGAATCAGTTTCCTTTAAATACAAACATAGTTTTAATTTTATTTTTGGATGGTATTATTAGGAAAACCCATGTACCTCTCTTTTGGAGCCTGAATGTTTGCCAATCTGCTATACAGTGAGAGTATACTCTTTCGAATCGTTCGATTGAGAACAGCATGTCGGGTCTCATCAAGAAGATGGCCATAGTCTCGTTGAATTGGCAAAAGTTTCCTAGAAAAAGTGTAAAATAATATTTGAAAATCCCATCAATTGCTTGTAACGGCATTCCCACCTTAGATAAGGATATGACAATTGTTCAGTCCTCGTCAAGCATGGCATTTCCCGAATGATCTCTGTCATTCGAGTGGAATTGCACAGGCATGTCGGTCTGAACTTTGGTGTCACATATTTTGGAACGGCCAAATATCTTATTCGTCGGCGTTTGGTTTGGTGGCTTTGCAGCCGTTCTGCTAGCCTAGCATACTCCCGGCAAATGTCATCAACGAAACATTCGGCGGAGATATATTTCTCCCTACAGCATTCGGAATTTTCTTGCATTTCTTTTCTTTTGATTTTCTTTCCACTTTTTATTTATTTTTATTTACTTTTAATTTTGTACAACAAAAATTTAATTATATTTTTTTTGTAATCTTCTATTAAATGTTTTACATATTTCGAAGGATTTTTAAAAAGCTTCTTAAAACATAATTAGCTCTAAAGTGTTTCATAGAATGGGCAGTGCTGGAAGTGAATACACCTAAAGGACAGATACAAATTTGAGTGTTTTCAGGATGCACTATACTCAACTAATGGTGTAGCTACATATAAGCAAGAAGAGAAAAGAAAACCTTCGACATTATATAAGCTACATAGTATTATAGTAGTAGGTTTAAAAATAATCACCACTGGCAACTCTACCCAAAGCATGGTTATTGGCTAACTCGCTTTCTTTTGATAGGCACGCTCATCCACCCAATTTATTACCAGGCGCCGGGTGCTTAATGTAAACAAATCTCAGTAGCAAATCTTTTCTAATTCATGTGGTTCCACTGGCAAGGACGATGACAAGGCTATGAGTATGTGCATGTTGAGCACATTCCCAAAGCAGTGAAAGTGAAATTTCACCCAAATTGTGGTGGATATGCAAGCAAAAATGCAGACCGTAGGCCGGAACAGCAGTACACACATCAACACAGGATAAGAACTTCAATCGGCACATGCAACAGGTACACACACTCACTGTGGTTATCCCCAGAAAATCGGATTCTAACCTTAGTTTTCAGAATACTCCCGACACGATGGCCCTCCTGTCGAAACACTGTCAGAGTTTGCAGGAGTAGAACCAGACCGTAACATGGATAAGGGTCCACCTGATGGTTACTGTTTCATGGTATAATAAATGAGAGTACCCTAATGCGTGCGATGTGTTGCGCCAGGCGGTGTAGTGGCAATTTGCCACAATCTGTAGTTGGATGGAATTTTATCTGATGGATGCCTTGTGTGTTGAGAGGTAGAGGAGCATCAGAACCATAGACTGTGCTGTACACCACGTTGAGATGTACAATAGGTATGTTCGTATTATTGTAGCAGCACTGTCTGCTTCCGCATGCTGTGAGTGGTTTAATTGATGCAACTTTTGGGGGAAAAGTTCAGCCTTTATATGGGGAACGATATATGCACAAAATGCTATGTGCACGACCGGCGACGCACATCTACGGTGCAGCAAAATTTGCGTTTAGCTTGGATGGAAATTTTAATCTGTTTGCAATCGCATTTAACGGAGTAATTTAGGGGTTAATCTGGGGCTTTTAAAGGCAATTTAAAGGTCGGGTTGGCAATTGTTCTATTGCGATTTTAGTGATTATATCACATTTCGAACGAATCTGAAGTTTTTAGGTCAAGTATAAGATCAGGTATATGAGGTAGGTATGGTACGAACTCAATACTTTTTTTTAAGAGCTGGCACAGTTTGCAATTACAACTTGAGACATTATGCAAGCAAAGTGAATCAAATGTGATGTAATACATATGTATATGTGTAATATCTATTTATCTAGCAAAAATCAAGAACATTGTGTGTATTTTGTAAACCCTTCGGTCTACCAACTCTGTACAACTGAAAACATTTAGTGCTGAAGCCTAGTTGATATAAATTAGTTAACTGATCCATAGGCAATTAAGTCCTAGTATGATAAAAAGTCATCAAAATTCAGGGAAGAACTCATGTTTTTTGGTGAGTGTTCTGAAGTAACTATTTTGCCCATCCTTAAAAAGAATACCTATCCAATTATGCACACTTTAAATCTTATTTTCGCGAACAGCGCTTACTGACATACCTATTGCCTGACGTTAACGAATTTACACAGGTATGTCCTGTTCAAGGTCGGGATAAAAAAGAATAACCTTGAGGTAAGGTATGCCTATGCATGTCGTAAGAGCGTACTAAAATCAGACGGAAGAATAAGTTTTCATGAAGTTATAAGCGATGCTGACTGGAAAATGCACTCCTGGATGAGGTAAGGTTATAACTGAAGGATGAATCTGAAGGCTCAAAGCTAATCCAGGAGCATCTGACACATACTTTTCCGCTCACTGGTGAGCGTCTGATCCCAGAGGGCAGCTGAAGCAAGAGAAAATCCAACTCCCAAAATCCAAACTTCCCATCCTACCTTCCTCTTTAAACAACAAATACTTCTCATATGATTTCCATATGTCAACTGATGGAAATCCCATGGAAATCATACGGGAAGTGTTTATTCTTTTAGGAGTTAATTTCAGGTAGACTATTTGTTTTGATTTGTTTTTTAATTTTTTAAAATTTATAAAGTGAAAGTGTAATTCGTCACTGCTCCAGGAAATTGTCTTTCTTTTGACACCTCATTTGTTAAGATTGGTTTAGAGTGAGAGCCACAAATGGTACCTATACTACAGAAATAATATATGTATGTATATGATAAAAATGGCAATGGACAAAACAAACAGATTAATTCCTTCAGCTATGCTGGAAAATCTACAGATTTTGGGGAGAGCCACTTATTGCCGATAAATTCTGTCATTCTCTTGCATTGTTGAAACCGAAAAGCTTTCCATTCTCGGTATTTATCGTCGTTTATTCGCTCTAAGCTCGAGTACAATGCTCATATCTGGTGGGGTGCTCCAAAAACATCACTGCACCTGATCGATAGAATACAAAAGCGCGCGATAAAACTTGTAGGGGATAGAAACATCACGGAGTGAATTGACTCTCTTGAACACCGTCGTAATGTTTCCTGTCTCCCTGTTTTATCGCTTTTTCCACAAACAGTGCTCCGGCGAAATAGCCAGCTGCATTCCTCCCCGTCAACAATTTTCTCGCAACAAACGTCTCGCAAGGAATGCCCATCAGTTTACCGCTAAGCCAAACTCCGGACCAAACACGATTTTTCCCTCCCGTTACGATCTACAAGCATTTAAGAACAATGCGCATCGGTGTCTCCTCTTTCATCATCCCTTAATTTCCCTTGGCCAACGATGTGCAAGACATTGTAAGGGTATTCATATCCCCTTTAGCGCGCGTGTATTAAAGGGTGATTTTTTAGCTGGTTTGGTTTTGGCAACACTGGTTTTGACAGCTGACGTGTGTTTAGTACCTTGTGTCACTGTCAAACAGCTTCAGTTTGGTTTGCAATTTAACCATGGATCGTCTTACAAATGAACAACGCTTGCAAATTATTGAATTTTACTATCAAAATTCGTGCTCGGTTCGAAATGTTCATCGCGCGCTGCTTCCATTTTATGATCGGCATTCTCGACCTTCTGAGCAGTCTATTCGGAAGATTGTGACCAAATTTCGCACCAAATTTACTTTGTTGGACATTAAACCACCAACACGTTTACGTACTGTGCGTAGTGAAGAAAATATTGCGGCCGTATCAGCTAGTGTGACAGAAGACCGCGAAATGTCGATTCGGCGCCGTTCCCAACAGTTAGGCCTTTGTTACAGCACTTTTTTTTTGCCCGAAATGGAAGTTCTTGACTTGCATGATATGTGGTTTCAACAAGACGGTGCCACATGCCACACAGCACGCGAAACAATGGCGCAATTGCGAGGCGAGTTTGGTGAACAGTTAATTTCACGTTTCGGGCCGGTCAATTGGCCGCCTAGATCGTGCGATTTGACACCATTAGATTATTTTTTGTGGGGGTATGTCAAGGCTAATGTCTATAGGGACAAGCCCGCTTCGATTGACGCACTGGAAGCCAACATCCATGCATTCATTCGTGAGATACCGGCCGATATGTGTGAAAGAGTATGCCAAAATTGGACTCAGCGGATGGGCTACCTGAGACGCAGCCGCGGTCAACATTTGCATGAAATTATCTTTAAACATTAAATTGCAAGGTTCAAACTATCGATTCAAATAAATATTTCATTCATTTTTTCGAATTTTTTGTGTTTTTTTTTTAAAAAAAGTTCTCAACCTCTTAAAAAATCACCCTTTATAAAAAAAAAATCCCTTTGAAAAAATACTAAGGATATGTCGATCTCCACCATCTAGATCTAATACCCCCGGAGAAAGAAGTTCACTCGTTAATCAGGAGCCAGTGAAAACACTAAATGCTTCGTAAGATAGAACAACGAACTAAGAGCTAAACTTAATGAAATGGAGCGATTCTTTCACAAACTAAAGAGGAAGTCGATTCTCTGTGAAAAGAAAATGAGGATCTTAAGAACGATCGTGTACCGAAAGATTCTGAGACAACGCCGAACCGTCCAGGAAGTGAATATATTACGGACGAGGAAGAGCTTGCCCGCGAAACTACCGAGCACTGTCTCTTAAATTAAATGCCAAGAGTATCCACTTATGAATCCGCTGCGTGTGCTTGTTAGGAGATTTCAACCGTGTCGTGCGCAAAAAAGATGTTATGGAAGACGTGCAAGCTCAAGGCCATATGTATATCATTATTCAAAAAGGAAAAGCAACGTACGGAGGGAGACAAAGATACCATAGTTAAACGCGATCTCTCACTTTTCATGCTTACCTTTGATAGGACCGAGAATGTGGACGATTCTAAACATCAAGGTCAAAATCGAGCCCGTATACATTATGTACATATGTATTCGAAGCCAGCCTAGTTTTGAAAACTGTAATTATTCATAAGCTATTCTTTATTATTTCATACATTCGATTAACGCTTTTCTCGTCTTAATTCGTCTTTTAGCAGTCTCTGTTGTGCCTTTCTATGAGATTAAGGCAATACATATGGAATCATTATTAACAACCTAAACACTTAATCGAACACGAAAATTATGTCCTACTCTCCTCCCATTCTACTTACCATTCAAAAATACAATTCACGCACAAAACAAGTGCATTACATACATATATCCCTTAATTTGTCTAGGTATCCCCACGGCTTAATTATATTCTTCCTTTAGTCCTCCCCATATACACTCAAAGACCAGACTGAATTTATGACGATACAAATCTCCTTTCGCGCACAATATACTCGTAAGTCTTTTGAAAATAACCCACAATTATGAAAATGCCGACACACGGCTTAATTCCGCCTACAAAATAATTTTGTGCGTGTGCACAATCGTACGAAATTGCGGTTTGCACCCTTAATTCTAAACGCGGCTGGCTGTACCACGACTGGCAGCTAAAAAGAGGGGGGGTTGACCTGCCACAATGGGCAAATCTGAGCAAGCGAATAAAAAAAAAAACAAATCCTGTTTGACTTTGTGTCCTGCCAGTGCCAGAAGCTTTTAATCAAGCTTTCCCGATGGTTTCGCAATTTACACACCCCGCCCCTAAAATGCACAAATAAATATGTTTTCGCCATCCACCAGAACAGTTTTTTTTTCTACCCCTTTGTTGCTTGGCACGCATTAAAACTTCACACACACAAGAGGGGGGTACGCACATGCACACAGCTGTAGAACATTATGCTAGCACTCTCAATAGAACTTCAAACAAAGCTAAAAAAAAAAAAATAGAAAAAAAAATTCCCAGAGAGCTACGCACAATTTGGTTTACAGTTTAGTAAAATAATGAAAAAAAAGCCAAGTCAGAAAACTGCAGCCAACGAAAGGACGAATGCTAGTGCACATAGCACATGTGCACTTACATGTATGCGTTTGAAAAGGGGGACGAACAAAGGAACGATCCCTATCAATATATCCACTCTCTAACTCTAACCGACCAACTGACGTATCCTAGTGCATGGCAAATAGAGCCATAATGATTATTTTTAGGACTAAGCGTGCCTCATCCCAATACCCAATAGGGGCAATCGAATGATAGGAAGAAACACTCTGCTTTGTTTCGATATTCATTATTATAAGAAATGAAATCCAATGCGGTGATTTATTTGGTATACTAGGGCGGGTAGTCAAACAGACAAACAGGCTTAAATAAGTCGGAGCCCTTTTTTCTAGAAAACCTGACCTGCTGGCTCCAAGCCAAACCTCGCCCAGAGGAGCCCCATACATTTCGTTACATTTTGTCACCCTTACACCACCCCTGTGTGTACCGTCATATGCATTTACTTGTATTTATTTCTTACAGTCCATCAGTAAAAATAAGTTAAAAAATATCGAAAGCTGCTTTGTTCACTTTTGAATCGTAATAGATATGTATGTATGTATTTATGTATGTATGTGCTTGTTTCATGGATAACGCACGCATACGCATATTTGTTAGTTGGTACTGTGTACTTTTTTTTGTTTGCCTTTTCTCAGACTGTAAGCTTATGCTATGAACAGGAGTTACATATATAGATAGAGTTTGTTATGGGCATAAAACAAAGCCATCATCATCCCTATACTCCTGATGCACGGTAACTTAGGAGCTACTTCCCTTCGTCATTCCAAATGCCGCATCGTGAGGTGGTGTGGTGGTCTAGAATGTTGCAGGTCGCTGTTTGTTTGCCACAAAAAGGGTTTCGGAGAGTATTAATATGTTTAGAGTCCGATGCATCAAACTACATATACGAGTATAAGGCTAAAAGTGCATGTTGGCCATTCAAGTAAAGCTTTAAAGGGCCGATAAAACAACATCATGAGGTTGGCTGAGGATGGCACTCGTATGCTAAAAGTAAACCAAATACAGTCGCTGCTCTGGTGAGTGAGTTTAAAGGTTGCCGCGAGTGGTTACGGTGATGGCTGTCTGTGGTGAAATTGGGATGGTGTGGGTGCTTTCTGAAGCTATACTAACCAGGTGAACACCTGGGTATATTGGATTTATTGCGAAATAATTGTGCAATGCCGGATATACTCGTATCTACATATGTAAGCTCTAGATACGCACACGTATCCTATAGTCTGCCGCCGCGCGTAAGGACAGTCGACTAAAAGTGACTAACGGACTGGATGCGTTATTAATGAAATGAAATGCGTATGGGAAACGATTTTGTAATTACTTAATTGTGTGCAAGTGGTTACCTTTTGCGCACGTAATGTAATCTAATGGATTGGAAAATAGCCGATAGAAACTTTAAGTGAAATGAACTGTAATTCTATTAGAGTCTCATACACAGAAATCGTCTATAAATTAAATGGCAGAAACCTAGGATTGCTTTTCAAGAACTTTTAGGTGGTGACGAGTCTGGCTACAACACTGCAAACTTCCATATTGTGTACATTCCTCTCAAGAGGCTTGGTCCTCAAAACAGAATTTATGTTTCAAATCATAATGCTGGTTCGAGGACAGCGACAGCCTGTGCCTAGACCTTGATGTTCAACTACTCGGGATGTAAGAGGCAATGGGAGACTACGCTTACCACGTTTAGATTTCGGGTTACAGGGTTAGTGAAATGTAAACATAATAAAAGAGGACGTATCAAACTGGTTAATTTGTATCTTGATGCGAGTATACGAGTTGTGACATTTTTAATAGTCGCATAAAAATAAATCTCAAAACTACTTTTAATAGAAGTAATCGGTAATATTTGTTATACGTATACCTAATACAAGATACAATCAAGTCTTTAATTGCTTTAAAGCGTCTTCTTAATATGACAGAAGTTCTGCTTTCTGCACTTCGGCTCTGGTATCCGGATGTTTTGCTATGAAAACATACGATAAAATACCCATTAGAATGGTTAATACAAACAGATCCTGCAGTATTAATAGCAGTGGCTGCCGATAATGTGTACCAGCACACTTAGGCATAAAGAGGCCCATTGTGATATCAAGGATATTGTGGATAATTTAACCTCGCTACTCATGAGAACCATTTGGAGCTTTGTATAAAGAGAAAAAGGCTTCCTACGTCTTTTGTGCCAGGTCACGGAGATCGTCGAAGAAGTATTCTCCTAAGTGTAGTTTTCTACTACGGGAAAAAGGTGTGAATGAACAGAGACTCTCTTCCTCTTCTTCGTCTCTACAACTTTTACATAAGTCATTATAAATTATGACAAGCCTAGTTGCATGCTTGCCTATAAGGCAGTGTCCTGTAATGACACCGACAGTCGTACTAATATGTAGCCTTTTTAGGGACAGAAGGTATTTAGAGCGGTTTAGATGTAGTCTAGGCCAGATCGTTTCATGGCAAGGCAGGTAGTTGCATCTTCCCATCTAGCGTAGGTTTTATTGACTGTGTGAAGTTTGAGTACCAGCTTGTAAGTAGTGAGGGGCATACCTATATGCTTCTTATCGGATAGAATAGGTACCTATTGTTGTTTCTAGTTTAGCGAGCTCGTCAATTAACAAATTACAATTCCCTGGACTGTCTTTGTGCCCCGGTACCCAGCAAAGATGAATATTAAACTGCTAAGCCATCTCTATAAGAGATGAACGGAAGTTGGAGGTGATCTTAGAAGTGGATGAGACTGATTCTAGAGATTTCAAGGTCGCCTGACTCTCTGAGAAAATGCTAAAATCGTTAGATTACATTCCTCTTGATCCAGGACAGTGCTTCTGGAATCGCAATAATATCCGCTGGAAACACGCTACAGTGGTCAGAAAGGAGAGATTTAGTTTTAATCTGTCTGAGAAAACAGCTTCTCCTACACCATCATTGGTTTAAGAGCCATCAGTGTAGAAGTGTATCGACTTGTCTATTATACACCTAAGTCATATCAGAGGACCTATCGGGAATTGTGACCGTAAAGTTTTTATCAAAATTGGGCTTCGGCACAGTCTTTATTTCGGGGAGAGTTAAGGGTATTGTGGAGTGACCAGTGTAGTTACTTGACCACTGTGAGATAGTTTTGAGTCTTTATGGCAGCAGGCACCCGGTAGAAAGTGAACTATGTGTCAAAGTCAGCTGTTTTGTTTGTTTTGAAGTATTTGCATTTTTTGATTTGAATGTAGGTTAGGTTAGGTTATGGGGTGGCGGCTTAGCCTTACATAGATCAGTGTTGGTCCATAGTGATTTGAATGTAAAAATTAAAATACATAATAGAATGAAAAGGAACGCAGATAAAAGTTGAATGTTCTGAATGTTGAAATTAGCATTTCGCAATATATTGGATCTGGGATATCATCAAGAGTGAACTCTGCTGTAAAATCTAAAATTGTACAACACCAGTTTGTTTACGTTTCCTTCACATATGGTATGTTTATGACATTTCGGTTATTACAACTTTTGTGGTTAAACGCGTTCGTTTACTTGTTCGTAAGTTTGCCTTACTCTGAGAGAATTTTACCCCCCCTCCATGAAAATTATATAGGCCCTATACACCGCACAAGCATGCATGCACGCACAGTCAGAAGCTTGCGCAATCACACATCGCCCTTACACTATATGTACAAGCAAACTGTGCAATATTCAATCATCCATATCTCTGAGAAGGTTGTTTCGTCGAAAAATGACAGATTTGGCTTAAGCTTATTTTAATCGCGTTAGCAATAAAATAAAATAAAAAATAGGAGGAAATGATTTTGGGCATTCGAAATTCGATAGCTTTGACAAACTCCTCCCAAAACTTTTTATTGCCGCTATTTGCCATATTTACTCATCAAATTCTTCACGCAACTAAGCAATTTTCACCACACACTACACAATCATGCATGCACAAACAAAAAAATATCAACATTTTTTGAGATCACGCAATCACTGGATTGTGCATGCAGGCTCGTGTGGTGTATGGGGCCTGTTACTATTTTTGGAGCAGAAAGTAAAGGAACAGACCTATAGAGTCAATGGGCTATTCGGTGTTGAAGTCCCCATGGCTTTCTAGCAAGAATACAGGTCTATGATAGCTTTCTTTACTTATTATATTAATATCTTTACTTTGGAATCAATCATCATTCATTGGGAAGATTAAAATTATTTTCTTGCAATTTATAACCTTAAAATCTTAAAAATGCCTTTACTTAGAACCATAAAAAATATTTTATTAACAATAACAATACGAATTCAATCGTATGAACAATGAACATATACATATGACTTTGCGAACTTAAATTAAAGTTGAACATGGAATCTCTGCTTACAAAGATATTCAACTCGGATTCTTGGAATGCAATGATTAGTTTTCACTGTACAAACACTGTTCGAGTACGTTGCAAAAGTAATCAAAGAATGCCAGAACTATTTTGAAATTATTTTCCAAATTTTCGGAATATTCCATTATGTTCAGAGGCTAGCCACCAGTAGTTAAGTTGTTTCAATTAAACGAAGAAGAAATAACGAATATCAATCAAAATGATAGGAAGAACCAGTACTGAACAAGCAGACCAAGTAAAACTGGAATTTTACAAGAAAGAAATCGAAACGGATTATCACAAAATCTCACTAAAGGCTCTGTACGAGCGATTTAAAACCGATCCAATGGAGGGACTCACCCTAGCCAATGCAAAGGAAATCCTCGAGCGAGACGGACCCAACGCTCTGACGCCGCCGAAGCCGATTCCCGAGTGGAAAAAAATCGTGCGGCATATGTGCGGCGGTTTCGCCGTTGTTTTGTGGATAGGAGTCGCACTTTCTCTCCTCGCGTATGGAATGCTAGCATACCAGACTACCGACCCAGATACCGACAACCTCGTTTTGGCTGCTGCGCTTTTACTGGTCATTACTATTACTGGAATTTTCTCGTACGTTCAAGAGTCGAAAAGTTCCAAAATTATGGACTCCTTCGCAAAGCTGATTCCGCAGGCTGCCATTGTGATCCGAGAAGGTGAAAAACGAAATATTAGTGTCACAGATTTGGTGTTGGGTGATATCGTAGAGGTGAAGTTTGGTGACCGTATTCCAGCAGATATTCGCATCATTGCGACCAGTGGCTTTAAGGTGGACAATTCCTCGATTACTGGTGAGTCGAAGCCGGTGTCTCGAATTCCGCAGTGCACACATGACAATCCATTGGAAACTAAAAACTTGGCCTTTTTTTCCACCAATGCCGTCGAGGGCACCGCTAGGGGTGTTGTCGTTGCCCGTGGTGATGACACTGTCGTCGGTCGTATAGCCGGTTTGGCTTCCAGAGTTAGTGGCGGAGAAACTCCAATCTCTAAGGAGATTGCTCATTTTATCTTCCTGATAACGGTTATCGCTATAACTATGGGCTCTCTATTTTTCATCATAACCATGTCGTTCGGTTATACTTTTCTGGAATCCGTGGTCTTCACGATGACAATAATTATTGCAAACGTACCGGAGGGACTGCTGGCTACGGTGACGGTATGTTTGACTATGACCGCCAAGCGGTTAGCTGCGAAGAATTGTCTAGCGAAGAATCTTGAAGCTGTCGAGACTCTTGGCTCGACTTCAACCATATGCTCTGATAAGACGGGCACACTGACTCAAAATCGTATGACGGTTTCCCATCTGTGGTATGATAATACGATTATTAATGCCGACACCACTGAAGATCAGACTGGAGATCAATACGACAAAAGCTGTCCCGGATTCATAGCGTTATCTCGTGTCGCAGTGCTCTGTAACCGTGCAGAGTTCGGCGTAAATCAGGAGGATGTTCCTGTTTCGAAGAGAAAAGTCAATGGCGATGCCTCCGAAGCAGCTTTGCTGAAATGCATGGAACTAGAACTAGGCAATGTAATGGATATCCGTAGGGCGAACAAGAAGTTGGCTGAAATTCCCTTTAACTCCAGCAATAAATATCAAGTATCCATCCATGACATTGAGCATGGCGAGGGCAGGCGGTACCTTTTGGTAATGAAAGGGGCTCCTGAACGAATTTTCGAACACTGCTCGACCATTTGGGTGGATGGCGAGGAGAAACCGCTAACCAATGAATTGTCGACCTTATTTAGTGATGTCTACTTGTACTTGGGAAGTTTGGGCGAACGTGTGCTGGGTTTCTGTGATCTTCTATTGCCAGAGGAGCAGTTTCCCCGTGACTTCGAATTTGATAGCGAAAATGTGAACTTTCCGCTCGATAATCTTCGGTTTGTTGGTTTGATTTCGATGATTGATCCCCCACGGGCCACTGTTCCGTACGCTGTTGCAAAGTGTCGCACTGCTGGAATCAAAGTTATAATGGTTACTGGTGATCATCCGATTACCGCTCAAGCTATTGCCAGAAATGTCGGAATCATCTCGGACGAAAGCGAGACAGCTCAGAATATCGCTATACGCTTGAACATTCCATTATCTGAGGTGAATCCACGAGACGCTCAGGCCGCTGTTATACACGGTGCTGAGTTGAAGCAAATGTCCTCTGAGCAGTTGGACGATGTTCTAAGGAATTACTCGGAGATCGTGTTTGCACGTACCTCCCCACAACAGAAGCTCATCATTGTCGAAGGCTGCCAACGACTGGGTCATGTAGTGGCCGTAACTGGTGATGGTGTAAACGATTCGCCAGCGTTGAAAAAGGCCGATATTGGTATAGCTATGGGTATAACTGGTTCTGACGTCTCCAAAGATGCCGCTGACATGATTCTACTCGACGATAACTTTGCCTCGATTGTGACTGGTGTCGAAGAAGGACGCCTAATTTTCGACAACCTGAAGAAATCCATTGCTTACACACTGACATCGAACATACCCCAAATGTCACCGTTCCTGTTTTATATTGCATTTGAAATTCCGCTGCCGTTGACGACGATATCCATTATTTGCATTGATTTGGGAACAGACCTACTGCCAGCCATTTCATTGGCATATGAGAAGGCTGAGACCGATATCATGACACGTCAGCCAAGAAATTCAGCCACTGACAAGCTGGTCAACCAAAAGTTGGTTCTAATTGCATATGGACAGGTGGGATGCATTCAGGCAGCTGCTGGATTTGCTTCTTACTTCATAATCATGGCTGAGAATGGCTTCCTTCCGCATACGCTACATGGGATCCGGGCGAAATGGAATTCGAAAGCTATTAACGATTTAGAGGACTCGTATGGTCAAGAATGGACCTATGCCGACCGCAAGGTGCTCGAACATCACTGCAACACTGCGTTCTTTGTTGCAATTGTGGTCGTTCAGTGGTTCGATTTGATTATTTGCAAGACCCGTCGACTATCCATCATTCATCAGGGAATGAGAAACTGTGTTCTCAACTTTGCTCTTGTTCTCGAGACTGCGATAACTCTGTTCCTGTGCTACGGTCCTGGCATGCAAACTGTCTTTAAGATGTTTCCAATCAAGTTCCAGTGGTGGTTGCCAGCACTTCCATTCAGTTTTCTGCTCCTGTTCTATGATGAAACTCGCCGATACTTGATTCGTCGGTATCCAGGTGGATGGGTCGAGAGGGAGACTTATTATTGAATGTTGTTTTTTTCTGAATTTAATTTCCTTTTCCATTTTTTTCATGTCTGTTTTGAAATCAAAAAAATATAAATAAAATGTGAAACAAGTAGAATTTTGTATTTTGTATCATTTTGGATCATAAATTAGAACGAATATGTTCCTTGGCCAGCAGTTTTCTAAAAACACTGTGGGGAGGACGGTCCCATAGTTTTTTTAAACTACCAAATTTTCTATATAAAATTCAACATAGCTAAACGCAAAAATAGAATTGCACTGTGGTACGGTATTCGCTAAATGGCTAGTTGAGTACTATATTCAGGGCTATCCTTACTATAATAAAAATGTAACTTTTTTTCCTCTGCAAAAACTTTGTTCCCTTTTGTCTTAAGAACTACTGCACGAAATTGAATCCGGTTTTCACAGTTGGATTGCGAAATGTCAGGAATACAGGCTTAGGATATTTTGTTTCGTTAACTGCTATCCAGAAGTGGAGATCTAAGCTGATATCTGGACAGAGAGTATTTTTACGAATACCTTCTAGCTCCTAGCTTTAGAATGCCTTGGCCGATTGGAATGGAATTTCTTTCATTATAAAGCTTTTTGTGCAAACATTTTAAGATATAAATCATCTTCGTAAGTTATACAGAAGCTGAACAATAAGTATTAAATTAAAATTAACATTCAATTAAAAATGACATACAATTCAAGAAAAGCTTAGATCGTTGAATTTTACCAACGACCAGTGGAGATAATTTCGTGTGTGCGCCAAAACCGGTTTTTTTTTCTTCTGTACCTGCTGTGTTGTTTTTTTATATTTTGAACGCGCATCACGCAGAAACTAATGGCCGGATTTTGATAAAACTTGACATAGTGACTGCTTATGTTCTTGGTCAACTTTGTTTATACTTTTTATCCCCGAAAATGATATGGTTTTTAAAAAACATTGAAAAAAACTGCATATCTGTAAGGAAAATTATAATTATTCAGCCCTAGCTCAATAGTAGCTTATCGGATTGAAAAACAAAAACATAGGTGAATTTATTAAATTCTCCACTGATTCATTTGAGGTATGAATCATCTTTCGGCGTTATCCTGGAGCTGAGCTATGTTTAAAATAGTTCATGAGATGTTCGCCAACCATTTTTCATCAGTGGAGACCGCAGCCAACAGCCGTGTAGCTGTGGGTGACGTCATAGGGTGTGAATGCGCGCTCAATACATCTTATACAATAAGTATGCACCTATATATACATATGTATGTATATGTATATTAAAAGTAATGTTTGTGTGTTCCTCTTTTATTTGTTCGCGCATCGTTCATCCGATCGCGGTAAAACTTGGGGAATGTGCAGAAAAACAAACATTGTTAATGTGCGCACGCACATCTTCTACATTGGGGGAAGATTTCTACTTCATTGCAATCCTATTTTTTTTATTTTTTTCCCAAAGCAAACGCATTAATGATGATCTCGAATCTGCACACGGTGGAGACAATACAGGCGAACTCCTCTACTTACTTACTTACTTACTTAGGTGGCGCTACAGTCCGGGGTGGACCAAGGCCTCAACCAACAACCTCTTCCAGTTAGCCCGGTCCTTAGCTAACCGCTTCCAGTTGCGCACTCCAAGTTGGTTGAGGTCTTGTTCTACTTGGTCGCGCCACCTTAGGCGAGGTCGTCCTCTGCTGCGCTGACCCTCCGGGTTAGAGTTGAATATTCTCCGAGCCGGAGCGCTGATGTCCATGCGCTCTACATGTCCTAGCCATCTTAAACGCCCAATGTGCAGTTTTTTGACCAGGCTGATGTCGCTGTACAGCTCGTACAGTTCGTCGTTGAATCTTCTCCTCCAAGACCCGTCAACGCAAACGGGACCGAATATCCTACGAAGGATTTTTCTCTCAAAGCGACCAAGGAGATCTTCATCCGCATTCGATAAAGTCCATGCTTCAGCTCCATATAGCAAGACTGGGATGATAAGGGTCTTATAGAGAGTCTCCTTAGTCGATCGGGAAAGGACTTTACTGCTCAGTTGCCTTCTTAGCCCAAAGAAACAGCGGTTGGCAAGAGTAATCCTTCGTTTGATTTCCGACGAGATGTCATTTTTTGATGTTATGGCAGAGCCGAGGTAGACAAAGTCCTTTACTACCTCAAAGTTGTAGCTGTCTATTGTGACGTTCTGTCCAATTCGTCGATGTTGGTTGTCCCTTTTTGTTGACAGCATATACTTAGTTTTGCCCTCGTTTACCGCCAAACCCATTTTGGCCGCTTCCATTTCTATACTCGCAAACGCGCCGGTGACAGCTCGCTGTGTTCTACCAATGATGTCAATATCGTCGGCGTATGCAAGTAGTTGAACGGACTTTTGAAAGATCGTTCCTTGTGTGTTGGCTTGTGAGTTTCGAACAATTCTTTCAAGTATGATGTTGAAGAAGTCGCATGACAGCGCATCACCTTGTCTGAATCCTTTTTTGACATCGAAGGTCTCGGTGAGGTCATTACCGACCTTGATGGAGCAGCGAGCTTTCTCCATCGTCATCCTGCACAGACGGATGAGTTTGGCAGGGATGTCAAAACTAGACATGGCTCTATACAGTTCATCCCTCCAGATGCTGTCATAGGCGGCCTTGAAATCGATGAACAGGTGGTGGGTATCGATTTGGACTTCTTGGGTTTTTTCCAGGATCTGCCTGAGTGTGAAAATTTGGTCTATGGTGGACTTTCCTGGCCTGAAACCGCACTGATAGGGGCCAATCAGGTTGTTGACGAAAGGCTTCAAGCGTTCACACAATATGGCAGATATGATCTTGTAGGCGATGTTCAGGAGACTGATGCCTCTGTAATTGGAGCAGTTGAGAGGGTCGCCTTTCTTATGAACCGGGCAAACGATGCTGAGATTCCATTCATCTGGCATACTTTCATCTGACCAAATCTTAGAGATGAGTTGGTGTATGCTCACTACCAAGTCATCTCCAGCTGCTTTAAATAACTCTGCGGGTAGACCGTCAGGTCCAGCAGCCTTGTTGGACTTAAGCTTGGATATTGCTATCCGCACTTCGTTTTGATCAGGTGGATGGGAGTTTTGGCTATCATCATCTAAGTTGAATGGTTCATTCTGCCTGACAGCGGAATTTTGGTCGTCATCGCCATTGTACAGTCTGCAGAAGTAGTCTTTCCAAATTCTCAGCACCGACTGTGTTTCTACTACGATGTTTCCATCCGCGTCTCTACAGGTTTCTGTACGGGATTTGTTTTGCTGGCACATTCTTTTTACCCTCTGGTAAAACTTCCGTACATTGTTCCTGGAGTAGCATCTCTCAATATCCTCGAGCGCACGCTTCTCGTGCTCTTTCTTTTTCCTTCTAAGAAGCCGATGTTCTTCCCGTCTCTTTTGCTCGTAGAGCATGCGAGCAGATCTAGTCCTTCTTTGCAGCGCCGCTTTATACGCTTGTTGTTTTTCCGCGTTAGCTAGTCTGCACTCTTCATCAAACCGAACTCCTCTACATTATGTCGAATTTTCACGGGCGATCAAAATAAGTGCAAGTTAGAGGGATTTTTGAGAAATACGAGCTAGAACGATTAATCCTTTTTTTTGAAAACCCATTTATTCATAGTGGATGTTAACAAAAAACCGGTCTATTAGAGTTTCCGATTTCCTGGTATGTTAGAAAGTTAAAGAACATTTTGTTAACACTTCAGCTTCTACCTACCAAAAGAGCATTTAAATACGAGGAAATAGGTCAAGTTTTGAAAATCAGAAAAACATGGCAGACGGGCGAAGCAAGGCGAGTACGGGTCAGCTAGTCCTGAATAAAATTCCCCCCGAAATATTTCACATTTTCGAAAAATAGGTATCCTGAATGAATTTCGAACGAGGGAAAAAATTTCCCCCGGAAAAAATTGCTATCCTGAACAAAATTCCCTCCGGAATTTCAACGCGATTTCCCCCGGAATTTTTCCTTCGTTTATTTGTTGGGGAAAACCAAAACAAAGGCAGCAATAGATAAGATATAAGTTATTGTGGCCTTTGTTTATAAAGATTTACTGGCCGAACACAATTGGTGAAGCTGCAGTTGAAGTAGGCAGCACTGTCAAAGCTAAAATACACGTAAATCCTATGTCGCGAACCGAATGCGAAATTACAACAGTAGTATGAATTTATATGCTAAAGCGCAAAGTTGAGCCAACTTCAACTTTCGGATGTGCTGCTGCTACTTCCCTTGTGTTCGGGCAGTTATTGAGTTTCGAGAATTGTAACATGTATGTGCATTTTCTATAAAGTTCTTTTTTAAAAAGAATGTAGAATGTAGTAGATAATTTTTCAATGAAATTTCGGATTTTCTTCAAATTTTTGTGGAGCCCAATCGGATAAGTTTCGAGGCTCTAGTTTTTGAGTTAATTTGATCCTGTAAAGGTGTAGGCCAAGATCTTTACTCAAAATTCGTCACAATGTAGACTGAGAGATTCCCAATCCCTATGAACCGCGTAAATCGACTGATTTAGCTCATTTTGAATTTTGAATTTTGAAAAAAAAATATGCGAGTGATACTCTCATTGGACTTAATTCTTCAATTTCTGAAATATGTGTCTATTTACGGTATTTGTTCTTTTTTTTCACATAAAATAACGTACATTTTTCCTACCAAAATATTTTGAAAATTGTGTATCTATTAGTTTCCTATTCATTTCCATTGTTTGCTATTCTTCATTCTTTGTGGTTTACGTTCTTTTGGTAGCGTTCTTCAAAATGTTTACCCCCAGTATAAAAGTACCTCCAGTATAGAAGTATAACTTCAAAAAAAATTCTAAAGGAGCACCAATTTGTCTTTTTGTCCGGGGCGACGTAACCGCTAGAGCGGGCGCTCATGGGTTACCTCGGTTATTGGAAATTTGACATTTTTTCCTCATATAAAAGTAAGGAAACATATTATGTACATACATACCTACCTATTTTAAAAAAGCACAATCTATAGAAAGTCGGTACAAAAAACTTTCATAATGTCAACACACATGGGTGTTCTTAAGGTTTTTTTAAGCGACTCCTGGGTATTTATTTGTTTTTAGAAAGACAAGCATGTTTGTCTGTACATACATACATATGTACATGTAAAAACGGTTCTTTATTAGTTGTTATCTAAGTTAATCAATCGCAGTCCACAGAAAACTACTCGTAGCTCGTACGTTCCGATTCTTCACGCAGTAGAAAACACTATACACAATCACGCTAATTTCCAAAGTTAATTGGAATAAAATTATTGCCAAAGAATTATTTTCGCGTGTACAATGAGATGCTTTGCTTATTTTTCTAAGTACACGTGTAAGCCTATAAATTAACTACGTATTGCAACTTTGTAGCATGCAGAAGGGATACCTACGTAATAATAAATTTTGTTAAAAAGCCTGCCCACAGTTACTGTTTCCCATTTGGAGTGGAGTTACTGCAGCTAATGCCGGTTACCGCCGCTGTTGTTTCTACTCGGTTGGTACTCTTATAATCGAAGGCCAAAGACGAAGTAGAAACAAATGTTTAGCATAATTAAATATTAATTTATTTACATTTGCAATGTAAACAATTTCACGTACCTCCGCAGATACACACAAACTATACGGGAACTGGTTTTTATGTAAAATCCAATTTACCAATTAAGGGGGGAATTTTCTTTTCACTCGCGTAAGTTCTAGTAAGTTCAGGTTTTTATCTCTTCAATTTGTTATTAAAAAGAAAGAAAGAAACTTTTTTTTCTTTATAAAAGGTTAAGTCATTCTGACTCTTTTAAAAAAGAATAATGCATTATCATAACATGGTGTATGTATATGTGCGTATGAACAAAAGCGTGTTGAGAAAATTCTCACGACCTCTCTGCAAGGTTGTCTTATCGACTTGTCATACCTTTAAATGTCAAACTGGGCTTAGGAGAGTCTGTTAAGCAACCAGGCTTATCAAGTCATTCAAGTCACCTGGGAACGTTATTTTCATATTGACAAGATTACGCGTAATCTCAATTAAAAAAGTTTCTATTTCGTTGAAGTTTTCCTTTACATGCATGGGGAAATTTACTCTCTCGTGAGCACTCTCTTTTATGAAAAACTACGGGTTTTCGCACAGTACACGTAATACAGGTAAAATATTGCGCAGGAAAAATGGCCGCAATTCGTGCCTTTTCTATAATTGTACTCTGAGTATACTACCTTATATACATATGTGTACAGTGGGGTTTTCGTATCTTTTCGTAGATTTTCATAGTTTAAAATATGTCTTTTTTTGGGCTTACATTTAAATGAAATAAAATCACATCTACTGTTAGCTTAGCTTCCTATATAACCGAAGTTATACCTGTATATAATCGAAATAAAGAACAAAGCAGTAATGGGAAAATGTGCAGAAAAGAACGAACCCGCTCTCTGTTTTTGTCCACCACGAATCTCTTGCCCACCTATCAAATGTGATTTGTTTTACAATTAAATGGGACGGTTTTGTACTCGAAAGCACGACCATCACTGTCAACAGAGCCAGTCGTAAGATAAAAACTGTCCAGAAACAAAACCCAAATTCAAACTTTGAAATTTAAGTAAATTGTAATTAAATATTTAATCAATTTTCAAAAACAGAACATTTTTTGTTTTTAATAATAAGTCTCCTGTGCGACCCACCCACCCGGATATCGACGTATGCAAAATTTGCGTACCTCATCATAGAGCAGTGTTAGCAGACTAAATGGTACGGCCGGCAACCACCATCTGAACTTGATTGGATACATTTTCAGAGCCTTATCCATGCCAGGACAGTAGCAGAAGAAAACAGCTATGATTGTCTCAGTCACCAGTGCAAAGTTGAGAGGCCAATTTTTCATGCCCTGTTGAAAGATTGAGCGGCGGCGTGTTTTGCAAGCTAACAATGCGGCCCATTGAATAACCACAATGGTGGTGAAGAATGCTGTATGGCAATAGCTTTCGAGTACCTTCCGATCGCTATAAGTCCATTCTTGGCCAAACGAGTCAGCTAGATCGTTAACAGCTTTCGAGTCCCACTGGTTCCGGAGGCCAAAAAGCCTCTTCGGCATGAAACCATTCTCTGCCATCACCATAAAGTACGTGAAGAACCCAGCAAATGCTTGAATAAAACCAATTTGTCCATAGATTACAGAAACCATTCTGTCATTGACCAGTTTGTCGGTCACGGGATTTCTTGGGCCACGTTGCATAATATCGCTTTCTGCTTCCTCATAAGCCAGGGCAATTGCCGGAAACATTGCCGTTCCCAAGTCAATGCAAAGAACTGTGACTGATCCCAATGGTAGGGGGATGTTCCATATAACAAACCCCAGGAACGGTGCGATTTCGGGAACGTTTGACGAAAGGGTATATGCAATGGATTTCTTTAAATTGTCGAAAATTAAACGACCCTCTTCGACACCAGTAACGATAGAGGCGAAGTTATCATCCAGGAGGACCATATCGGCGGCATCTTTGGACACATCGGAGCCACTAACACCCATTGCAATGCCAATGTCGGCCCTTCTCAACGCCGGTGAATCGTTCACTCCATCACCAGTCACGGCGACTATTGCGCCCATTCGTTGGAAACCCTCGACAATGATGAGCTTCTGTTGTGGTGAGATACGTGCGAATACGATTTCTGAATGATTCATCAGAATACTATCCAACTGCTTTTCGGACATCTTTCTCAAATCGGAACCATGCACAACAATGGCTTTGGCGTCACGTGGATCCACTTCCGTCACAGGGATATCTAAACGCTTTGCAATATCCTCAACGGTCTCGCTGTCTTTAGAGATAATTCCGACACTTTTAGCAACCGCCCGAGCAGTGATGGGATGATCGCCCGTCATCATGATGACTTTAATGCCAGCAGAACGGCACTTAGCTACAGCAACAGGTACAGTGGCACGAGGAGGATCCACCATCGATATTAGTCCAACAAATCTGAGATTTTCAATAGAGAAGTTGAGATTATTCGTATCAAAATCAAACCCAGTGGGGTATTTGTCGGATGGCAATTTCAAATCACAAAAACCCAACACACGCTCACCCTTGCCTCCCAATTCTTCGAGGATAGCATTAATGATAGTTTTCATGTGATCAGTTAATTCTTCGTCGTTGCCGTTTAAGAAAATACTCGAGCAATGCATTAAAATTCTTTCAGGAGCACCCTTCATCACCAACAAGTACCCAGAATCTCCGCTATCATCTACGGTTTCGTGCACAGACAGTTGGTACTTATTGATTGAGTTAAAGGGGATTTCAGCAACTTTCGGGTTTCTCAAACGGATTTGCATTACTTCACCCATTTGGTATTCCGCACACTTCAGCAAAGCGGCCTCAGAAGCATCACCCTTCACCTGCCTGTTCGAAATCGGTACATCATCCTCCCCAGCCACAAACTCAGCACGGCTACAGAGAGCTGCAACTAGCAACAAGGCATTGTAACAAGCGCTGTTTGTCTCATGCCGCGTACCGCTTCGATCCTCAGTGGTGTCTATATCTACCACCTCATTGTCATACCACATGTGTGCCACCGTCATGCGATTCTGAGTCAATGTCCCCGTCTTGTCAGAGCATATAGTCGAAGTGGAACCCAGTGTCTCGACAGCTTCCAGATTCTTAACCAGGCAATTCTTCGAAGCCATTCGTTTTGCAGACAATGTCAGACATACCGTTACCGTGGCCAGCAGACCCTCTGGCACGTTTGCAACAATTATAGCAATCAGAAAGACTACTGCATCCAACCAATTGTAGCCCATGCAAAGGGTTATAATGAACAAGGAGGAAGCCGGGATCATAGCGATAATAGTGATGATTCCAACAAAATGATCGATTTCCTTGGCTATGGGAGTTTCTTGTGGTACTAGCACCGAAACTAGCGAAGCAACGCGTCCGATGACACTTTTATCACCACGGCCCACAACAATACCTTTGGCGTAGCCCTCAACCGCACTTGTGCAATAAAATGCCAAATTCCGAGTCTCCAATGGGTTGTCATGCGTAAAATCTACTCCCCGAACTTGCGGCTCGGATTCACCATTCAAAGACGAATTGTCCACCTTAAAACCGTTAGCTTCGATTATTCGAATATCGGCGGGAATACGATCGCCAAATTTTACGTCAACCAAGTCCCCCATCACTAGGAGCTCAGAGTCTATAGTGAAACTTTCACCTTCACGAATTACAGTGGCGTAACGTGGCAGCATCTTCTTGAACGAGTCCATAATGTCGGAACTCTGTTTTTGCTGACAAAAAGAGAAGACGCCAGTGATGAGAACAATGGCGGCAAGTAAGAAACCCATAAAAAAGTTATCATCGGGTTCGGGATTGCCGTTGCAAGCATCAAATGCATACGTAACGAAACAAAGCAGAGAACCAATCCACATTAACCTCGAGAAACCACCACAAATATGCTTGCAAAATCTGACAGTCATCGATGGCTTTTTTGGTGGCGTCAACGCGTTGATTCCGTCCAGTTCGAGTTTTACTGCGGCCCTCGCATGAGTGAGACCAAACTCCGGATGTGTATCGTATCTTTCGTACAGCAGGTCCAGCGGGATTTTGTGATCATCAATGTGAAGTTCTTTCTTCAGTTCATCCACGTTCACCTTTTTCGAAGCACGTTTAACTTTTTTGCGCTTTTTCGATTTGTCCATTTTACAGGATAGTGGCTTTTTAAATATTAGTAGGTGGTATCACGAGAAAATTATAAGCAAAAATGATGTTCGAGTATAATTAGTGCGACATTAAATTCGAGCCTTCGCAATCTTTTCCTATAGAATTGCTTAGGGGTGTTTTTATGTAAAGGTGTAATTTTTCTTAAGTTTCCTGCATCTAGAGACCGCCAGGTCTGGCTGTAACAGGACTCATTCGAATAGCGGATGTAAATATGTACATAATTCAAAATATGTTACCAGCATATTTGCTTAAATGTTCGCGTCGGGGAAAAAAGAAGTCAGACTGATCGGACGATGGGTTGGAAGCTATCCTTCTTGGTGGCCTTGCAAGAATCGAACGAGTTTATTGCCCAGTTTATATTTTTACCCGGTTGTGATTTTAACAGGCTGGGTTTGTTTGTGTGTATGTATGTATGTATGTAAGGATGTTACCTCGTACAGCCTACACTATGGAACCGATTTCAACAAGTGACGTGTAGTTGGATTTGTCTTTATCCGGAGAGTGCCCTAGGCTATATAACGCCACAGAAAAATTCAATATGGCGGGCGCACCAAGCAAAATGGCGGACTACCTCTTCTTTTTTTCTTTTCTACCCGACTAGTCTTTACAACAGCATTGATAGTGGTATCAAATGAAAGGGCTTGGCGAGTAGAATACAATACGATATGACGTAATTATAAATTCAATATGGCGGACGCCCCCAAGATGGTGGATTTCCGTTATCTTTACCACATCCCTAATATGGGTATCAAATGAAAGGGTTTGACAAGTAGAACACGACATTGCTTACTTATACATAGACTACATATTTTTTGAAACTAAAAAGTTGTAAATAAAAAATTAAGTTTGAAAAACTAAAACCCGACTACGGAAAAAACCAACTAAATAGTACGAAACAAGATGAAACGAAACACTGATTTTCAGAGTATAACCGATGCGGTCACAGGGTACGTGGAATAGCCAAAAAAAAAAAAAAAACAGCAAAACGGTTGTACATAGCTATTTAATTTTTTTAGAAAACAAAAGTAAATATGGCAAAAACATGAAAGGGCGTACGCGGAGAGTGCTAACTGCTCAAGATAAAATAGCAATCTTACGAGCATCCTCTAATTTGGCACGGTCTGTGGCTAAAATCAAGAACAAAGCTTGTGTGAGTGCTATTTTACTAACTGAACACAATGGCAAAGTTGTAGTGGAAGTATGCAGCGCTGTCAAAGTTAAAATACACGTAAATCCTATAGCGCGAATACAATGCGAAGCTGTTGCTGTAGTATGAATTATATGGTGAAGCGCAGAATTCAGTCAACTTCAACTTTCTACTTCCACTACAGCTTCACCATTGTGTTCGGCCAGTTAAACGAGTGATTCAAAGCGCCTCATCTGCAATAAATGTCGTACATACATATCTATGTAAATGTGCGTATATACATTTATTACGTATCGGTTAGCTATTTACGATCACAACAATCGTATCAGATTATGAAATGTGTGCATAATCAAACTTTCATATTTTTCTATTTTTCTTTTACATAAAGGTTTCTTTAAATTTGGTTCTGTACATATACTCGTTAGATACGTTTTTTTTAGCTCCAATGATTTTCTTCAAGTTTCTGCGAAAAAAACATCTGTCCGATGGAGCCAGCCTTAAAAGTGCGTGTCGAAGATAGTAAGAACAACACGGGAACTCAGGAATACAAAACAGAACAAAAACAAAAAATAAACAAGAGTAGCTTCTTGTGTTCTTCATTCGTATTAAATGCAGGTGTAGATGCATGTACTTTTGGCCAGATGCACGGATAGATACTTTTCTATTTTCCGGTTGAATTTTTTTGTTTTGTTCAGCTCTCTATTTGCGCTAAAGCCGAAACACACAAACATACGCACACACATAGTCTTACAAAAGGGAATGAAGGAAAAAAGAGACCTCTAAGCACATTGGCGGTAAGCACAACAACATTCTGCCAATTATTCTAGTTACCCCCTGTTCTACTGCAATTTCGCTACATCCGGCCGAGATGCAATTTTAAAGGTTTTTTGATTCCGTTGGTTTCTTTTTTTCCACTATGCTTATCCAATTTTAGAACAAGTTATATGTGAACGTACGAATAGATGACGTTGTAGGCACAAGTATACGATGGGGATTTGTTTTTGCTATACGGATACATCTGAGCGTACGTACACATGGTGTAGACAAATTAATGCATGCAAGGCGAATGGTTCAATATTCGAAAGATCTAACGAATTTCGTATCACCTGTTCCAATAAATGTCGGTTATATTTTTTACGAGTAGCTTGACCACCTGAGAATATCTGTGGATACGATTCGTAATAAAAAGGGAGGTTTACGATAACCGATAAATCAAAGACCACATTAACAGTTACTTAAAATCTGTTATTATTCAAGAGAATAATTCACGACAAATTAGTTGACTTTATTATAATTTGCTTCCATATAGGTATTAGGTCCGCCCGCAAACTTTTTGCATCAAATATGTCAAATTTCGAAGAGTGGAATGGAATGCTCTGAAAGATAGAAAAAGTAAACAAACGGAATAACAAAAAAATGAACATATACATACATATATTAGCCCAAAGAAATTTCTTGCGCTAAATAACGTAGCATGGGGAAATTTCTTACTCTCTCGTGAGCATTTTCTTTTACGAAAAACTACGAAATATTTGCGTACGCGAACGGTTTAAGGTGACTTTTCGTAAATTTTCGTATAGTTTTGTAGTTTTGGGAGCGTACGCAAACGGACTTATTGGGCCGGTTCCTGAACTTTCTGCACTAAAATTCACAGATTCTCTAGTTTGAAAGAGTGGGGGTAAAAATATGTCAGAGAGAGGTAAAAGTGGGCAAATATAGGAACGCATTGAACAACAAAAAATGCAAAATGTATGACATTTGACAGATTTGACAGTTTGCGTAGTGCTGCCCAAAGAAATTTCTTGGACTCAAATTCATAACATGGGGAAATTTCTTACTCTCTTGTTAGCGCTCTCTTCCGCGAAAAACTAGGAAAAATCTTCGTACGGGAACAGGATTTGACTGATTTTCGTAGTTTTTCGCTGTTTTGTGCAGGTACGGGAGTTAATAACTTCTCTACAGCACCACCTATGGGGTCCAGAACTATCCTATCTTTCAAGATGGGACTAAACAAAACATAAATATTCACAAAATTTTATCAAAATCGGTTGCGCGGTCTCGGAGATTAGCGTGTACGAGCACAGTGACACATGATTTTTATATGTATAATAAGTCTATGTAATTTTACTTGTTGATACTATTCCTAAATTTTTCCTTTGAAACACACTAAAATACTGTTTGAACGAGGTAGCTTAACATTTACTTTTCCATCATCAGTACTCTCTTCTCCCGGCGCACGATCGAGTTTTTGCGAAAGCTTTCTGAGCCTAGAAACGGAATATCTTGACAGAATTTGTCTTACGAAAAGAGGACCTGAAATTAATTCTGAAAAGTATCAAAGTTGGACAGTTAAGTGTACTGTCAATACAGTTCAGAAAATTCGATTTTAAGGCAGGGTATGATGGCGATCTAAGATGTCCTTCCAATTTGAGGTTAACTCATGCTAATTCAACTTTATTTTGCGCTTAAGTACAGAATTAATTGCACAATCTATGTAAGCGCAGGTTCCATGATTCCAAACACTTAAGAACAATATTTATGTAAACGTATCGAAACTCGGCTAAACATCCGTTTCTTTCTCATGGCAATAATAATTATACTTTTTTTTTTTATTTTTTTTCAAATCCGCCTTACAGTTCTACTACGACTGCGACTGCGAGTATTAAGAAAGGTATCGGTAAGTACAAAATTCATTTGGCTTGATCGCATCAAGAGTAATCACAATACATGTAATCATTCTTTTCTTTTTATTTATTAATAGTCCACCACGCAATGTGTGTGCCTTCAAATTAATTCACACAATCTAATCAATCATTAATATGGTATTCAAGGGAAAAGCTCAAGACCGCCCATAAGTTAAAACGTCGAACCAAAAGAAAAATTATAACGATGAAGGGTTATTGTGCTGCTATTACGCTGAAAGTGCGTTTACCCTTTACCGTTCATAATATGTCAATAAAACACACAATCAAACATAGGTACATGAATAGGCATATCATTCCACTTAGAGCTACGCAAAAAGGGGAAAATGCAGTCGAAGTGCGTATGCACCATCTAATCAAGGAAATCCACTACCAAGAAACCTTCGAATTAAAATGGGCAAAAAAAGAATTGATGCGGGACGAAGAAGTAAAGCATAATAATAAATATGTATATACATACGTATACATAGCACATATATGTACACAAAAATCGACATTAATGCGTCAAGATGACGAACATTGACGTCGGACACTGCGCTCTACAGGATCAATGCACAAGCAAGGCAGTGATTAAGTTGCATTTAGCCGCTGCCTCTTGAAAATCTATTGGATTATTATTCTTCTGTGCTGCAGGCCATAAACACGAATTAGGGGGTCATTTTGTATACTTACACGTTATTGGTGTGCTAAAAGACTACAAGTACTATATACCATATGTAGGTATAGGTACCTACATATATGTTGTATGCTAGGCAGTTCACCTTGTTTCTAGATTGCAGAGGCCGATACTGTCATGGTAGAATTACTCCCGAGTTTAAAAAAAAATCATACTGACAGTAACTTTGGAAAATTACCCGAAACAGCTTTAAAACAAATCCATGTACTCAACCCATTGGTTTTTATGCAGGATGAACAGAATAATAAGGTATGCCAACGGATCAATCAACCATTTTCTTCGGGCGCTGATTCAACCAATTATCTAACAAGAAGAGTTGTGTTTTCAAGCATTTCGTTTTGTTTTCTAATAAATATTGTGTTTGTATGCATATTTTTATTTTACATACAAACGTAAATAATAATGTTGATTTATACTATATGTAGTTGTAATGCAACGCTGTCAACCAGTTCTTCCACTGAAGAGCCCTAAGCAGGACACACTGGAAAGGGATCGGTATTTTATACAAAGGCAGAGTAAATAACTAACTTTCACTTTGTATTAATGATCTTCCTGATGTAATTTCAAATGGTCAAATACAAATGTATGTATGCGGACGATGTGTTATTATATCTCGCACGGCCTATGGGCTTGATGGAAGACTGCGTTTCTAGAATAAATGAAAACTTATTAATTATAAACCAATGGTTATCGAATTGTATGGTTATCGAAAGGGTCTTAATTACGCAGAGGTTAATTTTAAAAGAGTGGAAGAATCGTATGTCCTCGATGTTAGAACGAATAACAGCGTGTTATTCATAATTCCCATTTATTTGAATGTTAGTCACTGGCAACGCGATTATGAAAATCTTAAGGAAGTACTACAGAACTTAAGGGAAACAAATTTGATGCTCATTGGTGACTTTAATGGTCGGCTAGGACTTTCTCAAAATAATTCTGTGAGCGGTTACAAAATACCCACAATGCGCATAAACCGCACTTCCAAAGACGCAATTTGTGACCATAAGGGTAGAAAATTACTTGATCTTGCGGATGCATACGACTGCAGTATTCTAAATGGAAGTTGTGAAGGCGATTATTGCGGAGAGTACACATTTATCCGTGGAAAGGCATGCTCAGTAATTGACTACTGTTGCATCTCTGGAAATTGGAACTTCCTCCTTAGTGATTTTCGGATAGGCATGGAGACTTTCTCGGACCATATGCCACTCGAAGTTAATTGTTTGGTATCTAGGCCTACGAATGAGAGGAGTATAAGGTAATTAGGACTCTTACCAAAACTAGTGTGGAATGACCGAACGCGAAATATGTATCGCAGTAATTTAAATGCTGAACTTGAGCGATTGCACACAGTGGATATTTTACCGGATGTCGATGCCCTTACGAGTATGATTAAAAAAGCAGATACGAACTTGCCCATAAGAAAAAATAAAATCCCAAAACAAAAGTGGTTTGATTATGAGTGTCTGGGAGCTAGAAATACGTCTTTCAAACTTCTAAAACTTTTTAGGGAATATAATACCAGCATCTTTAAGACACTTTATGGCGAAGCAAATAAGAACTACAAGCGCATTTGCTATGGAAAAAAGACAGCATTTGAACAGCAACGTATTGCTATTATAAACAACTCCACATCTTCAGCGGAATTTTGGAAAGCTGTAAAATATATAAATGGACAAACGAATAGCATCGCCTCGTCGCTTAAAGCAACGCAGCTAATGGACCACTTTAACAATCTGCTTAATTCCCCACAGATATCACCACCACTCCAATATGCAGCTCCACTAATTATCGATGACTTCCTAGATAGCCCGTTTTCATTAGAAGAAATCAAAGAAGTCATTAATAAAGCAAAAACGAGAAAGGCTCCCGGAGACGACAGAATTCCATACGAGTTCTATAAAAACTGCACATATGAATTCATGTCTGCGCTTACAGGGGAATTCAATAGAATCTTTGAATCAGCAAATATTCCAGAAAGTTTTAAAAAAGCAATTATCTATCCACTGCACAAAAAAGGTGACTATAACGATCCTACAAACTACAGAGGAATATCTTTCCTGAACACCTCTGCCAAGCTGTTTGCCGCCCTTATATACAACAGACTTACCTGCTGGGTTGAAAATAAAAAAGTTTTGCAGGAGTTTCAGGCAGGATTTAGAAAGAATTACTCGACAGTCGATCAAATATTTGCATTACTTAATATTGCGGAGATATATAAACAGAAACATAAAAAACTATATGCCTTTTTCGTTGACTTTCGAGCGGCTTTCGACACCATAGCGCGCGATGCTCTGATCTACAAACTATATAATATAGGTTTCTCAACGAAAATAATCAACATTTTAAGAGCAATGTATGCAAATAATGTGGCGTATGTATGGGATGGGGAGTCCATTTCTGGAGAATTCACAACAACGATGGGAGTGAAGCAAGGATGTATCTTGAGTGCGTTACTGTTTATCCTTTTCATCAACGACATATCAGATACTGTAAAAGGTGGAATCGAGCTTGGCAACATACAAATTCCGGCTCTTAAGTATGCAGACGACATCGTTTTTCTTTCCGACACTGTAGATGGGTTGCAGCTAATGATGAATAGGCTCAGCGTTTACTGCAAATACTGGAACCTTAGCGTGAACTTGAATAAATCGAAGGTAATGGTGTTCAGAGGCGGCGGTGGCAGATATTCTCAAAGTGAAAGATGGACGTATCAAGAAGAAATGGTGGAAGTTGTTCGCGAATACAAATACTTAGGAATTTTGGTGTCTTCGAACTTGAATATGAAGAAACATCTAGAAACCAAACTATCTGAAGCCAAACGAGCAATCTCATCGGTATGGGGTCGCTGCATCAACAACAAGTATTTAAGCCATAGCTCGAAGCAGAAACTCTTTCGCACAACTTCAGCTTCAGTTCTTTTATATGGAGCGCAGGTGTGGGGATACTGTTCCTTTGTTGAAATAGAAAAGTTTCTTAGGTATTTCTTAAAGCGAATATTTCGTTTACCAAGTGCTACGCCTAATTATATGCTGCATCTAGAGACTGGTGCACCGCCTATGTTCTTGGAAACACTGAGACTACATTTCGACTACATAGTAAAAGTTATGGCAATGAGTAATGACAGACTGCCAAAAGTTGTACTCAAGAGTATAATAAGAAGTAGAGCAAGCTTCATTCAAGAATGGGAACGCCTTGCATCAGATTATGGAGAAACCATAACGATAACACCCGATGAGCAACCTGAACATCTAAAAGCACAACTCAACGTCTTATTGCAAAAAGTAGGTCGAACTATGTATGATCGATTTGTAACGGAAGCACATTCTTCCCAGTATAGGACATATTACAGCAAGTTGAAATACGATCTAGCAGAAAAAACTTACTTTTTAAACTGTAACTCAATAGAAAAGATCAGCGTAATGTTTAAAATCAGAGGAGAGCTATTAAATTTGAATTTCATTCCACGCAGTCCAGAGCTACCTGTCTTGTGCAATCTTTGCAATATGAAGATACGAGAGGATATATTTCACTTCCTTGCAATATGCCCAGTTTTAAAAGAAATTCGATTGAGATTCTTCGATTCGTATACCCTGGAATTAGGTGAAGCAATTGAAATCTTAAATGGAGTCCGAGGCTGGGATTTACTTTTCAACTACTGTGCAAATGCTCTTCGTTATAGAAAATGTATAGTTGAAGAAGATTTTTAATGTTTAATGTATATACATATTGCCTTTTTCTTTGTTCTCTGTTAAAAACAAAAATAGGAATGTAAATATTGTCAATCTGGTAGACGGCCATAGGCCAAACCATAATAGACTTAGAATTATATTGAATGTTATGAATTAAAAATGAAAATAAAAGTCATATAAACTAACTAACTATAAACCAATGGTCAGCTAACAATAGACTTAGGCCGGTAGTTATCGACGGCTCATAAGTTAAGAGCCTCATAAACCTTTTTTTCCAACCGCTATTAGTGCGTATCCCAACCACTCTTAAGTTACGAGCGCTAATATCAGAGACAATTATTAGGCGTGTTTTTTTTTCAAAACTTACGTAACCTGGATAATTATCCAGTCTTAGGTGGTTAGCCTGGATAGAAAAATGTGCTACCAAACTGTTTTTCGTCGATAGTTATCGAAAATTTTATCGAAATGTCAAATATGACATGAAAGTGACGGAGAAATATGAAGGCCGGTAGCTATCAACTGAACTCTGCTGTCATTTTAACTTTAAATTATTTCTGTTGATATTTAAAATGGGTAGAGAAAAAAGAAATACGAATTTATCCGACAAGGAAAAGGACACTGTAATGAATTCAGTGAACATGTTCTTTATTTTACTATTTAGTTGAATTGAATTTGACGAAAAAAAATTCTATCCACCAACTTATTAATGAGCGCTTGATAACTACCGGCCTAACTTTCAATGAAAACAATGCCGATGTGAAACTGTCAAACGTCAATTAGCATAGTCCTGCCAAGTCACTGTTCAGAATTTTTTTTTCTCATTTCCCGCTAAGCCTATATAGATTTGAAAAAAAACACGCCTATTATTGTATCCGGTAATTATCTTAGATAACTTCGAAATAATTCGAACTCTGTTATCATTTCAAATTTGAATTATTTCTGTTGATTTTAAAAATGGGTAAAATGAAAGAAATCCGAATTTATCCGACAAGGAAAAGAAAATTATAATCAGACATATTATGAATTTCGCCCGAACACCATTTCACCCGAAATATTTTTGTTCGCCCGAAATACTAAAAGGTTATTTTGAATTTCACCCGAAAAAAATTTCACTTCAAATCAGCTGTCACATATCGAACAATTGTGATCTTGGCAAGTAGTTGGAAATACAAATTGAAAAATGTTTGCACAAAACTTGTATACTTATTAAAGCAAGTAAAAGTTTATATAAACTTGATTTTAATTAAAAATGCACAGCATAGCCATGAGGATTATATCTGAGGAAATAGAAATTAAACAAGTGAAATTGATTCTAAGACATATAAGAGATGATTTTAATGCTTTGGATTTGCGTGAACCATTGTATTTTAACAAAAATGTTTAGCGTTTGTTAAAATATATTAATACATTTATTTTTACCAGATTTCAACAATACTATACAAATTCACTTTTCACTGGTGGGCGACCTTGCGCTATTCAAATTGAAGGTGAGCTGCTTCCAAAACTTAGAAATTTTTTGTTTATTTTCCTTCACGAAACACCTGGAAATTTCTTGGTTTTCCTGCATTTTGCTAACCAGCATTCGGTTTCCCTAGCATCTATTGATATGGGCCTGAAATAAGGCAAAATAAAATAAATTTTCTTTTAGCCCTAATTAAAAAGTTTAACTTATATTTTAATAGTTTGTATCCTCTTCACCTCCAAAAAGCAAGTGAACATTTCAGCTCTGTTTGACATTTAATTTCGCCCGGAATTAGCGTTCGTAACAAGGGAATTTTTTTCGAACATGAAATTTTTTTTCACTCGAAATTCATAATAGGCGAAGAGAAAACAGGGAACATTTTCATGTGGAATGCTGTTCGGGCGAAATTCATAATAGGTCTGAATGAGTTCAGTGAACAAATTCCTTATTTTACTATTTAATTGAATTGAGTTTGATGAAAAACCACCACCATCAATTTCACCATCTACAGCTGTGTTGCACCATCCCCATATTTACATTGTCATTTGTCACTGACATGTTCGAAAAGAGCGCATCCGGAAATCCGAAAATCGGGTCTCTCATAGTCGAAGTAAGCATAGACAAAAGCCTATTAGTGGTTCGTGAATACCAACCAAAGATTTTAACTTATGAGCCTCTTAACTTTAAGAGCGATTTATGGGCGGTCGATAACTACCGACCTAAAACTTAGCCCACTTAAGACACTGCGAATGATTTGCTATAGGAATGAAATGAATATTGAAGAGTTTCCTTCTCTTGTTCTTAAGGGCAGTATTGTTCCTTATGTACTTACTTACTTAGTTGGCGCTACAGCTCGAGGTGAACCTGGGCCTGCTTCTCGCAACCATTTGTGTGTGCGTGTTATATTTTTGCACGAATGGAAGGGACCTACAGTTTTTTGCCGACTCCGAACGGCGAGTTGAGAAGCTTAATCGTGACAAATGATACTCTTTGATGCTTGTCAGACATTCGAAAGAGGTGGGCACTGTGAAAAAACTTTTAGGTGTTTGCGGCGGGATTCGAACCCAAGACCGCTGGCTCAGTAGTCCGACGCACTAACCACTTGCGCTACGGTGCCCACCGGTGTTCCTTATGTACTTAAAGTTAAATATCTGGGTTTCACTATTAATTGTACATTGAGTTGCTGTGATGCTACCTCAGATCCTCTGAGAAGAATATATTCGGATTTACGTAGTCTAAGAGTCTAGTCTAGTCTAGTCACAGCTTCTTCAATACAGATATGAAATGAATATGAACCAACATACATATCATACATCTCATATAGGTATATTATTTCTGTAGTATAGGTACAATTTGCGGTTCTCACACCTAACCAATCTTAACAAGTGAGGTGTCAAAAGAAAGAGAATTTCCTGGAGCACTGATGAATTGCACTTTCTGTTTATAAATCTTAACAAATTGAAAAATCCGATCAAAACAAATATTCTACCGAAAATAAACTCCCAAAAGAATAAACACTTCCCGTTGGTAAGAGTTTTATCGCTTTCCTTCTTGTCTTTTACGATTTCCTGAAAACGATGGTGCCTTGTGGAAATAAATAAAGTATATAAGAGATTTTACAAAAGTAGAATAAAATTTCGGGATAACTTTTAGTGACAATCCACTCCCCACTAATCGAGTAAATCCTCAGATAAATGTGACCGTCCTCAGCACCTGATGCAATTCATCTTCAGATTAGCAAATCAAATTACTATATCTATTCTATTGCGGGTGGGTTCATAAAAGCTGATTACAAAGCACTGAACACGCTGTGGTGGCAACAGCAGCCATCAACATAAAAAAGACCCCATCCTCGTGGTGGAACATCTTAATAAGCCACCTTGCGCCATTATACACATTGCACTCGGTGTTTACACGGCGAGCAGTAGCAAGAATAAATAGAAAAGGAATCCTAAACTGGTGAGTAAACATAAACATCGCCTCCATTACCCGTGTACCCACAAAGCGAAGACTATCAGCACCGCCATCAGTCAGTCAGTTGGTCGACAACCATCCACTAGAAGCGCGCGGAGGAGCACCTAGAAGTAGTGGCTGGTTTCCTTCTTTTATGTATTTTTTTTTTTCAGCAGCCGTAGGTGGAAGCAAAGTGTGGAGGACACCTCTCAACCGGACGGCTTGTCTGGGAAAGTTACGATTTGCATCCATAGACCACGCGTGGACGTGTACTGTATTTGTGCGTGTGAGTAGCATATGCATCAGGCATGAGAGCGTATTGTTGGATTGTTCGGCAAACGAACGAGCGAACCGTGTTCCCTTTTGTGAATCCATCGAACCACATTTTCTGCTCGGCAACGCATTTGTACGCATAATTCTTGAGTGCAGTTGAAATATGAAAATTGAGAGCAATTTACTATACTGCTGATGGTATTGGGCATAGGTCCTGGCGAAATGGGCGGGAAGGTGGGTGGGTGGCTCATACTTTGGCTCAAGAGCGAGCGCAAAAAGAGTTTGCCTCCTTTGTTCTCGTTTTATTACATAATTTGCTTTTGCCTTGCAATGCAATTGTAGTTCAGGTAATAACGCTCTGCTGCGCATCTTATGACTAAGAGGGGCGGGTGGGTGGCGGCAGGATTTGCTGTTGGTGAAAAATTCGTGAGTTTTATTGAATATTAAACAATGGCATAAAGTTTGACTGTTGGTCGAGTTTCATGAAAATTGTACTTATGCGTGCTTCTGACTCCGAGTACTTAAAGTGAACATTTGGCATGAATTCTGACGAGCATAAATTAAAATTTCCAAAAGTTGGAGCCAAGCTATGAACACCAATTGTTTATCCGGCACGTCGAGTAAGCTTCGTGTATAAAGTCGTTATAATTTTATATGAAATTAGTGGACTGTATATAGATACATGTATACTTACACAAACCTACACCTTGAGTATTCATTTTGGTACACGGATGGTTCAAGAACTGAGGAAGGAACGGGGGCAGGAGTGTTTCGGCCCGGAAATAAACTATTGAAACCCAGGGGCAGCTACCCCAGCATCTTTCAAGCCGAAATCTGTGCTATTAACAGATGTTCCCAACTCAATCTTGATAAACGCTACAGCAGGCAGCCAAGCAGCTATCAAGGCAATCGGGGCTCAGATCATCAAATCTAAAATTGTCTGGGAATGCCTAGATAAAATAAATAGATGCACAGAACGAAACAACGTCCTCATCTACTTAGTACCAGGACACTTGAGGAGGCGGACAAACTTGCCAGTTAAGGGGCTGTCATACCGTTTGTTGGTCTTGAATCCTTCTGAGTTATAGGAGAACTACCATAAAAAATTAGTGCCGATCACTTAAGAAGACAAACAGGATTAAGTCCTGACAAAAAACTCAGTGTCTATGATAGACGAAGAAACTTTTGGGTACAACTTGAATAGATTCAATACAGGGTGTCCCAGTTAAGAGGTATAATCATTTAAGTGGAGTTTTCTCAAGTTCCAGCGTAAAAAGTTATGGCTCCTTAAATTCAAAATTATGAAAAGTTATTGTTCCAATTTTTTATCTTCTTTTCTTAAAACTTTTACTGAACAGTTTTTTTTATTTTAAGATCTCACTTTGATATTAATTCCGTCTCGATATATTATTTTTATTTTCATTCAATCAATTTGTTTATGCGCACGGTTAAACTACATGCAACAATTCTACTGAGATGTCAACAACGAAATTCAATTCAATCTTTATTTAATAACCGTACACAGTAAGATACAATATCTCATTTAGTAGTGCAACCTTGAGTGAAAAATTTATTACAATGTTTAATGCATAATGTATGTGTTACGAGGAGATTAGTACATACTGCAGTCCTGTGTAAGAAATTAAGACCAGTAGGATAATTGTTCACTTTTGCTCTTAATTTTCTTAGATGAAGGTTTGGTACTTAAGTTGAAAACAGTTTTTAAATTAATGCAGCCGAATGAAAGCCTACAATCTAATTAAATTTTTAGGTTTGAAAAATAATTAAAAATATGTTAAAGTTGTAGTTAATATTTTATAAAATGTTCCTAATTTTTTACACAGAACTGTAGTTCAATTACAAAATATACAGAAGTAAAACCAAAATATTTATACGTATTAAAAGATTTAAGCAACTAATCATCATCATCGAAGTGCTTGCAGTTATTGCCTGAGTTCCATTTTGAACAGCGTTTTGCGACTTTCCAACCTTATATGTTGGGGAAAGGAATTCCATAGCCGAATCGCATCGATATAAAATTGTCGCTCCGATACCAAGAAATTGTAGCGGATCTCATGCCATGATCCAAAGTTCTAGTTGAGCGCGTGAAACGGATCCTGTTGAAATGGTAAGATTGTTTGCGCGTCTGAAGTATATTATGGAGCAAGATCAATGTCCTCAGCTTAAACAGGTTGCCGAGCTGATGACAACAATCGATTTTAAATAGGAGGAAACGTGGTCATATCTTCGTAGTCCATAAATAAATATATCGTTTAACACTATTATAGGCCACATTAAGTTTCCGCCTGTGCACATAATCACAGTTGGTAAAAATCTCTCAGCCGAACATCATAACAGGAATAAGAAGCATTTTGACAAGAACTATTCTTGTCAAAATAGGAGTAACTTTTTGCGTAGCCCAAACCCATAAACTCTACCTAGAGCCAGTCTGATATCGTTATTCCAGGTAAGCATTCGGTTAAAGGTTTTACATACCAAGATTTTTTGCGGTATCGACAAATTCAATAGGGATGCCATTCATGGAAAACATAAGGTATCAAAAAACTTCCTAGAAATAATAAAACATTTTGACTTCGATGTGTTTAAACGGAGGTAATTAGCTCGAGACCAGTCTAAAATCCTATTCAGATCTTCATTTAATTCGAATGCAGCATTTTCCAGAAGACAAAAGACGCATACATATCAATCGAGGAATTGAAGATGCATTTAGAAAGGTCATTGACGTACATAGAGAAGAGTAGCAGACCCAATATCGAGCCTTGGGGAATATCTGAACTAAGTGCAAGAAAGTTTGATGTGAAGTTTTTAACCACAACTGCCTGATATCTTCCACTTAAGTAAGATTCTACCAAACTTCATGCAGACTAAACTAACATATTGTCTAAGTTTGGTGTCAATCGGTCCAGCGGTTCTTGAGATTTAGACACTCTACCCGGAACGAACATCTTTATACATAAATAGGAAGGTAAAGGTACATATATTAAGATCATTTCCTCTAAAAGTTTGACCATTTTTTTGTCAAGTGTACATTTTTTTAACTAATTTTTCAGAAAATTGCTCCAACGATTCAAGTCTCATTACATTTCAGAGAGCTTAAAAGATTACACGATTCTTTTTTCCATATGTTTCATCTTGCGTCTTTTTGACAGGTACGTATGGTACTGATTACATGGTTCCTGATACGTCCATTCGGGATTCTGACGTTAATTGAAATTTACATTATTTTCTTGAAGGGAATAGTAAAATTTCAAGTGGAACCAAACTAATATTACTTATTATGGAGGATCATTCGTATAAAAAAAATTCGTGTTTACAAGCAGATGTAAAATGTCCCTAAATTTAACTTCAAAAACAACTTTACAATTCGCCATCAAAATTTTCAGCTTTATTTTGGTTGTCAAATGAGAAATGTCAAAGATCAACCGGAAAAAATCTTAAGGTGTGTCCAGACCGAACGAAACATTTCAAAAACATTTCAGAAACATTTTAGAAACATTTCAGAAACATTTCAGAAACATTTTAGAAATATTTTAGAAACATTTCAGAAACAGAAAACATTTTTTAAATGTTTTTGAAATGTTTCTTTTGATGTGTACGCTGATGAAACATTTCTGATAGGTTTTTGAAAAGTTTCTGAAATGTTTTTTGTTTCCCATTCGAAATGGAAAATTATTTTTGTTTCTCATGCGGAAAGTGTGGATTTTTGTGAAGATAAACATGAAAATGTCAAGAAAGGCATAGAGTAATGAGAATAAAATTATATTTAATAATTTTCTCACTCATTTCGTGCTCTGCTTAGCCTATGTATACAGAAGAAATCGGTTATAACAATACATCGATGTTGGCTGTAAAGGCCGTATCTCTGAAAACAGGGTACTTTGGATGGCTCTCAATAACCATTTTTTTGCCATCGCTATAATCAGGTTGTTCGACTGTATGTGCACAGATGGACAAATTTAATTTAAATTGGGGTAGGAAATGCTCGCGCTGTAGATTGGATACAACAGACAAACTGATTTGGAATATGGTTTTTTGATTGATGTGGTGTATTATCTTTTAATATTTGCCAAATCAAATATGCAGCATAGAACTAAGCAACAGCACCACAATCTTTGAGAATAGTTTCGAATTGAGTTGAAGTCATATCTACGAGGCTATAAAATAAATATAAAACATATATGTAACCTTATTTTAACACAAACGAGAAGATATCCATCATGACAGGAGCCGTTTATTGCATAATTCTCTCCTGCTTTTTAAAAATTTGCATTTATCTTGTCCATATTTGCTACTTCTTTGCAGATATGACATCTGTTCATAGATGGAGGTATTGTATATTCTAAAAGCCAGTCTTTGAGTAGTTCGTTGTTATCTTTACGTTAAGTCATGTTTAAAGAACGTCGATTTGGTAAATGATCAAAATGTCACAATATAACGACAGATATAAAAATTTAGTTGTAAAACAGGAGTTCAGACATTTCAACATTTGCGTCTACGTAAAGTGAATATGCATTTAGAGCTTTAGCTTCCAAAGAAATTGCACCACTCCACGATGCAGAGACAGTGTTCGAAATTCGTGACCTTCATGCTATCTTACACCATAAAAAACAGCTTTGAGTGTAAACAGCCTCAGTTCCTCTATGGAATACATATCTGAAGATTTATTCGAATTGCGACATACGGGTGTTTAAAAATGCCCCATTGTCTGTGTACATCGAACAACTCATAAAACCGTGTAGAAGCTACTAACCTCAAGCTACTCTCAAGGTACAGCTATATCAGGTTTTGTTATAACCGATTTCTTCTATATACATAGGCTAAGAAGAGTACGAAATGTGTCAGAAAATCATTCAAAATAATTTTATTCTCATTACTCATCAGCGTACACACCAAAAGAAACATTTCAGAAATGTTTCTTAAATGTTTGTGAATCAAATGGGAAATATTTTTTAAGCAATGTTTCTGAAATGTTTCATTCGGTCTGGACAAGCCTTTAGAATTTTCATTCTTTTTTTCGTTATTTTATTCCTTCTTTATTTCTACACCCCTTACCTTTGCTGTCAAAAGACGAATGACGAAACTTACGAATAAATACGGATGACAGCTCATACGGCAGAGTTGTAAAAGAATTAAATGTTTTGGAGAGTTAATTCTATTGAATTCACCTTGAAATGATTGAAGTCTTTTTCTAAAAAAGATTGAAATTTAAAAATAAACTTAAATCACCATTCTTTTGAAGTCTGTGATTAATGCATTCAATTTTTTGAAATCATTGAATTAAATCAAATGATTGGATTCTTTCTAATAACATTACTGAATTTACTTGATGTGAGTTGAAGTCAGTAGTGAATTCATAAAAAATCAGTTGAAGTCAGTGAATTCAACAGAAATAATTTAAATTCACTTGATTTCAGTGGGGAGATTCAGCTTAGCTGATGCTGATGAAGCTAATGCAGTGTTTATCTGGCAATGCATTGGTCTCCCTCTCGTACTGATGTTTATAAAAATGTATTGGTGGACAATAAGGAAAACCGTAATAAAACAGCTACTTCTTTATTTAAACTTTAAAGTGTTGTCTACTCAGTGTGTGTCTGCCTCAAGTCAGTGATTAACGTGATTATATTTAAGCTTAAGTTATAAAAAATGAACACTGAAAGTGCATTTTTCGATTCATTTTCGCTGGGTTTCCCTTTTTTCGCGTGTTCTGTACATGACCAAACACATACATAGTTTAGTTAGTTTGTTTTTGTTGAACTTCTCAAAGTAAAATAAAAAAAAAATAACTTTTTAATCATTATTGTTTAGATATTTTTGAAAAATTAAAAGCATATTAACTGTTCTATTTATTTCTTCACTTTTTAAGGGTTTATGACTAGTTTTACGGACTTTAACTGGTTTCAGAAGCAACTAATGTTCATTGACGTCAATTGAATTCAAAAGATTTGAGTTGAATTCACTGACTTCAACTGAATTTGACTCACTTCAACTGATTTTATTTGAATTCACTGACTTCAACCAACTTAAAGTGAATTCACTACTGACTTCAACTGACATGATGTGAATTCAATTGACTTCAAATTGATTTCAATTCAGTGACTGCTGAAAATTGAATGCATTAATCACTGACTTCAAAAGATTTTTTGAATCCCAATCTTTTTTGAATTCGATTGCATAAATCAAAAATTTGAATTCTGCGAATGCATTCCCAAAAGAATGCATTCTTTAACAACTCTGTCACACGGACGAGAAATACAAATAGTTATCAGGTTTACACTACGGATTGTCTATCAGCTCAGGCACTTATGCATCAATTTTAAATATGCATGACAACGCCTGGGTTGATTATACAAATGTATCATGTACATACATACCTATGTACAGTAGGAACTCGATTCATGCAACCCCCTATAGTTGCAACTACTCAGTTAGTGCAACCCCCAAAAAGTTTTCATTAGCTATCTTTTAATTGCAACGTTCACAAAATTGTATGTTCGATTCTTGCAACACCAGAAAAGGAATTGATAAATTCTTTGGCAAACTGAAACAATATCCCCTTAAATTTGCTCTCTTTGTTTCGTTCTTACTATGGTTGATCATTACTTGAACTAACAGATAAATTCATGTACATTTGTAAGTATGTACAACGCGCACGCTTCTGGATATTTTCCTCTGTTCGATTTGGTGCAAAGAAGTTAAAATTGTGTTTACTTCTACGAATGAGTGAAAAAAAAAAAACAGTGTTGACGATTAAACAAAAAAATGGAAATAATAGAATTGCTTGACAAAGGATATTCATGTCTGATTGAAATCACATGTTAATTTCTAACTTTGTTGCATGGTACATGTATTTTAAACCTAATTTGTGTTTATAGGTATGTTAGATTGAATAAAAGCCTTTATATGTATGTTTCTTATATTAAATAACCCAAATATTTGTATCTAAATTAGATATTCAGTAGATGCAACTAATCCAATGAATGCAACAGGGTCGGTTTTAATTAGTTGCAAGAATCGAGTTCCTACTGTACTTACATAATGTTCTTAGGTTTTTTTTTTTTCAAAATGAATAAATTCAGTTTTTAATTAGCCTCACATATCATCTCTTGAGAATCCTATTAGCATTTATACCAATTCTATTGCACATGTACTGCCTCGCAATAATTACAACTCCCAAATCCCAATTTGCTGCAGTTGTAACGATTATAAGCAGCCTCCCCAAAAACTTCCTGAAATCAAAAATTCATAGAACGTATGCCACCATTTTATAAGAGTATGCAATTCAGTCCGCTACACTTAAACTCCGCATCTGAAAATGAAATCGGAACACAAAAGCACGTGAGCGAAATAAATATAAAAGAAAAAAAGAAAATACCTACATACCAAGCATTTGTCTAGCTGCAAGTACCGAAAAGCCAGACAACTATGATTGACTTGAAAATGACATTTCATGTGCTCAACTGAAGCATACGTCAAGGGTGGTGGTGGTGGTGGCGGTGATGTAACTTACGTAAGGGCTGACTGCGACGGTGTATGTTACTCGCTTCGTTTTTTTTTTAACCGAATCTACATTTTTGCTTCCTCCTTCCACACATATGTATGAATGTGTAATTTTAATCATCGACAAAACAGCACTATTATATTGGATGCGGGGTGCCTCGGTGGGCCTCAAACAGAAGCCCTCGACACTTTTCTCAGCCAAGGTCTGGAGTGGTGCACCATGTCGTCGTCTCTTGTAATCAACTAACCCTCCCCTTGCTGTAGTCGTTTTTTTTTTTTTAAATACTCACTTCGAATTCATTATGTCACGTAGCCACACGAGGCAACATGGTATACAACAAATTTATGTTTCCCAATCCCCTGTTAGAGGCCTCAGAAATTGTGCGCACCATGTGCCTTACAAAAACATACACACCAACATACAAAACTGGCATACGCAATCCCATAAGCCTTCAAAAACTTAAGTCAGCGTGAGTTCAGTGAACCCGTCTCAATTCTTTTTCGGTTGGAATAGGTTCGGGACGACAACGACAACGAAAAAAAAAAACACAAATTCGCACGCGAAAATGCAAAAAGAAGAGGAGAAGAATCGAAACCGACAGTAACGACGACGACACAGCACGAACGCAGGAAAAAAAGCGACAGAACTTCATAAGCACTTTCGTCGTAGTCTTCCACCGCGCAGAGAAATCGCCTCGGGAGTCGGCAGTCGGGAGTCGGGAGCCCAACCATCCATCCATCCATCCCGATCTGGCTACATATGAGCGAGGAGAGGTGTCGTCCATGGGGGAACACTCATTCACTCTACTGATGAAGAAGGTTCCCTCCTCGCACATCATAATTTTTCGTTCGTCAGTCTGTCATATGCAATATAATCGCTTCCCTTTGCCTATGTGATGTGCGGTTGATGCTTGAGGTTTTTCTTTCGGGGACTACTAAAGCTTCTTAATCGTGCTCGGAAAGCAAAGCAATAGCAACACCACACAGGGCAGCTAGCTTCGTATCAGCATGGGCTCTCTTGCCTGTTTAACAAAATTACGTACGTATTGGCTGGTTTTGGTGAAACCTTACGAAAATTCCTTCGCTGGAGGTTCGGCTTGTGCTTGTGTTGCCTTCTTCCTTCCGACCACTACCACGGCGACGATGACGACGACGACAATTACACTGATGATGGTTGACTCTTCATATTGAATTGCTAATACATACGAGACAATTCCTTGACATAGTGTGTCTGGCAAAAGAGTTAACATGAAGGACATTTTTTCACTTTCTTTTCTTTTACTCCTTTAAAACTATATCAGTACAATTTAAGCATGGAACTTCTGCAGAAGCCCTGCGTAACAAAATGTAATCGTTGAGTATTGAATTCTGTAGGTTTGGTTAGGTTGAGAAGGGTTGAGAGGCTGAGTCATCCCATCGCGACCCCTAAGAATCCATCCAAGGATGGCGGCTAAACCGCCACAATTTCCTCAAAGCATTTTATTACCCTATCGCTTCCAGGTTACTGAAGAGGTAGGAGCCTAAAATATTCCTGCGACTACGTGCTATGCCCTGACATTCACACAGAATACGTGGTCACCGTGGCCGTGGTGGTTAGTGCGTTGGACTATTACGCATGCTGCTCGGGTTCAATCCCAGTCCGGGTCCATCACATACAAAAACTTTTTTCCCAGTTGCCACCTCTTTCGAATGTCTGACAAGCAATCAAAGAGAATCATGTGTCAATGAGCTTCTCAATTCGTCGTTCGGAGTCGGCAAAAAACTGTAGGTCCCTTCCATTCGTGCAAAAATATAACACGCACACACAAATGGTTGCGAGAAGCAGGCCCAGGTTCACACCGAGCTGTAGCGCCGTGCCACCTTAAGTATGTTTGATATCCTCTGCTACACCTAGAACATTCATTACATTCACTCCTTGCCCACTCGTCGGCAAATTCGTTGTGTTCTAACCCGGAGTGACCAGGCACCCAACATAGTCTTACCCGGTTCTGCGTGCATAATGCCCTGACCAGCTCCTGTCTAGTTTCGATTTAATAGCGCACGATTCTTACAGCCTGGCTGTCGCAAATATCAATATCCTTACCGGATATTCGTTTCATATTCTGAAGCTCTGCAGCTCTTTTGAAAAGCGCTGCAGGCACCTGTGAATCTTAGTGACACCTTTAGATCTGGTTCCATGGAGTAGATACCAGATCCTGTGCCGCTTGCAGTTTTTGACCCGTCCGTGAAGACTGCAGTGTCTATATGCCGCGTTACTGTGTTGTTTGTCCACTCTTCACGCAAGGTTCTGTACAGTGTGTTAAAGTCATTGAATGCTGTAACCTGGCGTAAATCAAAAACAAATGCCATTTGGCTATAAATTCCGAGAATAATTCCCCTAGAGTCTAGACGCCCTAGAGAAAACGATTATCTGATTAACTGACTATCGAGGATGTATGTATGTATGTACATATAAAACCTTCTAGATGTGATACACAATAGATCTAAAATATCGTATCCTACCGCACTTTTTGTATCAACGCCATCTAACGGTGAGATCCCAAACATCCGGGAAGTTAGTTTTTTTTTGGGTCGTTGTCATAAGATGTTTTCTTAATGCTAAATGCTTAGAGCTTTAATGGATCCCTTACACGCATGTTTTTATCTGCATTTAAATGATTGCACATACTTGTTCCTTAATTTGCGAGTCAGACTGTAGTGTAGATTATTAACTCTTTTTGTGTGTTTTGTTTTAATCGTAATTCCCAGGGAATAATGCACTCCCTTGTTCTGTTGAAATTCCAACGTGACAGTACGTGTAGGCTAAAAACAAAAAAAATGCTAAATACATATTCGTTCTGAGCTGAGTGAGAAATTAAAAAGGACACACTAAAAGGAAGAAACAAAAATGAAGAATGAAGCGAAGACTACATGAAACAAAAAAAAACTTCATGTAAGAGTGAAGCGCAAAGATTGATGGGTTGCGGGCGGGTTAGCTTACAACTTCAGGGCATCCGCCGATTTTCATATTACTAAGGGAGGACATCAAAGGAGCGACGACAACAATGACAACTCTCTGGTAGTAGCGGTAACAGTGGCAGTGGTAGTGCCAGTAGTACCGGCACAATGACGGTAGTAGCGGTGTAGCGGATGTAAGCGATGGTCCGGTGGTACACACGAGGGGTAAGACATGTCGGCAAGTGATGGTGTGTCATTGCTTTGAGGATACGTATCCACTCTTTTCAAAAGAATGGTAAATACAAAAAAAAAAAAAAAAAAAAAAAACGAAGAGGAGACATAAACCAAAAACTCTAGGCCTTTTGAATATTCACACTGTTCCCCGGGAGGATTAAACCTTGTGTGGGTTATTACTTCGTTTTCTTTTTGTGTTTTACTTTTTTGGCTTTGCCTATTTAGCAGTTGTATACTTTCGTATGTACATCCTTTTTGGTGGGTGGCGGTAGGCCGGTGATGTGTGTTGAAAATTTTCTTTGTTTATTATCTGTCGGTTCATTTTTTGTTGCTGCAGGTTTCTGCCATCGAAAATGTTGAGTACGACTTGTTCTTCTAATTGCCCAAAGAGAATCCATAGTCAACGACAATGACAGCGACGATGTAACGTGGTGGTAACATGAGACAATGATGCCCTGCCGTCGCGTTCTTCGGTGTCAATGGGAGGGGAGTAGGCTATTTTACTTATAATCCGTTGGCCATTGAAGTACGTACATATACATATGTATGTTGCATATGAACTTGTATGAAATTACACATTGACAGTAACAGACCGAAACCTTGATGAATTGAGAATTAATTCCTTTTGACATCGTTTCTTTCATATAGCGGACACATGAAGTGGGAAAGGTTCCTACTCTTTGCTTGGTATTTGATACTTTTCTGAAGGATAATATAGTAAGTCTAGGAATATGCATAGATATGTATGTACATATGTATGTACATATGTCTGAATGGGAAGAACTTAGTGGTCACTGGTCAGTTCATTGTTAATATTAAAATTTGTGACCATAGGTCAGTGATACTGCTTGAAGTTTATGTAATGTAACCTTGGTTTTATTTCCTTTAGAAAGGAGCAATGCAGAGGCATTTTAATTCACATTGAGTTGAACAACCTTCAATTGAATTTGCCAAGTAGCTTTTAAAAACGTGTTCAAAATCAGTCAAACGAAATGCTGCCATATTTAGTACTTTGGCATTTGTTTAAGCATAATTGCTGACTTATTTGATTTCAGTCGATTTATTGTCATTAATTGAGCGAAGAGCATTTAAGCTCTAAGATACATCAGAGTCAGAGTTGTCATTCGCACTACAATTGCAGTGTATCAAATACTGGAAATACAAAAAAGACGGTGCTATTTACGAAATCTACTGGTTTTAAACATTAACGGAATGACATTTTTGGCCTCCACCTTCTCTAACTTATTTTAGCGGTAAGTAAAATAGAACCATTATGTTAAACATGACGACACTAAAACCTTCGAACATAAAGTTCCACTTGAACTCCCAGCTTTATACTCGTAATAGTCATCTGCTAAATATGGCAACGATTATTGTAAAGCTTATTGTTTTTTTGTCAAGACTTTTTTGCCAATGGTTTTCGATCAGAGAAAGAAATACTGAAGAAGTTCAAGATATATTGCAACTGATGGGTGAAAATAAATCAGCAGGAATCGATGGGATCAGAGTACGTGATATTATAAATAATGCAGATATTCTTGGACCGATAATCTCTAAGCTCAGAAACCTAAGCTTAAGTCAACACTTAAGACGGCAGTTGTACGCCCTATTTATAAAGGCGGTACCAAAAGTTCCTTGTAATTACAGACCGATATCAATAATTAATGTCTCATCAATTAATAGTTTTCAAATTGTCTGCCCTTGGTTTTGAACCTATATTATTAAAATGGATATCTACTTACCTAGAAAACCGTTTCTATAGTGTCCATTTCAGATCCGTCCTCTCAGCTCCTTTCTTGGCCACCTCTGGTGTTACTCAAAGTAACCATCTAGGCCCCCTTCTCTTCATCTTAACTACAAACGACGTTGAAAGAGTCATCAAAAACTCCTCCCTCTCCCTTTACGCTGACGATACAAAATTTTTCAAAGTCATTTCTTTCTTTCAGTGGGCACCGTAGCGCAAGTGGTTAGTGCGTCGGACTACTGAGCCAGCGGTCTTGGGTTGGAATCCCGCCGCAAACACCTAAAAGTTTTTCACAGTGCCCACCTCTTTCGAATGCCTGACAAGCATCAAAGAGTATCATATGTCACGATTAAGCTTCTCAACTCGCCGTTCGGAGTCGGCAAAAAACTGTAGGTCCCTTCCATTCGTGCAAAAATATAACACGCACACACAAATGGTTGCGAGAAGCAGGCCCAGGTTCACCTCGAGCTGTAGCGCCAACCAAGTAAGTAAGTAAGTATTTCTTCGCCCCGTGACTCTAATCTCCTTCAGAAAGACCTCGATAGTTTTTATATTTGGTGCCTCAAAAATTGCTTAGAGCTTAACATCGCTAAATGCCAATCTATAACGTTGTCACGTAAGAAAAACCTGTCCTCGTCTTGACTCTACCTTCTCCACGGTCATATTGTACGACAAGGAGTTAAATTTTCGTTCCCCCACTCCTTGAGTATGCTAGTCAAGCCTGGTCCCCCTTACATAGAGTTCATGTTAAAAGAATCGAAAGCATTACACGTCGCTTTCTCCGTTTTGTTCTTCGTGGGCTACCCTGGAACCACCCCTTTAATTTACCTCCCTGTATTGATCGCCTTAAACTTATTAACTTGAATACCCTTGAGGAACGCAGAAATGCAGCTGATTTTCTCTTAATTCATCGACTCCTCCCAGGTTTGATCAACTGCGCATCTCTTTACAGCTCCATATACTTTAATACTAACCCTCGCAATGTACGTTGCCCTCGTTTCTTCTATCTTCCCACTCACCGCACCTCATATGGCTCCAATGAACCAATCTCCCATTTGTTGCAGAATGTCAACTCAAACGTAGCTCTTCCCACCTTAAATCAGATCTCCTTCATCCCCCTCAACCCTAGATTTTAAATTTTAGTTCTTAAGTTAAGTTTTTAAGTTATGTTTAGCTTGCAATAAGCCGAATAAATGGTGGCTTTCGCCCCACACTGAAATTAATCTTGCCAGCTATTGAGAGAGTGTATGGAAGAAGTAGTTACAAGGCGACTCCAAGGCTTTGTTGAAAAGCACTGTCTTATACATAAACAGCAGTATAGCTTTAAAAAAAACAAAAGCACAGGAAAACTTATGGAGTACTTGCAGATACCATCAATGGAAGCTTAACCTAAAACCACCATGTCGTTGTTTTATTTATGGATTTTAATAAGGCATTCGATACGTTGAGCTATGAAAAGCTAATAACAGCGTTAAATCGATTAGGCATCCGAGGAACACTGGCTGACTGGTTGCAAGACTACCTAAGTGAAAGATCTTTCAGGGTGAAGGTAGAAGACAGCTACAGTAACGAAACACCAGTTAGTTTTGGAGTACTACCATCGAAACTGGGACCAATATTGTTCATCCAACATCTGCCAAAGTACAATTTCGAATCAGACCATAGAAGTGGTTGAAAGCTACAGATACCTAGGAGTCACCTTCGACAGCCACTTCATTTGGGACAAGCATATTGACAAACTTCACTCAGATCTAAAAAAGGCGCTGTTAGCTTTATTTTATCTGGCAAAATATGCAACGCTTCAAGTCCAGAAACAAGTTTATTATGCTTTAGTCCAATCCAAGTTGAGGCACGGGATACTTGCTAGGGGCAATGCATCAAATACGCTGATGTCACCCGCTTTAAAAGACCCATTCAATATCAGCACAGCACGAGAAGACGAGTTCAAGATATGCTCCAAACACCACTATGCAACAACAACTATGGCAGGAGACAACTAAACCACAGCGTTCCAACTGTGTTCAATGAGCTTCCCTCAAGTTTAAAAAATATTATGAAATTCAAAACTCGGAAAAAATCCTTAAAAAAATTTCTTTCCTGCTGAATAATAACTGAGATAGCTTAGCTTTACATTTAAATTTTAGATTTACTCTTATTTTTAAACTATATATAATTATTTAATTTCCTTTATATGTTTTGTTAAAATGTACTGTAAAAATAAATTTAAGTTCAATTATTAAACTTGAATTCATAAACTTTGCTACACAATCTTCAGATAAGCAGATAAGCCCCTTAGGCTTCGCAGATATATTAATAAAATAAAATTAAATAAATTGTGATAATTGAAATAATAAAAGAAAAATAAAAAAAAGAATAAATAAAATAAAATTTGTCTCAGTTCATATATTTTGTACGCGTCTCTAAATATCTTATCGGAACAATGTCATCTGCGTAAGTACTCCCTCAGCTACTCATATCGTCCCTTAATCTTAAAGTAAAGTATTTCGTCTTCCTTCGTATCAAAATGGGCTGCGTCCCACGTGATGTTTTTATTTGGGATCTTCTTGTTTTATTTTTTATATTTTGCAAAATTTCAATAATTTTTTGCTCCATGTCAGCGAAACGGCAGCTGCAAATGCAACTGCAACTGCGAGAAAACCGGCACACACATACACGCAATACGCCTGATTTGTTTCCGTTTCTCTCCGCATTCGTGAAGGGTCCAACGTTACGTCCGACAATCTACGACAACGATCCTTAAGCCGAGTATTGCAGTTTGTTTTTTGTGGGGAGTTTTTGCCTTCAGCTGGAACCAATCCATGCAATCTGAAAGCATGTATAATAACGTAGGTATATAGTTCTCTGTCTAATAGAGTGAGGGAGAGTGCGATGGCGAGTCTTCCTAGTCTTAATTTCGGCTAAATTATTATTAATCTGAAAAATCTAGACACACATGCACAGTCACATCATATGATGGTCGCAAATGCGGCGTGGGGGGACGGAAGTACAATGCTCTGGCAATGCAATGCATGCAGTGCACCAGGCACCAGGGTTCCACACCGCTGCATTTGGTGATGTGCAGTAATTTCGAAAAGTTCGTTTCTTTTTTATTTTCTTCACCGAAATTGCACACGAAAAGTGAGAGCCGATCTTGGGTCGAGAATTTTTTCGTCCACGTTTTCGTCGTCGTTGCCGTTGTATAGATGCGAAAGATCTCTTGAGAATTTGGTCACTTAAAGGCAATGGCTAAATGGACGTGTTTTGGACCTTGAGGTCGGTCATTGACCAAGATCGAAATGGTTTCTTTTCCTTTTTGGCAAGATCGGAATGGCCGCGTCGTTTGTATTCATCCATCACGTTCGTGCATTTGTGTTGGGCTACATTTTTAAGTGGGTTTTTGGTTCGCCTGAGTTTTTTCCGCGTTTGTTAGCGTGTGTTTGCTTTGTTTTTTTGGTTTCCTGTTTTGGAGCATTGTTCACATTGTTGTGGGTTAGGTTATGAGTGTTATCAGCGGTTTATATTAGGGGAATTGATTCTTTTCATGTTTTGTAAGCTATATACATATGTAGATGCAAGAACAAAGTAAAACGACAACTAATAAAATCAGAACGAATTGGTTTATTCGTATCATTATTGAATTCGGATTTTGGTTTATTCAATTCGATCATTTATTTCATGAATCGTATATTTCAAATAGCAAACGCGACCAGCAATAAGCAAACAATTTTTTTTACACAGAAGTGTGTTTGCCTGGCTTTTTTTGTTTTTAAATATCATAATCATAATCATAACAATATATGAATCGTTATGTTACGCTTTTACCTATCAAACATCGACCCATATAAACTCCAAAACTAATACACAAAATGAAGTACACCTGTTACTTAATATCCTTCTTCACTGACAAACGAATATAAAATATCAATATATGTATAAAGTCCTCTTCCAGGCAACTTTACTGTATGGCTATCAAGTCTGTAGCAAATATGACGTATGCGGATTGTGATGTCAAAAAATTGGAAACACAGCAAAATAAATTTTTGAAAATGATTCTGAACCTTTCTTGGCATCACTCTACCCGCAATCTAGATAATAGAGCCAATGTTGAATTGATATTTGATAGAATTCGCAAACTCATCGAGACGTTCTTGATCAGATAAGACTTTTCGGATAGTCCAATTATTAACGAATTTAAAACCACCTACCAAAGATTACAATGATTTCCACATTTTTGAAGATAACTAAAACATTTATTTTTAATCTATTTATTTTTAAATGTATTTATTTACAATTTATATTTATTTATTTTATTTATGCTTATGCACATTAAGACAAATTGTCTTATAATTTTGTGATGAGCTCCAATTTAATACATTAAAATATGAAGCTAAGGTAAGACAATTTCTGTGAATCATAAGCAATGGCATAACTTTCAATAATACGCAACTCTCCAGTTATTCTGGACAGCACCCATAGAGTTAGTTGAAACCTAACATGTGAGTTTCTTATCACTTCGTCGATCTTTCTGTCTCTCGTTCTTGTCCGTCATGTGCACGCGCTGTTTGTAAACATTAAAAGGGTATTCATAGCGTGTAGATTATAAAAAAAAATCATAACAACTTATAAATCGCTATGATTACAGATCGTAATTAATAGCGATTAAAGCAGAAAATTATTTTAAGTAGCGCCATCTACCAAAGACAACGCAAAAAATTCTTGCGATCGCACCGCAAGGTTTTTTGTAAACTACCAACAATCCATTGATTGTATTTGTAGAATGTTTTTATTTAGATAGATAGATTTTTATTTCGTTATAAAATTACAAAGGCAACTCACCACACAATTTACAATAAGAGATATGATATGATATGTATGTACATATGTACACATCCATTTGTGTACCTACCCCGAAATTGAATTTATTCTAAAAATTCCTTAATCCAATTATTGAACTTAACAGACCCCTGTTTTCACTTTAATTTTCATCGTTTATTTATGATTTCCATAGTTTGATTTCTTCAACCGTCCAAACGAAATTTCTTTTATTCGCATTTTATTTGATTTTTTCTTTGCCAATCATTTCGTCTTTCTTTTGTGCTGACGTTTTTTTTTTTTTGAAAACCGAAACCAAAAGAAGAAACCCATCAACGCACATGACGGAACAACGACACAACAAACACACATATCACTTTTGTATACATATGGATGTACGAGTATGTTGTTTTTTTTTTGGCTTTGTTTTAGTATTATATTTTGAAGTCAATAACCAGAGAGGCCATAACCTGCGACAACAACATTCGGAATGAGCTCGCCACAGCTTGGCCTGCTACCGGGCTACCCGTCGCGTCGCTTTGACGTTCGTAAAACCATGTGAGAACAAACTATGCCACAAGAAAGGCGACGTAAAACAAAAAAGATGATGCCTGTGCGCAAACTGGCGGGACTTTTTGTAATTTTTTCTACAGCCCTACTGCCCCGGCATGTTTTATGTTCGTTAATTCGGCCGACCGACTGTCCGTCACACTGGCACGACGTTTCCGACCTACCGCAAGACAAAAAACATTTTGCCTAAACGATACATACATATGTACGTTACGACAATCTCCAAATAAAAGGGGCTGCTTGTCAACATGGGAAATAATTATGCAGTCTAAAAAAATAATCAGCGTTGTTTGCGTGTTTTTTTTTTGTTTGTATGTTTTGTGCGTCACAATGGGGGGCTGAGCAAAACTTCATAATATGCGTGTTTGATAAGCTGCATGTACAGAAGAGAAATTGCATTCATTTTTGCGGTTTTCAAATTTCTTAGGCATACCCAAATTCAATCATATACTCAGTAGCGGTTCATATATGAATTAATGTTGACAAATTGCAGTAACTACTGCCCACATCAGAATATTGCGTTAAGTGACGTTGAAAGAGGACTCCAAGCAAAACTGTCGAAATAATGCGGTCAATTTAAGATTCCACGCATAAATTGCACCACATTATGCACATACATAGATAATAACTGTTCATACATAGGTACCTAAAATATCAAATTAACTCAAAAACTGAAGCCTCTTGACCTCTTGACTTAAATCGGAGATGTTTCTGCAAAAGTTTGAAGAACATCCTGAATTTCATCAAAAAATCAGCGATGAAGCTTATTTTTGTCGTAATGGCTTTGCCAAGAAGCAAGATATGCGTTGTTAAACATCAACAAACCCACATGTGCTTCAAGAGACTCCATTGCATCCACAAGAAGTGCCGTGTGCTTCGGATTTCATGTCGGAGGTGTGATTGGACCTATATTTTCGTCAATTAAATTATAATCGCCATGTTACGGTCAATGTATGTAGTTCGCTATCGTGCAATTTTGGAAGACAATTTTTGGCCAAAATTGGGTCGACTTGACCTCAGTGAAACGTGGTTTCAACAAGATGGTGCCACACAGCTGTTGGTTAAACAATTGATCTATTGAAGGCGAAGTTCGGTAGGCGTGTGATCTCGAGAAATGTACGATCTAACGCCGTTGGAGTTCTTTTTATGGGGTTACGTTAAGTCATTGTTTTACGTCAACAAGCCAACAACGTTAGAGGAGCTCAGGAACAATATTGAACGCGAGATTTCTAACGTTCCGGCCGATATGTGTGGAAGAGTGATCGGAAATTGGCTCCAAAGAATCGATCGCTGCAAAAGTACTCGCGGTGGACATATTGTGCACGAGATCGAGTTTTATACTTCAATAATATGTGTACTACATCTGGAATAAATTTCAGCCCGATATCTTAATACTTAATTATTCTGTGTTTTATTTACATTCAAAATTCGTATGTCCTTATTGAAAAACTCTTTATATTGTGACAGTTCACCGATATTTCTTTTTACAAGCTTTATATGTTAACTTAACTTTCTGTGAGGGCGGAATCTGGGAATCGATTTTACACCCACTTCTAGATATCCGATCATCCTGAAATTTTGCACACGTATATAGTTCCGGAGACAATACAGTATGGGTTATTTGATGACGTTGTAAATCCAATATGGCGGACGCTTTTTTAACTTTTCCATTTCTGTGAGGGCGGAATCTGGGAATCGATCATCCTGAAATTTTGCGTATCCGGTGACAACACAAAGACAAAGATGGTGGATTACCATTATCTTCACGACCTCCTAATCTATCTATCTCATCTATTACTATAAAATGAAAGGATTTGACAAGTAGAATACGATTAGCTAAGTGACGTGATTCTAAATTCAATATGGTGGATGCCATAAGATGGCGAATTACTCTTTTCTTAACAACCCGCATGACATGGATATCAAATAGAAGGGTTTGACGAATAGAATCTCAAACAATATTGTATATTTGATGACGTTGTAAATCTAAGATGGCGGACTCACTAAGATGGTGGATTACTGTTATCTTCACGACCTCCTTAATATGGGTATCAAATTAAAGGGATTGACAAGCAGAATTAGACTAGCTAAGTGACGTCATTCTAAATTCAATATGGTGGACGCCCCAAAATGGTGAATTACCTTTTTCTTCACAGCCACCATGGCATAGGTATCAAATGAGACGGCGAGTAGAATCTCAAACATTTTGAGTAAACTTTCTCATATCATAATATACGTATCGACGGAAATTTGTAAAAAAATATTCAAAAATAGTCACATATTGGTGACTCGGAAAAAAAATATTTTTTTTTACTTTTTAGTTCATTAAAGGCTCGCACACACCGCCGCGATAGCGATAGCGATCTATCGCAACACGTGTATTCAAGTTTGTTCATTCACACCGAGTGCGATAATGTAGCGATAGACTGCGATTGAACGTTTCTATCGCTGCATCTAGTATTCTTTTGTTCTATCACGTAATATTTTATAATGTTTATTATTTTAAAATGTCAGTTTTGGTAGTTTTTAAATTAGATTTGAGGATTTTTTTTTCTAGAATGTAAGTAAATACTGCAAATAGATAGTGAAAATGTTTTAAAAAGTAAAAAACGAACATAAATAAAACTAGCAAAACTTCAATCGCTATCGCGCTGGTGTGTTTTGTTGTTTATCGCTATCGCTATCGTTATCGCAATCGCTATCGCGGCGGTGTGTGTGAGCCTTAAAGCTTGTTTTTAAAAATTATTTTTTTATCTTTATATTTTTTATTTGTAGTCATCTGTGGTAAATAATGCAATCAATGTGTAAACCATTTGATACTTGTCTTATGCCCAGTTTCACAGTGACAGTTTAAACTCTCGTTTTGGTTTAATCTTCCCTTAAATTTTTTTTCGGTTTCACAGTGCTCGGTTAAACTTAAAGTAGAGTTTAACTCGTCGTACGTATTTATTGACGTGCTTTATTTGGTGTTTTGTTTGCTTTTCCGTTTTGTTTGCGTCTGCTTTATTTGGTGTGTGTTCACCCTAAAGTGTCCACATAGTAAAATAAGAATTCTTCTGCGACAAATATCTTTTCAGACATAGAACTGCAATCAATGAAGATATGTACCTAACTATGTAATATGTCAACTTACTAGTCAGTATGCATACATCACATCGTTCTTAGGCAACTTCGGTAGGTACATTTGTATGCAATCTAATTTATTCTGGTTCTACCAAAAGTAACCCTTAATGTAACTGTCTCAATCATGGTTAAAATTTGCTTGCCTTATATTTATACACTCAAAAGGTTATTCACATTGTGTCCCACAATGAATGAGAAAGAATTACACACAAAAGAAATTAAAATTCCGTCTACCTATGCGTTCTGATTTTCATTTCCATTGTTTTTTAATTTTTTTTTTTCATTTTACAGTCAAATAAAGAAATCCGCTTTATATACCTACATACCTACCACCCCGCAGTCTAACTGACAATAATTCTAATTCGCACTGCAATTTGCTTTCGAAGAGAAGTATGCGAATAAAACTCTACGTACCACATCATCAATCTCCCATGGATATGCAATGGCGGGACACAAAAGCCGAATGGATAAACGACGAAAAATCTCATAAAACATAAAACGTCAACGCACATCGCACAAACAAAAAAGATATTCATTTCAGATTGCCACAGTCGAGCCGCCCTCACCAACCGACAATTAACGGCGGGCCCGACGAATTCTTTCAACATTTTCTGATTAAGGACTGTTTGCACAAAACTGAACTGAAATGCGTAGCTCGCACATTCGTTTACACAATTTGATAAAAAAAAAGAAAAAACAGAAATGAATGAAAAAATCCGTCCAGAGAAAGAAAAACTCCCACCATGCGTAAACTGTTTCCTCCTTTTATTTGAAAAGCACTCAACAATCAGGATTCATCGTGAATTGTTTCCCTGTTTCACCGCAATTATATTGGCAGTAGTGGAAGCAGCGGTGTAGGCGACTGCGGCTTGGCTATGAAAAATGGAACATTCTGACAGTTATCTCGACATAGATGAGAGCAGTCCGTCCACCCCTCAGAGCTATTGTTATGCAACGCATTCTATCTTATCCCGTCTAACCTACGCTCGTCGTCCCTTTTTTATATGATATTCCTTTTAATTAAAACAAATTCAAACAAAAAAAAATAATAAAACCGAAGCCGAAAAGCAAATTCATTGGACTATATTCGCAACGAACGCAGTGCACGCAGTGCGAATTGGAAAAAAGCATTTATACCATGGAGGGGGAGGGCTGGCTCCCGAACTAAGATGAGCAGCCAGGAGGACTAAGGTTGAGGTTGGCTTCTGATTCAGGCGAATCAATGATGCAAGCTGCTTTGGTTTCTGGTACTGCATGCAATTGTCATCGAAGCAGTATCCTCATGAGCGGATGGTGGGCTTATTGCTTGGTTTTTTGTGATTTTTCCTGGACTACTCCTTCTGGCTGCAATTCTGTTTTGTTTTTGTTTTCTGCCATTTTTTTTTTTCATTTTGTTTAACCATTTCAGTGTAATTTTGTTATCATCATAACTTGGGATCCGGTGTGTGCGTTCCATGCGCGGGTGTGTGTGTGTGCGCTATTGTTAAGGACATTGCAGGAGTTTTTGCTAAATCATAAAAAAAGCATGTACCTACCTACTTTGATGGATGTACAGAGAGCTGAACGAGAAAGCTGCACTTATCGAATGTTTCCACAGAGGGCTTAAGGGCCTTAGGACCGAAGAGGACTGTGGCAGTCGAAAGTATGCCTCACAAGTCAAATTTGATGTCTAATTTTGTCATGGCCTTACAAAGTGACTACATGATATGAATTAAAAAATTTAGTCAATGGTAGACCACGCTGACCACAAATATAAAGTTTAACCCTTGTATTAAATATTTACCATAAGGAGGATTCAAAATGGCAACACAAGATGTGTGCTATAACACAAGGTACCATGTGACATTTCATTGCTGTCACATTCACGTCAGATATTTATTTTTATATTTTTTTTACCACCATATAATTCTTTTTATGTACTTCTGGCAGTACTGGGTATAGTGACATAAATAAATGACACTTCCGTTGTAGTATTTATTTTTCTTTGGCTAAATAAAAAAAAGGAAATTCTATTAAGCAATTTTTCAATTTAGCGTTTATTTTTGATTATTTAGCTTTCATTATTATATGGCCAAATCTGACATGATGTCTTGTCTTTTTTGACACTTTCAGTAACGCTCTTTGATAAAATTTGCCGGAAGTAATTTGAAAGTACAGTTTTTATAGCGGTTTAACTCGTTATACCCGATAACTATACAGGCTATACTTATTCAAAGTGCTACCAAATCACCGAAGAGCTTTTTTTACACATACTTTTTTTTTAAGGCTGTATAGATTACCAAAAAAAAAACGCCTTATATAGATTTAGTTGTTATTGTACAATACTTTATATGGAAAGCTTTTTTAAGCCTATATATGTATATTTATGTACACTCTTTATATTTTAGCAAAATTCATTATTCACGGCCAAACAATAGGAACACATTCTTCATAGAGATGGCGGTTGCACTCTGCATGTGTACCTAGTCCTGGCATAAGTTCTGTTACACAATTTCTAGAGCTCATTGCTTAAAACTGTTTCTATGAACAGAACCGTTCACTTTTTTTTTTCAAAACACATGACTTGATTAGTACAGAATACAAGCCAGTTTGGTTTCAGCTTGCGATCTATTATCATAGAGAAGGGTGTTAAAGAGAATCGAGTCGCGGTAATTACGTTGCATAAGTGCGAAGAGAGTACTGGCCAAATTTTCGAGTTGCTAATACCACTCAGAATATGGAGAATGTTAATTTATTCGGCCAATTGTCTGAAGTAAAGGTAAGGCCAAGATTTGGTCCTTCGCGCGTCGCTCGAACGAGTGCGATAGTAAAAACGGTGCGAGTTCGAATTCGAAGAATTCTCCTCTGAAAGCAGAAAATTATGTCCAAGGAATTGGATATACCCAGCAGAACTATGTCTAAGATGATTCGGGCAAAATCTTCACATGACAGCCTATCATTGGTAAACGGGACATCTTTTAACTCCTAACCTGAAAAAAAAATTAGGCTGCAAGCTGCTTTTGCAGTGACACACGGACAATGGCCATGAAAACGTTCTCTTAACGGATGCGATGAGAACATTTTTACCGTGGAAGAAGTTTTCAGCTAGCAAAATAACCAAATAACGTCATCTCAGGAAGCGAAAAAAGTTTCTCCAAGGGTTGGACGTGGTCATCATTCCACTTTTTATTTTTGGTTTGGTGTGACGTCTCTCACTAAGGTGTCATATCACATACCTCCATTTCTGCGGAAAATGAGGGCAAAAGTTTACCAATTAGATGTGCTAGAGGGTGTTGTGAAGGGTTCGACCAATACTCCATTCAGTAAAGAGAACTGGAACTTCCAAAAGAACTCTGCTCTAGCGCTTAAAGCTAAAAGCACACAGGAGTGACTCAGGGTCGATATTCCTGGCCTTATACCAGCAGAAGATTGGCCGTTGGGAAGTCCAGATTTGTATCCACTGGGTTATTCCATATGGTCAAAATTGCAGAGACTCCTCACATAAATTTGGGAAGCCTCAAAGCAGCATTAACCGCAGCAGCCTCAACGATGTCCATGGAAGTCGTGCGTGCCTCTATTATTATTATTATTATTATTATTCATCTCTTTATTGGTATAAATTACATGATAGTATGTACATACTAGTTAAGATTACGTAAAGAGAAAAAAACATGGCTTTATATTGCCGTCTGGCGATAGTTTGACATTTCATGATTCGTTTCATAAATTAAAAATAAAGATATAATTAAAACATTAAGCTTACTTGGTATACAACTCATGGATAACAAGAAAAAATAATTCTGATAATTATTGTTTAAGTTACTTCCGCATTTGATATGTTACAATTTTTACAATTTTATAAATTCACAAAGCTATTGCGATACTTATAGGCATGCATAATATATTTTGAGAGCAGTTTCCAACCAGACAAACCGTTTAACAACTCTTTTGCTTCCTGAAGTGTAAGAAAGCTCTTGGAGAAATACAGGTCTTCTAATTTCGAGAAGTATTGGACATTCTGCAAGGAAGGGGAAAACGCCTTCAGCCACGTTTAAGTTACAGAGGCTGCAAGTTGTTCGAAGATCCTGTCTGTGCGGTATACAATTTAGGCCCAAAGTCTCAGTTCAGATTTTAAAAATTGTGCTAATTTCATAAGCTGTCAATTCATTACTGAAATAGTTGTGAGTGGTCAGTAAATGATTAAGCGTTCTATATAGGCTTCTAGATGCGGATATTCGCGCCCTGTTAAGGCAGTTTTTATAGAAACGCTAATCTATTTGTGCTATGCACTGGTAAAATTTGTTTTGCCATTCATTGACATTTCCTAGAGTTAGGTTTAGTTCAACATCATATTCTGCTGCAAGATCGATCCAGTGCGTGCCTCCTTAGCCCAATGGCTATAACGATTGAAAGCCTCTGTAAACATATTTTTTCTAATAATAATACTGAGTACAATTGTTTACTGTTTTTTTTTTTATGGCGTTTTGAATTTGAAACAGAATTTATGGCAGGACTAGGTACTAGGTATGTACATAAATGTATGTATGTACCTATACAACATACTATGAATGCCAAGATACGATGAGGATATAAAACTATAGTTTTTAAATGACTCATATTTTAAATTGTCGTCCACAAAAAACAACAACAACAAACAAAATTTTAAGCACCAAGTTAATAAGTGAATTTTTTTTGGCACTCGAAGAAATGCTCTGTTTTGATAGCACCGGTCAAATAAAATTTCTTAGAGTTGTCACTTCGAACTTTTTCTTGTACCTTTTTTAGCAAGCATTTTATTCACAGCACACGTACTCGTACGGAGATTGGTGGTATCTTCTTTGGGGCTTATAAAACGATACAAGATTTCAGATTGTAACTTCTCCTTTTGCGGTCACCTTGTAAGTTTAGAAAGTAAAAAAAAAGTCTCTAAATCAGTTCATTTGCTTTCACAAAAATAAAGAACGAGTAAAAAAAATCCTTTATGCCAAAAGAACGGAAACCAACCCAACACACGCAACCACACACACACACACACACACATACTGCAAATAATGATGATAAACTTTTTCACCGAGAGTAGGTAATTGGCTGGTGCGTCTCTTGTTCATTAAACAACGTCGAGAAAAAAAAAAAACAGACAAAAACCTATGCGCTGCAAAATAGGTTTCTGCAGGAATGGAGGCATGAAACCTTGCTTCCGCAATAACCCAGTATATTAAGGTTTTTTTTTCCTAGTCTCAAACCATATTCTACTAACGCAAAAATAGGAAGAAGCTAACAAATGTACGCAACACAAAAAGTGTATCCTCGCATTCTGGGGCGCATACAGAAAATGCTACATCAGCTCCAGTAAACGCATCCCTGCAGTGCGTGTGTTTGTGCCGACGACCATCTAATACCTCTTTTTCAATTACGGGACGAGTCCATTTTAACGATGATGCGGAGGACAACAACGACGAAACACACACACATGTGTGGCCGTATACCTATCGTCAGGACTACGATGACGATATCTACTGCCTGCGATGATTACGCGCGCCCGACTTCAATTCGCTTTCTAGTCACAGGGATTATTCTGCATTCATTGATGCAGTTTGCAAAAATCGCCTCGCATTTGTTTTGAATTGAAGAACAACGGCAGGAAAATTGAAATTGAAAAATAAAAAAAAAAATTGTAAAATTAAAAAAAAAAACCCCAACCACGCACCACCTTCTGGATGGGGGGGTGAAATAGAAAAATGTGCGTTGGGGGTGGCTCGGGGGTTACTCGTACAACCCTGCCAACTAACAAACGCAGAACTTTTCATTTTCAATGAAAATGCTAATAGAACAGGAATTTGTTTTCCCAGAATATTTTTTTTTTATTTTTACAAACATAAATTTTCGAATCATGCTGAATGCTGTGCTGCACTACTCTTCTCTGCGTACACATGGATTTTCATCCAACAACAATTACGTCGAGTAGAGAACAAAAACCAACATTCACAGCAACAATGCCAGGATACTGATTAATCATTTGTCGTTTGTATTACATACTGCGATCTGCACCACTAGCTGCACGATTGGGAGGGGTGGCGACGCTCTGTTGGTACGCAGCAAATAATGGATAATATGATGAATTTCTGGCCATTGTTCTGCGTGGATGTCATTCCGGAATGGATTTACTTGCACTGGTTCCTCGTTCGAATGGGCCATACTAACAGTTCAGCTACGGATGCATCGGAACGCATTAAGTGCGTACGGATTTTCTCTAGCGTTAACGATTAAGTGTTTTTCGAGTTTATTGGCGTTGCGGTTTGTACGGCGATTTTCAACTACCGAAACATAAGGGCTTTTGGGCTCGTATATTGGACTGCAAAGTTCACAAAAAAATAGTCCTTGTTTCTGCCAGAAAGACCAGCAAAGTGCTTTTGACCTAAGTGGTCGCGTCTTTTGGTAATATGTAATTGGTAAATAATGAACTTTTCGTCTGTAAGCACGGAATTGGCTTTAACTAAACCCACAAGTCTGGCCAGTGATTTTTTACACCTTAGAGCTGGTCAGTACATATTATCAGAATATTGGATGGTTAGTGGATGGTTAGGTTAAGTTAAGTTGAGAGGGCTTGAGAGGCTGAGCCATCCCAAAACACCAGGCACCAGAGTGGTCCCATCGCGATCCCATAAGAATCCATCCAAGGATGGCATCTAAACCGCCATAATTTCCTCAAAGCATTTTATTAAACTGCAAAATTTTAGAATGAGTCTTCGGGTTACCTCCTCCAGGTTACTAAAGAAGTAGGAGCCTAAAATGTTCCTGGGACTACGAGCTATGCAATGACATCCACACAGAATATATGTGCTATCCTCTGCTATACCTAGATCATTACAGTATCTGCAAATATCTGTGCCTCAATGGTTAGTGGATTGTTCTAATTAACAGACTTCAACTCAGGCACCAGGACCAGGCAGATGGTACATAAGCATGGAAAACTAGTGTGACCAGCCGGGAACTCTCACAAGAGAAAATCCAACCCCCAAAACCCAAACATCCCATCCAACATTAAAATTTCTTATGTGATTTCCATCTGTCAACTCATGGAAATCCTTTGGAAACCATATAGGAAGTGTTTGTTTTTGGAAACTTACTTTTGGTTGATATACATTACATACATATGTATCTGTCCACTAGCACTTGCATCAATAGCCATAATGTATGTATATGTAGGTATCAACCAAAATGAACTCTTAAAACAACAAATTCTTTTCACATGATTTCCACATAGCCAGTTTATATCAACCAAAATGAATTCATTTCCATCAGTTGACAGATGGAAATCATACGGGAAGTGTTTCTTCTTTTGGGAATTCATTTTGGGGAAAATATTTGTTTTGATTTGTTGTTTAGTTTGTTAAAATTTATAAAGTGAAAGTACAATTCGCCACTGCTCCAGAAAATCCTCTTTGTTTTGACACCTTATTTGTTAAGATTGGTTACGAGTGAGAGCCGCAAATGGTACCTATACAACGGAAATAATATAAATGTACATATGTACAACTGCGAGCAAAAAAATAGCAGTGCCACTGAAGAAGTGGCATTAATCAAAAATACAACAAATTAAGCAATAGTTTTTAAAAAATGTTACCAGTAGCGTAAAATGAGTTATTTTCTTATAATATCTACATTTGTTGTTGTCGAAAAGAACTTTAAAAAAGGGCGAGCAAAAAAATAGCAGTGCGCTTTCTTCACCAGTTTATTTGATCAAAAAAGTAAAAAAAAAATACTGATTTTAAATAAATTAGTATGAGGTGTTTTTAAGGATATACTACTCCTTCGTGGCATGGCCTTTATTAATTACTACAGCTGCGCAAAACCGTTTTACAGAGTCTACAAGATGCTGACACCTTTCGGGTGATATTGATCTCCAAGACTGCTAAACTACCCCCCACCACTCGTTATTTTTTGGTTTTTTGTGCAGTACATTATCTCTTTTATATAAGGCCTATAGTTTTATAATAGAATGGAGATCGGGATATTGAGCAGGTCACTCCATGAACTCAATCATATTATCCTGAAACCAGTTTAGTTGTTCAGCTGGTGCTTTTCGGGTCGTTGTCCTGCTGTAAAACCGGTTTTTGTAGCATTTCGTGCTCGGCATATGGCAGCATGATGTTCTGCAATATATCACCGTATGAGTGCTGTTCCATTATACTTTTATACCAATATATTGGATCAATACCATACTATGAAAAGCATCCCCAAATCATGGTACTAGATCCACCGAGTTTTTTTTTAGTTTTTATTGTGAATCTTGGATCATATTTTGTATTGGGTGGATGCCTGACATACAGCCGAGATGCTTTTCAGCCATACAGAAAGGTTTTGGTCTCATCAGTACACATTATATTCCTCCACTTCTCAGGAGGCACGACAAATGCTTTTTCGCAAACCTCAGCCTTTTTGATACATGCATTTTCTTGAGATCTGGGGCTTGTCGTGGACTTCGAGCCTCAGATTGTGTTGCCTCAGCCGTCTTCTAAAAGTATGAATACCACATGTCAAGTACAGCAAATCCACCATCTGGGTAACTGCTGCAGAAAGATGTGTCCTAGAGTAGCTTACACCACGTTTCACCATTGACGGATGCAGTATTTTATTTCGGCCGCGAGTTTTAACCTTAATTTCATATTTTACAGCATTGCTTATCATTTTAGCGTTACACCTAAGAGTTCCTTAATTTTTTTTGTACATTTTTAGGACTTTTATAAGCAATTGAATTAGCTCGCACTTCTATGGTGTGCAGTGTATTCCACGGCCCACTTTTATCGAATCAATTTAATCGGTTTTACTACAGTTTGATAAAAACTAAAAAGTAGAAGGTTTAAACTTACTTTTCTATAATTTAGATCCAAAAATCAAGTCAAAACAAAATTTGTATACCGAAATCTAATAAGCACTGCTATTATTTTGCTCCCTTAAAAAAGTATGAGATGTACTACCGATTGATATTTCAACGAAAAAGTGAGGGCTAACCATTGCAATATGACGTCACGTGAACGACATATTGTTGATAAGTATAGTATTGCAGTAAAAGTCGCAAAAAATATAAATACAAAAAAAATATTAAGGAAAATGGTGCCTTCAAAGTAGCACTGCTATTATTTTGCTCGACACTGTATATGGTTGTTGGATAGCAGTTAGGGGGTATTATGCCCATAATAAGGATCTTTCAAGTAAGAATGAGCTAAATGTATCACTCGGCGGCAGTGATGGGAGTTCTACCACTTAAGTGGTATTTCTACCACTTTTTACGATGTTGGAGATCCTACCAACCTTAACTCTAAATCTACCACTTTTTACCCATCGCTTATCCTACCACTCACACTTTTCATATACACTACAGGCTACACATTCTTTCATTAATAAATATTGAAGATCTTAATGCTGTCTGGAGGAAATTGATTGGCGAATGGAATATAACAGACAATTTTACGACTGATGACATGGCAAAAAACATTGCGTCATACATGTTACAAATTTGTTGTTAACCACACAGTAGCGCTGCTGCTAAAATAAAATTGTTGCAGCTTAAAATTATAAAAAATTAGAAAAGAAACAAATTGAATACAATTACTGTTGGCTGCTGGCCAAATAACTTTTGGGAAACGGGTAAGATTTTGATCCCTCGTCGATATGCGTTAAAATACATTTTTTCAATTATGTCTGTCTATCTGCCTGTACCTCGGACTGGAGCCTAAACGGCTGGTTGAATTTGCTTGAAACTTCATATCTGGGGTTTATGGGCTTACACCCTAAGGACTGATCGGAGTTTTCATTCTAGCCCCAAAAATAACGATACTTTACTTAAGGCCCATTTTGCATAACGTCGATTTTCTCGAAAATTTAGTTCAAATTCCATATTTGAGTTAGCCCAAATGGCATATTGGCTAAAAATTCTCACAACGGCCCTTTTATTTTAAACGGTTTTCTAAAATAGGTTATTTTTTGGCTTTTTCTAAGTTTCCCAGATATCGGATATCTTTCGAAACATAAAGAAGAATACACGGAAGAATCTAAAATTGCCACTGTCATATTGAAAGAGGAAAATATTAAACAAAATTTATAAATGATGGTGCTGTTTTTGTCTCTTTCTTTCTTTCGGTTCTCCCGATTGAACTCCGCGACATATGATATATGAATAGCGAATTATTTTTCTACAGAGGTAGGTTTTTACTCTTCACTTCACTGAGATTTTATTGGTATACAATTCACAAAGTTACTTTCTTATCTTATATTTCTGTCAATTAAACTTTGTAAAAATATCGTCGTTTTCGACGAGGGCCAGCTAGTTATATATTTATTTGTGAAACCCCTTTTCTACCCCTTTTCTACCACCTTTTTTTCTGGCTATCTTTCAGCATTATTCATTTCCCAAGTCCCATCACTGCTCGGCGGCAGTCTTTAGAGGAAAAAGGTCCCGGAAGTGAGAAGTATCAGAAATCTTCTTTGGACCTTTACCTTAGGTGGCGCTACAGCTCGGGGTGAACCTGGGCCTGCTTCTCGCAACCATTTGTGTGTACGGGTTATATTTTTGCACGAATGGAAGAGACCTATTGTTTTTTTTACCGATTCCGAACGTCGACTTGAGAAGCTCATTGACAAATGATACTCTTTGATTGCTTGTCAGACATTCGAAGGAGGTGGCAATTTTAGGTGTTGGACCCGGGCTAGAATTGAACCCGGGCAGCATTGCGTAGTAGTCCAACGCACTAACCACTACACCACGGTGTTCACTCTTTTAAGACCGTTCCCGCAGTTTTTTTCGAAGAAGACCACCTTCAATTGGAAATATGTAAAACATTGCATCTAAAATTCTTTAATTAGTTCATTATTGAGTTCTCTGGAGATAATATGTTGGTTTATTTTCCAGTTTGTCGCAACTCTAAAGGGAGTGGAATCTTCCTTTAACTAATCTGTTGTCAAAATCTAAATCAAAATTGTGTGTGTTTTTATCTAAGCTCTTTTGGTTCACTCCGTGCGTCTATACTATGTTCCCTCCAATCGCCAGCGATACAGCCGATTGTGATCAGATTGATGAGTGAAGTACATAAAATATCTTCTGAAGATTTTTCGTCGGTAAATTTAGTGGCACTAACTGATCAACAACTAGTTTGGGGCCAAGGAACGCCTCAAGTCCAGCACTTGCTAAACACACAAAAAGCGTCTCTGAAATTTGTTTGCAAGAAGAAAAAAGAAAAGAAGTTGCTGAGGAAAAAAATATGACGAAAAAACTGGCAAACAACTTTGATAAAGAGAAACAGGGAACGAAAGAAGGAAATCGTCGCACCGGCACACACAATAACCGTTGCTGGAGCCCGGCCATGGATGGCTGAATGGATGGATGGTTGGACAAGGCAGACGCAGAAATGAACGACGACGCAACGTTCATCTTTTGGGTACACACCGGTGAAAAAACTGGGCAGGCATCTACGTCATCATCATCTTCATTATCATCCTCATCATCATCGTTGTCTTTACTTCATGATCCATCTCGTCGCCCCTTCTCAAAGTGGCCTGCCAAACAAAGACATTTCAGCTGTTCATGCTGTGTTTTGGTATTTTTCATCTTGAGGTTGGTCAGTTCCAACTCTAAGTTTTCTTTTGCTCCGTTCTTGTTGTTGCGTATTGCGTTGTTGTGTGTTTTTGTGTGTTCCCAGATCGAGCGGTCAATCAACAAAAGATCAATGCGAAGAAGATGATGATGGAGGTGGGGGGACACGGACAGTTGGGGTACCAAAGACCGCTTTTTATTTCGCTAGCGATTATTTCTCGAGAATATCTGCCATTTTTGTTCCCCTGCCTTGCGCCACCCCGTTGCCTTTCTGTTTATTCTCTCGGTGTGAGAGAGTGCATTCAACTTTGGAGAGATAATGGCTACGTTTGGTGTTTTTTTTTTTAATTTCTGTTTCTGTTTTCGAATTTGTGTCGTTGCCGTCGATTAGTGCACGCAACGCAGCTACCGATCGCTCTATGGAGTCCAATGGGAAGGGTCTTGACCTATCCTATAGTTTCAAAATTATGTTAATTCGGGGAAATAAACAAAACAGAATTCAGTGTCGGTGTCGACGGGCGTGTCCACAGTTCAAGATTCTAAAAATAACAAACAGTCTTCCTCTGTCGGACGTGTTGCTGCATATCTCTACCTACCGGAGTGCGAGAACCGCAAAGGCAAACCAAAAAGGCCACATCTACTCAGCTATCTAGGTATCTGCGATGGTTGCCGTTGTGGATAGACAAATCTATCTAATTGCTATGCACGATCAATATTTTGACTGTCAATCAATTTCGGCTAACACTGTGGCGTATCAGTGTGCACGCTCTGCAATGAAATACAGCATGAATGCATGGCCACGGTCATCGTTCGAATATGGCGGTGTAGGCTTTTATCGATTACGTCGTCGGTCGTCGCAAACGATCCATAGCAGTAAAGTATTATAGTAGCGATAAATGCTGATGTGCGTAACTTTAGTGACTTGAATGTATTTGTTTTGCCAAATTAGCATATAGTATGTATACTCTTGGCGTTGTTGGGGGAATACTCATATCTAGACTTGTCAGAGATGAATTTTTTGCATATTTGCACATTTGCATAACTGGATTGATTTGATTGAGAAATCAAATTTATGCTTCGGGCATTCTAAAATGGGTCAGGCATTTTGTGTTTTGTTCTTACCAATTGAAATTGGATTGTTTCTTTATTTTAAAGAAATGGTACGCCACGCCGCTTAAGCGTAAAACGTTTTTGTTTGCGCAATGTACAAAAGGTTTCCACAGTATCAAGTAGGGATATTATTATGATATTATCTTATATTCGTTTACAAGTACCGTAGTGGCCAGATAAAAGCAAACACCTTCTAAGGTTCTCAAAAGTGATGAGTTTTTCGTTCCTTATTCACTTCAGGGTAAAGTTAACAGTTCATTTTGTATTCATAAAGCTGTTAAATACGAGTATTTCCATTATCATTGTGATTACTCACAAGCACGATGATTTGTCTTATTTCCTATTTAGATTTATGGAAATACGGCCAAGCTTAAATAGTGGGCAATATGAGTCGTCAGTTAAATAGAGAGGAGGAAAGTGTGAACATTTATCGTTAAGGGTTATTGTTGAAAGAGTTGGATCTAGCTATGTCAGTGTACAAAATGTTTTAAAAAAAAAAGTCGAAATTCGGTACATCCGTCGAAGATTCAGAGAAGATCTAAAAAGTGAGTGCATGAAACAGTCATTAGAAATAAAATTCCCGTGAGGTTCATGCTCTGGGACAGCAAAAACTATTACAGAATTTATAACTAAGCCTTTATTAAAAGTTCGATGAATGGAGATGGCGTTTTAAATATTATTAGAGAGCATCTCATTCCTCCGATAGACCGGATTTCCCCAGTAATAGCCGACCCGTTTTTTTCAGGATGACTCTGCGCCATTTTATCTTTATACAGGCAATAATTTAACACTTTTGAAACATATTTCTTCCTTCCTTATCTAAACTTATTTATTACGGAAAAGTATACAAGTTAACGGAATTATTGTCAAAATAAACCAAAAAAAATTTAACCAAAATGTTTACTCAAGAACTCATAAAACTAAAAAATTCTCACTTTTCTAGGTTAGAATTACAAACAAAAGTGCGTTTGAATTAAACTAAATAACGTCCATTTCTGTCACAAAACCAACCGCTGTACACAACAAATCAGGTGGAGATGCAAGGACACGCCTACATCCAACCACTAATTGAATAGTACCCGTCTACCAGAACAACGAAAAGCAAATAAAATTAAAAGTCTTAAGTTATAATGTAGCAGGGCTAAAAAATAAGTTATTGTTTGTTGACTTTTTTAATTATATTAATTAATCCGATATGTTTGTCCTTTTTGAAACACATGTAGTAAATTATGAAGAATTTAATTTTAAGAGTATTTTTGCACAATTTGAACTAAAAAGCATACCCGCAGCAAAAACTAATTTGTTTGGAAGAGCAAGTGGAGGAGAATTGATTGGTTACAGAAAGCGGATAGAAGGAGCAACTATTGTGTCTAAAAAAGTAGAGGAACAACTAGTCCGCAACTCAAAGGATGCCATCAGCGATAATAAGGGTGCCAGTATCCTCGAACTAGCAGATGCATTTGATTGCCGAATTCTAAATGGGAGCTGTGAAGGTGATCCTAATGGTGAATATACTTTTCTTCGTGGAACATCGTGTTCAGTCATTGACTATTCTGTCTGGATTTTGGATTTCCTCACTCAGCGAGGTTAGAGTAGCTATGAAAACATTTTCAGACCATATGCCTCTCGAAGTTGCTTTTAAGATTTCACCCTCAATCAACGCAGGGAATCTGACACAGCTAGGACTATTGCCAAAGCTGACATGGAAAGATGAACTTCGAGATTTATACGAAAGAAACCTAAATGCAGAATTAGTTAGATTGAGCGAATCAAATACACTGCCCAGTATTGAATTACTAACAGAGATCATAAAAGGAGCTGCCCCGCAAAGCACACAAATGGGAGACAACAGAATCAAAAAACCACAGTTGTTTGATAAAGAATGCATGAGAGCTAGTGATTCTTCTTGTGCTTTTCTTAGACTACTGCGATCAAGCTATTCCAATTCATTTAAGGTTCTCTACGCGGTGTCTAATAAGTATTTTAAGCGTCTTTGCCTTTCGAAAAAACAGGCTTACAATCAGCGAAACATAGACATGTTAAATGGAGTGAAATCGTCAGCAGAATTCTGGAGAGCCGTGAAGCTCATAAATGGAAAAAGAAATACTATCGCCCCAGGCTTGCAAGCAAATATGTATGCTCAAAGCCCATTTCAGCAACCTCCTCAACACGACGCAAATCTCTCCATCATTCCAATATGCGGCCCCTTTGATTGTAGATGAGTTCTTAGATAGTCCGATCACATTATGTGAAGTTCAACGCGCAATTAAGAATACTAAAATGAATAAAGTTCCAGGAGAGGACCGTGTACCTTTCGAATTTTATAAGAATTGTACCTCGGAATTTCTAACAATGCTTACATCTGAATTCAAACGGATCTTTGAAACTGTGGATGTGCCAGGAAGCTTTCGCAAAGTGATAAAATACCCTTTGCACAAGAAGGGTGACTATGAGGATCCAGCTAATTTTGGAGGAATTTAATTTCTCAATGCATCGACTAAGTTGTTTGCCGCAGTGCTTTTCGGCAGACTTACCACGTGGCACGAATTCCAAGCCGGTTTTAGAAAAAAGTATTCAACTATCGACCAAATATTCTCACTTATAAATATAGCACAGATTTATCAAAGGAAGCACAAAAAGCTATATATATTTTTCGTAGATTTCCGAGCAGCTTTCGATACTATACCACGCAAGGCACTGTTCTATAAACTCTATCATACCGTATTCTCAACAAAAATCAATTATGCTTTGAATGCTATGTACGAAAATAATATGGCTTGCATTTGGGATGGGATCCACTTATCTGAGGAGTTTGAAACGACGATGGGGGTGAAAGAAGGATGCATTTTAAGCACATTGCTGTTCATTTTATACATGCTATTAGAGGAGGAATAGAGATAAGCCAAACGAAAATTCCAGCCCTATTATTCGCAGATGATATGGCTCTCCTCGCAGATACTGTAGAAGGTATGCAGCTGATGATAAACAGATTGGAGAACTATTGTAAAATTTTGAATTTATCTCTTAACCTATCAAAGTCGAAGATAATGATTTTCAGGGATAGAGGAGGTAGATACTGCCGAGAAGAAAAATGGACGTATAATGGGGAGCTAATTGAAGTTGTACGAGAATATATGTAAGTATTTAGAAGTTTTAATTGCATCAAACCTGAACATGAAGAAACACTTAACATCCAAGTTAGCAGAAGCAAAGCGAGCAGTTGGTTCAGTTTGGGATCGTTGCATCAACCACAAAAGCGTATCACACACTGCGAAGCAGAAAATGCAACTGCATCTTCAATTATTCTGTATGGAGCACAAGTATAGGGATACCGTCCATACGAAGAGATTGAAAAGTTTCTTCGGTACTTTTTAAGAACGGTACTTAGACTGCCGAGTAGTTCACCCATATACATGCTCCACTTAGAAACTGGTGTAGCACCCTTGCTCCTGGATACACTTAAGCTCCACTTGGACTACTTGGTACGCGTAATGGCAATGGACGAAGACGGACTACCAAAAATAATCTTATCACATATATTATTGACCAAGGGAGCCTGCGTAGAAGAGTGGGAAAGGTTAGCGTCTGATTGCGAGTACAATCTAACGGTAACCATCAACGAACAGTTAGTGTCTATAAAGAAAAAGTTTACCTCCCTATTGGAAAAATCAGATCAAAGATTGTATGACAAATTCATAAGCGAAGCCCATGCATCACAATACAGACTTTACTATAGCAGACTGGACCACTATTTACGAGATAGAATATATTTTCTAGCTGACAAATCAACCGATATGATGAGCACAATCTTTAAAATAAGAGGGGAACTCTTGCCACTCAATTATATCCCGCACCGCCCAGAACTTCCCATCCTGTGTAATCTATGCAACTGGAAAGAGCGCGAGGACGTATACCACTTTCTAGCAGTATGCCCCATCCTTAAGGAATGTTGGAGGAAGTTGAAGGTAGCGATAAGCATACTCAATGGAGACAGAGGCTGGGATAAATTATATAATTATACATCGAATGCCCTACGATACAGAAGCTGCATAATCGAAGAAAATTTTTATTGAAACAAAAAAAAAAAAAAATAAAAATCTAAACTTTATGAATAGGTATTAATATTAACTTTATAAATTTCCAAATGTTAATCTGGTAGACGGCCTTTAGCCAAACCAAAATGACTAAGAAATTGCTTTAAGCACTAAATGTATCTTTATTTATGTGCATATTTTTTTTTTTATGAATGAATAAATAGTCTATCTACTACTACTCTAAAAAAAACGTCCATTTCTAACCAATCGAACACAAAATATAAATACAGTGAAACCTGTCTGGCTGTCCTCCTGACGAGGTTGGTCAATATTTAACTGCACCAAGAAAATTACATACAAATGTTCCTCAAAATACTCCGGTCCCTCGCTTTGCACGACTTTTTTTTTTGCGCGGTTTCACTTTTGAGCGAAATGCATTGGCCACCAAAATTCGCAACACCCTAAATTACATGAAATTCATATTCGATTTGCGCGGTTTCGCTTTGCGCGATTTCGCATTGCGCGAGACTTTTCATTTCCCTAACCCCCGCGCAAAGCAAGGGACCATTGTACCTTTATATGTTGTCCAATGTCACCTGTCTATCTTGGAACTTGGCCAGAAATTTGCATACTTTATCTAATCTCTCATACTACTAAATAACCTGTGAAAGTTGGCCAACGGTAATATGTGATGGATTTTGTTCTATATTTTCGGTTACACACTGAACAAAACTTCTAATCATATCGGTAAATTAACGAAATGTTTGTTCCTGTTTTATCGTGTGCAATATAGAGATCATTTTAGTTCAGTTTTCGATTAACTTCAATGGTTTAAAGTGCTTTTTTAGTGGAAAACCAGAGAATATAAGCATAATTAAACTATGAAAGAGCAAAATATTTATTTAAAAACAAAATAAAAAAAATACACAACCTTATAAGTTAGCCACCTGTACAAGATGGCCCAAAAATTCTTGCACTGCATGTGGATGTGGCCAACTAACCAAGGTTTCACTGTAATTGTGTCTGTGTTACTTAATCATATACAAAGATGAACCCAGCCTCCCAAACACAAGAAGTGTACTTTAATTCGTTCAAACTAATTAATGTGTAAACGCATTCGACAAATCCTTTCGGAGAGTTGCCCATCCAAATAGCGAACTAACCAGAACAAATTCGCATTCTATTCGTCCTCCTTGGACGGTCGATTGTTGGTGGTTTTAGTGTTCGTCGTTCCCGTTCACATGTCATCCATCCATTTGGCGGCGCAGCGGTGGCGACGACCATGGCGACCACTTTCGTTGTGGTGTCCATAGCAATTCGCATCGAAATGGACGACGTTGATGCTGTGCCATCATTGCGGCAATCCACTGGTGCACGGTCCGTCTGATACATAAATTCGAGAAGACGTCAACATGGATCAATCTTAAGGTGAAAAAAATCGCTAAAGTAGAAGAAAAGGATTCTTTTCTTTGAGCTTGATACCCTTTTCCTGTCAGTGCGTGTGTCCTCCTATTCTCCCTGTTTTCACCTTTCTGCTGTTCATTGCATATTATTTTCGCTTAATGTTCTCGAATTGCAGTTCGAAGTCAATGACCGATTATGTTTCTGGACTCAGTCATTATACTCTTGGCAAGGCATTTCATTTGAAGCTACCAACTTACTTGTGGGTTTCCTTTTTTATGTATTGGTTATTCCTACTTTTTTGTGCATGCGCGCGCAAATGCACGTTTGTCAGGATATGGGTATTATTTTGTTATATTTGTTTTAAGTAAAATCTCTCAATTAGCTAGTTTCTTTTTGGTTGGTTTTGTATTTTGCTCCTTTCTGCCCTTGTTTTCACTTCGGTAATCATAACAGAATTCCAACACAGCGAATGAATATACACTTTTTAACAGTGGGACCAAACATCCTTTTATAGCGAATGGCAATGGTCAAAAAGATTCGTACGTGAAGAAGGAAATTTAATGAAATACAATAATGAATTTCGTTGAAACACTTTTAAGTGGTTGACTGAAGAACCCTGGACTGCTCTTTATCAACCAGTCTCATTTTATTTTAAAACTTCAACATCAGGAATGGAATTTTGATTGGATATACATGGGATGATTCCTTTCAAGCTTGTTAGTGCGACTTGATAGTCTAAGTCAGAGGCTCCCAATTTTTTTTCGGTCACTAAACCCTAATTGATCATTAATTTTTTTTGCGGATCCCCATTTTGATAATAACAAAAGGGATTATACCTCGTAGTGTAGTTCGAATATATTATTATTATTATATTATATATTATATTATATATTATATTATATTATTTTAATTAACGGCGCGGCGCAGTTATGTTGACTGTTTTCTACGAATTTTTTAGTTAATTCTCGGATGGAACTGGGAACCTCTTTGACCCTTCCTCGGAATCATCTATTGGGAAACGCTGGTCTAAGTTTTTAGGTTGCGGTCAATTCTGCCACGTTTTACAAATTACTGATTAAAGAAATAGAATCGTAGCATATGCAACGTGATGTTCGGGAGGTATACGATTCGATGTCGTATTTAAAGGGAGAACCGCACACGACTCGCCCGCTTCGCGTAATCGTCGCAGCATGCATGTATGCTGCATGAGGACTATTGTCAAACAGTGTCTGTTGCTTATCGTTGTGTTCGACTGTACGCCTGCTGCTTGTTTATATTTTTTAATGTGCTTACACGTGTTTTATTAAAAAAATGGCCGACGATGTTTTTATGCTTTGTATTTTGACGGTTGAAAATTGCGTCATGTGCTGTTCAATAGCCGTATCGTTATCGTAGCTGCACGGCAAATACATGACGTGACGATGACGCGATAACGATACGACCCGTGTGCGGATGGCTTTAGTTTTTCGAGTCTTCTTAGCTCGTTCTGCATGCTCGCTATGATAGATCTGCAACCAGTGGTCCACTGAGCTTTTCATGTGGTTTACTAGAAGCTCCGGAGTCGGTAGGTCCATTCTTGTTTCTGCGAAGCGTGTACGGTGGCGTCTCATCTGGTTTACCACAGCCCTATAGATGTTGCCCTTTCTTTTGCTTTTATCATCCTGGAAACGTTGGTCTCTTCTTGGTTTGTCGTACGCCTAAGGTAAACGTTGTAAGAGCTCCCGTCCAGACTGAAGCAACGTATAGAAGTACTGAGCTTACCACTCTAGAAAGCAGAATCTTCCTCGCGTATCCAGGTCCCCCGATGTTTGGTAGTATCTCGGAAAGTGCTGCCTGCATCTTTGATGCCATTTTACTGCAGTACTCGACGTGGGTTTTGAAGTTAAATGGCTGTCGAGCATTACCCCCAAGTATCTTAACGCCTCTTTAGACCTGATTTACTGTGAGGTTTTCTACGTCTTCCGCCTCTGCTCTTGCAAGTTCGTCCGCCCTTTCGTTACCCGGTATATTGTTGTGGCTAGATACTCAGAACAGATTTACCGTGCAGGATCTTGCAAGGGTGTTGAGTTTTTCTTTGCATTCCTTCACTAATTTTTTAGTAAGTGGGTTCGCAAGTGTTTTAAGTGTTGCCTGACTGTACGAGCAGATGTCTCTGGTATCGTTATTGACGAGTTCGTCTACGCCCGAGAATTGCAAATACTTCCGCCATGAATACAGTCACCGAGGGTTCTAAGTGAATGGATATATTTATCGGAGGAGCGGGACAGTGTACACCAGCTCCCGATTCTCCGTTAATGTGTAATCCATCCGTGTATAATACAATGCCTTCTACTTCGGCAATCGCTCTGCCTTGTAACCATTTTTCACGGCTAGGGAATTCTACTGAATAGTCGGTCTTGAAGATATATTCTTTCTCTATGAGATCACTTGGATTGCTGATAAGTCCAGAGGATTCTGAAACATCTTTCCAGATAGCTCTGTGTCCTGTGAGGCTCTCGTCTTTAAAGTGACCCAGGGTCCGCAATCTGATTCCAGAAACCCCGCTGTCCTTTTGACCTCCAGTTCCATAGGAAGAATATTAAGAATCGTCTCCATGGCTGCTGGCTCCCTAGACAGGCCATTCGCTGGGGGTTAGTTAGTAGTGTTTTCGCGTAGCTGTTATTCAAGACTGGTCACCAAACTAACACTCCGTAGAGTAAAATGGGTTTGACTACATTTCAAGCATTCATAGATTCGACATGATATTCTCCATCAAAGATTTGACTCCACAGTTACTCCTAAATGATATGTCAACTACTTGTGCAATAAATAGATGCACTAATGCATCATGCAATGACGAGAGAAGACGTCAGCTGCACATAAACAAATTTTCTAGAGGCTTCATTCACTTATGGCGAAAGCATTCCATCTCATATCTTACCTCATCTACGAAATGAATGACTGACTAAATGACGCGACCGAGAAGCGCTGAAACGGAAGGATGCATGTGTTCCCTAGCCACAGTGAAGCAGCTTCACATGCTCTCATATGACGAAATAGTTGCAGTTCAACCACATTGAAGAGACATCGCGCTGACGTAAAGAAGATAAAAAGTGCAGGAACAAAAAAATTCAACCTGTCTATTTGGAGAACTCGATATAAATATCGGCGCGGCGACAGGAAAGTCGATGTAGCTCTAACATCAGCTCCAAGTGGTTGAATAAGACGTTCGTCTTCTTGTTCTTCATTTTCGCAGATGTTTTGCGCTCATCTGCATCCCGATATCTGTCCGCCCAACCGGCAGTCGGTAAATTAAGAATTGGTTCGATTTTGCGCGGCACACACGCACAAACAGGCGAACGCATCTAGGCGAGCATCATTGCCTCCGACAGATTGATATTCACATTCACATTCGCATTCGGATTTGGGTTTGGGTTTCTCGGTACCCTACCACCATGCCAGCGCGAAAATTAACTTTTGCGGCTACAGGCATCATATTCCATTTGATACTTTTGATTGCGTTTATGCACTATTGACTTTGGTTTTGATTTTCCACGTATGGCCGCGTACGTCTCTCTGTGAAAATGCAGCCTGGCAGTTGATGTTTTTCTGTTTTATTTTGCGTTGCGCTTTTGAGACCTTAAACTTGGGTTCTCGGTTACCTCTGGGGCTGGCGTGTTGTGCAGTGAGGTTGTACGTCTGTTTTTTTTTTAGCCGTGCTGGCCTACGAATAGATTTCGAACGCTTCAATTCTTCTGGGTAAATTTGATATGCCGGCTGAGAGAGAGACGCAAAGTTAGGAAACAGAATAACAACGAAAACAAGAATCGTTAATAATATGAATGATGGCAGATCATATAAATATGTTCGACATGAATTTACGGTGATTGAAATGGGAAATATTTTCATTGCATTTGGTAATCAGATTTTTTTTTCTGTAGAAATGATATCCATCGGTGGAATTTGAGATGATGGGTCGGCATTGAATTGAAGGGTTATTCTGATTTTGAGCGGAATGAGGCTGGAGATTCTTGGGAAGTCATTGGAATTTCAATGAGAATTTTTGCAATTTAGGAATATGAACGGATAGATACGTCAGTGCAGTTTGATTGGGTCAATGATTTGAAGTTTTTATAGATAGACAACACTCCTTATGCAAGAGCTAGGTTTTATAGTGCCTTCCGGAATTTATTCGAGGGTCAAAAAAGTAGAGTTGCAGAAATAATTGGGTTAAAAACATGAGCCAATTTTAAAACAACCAAATGGTAGAGCTATTTTTATGGAATGCTGACGTTCCAGGGCTTAACATTAATGAAGTTTATTTTGTTGTCAAAGATTTGCCATTTAAACCGATTGATTGAAGTATTTTTGTACAGGCAAACGCAAACAGTTGTTCAGTCCATTAGATGCACTAGGTTAGGTGGATATCCCCATATTTGGTAGGACTCGCTTCGACCAAAGTAGGTTGCCACATGAGCCGATTCTTATCGATACTCTTGGAGAGTTGGATGAATTACCACATTTTATTGATATCCGTTGAGGAAATACATATCTCGAAGGTCTATAAAGAAGTATTCTCCCAGAATCTTTTTTTCTTAACCCTCCGATGAGCGATGGCATATTAGGCGGTAAATACAGCGTAAGGGTCTGTCTGGCCAGATCCATACATAATAAATACGTATATTTGAGGATCGGGAGTTGACCAGAGATGTACATATGTATGTATGTATGTGTGTATGGGTGTGTGAAAATATGATTTCAGTCCGTTTGAAAAGGTGCGGGTACCTTAATTTATCTGTATGAAAATGGATGGTTTGAATTTGTTCGGATGCTTAAAACTTAAAAACGACTGCACCAAATTGGATACTTCCTTCTGCGGGTTTGTTCGTAATTGCTACGCGAAGGCCTGGAAAAAAAAAGAAAATTCGGAAAACTTAGAGGAAAAGCCGGAAAATCGAAAAAATCGAACCAGCGGTTCGCTGGACCGATTTTAATGATTATTATTTTGTTTTACTCGTATTGCTGTATTTCAGGCTTAGGCAGAACGAAAATGCGGAAAAACTTAGAGGAATAGCCGGCTTGCAACACGAATAATACAGTCTTTTCCGGTTAATCGAATTTCAATGGGAGAGCAACCTTTTTTAGAATTCCCAGTTGATTGGGCTTACCGATTAATTGGACCCCGGTTAATCGGTACTACACTATACTTTAAAAAAGTTTTGGTCTATGAGCGGCAACCAGAATCAGCAATATGATTGAAAGTAATTTGAAGTGGCAATATAAATGAATGCTCATTGTCGAAATACAATTCTCATTCTCAATACAATTCAATGCTCTTAGCATTCCTATACTAAATTCCCATACAAAACGCAAATTGCGATTTTTCCAATTTTCCGGCTTTTCATTTAAGATTTTTTGAATTTTCTTTATGGCTTAACCTGAAATACAGCAATACGAACGAACAGAGCCCAGAAAAAATTCATGAAAATCGGCCCAGAGGTTCCATACAAAACGCAGATTTCGATTTTTCCGATTCTCCGGCTTTTCCTTCAAGAATTTTCCAAATTTTCTTTCTGCCTGAACCTGAAATACAGCAATACGAACAAAACAAATAAATAATTATGATAATCGGCCCAGCGGTTCCATACAAAACGCAAATTTCGATTTTTTCGATTTTCCGGCTTTTCCTTTAAGTTTTCCGAATTTTCTTTTTTTCTAAACCTCCAAATTGGAAGTATCCAATTTGGTCCAGTCGTTTTTAAGTTTTAAGCATCCGAACATCCATTTCTTATTCTTTACTTTCGTTATTCGCACTATTAATCCTACGCATCAACTGTGGGTCTGCTCAGACCCATGTGTGCATAATTCACGAAAATCGGTTAAAATTAAAATTTTCCACTATAAATATATCGAAAACGTATTGTTTACTGTTCCATTGTGTTCACCTCAGCATATTTGAAGAAGGCGTGGACTGCTGCTACTCAGAAATACAAAGAACAAAACTAAAGCACATTTCAAAACCGATTGGGTCTGGCCAGACACATACGCTCATCGGAGGTTTAAGGAGGAGAGGAGAGAGAGGAGAGAGAGGAGGTTTAGATGCGGCCAAGTCTGTCTGGCGTAGCTACACGTGTCAAGAGTACGTCATCTTTCATTAGCCTATTGCAGTGCTTGTGAGCTTGAGTAAGCGGAAGTTGTTTGACAAGTTTACGGTTCTTGAGGTTTCTGTCTGCATGTAAAATTTGTCGTACCCTCTTCGCTGTGATAGGAAGAGCAATTTCCCTTTGAAGATCAGTAGATGTGACATTATGACGTCGAACTTCGTGTGAACTACGCCTTCTTTCACGAACTGAAATTTTTCTGTTGTTGTCGTAATTAAGCATGACTCCAACAGACCTGTTAATTTTACGGCATATTTCCCTCAATTACAAACCCTGTTCACTGGAAACAATAATTTTTGTTATTTCATCCCGAGTTAGGTCTACCGCGTCCGATTTTTAATAGTCTCAAATTTCACTTTATTTTTATGCTTTTTTTTTTTTATTAAACTCTTGTTTGTTAACAATTTGGTAAAAACACATCCACATCGAGCAGTTCCCCGCCAACAGCAAAAACAACGCAACTGTTCATAATCGAACTTCCACCCGAAATGCACTATTTTCTATGACCTTCTCATCACATTCGTAACGGTTCATTGCATGGAATATCGACAGATATTCTGAATGTGATTTGGAGCACAAGTTTGTCAGCCAGGTGTTTTAAATGGAATTTCGGCTTTTCGGTGGGCAGTGTTCATAATCGAAGTTCCACTACTGTATGTAACGTCCCCAGTCCCATTTACACCATTTGAGCAAATGTCAAGTTTAAGCTTGAAATCAAATGATGTCACAGTGATAACATTTGGCACAAGTTAATCTTTGAAATGTAATTTGCTACCGAATGAGGTCAAACGCTTGTCAAATGCATAGCCTAATCAGAGCTTTACTAAAAGTCGTGCCTATAGTAACTATACGTTTTATCGTCGAGTTCATTGTCCATCTTAGAAATGCGCACACATCCATCCGATTGGAACTCCTCAAAAGTCAAGAATTCCTTTCATCATCGCCACTACTAAACGATGGCTCTGCAATCTCCAGGCCAGCTTCCCATTATCGCCATCGGTACACTGAGTGCCAATAGAAGCAAACAGAAAGAGAGAAGGTAGGAAAAAAAATTTCGAAGAAAAAATCGTCAATATAAGTTATGCGTAAATAATGAATATACATATCTGCGCGATATTTGCCCCGATCCAGTGCTGTCTGGTGCCGTGTCCGTACATAGCTGCGCCGTTGCAATACCGCAACCATCCAGGGAGCGGCAGGTACATACCTCGCCGCGCTATTCTCTCTGAGAATCACAACAACTGCTCCAACTGTGTTCGCTGTTCTGTGTTTTTGGAAGCGAACAAAAACTCATAAAACAGCATTAAATGTAATGTCATTTCCCTGATGATGCCTCGGCCGCTGCCTCGCCGCACAGATGCCTCCAATGATGATGATGACGATGGTGGCACAAAAACTAGACCTTTGCTAGAAAAATGACGTTGCGAACATAAATGTGACAACATTCCATGTCGTTCAGTATTGTGGCAAAATGACGCTTCGACCAAGCTTCTAGCCAACTCCCGCCATCACCACCACCATCATCTTTGGGGCCCCACTCAGCGAACACAGCCGCCAACATCCGCTTTCGGTGAGCCTGAGCACATTTTTGCTGTCGAAACTTAATATGGGCCTTTCGGCCTCAACTGCAACGCGATGCGAATGTCCTCTTAAATCATAGGTTTTACCTGGTAATTTCATTGCACCCTCCCCGCTCTGGCTCATAATGGACCGCACCGAAATCCACGCATGCGTCTGTTTGAGCTGGCTGCTCCGTACTCTCATTATGATTCTCACTTATAAGAACTTTAAACATTTATTTTCCCGGCAATTTCCAACCCTAACCCCCCCACCACCCCATCGGTGGTACGCTCCTGTGCGAGTCCCAAATGTGTTGGGCTTGATCCGTTGCTGTTATCTATGTATCTTGTCTTTCGTTCCTTCAACTACTGGAACTAGTACTTGGCCAAACTACTTCGGCGGATGGAGTTGGGAAAAATGTGTTTTTTGCTGGGCTTTTGTTTTTAGCCGGTGCTAGTAGTTGCGATGCCTTTTGCAAAATGTCGTCTTCAATCGGTCGCTCTTGGCTGCTTGGCTGGCCTATGAAATGCGGCAGATGCTTTACCTCTGCGCGCCGTCTTCGTCGTTGTCGTCGTCGTCGTCGTCGTTTCGCTGCTACTGGTACTGTTTGGTTTGATGGTTTTCATATTAAATAATGCGCTAGGGCATGGACAAAAAAAAAAACACCAAACGACAACAACAAAAAAGGAACGAGCAGATGCGATCAGCGTAATTGTAGCTCAAGAGTCCGACGGGCCTAGCTACGAGTGTTGTGTATATGCATCGCTAGATGTATGTATGGAGTGGTAGCTCTGGTGGCCGGGCCACTTTTTTTTAGTGTATACTTAGTTAAAATGGATTTTTCTATAAAATTCCTGCTGGCGAAATTTATGTAACATAGAAGCTAATCAAGAAGACTAAGAATTGGATGATGTTGTGCAGGTGAAATTGTTTTGCGGAATAACCGCTTTTTTGTGCTAAACGTTTTCGTTTAGAGCCAAGATGGCAAGGAATGCGCGCTTAGAGAATAGAAGACGAAGCAACTGGCGATCTTTTTGGCTTGACTTTGAAACTGGAATTTTGAGTTTTAATTGTAACACTCGTTACATGCGGCTAGCGGTGGTCAAGCGTTGAACCTCGAAGTCATTCGCTTAGATGTTGCCTTATTACTGTCACATAGATGAGACTTCAATTTTGTAATTAAAATCAAACTGGTTATAGCTGGAAAGGTAGCATTTCGTTTTATCGGAAGCAAATTGGATTTATTTGGGTTTGTGACAAAGGCTTTGAAATTAGATAGCAAAAACGGCATTCCAAACATTCCAAGTATGGCAAAGATTTGAGGCTTAGCACGGCGCCGCGCCGATTTGAGGGCAACTCAGATCAACTACTCAAAAAAAAAAAACACTGTCTTCGTTACGCCATTTTTGAACTAATTTTGTCCAGTCTTTAACATTTTCTAAAAAAAAAAGTAAAATACGGTCCACACTCAAAGCGAATTGAAAATTCAAATGCCTTCGTTGCCAGCATGAAATGCATATACATAATATATGTATTGTGGGGCTTAGTATAAAGCTTCTGCTTTATGCTGATGACATCGTCGTACTAGCGGGATCTCCAAATATGTTGCAGATCATGATCAATAAACTTTAACAGTATTGCGATCATTGGAATCTACATTTAAATATATACATACAAGTACATACATGATTTTTCGAAATATAAAGGCAACAGAGTTTTTATTTATGACTTTTATATGATCCCAAAATACCTGGCACCAGAGCCTGGTCCGCGATCCCCTAAGAATGCATCCAAGGATGGCACCTAAACCGTCACAATTTCGTCAAAGCATTTCATTACCCTGCAAAATTGAATAACGAGTCTATGGTTGATTCGGCCTACCTCCTTCAGGTTGCTAAAGAAGTAGCTGCCTAAAAATGTTCCTGCGACGACGTGCTATGCAGAATATGTGTGATATCCTCTGCTACATCTAGGTTATTACAAAGTACTCTTACTTGAGAAGAAATTATTTGCGTTGCGCTGGTGAAATCTCTCATTAGCGGACACCCTGTTTAGCGGACAACTCACATTAACAGGCGGCTTTTTGGAGAAAAAATTTCTAATTTCCCGTACAAAATGCGTTCTCAAAATGGAGAGATTTCATAACCGGACAAAAAACTTCGGTGCCATAGCTGTCCGCTTAAGAGAGATTTCACTGTACCTGGAGCTTGCTATGAAATACCAACATCAAATAATGAACGAAGCCTTTTCATTTTTATGATTAGCTAAGCTTAAAATTTAACTTAATTTCACGGCTGATGGCAACAGCCATTTTATTTGCTATTATATTGAATTGAATCTTGTTATGGTATTAATAAAGTCACAACTATAACTACTCTACATACATAACTATGTGCATATATATCTACTGTACATAGATACAAGTATAGCATGCTTAACCCCAAAATGTACTGATACTATTGTGTCTAGCAGCCTATTGCAAAGTTGTATATGCACATATTGTCATCGTAGCCCGATTGAGGCGAGGCTATCACATTAGCGTGGCTTTTCTGCCATAAACAATATCAAAAAGTTATTTCATTAAAATGAATCCTTTAATAGTTCCTTGACGATTCTTAAGACTATTTGGTTTGACTCAAAGTGTGGCTCTAATGTGAAAGCGGACAAAAGCAGACATATGTACGTGCATTTCGGAATTTTCATCACATAAATATGTAGCTACCTCGTTAGTTTTTCTCCCCAACTAATTAAGTAGAAAAAATTCCTCTATGTTACCGCATATCCAACCCCTAAATCAGACTAACAAGCGAACAACGATAAGAAAGCTAGCAATTTCTAAGACAACACACAAGCACAAAGTGGAACTTCTTAAAAATTCATGAATATTCAAAAAGCCTTTGTCCAGCTCCTCGAAGGTAACAAAAGCAAACCTATTCCACTCTAATTAACATGATTTACATCGCCTAATATCTCCATAGAATACGATCACCATTAACAACAACCCTTTAACAAAAAAAAAAAAAAATGCACAAAACCCTAACCTATAAGGTAACTTTTTTTAGTTGCACCCTTGCACGGGCAAAACATATCGCACATTGTCATAAATATTTGGTTGATACAATAAAAAAAAAACCACACAAAGTCAAAGGGATTGTAAATACATCATCCTCATGTATTATTCCTTCGGCAAATCGTGGTAATCAATTCCAGTGCAGTGGGGATCCTATCGCTGCTCAACACTACCTCGTCTATCACAGCGATATATACAACTCAAAAATTTACTGAGAATAGCATAGCCGCGGAACTGCCTGCCGCAACCAAGTCAAGCCGACAAAAAATGCCAGGCGAATTGAAAATAAAAAGGATTCAATGTGTTTTTTAATTTCCCACTAAAATAGTCCTCAAAAGGATACACAATATGGCGGCGGCGAGTAGGCCCTGGCTTTGCCACACAGAAACAATAAAAATTCATGGCAAATATTCGTGACTGTAGGCCCCAAAACAGAAAGCTATTTTTAAACCTATCAGTGTTCAGCTTTATGGGCATTCAGTAAAGTTGTAGTGGGGTGGCGGCGCGGCGCGACCCTCTACTAAGGGGTGCTTTCATAATACTGGCTTTGGCCACTGATTAAGAGCAACGGGCGACACCGCCACTAACACTAAACGTGATGAAGAGCAATGGGCTCTCATCTATGAGTGGAGCGAAGGATGGGTTGTACATTTTTTTCGGAATTTTAATTATTTAAAACCACCTTTTTTTTATTTTAATTTGATTTTTTAATAGGGTACGTTACGAAATATCTTTTATAGAAAAAAAAAAAATTTAATACGTATATCAATGCTGCATTTCAACCAAACTTTGAAAGCAGTCTGTTTTAATTATTACACAATGGGTCAACGGGTAAGTAAAATAATAAGAGACAAATCTAGGATTCTTTCATCACCAAATGCATCTAGTTCACCGTATACTATCTAAATATATATATCGCATGGTACCTTTATCTTGTAGTTTCCAAAATCTACAAATGCACAATGGGGCAGAATGGCCTAAAAGTTGGCATTAAATCAACCAACAAAGCTTGGACCTAGAAATTTGGAATGATTACTCCTGGGACCAACTAAAATATATTTTTGAGTTCACTTATGGGCACGCTCATAAAAAAGCTCGAGTACAATGCTCATGCCTGGTTGGGTGCTCCAAAAACATCACTTTACCTGATCAATATAATACAAAAACGCGCGATAAACCTAATAGGGGATAGAATAATCGCTGAGTCAATTGACTCCCTTCAACACCGCCGTAATGTTTCTTGTCTTTCCCTGTTTTATTGCTTTCTCCATAAACAGTGTTGCGGCGAAATAGCCAGTTAAATTCATCCCATTCAATCATTTCCTCGCAACTAGCGTTTCGCAAGGAATGCCCATCAGTTTACCCTTTAAGGGTTAAGCCCAACTTCGAACGCACAATAAAATATGGAGATTCTTTCTCTAACTGCTCAACACGAATGTGGAATGCTTTACCGAATACGATTTTTCCCTCCCATTAAGATTTACAAACATCGGCGCATCGGTATCTCCGCTTTCATCCTCCTTAACTTTACATATGGCCCGCTCTGTGCAAAGCATTTTACTTACTTACTTAGTTTGGCGCTACAGCTCGAGGTGAACCTGGGCCTGATTCTCGCAACCATTTGTGTGTGCGTGTTATATTTTTGCACGAATGGAAGGGACCTACAGTTTTTTGCCGAATCCGAACGGCGAATTGAGAAGCTCAATCGTGACAAATGATACTCTTTGATGCTTGTCAGACATTCGAAAGAGGTGGGCACTGTGAAAAACTTTTAGGTGTTTGCGGCGGGATTCGAACCCAAGACCGCTGGCTCAGTAGTCCGACGCACTAACCACTTGCGCTACGGTGCCCACAAAGCATTTTAAGTGTATTAATAACTTAATCGCTCGTAAAAAAATAAAAAATCGCTCAAGAATTGCCGCTCAATAAATGGCCACTTGCCGGTTAAGATTGCCGCTCAGTACGTGGCCAGGCACTTAGCAAGAAATCGCTTTCATTTACAACAGTTCACAATTGATCCTTAAAACTCTGGTATTTTTGAACCTATACACGGCATTGTTACTCGCTCAGTGTACTCTAGCCGTGTCGTATTAAAGTATTCATTGAGTCTAGGTCAAAGAATTGCAAAGTATATGTAGCTCTGGAAAAGTTCGGATTTTCAGTCTGTATCGGAACTGCACAATTGATAATTAACTTCACGCTTAGCTTATTAAAGTACATCGAGCGTAGACATTTCCGTTTTTCTCATTTTATGATTTTCGCAAATTATTTTTTTCTCCCCGAATTTGGATAGTTTCACCCAAGTAAATACGTCGCACCACTATCGCAGAAACAGGTTTCATCCAAGACACGTTGGAACTAAGTCTTAGACATGTACGAGCCCAAATGCAAAATAGTTGGTCTACCAAGCAAATAATTTACAATGTGCTGTGCTCTTGGCAATTTAGAAACAAATAATGATTTTTTTGTTGATTAATATAAAGTTTTGTTTAATTGAAATAATACAAGTAACAAATAAAGCAGTAATATAAATTAATTTATGAGAAGGAGTGATCTAAGGAACGGAAATCATGTTTTCAGAACTTTTTTGAATGCAAAATAGTTGGTCTATCTGTCAAATTTTTAGTTTTACCACTGTATTATGCCACCTTTGTTGTTGATTACTGCTGCTATTCGTCGTGGCACAGTATGTACTAATTTTTGACAATCTTCAGCAGTAAAGGATTGCCAAATATTAGTAATTTTATTTTTTAGATCCTGAAGAGTCCTGGCTGGTTCTTTTCGCAGTTTCTGCTTCATTTTGTGCCAAACAGTCTCGATAGGTGAAAGGTCAGGGCTGCTGGAAGGTCATTCCATTAAACGAATGGCTTCAGCGTATAACCATCCCATCGTGGACCTAGCTATATGACAAGAAGCGCCATCTTGCTGAAAAATATAGTTTCCTTAACTTGATTGAAGCCGTGGTATTGATAAAAGAAGTTCCTCTTGCAGAATATCTTGGTAGTTTGCAGCATTAACCGAACCGTCAACGAAACATAAGTTTCCAACACCTCGTCCAGACATGCATCCCCATACCATGAGAGATGCTCGAAACTTGACAGTTCGCTTCAAGCAATCTTTATGAAATGCTTCTTTAGAAGTCCGAATGACACGTTTGCGTTCATCGCCAACGCAAACCTCAAACCTAGACTCATCACTCCAAATAACGGTCCGCCATTGACTTAATGTCCAGTTTTTTCGTTGTTTCGCCCACTCAAGCCGTCTTTTCTTGTGTTAGGCGTCAAAAGTGGCTTTTCCTTTGCCTGAGTTTTGCATGCAGAAAGTTATTTTGGAACTTATGAAACTTATTTATTTTAAGACAAACCTTATAAAAATTGTATCCCATTTTTTTTCAAAGTTCTTTTGCAAGTATCGACGGAAATATTTTTTTTAATGCGATCTTTTTATTATACAGTTATTGCCGCGGCGGTTTGGCGTCTGTTTCTTTAATAATTTGCTTCAGCACACGACAATCACGAGGTCTTGCTATCGTTGTGCGTCCCGTTTTTTTTACCAGTTTTCACATTTTTCGAATTTTCATATTTCGTAATTATGTTTTGCATTGATGATCGTGGCAAATTAAAATGTTTGCCAATTTTGAAGCTAGATAACCCCGTTGGAAAGCCTTAATAGTCGATTCCCTAAGATCTCGCGTTAATGCAACGCCACGCGCCATGTTTGACCAAAAACTGTAACCAACTTTCATAAAGAAAATGCTAATGCAAGAATAAAAATTTTCTCTCCCAATTTTTTCGTAACGGTTTACCAGATCACTATTAAAATAGTACTAGACCAACTATTTTGAATCCACAAGAGAGTAGACCAACTATTATGCTCTTATTCTATTTCAGTAAAACTGTCAATACTATTGCGTGTTTTGTTTTGTTTTTTTTTCTTTTGCTTGCAATTTTACTTAAACAATACTGAATTACTATTTTTATATCGTTTTTCAAATAAATGACTACTACAGACCAAATAATTTTGGCATGAAAAATAGTTTTTCGGTTAATAGCTAGGTAGACCAACTATTTTACATTTGGGTCGTAGTACAAAAAAAAAATATTATAGGGTATCATACAATTCTCAATGGCAATCATAATTTTCTGTTTGTTCGTTTTTTTTTTTCAATTGTTTAGGTTAGTCACAGTCACAGGTGAGGCGAGACGAAGACCCCATAGAATTTTGTTTGTATTGGGAAACGAAAAAAAAAAATTAATTTAAAAACATTTTTCTGCATCGCGATATTCATTTGTTTCATGTTTCAAACTAATTTAGTTCGCGTATATGTAGATGAAGGCATCGAGGTCCTGTTTGTTAATTTTTTGGTTTCTGCTGTATGTCTTTCTTTTGTATGCATTCGCAGTGGGCGAGCGGTGGGGGTAGCACATGTGAAAATCTAATTTGTTTACTTATGGCTTGAGCTCTTTCTCTTGTTTCGCTTTTGGAGCTGTTGCAGTTTGCAGAGTTTCAGTGTGGACGTTCTCTGTTAGCATTTGTGTGCATAGTTCGTCTTTGTTAATTTTTTGTTTGTAAATGAGCTTTCTGCACGTTACTGCATTCATTATTGCATGCGCCATAAGCGGGGCTTGTTAAGAAGTTCATTTTTCTCATTTAGGTCGGAAAAGAAATCAGTTCCCCCCGTCTGAGAGTTATGAGAAGCAAACTCTTAAAGCGGAACTCTGTCTTGTTTTTTTGTACATAAATATGTCAAATGAAAAGAGATACAATACAAGTGAGAGACATCCCGACGTGCATACAAAGGCAATGCTGCCACAAGGAATCAATAAGCTCCTTATTACAAAGGGTGTAATCGAGGAATCAATGCTGCCACGATTGAGACTGGAGGTTAAAACACTTATTTGGTTTAATCCGTTTGGAAAAAAAACATTTTCAAACAAAAAAAAAAAACACATAATGCGTATCAACCATCTAAGCCAGAATGAAAACAGTGATAAGTGACGTTCCATATAGTCAATTTGCTGCAGAGTAGCTGATGAAAGTACAAGATATGATGAAGAATAGTCTTTGTAAGAACCAGAAACAGCTTCAGCGATAGGATGTATGAACATACAGTGGTGGACATACATATATGTAAATAGCACACTTTAAATTTTGTCAATATAAAGACAATTATTGTAAAACATGTAATGAAATAAATGACTTTTCTACTAGTAGCATTGATCACATTTTAAAATATCAATTTAACTAGCCCAAAAATGTGATGATTTTCTTGAAAATAAAAAAATATACACACACTTGTTAAAGCATGCCGGCCACATAAACAGCACATAATGTTTCGTTACACCAAGGATATGAAATTTAGGTAAATACCTTGATGGACAAATCCTAAAAGCTGGTATTTTGTTGGAAAACCTTTATTTTTAAACACAGCTGCACTCATTTCGGAGGACTATCCACTAAAGCCTCACAATGAGTTTTTGGGATAGACCTCCCGGAGACTCGTATTTGCTCCCAGAATTCTGCAGCATTTCATGGTTTGACTGCTTCTTTGTGTTGCCGTAGGTTCTCGATCGAGTTCGGATCAGAAAATTGTGCTGGCCATCCTGAAACGTTTATATTTTGATCACTATGCCAACACTATACAAAGCGGGAAGTTCGCTTAGCATCACTGCCATGCATAAAACGCCATACCAGTGGCATTTTGTCCTAAGCAAATACAATCATGCTGTCCGCGATAGTGGGTTCGAAGACCAATTTTGTGGTAATCTTTAGAATCGACTCCACCACCCCGTGCCAAGAAAACCAGCCTATACTATCATCATAAGTGTAAAGAAGACTCCGAAAATGGGTTGATTGCACTTACTCTGTAGATCAGGTTGTCCACTTTTGAAGTGGTTCTCCTGAGCATTGGAGCTCTTACAATATTTTTGACATTACCAAACACCTCCACGCGACGCTAAGCATTGTAGAATACGTTTTTGGAACGTTGTGCGGCTGCTCAGAAATATTTTAAACCAATAAACCGTTATCCCTCAAATTGAAGATGAGCTGTCGTGATTCCTCTAAGCAATGTGGTCCTCTCCCCATATTTAAAGACATTTCCTGATACTGAAGGTTATTTAAAAAGTTATCGGCCTGACCAATAGAACATTGAAAATTTGATAACAGTTTTTATTCCTTTTCTACATATTCTTCTCTTATTTTAATACACTTATTCCATCTATGTTCCAGGGCTTCTATACCTTTTTTACAAGCCGATTCCCCCAACTCCTCAAAAAACCGCTTCGTTTCAGCTATCACCTCTTCGTTGGTTGTAAATTTTGTCCAGCCAAGTGCTTTTTTGAATTAGGGAACAGGTAATAATCTGATGGTGCCAAATCAGGTGAATAAGGTGGGTGGTTCAGTACTCCAAATCAGAGCTCATGGAGCATGGCAACACGCGATTGAATTTTTGTTCTTCGGCCAACAAACACGGCACTCATCTTGCTGACATATTTTTCATTCCTAATTTGTCAGTTAAAATATGGAACACCCACTCAGTTAAGATCCCTATAGTGTCACTTATTTTCTGCATTCTCAATCTTCGATCTTCTAAAACTATTTTATGGATTTTATCGATGTTTTCTGAAGTGGGGGATGTCGACGGCCTACCGCTCCCCGGATCATCTTCGATGCTGTCTTTACCATGTTCAAACAAAGCTGCCCACTTTTTTTTACCATGGAATACGAAGGCGCAGATTCCCCCAATGTGCTATCAAAGTCTTCTGTCATTTGAATTGGCGTCATATTCTTTTTGACAAAATATTTAATCAATTTTCTCCATTCTTTTTAAATACAAGATTCGTTCAAACAAAAAATCGTAGAAAAATAATTGTGCGATCAACTACAACGAAACTTGACGCACAACTAGCTCAAATATTAAGCTATTGAAGGAATATAAATTTATTTACATATTATGACTCAATCTAGGTTAGGCTGAGAACTTTTCAAACAGCACTATATTTCCTAGTTAAATACTTAATACTAGTGGACCAGTGCGATAAATCTCGCATGTAGAAACCCTTCAACCCTTTACGTTCTACGAATGAAAAAAAGAGAACGTAGGTATATGAAGGTTTAAGTTTTTTTCGTAATAACTTTACTCATACGCACTTTTTCAAAATTGTTTATACTGATGAACAAAGTTCACCTGTTAAGCTTTCGATCAGTGTAAGAATCATTGAAATCGGTGCAGAAATAAACTCTCAGGAGGAATCGCAAGCTCTTGCGCTAGCGACTTAATTATATAGATACATATGTACTTGCTTTCAAATGACTTATTTAATAAAAATTATATATCCACGAAATATAAGTAAAACTGCACATGAAGATTGTGTGCTATTTATGTGGCCAGGAAAAAATAAGCATTTTCACGCTGTGATCGATGATGTGTTTGATTGCTTTCTCGATAGCAGGAAAAGTTAACCATAACTGTTTTTGGTATTTATGGTGGAAGCATATCTTTGTTTGCTCCTTTTTCGATTATATTGTAATTTGTAATATGGTAACGGCTCTAGTCGTCGGCCACCTAACTTTTCTTTTCACTTTGCTCCTCTCCAGTTACTAAAGTATTTGATGAAAAACGTTTACACAAAATGTCATTGAATGTCGAAAGAGAATTTTTAATTCAACCATCACTGTTTTCTAGAAATGACCAAATCAATGAAAAAAGTCATATTGCGCTAGTGGTCGGCTATAAAAGTTCTAGTGGTCGACCAGGTTCATTAAAGCAAGTAAAAGAACATATTCAATGATAATTTAAGGGTTTATTTGAAAGCAAAACATCAGCCATTATCTTCCAAACAAACTATAATATAAATTAACACTTTTGTAAATACGCAGAAATAAGAAAAAAAATAAGCAATCGCCACATTTTTACACTTTAGCAAATGTGCACTGACTTATGTGTATCTACCAGCTGTAGTATTTGCAAGATACAGTGGTGGTCAATTATAACGAATGCTCGATATAACGTACACTTTTTTCAAATGCATTATAGGCTCTATATAGCGAACGAACAAAAAAAAAAAGATATTCGATATAACGAATGTTGCTACAATATCTGTATAAATGCTTTAAAAAATAGAAAGAGATAAATATACCTGAGAAATACAATAATGTTTTGGAAACGGTCGATGGAAAAATTTGGGTGTTGTACATGCAACCGAAGGTAAGCTCCTTGATCCAACCATTCGCTTAGTTAAGCTTAGCGGAGGATTTGGAATCTTGGAACAATACTGAGATGGCGTATTAGCCCACTAGAGGCCATTGAAAGTGTATTACTCTGAGCCAAATAGAACATCGTTGGAAGTTCTGAAAAACTTGTTCTAATAAGTCTACGGGAAATAGCTACAAATCTCTGCGTTGAACGTTTGCAAAAGCATGTCCTTATTGGCGATTGCTTTTTGGAAAGGGAAAGGAAAGAAATTAATTTTGTTTTAGTTTCTTTTATTTCTTTATCTGCCTTTTTACTTGTTTTGTTGACTTTATAAATAAATTAAATAAAGTTTTATGAAATAGAAACAGTATTTGTACATTTATTAAATGGTTCGTACAAGGAAAATGTGTTCGGTATTACGAATTTTTCGATATGGCGAATGCAACTGGACATTATATCATTCGTTATACTGGACCACCACTGTAATATCAAATTTGAGGGTAGATGTGTATGACATGTATTTGCTTGTATCTGTGTCTTCACTTTAAGAAAATTCCTAACGGTATTTATACCTATAACATGAAGAAAAGTGTTAAAGTGGCCGACCACTAGTGCCGTTGCCCTACATGCGATAAAAGTGTGCTATTTATATGTCCACCACTCTACATGTGTATGCGTTCAGATCATTGCATTTATTTTGAAAGTTGGTTAGTCAAAAACCCATTTCGACTACATACTTTGGTTTGAGAAGAAAACCGACAAGTTAAATTCCATCGCTACTTAATCCCTTGACTTAAACTTCTCCTTAAGTCTCCCAAAAAATCGCCATTATAGTCTCCATTAAGACAAACATTTATCGTAGATAATTTTAATGCAGCAGAACTCTTGTTTTTTTTAATTTTATTTAATTATAAACAGCAAGGTGTTAACGTCACCATCATATCACATTCATATTACCCCTTTCGAAGGCGATTACAGAATTTATTAGCACTTAAGCGCATACGAACCCTTACATGACTAACAACTGCCTTAAATCCAATTAATAAATGTCTTCCTTCGGCAAACTATCCAAAGTAACAGATTCTCCCCTAAACCTTGAAATGTGGCCCCGAAAAAAAGGAAAATAAATAAGTCCAAAACCGGTAGGAATTGTGTTTCACCATAGTTCTAAAATTACACATGTGCGCACAGCGGCCTTAAGTTCTGCAACTTGCTAAGCCATCGCGTGACGAGTATGGCGTTACACACTCAGTTAATATGATAGGACACATGCGAGTGCATTGGGATAGGTCCGAGTGCAATGCCCTCTTTAGGGCGGGCACAAATATTCAGCGGCTACAAAAAGATCAAATTTCAGCCGAACAAGTTTATGTTTCTTCGTTTTTGTTGCTTATTTAATTCCATTAGCGAAACAGTTGACCAAAACAAAATGCGAGTCCCTTAAACCATTTCGTGCACCATGGTAGAGCATTTAGTTTATTTTTTTCTTTTTTAACAAATACCAAACCTTTAGATGGAAAAAAGATACAAAAATGTGCATATGCACATTTTTTTGGGTTTTCATAATTTTTAAGTGCGCTTAATTTCCTTTGTTGGCGTGTTCATAGATACTTTTCGGAACGCAAACATAATATTATTGTACATAGTTGCGATATTCGTATTATTTAGTTCAGGATTTTTCGTGTTGCAACTGATAAATTTATTAATGGCTTTCACGACATTGTAGCCAATACTTATTCGCAAAACAAAAATTAAAAATAAAACACACTCAGTACAGAGATAATAAGCAAATAAGTATGTTTCTTTTCTTACTGGATAGGAAAAGTTTGGACAAGAACTATGACGTATTTTGGGGTGAGAAAGAAGCTGAAGCGAATTCATGGTCAGATAAAGCCGACATTAAAAGAATTTATCCACCTACATAACCTAAAATGTACTTTTTGCTATTAACAGTCACCTTATAGTCGACTTTAAACTTATAGCCGGCTCGAAATTCAAAACGAGCCCAACGTCACTTTAGATAATTAGAGCCGGCTTTAAATTTCTCATATAAATATTATTTTGACGTTTGGTTTTGTTTGTTTCGAATCACTTTTCAAAAACACACGAAAGTCGATACCAACTTATACATGGCAAAAATTTGTCTATGAATAACGAATAGTTATAGCCGGCCTTTTTATTTAGTGCCGGCTGTTAGTGTTGCCAATCCAACCCAGCCACGTTTGGAGTTTGAATGTGAATAAAACAAAAACCTTAAGCACAACAATCATTATTAAAACAGTGGCAACTGAGCTGAGCTTATACTCCATTTTTTATTTTAATCGGGCCATTAGTTTATTTTTTATCTTAATTTGAAAAATTATAGGGCATCATTTTTTTTCAAATTGTGCGGATTTGTATGGTATGTGGCACTTTTTGACCAACCTATGTGTTATTTAAATACTGAACGCGATTGCGATTTATGGATGCGTATGTGTCATATTTTCATATATACAAAAGTATAAAAAAACCCATTTTTTAAAATAGGTGTTTAAAAACTTTTTTCCCCTCTGTTTTTTTATATTTAGCTTAACTTTTTATAAAAAAATAAAGGTTAGTTAACATTTTAAAGAAAAATAACTCGTAAAAATAAACGCGTTTGGTCATTACGGAGATCTAAAAAAAAAAAATTTTAATAGCTTTTTACAGGTACGGAACAGAAGGCGTATGTAGACTAAACATATTTCTGCAACATGTTTTCAATGTAAAATACAACAAAACCTTAGCCTGGATAACAATCCAGTCTTATTTTTACTTGGAAAGCTTTTTCGAAGCCTATATAGATTTGAAAAAAAGAACACGCCTAGACCTAATAATTGTACTTATGTGTCACTTATACACTGAAATCATTTAAAATGCTTTGACCTTCGATTCGTTTTGTTCCTATGAAGCATTTAAACACTGAAAAATAATCATGCATATGAAGCACTATTGAATAGAAATTGTATGTATAGAGCATATCAGCACTGAATTATGTGTTTGCAAATAAATCATATCTGAGCTCAGTTGTACGTATAGGTCATTGAAACCATTTAAAAAATTTCAAAAAAATTCATACAAAAATATGACTTTCCCATACAAAGGCTTATGTGGCAGATCAATACTGAACATTCAATGCATTCAAGGGGTCAATGCCTATAACCAAGATGATTATGAACATAGCACCGTGGCATCAGTGCAAAACTTAATAACACAATCAGAGGTACCACAGATGATCAAGAATAGAGGGACATAGGGTATACAAGGCTCTTTGGCCGGCCTTAGACCGCAAAACATTTTTAGGGAATTACTTCTTTAATACACTAGAAGAGGCTGGCCAAACAGGCCACAATAAAATCTTAAAATTTTGCAGGGAAATGAAATGTTAGGACGGAAATGTTTCAGTTAGGTACTATCATACGATGGTCCCAGCGGTCGCGATGGGCCCATTATGGTGCCTTGTGATTTATTATGGGTCAGCCTCATTACCCCTTTAAACCTAACCTAACGTAACCTAAGACTTTATTGTGCTTAACAGTGATTATGAACTAGAATTACTTATTTCACTATAACCCCCAATAATGATGATTTATATTATATTACAGTCGACTCTCGATAAATAAAACTCTTGATAAATTGAATCTCTCGTTAAATTGAAATGTTTCTTTGGTCCCTTGAAAATCTCACGGTAAATTGAACAAACCCGATTTATTTATATACACTCGTTAATTTGAAGCAAGCACAATTGTTGTGTGCTGTTTCCAACATAGCACGCGCTATAAATTGAAGTAGATGAGGCGACCTTTCGATAATTTGAACTAACTAATGTGCGTAAAAAAAAACACCGGAGGAGTAAATTACTTGTTTGAACCTGTGTATACTTTTTTGGCAACTGAATAAGGTTTTTCTATACGTTTGCATTTGATCGTAATCCATGACGTGTGTAGCTTGGCTTTATGTTGCATTGGTGTGAAAAAAAAAATTAGTCAACATATAAAGAGGAAATGATAATTATCGAGAACACATGTTTTTCTTTTTTCTCTCGATAATTACAACTTTCGTTAAATAAAACTCTCGATAATTTGAAATTTTTGCCAGGTCCCCACAGATTCAATTTGTCCAGAGTCGACTGTATTTAAATTTGCGACTTGAGCAAAATATTTTATGAACGGTGTGGGACAACTGGTCTCGAGTTGGATATTTTTCCTGTTTCATTTCATTCTCGGCCTGAAATCTTCTGGCAGCTGCTGCGAATGGCTTGAATTATTTAAATCCTTAAGTCCTTAAAATCAGCTTGAGTAAACAAATCAGGTTAGAGTTTTTTTTTGTAACTCTAACTAAAACGAAAACAAATCTATCAGAACCTACTTAAACATCCCCCTGATGCCGTATTTTCCCTACACTTTTAGAGTGATATTAAAATCAATTCCCAACCGATACAAAATATCATCTCGCAATTCTATTCCCAAATAATCGCTCATCCATCAATTTGCGTACTTTTAGGTTACGCAGCGTATACGTACTTTTTGAAGTGAATACTTCTTTAGCGACGTATTTGTTTTAAAAACGAGTTACGATAAATGTTTATGTATACAGAAAACATCAGCTGTCTGTCTGTCCTTCTGTCTATCCGTTTGTCTGTCTGTACGTCTGTCTCTCCATCCGTCTGTCTGTTTGTCTGTCCGTTTGTCTGTCTGTCTGTCTATCCGTCTGCCTGTCCGTCCGTCCGTCCGTCTGTCTGTCTGTCTACCTTTTCACGCCTAAACCGCTAAACCAATTGTAATGTAATTTGGTAAAGAGATATTCTGGGACCTGGGGAAGGACTTAGGGGGAAAATCCGCTCGCTACGGGGCGCTGGAGTCGAGTTATGAACAAAACCTGTTCACGACTAAACCGCTAAACCAATTATAATGTTATTTGGCGAAGAGATAGACTGGGACCTAAGGAAGAATAAAGGCGAAAAAAACTGCCCGCTAGGTGGCGCAACAACTTCTATATTATTTCACCAAAATGAATATGAGCTGTATATTATTACATGTAAACATATGTATTTACTAAATTGTATTACACATTTTCTATCGGTTGTACTAGACAACGTTCTTCTTCTCTTACACATTACACATACACAACTGCTTTGGATTGGATAAGTTTTCACTTCCCCCGTGAGCTTATGTGGACGAGGCTAACTCATTTCTTATTTGATTTTATTCCTTGTTAAGTTCTTCAGCATCCTTTTAGGAAAAATTAATTTAACCTTCCCAAGATGACAATTAAACTTCTTAAATTAGTTTAAAAAAAAAAAAACTTAATTCAAAAACCAAGGCAACGCAAAAAGCAGAAAATTAAAATATTCTCGACCAAGCTATGAAATATCTTTCGGAAAACACCAAAAGCTCATATTTCTGCGCAAAGTTATTTTTTAATCCGAAACAATGCACGGTATGGATGGCAGTCCAGGACAAAATAAGAAAAATAAGAAAAAGAACAAGCATAGCCAGATAGCTAACCTATGTATGTTCATAAGGATACATGAAATTGCCTTAGTTGGATTTTTTAATTAATCCCATAAATTCATAGAGCTGGGTAACGCAATTTAGTTTGCTGTGAGAAGGACACCACCTCTCATTTTTTCTCGTTTTTATTCAGCTCCTGGACGGGCTATATCTGCGTTCTGTATTTATATCTGTGATGTGCAATGAAGTTAAAAAAAACAGACGGAAAAAAAAACGAATTACCACCCGCACTTTCTCAGATAAATTGACCATTTTGCAGCGGCCCCCTGGACTGGGATTGAAGATTGGCAAGATGGTCCTGCTCCACCCTGGACTTCCTCATTAATGTCCTGGTATGTGCGACCGAAGCTTTGATTATTTTTATTTTTCTTCCTTCTTCCTCTGTTTTTCTAGAATTTTTGCTGCACCTACCTCCTTCCATGAGCAACTGGTAAATGCAAGGTGTTTGTCTGTCTGCCCGTTAATGCCCGAAGGATATTATCTGGGACGGGCTAGGTGGAGACATCGAGTGAAAAAATTGCTGCCAACCATTCTCATTTCATTTTAACCGACCACCTTCGTAATGTAAATTTTTTTTCGGTTTCTCGTTTTTTTTTTTTTTTTGTTTTTTCTTTGCTGTCCTTTCTTCTAATGAAGAGATGCATGTATCTGTGTTGGTAGTATTAGTTGTTGCATTTTTTTTCTTCTTCAATCAAACCAGTATGGGTAGTATGAGAAGAGATCTTTGAACGACGAAAGAAATAACACAAGCAAGCAGGAAAAAAATTACACAGCGACCAAGTTCGTCAGGACATTCTAAGAGTGAAAAAGGCCAAGCTCCATAGACTAAGGACATCGCAATATGAAAACAAAATAAAAAAAAAACAGGAAAGAAAAAAAGCTTATTGTCTTGCGCATACCACCCACCCACTAGCACCGAAGAGACAATACAAGCAACTAATACCCGTCCAATCCTTGTGCACCCCATCAAACTCCCCTGCCATACCTCTGACAATATTTTTTCCGTACCCTGCATTCCGGTCTTCGTATTTTTTCAATGCGTGATGGAAAGAAATTGCAGAGAAAAAAACCAAATATGTATAAGCTTGTATTAGTGAGTGCATATGGTGGCTAGCACACAGATAGCCTTTAGTGCTAAGTAAGTTTGTTCCGCATGGAGGTTTCACACACCCACTTGTGAGATTTTGTGTACTTCGGTGTACGGTGTATCCGCGCGCGTTCTACCAAAAACTGTTAAGAAAAAAAAAAAAAACACCCGATTCACATCCCCAACCCTACCCAACACAATAATCTGCTCCGCGTCGATATTTAGTGGCAGAGTGAAGAAGAATTATTGTGGGTGACGACTAGAAATGCTGGGATCGATACTAAATGGGTTGACTTGTGCAGTGCCAATATCCTATGCCGTTATTATGGTACTTACTTCCTACCCCAAACGGGTAGCCATACCCCCATATTTTTTCCCCTTGCGCTTCTTTATCTTCTGTAATGTAAGTTTGGTTTATGCATGTATGCATGCTGGGCGATGAGCGGCTGTATAGTGGCCTCAGACCACTCTTAGTTTATACAATCGCCTCAATATGTACTTATTGGTGGAGGAGGATGGCGGAAAGCCTTCCGAGAAAGGATATATCGAAGGAATGAGATTAGGGCGAAAATCACCACCAGCAATGAATTCAAAGAAGAAAAAAATTGAGAAAAAAAAATGGTAGACAAAAAAAATCCCCAACCGGCTCGGGGGGTGGGTGTGGGATTCTAGAAGAGAAATTGAAATTTTTGTCGGACGATAGGGAAATCGATTTGTTTTTTGTATAATGCGAAATTGGTTATGAATTGTATGTACGACTACGAATGTCCCTTTAATGTCAGTTAATCTGGCAGTTTAGATATAATGGTAGTAAACATATAAAGATGTATCCTTGAAGCTAGTCTATTGAATCATTTAGTACACGTTGGGGTGGGGATACACTTTCTCAGTTCTGAAATGTGCTGAGTCGATTGTGAATCCATAACATAAGACATATACATATTTGGAATTATCGAAAAAGAATAACTTCATACACATTTTTCATTACTTTAAACAAAATCAAAACACTTTACTACTTTACTTTACTTACTAAAACATATTTTATTTTTTCCATTAATTAACTTGTATCCTAGACAAAAATGCTTAAACCTTATCAAATTTTTATTTTTTATTTTTTTAATGAAGGTGAAAATCTCGAAAGACAGTGTGCGGTTGAAAACCCAGAGTACATATTGTGGGAATCTAACCGCACCAAAAACACCTCCTTAATCATGACCAATCACAGAAAGATCGACAAATGATTTGAGTTTCAACGTCCAGTTGCGTTTGAGCAGGTATTATAATTTAAACACTGGTTCTCATATTATAGTTTGGGGTGAACAAGGGCCTGCTTCTCGCAACCATTTGTGTGTGCGTGTTATATTTCTGCATGAATGGAAGGGACCTACAGTTTTTTGCCAACTCCAAACGGGGCGCGGGTTGAGAAGCTCCTCGTGATAAAAGATACCCTTTCAATGCTGGTCAGGCATTCGGAAGGGGTTGGGGTCACAATCCCTAATCCAAAATCCCGAAAATCCAAAATCCCGAAAATCCAAAATCCCGAAAATCTAGAATCCCGAAAATCCAAAATCCCGAAAAGCCAAAATCCCAAAAAAGATCCCGAAAACGAAATCCCGAAAAATTATATTAAATTCAAAATTTGCGCAATTTTTTCATTTTATATAATTTTTCGGGATTTCGTTTTCGGGACGATTTTTTTAAAGGATAGTAGACAAATGTTTGTCCATTCCCGTTGGCATTGTGGTTATAGTTATAGTTTCACACATTGGCGTATACTGATCGCTCTTTTAGATGAAGACCAAATTCGTGTGAAAACATGTAGGGTAGGGCGAGGAGGTTCTGACACGTTAACGGATATTGTCAAAAGTTAGGTACATCCGTTTACAAACAAAACTATACATGTATATGTAAATTTTACTTTATTAACATTTAATCTATTACGAGAACAACTTTAAGGGACTAATTTATTAACCGTCTCAGAGTTTTTGATGAATCTCTAAATAAGGAAAAAGTGACAGTTTTTAGGAGGTTCCGACTTTTAAGAAGGAGGTTTTAACATGCTATCCTTTTACTGCTTCTCTCATGGCTTTCTTGTCAAATATCTTTTCAGTATACTTTCTTTTATAAATGTTAGGCATTTCGATTTAAACCTATAAAATTTCAATATAAAAAAAAACTAAAACTAAGTAAAACAGTGAAAGGAGGAAGTTTCGACAATTTGACTTAAACGAAACGTTGAAAAAACGAAACGAAATGACCTAAGCGAAACGTGTCGAAACCTCCTTCAATGCATGCATTATATTTACGCTTTAAAAAAGTTTATTATTTTATACTTACGTAAAAGGGTCACAACTAATAAACACACTATTAATCTGTTCGTTTAGTTTTTGTATTCTCACTTTCAAACACTTAAAACAAAAAAAGTTATAGCTTAAGAATTCACTGAAAAAAATTACATGCAAACTTACCAAAAATGAAAACACGACTGGACTTGTTACACGCTGATCAGAAACTGAACTCAATAAGGGGAAAAGTAGAGGTACCTTTAGACTGTGGACATAAGAAAATATCATATCTGTCATGTTTATAGGAAGTGAAAAATTTGAGTTTGATGAAACCTCCTACATGTCCAAACCACCTCGCTTTACCCTACTTACCTCGAAAATAATTTCCGGCGAAAACCAAAAATAAGAGAACGTTCCGTTAGGGAAAAAAAATATAAAAAAATCACGCGAAACGTAACGAGCGTTCTGAAATAAGTTTGTAATGGAAATCGCGTTCGATATGAACTTGTATTAGATACTGCTTTGTCATAGAACGTTTCTTAAATGTTTTTTCTCAATAAGACTCGAATTGTTTTGTTATGCTTTATTTATTTAAAGTTTGTTATTTTATTTAATATGTTAAATATCTAAGGATTTATATGCATCTGCAGACGCACGTTGTGATGGATCACGATGCAAGTAATAATTTCTAATATACCGTGGAGCATTTACTATTCCCCGAAGGACTTTGTTTTGAAATGTTTGTATTATTAGTACATTTGTTTAACTTATATGTCTAACTTACTTAATTAATGGGCAATGCTAGAGCATTGTTATCCATTCGCTCGATGTGGCCGAGCCAGTGTAGTCGACGTGTTTTGGCTTTTCGGACTACATCCACATATTGGTACAGCTCATAGAGTTCGCGGTTGTATCTTCTACTCCATTCGCCCTCCTCGCATACGGGACTGAATATCTGACGAAGAATCTTTCATTCGAAAGCATTCAAAATCTGCTCTACTTTCCTGCTTATCATCCAACACTCGGCTTTATACAGCAGCACTGGCAGGATCAATGTTTTCTAGAGCATGCATTTCGTCTTCCGAATTGGGAGTTTTGAACCCATTTGTTTTGCCAAACCGAAATAGTAGCGGTTTTCTAGGGTAAGTCTTCGACGAATCTCCACTCATTCGTGGAGTTGATATTTACTCCGAGGTAGGTAAACTTCTTAACCACTTCGAAGTTACTGTTGCCAACAGTGATGTTTTATATTAGGCGGTGATTATGTACTTGGTTTTGTCCTCATTCACTTTAAGGCCAACTCGTTTCGGATGTTCTTCAATTGCCGTAAAAGCTTCTAACACGGCGCGCTGGGAGCGACCGATAATGTCGATGTCGTCTGCCAATCCCAGTAGCTGGACAGATTTGTGAAAGATAGTGCCTTCCGCGTTAAAACCTGCCGTGCGCACTATCTGTTCCAGCACAAGATTGAAGAAGTCACATGACAGCGCATCTCCTTGCCGAAATCCGGTGCATTTTTGGAATAGTTCGGAGGAACTGTTTCAAATTCGCGGACAGAGCATACAACTATTCACCATCCCGATTGCGTCTTCGGTGCCAGGTATTCGCCACAATATCTGCTATCGCTGTCGAGACCTGACCGAGGTGGAACAACACCAGTCACTGTCACTGCTCGGAAGAAGCCCAGCATGAAGACGAGCCCGGCCCCTCCCAAAGATCCCTAAGCTAATCTTAACCTAACAAACTGACCTAATAGCTAAGTATGTTACGCAAGTATCACACCGACCTGGGTCACTCGCATCACCTTGCAGCCAAAAAAACCCAGTGTACTGCCCTATCGTGTCTATATAAAGGAAAGCCTCCGGTGGGATAGAGACCGAACGGAGTGTACTCTCATGCTACATCTCATTAGGGTAGTAAGCCCCAAAGATCAGGCTATTGTCGCTGGTCATCGCACTCGGAACATGCCTTCGAATCGCCTTAATATAGGATACTATCTCAAATGCGCACCATCATATAGGGCCTTGTTGGGATAATATTTTATGTACTGGGACTCTGATGTTCTCTACAATCCAAGACAGGTCCTTAGACACTGTCTCTCAAACGCCGGAATATTTTCCATTTAGTATGATACTACATTGAACCACACAGGACAGCCGAAAGCGATGATTGGCCTTATCAGGGCCACATTGCAAATTACCCTCACCCTGGGTCCTCATGTCAGTTTAAGACTCTCTTAAATAGAAATCTGCTTTAGTTTGTTTCTAACGGTGATTCTACTTCCAACTCCATCTCTCCGTAGAAATAATTTTGTCGAATTATCGGTTTTATTGAAAGTCATGAATACAATCCCATACACAATAGAGCCGATATATCAAACCAACACTTTCATATGATAACTCAGCCGAATGAAATTTAAGGAACGTCTATCCAATTTGTCATTAAGGCTGATCAAATGCTCGGACATGCATACGAGTATCTATAACTCATGCTGCGCATGCACAGCACAGCCTCTTTGTTCAGTAGTCCATAAACGCCAGCGTTAACCCACATTTATGTGAGTGTATCAAAAGTGCACAGACACACTCGCACAGATGCAGTTAAAAAAAAAAATAAAAGCAATCTGGAACTTCAAGGCCGACCACGATTTCCTGGTGCACGCCGCAGTGCCGCCCCAACACACAAACATTCAGTGTTGTTTCCTTTTTGTTTTCTATTTGCAAAAGTTAATTTTATTTTCATTTATTCGCGGATTAGATTTGTGCCACAGTGGCTGAATTCTTTGCTTCCAATAAATGCATCGAGTGAGATACATAGTCGTACATTTGACTGCAGACAAATGGAAGAACTTTGTGCATGCACTTTTGAGTGCGCGCTAGAGTGACACCGCATTCGAGAAGATCGTTTTGGCGCCCGCACTTTTACTTCTCTCTTCTGCCAAGTGTATCTGGCACCACGACCCAATTGCAGATGCCTTCTTGTTATATCTTCAGAGGCAGGAAGAAAGATTTCCCAAGCGTGATTAAGTTCCTACAATGTGTGGTGTACACTACGTTCGTCTACTTGTGTACCAACAGAAGCCAACTTGTCGATGAATACAGGCAATAGAGGATAACGTGATGCACGGTGTACACACCTAATCCCAACACTAGAGCGGTTAAGGCCCCAGGCTAGCCCGGCAGTAGCTGTACGAGATTAGCCAAGATCAGTAGTTCGACAAGAAGATTATGTCGGCTGTAGAGAAGCACCGACGCGACGAAGGAAAGGAGCATGCGCTCAGCGCGACGACATTGTACCTTGTGCGCTTGCGCGCAAGCGCGCGCTACTGATCGTGTGCGCATATCGTGTGCTGGGACTCGGAGTTATGCAACCAGTGGATCGTTGAATCGGTTTATGTAATTTGTCCTGCCGCTACCGTACCGGCGATGATAATTTAATCAAATTTGCATTTCATAGAGAGAACACACGGACAGACAGAATCGAATAAATGTATTTGATGTGCAATACTGGCAGAGAGTGCGTACAGGCAGGACAGGTTTATTTTCAAAATGTAAACAAATTTTGTGGAAAAATAACTGCATAACAAAAGTAGTTAGATGGTAATATTACGACATTCTAATGATAAGAACTCCTTTGGTTTTAGTTAACAGTAATGAAAGAAGAAGACGTTTTATTAGGGAAGAGAATATGATAGCATAAGCGATGTCAAGTTAGGATAAACTAGGGAAGTCAAAAAGCTTTGCTAGTAATATCACATATCTTATGTGTTTCTTGTAAGTGAAAGACTTTGAAACCGAAGAATTTTCCCGACGAGGAAAGGAGCAAGAAAGTAACGTAGTCAGTTACTGTATTCGCATTGTTTGTCGATAGAAAGTTGTTAATCACGATTGAATCTTCTACAGTGGCGGAAAACTGAATACAGTACGACCTCAATAAAAGCAACACTTAAAATCTTACAATTGTTGACTCTTTCTTGTTCACTTATTTTTATTTTACAAAATGCATTCGCCAGCCAATGGATCAAAATGCGATCGATTTGACTAAACCCTGCAAAAATGTCAATTGGCACATTTGGTCGGAAGCGAAGGGGCATACGGCATACCATATGAAGTCTAGCGCAATACGAACGTGCTGGGCCCTCATCACGTACGACAGTCGTCATCGTTTTCGACATCGTTAACGATAGCGAGACTTCACGTTGACATAAAAATCGACCGGTCGTCCAATCGACCGATCGACTTCACTTAACAAGAAAATCTGTCAAGTACAATCGTCTCGGCGAGCGTGATAGCACGATAGCTATTTAGCTTATGGCCTCCTGTGTTTAATGCAATTTCGGTGCGTTTATAATTTAAACTCGTGTTTTTGGAAATTGAATTTGGTTTCTTTGGCAAAAATACGAATTTCATCTGTAAAGTAACGAATATAATTTCCAAAAATGGAATTTAAAGTGAAAATGCTCTCCTTTCTATAACTTAACCTTTAAGAAGGTAGGTGAGTAATAGTAACGTAAGCAGGTAGGTGGGGTGCTGACAACTCCTCATCATGATTTCACTTTATTACGCTTATATTTCCTCTGGTAAGTGGTTCTATGGGGAAATTGTCGTTATGATATCGTTCTGGGGTAGAACAATGTTAAAAGAATTAACTTTAAGACCCCTTTATAGAGTTTTTAGTCGTGTTTTCCAAAATAGTGCTTTCCGTAAGAATTTTTGAAACAATTTTTTGCTTTAACAAATTCGCCAACATCCATATCAATTAAGTCCGGCTCTTCACTGGAATCTTGACCTATATAGTGTCAATAACAGCTGAATGTTTTCCTGATCTTTTTTAAATGAAATTTTCAAATTAACTATATAAATTCACCCAGTAAAAAAAAATTGCACAACTGGGTAAGTGGGGTGCTGACAGCACCCTTGCAGCTTGAACAGTCTGTCACGGCTTACTTGTGCAACCAAACTTTTTTAAAACCATCTAAATCTATATAATAGAAAACAACAGGAAGGTACTTTACCGACAACGGGTGTTGTCAGTCGCAAAGTATAATATTTTTAAAAAATAAGGTCCGGGGGTGTTGTCAGCACCCCACCTACCCAGTTAAAGGTTAAAGATGTCATTACTCTATTGTAAATGATCTTAATATTAATTAATAATAAATATGCAATTTGAAAATGCCGCCAAAACCACAAATGTCAAATTATGACTTCATCAGCAAATGTCAAATCGCTTATAAATGTTGTTTTCTGTGGTTTTCAAACTGGAAAAAGACGAAGGTGATGGACGACACGAGACTGGTAGTGTTTCGGGAAGCATCGTTTCGTCGACGTCATATGGTACTGTCGTGTGGTCGCCAAAAGTCGGTGAAATTACGTGATGAGAGCCCTGGTACCATTTGGTGTATCCAAATACTGATCATGGCAAGACGAAATAATACTTGCACCAATAAAAGATTTGCATGAATCTGGAAGCCGAAGAAATCGAAAATGGTGGCAAAATGCAGTTGAAGAATCCCCATTTTAGCATTTTGTTTCACTTCTAAAATCAATATTTTTTGACTCTGTTATTGCACGAATCTCAATAAAAGCAACTGCCCGAATTTCTATTAGTTGCTGTTATTGAGGTCGTACTGTAGCACCTTTATGGACAACTTTATAAACTCATATAATTTTCTTCAAACTAAAACTGTTAATATTTGTTTGATATCCATATGCATATTGAACATAACTTAATGTATAACGGTACTTTTCAACCAAACCAAGAGGTGGCATGTCCTCATTCAAGTAAGTGAAGTCAGTGGAGTAGCTGGAAAAACAAAAATAGCACTTTTCTTGTTTTGCATTAAAAAATTGATTTGACCATTTTACTATTGTAAGTTTAATTTTACTTTGTGTATAGCTGATGGCTTATTTTGGACATTGGAAAGGACTTAAAGAGTTCCAAAAAAAGGTCTATAATGCTATGAAACATGTTCAAGGCACACAAGGTTTAAAAAAAACCTTCAAAGTAGAAAAAACGGGCCAGAAAACGAGAAAAGTCATGGACAGAGCAATGGCAGCGGCAAGAAGAAGAGACCCAATTTAGACCTTAATTGAAATAAGGAGCCTAATTGAGGACGAATATGGCGTTAATATTAGGTCAAGAATTCTGCGTTACGGTAACCGGCTGAGGAAACTTGAGGAAACGTTCAGTGTTTACTAAAGAGTATTTCAATAAACCTCTTCAATTTTAGAAAAATGCTTTGTGAAGCGATGAATCCAAGCTCAATAGGATCTGATCGGAAAGGTGTACGTTTGTCGCCAGAAGGGGGCCGAAGTTCACGATGGAGACGGTCAAATTCGATGCCGGATCCATTATGATCTGAGCAGCATTTGCATGGCATGGTTTTGATCCTAAAAAAATAAATATACGTCAGCAGTCCTATACAGAATCAAGCTTGATTGCTTGTCAGCCATTCGAAAGAGGTGGCACCGTGAAAAAACATTTAGGTGCTTTTGCTGGAATTGAACCCGGGCAGTATGCATAGTATTCCAACGCACTAACCACCACGGCCACGGTGATCCTATAGCTAGAGTATCTAGCAGGAAGAATCAATATCAGTACAAGGAAATATTTTTAAGCCATATAGAGCCTAATGCATCCGAAAGTTTGGCTTTCACTTGGAGGTTTGTCAATGATAATGCCCCAATGCATATAGCCAAAACAGTACAAGCTTAGCTTCAGGATAAGTCGGCTATCACAGAGTCCGTACCAAAATCCAATCAATAATCTGTGGAATGATGTGGACAAAGTCTTAAAACGAAAAAAAAAAAAATAATGGAAATTTGGTCCAATTTGCCAAAAACTTACGGAAGACTTGTGGCAGTTTCGGACAACAATTAAAATTGAAGGAAAAAAAATATAAAAGATTTAAGAAATATGAACATTGCAATTTCTTCGTATTAATACTCTCGATTGCTTTTTATAGTTCTCCATCCTTTAAAAGTTTTTTTTTTTCAGTTTTATATTTATATTGTGATTTTACGATAAAAATTGTTACTAAATTATGTATTCACGTTAATAGTGAAAATATAGAATATGTATTTCGAGTTTTTCCTCCGTTCTTAGGTTAAGTTAGGATAGGTTAGGTGGCTATCCCCACATTGGCTTGGATTCACTTAGACTTAGACCAGTGGTCGGCAGAATTTTTTTTCGTGTACCACCTTCGCTTACCACCAAATATTTTTTTTTTTACTTTTATTGATTTTATTCAATCAAATATGAAATACAACAATAATAATGTTAAATATGTATAATGTTGATATTGATATGGCAATTTGTATTAAGTGTGATTATGTTTACTAACTTTTTTGGTCAATAAATCGAAATGGCAACTGCGTGTGCATTCAAACACTTTCTTTGCTCAGTTTTTCTCAAAGCCATGGTTGAGAACGAAGTTTCACACAAATATGAACGAAAAATGAAGCAAAATTTGTATGGCAGCTTGGCTCCATTCTTCTCGCGTACCACCTCTGGTACGCGTACCATGAAATGCCGACCACTGACTTAGACACTTAGTAGGTCCATTGTGTTACCACATGAGTCGATTATTATCGGTACTCCCTACTCCTACTCTTAGTTCCTAGAATGCCAACAACACGCGTTGTTCCCAAGCGGTCCCCCATCTAAGTACTAACCGCGCCCGATCTAACGAGAACCGATGTTTTCAGCGTGGTATGGTCGTTGCCTTCCGTTCTTAGTCTTTACAATGTTCGTAGGAGAAGTGATTTTTCCTTTACACCACTGAACACATCCACTCTCAATAAACTCCAACAAAATCCGAACACTTTTTCAAACTAACTCTGCAACCTCATAGGCTTACCTACTGCAGCAAATCGTGCAACAAAGCCAGCACTTCGGCTTAGTTTACACCCTCAACTAGTCACTAGTCACATACTATAAATCTTCTTGAGCCTCTTTTGAAAGCTATTCGTACCCTGGACAATTTTTGTGGTTTTGATTGCATTTCTAGTCCTGTTTCAAAACATATTGCTTACATAGCTATTTTTAACCGTAGTTTTTCCTGAGGTTCTTAATTGTGCGGATATAGTTCTACAAGGTTATAGGACAATTTCTTGTGTTCCTGTCTTTAGTAAAGTAATAGTAAGACTAAGTATTTCTATCCTATAGAATTTGGTTTTCAAAAGGGAAATTCATCGAAAAATGCTCTTCTATAGTTTTGTATGCGTATTTTCTTTAACCTCAATGGTAAAATGTTCACTGCGGGCCTATTTGTAGATATTTCAAAAGTCTTTGATATAGTTAACCACTTTATCTTGCTGAGAATAATGTAGGAATGTCATCCAAGTTTGAAAAGGTCCTGGAAAATATTTACAGTGGCAACCAGAAACGATCTTTCAAAAGACCGTTCAACTACTTGCATCTGCCGACGATATTGACATCATTGGTAGAACACAGCGAGCTGTCACCGGTGCATTTGAGAGTATAGAAATGAAAGCGGGAAAATGGGTTTAGCGGTGAACGAGTGCAAAACAAAATATGTGCTGTCAACGGAAAGGGAAAAGGGACACTCTACATCGACGAATTGGACAGAGCAACGCAATAGACAGCTACAATTTTGAGGTAGTAAAGGGCCTTGTCTACCTCGGCGCTGCTGTAATATCACAAAATGACATCTCGTCGGAAATCAAACGAACGATTACTCTTGCCAATCGCTGTTTCTTTGGGCTAAGAAGGTAGTTGAGTAGTAAAGCCCTTTCCCGATCAGGGGGTGGACTGGTAAAATTAAATTACATACCACACCGCGAAGACCTACCCATATTAATAAACTTCCACAGTCAATTCGATCTTCTATATCCTCTGGAAGGCTAAGAAGAAGAAGTAAGAAGAAGTAAGAAGTCCTTCCTCGACTTAAGACACAGTAGAGGTGGATGTTTGGTAAAGACTTTCGGAATTAAAAACTTTGATATAAATAGAATCTCTAAATCGGGTACTCTTTGGCTTCTAAAGTATTGTTACACTACAACAAACTGTAAGCCAGTGGCTTAAAGTTTTCAGACATTGCTTTGCCTTGATATTCGATTCTTTTTTCCCGATATCCTTAATTGGAACTGGGACACAAGCCAAGTCGTGCTATGAATATCCACAGACCCGTGAGACTAAATCATTTCGACTAAATTGAAATTCCAAGTCCGATGTCTAAGTCCAAAATGTCAATTTTATTATTCGCTAATTGTACACACATACAATACATGTCCCGCATTTAATATTCTATATACACACAGACACAGTAGTGTAGTACAAATTTTTCACTTTTTATTTAAATTTTCCAGTTTTTCTGATTTTCTATTTTTATTTTTTTTTATCTTTTCATCAGACGTAATTTTATTAGAAAAACTGCACACAAAAAAAAATAAAAATTGCATTTGAACCAGAACTGGTTGCAACAATAACATAAGGCCTTATTATAACTCGTAAATAAATTGGCTCAATTCAATTTCAATGCGCAATTAGATTTGACCTTAGAATTTGTTCGCCGAGTTTTTTTTTTTCTTTTGGATACTTTGGCTTTTTTTTTCTCGTAATGCATGCGAATGCGATTTGTTCATATGTAGATACATATCTATTATTATAAATATATTTACTGTAAATATACTAAATTAACGGTGGTGGTGGTAGCTACAACCGTTGCAGTTTGATATTCACCTCGGCTTTTGACATTTAGAAGCGCTCGCCGTAGCAATGGATTTCGCTATTTTGGATAACAGCAAGCACAGCCACCGCATTGTCGAGGTCTTTGTGGCAAAGTCACGACACTGTATTATAAGAATGCTGTTTCGATAGAAAATATGCAAAAATTAAAATAAAATTAAAGGTAAACAATGAAACAGTAAGAAATAAAATTGGCAATCAAATGTCAAAACGAGAAACGGAAGGAATGCGTTGTAGTAGGTACTTATGCACATGTACGTATAGTTGTCGTCGTTTGGAACTTTCAAGCTCTCGTGTGAAAATCAAATGTGTCATGACTGGTTTTGGAAAACGTGACAGTTGTTGGTGGTCCAATCGATGTTTTCAATAATAATTTGCATAAACAAATTGGATTTTTTTTTTTGTTTTCTGGCAATTGAGTACCTACTGGCTAATTTGTTGTTTGATTGGCAAATATTAAGATACCTAAGTCATTTGCATACAAACCTTTGTTTGATATAAAAATATTTCACTGCAGAAAATGTAACTATTGACCTTTTTTATGCCCGATCATACTCGTAACTTATACCTACAGTGGTGGACATATAAATAGCACACTCTTAATTTTCTCAATATTAAGATAATTGTAAAACATGTCATAAAAACAAATGACTTTATTACTAATAGTACTTCTAACACTTTAAAATATCAATTTAACGGGCCAAAAAGTTTGATGATATTATTGAAAATAGAAAAAATATACACACATTTGTTAAAGCATACCTGTGGCCTATTTCACCAACTAAAATCCACAACCACAATTTTGTACTTGTAAATAAAGACTACAAATTTGTACTTTTCGTTCTGTTCAGCACTGTACAAATGTTTGGTGGAACGACATTAATCAAATATTTTGCAAATTTTGTTAAAAAACAATTGTAAATAGAAATACAAATTTGTGGGTTGGTGAAAGGCCACTGGCCACATAATTAGGACATTATGTTTCGTTACAACAAAGATATGAAATCGAGCTAAATACCTTTGCGAACAAAGCTTAAAAGCTTTCATTTTTGTCGCAAAACTTTTATTTTTGAACACAGCAGCACAGTAGTGTAGTGGGTAGTGCGTTGGACTACTACGTAATGCTGCCCGGGTTCTTTCCCAGCAAACATCTAAAATATACAATTTCACGGTGCCACCTCTTTTGAATGTCTGCCAAGCAATGAAAGAGTATCAGTTGTCAAGAAGAGGTTGGGTATGAAATCCCGCATTACAAAATCACGACTGACAAAATCCCGAGTTACAAAATCCCGAATTTGGAGAAAATAATAGGGATTTTGTATGTCGGTATTTTATCAGTCGGGATTTTGTTATGCGGGATTTCATACCCAACCTCTTCTTGACAACTGATACTCTAATTTATGAATATGCGATTGTTTTAATATTTTTGTTTGTATGAAAGTATATATGTATATTCCTTCGCGGAACTATAATCTCATTGTAGTCGGTAGAGATCTCCAGTGATGGTTTCATTCGGTTTTAGCAGCTCATAGTACATAGACTATAGACTACACACACGATTCTGATCCCACCAAATACATAGGCCCCGACTCTGTAACTTAATGCAAAATACGTACTCTATAATTCAAGCAAGCTCTTGTATTCGAAAATCGAACGAACTTCGAAACTTGGTACATTATAATATGGTTAATGTCAAAATCGTTAGAATTCGTAAATAATCGTTCTAGTGCAAATATGTTTGCGGATTGCAGATATTTTCAAAAATGCAAGTGACAAATTTGTTCATATTTTATTAAATATCGCATATACACATGTAACTATTAAAATATATTTTATGCGTAGGGAATCATCTCAATGTGCAATCACGAAGACGTCTCAATTTGAGGCATCCAGATTTACCCAAAGGATACTTGAGAACCCCACAGGCTAAAAGAAAATCCGCACAGCAAATAGGTACATAAAGGCATCTTTTGATAGACCGACATTTTTTTACAAAACTAAAATGAAATCATTTGATTACAAATCTTTTAAATGCATTCTAAACAAACATTTTTTCACTCAGCTCAGCTCCATTACATTGAATCCATCCCGAATTCGTCTTTGCTCAATTTTATCATTGCGATCCTGATTGTCTTTGTTTGAAAACCAAATTGCGACACAGTGCATCTTGATATAGTAACTTTTATTACTATTTGTTTCACAAATCACAATGAATAATAAATTATTTAATTTTTTTCTTTGTCCAAACACAATGCGAGAATAGTTCGAAAAAATCGAGAGAATGCGAGAAGCGTTCGAAATTCCGAAATTTTTTGGGAAAAGGTTGGCATTACCCACATTCGATTCTAATATTATACATAGTACGGTTTGAAAGTAGAATCGAAATCAACTTTCGAATAGAATCGAAAGTAGAATCGAGTTACATAGGTCTGAGCTTGGATGCACGGACATTTGGCTACGCCGCACAGTGGATCGACCCCATACATTTAGAAGTGCAAGAACCAAAGTGATAATATGCAAGTTTCTTTTTTATTTGTCAATAACGGATAACTATTAACCACAAAAATATATATTGTCGCTCTTATACCCAACATATTGCACAGTTAACAAAAGTCACCAAAGTCAGTGATCTATTTACCACAGTTAATCTTGGTTATTTGAGCATTCAATGTGTTTCAGATAACTGTGAATAAAAGTGTTAATTTAAATGCAATTTTGTTTAAAAAAATGTTGTGAATGTATTTACTTTCTTATGAGTCAACGCTCAAATCCGTGTCTGTGCTAGATAAAAAAATTAGAATGAGTGCATAATTAATAACCCACAAAACAAATGTTTTTATAGTATTTTGGACAATCTAAAGGGGTGATTAATACTGCCTTAATACTAAATCATGTTTTTTTTTTGTTAGCTGTTCTTGTCTACTTTTTGGCTATATGTTCGTTTTGCTTCGCAAAGATTTGCAAATATTTTTTTTTTTTTAATTTTTAGGGACACGCTATAGTCTTTCCCGTATTGATTTTTTGAGAGTTAGTTGTCAATTTAATCGTAATGAGAAATTGCTGGAATACGTTTTAAGCAGAATGGCGTTACCAGAATCAAAAAACAATTTTGTGTAGCTATTAAAACAAGCCATAAGTTTAAAATCAGCAAATTTTTTTTCTAATTTTTCTATACTCCTTTACAATTTCATAAAAAATTGAATTGCTTAGTCAGGATTTAGATGAAGCGATTTTTCCAGTTTGTCGCCTCTGTTTGTTGATGAAGGGGTTGAAAAGAGCGGGGAACGAAAATGTCGTTTGGGTCGCTGGAATTCCAGACGATTTCTCTGTTCTCTTTTGTTTTCTTTCCAGTTTTTGACATTTGCTTGTGTGGTTACCATAGTAACATATGCGAATTGAGTTAGACAGGGCTGTTTGCTGTTGTTTGTCGCCCGGAAAAAATCGTCTCGTATGTACAATCCATACGAGAACAAAAGAGAATTGAAAAAATGTCGCCTGGAAAATTCGCTTCATCTAAATCCTGACTTACAAAAACATTTTTTTTAATTTGTTTTGTCTATTTTTGACCGAAAATAATTATTTTAAATGAGATTTGAATTTTTCACTTCAAAATGTATGGAGTCGGTCCACTGGGCGCCGTTGATGTTGATGGTTGGCCGGGCTTAACCCATAACTTTCTGCACTTGGGATTGTCATAATGGATCCACTTTTCATCGCCAGTGACAATTCGATGCAAAATTACATTCCCATTATGCCGTTAAAGCAGCTGTTCACAGGTCGCAATTTAAATTTCAACTTCCGAATGATCTGAACTTCCATATCTTAGTCGTTATTTTATATTCCATAAACAACCAATCGTTGTAAGTATATATGGAATTTGGTTTACTCTATAACGAGTTGTATATGTATGTTACGCTCGAAATACTGTTACAAAAGTTCTAACAAATGCGCCTTTTCCATCTAATGAATTATTATTAACTCGGCTGAAACTCGTTACCTGTTTTTTAATCATTTGCTAGAATTTTAAAGATAGTTTTTATTCACATCGAAAGAGCACCTGACCAAATCTCAACGCGTTCGTATAAATTCACCATTTAGATTTCATTCCACTAATGTTATTCAATTTGGCATTTATTCTGAATTTTAATTCAATATAGGCTCATTTGAGAAGTGCAATTTTCTAAGAATTTTTTTTTGTTTTCCTCTTTTTCTCTATTTCCTACTAATTTTCTACTCTTATAGCAAAGTATCTATTTAAACTGGTATTCTATAGAACCAACCTAACCGCCTTATATCCCACCAATAGAATATCGTCGAATCGACATGTTCATGTACATATTTCGTGATTGAATCGTTAATCAATGCGACAACTCAAGTAAAGTGATGGTTAAAGAAAAATAAAAAAAATACAGAAAAACAAAAACTAAAGCAATACTCAACTTTAGTGTTGCTGTACTCGTCAGTATAGTTCCGCATGTATCTGTATATCTTTATGATAGAAAGATACAAAAAACAAATACGGTACGCACACATGAAGCCCCCTTATTTGATAGCAGCATTCAACAACATTCTGAGTATACCTAGTAGATTTCTTTGGAATCTACAGTTCTGGTTCTAATTATAATTTTTTGTTGGAGCATCTGTATCAGCAATAAATTAAAAATCTGCGATTAGTCGCCTTTTTAGTATTCCTTTCCCGATTAATTGAAATTTTTATGATTTCGTGACTTTTGTTTAGAGTTTATACTAAGGCTTTATTTGGTCCATATTGTCGGCTATACTGTCATTCTTATTTTAAGTATTATTCCGATTTAAGAATTTTAAAAAATACATCGAAATAGGCTCTACTTTTACTTATAATGATTTGATTACGTACAAAGAAAATAAGGAACAAATTTGGCATCACTGTTACTAGCTAGAACCATTTTTTAAGTAGTAACCATATACTACTGTACATGTTTATGTACATACAATGTCCTGACTACTTGTAAAAATGTTCACTTAATTTTGCAAAGATACTGTCTTGCATGTAAAGGGTGTCCCGAAATGCACGCAAGATTTGAATGTTTTTGCCATTTGCGCGGTAAGGTGCTGACAATGGAAAAGCTGCCACGCTAGCAGGTGTGGAAATGGAGTGCTGCCCGAAAGAATAACAGGTTTTCATTATGGAGCAATATTTAAAAAAAAATTAAGATGCGCACCAATTCAAATCTTGCGAGAGTTTTGGGACACCCTTTATGTACATAAATATAAATAAATTTTAAAAATAGTAACAAGATCTATTGGCTTCTGGCAGTACTTGTTGGTGCTTAATTTTTTTTTTTTTCATTTTTAATGCATTTTTTATTTTTAAATTCAAGTATTTCTTACATGCTAGACAAAAAGTGCTTTAAACTAGCTTAACTAACTTAACTATCTTACTCTAACGGGCACTCTAAGCTAAACTTAATGCTTATTCTGTGTCTTTCGACGTAACCTAACTTAAAGTATGGAATTTTAGTTAAACTTACAATTTAAAAGCTAAGAAAAATGTTTGTTTTGAAAAAAAACTTAGCAAAAAGAACATTTTGTTTTTTGCTTAAAACTACCTTAAATAAAACTTACAACTACTTAACCTATCTTGTTGGTGCTCTTTCTGAAATTATTGCAAATAGTCTCATGACACCTATAGTGTAGATTGCAAATAGAATAGCAATAATCCTGCCTAAAATAAAACATAATAACTTAAGTTTATAATGGAACTAAGATCCCTGTCCCAAATTCATAGTCAGCCCATGAATAGTGTCTATAGCCGACTTTTGTTACAGTCGGCACTAAATAAAAAAGCCGACTTAAAATGTTCGGTATTCATAAACACATTTTTGCCTTTGTATTAGTTAGTATTGACTTTCGTGTGTTTTTGTAAAGTGATTTGAACAAAAAAAAACCCAAACGTCAAAATTTTATATGAAAAATGTAAAGCCGACTCTAATTATTTAAAGTGACGTTTGACTCATTTTAAATTTGGAGCCGGCTATAAGTTTCAAGTTGATAATAAGGTGACTATGAATAGCAAAAAGTACATTTTAGGTTATGTAGGTGAATAAATTATTTTAATGTCGGCTTTATCTGATTATGAATTTGCGCCCCTGTGCTAACTGCAAGTTATAACTGGACTTGATATTCTATTTGACACACAGTACTTTTCTGATATGGTAAGTTTTTCAGTGGTATACTTCTTTAGTTAGAGTTTGAACAAATATACCGTGATTATGGTAACCAGCGAGAAGATAGAAAACAATGCGATGCTTAGGCTTAGTTCAGGCAAATCCAGCTTTGTTCCAATTCGGTGAATCTGTAAATAATTTTGGAAAATTCCTGGAAATCACATCAAGTTGGGCAGGTTCAAGGGAATTATGACTTATAAATATTTAACGCAATTCTCATTTCATGACTTAAATGTATGCTTATCATCAACACGATAATTTAAGAAATGTATTGTGACCGTAAATAGAATAAGACCGATGTTTTCGTACAAACGATTTTCCCATATTTCGGGGGAATTCCCTTCAACTCTCTCCAGACACAAGGGTATTCATATGTTTGAGTATGTATCTTTCTTTCTTTAGGTGACGCTGCAGTTCGGAATGAACCAGGGCCTGTTTTTCGCAACCATTTGTGTCTGCGTGTCATATTTTTGCACAAATGGAACGGACGTACAGTTTTCTGCCGACTCCGAACTGCGAGTTGAGAAGCTCCTCATGACAAATGATACTCTTTGAATGCTCGTTAGACATTAGAAACAGGTGGCACTGTGAAAAAAGCATTAAGGGATTGAACCCGGGTAGCATTACGTAGTAATTCAAAGCACTTACCACTTCACAACGGTGCTCACAACGTGCATATGTACAGTACATACATATGTATATTTAGAGAAAATGCTGTGCATTTTTTTTCATTTCTCTGGTAATTTGTTATACAACCAACTAGTTTTTCAACAAGGAAGAAAGCTGTTCGCGAACACCTAGGTCAACTGAGAAGGTGGTTAAAGAATAAACTTCACTGAAAGTCAAACAGAAGGATATCAGATGTTCACTTCTCTGCTGTTCGGCCATGATTTCTCCTAAACTTTTGATAGAAACCAAACATGTTCCCAAAATCGACAAGATTGAGGTGTCGCTAGCAGATAGCAAATACACATAACTATAAGTACTTACTTACTTGCTTAGGTGGCGCTACAGGCGGTTGGCATCAAGAGCAATCCTTCGTTTGATTTCCGACGAGATGTCATTTTTTTGTTGTTGATGACCATTCGTGCAAAAATATAACACGCACACACAAATGGTTGCGAGAAGCAGGCCCAGGTTCACCTCGAGCTGTAGCGCCAACTAAGTAAGTAAGTCCATCTTGTTGTGGCAGTACCAAGCAGTCAATCAGTGTCATTGTTGCAAGTGCAATTAAATGTACCTTACTTACCTGTTGGCTAGCAAAAGTAACCGTGCTACCCGCAGTTCAAAGGTAGATTCAGAGCCATCGCTAAGTTGTACACTTTTTCGTTTTATTCTTTACTTTTTAGGGGGTGCTGCTATAAGTGTAATGTTTCGGCAAATGTCTTTTTTGCTGTAGGTGTAAGGTTCACAAAAGCGGGTTGTTGTGTCGGTGGCGGCTTTCTTGTATATTGGTTGGAAATCATACAAATGACAAGCTTCTTAGTTAAGTATTAATTTTATTTGCAGTGACTTAAAAAGAGGGCGGATTACTTACAAAGCTTCGTTGAGGGTAGCCAACAGCCAGCTGTGTAATGATAGTTCATTATTTTTTTTTGAAACAAACGAAAATTACATTTAATTTAAAAGCCAATTTTGTTTTTCTTTGAACATTAAAATAAACATGAACAGTAATCAAAAAAGTGGTGCCATGTCAGCTATTTACTTAAAAATGGATTGCTTTAAACATACTCAATTCCGTATACTGGTCAGTTTCGTTAAGTTTCCGTTAACTTATACTCAACCATAAAGCGCATAGGGAAACACAGCGCCTCCTATATGTGAAACAGGCCGTAATGCTGCGATACTACACGTGGAGCTCTTGGCTTACAATTTCGGCTGCCAAACGTCATATCGTATTGGAAATTCGGGAAAACTATTCTTTCGGCAAAAAGAATGTAAAAATTCGAGTGTTATAATTAAGAAAAAATAGTGAAAGTGGTTTCATATTATTCTTAAAATATAAGCGCACGCGATGTGCTAAAAATCTATACAAAAATATTTTTTGAGATTGGCATTTTTTAAGATTAAAGTTTGTTTCGGGCATTCATGGCCGCCATCGCGTAGTTCCCCTTGTGTATTTCCCAAATAATAATGCATGCGAATTGTGCAAATTATGTGCTAAAAGTGATTAAGTGAATAATTAGTGAATAGGCTGTGTTCCAGTTCATATTGTTTAATTATATTTACAATAATTTATTCTGCTTCTTTTTTTCACGCAAATAGAAGTTTGGTTTTTTTGTTTGGTTTTTACATATAATGCTATGCACAACTATTTCGTTTCCTTGTGGTGCATATAATTGATTCTTTTAATTGTAATTCCTTTAAGATTTAAGTAGTATATTATATATTATATATATAAGTAGGTATATTCTATATTTGTTTATTATCTATATTATATAGATATGTATAATGTATGTACATTTATATACATATGAGTACCTCTGCTTTATTTTGTTATTTCTAAAATCTATAATGCTTTGTAGTAGGTGGTGCATACATAATTTTAAGAATAATTGACATTTTATTGAAGTGAAAAATGCATTGAAAGTCCATTTGCCTTAATTAATATATCTATAATTATTGCATCATTATTTTCCAAATTGTGGAAAAAATATACATCTTACATTTATAAGAAAATAAATATATAATTAAAATTCAAGTCGTGTCTTTTATTGTCGTTTTGTTATTAGAAGGTGGATTTCCTTTTCGATTTAGGCACACAAAACAAGTAAGTATGATAGCTGGATAATTTTCTTCATCCCCAATTTCACAGTGTATTTTTGCACACAAAAGCAAGCTTCCCTGTGAATGTCAGGTCTTCGCTTATGTTTTCCTAAACATTGAATTTTGAGGAAAATCCCACATAAAACGAGGCAAATTAAACAACACATAACAAAACTAAATCGTAAACATTTATTTGAATACCGTGGAAAATATATACGCAATGAATTAAGCAAATTTATTTTATTTCGAAATATTTTATTATTGTTAAATACATCAAGGATTCTTTAATTTAAGAATTGTGCAATAATTAAATCTAAAACTGCTCTTGACTTCCATCTGAATTGTATATATTTTTCCGAAAAAATTCACTCCCGAAATACAGCACATTCTATCAAGCAACGCACTAAACCTTCTATATAAACATGAAAACTACTTTATTTCATTGCAAAGTATATTATTTGCAAGCCACATCCATTAACTTTTCATTCAAGAAATGTGGCATAATTAAATCTAGAAATTCTCTTGGCTTCCGCAGTACATTTGTTTACATTTTCTGTAAGCCAAGAGGTGCACGTGGCATTTGACATTTTCGCGGAGCATTACGGCCTGTTTCACATATAGGAGGCGCTGGGAAACATAAGCTTATGTCAAAATTGAACGAAATTCTGAATTATGAATTATGATACGAAACAGTCCGCCATAATAGCTTTTGCGTACATGGCTGTCTGTCATATCTGTTGGTTTCAAGCTATTTCCTCTCACGACTTTTCCATCTTCATCATATTGAAATGAAAAGCATTTTGCAACACACATTCAATTAAAACATGAACAAATTCGTATCCTTCTGAATTTGATAATATTTTATTGGATCATCATTTTATTATTCCTGTAGTATAGGTACCATTTGCTGCTCTCACACTTAACCAATCTTAACAAATGAGATGTCAAAAGAAAGAGATTTTCCTGGAGCACTGGCGAATTGCATTAGTTGACACGGAAATCATATGGGAAGTTTGGATGTTGGATTTTGGGGGTTGGATTTTCTTTTGCGAGATATCTTGCACGGGCACACTAGATTTTTTTTTAATACTAAGCAGCTGTCAAAATTGCATATAAGTGGAGGGAATGAAATCGCTCTCTCTTATATTTGCGAAAGTGGACGAACATTTAACGAATCTGAGCTGGCGGCCATTATGGACGCAGTATACCGATAGAATATCCAAGTATCCAAGCTTTTCTTGGAATAACATATTAAGTGTTGGATTAGCTTAGTCATAGTACAGTTATTTTAAGACCGAAAGGCAATATTTTGTATTAATAGAGTTAACCCTAGAGTGTTTCCTAAAGGCCAGTTAGTTAGTTTAAGTCATTTTTGTTAGTTCTTAAATTATATTTAAGCATTTATGTCTATTGTGTAAGTTTACATTGAAAATAATGTAATATAATAATTCTCACTTAAGTCACAATCTGAAAGTAGATTGGCTATGATCTTAGAACATTTGAGGTAAAGGTTCGTCCAGGTACCTATATGGTATGCAAGAATAGTTATTTATCATCAAGTAACGTTTAATATAAATGACTGATGTTTGTAACTGCAGCTGCAGCTGTCAAGTTGTTCTGTTCTATCTGTCAGGCGTCTTTAATTGGCGAACAGATCTATTTGACGTTTACATATCAAACAAACAAAAAATGGTTTGAATTTCCGACTTCACAAATTCTTTCGTTCTTTTCATCTATCAGCCACCAAAAATAGTCGCCTGCCAAGAGTAATTAACTAATGTACATAAACATACGTACATATACAGTGTTCCACAAAAGTCTGCGTACAGCACGAGCATTTTGGGAAACAAGCCCCGTATTAATACTGTAATAATGCTAAAAATACAAAAAAATATATAACAATAACAGAAGGTTTGTTTAGTAAGTTTCAACAAAAAAAAACTAGATTCTTTATTTTATTTATTAATTACAGCAAAAAAACACAATGAGCTCCATAAATTCCTTCCACAAAAATCTGCGTACACGTGTACGCATACTATATTCTTTGCTTGTTTATCATGTAAAAAGTAACGGTTGATTTTTTTTCGCATTATATGTAATGTTGGGCGTTTTAGTAGGACAGTGTGAGTTGAGCTGAGTACAATTTTAATTTTTTTTTTTAAGTTTCGTGTTTTAATTGCAAGGATATGGCTGGAAAAGAAATAACAATACCTGAAAGGCAGTTAATTATTGACCTGCACATTAAACAAAACAAATCTTACATGGAAATTTCAAAAATTACATCACGCAGCCGCTCAACAATTCAAACCATTATCAACCGATACCAAAATGAAGGAAGAGTGGAAGCAAAGAAGAGAACTTACGCCAAAAGATAAGCGGAAAATAAAACGCATGGTGGACAAAGATCATTTTATAAGTGCGAAAAAGATAAGTGCAGATCTTGAAAAATATAGCGGCAAAACAGTCCATGAAGAAACCGTGCGGAGAGCCATTGTAGTTGCTGGGTTTAAGTCGCGTACACCCCGGAAAAAGCCTATAATAAATGCCATAAGTCGGAAAAAGCGTTTGGAGTTCGCAAACAAATATTTAAATGAGACTCCAGAATTTTGGCGGAGGGTTATTTTTTCCGACGAGTCTAAGTACAACATCTTTGGCTCTGACGGTCGTGTAAGGGTTTGGCGAAAGGAAGGAGAAGCACTCAATCCAAAGTGTACAATCAAAACCATAAAACATGGCGGTGGATGACTAATGGTATGGGGCTGCATGTCGGCTTCGGGCATTGGTAAGCTGGAAGTTATCGAGGGAACGATGGACCAATATGTGTACATTAATGTACTCAAAAACAACCTCAAAGAAAGCGCAGCACAGCTTGGCATTTCATTTAAATAATTTTTACTTCCAGCAAGACAATGACCCGAAGCACACAGCGTATAATGTGGCTAGCATATAACACCCCACACCTTTTAGTAACCCCTCCACAAAGCCCGGATCTAAATCCGATTGAGCATGTGTGGGATGCATTGGAAAAAAAGATTCGCACCCACGAAATAAGAAATCAGAGTTATATTATCGGAATGGAACAATACTGACAGTTCTTATACAGAAACGCTTGTAAGCTCCATGCAAGATCGCATAAAAGCTGTTATTAAAATGAAAGGATATCCAACCAAATATTGAAGACGTACGTATCTCTCTTTCCAACTTTTACGCGGTTCTTGATACAGTTTTTAATATTTTTCTTATTCCTTTTGCAGGTGTACGCAGACTTTTGTGGAAGGAATTTATGAAGTTCATTGTGTTTGCTGTAATTAATAAATTAAATAAATAATTTAGTTTTTTTTTTGTTGAAACTTATTAAACAAACCTTCTGTTATTGTTATATTTTTTTTTTTGTATTTTAAGCATCATTACAGTATTAATACGGGGCTTGTTTCCCAAAATGCTCGTGCTGTACGCAGACTTTTGTGGAACACTGTATATGTATGTACATATATTGTCATGAATCCAAAACTTAAGACTTTGTGGAAAATAAACAGCAGACAATTTCAAGCAAAATACAGTCACGAGCTCGTTGTATTCATTGGTGGGGTGGTGCCAAGGCGATACAGTAGCCCTGACAATTTTTTGACTAAAATTAACTAGAGTTGTTACTATGAAAATACATACATATACACAATATATTTATGTACATACATACATATCTATGTATATCCATCCATCGAATAGCTGAGAAAAAAAAACCGAAAAAAAAAAATCCACAAAAGACTGCCGAAACAATTGTCCACCGCGACATTCAAACTCTAGTGCATGTTGGTCGCATCCACAGCATAGTTTATTGTTCCAAACGAAATCTACATTTGGCTCATAGCTCATGCTTCAACCGCGGTTGCCATAATCATTCCTGCCATTGCCTTCGCCATCAACCAGCCAACGGGCAAAACATAGGAAACGGTTGACGGAGCACACACATACAGGCATACACACACACATACAAAACGTGTACCCGGCGACAAATCGCCAATGCCAATGACCGAATTCGCTCCTAGTCCTAGCCATCAGCGGGGGTATGCCGTCCACCATCCTATGAGATACTTTCATTTCAGCAAAAACCTAACAAAAAGCATCTATCCACCACCTCCTTCCCAGAGAGCCAATCTGCAGCAGAGAGCTCCGAAAATTCCAAACTAACAAAAAATCGTATCTAAAGAGGCAGATACAGATATGAAAGAGGTAAAATTATTGCAAAAGTACACAATTCAGGGAAACACCGGGAACGAGGCAGGAAGAAAAGAGCAACAAAAAACTGGTAGTACTCCTAGGGGAAAACTTAGGGAGCAGTTATTATTTACCTGTTGTCTCTTGCGAAGCGGCGACAGCGACTATTTCGACGATGCGACAAACTATACGACATTAAAAGACCAAACGACCGAAGACGCTGGCGGCGGCGCTGACGATGACGACGAAGTTGACGATTATGATGATGATGGGATGTTGGTGATTCGATGTAATATTCCTGATCCACCGAGCAGGTGGAGACGCATGGACGCACGGTCGCTGAAATGGTTGGCGGATCGGTTGCACGAGTGGACTGGCTATCATCGTCAGTTCGGCGCGGCGGTATTCGGTATGGGGCGAATAAAAAAGACAAATTAATATGAAATTATGGGAAAAACTGTGCAAAATTAGAGGGCAGAATAAAGAGCGGGTAAACGAAAAAAAAAGAAGAACAGAAAAGCACCTACAATGGTGCGGAAAACAGAAGAAACTAAAGAACCCTAGCATGAAAAACTAGGTATGCACTGTCGGATGCACTGTTGGATTGGATGCTCTGCTGGATGCACTCCACTTTTTTCGTTAATGTCGGTTATTTATTTTGAAAAATTTCACGTATTCGCCAAACGACAATTACAATTATTTTTGTTCTGCCATTGTTGTTGCGGCTTTTGTTTTTTGTAGAGGTACTTGTTTTTTCTCGATTTTTTTTATTTCGCTTTTGTGGACAATGGCGGATGTGTGCCGTTATTGTGGGTAGAGTTTTGGGAAGAAAAAACGTCACAGTAATGAGATATTTTTGTTCTGGTTTTTGTTGCCTCGGAAGAATTGTGCAATTAAATTTGGCTTTCACCGGCGATGTTTATGCTGTTGGCGTTTCTACAAAAATTCAAAGAATAGATAAAGGCAAAGAATAAAGCTTATTAACCCTTAAATGCCCAGTGTATCTTTAAAGATACAACCATTCAAAACATGATATCTTCGTTAATATTAGGATTTAAGCTTCGAAGTTTATATTTTTAAGTTTATAGACTCAAATTCTACCTCCAAAAAAATACTCAGTTTTTTAACTATTAAATTGCAATTATTATTTAAACAATTACTGGCTGCAATGTTTGTTAACAAATTTTAAAAAAATTTAGTTTTTTTTTAATCAAATATCTTATGGATTCGCAGCACTAAATTGATAAAAAAAATTATGCTGATGTAATTATATTATGTGAAGTGATATAATGTATTCATAATAAATCATTTTCAGAACGCGTTTGAGGAGTTAATGCCCAGTGTATCTTTAAAGATACAACCAGTTTTTTATCAATAACTTGATCAAAAAAATTTTTTATTTTTTTTCGGCACCTGATTCAATATTTATGTTTCATTTAACATATAATATATTTTTTCCAAACAAATCGGTGTCGTTGGGCATTTAAGGGTTAATGTCTGTAAAAAATGGGAAGAAATAATAGTGAATGACTGAACCAGTTACTTCCCTTTAAAAGTTTACCAATATAAATGTAAATTAATATGAACATGCCTTTAAGGGTTCCGTTTCCATATTAAACTGAAAAATCGAAACCATTATAATACAGTGAAAATCGCTTACAACGACATCGGTTATAACGACATATCGGTTATAACGACCAAATTCTTAGGTCCCGATTGAGCTCCATTATAATCCCATTGAAAAACAAATCGTTTACAATGACATCACTTACAACGACATATCACTTACAACGTTCGATTTTTCCCACGATATTAGTTATAACGACTAAAATCGACGCAACTATTGGTGCGACTCCTTTTTTTTTAAACGGTAAACTGTTTTTCTGTAGGTGCGATGTATCTATGTACATACATATTTGTATTTTTTTTTGTATTTATTAAAGAAGTAATGTATTTGCACATTAAGATTACAGTAATCTTATAAGTTTGTACAATGTTTTAAGAAGGTTGAGAATTAAAATAGAACTAGGTATCGAAAAGTTATCAGTGAAAAAATGTAGTTAATAGAATAAACTTAAATTTAAAAAAGAAGATTAACTGTGATGAATGGCCAAATGTGTAAGAAGATGTTTTTTGAAGTGCTTTGTGTTTCTCGTCCCTCTCAGTTCCATCGGAAGGGAGTTCCACAAACGAGTGGCTTGAACCAGGAACTGGCGCTCTGATGCTAAGCAGGAGTACCTCGGCTGGGTTAAAACAAATGTTCTCTGTGACGATGGGAACCTTAGCTTATTGTAAAGGTAGTCTGGTTGCTGTGTTTGAATAATGTCGTGAATGCACGTCAAAGAAAAGTATTTCAGTACATTTTCGAAGGAACACCCGAAAATTGTTTTGGCGTAGGACGAACAATGGTCGTATCTACCCAGGTTATATATGTATCGTGCAATGTTGTTGTAGACTACAATTAGTTTCCTTTTAGATATGTAGTCAAGTTTACCGAATAATTCGCAGCAGTTTAGTAGAATCGGCAATAGTAGGGTTTTTGCCAGGATAATTTTTGTTTTTGTCGGTGTATAGGGACGCGATGCCCAAAGAAGACGGAGCAAGCCATAAACTTTACCAATTTTTGAAGTAATATGAACATCCCACGACAATGTTCTACCAAAAGTAATACCCAGATTTCGGACAGACTCAACATATTCGATGTTCGAATCCCCTAACTGCACCTGAGGAAAAGAGGTCAGATCTATGTTATTGCGATAGGTAACGATGGCTTTTGATTTGCTTGGGTTTAGGCAAAGGTTATTAGCCTGCGCCCAGTTCAGGATATTACGGAGATCCTGGTTCATTTTGATGCTGCTGATTCTACCAAACTAGTAGGACATTGTATAAATAATTGCACATCATCTGCATACATGTGAACGCTGCAGTGTTGTACAATATTAGGGAGCTCGTTTACATATATTGAAAAAAGAATGGGCCCGAGTATAGACCCTTGCGGCACACCCGTTGTCATGGGTAACATTTCGGATGCTCGATCGTCAACGACTACGGATTGTTCCCTACCAGTTAGGTATGAAAAAACCAATTTCGTCGATGGGATTGAAAAATTAAAATGGGTCATCAATTTAGAGCACAACAGTGCGTGGTTTACCGTGTCGAAAGCTTTTGAGAAATCGAGAAGGGTTAATAGAGTAAGTTCTTTTTTTATCGAAACCATTTCGAATCTCATCAGCAATAAATAAGAGAGCCGTTTTACAGCTCCGCTTTCTTCGAAAGCCCGATTGACACGAGCTTAATTGGTGTTCCGAAAGGTGTTGGAGTAGTTGTGCGAGTAGGGCTTTTTCAAAAACCTTAGAAAGATATGGCAGAATTGCGATTGGCCTGTATTCGGATAAGTTACTATTAGACTTTTTTGGTATTGGCACGATTTTAGCTTTTTTCCATTCGTCGGGGTACACAGATGTTGTTACAATGGTATTAAAAATGTGAGTAATAAAAGGTAAAATTACGGGCAATGACAGTTTGATAAATTTAGGATGTATTCCATCTAGCCCAGTTGCATTCGACTTTACTGACAATAACGCTTCTACGACATCAAGATCTGAGAAACAGATGAAGGAAAACCTCCCTGTATTGCTGCTGATACCAATGGGTTCCTCAAAGGACTGTCAGCTTTTTCTGATTCAATTTTTCCAATGCGATCAACTATGTCAGTCACAGTATTAGTCAGACTTTCGAACTTTGTGGACCAGTTCATCTCAATTTGGTCGATTCTGAGTAAAAGATCGTTACGAACTTTAGACATTTCCTGAGTGATGCGGTTTAAGAGAGCTTCTTGCAGTTTTTTGAACCGATCAGCAAGGTTGTCTTCCGCAGAAAAAGAAATGCTGGGTTCGACGGGCTGTTTCGGTGCTGAAGAGTTGTTGCGAGTTGTTGGTGGCGTTGAGAGAGCAGCTTTTGTTTGTACTTTCGATCTTTTAGATGACATGGTGTGTGTGTTGTGACTTGTAACAATAACGGAAAGAAAAATGGCGAGGAATTTGCAAAAAGTTTGATGTTTTAAATGCACGATTGTTTTAAAAATCTGGCCGTGGTTTAGCTTAATAACTATTTATTGCAAATAACCAGATTGTAATGCAAATTTCGCGCACTTTTATTTTGAAAAATGGTTTGGCAAACACACTTAATTTGATGATTCTGCCGGACGATTTTAAAGAGCAGCCTATTCAACCGTAGACATTTCACACTCATATATGTTTATGATTGTTCAACAGAAGTTTGGAAAATAACTTAGTGCTTGTTTCAGTCTAACGAGTGGTCGTAGAAGTTTTATTTTGTTCGGTTCGCATAAAGTTGAGTTGGAAAATGAATCAGAAACGAAAAATCTTTACAACTGAAGAGAAAGCAGGTATAATTTTTAGATTGGACGCTGGAGTGCAAAATAAACCAGTTCTAAAGGATAAGGAAAGAATTAAAAAAAAGAAACAATTTGAGGAAGCATAACTTACCATAAAAAAGAGTTCATTGCACACTAAGGTTGAAAAGGCTTTGCTAATATAGTTTAAGACACAGAGAAATTCTTGTATACCCATTAGTGGACCCATTTTGCAAGCTATAGCAAATGACTTTACCAAGGAGATAAATAAATTTACTCGTACATACATATGTACGCCTCAAGAACAAATAAAAATTATGAAACAATCATAAAAAGGGTATTTACTTGAAAGCAGATTTATTAACCTTGATATCGGTTATAGCGACCTATCGCTTATAACGACCAAATTCGTCGGTCCCTTGAAGGTCGTTATAACCGATTTTGACTGTATCTCTCTTGGGTCTGTCTCCGAAATTTGCCATACCTAGTATTTTTGTATTTTCCAATACGTATCGTGACAAAATATAGGCATTATACCGTATACTTGGATAGGGCTAGAAGTAAGGATCTTAGAAATACATAGTATACATTATATAGTTGCTTCATTCGTGCAAAAATATAACACGCACACACAAATTGTTGCGAGAAGTAGGCCCATGATAACAACGGATAACGGTGCCGCCATATTAATTGTTCCAATGTGTGTATAATTCATTTTAGAACAGATAACCATCAAATTACCAATAAACCCAATCTACAATATACAATTAAATCTGCCAAGTTTTTATGTTTTAGATTGCATACATTTTAGGTTCCATTAACCGGATACTCCCTTAATCGGACGCGGACATGCACATCTGTCAGATATTATTTAGTTTAATTCCATTAGACGGACAAAAACAAAAAATCCTCCATAGCTCTGCTGTATTTTGCAGATACTGCCTGCGTAGTTAAATTAGCTTAGGTTAGGTGGCTATCCACCGTCCTCGGCAGAATTCACTTAGTAGGTCCATTGTGTTACCCCGTGCGCTTGGAATATTTTAAAAGTTGGATGAATTTCCATATTTTATTGATAATCGTTAAGGAAATACCTTGAATGTCTGTAAAGAAATGTTCTCCTGGAATCTTTTATTCTATAGGAGGAGAGTGCTGGGCAGCTGCACAGGAGGTGATAGCGGGGTTCATGTTCCGCCTTATCCATGCAGCTGCGACAGAAGCCATTTCCAATCTATGTTCGGTTTTATTTTTTTTATTTTGTTAATCTCTTCCAATAAAGTTGCAGTTTTTTTCTATGTTTTGATAAATAAAGATAATTTATTTAAAATACATATATGTGGTTATCCCTTGAACGGACAACTCCCTTAGGCGGACATAAAAGTTGTCACCGTCACTGTCCGCCTAAGAGAGGTTTCACTATACTTTACTTTTGAATCGTTGTGCCAATAGCTCCTACGTGTAATGTTGCATCTTACAAAAAATTGTATATACTTAACTGTAAACTTATTATTTTTCATATATTATTATGTATGTATGTACCTACCTACCTATAAATGTTTTCCTTTTTTTACTGTTAATTCTAAAACTATTACCTTCCCAAACTCTAACTTATTAGATGGTCGCAACCGCACCATTTTACATGCCGCATGCTTAATGAACCTAAACGCATAGTGACACACACACACTCAAACACACACTTTATCTATTTACCACGCTGAGTGCTGCTGCTTTGCACTACATGCACAGAATATCTAATTGTCCTAGTTCTATGCCTAACATCCTGACCTAATAATAGATGAACTAAATTAATGGTTTGCTTGCATGTGCGCTCTACTCTCTCTCTTTCAGTGTCTATGCTTGCACATATGTATGTACATAGGCCCCGTACATCTAAACAATCAATATACGCTATACGCTCGCAGATTAAAAAACAACTGCAAAAAAAAACCATCTATGAATGTATGCATCTATCTCTAAAAATATCTCTAATGCACCTACCCACTGCCGAAGCCTACCACAACATTAATTCCACTGTGCATAAACAATGCGTGCCGTGCCGCCTAAAAATACGCTCGCCAGCTGCAGAATTCAGAGCTGTTTTTGTACGCCCTTCGAGTTTTTGGCCAAAAAAGTAAAATGAAATAAAACCAAACAAAACGCAAAACAAAATTTCCGCTGCCATCGAACTTCAGCACGACGCTTCGCAGGCATTTCAAAGTGAAGGTCGGCGGATATCTGGCTGCAGGCCAAACCAAATTGTATCTAAAAGCAGATGACGTTGTAGTGGCTGTGTTCATTGTATGACTGCCAACTGAGAAAGAGAAAGGACGGGTTTCCAACCAACCAGCCAGCCAACGGATGCATGCATTCGCAAACAAACAACTAACCTACTCTGGATGCAACGCGTCCGGCTCGAAACCAGGATCCATGAACTCATAAATTCGGGGGTCAATGCCACACCACCACGTCATGTGGAATAAATTGGAGGGACTTCACTTCTGTGCAGATGCAGGATGCATGCATCCGAGAGCAGCGTCGTGTTTACGCTGCTTACCATCTGTGTGTGTGCTTCTGATCGATGGTGGTGTGTACACTGGCATTGGTGGATGGTTTGGTTAAGTACAAGAGGGGTAGCGGCGGCAGCGAAAGCAGAGCCAAAAATAAACAAAATGCGAAATTTTCATTTCGTTTTCGTTTGGCCCACCAACACTCCGTCTGTGAGAGTACGACTACCAAGAAGAGTGGTTTTAACACATCGGTAGGTTGCATTGTTGCCAGTTTTAACAGTGACGTGAATTTAAATTTTATTTTGAACATGATGACGATGAGTGTTCAGATAGAGTTGATAGATTTCCATTTTAGAACAGAAAATGTTGTAAGTGGTGCCAAGTTAATTCAAAGATTGGATGTGTGTACTTTTAAATACAAAAAAATTATGTCAAAAAACTGAAACCCGACTACGGAAAAAACTAACTAAAAAGTACTAAACAAGATGAAACGAAACGACGATGTTCAGAGTATAGCCAATACGTTATTATAACGGCATGTGACCACGGCTATACTCTGAACATCATCATCGTTTCGTACTTTTTAATTAGTTTTTCCCGTAGTCGGATTTTAGTTGTTTTAACTTAATTTTTTATTTACATTGTTTTTAGTTTCAGGAAATATGTAGAGTGTAAATAGGTAAGAAATTTCGTGTTCTACTTGTCAAACCCTTTCATTTGATACCCATATTAAATAGGTAGCAAAGATAACGCTAATCCGCCATCTAGGGGGCGTCCGCCATATTGAATTTAGAATGAGGTCACAGCTTATTGTATTCTACTCACCAAGCCCTTTCATTTGATACCACTATCAAGGCGGTGGTAAAGTAAAAGAAAAGAAAATAAAAAAAGGTAGTCCAACATCTTGCTTGGTGTGTCCGCCATATTGAATTTTCTGTGACGTCACATACCCTCTCCGGATCCAGAAGAATCCAACGACACCTCATCAATTGAAATCGGTTCCATAGTTTAGGCTGTACGAGGTGACATCCTTACATACAAACAAACAAACAAATAAACAAACAAACAAACAAACAAACAAGCAAGTAAGCAAGCAAACAAACAAACAAAAAATAAACGCAGTCTGTGAAAATCATAACCCTTCCTTTTGCCTAGTCGGGTAAAAAGTTTTTTAATCGTTTGTTTCGAGAAGAGCTTTTTCAGAATTGCTAGTCAAGACGCCGGCCGTTAGATTGTGGCAGATGAACTGTTAAAGGATCGATGACAGACAGAATGAGTCACATTTGACTAACATCCGCGTCCGGAAAAGATTACGCTGTATAATAAAAGGTGCGTAGGTAGGTATAACAAAAACGGGTGACTTAGATATAGCCCTAGAAATTGAAGGAATACAAAATACGGCCACAAAAATGTATGGCAGAAAAAAATATTCTTCAATATTCTGGCAACAGTGTCTCCTAATCAGATAATAAAATGTCGCCCATTCCCACCGTTACTGCCGGGATTTACACAATTTTGACAGACATCCATAGCATCCGCAAAGATACACACACCAACCACACTGCATGCCGCCAACGTCAACTTCATTTGCCCAGCCAAAGCCAACCAAATAAATTAACCCTCATCAATCTGATTCTGAATCCTACAGCCACTGTCTGTCTCGACCCACCACCACCACCACCACTCGTGCTCAATCTAAAAATGTTCATTTTAATTTTACTCCATCCAACGTTGCACTGTATCTCGTATCTCATTCATCCTGAAGCTGAAGTCCTGTTCCATCAGTGCCACCAAAAAACACTGCGCTCGCTGTTCTGCTTGTAAACAACCATTTACCCCTTTCAATTCCATCAGGAATTCCAACCCCACCGCTACTCCCCCGCACACTCCACTACCATTCCGCATTTTGGTCTGTCAAAAAAGTGAATTTGAATGAGGGCAATGCCCTCCCGAAAGCTCCCTCTTTGTGTTTTTGTAAGCATTATTGCTCTGTGAGTATGTATGTTTGTATGTATACTATCGTGTAGCGTGTCGTGGCTGTTCTGCGTTAAATCAGCTCACAAGGGTAGTCATTTGGCGAATGTGTTGATTGGGGATGTTGGTGCGGGGGTGACGGTGTAGGCCAAGCACAGACAAAAAAAAAAAACAAGCCAACCGATAATGAGGATTTCTTCTTCTTTCTTTTTTTCCACATTTTTGCGCACAAAATTTACAAAATCGAATGAGAACATCTGTATAATTTTGTTTTTGTGTATGCGTGCGGTGACTGCGTACGAAAAAGAAAAGACACGAGGGAGCGTTACCGATCCAATGAGTGTGAGTGCGCGCAAATACAAGTGCACCTGACCTAGACCAATGATGTTTATATTGACGAGTCGCGGAGTGTTTTTTTCCGTTTCGTTTTCTTAATACCGTGAATCCAAACGCAGTCGATGTGTGTGTTGGTTGTATTGTTGCCCAGCGAAGATATGGGACGCAGGGAACGTTAATGGTGGGTGATTACCAAAATATTTGTATTGTGACTGTTGTTGGGTTACTTTGTTATTATGGGTATGGCAAACAGATTGATGGGGTCAGAGACCGAAGAAGGTTAGGTTATATTTAGGTATGTATCTTTATTATAATCGGGTAAGCACATTTAAGTTAAGTAGGTACTAATTTCTTTTTATACACGCTTTTCATTAGATAGCACTACCGTAACGATATGCTTGAAAATTATTTATTTGCGTTTAGTAAGACGTTAGGTACGGCATGGAAATAAAATCATAGCGAACTTACATAAGTGCAAGACATACCTACTATGTATGTATGTACATATGTACATACATATATACATACACGAGGATGTCGACGCAACGAAACGTAACGTAGTATATTGCATTTCTACAGTTTGTAAAGCCCCTTATTTCCAGAACAAAAATCGTTGCGAGAAAAATAATCGTAGCGTAAACTGTCAAAATCCCATTCATTCTCGCAACGAGAAAATGAATGGCCCGGACCATTCTTTCTCGCAACGATTTATTTTTCGATGCGATTTTTTGACAAATCGAATATTATTTTTTGGTACCATCGTTCTTTATTAGATCGCCACGCACACAGGCGCATTTTCCAAAAAACATGGCCAAAATAATTTTTTTGTTTTTGATACCTAGTTAATTATTGCATAAGTTTATCGGAGAATTAGTAAAAAATATATTTTTAGTAAATTTACATTTAATTTTGTAAAATTTTATTCTATTAAAAAAAAATACAAAAAAATAAAGAAATTGTATAAAAAAAATGTTTCATTGCTTATAACGAATAAATAAATACAAGTTTTACTTCACGATATTTTGCAACATCGCAAAATATCGCAACTTTTTGTAGCTTACTTTTGATAAGGGCATATTAAAGTACATTTCAAGCTTAATTTGATTGCTGGATCTTGCTCGGAACACAACTTTTTGCTTTATGAAGCAGAAAAGTAGGTTTTTCTATTTACTCACAAAAAGACATATTTTGAACGGGTATAAAATCTTATTTTTACAAAAAAAATTGCAAACATAAAAATCTACTTACTACCAGCAAACGATTCCATACTAACGTCTTTTGTTAACTGCCTGATAAAATTTGAATAACATCAAAACATGTTAAGAGTGTTCACATAATAATTTTATCACTTCAACCACCTCAAAGAAACTTCCACTTTAAACGCACGACTAGACAAATCGGTTGCAAATAAAAAAACGTGTTGCATCCATTATGATACTCTTTCAATATGTAAACAATTTGGGAGGGGAAAGAATCGAAAAAATACACATTTTTATTTTACTATTTTGGCCATGTTTTTGGGAAAATTCGCCTGTGTGCATATGTATATAATAGAAAATAGAGGCCAGGACAGAGGATGCCATATCCGGGCCTATTTTTGTTATCCGGCACATCGTCGAATAGTCTCTTGGTGTTGGTCAATCTTCTAAAAATTTACTTAGGCAAATTATGGTGGATGAAAACAAGTTTGAATGTATTAAAAGGAACTAAACGATAACATTTCTTCTCGTTAACAATGCTAGCTTCCGAAAAGAGTCTCTGGCAAAAGTGTTCCAATCACGTTCACTAAATTTCCGACACTACGTTTTACCAGCAAATTTGTTCACTGTACATTTCATTACATTCATCTACTGCACATCCAGCTAACGGGATGGCCGAATTCTTAATTTGAAGTTTACTTTTGAATTTATTTCGGCATAAAATATAAATGTAGGCGTCACAGAACGGATTTCGTTCGGCCAGATGTACGGCCGCCGAATGCCCGGCTATCCGGCCTCATTACATGCTGAATATCCGGTATCCGGCGAAATTACTATCCGTTATTTCTCTATTATAAATTTAGCTATTCTTATATGTATGTACTTACATATGTATATACATACAGTGAAATCTCCCATTACGGACAGCTCCCTTGGACAGACCGATCCTTTAGACGGACACGTTTTCGGAACTAAGCTTAAACGTTTCAGATTCCATACATTTTTCGTTCTATTAGCCGGACACTGCCTTGATCGGAAGCGGACAAATATTTCTGTTAGAAATTATTTAATTCAAATTCATTAGACGGAGAAAAACAAAAACATCCTTTTTGATTTTATTTTGATTTGAATTTGAAAGAAACATACTTGCTCACAGTCGCAACAGATGCAAACAAGACAAAATACTACAACGGAAATAACCCACACAGTAAGTTCAGTAGGTAAAATCATTTGTTCTTTTTTTTTTCGTTTTGTTAATACAGTAGACGCTCGATATAGTGAACTAATAAAAACCAGGCCTGTTCACTGAAGCGAGATTGTTCATTATAACGAGTCCACTCCTTGAAGCAAATTTTATCAAAATGTGTATGTTTTTACGTACAATTAATCGAAAATAGAATATAATTACAATTTTTCTTTGCGATTCCTAAAAAACAAGCCAATATTTATAAGAAAGCATATCTTATTTTTAACAAAAACAACTCTTCCGTAAAAAACATAATACATTCGATGTACTTAAAAAAAAAAAAAATACAACAAACATAAGCTGTGCTTAAGTGACATGGTCACAAAGAATATCGTTCAAAAAATAACAAAATAAGCAACACGCACTTTGTTTTTGTACTAAAAACAACCACAAGCTGTGAAACAAACAAACAGCCCGTATAAAATATTGTGTGTTCACTATATTGGATTGTTCACTATATCGATGTTCACTATATCGAGCGTCTACTGTATTAAAGTAGAAAGTAAAAAATCAAATTATGTAATGTTAATATGTACTTTCGACTTTACTAAATGTTTCAAATGATCTATCCCGCATTTTTTTTTAAAAGTTGCCTCCCAGGCGAGGATTAGGGCCTAATGGCAAAAAAGTCGAAGCCATACGAGTATTTTGTGGAAATGATGATTCAAGTTTCTGCTTACAAACCTGCAGGTACGAGAAAGTATGGTATCTGATCTGTTAGAAGTCAATCTAGAGCTAGGGTATACGAGATTAGTAGCTTCTTTTGCCCGAGAAGGATGACCATGTTTTAAGCTGACTTACAAAAAGATACTAGTTGGATGTTGCTTTAAGCTGGTTTCAACTCCTGATTTGCAAGTACCTACATATATGACATACGACATACTATGTAGATGTACCTACATACATTATGTATGTACATATCTATATCTATCAAATGTTTGTTGAAATTGCTTCCTTTTCTTAGTATTGATTATGCATTGCATTGCCACTGTACCCATAAATTAAAACAAGACGATTATGCCTTAATTACTTATCGCCATTACTCTCCACCTCCAGTGTAGACTTGACCTACCCTAATCTTGCAGAGTAGGTAGGTATATTTTTATTAAGTCAACTGCCGTCATTACATTTCATGCACGTTTTGCCAATTTAAATGGCGGCGTCCGAAAACACTTAAAAAGTAAAAAAAAATTCTTCTCCGTTCGATTCGGAAAAAGACCAACATCGTCTGCGAAGCCATAATATGTCAAGCATGTCGTGTGTTTTTTGTTTCTTGTTGCCTCATTTTTCGTCGGTTATATTGCACAAAACAGCAAAAAAAAACATCCATATTCGCAACTCGCAAAACCTAAATGACATATTTTCGCGTATCCTGTTTATGCAGTGCACAACGTAAAGACATCAACAAACGAGACCGAAAGCGAACACACTAGCGAGCAGAAAACCCGAATTTCCTCCCATACCAACACACTGACTCGTAATTGTGCAGCAAATAAAAATAAAAACCAACACGGCCCTCCAAAGTCCAAAACCATGACCAAGGCCAAACAATTTTTGGCTGAAGCAGGTCCCCGTCTGCCATCCCTCCACTCAAATACTGGGCGGTGGCAGGGGTGCAGAGCGAACGTTGAACCGAGCAACGAACCACAGGCAAACCAGGAATGACAGCGCACCAGTATTATTCTCCGGCTGTGCAAACACGAAATCACTCTGCATGGGTGTGTGAGTGCGTACGTTCACTTGTGAATTGTGACCAGAAGGCGCGTTTGGCGTGTACACTTCATCATTTTGCCAGCAATTTTCGGAGCACAGCGTTTCGGAGCACAGCGTTTCGGGTTCTTTTTGCAAGTATATGCCGTCAGACGCGGGCTAAAGGACGGGGGAGCCTACATTGTTAGCATGGTGATTACTATGGATGGACCAGACGAAGGGGGTGCAGTGCATGATATGCGAATGTACTCGGTACTCACAATGAGCAATCACTGTATTTTTAGGGAACACTCTGTAACTGTATTGTGGAAGCTGTCGAAACGTCGTTTATTTCCACCCCCCCTCGACCCCTTTTCTTTCTGTTTGGGGTTTCTTTCTTTTTTCGAGAGCTTGATTGCTTTTCTCATTTAATAAGTTGTTCTGTTCTGGGATTTTCTACTGTTGCACCCTCTTCTGTCTGCGTCTGCGGTAGTGTGAAGGGGAACAGAAACAAGAACATGGAAACGCAACGAAATTGCAATGAAAAAAATAATATATTTTCGGTCTCAAGGCCTGCGTGATGTTTACTTTCCGATACGTTTCTCCCGGAGTTGAAGGCTTAAATTTCCGAGTTTATATAGCCTCCCTCCTCTTGGGTGAAATTGAAGGATTTATGATGTGCTAAGAAAAGTGAAATTTGTTTTCGGTGGCGAGGGGCGTTGGGGAAAAGTCTCTCAAAATATTGATTCAGCAGAGCCATTATCGGCCTTATGACGCACAAATTTTATTTCATTCGAAAGACGTCGTCGTTGGTCTGGGTTAAAGGCAGATAAGGAGGTGCGTTTACCCAGTACGTTTTGAACACGTTCGAGGTTGCCAGTTCCACCTGAAGAGGGGTTGATAACTTTTTTGCAATGTTTACATATGAAATACTCGTAGTTATTGTTTGACAATTTCGCAGAATAATAACGATAAGATAGTGCGCTGTGCCTGGCTTTTGCTGTTTTCGTTTGTTGAACAATATTGTAAAGAGCTCCAAAGTTTGACGCACTTTGCGCTTTCAAATTGCTGGGTTATCTTGACAGTTGAGTTGAGAGGACTGTGTTATCAGACGATAGTGTCTAGGGTCCGGAAAAAATCGACAATCATATTAGGTATGGGGAAATACCATTATACTACATAGTTGAACTACGGCATAAATATTACAGTTTGGCACTTCAAGGTAAATGGATAAAACATTTGGGGAAGGTTCCAGTTTCTTGGACAAACTTTAAATCTATGATTTCTGCTCCTTTAGTTCATAGAGTTCTAAAAACCGACAAGAAATCAATGACAGTCGGGGAACAAAAATCACTTTACACAAAGAACAGCATCTGTTTGGCGACTAGTACGTCCCTATCGACAGCTTTTAGTTTAGGGTAAGTATGTAAGGCGTAGACAATTAGAGCAAAGTGAACTATTTGGACATAAGAATTCATATCTAAGGGCTACGTTTTTCCATTCGTGCGAAAATATTGAACGAACATACATATTTACTCAGAAATGGTTGCGTGTACGTTCAACCTGATTTATATGTAAATTAATATTTAATTAAAAAATATTAAATGCTCTCAAAAGCACGTTTTCGATATAAGAAAGTTCAGAAAGTTATCTTAACTGAAAAATTGTTAGCAATGTACCCCAGAGGTTCTTAATTTTGTGGTTTGAAAATCTTTTTTTTAAGGGTTCTTACCCGCCAGTTGCGTGGGGTACCGTGACCTGAGGGCACAGAGTGCCATGCAGTGACATAAAATATGTTCCGCAGTTTCGTCATCTTCCAAGCAAAGACGATATTCAAATTCCTGAATGAGAACTACAGTAGAATCCGCTTAAGACGCTATCCCGCTTAAAACGCTCTTTTTCTCCAGTCCCTTCATTCCGACTAGAATTCGTATGAAAAAAAATCCGGTTAATACGCTCTATTTCCTGCTTAATACGCTCACACAGTGACACGATACACTTCGCCAAAATTCGTATTTTCTTGTTTTTGGATGTTTTTCCCACGGTCACCGCCACTCTTATAGTTTTTTTTTTGTTTTTCGCAAACAAAGCATATAAGGCGTGTCGTTTTTGTGGTCGTTACTTTTATCAGTGATCGGCTCCATTCACTACATACAATCACAATGGAAAGAAATTTAGCAAGACGTGATCAAAAACTGTTTGAGTAAGGCTGGCTTCTGTTGGGCAGATAATCCTAGCCCAGATGACTCTGATATCCCATCGGAAAATATTGAAGAGTTACAAGAGTTTCCTGACTATGCTTCTGTCGATGATGACCTAGTTACAACTGGTCCCCGCAATTTAGAAGAACTCATCAGTGATAGCGCTTCAATGGTTAAACCAGGAGGAGGAGCTGAAGAAGAATCACTACCGAAACCTTCGGTGGCCAGTTCAAATGCACATGCTTGTAACTACCCATATAAAACTAATGTACTAATACATACATAAATATATATAATTTCAACTTTTGTCATAAAAAAAAACCTTTTGTACTGGTTGTTATTTTGTAGTTTTTCCCGCTTAACACGCTATCCCGCTTAAGACGCTATTTTCTTTCGTTCCCTTGAAGAGCGTCTTTAGCGGATTCTACTGTATTTTGTTTAGGCGATATCGAAGATGACAATGCCCCGTTAGAAATACCACTAATCTCTTGGTATAATTCTTACTGAGGGAGGAGTAGGTTTTTTATAGATTTATTTTGGAATTTTCCCAATAAGAGATACACATGTTGTTTTCCGAACTTTTGATTTTGAAGTTAATAGCTGAACTTGGAATTTTACAAAACGGCTCAGGGCCGATAAAGGATTCAGCCAAACCTTTTCTAGCTAGTTCGTCAGCGTTTTCGTTTCCATCAATACCCACCAAAGTTTGACTTTGTTTCTATGGGAGAGTTCTTGAAGAGAATTGAAGCAGTATAGGACTGATTTGGAGTCAATCAGGTTTGAGCCTAGTGCTTTTATAGCTGCTTGACTATACGTGAGTATATGGATGAGGACACCTTTTATTCCCGATTCGAGGATGACGTTGGCGCACACTTGAATGGGAAGAATTTCAGCTTGAAAAACACTGGGATTTTGTCCCATTGGTATTGATATTCGAGTGTTTAGTCCAAATATACCAGTACCCACCCCGGTGTTTATCTTTAAGGTAAGCAAATAGGTACATGTCGATAAATCCACAACTCGAATATTTTTTATAATTTCTGATGATCCTATGGGAAAAGAAGAGTTACAATTGGAAAGAATTGTTGTATTCACTTTATTTTTGGAACACGCCTAAATTCATTTATATACCGTTAACGTACGACGACTGTGGAAAGGGGAATGATAAGGTGGAACACATCTTACGAGTATATTGTGTTTTTTTCTTAAAGGTTTCTTTTTCGAATTGGCAACACTTTTTCCAGCGGCAACCAATTTGACAGCTGAAAGTTGACTTGTGCTCTCATTGGTTGGCTCTTGTTGGTTGGCAATTTCACCATGAATAGACCTATGCCAGAAAAATGCTTGGAAGTTGTGCAAATTTATTTCAAACATCGTAGTTCAGTTCGCGAAACATAGCGTGCGTATACAGCGAAGAGGCTCATTTTCGGTTGAACGGCTACGTCAACAAGCTAAATTGCTGCGTTTGAAGTGAAGAACTGATGGAAAATTGTTGGCAATGATTTCATGAATTATTTTGCTCAGCTCAAAAATAAATAAAAAATAAAAATAAAAATAAACAAAAATAACGATGATTTATGCTTTTCACCCTCTTTCTGCCACATGCTCAGCTCCTAGCACACCGGTTTTGACTGAACCCCACAGAAACAGGACAATACAAAAGATTTCCCTGAGGATGTGGTTTCAACAAGTCGACACAACATGCTACACAGCCCGCACTACAATAACTTTATGGAAGTAAACATTCGATGAGCACATAATTTCCCGTAAAGGAACTGTGAAATGGCCCACAAAATCGTGTGATTTAACAACGTTGGACAGATGATGAACGACTTGGAAGCCAACATTTGCCGCTTCATTACCATTATACGGCTAAAGCTGCCTGAAATTATGTTTAAGCAGTTATGACATTATCTTTCCAATAAAGGCAGTACCCGATTTTTATGTGTTTTAGTTTATCTAGAAATTCTATATTTAAAAAAAAAAACACCGTTTAGCTTACCTAATCAACAATCTACTTTCTTTAAATATAAATATCGTAATTAAACTATTGTTTCGTATGGTTACTTTGTATGTACCTACATACATAGTAGGTATGTGTAATATTTGTTCGTGTACAACTCTTATTAAAAAAAAAAAACAAAATGTCAACAAACAATTAAACTGAGTGAGAAACAATCTCGCTCCCGACAGCGCTCCCTCTAACTTAATAGCGTGGGCGCGATTCAATGATTATGATCGCAATAATAAAATATAATTGCTAATTTTGCACCCCATATATGCAGCGCGAGTGTCGCGTACCGCTCTGATTTAACAATTTTCCCATCACCATAGATACAACATGCCGAGTCGCGTTTCTACAAATGAATGCTTCTATACCCGTATGTCCATACGTTTGTATGTTTTCCTACTATACGAACACTCTCTTCAAATCTTCATAATAAGCAAAGCTAATAAAGCGTTTGAATGCGTGTCTCGTACGCTTATTGTAGTACATACAACACTTAGTGCACTTGTTTGCGCTAATAAGACTAGACACGTAGCTATAGTACACATCGCGCTAACGCATCTAGCAGTGTAATAAAACACGCGCTTATCAAACAAAAAAGGCGCCATAAAAATTAAATATCAACCCGCTGCGTTTAGGCGGGTTTTTGCTGAATGAAACGCAGGGCGCAGGGGTATGATAGAGTTTGAAGACCGACACCTAAAGAATTTCATAAAGAATGAAGCTTAAGGCTTCCGCTGTGCACAATAACAACAACACTCGTTAAGTGTCATCATCATATGTAACTTAGAAAGGAGAAGAAGCCGAAGAGCATGAGATGCCTTTCATGGTCTATAACTTCTTCTTTGAAGATTAAAATGAGATAAATAGGCAAACAAAAAAAGGAAACATAATGCGTGCACAAAAACAAAAAAAAAAAAAGAATAATAATAATAGAAAACGTTCCCAGTGCCGGAGAGCGATTAAAATATTTTCTGATGACACATTATCGCGGCGAGCACATAACGCAGCAGTTATTATTTTTATTTTACTATATTTGTCGTTGTGGGAACTCCTACTTTATAGGGTAAATTAAATTGGATGAATTGTAAGTGGTGAAGAGACATAAAAATTGAACGATAGTTGCGATAATATAGTAAAGACAATGAAAGGACCTTATTATGGGATATTTATCACCACATCAAAATATCGATTGGGGGAAATTTTTTCAAACTGATGAAAAGTAGTATTTAAAACCATATGCAGTGAAATCTCCCTTAAGCGGACAGTGACAACATTTTCGTCCGTCTAGGGGAGTTGTCCGTCCAAGGGATAAACACAATTTTTTCTAGATAAATTATCTTTATTGATCAAAAAAGAAAAGAAAAAAAAACTACTAACAAAAAAGATTGAGAATCCTCGCCGGGAGAATACTTCATAGAACTTCAAGATGCATCCTCAACGAATATCAATTTATCATGGAAATGTATCCAACTTTCATAATGGTTCCAAGAGCACCGATAAGAATCGGCACACGTGGCAACACTACGGATGTACTTTGGTCTCTAAGTGAATCCTACCGAGCACGGTGCCATCGTACCTAACCTACATAAACACACAGGCTGTATTCACGATACATATTTGAATATTTCTGATTTCGGCAATGGGCTTCTGTATTCGGTATTCGTTCGCGTTCCCAAACGATTTATTTAGACGAAGAGTTTGGGTATCCACAAAATACAGAAGATCTTTTGTAATCATACGTAATACACATTGGTTTATATGGGAGTTGTTTGCTACAAAATTGATATTTACCACTGCTGCGCCGCGCCGGCTGCACCGCGCTGCCCAGAGTACTGTACTGAAATGACAAAAATTCAGTGTGAAGCTATCGAACATTTTTTGTTTTTGTCCGTCTAATGGAATTAAATTAAATACTTTCTAACAGATATGATTGTCCGCGTCCAAACAAAGGAGTGTCCGGCTAATGGAACGTAAAATCAATCTGAAACATAAAAGCTTTGTTATGAAAATTTGTCCGTCTAAGACTCTAAGTGATCTGTCCGTCGAATGAAGTAGTCCGTAATGTGAGATTTCGACATTATGACAAGTCTAGTTTTGACATTACATACTTCCAAACCCCCACGAGATAAACGTTGTCTTGGGAAAGTTCTTGAAATAATTGTGCGTCAACCAAATCCAACGTCGAAGACGCAGGAAAGACCATAATGCCAATCTAGTACGTCACAATGTAAAATTATGAATCTTAGGCTGTTAGGGATTACATCAAACTGGGTTGCGATTTCAACTGTGATATTTAAGGAAAAGCACTGATGCCAATCCAGAAGCCACGGTGATTATTGTCGCCCGAAAAGAGGGATAATAAGATAGGTAGAAGGACTCGCTTTTAATGCCACAGTAGGTTGGGAAAGTTAATGAGATTACAGAATATTATGTCAAAAATGTCTGATATGACTTTGAGGATTAACTAAAAAAATTGGAATATAAGCTTTTCTTAACATTCGCATTCTTACAATTGTGGTAATGGGCTAGTGCCGATTGGCCAGTGACCTTTACCGATTAGATCGTTCGACCTATTATTGGTACAAGCTGGCCAAGTCTTCCTGGATATGGTGCAGTTCTTAGCATTTCTCCACCTGGAGTTGTATTTAACAAGAAAGGGTTTACCCTTGATGAGTGCTTAAGGAGGTTGAATTTTTCCACAAGGGAGTCATCGAGGGCTGAACTACCTTCGACTAGTTCGCCGGTTCTTTCCTTCTCTGATACTCGTATTTTCTTTATGACTAGTACTTCCACCTGCAATACACTAGAACAGTCTAGAAGGCGGTGGAGTTTTGAAATTCTTAGTTCAGCTAAGGTTTAAGAATATACTCGGCCCAAATATGAGGGACACAATTTTTTTTCTTGTTTTAAACTAACGCATCGTTTGCCTCCAAACGTGTACGGTATACAGGATAATACACTTAAAAACTGTACCTACCTAAATCGTATAATTACTCAGACTGAAATTGAATTCAACACTCAACTCCAGGTGTTTAACCCTCACCGACCCATACTGGTACTGGGGTACCACCAGGTTTTACGAAAAAAATCATTTGATCATGTTTGTAGAGAAATAACGAAAATATGCGTACTAACGAAAATAACTAATTAGGATAACGTCTGAGTTCTTTCTCTCCTTAATTTTTGTAGTGATCACAGGGTGAGAGTCAATGTCAAGTCTTTGTTTTGAATTGTCAATCGTCGATTGCGGTAAGAGATTTATTTATTTCTTTCGTGTTTGTATTGTCTATATGTGACGAAAGCACAAATTTGTGAATTGTACTAGAATATTTTGGCCGGAATGTCACCACACCACAGAGAACTTCTTCACACCATTACCTCTGCTAAATAGTCTTAAGAGCAATGTATTGGCATTGCTGAAAAATTAACCGTATATCCCAATGGCGATGCAGCCATCGAAAGACCGCGAAATCTATTCAACTTTGTTTGGTTTAGAGCCGAAGCAACGATATGTTCGTATGTATCGAAGAAGAAGAAAACCGTTATTTTGATATCCAGCATACATTACACTGGGACGACAACTGCATCTATAAAACCACAAATCATATTCGATTATAACTCGACTAACGGTGGAGTAGATCAAAATGGAGTTATACGACTAAACGTAGAACTAATTGGTGGCCTTTGGCGTTATTCTACAATATAATTGATGTTGCTTGTTGAAAGCATGATCCAGAAAATGTCCGAAAAGATCTTCGCAAACCTATCCTAAAATAACTGGCTCGAGACATATGCTTGCCATAGATTCAAGTTCGGAGCATAGATCCACTGACAACGCGATTCTATTCATCAAAACAGCCATGAGAAGCGTACTCGGCTCGCAAATCGGAACAATGCACTTTCATTTCGCTTCCGCTGTCTTCCTTCGCAGTTTGTTGTCATAGTTCAAAAACACATATCTTCTTCATCTCGTAGTAATAATTGAAAAAAAATATGTGGGCGTTGCAAAAAGGTGCACGAGATTACCTTATATTCTGATTTCAAAATAATCAGAGAAATAGAAAATGTACAAATTGGCTGATGTGTCTAAAATTTTAAAACTCTATCCAAAGTGTAACCTTTCACCTCTGTTTTATTTTTCTTTAGCCTGAGTGGAAATCGAACAAAAAAGAATAAAAAAATTTAAAAAAAATAAAATCTACTTACTTCCGCGTAAAGTTTAAATATTGTAGATGTACAATTTTTGTTAAATTTTTTTCAAAACCACTCAGGGTTTAAAACTGGAATATTCAGTATATTGTTTCAATAAATTGAAAAATTCTATGTATAATTTCTTTTGACTGGGAAACTTGACTTAAAAGACTTCCTGCACATTAAATTGTGCAAATATACAGCAAGAATAGGCTTTAACAAACGGTTCGTTATATTTATTACGAGCTGAAAGAAAAGTTTTCTGTCATGAAAACCTACTTAATTTTTTGAATTAAGTTCCGCTGAATTTTGATTACTGCACACTGTGCGGCGGTGACCGTTGGCGCCGCCGTATATCTCAATGTACTGAATTTTTTTTTCTGGAAAAACATGCAAAAACAAGAAAATACAAATGTTGGCGAAGTGTATCGTATAGCTGTATGAGCGTATTAAGCGGGAAATAGAGCGTATTAACTGGATCTTATTTCATACGAATTCCAGTCAGAATAAAGGGACCGGAGAAAAAGAGCGGTAAAAGCGGGATAGCGCCTTAAGCGTGATCGTCTTAAGCGGATTCTACTGTATTTGCAAGAAATGCCATAATGATATCCGAATCAAAGAAAGTGTCGGAAACGCTGCCAAACATGTTGATATACTATTTACGACCTGTATAGTGCATATTACAACTCCTCTGGTTATTTGCTTGGATCGTACTAACAATATATCAAATAGAATTATAATATCTATTGCCAAAAAAAAAAAAATTCTATACAAAATGTACCCGGGTACCATCCATGGTCACTTTCGCCATTGATTTGAAAAATGGTAAAAAACCACATGTTCTTTTTACTTTTTTTCAACAACTTTTAGTTTTTATGGCGTAAATGTCATGGAATCTCGAAAAAATCGGGACAGTGGAAAAATATTTAAGTTTGAATGTCCAAAAAGTACCCGGGTACCACCTGTGGGTCGGTGATGTTTAAGGATGTTGAATGCAAGAATCGATTTTCCTGTGGTAATCGGGTTCCAGTGTGAGATGTTGTCCCGGTTATTTATTTTATTCATACAAATTTACTTAGGTATGCACACTTAGATATAATATATTCTAATTCATTTCGAATTTAACTCTTAAGCAGCATCCAGTCGGTAAGGCAGTTACTAAATGCCTGGACCCTAGACCCTAGAATATGAAATAAAAAATAGGGTATATCATCTTTTTTTTTATAAACCAAATGGCTTTTCTGTCGTTTTTCTTATAACGTACATGTAAACATATTTAAATATCCTTTGCGCTATATGTATGTACATATGTATGTTCTCACTAACACATCATGATTAAAAAAATGCGTGGGCGAAAACCTTACAAAAAACAGTTTCAGACGAGTTTTATTTTATTTTTAATGAAATTTTTTTCGCCACCGGCAATAATTCGCGGACTCATCATGGCGGAGGGTAAATAGGTCTCTTTCTCTCTTTCACTGCATGGAGTGTGGCAGTGGCAGCATAACGCAAACGCGTATTTGCCTTAGGGCTTTGTCGACGCATTTAAAAAGGAAAAACATTTTTTTTGTTGGTTCTTTATATGTGAAATTTTTTGTGGTTGAAATGAGAACAGGAGGAGGTACATACAGCAAAGGCCTGTACGCACAATAATCCATCTCACACGCATTGCGGTGCAACCACCACAGTACGGTGTGTCACCACGAGTTGAAAAATTAAAAATAAATCAAAAACTGATTGTTTTTGTTGGGTTTCCTTTGGCGCTCATTCCCTGGCTTAATCAGTTGACAGTTTTTCCACAGAATCTATTTTCACTTCTTAGTCAACCCCACTCCCTCGTTTGGTATACAAATTGTGTTATTAACTGAGGAGGCACCTTGTGTAACTTTGTGTGAGCATCTTTATATGAAGCGGATGGAGGACTATCTTTCGGGGCCGGTTTCTCTTCCTGTTTCCGGTAGTAACACACACTAGTATGGGAAAACTCTTAGATAGCCAATATGAATTAGCATCTGTAACCTGATGCTGCTGTTGCTGCTGGATGTTACCACCGTTGATGGTGGAATAGACATTCGAAGTTAATTGCGATGTTAGAAGCAGGAATTCGATTAGAAAACTTGATCCGTGAGATAGTTAAGATTTGAAACGGAAACTAATGGTTGGCTTCTCAATCGAGAACGTACTTCCTGGGGAAACTTGTTTTTTGAAAGAATCCGTTCCGGGAACGGAAAGGATATCAACTGGAGGTGTGTAACTATTTTGGTCATTTTATGATGCAGTTACATAGTAGGTCGGGATGAATACACATGGGACAGCTAAATGAAGTTAAGGAAGCTGAATGTCCAGAAAGTAGGAAGTGGTAATTTATTTTATGCCATATTTATTTATTTGACCGAGTTGGAAAAGAGAAGGAAGCTCAAAATTAGACGTTTTACTTGCTTACATATGTACGATTGTATGTATGTACATGTACTGTCCAGTATTAGCACAATTTAGTTAAAACTTTTCATGCATTTGATGTTACAGTGAAATCTTCCATTACGGACAGCCTCCTTAGGACGGCCCAATCCTTTAGACAGACAAATGTTCCTACCCAATTGTTAAATTGTCTCGTCAAATATGTTAAACTGTGATATACCCAATGGTGGCTTATAAACATGGACAGAGAGAGCTGTCTCCGCAAAGCTTGAAACTTTATATAAAAAAAATATTTCTAAAATTTCTAAAAGGCTCTGGTTAATGATATAGACTTTATTGTTCACCATTTACTTTGGATCTGTTTTGCACATAACACTTGCCTAACTAGACAGAGAAGATATATAGATAAATAGAAAGATCTTTATTGTAGCGAAAATTAGTACAAACATACAAAATTGACACATGATTAAAATTTCTACGTTTTTCCCTCACGTGCGTCGCCGTTTTAAAGTTCCGTTACTCGATCGTTCATATGCTCAATCATGCTGAGTATGCAACTGGTAATTTTGTAATAGTTATCGGAAAAGTACCGTGGTTCAGAGATGTTGTGTGGGCGGTTTGGTACGACCTTCGATGTGATCAATTTTGTGAGTTACAGTGAAATCTCTCATTAGCGGACACCCTGTTTAGCGGACAACTCTTATTAACGGACACCTTTTTGGGGAACCAATTTCTAATTTCCCATACAAAATGCGTTCTTATAAACGGACAGCTCTCATAACCGGACGAAAAACCCCGGTCCCATGGCTGTCCGCTCAAGAGAGATTTCATTGTACTATATTTTTAAATTTTTAATATTAAACTTATTGGATTTCAAAAATTAAGTACATAAGTACACAAATTATAGTTTTTGTAAGTGGAATTTTACTGAACAGCTTAGAATTTATGCGCCTTTTGAGATAAGAGATCAAATTTTTAAAGGGAATTTGCAAGATGAGGGCTGTACCAAACCAGGTGAAAAAAGTAGTCGGGAAATTGAAATGCTTTTTAGACTTCATCAGCAAACTAAGAAAAACACTTAACTTGTAGATTCAACCAAATCCATATGGGCGAAAGCTAGGCCTATCCCAAATTTGTCAAAGAAAGTTCGGGCAAACTTTCGTTTCTGGAGTGCTATTGAAGTCCAATACTCATTGTTAGCAAACGATAATGTTGTTGTTAAGCCTGAAATAGCAAGGAGAGTGCTACGGGAAATAGGCGGAAAGTAGGGTTACCAGACGTCCCCCTTTTTCATACCAAAATGCTGCTTATCCCCCCTATATAAACCTCTGCCCCTCTTATTAAGTAAAATTCAAAAAGAGAAAACATTTAATTTAAAACTGTTAAAATATTTTCATTAAACAGTTTAAAAAAGATTCTCTGTAAACAAGTTAATTTGAAGTTCAAAATCCTTTCAAAGCTGAAAGCATCCACTTAATGAACTACATATCACTTCACGCGCAAAAGTTTTCCTTCATCTGGCAGTTTATGATTTGTGCTGCTATCTATCTTCCTTTGTCGATTTTTTTTACAAATTATTTACAAATTATTTTCGTTTGCGTTTAATAGTACTTAAAATGTCTGAAAAAGCGAATAAAAAAATGAAGTGTGCATATAATCAGTGCTGGGAAAGTGTTTTTGTGATTGTTCTTTATAATAAAAAATCGAATAAAACTTTTTTACTTCACTTTTTTTTACACTGGTGCTATATTTTTCAAAAACATATTTTGTCTCGCGATGTCCCCCTTTTCATCCTTTTCAATCTGGTAACCCTAGCTGAAAGGGTAAAGAAAATCACAAAAACCTACTACTAAAAAAACAACACATAGCCCTCCGGTAATCGTTTGCCAAAAAGTGCAAATCGTACACAGGAAAGAACTGATCTATTTGATCAAATAAGACCACCCACAAAAGACCGTTTTGGTACAGACGGCTGCAAGTGGGCTTGGAAAAAGAGCGGTATATCAGAGAGGCTGGTTTAAGGAATGGTCAAGTATGATGGAGGTAACTTTATTTTTTTGGGCGCGCATGACAGTTAATGTTATTAGTACATGATTCTTTATAGAAATTGCTTTGATTTTTTATTTTTCAGAAATATGCATTCAGCAAATATGTAGTTCTATTTATTTTTATTTTACCTTAAAGTCCAACAAATTTATTTACTTTTAAAGTAATTAAATTTTTGATGTGAATCTTCTTATGTAGCGGTTAAATGCAGTAAAAATGAAACTCAAATGAACTCAGTTTTGTATAAAATAATTAACGGATCTCTAAGCACAAGCAAGTTCCCGGACTCTTGGAAGGAGTCCTTAGTAACACCAATTGAAAAAATATCAAATACAACGAAATGTGAAGAGTTTAGACCTGTTAATGCTTTGCCGTTGTGTGAAAAGATATTTGAAAAAATTGTATTCAAACAACTTTATGACTACTTTGAAAATAATAATTTGATAATAGACCTGCAATCCGGTTTTCGAAAAGGTTTCTCTTGTGAGACTGCCATTAATGTAGTTGTAACATCATCGAAGGAAGAATTAGCCAAAAAAAAAAGTATAGTTTGTGTGTTTTTGGACTTAAAACGTGCTTTTGAGACAGTTAGTAGAGAAATTTTAATAATGAAAATGAAAAAATATGGTGTTAGAGATAACGAATTATTGTGGTTCCAGTCATACTTAGAAAATCGAAAGCAGAGAGTAAAATTCAACGGACAAGTCTCTGACGCGATTGAAGTAAATTTCGGCGTCCCTCAAGGGTCTGTTTTAGGGACTCTCCTTTTTACAATTTATATTAACGATCTTAAGTGTGTCATAAAATACACAAAAATGGCCTTGTTCGCGGATGATGCAGTCGTCTATATTTCGGGCGATAATGACATAGACTGTACAACTAAATTGCAAGAGGATATAAATCATATTAACACGTGGCTTGTTCAAAATAAACTTAAACTGAACACTGCGAAAACAAAGTTTATGGTACTGAACGAGAGAAGTGATGTTAATGGCCTTACAATAGATGGCGTAACAATTGAAAAAATAAAAGAAATAAAATATCTAGGAGTAGTTTTGGACCAGAAATTATTGTTCGGAAGCCACATCAATTATATTTGTAAAAAGATAGCTAAAAAAATAGGTTTTTTAAAAAGGATAAGATATAAAATTTCAACTATATCTGCAATAAATATATATAATGTAATTGTAAAGCCGCATTTTAAGTATTGTTCAACTATTTTGTTTCTATGTAATGAGAGTATGATTATAAGACTGCAGAAACTGCAAAACAAAGCAATGCGAAGTATTTTAAAGTGCAATAGATTCGTGTCCATTCGTTTTATGTTAGATTCGTTAAAATGGTTATCTGTGAAACAAAGAATTGTGATGAATGTTTTAATTTTTGTATTTAAGATAGTTAACAATTTAATGCCAAAATACCTACTTGACTATGTTCAATTTATTAGAGACTTACAACCTTATGCCTTAAGAAATAGAAATGATTTAAGACTGCCTAATTTGCTAACTTCTAATGCGCAAAACTCTCTTATATACAAAGGCTTTAAATTGTTTAATAGCTTGCAAAACCAATTAAAAAATGAAACAAATTTAAATGTTTTTAAAAGAAATGTAATAGGTTTTGTTAAGTCCAATTATTAATTAAGAAGATGATTAATGTTAAAATTTATTGTAAATTTAAATAGTTTATACGAACTAAATAAACAAACTAAACTAAACCAAACTAAAACGAAAATATTCACAGAGGGGAAATTTAAAGGGATATATAGAAATAAAATAATTAAGAAAAAAACAGCCAACCTGTTTATTGACAATGATAAATGAGAATGATTGACAAAAGTAAACGAAAATACGCATTCGGAGGGATGAGCGATGGTAGAGAGCGGGAAAAGAATGCGGATAGCGCTACAGCTACAGCCTAAACCCTTAACTACTCAACCGATTTCAACAAATAGAGTGTCGTTGATTCGATTTGACCCGAAGAGTATCTTAGGTTATATGATGTCACAGAAACATTCAATATGGCGGACAACCCAAGATGGCGGGTTATCGTTATCTTCACGACTTTCTTAATATGGATATTAAATGAAAAGGTTTGACAAAACAAACAATAAGCTAAGTGACGTCATTCGAAATTCAATACCTATGATGTTACATCAATATGGCGGATTACCGATATTTTCATGACCTCCTTAATAAGGTTATGAAATAAAAGTGTTTGGCAAGACAAACAATTCGCTAAGTAACGTCATTCGAAATTCAACATTGGCGGTCCACCAAGATGGCGGACTACCGTTATCTTCACGTACTCCATTATATGGATATCAAATCAAAGGATTTGGCAAGACAAATAATGAGCTACATCGTATTTTTTAAGTCAAGTTTCACTTCTACCGCGCAGCTTTCTACGCACAATTTTTTTTTTGTATGAGAATCTCTAGTTAGTTTGTTATCTTTGAAAATATGTGATCAATTTTGAGAGTCACTGTATGTACATATATATTGTTCTTCAGACTACAGATTATAGATTTATAACTACATATGTATCATATATACCTTCAATTGTATTTGAAAGCTAACATAAGTATTTAGGAGAGAGAGAAGAGCAGACCAGACTTGGTTTTAAACACAAAAATTAAAACAACCCTTAATAGCCCTAAATAGAAAAGGCCAATGATCTCTTATGGCGATCATTTCATGTCAACATTATACCTATGTATATGGCTGGCGTTAACTCATTTCAAAGTTCTAACTAACAGTCAAAGGGTCGATAAACATAAAATTGTTAAGATTTTATTATTTTGAGGTGGGGTGGAGTCACTATAAAGATTGCTGCGAGACTCAGCAAATTCAAGTTCGAGGTTTTGACGAAAAACTACCCTTATTGGTGTTTGCTTCTCTTAAGCTACTTAAATGCTATGCGTGTTTCCTTCAAAACAGCAACCTCTTTTCATGCAATGTTCAAATACATCCCATGGCATGACATCAAAAATATTCAAACACAGAAGTGTATGCACTTGCACTAGTATTTGGGGTTCCCTATCATATTATAGCCAAAGTAAACATGCCGACCGTTAACAATCACATCCATTCATCAATCACACCAGTCCTCCATAACGGAAGATTACAAAGCAAAATTCGCAGATCGAATAGCCATACCTATTCGACGAAATGAAACAATCTTTTTCTATTTGGCATTCTGAATTTGTATATGGGAATGGAAAAGTGTGCGTTCGCGAAACTTTTCAAGTATACTCATATCGTAGTCGCAGTCTGCACTATGAGCGTAAGGTGCAGTGCAGATGTGTATTTCAGCTGGAATTTTTTCTTATTTTTTAATGCATCCGTGCTCTGCTTTTTACCCGTTTCCTTAGCTCGTCCCCTTATTCTTTTGTTTGCTTTGCATTTTTTGCACACCCAACTATAAGTAGAGGCATTATTAGCTAAAATATACAGATGTTCAGCCATTCACTGATGATGGCGATGAGGTATTGATGCAGGGAAGACTGCAAGTTGCGATGTGCAATGCCACCAGTGAGTGCTCTATAAAGGCCAGTCAAAACAGAGAGTCTCCAAAGTGCTACACAATTTTGAGCGGCGCGTTGTATGGCTGCCAGTTTGGTGTTTGCCCTGTGTCGTCCGTTCAGCGTGTGCAATGTTTGTTTTGGTGATCGGATGTCATATTTTATTTAGCTGCTCATTTGGCTATTTAAATTTGATTGCTAAAGAGCACATTTGTTTAAATATTTATAGCCTTGCGCGTTCGATTGGAGGTTATGTGCGGTACATTTACATTGCGAAAAGCAAACACAGAAGGAATATATGTGTCAAATGAGTACAAGTCCTTGAATTAAAAAGTCGAATATTTTGAGTTTTAAACGCACTTTGAATTGATATTGCGATGTTTTTCGAAAGAGAGATTCATAGAAAGGTATAAAATACAGTGTGGCCATAACGTGATAGCTCCGCAACCAGCGCTGCCATCTTAAAGTGGGATATTAAGGGTTCATCTTAGGCATGCCATGTCCTTAAAAATTCTACGCAATCGGGAGAAATTTGTCAGTTCAAAATCTTCACTTTTAAAATACAATTTGTAAAAATTGTACCATATACCCTTATATCTGCACTACTATATAAAGGGTCTTTCATTAAGCGCTTCCTATCTTTAAATTGAAATAAAACGAAGTGTGTGTGAGATATCAGCGACATTTTTTATTCGTTTGAAAGGCCTATCGATGCCATTATGTATGGAATATAACATCGTTGAAATATCGGCCGCGGCTTCTCCGGGTGGCACGCATCCAAAATGTCCAATTTTCCATGACTCTGGCGCATAAATCAGGCTGAATTTGACCGATGGCATGGGTTATGTTGGCTTTGATGACCGCTGTAGTTTGTGGCTTATTCGCATAGACCTGAAACTTTAGAAAACCCCACAAGAACAAGTCTAACAGGATCAAATCGTACGATCTCGGTGGCCAGTTCACATCACCTCCACGTGAGATGACCATACCCTCCAATCGCTCGTGCAGAATTTCCAATGTAGCATGAGCTGTGTGGCACGTAGCGCCGTCTTGTTGAAACCACATATCGTTGGTGCCCATATGATCCAATTCAGGCCAAAAGAAGTTGGTAAAAATCGACTTATAGCGCTCGCCATTAACGGTGATGGCCTGGCCAGCGTCGTTCTCAAAGAAATATGGACCCGATGACGCCGCCAGCCCAAAATCCAAACAGTGACTTTTTCGGGATGCATTATACGGTCTTTGATCTCATGTATCGTCCCAAATTCGACAATTTTGTTTCTTGACGTACCCATTTATCCAGAAAAAATGGGACTCATCGCTGAATATGATTATTCGATGAAAATTGGGGTTAGTTTCCAACTGCTCCAGAGCCCGTTTAGCGAACACACGTCGTTGCCTATGGTCGTTTACCTTCAGGTTCTGGGTCAGTTGAATTTTGTACGACTGCAGGCCCGAGTCACGATGCTGAATTCGCAAAGTTGCGGTCTGTGAAAGGCCGAGTTCTTGTGAGCGACGCGAAATCGACTGCCTTGGATTCTCCTGCATACTCTCACGAACAGCGGCGATGTTTTCGGCAGATCTTGCGTTTCGTCGACGTGCGGGTGTTGGTTGATCGTTTACTGAATCAGTGGATTCAAATTTATCTACCACACTGCGAATAGTCCTCTCGGAAGGACGAACAGAACACCCATTTTGATAAAACAATTTTATTATTTGCACGTGCTGTTGAACGCTATATCTGTCCATGGTGATTTGGCAAAACAGACTGACTAAATGACAGCCAATTTGACAAATGTAGCTTGAACAATATGGCCGCTATCAACTGTCAAAGTTCGGAAGTCCCTATGGGAATACCCTTTACATATGTATGTACATACATCGCTAGGTAAAGAGACTTTGTCCCGAATTAAATTCTACCATCTAGAATTGGGCAATAACAATTAGTCGTCTTCTGGGCTTCTTGGAGCTTCACTATCCGTAAATATAAAGCATCGAAGATATTAATTTTCATGTTGCTACTTACGAATATTTTTTATTGGTATGAAAATTCTTCTAAAATACACAAGAAGAGAGCAGTCGATAGCAAATAATCTACGATACTTTTATCAAAGTAGCACAGCATCCCCCAAGTCAAAATATGCTTCCGTTTGACATTTATCGTAGGCATTTATGGTAGCAGCAAAAACGGCGTTTCGACTTAAAGAAACCTCAAAGTGGGAACATTCTAACTTAGGGCACGCCAGAATACTATCAATGACTCCGCTTCTAGATTTCAATACAAAATATAGAACTAATATTCCCAGCCGATAGGAATGGGTAGAAAATATCTGTCCAAATGACAAATCTGCAACCTGGGCCTGCTTCTTGAAACTATTTGTGTGTGCGTATTATATTTTTGCATGAATGGAAAGGGCCTAGAGTTTTTTGCCGACTCCGAACAGCGAGCTCATTTACAAATGATACTCTGTGATTGTTTGGCAGGAATTCGAAAGAGGTGGCACCGTGATAAACATTTTAGGTGTTGAACTCGGGCTTGGATTGAACCCGAGCAGCATTGCATAGTAGTCCAACTGACTAACCACTACACCACGGTGCCAACACCGATAGCCAAGCAGCTATAAAAGCACTCGAATCACCAATGATAAGATTAAAATTGGTTAGACACTGCCGCGCATCTCTAAACGAGATATCGATCAGATGCGTGCTCACGCTATTCTGGTTTCCTGATCATAGTGATATACCAGGTAACTGTGAAGCAGACGAACTAGCCAGAAAAGGTACAAAACTGGGAAGTTTTATCACAGCAAGTGAACCCCATGTATACCAATAGAAACAATAAAACAAAAAAAAAAGTTGGTGGCCGTGGCGTAGAGGTAGTCGTCGTCGCTTGTCACGCTTAAGGTTCATGGTCTGAAGAAATTGATCGCACAAACTATAATATGAAACACCTGGAAAAAACTACTGTGAATCATAAGCAAGGGCAAAACTTTCAATAATACACAAAAACTCTGCAGTTATCCTGGACACCACCCATAGAGTTCGTTGAAACCTAACATCTGAGTTTCCTATCACTACGTCGATCTGTCTGTCTCTCGTTCTTGTTCTTCATGTGCTCGCGCTACGTGTAAACGTTGTAAGGGTATTCATATCCCCTTTAAAAAACACGAAATCTCTACGCAAGCACTGCAACGGGATAATAAAAGATGGCGTAATCTCCTCCTTAAGACAAAATATTGTAGGAGATTACTTTTTTATAGAACTTCAAGATATTTCTTCAACGGATATCAATAAAATATGGAAATTCATCCAACTCTCAAAATGGTTCCAAGAGTATCGATAAGAATCGACTCATGTGGCAACAGAATGGACCTACTTTGGTTTAAGTAAGTGAATCCTACCAAATATGGGGATAGCCACCCAATCTAACATAACCTAAAGATATTTGATCTAGATTCTTTTCGGTGCTTTAAATTGACAACATTAAACGCGTAATGTCGACTTGAGTTCATTTCCTACAACTTACATATTTACTTTTAACTTTTAACTTACGTTAAGAGAAATTTGTATGTCAAAATTTAGGAATTGATCACTCAGACTGATTAGTAAACTTATTATTACAAACTAACATGGTCTTGCACTTTTTATGTTCAAATTTTTGAATTGTAAACATAGGAACCTCATTAGTCCGATAAATTAATTTGCTTTAAGCATCCCAAACAGTTAAATAAAAGTCGTTTCTTACATAATCAAAGCGGGTAGAACCCCATCAAATGAATCCTAATCTCAGCCATGTGCTTGCCCTAATTTCGAACCTGCACTTAAACTTTGGCGGGAAAATACTAGCTCCCTAGCTAATGGCCCTTCAAACCTATACAGTTCTCACGGGCATAACTCCAGAGACACCCACTTGAGACCTCAATGGTAGAAGTGGAGGTATCCTCAGACATTAGGCCACACTCGCTGAAGAAAACTTTTAAATGTCCTTCACTATTTAAGGAAGAGATTTGTGACGCCCTCTATAAACATGAAGGTACTCATCCACCCAAAGGACGACACGACACGTTACTTAAAGTTGAAATGTTTTGATGTTTATTGCAAAAAGAACGCGATACATAATTTTATTATTATTTTGTTAATACCCCATCAACACTTGCAGCGGAAAGCTGTGCAGCATAAGTTGCAATCTATCTGACAGTATTGGTTCTCGCTGGCAAGTATTAAGTAAAATACGTCATTCACCAGCGAAGAACAGCATTAACACCATTAAAGATACTTATGTACATGTCTGCGAGAGAGAGATCAGTATCTACGAAGAGGCAAAAAAAAAACTGCACTAAGCCATGCTAAAAAGTGCATTCGAATCCCAATCCACTGGCACACCACCACAAGCCACGGTTTTGTTGGTGCATCTTGTCGCAGCACATACAAGATACAACCGGTGAACGTGCCGTGCCGCACAATACAACAACAAAAACATAACAAACCTTAATGCATGCATGCACGCTTGCATGCCGGTATCTTGGTTGCGCGGAAAGTATTCAAAAGTATCTCGCGGAAGGCTAGTAACCAATTTTTTTAGTTTTGAGCGTTAAGTGTCAGTTGTGAATAATTTGATTTAAAGTGGTATCTCTCCCATCGAAGAGTGCGTGTCTTCTACAGAAAAATCTATCTTAGAATATGTGCTGTGTGCGTCTACTGGTACTCGTATATTTTTTTAGATTAATTTTCTGAGTGCATCCGAAAAGCTTCTTTCGAATTGCATTCACCCATACATGGAAGGGCATATGTAGTGGAGGACGGTTGTTTTTTTTTGTGTTTGTATTTCCCATTTGGGTGCGAAAAAATCTCTTTAGCATTTTTGCTCGTAAGTTTTTCTCTCGCCAAGTTTTTCTTCGCTATGTGTTGGTGTGTGTGCACTGGTTGTTGGTGTGGTGTTGGAGATGACTGGCTTAAAAAGGGGAAATACCCCGTACTACAATAGACTATAGACTATAGTTGAATAGAAAATGCGAGTAAGAAATTGCATGCAAACCTATACACAGATACAGCCAGAAAACGACAGACACTCTGTGGACTGTGGTCTGGTCTAACCGAAGTGAAGATAGTACTGGGGAGGAGAAATATACTACTACTAGAAGAGAAAAAGGTGCACAAAAAAAAAACAACTGCAACAGGAGAAGAACGCAAAAAAACATAGAAAAATATGGGAAAAATGAGAAAATACAGAAGAAGAAGAAGAAGCGAAAAAACTTGCAAAAATTGGGGTTGATGGTAGTGTGTGTTTTGGGACGGGGGCAAATACAAGGTTACACTTCGCTTCTCGCTATATGTAATGTATATAATACTTTTAGTTATTGAATCGCTCTAAAATTGTAAGGAACTAAAAATATATACACTCAACCTAGGATATTTTTCTTCGTTACATCTATTGCGTGTTGTTTTTTTTGTTTTTTTTGTATGTTCCTGTTTCTGTTTTTTCTTCCCTGTGTTATTTTTTTTTCTCACTTATATGAGTTTTCCTTAATTTCTATTTATTTATTTATTTTTTGTTATACTGTCGTGCATTTTATAATTTGATTTTAGTTTACCGTTTAAATTTAAGTGAATAATTAGACAGTTGACAGAGTTATTGGCGATTATCTAGTATTTTTGAACAAAGAAATTTGGAAAATTTTTCGTTATCCAAAATTATTAACTACGTTTGACATTGACTATGGCGCGATGATGATATAAAAAGAATTTTGTGTTTTGGGGCTAGAGATAGAGTGAGATAGAGAATCATAGACTTACAGTACTTACATACAAGTCAAGCTAGTATAAGTAACATTTTGTGCATAAATTTAGTTAGTGTATGTGCGCGGTGTAGTGCATGGCGGTGTTTTGTTCACGGTGGGTTTTTGAATCTGACAGATAACAATACAAGTGCGCGTCGGTATTTAATTTCTTTGCGCTACTCTTCATTAATCTCTTCTACATATGTACACACAATATGCATATGTATATCAAAGTAACGGCAGGAAAAGCAAGGAAAATCCATATAAAAAAACTTAAGAAAAACACAAAATGACAAATGCATTGAGAAACAAGTGTGACAGTTGGAATTTTGTTTGCAAGTGTTTTTAATGGGATGTTACGGAATTCCAAAGTGTCCTAAATTTGACAGATCAGAAAGAGTGACCTGTCGTGTGTCTCCGATTTTCCAAAGTTGTAAATGCAACTGTCATTTTGTGTGTGCAGTTGAAGATCACTTTTCATTGTGGTAACGTAAATCGAATTCGGCCTCTTGCTCATAGAAACCTGGCACTCAAATTTCGTAATTGACGTAAGTCACAAATTTCGTTCAAAGCTTCGAAGAAATGTGTGTTCTTCTTTATCTAACGAATTTACAAATACAAATCTTCGCGGCAGTTATTCGTACCTACTCTAAGAAGGCAAGTGACATTTATCAGTAGTTCTTCTCTGCGTGTGCGTGGGTTATCCAAATTCACCTGTTTCTGGTAATCATACTAAGCGTCCTTGCAAGACTCACGAAGAACTTTTTTTTCCATTTTTAATAGTCAAATGTCAATAATAACAAATATCAAAACCTGTCAAATGGCATACTAGCCTTTTTGCATCCTTCAAAGTGACATAAGAAAAGCTCGTGTTTCCTAAATTTGTCTATGTGCTTAGCTATTTCCATTTTTTTGCGCTTCCTTCTCTTTCTTTTTTCTCTCTGTCTTTACGTGTGATTGTAGCCATTTCAGTTGCCTATGATTGGCCATCACCATCTTTTTAGAGCCTTGAAATAGAAGATATTTGTGTATTTTTTTGGCAACCTAATTCCAGCAACTGTCATCGCGCGCATACTGTCAAGTGTTACAATTTGACAGATAAAACTCATATATCGCAACACACATGCAGCGAAAGAATTTTATTTTACAAGTTCTACACAGAAAAAAGTTTGGGTTTGAAAAAATTTCCACTGCTTGCTTCCATCGGGTCGTCGCATTGCGCGTGCTAGTGTGCGTGACTCTGATATAAACTGCATCATGCTTTCACACACCACAAAGTATCTCCACGATGTGCAGCGTAGCTATAGCGAAAATAACTATAGAAATATGATTTTTTTGCGCTTTTTTTTATAAATATATTTTTCTCTTCTTTATGCTCTTTAAATGAGGTTTTTTTACACGCACGCAATTGGCGCTCATATAAGGCTTTTACGCACACACATGCACATTCTTATGCGTGTGTTTATTGTTGATGTACTTTATTTTTATGTTTTTTTTTGCGTACTTTTTTAGTTAAACAAATTCGTTGATGATGTTTAATTTTTGTTTTTATTTTTTTTTTGTTTCTCTGTTTCAGTTTAAATAAAACAGTTTATCGGGATCAAAGCAACAAGTTATACATTTTTGTAGTAGAAAAAAAATCCTAGAAAAGAAATGCATTTTTTTACAATTTTCCCTTGACGTATTGATGAGATTAATTTTACATTCACCAAAAAAAAACCGATAGGATGTCAATGATGATGATGCAGATGATGCAGAAGAAGTGAAGAAAAGTATTTACAATTGACTTTTTTTAGTCGTATGAATTTTTGTTAATTATTTGATTATTTTTTTTTTTTCGATTGATATATGAAAGCGCGGATGTATTGTGTCGGTTTGTTGTTTTGTTTCGTTTGCCTCTCGGTTGTTTTTCGGTCGCAATTTTTTTTACATACATACATAGCCTCTGGCTGGCTGGCTTGCGATTAGTGAGGAGGGTCAGTCCGAAATTAATGCTATGATTCGGTGGTCTGTGTGAGTTGTGCGTCGCACGTATTGCAATTTCGAGAAAAAAATATGCAGAAAATAAATAGAAATGTGAGTGCGCGAATTAATATTTTGTCGTCGGTGGAATATTAAAAAAAAAAGTAAAAATTATATAAATTCATGGGATTTAATAGAACAGAAACAAAAGACAGAAAGGAATTCTGCAATTGGACAGGATTAAACCGAATATGAATGAGGTAAGTTAGTTGGTTGTTTATAGCTTATTAAACGTATTGAAATGACTGCTCCACCAGTGTTTGTATAAGGGGTGGATATAAACTTTATTCACATTTAATTTTAAATAAAATTGCTATGCTAAGTCTTCAAATGAACACAAAGTTAAAATCCATATTAGCATTTGAATGCTTTTTTCAGCAGGTTGACAGAAAGCGTTTTTTTTTATAATTTAGGTATTATAAGTAGGTTCGTTCTAACCGGCTAGCAGAAACACACTTATTAAAAATGGCAGCCGGAAACATTACAGGATCACTTCGCTCCTCCTGTATTTTTTTGTGTCATTGTTTCGTTCAAGTAAACCTTTTATTCAGATTCAGACCGACAACTGGTCTATTGTCGTGATTAAAAGAATCATTACCCTAATCAAAATGTTAGTCTTTCAAGTATCAGCGGGTATACTCTGATAGGTATACTAGAGTACATCACTCTTAAATCACTTCTTATTGATAAACTGGCTTAAATGTACCGATGGCTTGTAACATATTACGACACTTAGAAACTAAATAGTATCGAAGTGAAGCCGGTATGAATATGAAGATCCGTATCGGTTCGTTTTGAAACCGTTTTCCTCATTGCGTTTGATTGCCTTTCGGATCGGACTTTTCTTCAATTCAGTTATCAATCTTCATGTCTAAAAAGCACGCATAAACTCAGGCAAGTACTCTTTTTCGCCTATGCGAGAAACGTCCGGGATAGTTTTTCTAAATTGTCCGACTTTTCTATGATTCAATAATTAAAATATTTGGCTCATATTTATCATTTATTACCAATAAGAAAAATGTATGAAGTAGCTAATGTGCGTCCCAAAGTTCACGCAAGATACGATTTTTTCGCCATTAATGCGGAAAAAAAGACAGCGTGACAGCTAACAGTTCAGGCGTATTAAAAATGGAGTGCTACACGAAAGAACAACGCGTTTTCATTGTTGAGTAGTACCTTGTTCAAAAATATTGAAGGTTTGGCAGCTACTTTTCAAATAAAGTAGTCTTGAGCGATTAGGCTCATTCTCATCTTTTAGCGTGTGTAGGTTATATAAAGCAAAATGGCTTTTTTAACTTTCAAAATTCGGGGTTCAGAAAATGCACGAGTGATTGTTGTCAATTATTGCATGTAGTCGTGTAATTCCCCGTTTTGGTGATCAGAATTGGCCGCCCAGATCATGGGATTTAACGCCGCTAGACTTTTTCCTTTGGGGTTTTTTCTTTAAGTCTAAGAGGTTAACGCACTCGACGAGCAACTGAGCGACGCAAAAAAATTAAAACATATGATATCATAGCGTTGTGGCCACGTAGTTATTGACCGATGACCGATTTTTGTAAGCGACAGAACGACGTCGCACTACATTCAATTTTGTTTTAATTTACTAGTTCATCGCTGAGCAAAGAGGTAAGATGATGAAAGAAATAAGCTCGGAAATAAAATAGATAAACGAAAAGACTACGACGTACAGCACTTGACAATGATATTTTCACAACTAATCGCTCAAGCGACCACGCTCAATAAAAGGCCACTCGTCGCTCAGACTTGTTGCTCAATTGCTCATCGCTTAGTCGTTCGTCGCTCAGTGCTTGGCCTTAGCCTAAGGTTTATGCCAACAATCCCATGACCACCGTCGAACCAAATATAAAGTGAGAACTATAAGTTATTTAATATTTAAGACTACTACGCAATGCTGCCCGGGTTCAATCCCAGCCCGGGTCCAACACCTAAAAGTTATTTTTTTTAAGGTGCCACCTCTTTCGAATGTCTGACAAGCAATCAAAGAGTATCATTTGTCATGATTGAGCTCAACTCAACTCGCCGTTCGGAGTCGGCGAAAAATTGTAGGTCCCTTCCATTCGACCAAAAGTATAACACGCACTCATAAATGGTTGCGAGAAGCAGGCCCAGGTTCACACCGAGCTGTAGCGCCGCCTAAGTAAGTATCGCCATAATTTTTGGTCCTAGTTTGGAACTCTTTTTGGGATCCCATTTTGTCCGGCAAATTCCGGGATTTTCATGCTCGTTAACTAGTTTCTTCAAAATATTTCTGGCAATCCGAACTGGGAGTCATTTCGGACGCCTTTTTTAAGTTTTTAAGTAGTGAGCCTTTTTTGCAAGAGGACTTCCGTACAATTTTCCTTTGGTAAAATACTGATTCTCTGTTTGAGCTTCGCATTAGTGTAACTTTCAAAAGTAAATTCGTTTTTTGCTTCGGTAGTCACCTTCTGTCAAAGTCGCTGGCATTGTGTGGCAATAGCACACATCAGTAGACGGTGTCCTTATTCTATGTATTTATCGAGTATACTTTCATTTGACCAAATATTGTAGATGTGTTGAGTTGTGCTTACTAATTTTCGTTCAGCAGTTCATTCTGCAATAGGGTCGCTGAAACCTTCATGGTTTCATTACATCGAACTATAACCAATATAAACCTTTTATTGAATTTTGATAAAGACAGTAAACATATGTAAGTGTGTGTTCGATCACCATATTTGGTCCCTTTACGTCTCTCTTCCACGATCCAAGTTTTTCACTGGCTGCGATTTCTCGTGTTAACGCTAGCATCTGTTTCATCATCTAGGTGTCCGTCCACCTAGTGGTTTCCTTAGATCTCCATTGTTCTGCCAGCCACTTGTCAGCCAGACATTGACATAGTATATATGTATGTATGTATATGCAACTGCCCTGTATATTTCCTTCAGGCATAGTTTACAGTCATCATCTGCCTTAGACGATGCCCGAATTATCCATGACCTATAGACAACGCTAATACACATTTCAACGTTCCTCGACTCATGTTTGAAACTTTTCTCTGAGTAGAGATGAATACAGTAAATTAGCTTTCAACCTTTTCAGAAGTTTATCTTTTCCCCATAAGAAGATATTGTGTGCTCTCCATAAGAAAGTCGTGGTCTGAGTTTAACCTGATGGATCAGAATATCTACTGTCGGTGACGAATTGATAATCAAAATGACCTGATTATCACTACGATTCTCCGTACATCAATATCGGTTGCATTCAGATTTACTGATTCCGGAAGATCTTTGTGCTGCTTCTTGAAAACATAATTCGATCCTGCGATATTCAATCACCAGCACATTTTAGAGATTTGTTTACTTTAATTTTCCGGTATGAAAGTCTTAATACAAAGTTCGTTATCATTTCCGTTATTCCATTATTACCATTTTTGTTTCTTAAATAACGTATCTTCTGTGAAAGCTTTAATCTCAGTTAACTTTGTTCAGGTTTATTTTGTTTCCTGCTGATGTCAGTTCTCCAAAATACCCTTCTGCAGGAAGGTCTCAATGAAGAAAAAGTCGACACACGAAAACCGTCGAAACCTGACCGTCAACAATTGCTTTGAGTGTGTGCTTACTTGTGTGGTACTCGTTGCATTCATTTTGTGCATTGCCCACCACACAGATGCTGCTGCTGCTGCTGCTAAATTACTCCTTTTGCATCGTCGACGGTCAAGGTCATGAACCTGTTTTTCTGCTGCAGCCTGTTTCTGTTCGCCTGTCTGCTTGCCATTGAGGCGATGTGATTGTACGCGTCGGCTTCGTGCAGTTTGAGGCTGCAGCAACCCCTCCCATGAGGATTAGATTAGGATGTGTGTGCATCGTGCATTGTGAAGTGTAACAAGTTCCTTGCGGCAATGAATAGGTTTTGACTTTGCATTTCCTCTTTCACATCGTTGTTGTCATCGTTAGCATTGCATCCATTTGGTCATTTAAAGTAATAACATAAACATTAGGAACGACTCTCTATTAAGGGTTGCTCTCATGGGAGAAAGATAATAGGCTGTTAGCGTTCATCCACTCGAATCATATTTTTTTCCGATTATTCATTGAAATTGAAATTAATTCAGAATCTTTTATCCGAGAGTGTTCTTCCGCATATGCCTAAGTATATAAATGGAATGACCTTGAAACGAGACAACTGTAAACAAAAGCCTGCCGCATTTTGGATGCCAAATACAACAACATCGAAGAAGTTTTTTTAGCAGCTGGATTGGACCAATTTCGGCGTATTTATCTTGGTTTTCAACCTAGAAGTCATTCTAGTTATGCGCCTGGAATTCACATCTAGGACGTACAACGAGATCTTTATGACAAGTTGGCCTATTGTATAACATAATGGGGAGACCCATTATTTCATATGCGGCAACCAAACGTACTTAAAAAGACTACAGCAAGAAGGGTTCTAGCTTGGTATTATTGGTGCCATACGCACCCGCACCTCGCTATTACAGAATTAGTTTGAAATAATAAAGGATTCATTCTTTGGGCAGCTGCCGAAAACGTGGTTCTTGTTTTCCTCCATACTCCTCGGGGCAAGGCAAATATCTATCAAAAGTGCAATCAGACTGCAACTGAATTACATACAAGTACAAGCCAGGTTATCAAACGGATCACTTGAATATTCTCAAACATAATGTATAGTATACCCGATCGGGACCTGCTTTGCACCGTGCGTCGCATAAAGGAAGTGAATACTTCTTTGGCGGAAAGTCGAAATTCATATCTTAAAACGTACGGTATGGTATGGTATGGCGGACAACCCTAAACTCTAAAAGTCTGGTGTGGGTATGGTATACAGATGGATGAGATATAGTCTCTGGTGTTAGTGCTGGGGTTCTTGGACCCAACACCTATAAGTCTTGAATTCCATGCCATCGTAAAGAAATCAAAGGCGCTATTCTGAAGATAGCCAATCTGCACTTGTAGCTCCTATACTTTGAACTTAAAACAAATAAAGTGCAATTTAAAGTATTCAATGTCAAGCTTTGGTGGATACTTGTACACAGAAGCATTGAGCTCAACCACCAAATTCTTAGGACCGGAACCAATTTGTGGCTTAAATTGGACAACAAACAACTTCGACTTCCTTATTGGAGAAATGTTTAATTAAGACACACATTAATCAAAGGGTAATTTTTATTTTAATAGCAAGGAAATAAGATAGTCTTGCCTTAGATCATTGTTATCTATGATTTCACCTAAACTGTCCTGTCTACGGAGATGGAGTGTCGACTATGTAGGAGAGGTCGAGGTGGCAGAAGACATTCTTTGTGAATGTCTGGCATTTTTCAGGGTCAGATTGGTCAGATTGCTACTCTACATAAAGAGTGTGTCAACATCATCTTCAGTGACATGAGGTTCGTGTTTTTTTTTTTTTTGCTGAACTGAACGTTTTTTTTTTTTGTATTTTGGGCGCTTACTAATCTGTCGAAGCATTCAGAATCAATACTGGTCTATTCCAATGCCAAATAGGATCCCGTAAGTAACCAAGCCCAGAGTGGAAATCACATGCGCAAACTCTGCGTAGTGAGCTAGTGATATTAGACCACCGACGGGGGAATGAAGATTCCGCAGTTCCGAATCTTAAAAACATTGACTGATTTTACTATTCTGACCAAATTGTCCTTTCCAGCACATTTAAGTTGTAAAAGTACAGTCAATATTGCACCTTATGTCGTTCTTCGTTGATAGGGTAAATAAACAAAAGATACAAAAAAAAAGTCACAAACAATCTCGATTACCACCCATGGAGTTTAATAAAAATAACACCAGCTATGAACTGTTACCCGCCCGGCTTTGCCCGTTCACAAAAACAGTCGCGTTACTTATGTTCGTATGTACATATGTATGCTCTGGTTATCTGGTTCTTTAGCTCCAGCGGTTTGATCTGTGCGTTGTCTGTAAGTCAGTCAGTAAACTGTTTTATACATATGTTATGTATAAATAGGTACACACGTTTTAAAACAGAACAGCATAACTTATTTTCTTTGACTGATATCCAACTAGTACCTTTATAGTTTTATTTGAATTTAATATTTATTATAACTTATCAAAATTAGGACTGCCGAAAAAATAAATTGGCAAAGATATCGACAACCTGTCTTCAGACAAAATTCTTTGTACCTAAATGGCCTGATTTCGTATCACATTCACCGACAACGTAACGAAATTTGGAATAAAATGTTAAATGATTTAGACAAAAGTGCCAAGCCATTTTGAAACATTGTCAAAATAGTTTAAAAAAAGCATCTGCCTCATTTCGATATAACGACCATACCGATTGAATTTCAGTTTTTACTTGCTGTCCTTTGTCTTATTTATTTTTCATTAATTAAAATATATTTATAGGTCGAACTTCGATAATTTGAATCATAACTTGTCACAAAACAAATTCGAGTTATTAAGTCTTCGAATTATTAAGTAAAATACAAAATTGATATAAACATGTATAGATATATAATTGTTCATCAAAAGATAATGGCGCAAATTCATAGTCAGATAAAGCCGACAATAAAATAATTTATTCACCTATGTACATAACCTAAAATATATTTTTTGTTATTCATAGTCACCTTATAGTCAAAATGAGCCAAACGTCACTTTAAGTAATAATTAGAGTCGGCTATAAATTTCTCATATAATATTTTGACGTTTGGGTTTGTTCGTTCAAATCACTTTACAAAAAAAAACAAAAGTCGATACTAACTAAAACTAAAAAATGTGTTTATGAATAACGAAAAGTTATAGCCGGCTTTTTTATTTAGTGCCGGCTAGTGTTGCTTAAACATCGATAGTCAGCGATAGTTTACGAAAAACATTCGATAGTATCGATAGTTATCGATTAGTTTTATGAAGAGATAAAAACAACGCTTGTTAAAATGTATGATAATAAGCTAAATATATTTAGTGCAGGTATTGAAATATTTACAAGTAAAAACAAAAGATTAATTTGAGCCAAAAATACCATCGTTTTGTTTTAAAAATACAAGTTCATTTAAAACGTTGGGGTTTAGCCTGTTACGGGGTTTAGTCATTATTTGGCCCGCTTTCGAGAATATTCTCTCTGAATGAACTGACGTGGCTGGTATGCAAGGGAATATTTCCGCAACTTCCTTCAGGTCTGTCCCTGACTTCTCCCAATATATTGTTGCACTCAATTGCGTCACTCAGTGGTGTAGTTGTACATACAGTCGCACGTAGAGCATTATAACACCCTCTACGTCTACTGCCTCTAGGCACGCTTCTCTAAAAAATATTATTTTAATACTTTTTATCCGTTTATGCCCAGTACCTTTTGGCATTATTGCAGTCTTTTATTTAAAAAACAACTTCGTTAATCTTGTTTTTAAGATTGGATTCGTGTTTTTCACTTCAAAGTTTGTTCATAGGAGTTTTTATATCGGTACCATCAAGAATTTCAATAAAAAAAAATTGGGAAGTAGTAAGTTAAGTTTATTACATCATGGGGGATTCGAATTCACCTTATACACACTCTGTGCCTGGCATAACCACCACCAACGAAAACTGTTTCCGTTTACATCATACAAAGGAGAGTGCATCCAGTACAATAAAATAATTTATTTACCACTTTGATGATGCATTCATTTTGGTTAATTGCCGGCTGTAACTATAGTCGGCTATAGACATGATTATGAATTTGCGGGAATGTTTTCAACGTACGCTTTTCGTCTTTGTGTTTTTTTTTTACGCGCATACTATTATTTTCAAAAATAAAAACTTAGCTTTGAGCTCGTATCGACCAATATACCAACCTAGTAATGTTTATTTTAACCCCTACTAATCAGAAATTTGACAATTCTAACTTACTTATAAAACGAACTTGTAAAAACACACAGAATTTAGGAATTCTCCTTCAGAACTCGACTTATCGAAGGTGACGCCAAATAATCTTTTCGAGTTATCAATGCATTCGAGTAATAGAAGTTCGAGTTATCAAATAATAATTACATGTAAATCGCAGTCTTGACGCTATTGCCAACCAACTTGATTCGAGTTATTAATTATTCAAGTTATCAAAGTTCGACTGTATTATATACAGTGTCCCACAAAAGTCTGCGTACAACGACGAAACTGATAGATAAACAATGATTTATTTATTTATATTTACTTAAGAAAAAATTAACAAAAACGGAATAAAGTCATAGAATTCATTCCTCAAAAGTCTGCGTACAGCTGCAGATATTCCTTGTTTGAAGGTCTTCTAGAAACGGTAAACTTTTTTTCATAAGAAATGAACACGCTACGTGGTGGTTTGGATGTAATGCTTATAATAGGGAATAGTTATTTTTAGACATTCAGCGTAGATCAACGAACAAAATGTCAAATAAACAATTTAGTGTGTCTGAAAGGTAGTTGATTCTTAATTTGTATATTAAACAAAAAAAGTAAAATAAAAAATATCCGAATCAACTTCAAGAATCCGGTCAACGATCCAAAAAACAATAAATCGCTTTAAGGAAGATAGTCAGATCAAATAAAAGCCAAGATCTTGGAGACCATTGAAGCTAACTCTGAGAGATAAGCGAACCATCAAGCGGATTGTGGACCAGGAGCCATTCGTAAGCGCTAAAAAAGATAATTTCCTCACTTGGAATACACAATAATACAATAGTGCGACCAGAAACGGTAAGAAGGGATAAGAAGGGCAAGCCCAGAAAAAAAAAACATTTCAATGAAAATAATAGACATAAACGTCTTAAGTTCGCGAAGGAGCCTACGTCAAAAAATCTCCAGGCTTCTGGGTTCTGGCGCAACGTTATATTCTCGGAAGAGTCAAAACACACCATTTTGGGCTCCAATGGGTGCTTGAGGGTCTGGCGACGTCAAAACCAAGCGTTAAATCCAAAGTTTACCACCAAGCTAGTGAAACACGGAGGTGGAGGTTTGATGGTATGGGGCTGTACGTCTACATTGGGGGTCGGAAAGCTGGAATTTATTGAAGGAATCATGGACCAATTTATGTACATTTATATTCTCAAACGAAATTTGAAAGACGAACTCAAATGCTGGGAATTTTGGATTTTTTTCACTTCCAAGAAGATAATGACTCCAAACATAGGGCCCATAATGTGCGTTTGTGGCTTTTGTTTAACGCCCCCACATAATGTAAACGCCCCCACAGAGTCCAGACCTCAATCCTATTGAGCACATGTGGGATTACGCACGAAAAACGGAATAAAGAGCAACTTAAAAAGGCCTTATTGTCTGAAAGGAGAACTATAAGTTGTTCCTGTACAGAAAAACTAGTAGCTTTTATGCCAAATCCTTTGAAAGAGGTCGTAAAGTTAAAATTATATCCGATTAAATATTGACTATAAATATAAAAAGATAAAATTACTTTTTATTTAGTTAAATGTTGTTCACCTTTTCCTTTACAGCTGTACGCAGACTTTTGTGGAGTGAATTCGATGACTTTTTCCTGCTTTTGTTCATTTTTTTTTTTTTTTGAATAAATAATAAAATAATTCAAATTCTATTCGAAATGAATGCCTAGTATATTGTTCTATTGAAATACATTCAATTCAAAAATGTAATATTTTCCGGTTGTGAATAGCATCGTTGTTTCTCAGAGTTTCATGGTTGTACGCAGACTTTTGTGGAACACTGTATATGTTTGATTTATTATTTATTTTTATCTATTTTATTTATTTATAATCATAAGCAAATCAATTTTTTATTTGTATCATATTGAAGGTTTTTGTGGTATTTTTCCTTCAAATAACTTTATTTTTCTTACTAAAATATCATGACAATAGTTTTTCAGTAGAAAGATATAGAATTTACATATCAAATCTCTGTATTAAGTCATTTTCGGGAACAAACCTTAATTTATTTTACGATACCAAATAATCATATCTATCTATCTGGCGTTGGGAAAAGATACTCGCTTAGCTGGATAGATGATTGCATCAGTTAATTTACAGTTCCAGGACAATACAAAAATCATTTTATCAGTACATATACATACGTAGGTATTTACTGCTCATTTTATCTAACTTACAAAAAGTTTGAAACTTTAATTTTTATTTGATATCAGTCCGTGTTTTATATATTTCTAATAGGTATGTATATGTACATATGTGTATGCATGCACACATACGATTATATAGTATCTACTCCACCCTAGGTATTAGCGCACCTACATATGTATGCATGTAAATTAGCAGTTGCCATATGTTGTCACCAATTTCAGTGCTATAAACTTGAACTTTCTTCTATTCCCATTAAAGATGAATTTGTTAATTGAAACCAATTTACATTCCACATAATTTAAAAAAAAATATTCAATGTTACATAAAATATGTTTTCTTAAATCCTACACACTGCGCTGATTTTTCCAAAGCGTTAACTTTTTCTACCAAAATTGATTAAAATGCAACGATTCGCCATCCACTACATGCACACATGCAATCTAAATATATAAGCAAAAAATAAAGTGCAACAAGAAAAAAAAAAAAAAAAAATAGCAAAAAAATTGCACAAAAACAAGTTTCGACAAATAAATAACGCCGCACTCTGTCGACAAGGAAATCATTCCAAAACTACAAAAGATACAGATACACTCACAAATCTTAACATTTTTATATAAACATTCATACATACATATATGTATAAATAAATAATAGTTATACGCGTACACTTAGCATCACATGCGAACACCATGTGTACAAAGAAATTAATCTGAAAACAACGCATAAACATCATTAAATAAGAAATAAATTAAAAAACAAGCTTTTCATCTGCGGTTCTAGATACATCGTGCGCCATCATCACCAGAATCAAAATGAACAGTGGCGGCCGGCAACTACAGCGCCCCATACTACGAGTATAACCATCCAAAAAAGTAAATGAAACAATTCTCCTCTACTCGTTCGTTCGTTGGTTAGTTCGTTCGTCAGTTCTCATACTTCGTAGATCGTAGCCCGAAAGCCCGTCGAATAAAGAAAATATAGATTGCCTTGAAATTTAATTGTGCCCGGGCCAGCCGGGGGATGGAACCAGAAGAAGGTTAACTAAAACGGTGTGGGGCGGTTTAAGCGGGGAGGCTTGATGGCTTGGGCTTTCGGGTGGTTGGTTGTGATTGTGCATGTCGTTGTAATAATGCATTTCGTCTGTTTCCATTTTTGTTTTTCAGTTCAGTTTAGTTCGCGTTTTTACAGACATTTTGGATTACTTTTCGTTCGCTTCCTCCCTCTCTCTTTTCCACTCTCTCTCTATCACTCTGCCTCTTTCTGTTGAGGTGGGTCTATATATGTTTGTCGCTCTCTATCGACATTTTGTGATTTTTTTTTAGCACAATCTACTGACGTATTTCGGCTTCGTTACATTTTGAGAACGGTCGGTGGTGGCGTAACGATAGGGAAATAGAAAAATATGCTATAAACCAATAAAAAGCTACAAAAAAAAAATTGTAACTGATTACAAATAACTGCATTTATGCCATTTTGATTGTCACACTGGTGTTCACTCCACTTGTTCAGCGGGTGGAACACATTCGCTTGTCAACCGCACACACGCACACAATAGAAATCCATTATCGCCTAAAATTGCACCGAGGATATCAACATGCATACATATGTACATACATACGAGTGCGGAGTGATTATTAAATTTTTTTTTATACTTTAATTTGCTTTCTTTGTTTGGCTTTATATTCCTCCGACCAAAAATGCTTTTTCCCCAATGTTATGTTCTTTTTTTTGTATTTTTATGGACTTGTCGCCTGTTGCCAACCAGCTTGAAACTATTTTGAGTGCATAGTTTGCACAAATACTTACACAGCAGCTTGGTGGCATTTGGGTGGTTGCCTGTTGCGCTTCTTTACGGAATCGAAGTTATTGCGCTGCCACCCTTCCGCCCTATTGTGGCACACTCACCATTGTTCATTGTTACATTTTGATTGCACTCACACAGATGAGGATAGATACATATTTCTATTGTAAAGTGTAGTATTTTGAGGTGTTTTTTTTTTTTTTTTGGCGGACGAACCTTCAATCACAGCCACCCTCCTACCACGGGCTAGAAATACTGTAATTTTCATCCTTCGACAGGAACAGCGGCAACGGCAAAGTACGCGGTTCGGTGGTTTCACAGGTTGTATCTGTGAAGTTGCAATTTTGGTTCGCTGTTTCTCATCCCTCTGCTGTGGGTGGTGGTGCACCTACTATGGCAGTTGTACGAGTATAGGTACGAGTTTTTTTTTATATATTTTGATGGGTTATTCTTGTTTATTATTACTTTTCGTGTTCGTTCGGCAATTGGATTGGGATACAAAGAGTTTGGACAAAATTAAAAAATTCGATTGGCCGAGGACGGGGGTTGCAATTTAATTTAATCCATGAGATATAAAATATTGGCTAACAAGTCGCGTTCCTTTTAGCACATGCCGCACTCAAAAGCTTGTTAGATGGATGAAATACAGAAAAGTGTAATTTTGTTTTGACGGGACAAGAAACAAGAGGAATGGCCTAAGGAAATAGATGATTTATTCTGGAAATAAACCTGTGGTCAAGGGAGCAAAATGATTTTATACCGAAAAGTGTTTTTTTTTTTTTTTGGGTACCTGTTTCAATTATAAATAATAAATGAAAAATGCTTTATTACTGCCAATTTTTGATTTTTTATTGCTTCATAGAAACATTGTCCATATAATCAGTACTTTGTTTGACCTCCTCTTGTTTTTATAACTGCTGCACATCTGCGATTCATTGACTCAGATAGGTTTTCCATCAGGATACAGGTATGGTGCTCAAGAGCTGGACGCGGAGGGCTGTAATTTATATTCTCCTGCAGTGACTTTCGATATTAAAGATGCCACTTCACTTTCTCCATCTCCAGAGAAGCATCCCCAAACCATCACACCTTCAGTTCTGGGGGCATCCGTAAGAGGCATTCGGAGCACAGTCTTTTCATTGGTTCTATTCGCGCAAGAATCCTCCCATGTCCAACATGCAGCTTAAAATTGGACTCGTCGGATAATATAATATTGTTCCAAATGTCTTAAGGCCAAATAAGGATGTTTCTCAGCCCAAATTAAACATTTTTCCCTGTGTCTTAGTAGAAAATCCGCCTTCAGTTCTTGCTTGAGTGCTTTAAGTCCAGCTCTTACGAGCCTTTTTGTCACTGATTCTGCTGAACATTTTTTTTTTGTACAGCTCGAAATAGATCATTTTTAATATCTACTGAAGTCTTGAACTGATGCCGACAGTTTTAGAGTATAAAAAAAACCATCTTCCACATCTTTTTTGGCCTCCCGAGCTTTTGCTTCTGCTGGCAGTCCCGTTCTTTTTTGAATTCTATTTTTGTGGAGCAACATTAAATCTTTCAGAAATATGACGGGTTGTCGAATTTAGACATGACAGACACAAAATAATTAGATTTGCACTCGGAACTGATTTTTCCCATTTTTTTGTTTTTTTTTAATTACATTTATTCATCTTCGACGGCTATAACGAGCTAGATGCATCTCTCATTCATAATTACATCGACTATTTGTGCTCTAATTAAACGATATTTTGCTACCTAGTTTAAAAACCATCGTAGCTCTCATAAATTCCAAAAACTGACATCCGAAAGAGTAAGAAAAGGTTGGAGCAAAATTTTTCGAACATAACCAGCATTCACATAATTTTGGAATTTTTAATTATGTGCTTGTTATGTTTTTCCACGAATGGAAGGGGCCTACAGTTTTGTGCCGACTTCGAACGGCGAGTTGAGAATCTCATAGTGACAAACGATACCTATTCTTTGAATGCTTGGCAGACTTTCGAAAGAGGTGGCACCGTGACCCGTCGGGTAAAATGTGCTTGCTCGTTGACAGCAGAACACCTGACAGGATCAACTGAAGTCAAAAACAAAATACATGTTTTAGTTAATATCTTAAACTAGAAGTGAAAATTGGAAATTTCCGTAAAATTAAAAATTTCCGTAAAATTTGTTCTACATTTCATTTTTAAAAATAGTTGCATTAAAACAAAATGAAAATCATTGATCCAAGTCCTTGTCAATAATATCTCGAAGATGTGTGTAAAATTTCTTCCAGATCGGTTCAGTAGTTTTCGAGAAATCTTGACAACCGACTTTGAAAATAAAGTTTCGAGAAAAACGCGTTTTAAATTAAAGGTGATAGTAAAACTGCTTTAAGTGCCACTTCCCAAGGGCTCTATCTCCGAAACTATTACTCCGATCGACTTGAAAATTTAGGAAAATATTCTAGAGATTGTAGAATTGTAGAGTTGTAGAATTTAATAAGATAATAAATTTGTTAAATCCGTGAAAGCCATCTAAACCCTTAAACCCTGGCATCATTGCGTAGTAGCCCAAAGCACTAACCACTACGCCACGGTGTTCATATATTTATGACTTATCATTTTTGAAATGTTCCATGCGTGGAGAAATTGAGAAAGCACCGAATCAAATGCAAATTTTTCCGGACAAATTTTGGGCGAGGATATTTGTACAATGATGTAAGAAAAAATTATTGTCAGATTAATGATTGAGTAGTGATATTGATTGATTTGAGAGTGGCATAATTTAACATGTAACTAGGGATCTCAATCTAGCTTATTTTCAATCCCGGGGTTCCGGAACTTGGAAAAATTAATCCCGGGATACAGCGGGAACCAGGATTGGACAGAATATTTTTTATTTTTTTTAAATCAAAAAATGTATAATGCTAGGTTTCCACTTGTCGATTTGAAATTGATAAACGACGTATTTTTACGTCAATTAGAAAATTGGCAAGTGGAAATAATGAAAAACTGCTTATTTATCATTATTTCATTATTATCATAAGTCATGTTTTCAAGAAAAAAGATCAACTTCCGATAATTGCCCACAAAAATGTAGAAATTAGTTATAAGTGCCTTATCTTTTTAAATAAAAAACAGCGTAACTATTATCATCTACATTTTTTTATTATTAAAACTAATCAAATGGAACAAAATTAAAGAAGTGTGTTTAAATTAATTAACTTAATCGCTAAGAAACAAACAAATATTTACACTCCATAAAAAATTTAATGATGATAATTTTTGATAAAGAATTAAATAAAAAATACCTCCATACAAGGGGTTTACAAATTCAAAAAAAAAAAAAATTCCAAAGTCAAAAAAAAATATGTAAGGGCGTATTTATTGTTGCTCTTGGTCTTCATACGACCTTTGGAAATAAAGCAGCAGGAAAATAAGGGCATCGAGAGTAGCATCTCCAAGCCGGCTTCTAAATTTGTTGCCAATATAACAGGCCGCTAAAATCGCTCGCTCTGCTTCTACGCTTGTTGGTGGAATGGACAGTGAATACAGTAGAAATCGCTTAAGACGCTATCTCGCTTTTAACGCTCTTTTTCTCCGGTCACAGAGCAAACGATACACTTCGTAAAATTTGTATTTTCTTGTCTTTTTAATTTGTTTTTTCCAGAAAGACATTTCGGTGCATTGGGATATACGGCGGCGCCGACTGCCACTGCCATTCTTATAGGGATTTATTATTGTTTTCCGCAAACAAACCATATGAAGCGTGTCGTTTTGTGGTGGTTACTTTTGTCAGGTGCTGTTAGAGCAGTCGAATTTGATTGCGTACAATGGTTAGTACAAGGGATGAAAGGAAAACTAGCATAAGACAATTATAATTTCAATTCTTTTTATAAAATAACCATATTTTTAACTGGATGTAATTTTTAAGTTTTTCCCGCTTAATACACTATCCCGCTTAAGCTGCTACTTTCTGTCGGTCCCTTGAAGAGCATCTTAAGCAGGTTCTACTGTACTTGTGAACTAAATCCAGATGATATCTTCGGGTACCTCCATTTTCAAAGAGATTCAACTCTTTTCTAAGGCACACTGTTAAATCTGATTCTGTTTGTGTTTCTGGTAAAATGGTTTTGATACTTTTTTTAATTTCTCCTTGTAGTTGCCGCTTTAGTAAGTTGGTTGATGGGTGGTTTCAATAGATTCACAGTTTTCTTCTTCTTTATCACTATTAGAAATGTTTTGGTGTTGGTTAGTAGCAGTAAGTCTCGGAATTAGTGATTTTTGTGTATTTTTATCATAGCTTGACTAGGTGACAAGAATACTTCACCAGAATTTTGTGTTGATGGATTTTTGAGATCTGTTTTCAATTCCGAAAATACCGGGATCGCTTAAGAGCAAAAGTCCACCGGAATCCCGGGATTAATTTCCCTACATGTAACTCACAGATAACCCTACACAAACAATACACGAAAACTGGTCTAGCAACCTTATTCTATTTGCTCGTGTGCCTCGTCACTAGATCATTATTATTGAACTGTTTTGCATGTACGTACATAATATGTATGTATATGAACAAAATATACTTAAGTTGTTTCAATCTGAGTTTTCCAGTAAAGTAAGCCTGCCATCTCAAAGATGTAACCTACCCATAAAGAGTACAACTCGTACGGTAAGCAGTTATTAGTTACTTAATTAAGCCTCGCATTCTGCATTACTCCACTTTTTAGGTTAGGTTACGTTATGGGGTGGCGGCTTAGCCTCACAGCTCACATAGACCAGTGCTCTGTTGTCCTCAACTGGGGCAGGCTCATTAAGAAAATAATAATGCAGTTATATATCCTCTGTTTTAGCATATCATAAAACTGCTAGGAACTAGATTTTTTGAATTATAACAACCGATTTCTAACATCCTTCTTTTGACAGTACACATGTCCGGTAATAACCATTTCCGTCCCCTCTATGTGGCAGCCCAATTGCTGTGCTTCCAATTGCTGCTCTCAACCAGAGCAACACACACACTCGCTTGCCTTTGATTATCCCTGTACACCTGATTCCATGGATGCATCTTATTCGCAAGCAGGTGCAACATAAAATTATACCCAAAGACAATCCACAAGATCTTGCCACCGACATTTTGCCCGATTGAATAGAGAGAACTACTGCTGCTACCTCTGAACATAAGGAAGACATTATTACGTCAAAACGAACTCGCTATTACTATTATTTTCATGGCTGTTGTTGGTGTGGTTCTTCTTGTTGTTGCTGTTCATTGTAATACTAGTCACAACACTTGCCGCCATCGCAATCGCAGTAATACCTCCTCTTTGCACCCGGCCGGCCGGCGCGCTCCGCAACATAAGTTTAAGTATCCAACAGATACACTAGTTGCACTTCAAAGGCTAAATCATGCAGGCAACCTAGTGCTACTCTGAGGAGTGGCAAGATGAAGGAGAATATATGTATACCCGTACGTAAGTATTCCACATTCGATGTGGAAGTGGAACACCATGAGCAACAGCAGCAAGCTACAATCGCGGCCTGTAATAGCTTTGTAATGAAAATAAAGCCAGCCAGCCCAGCTAGCAGCGTTACAATGAGATACAGCAGCGGACCCCGGTGTGTATTTGTGCTGCGAACTGTTTATGAATGAACTTCGCTTCCAAGGTAAACAAACCGGTTCATTGATGTCGTGTGCCTGTGCGAGCATATTATGCATGTATCTGTGGAATGGAAATAATAATAATAATACTAACTGATTACAACATTTAGAGGCAATTGCACCGCACTGGATAGGAGGAGCCCCTTTGACTGTTTGAGGTTGGCAAAGGTTTTTCCTGATAGAAAATCGATTGCCAGCAGTCAGATGGACTTCGGGCCCACCGAGAGTATACTAGTACATATAACCAGTATTGAGATTGGGGGTCGGATTTGTAACAGTGGAAGCTTGAAGCTGGTTTCGGGTCGGAATTGCTTGGAAAAAGTAACAGTGAAGTGGTTGATTGGTTCTCTATTGCACCTGCTGGTCGATGTGGAAATGTGCTCTGATGGATTGGTACTCGTAGCGAATAATCAAATTTACGAGAGTTTCCTGTTACCGTTAGAAGTGTTTTTTGTCTAAGCGACTTATAGTTATGTTGGGCAGACATGGAATGCGTATAAGTTTTCTTCCGTTAAAGATGCATCTACGGTTTGTGCGTCTCTATTACGCTTCTTTTAGCGAATGTGACATCTACTTTAAGTGATCCGCTTAGTGCATCTGCTTGGGGAATGTGTTCTATTCTTTTATCGTGATGCTGTTTGTCTTCCTCTTGTCTGAGAACAGAAGATTGGCAAGTGAGGGATATGTAGTGAGTGCTGACCAATTGTTATCAGAAAAAGAGTTTCAGAAAGTGTTGGCAATACTGTGCTTATCGTATGCACTTAATTCGGCAAGCAGTCGAAATGGCAATTGAGTTGTAAGATCCAGCCAGATCCTAGCTTAAGCCTGATAGCACATTGAATGAATGAAGAAGAAAGCAGGCCCTACACGCACTAAATGCGCTGGGCATTTGCTTTCACCGTTTTCTTCGAATCAGCCCTTATTAACAAAACTCAACTATTTGTTATTTACACACTGTAATTGACTCCATTGTGCTAAATATTACATTGTGGAATTTTGACCTTTCTCAAAATCTCCAAGGCCTATACGCACACCAACTACACGTACATACAAACATACAACAGCCCAATAGAAAAGTAACTCAATCCGTGACACGACAGCTGCATTTCTATTTGAAATAATACACTCAACAATGGCGACCACAACAACAACAACAAAAAAATCCAAACTTAAAAAGTGCACAAATGTAATTACAGCCAATAAAACTGACTAAAACCCGAATACAATCAAAAAAGAACAACCGCAATGCGTTCGTTTACACATGCAGTGTGTATCTATGGACTGTTGTATGTGTATCCATGTGCATATTCTAAGGCTAAGTCTGAAAAAAGTGGTCATAGAAATTTAATAGTTTCCACTACGGCGACGATGATGGAAAGCAGAAAAATTAACAACAAAAAATAATAGTAAAAAACAGCTTGAGCCGAACAGCAAGTGGCAATGGAACCATAGTCGACATTCGACAGTTGCAATCGTGTGATGTTAATACTAGTTAGTATTAGTTGAAAAGGAAGGACGAACACAATAATATAATGAATTATTTTACTGGAAGAACCAAGGACAAACTTATAAAACTGCAATCTAGGAAACCTCACACACTACGTTGGTATTGTGGCCGAAAAAAAACAGAACTTTCGTTGGTTTGGCAATTCTATCGGATCGTAGCACTTCGTAGGGTATATTTATCTATATTCATGGGTTACAATATAAGGATATTATATGAAGTATCTGTGTGATAATCGGCAGCAGTAGTCGAGTCGATTACCGCATAGAAACTAGCAGCTAGATTTTTGCAATCCAGTCAACACCCACCGTTCTTCAGTGTTTTTGTGTCTATACCCTGTTTTAGAATGAACTATAGGTTACATAAGCTTTTACATGCCATTTCATCAATTTAAGAAAAAATAAAAATTTATCAAATTTTTCATCAATTATGGCACCACTTTATAAACTTACAAAGAAAAACTTGAAATGGAATTGGACAGATGAGCATACTAAGGCCCACATAATTATTATTGATTATCTGACCACTGAACCCGTATTAATCATATTCGACCCCTCCAAACCTATTGAATTACATACAGACGCTAGTTCCATTGGCTATGGTGCAAAACTTTTTCAAAAAATTGATATTCAATTGAAAGTTGTTGCATATTATAGTCAAAGAACTACTGATGCAGAGAGTAGATACCATAGCTATGAGCTTGAGACTCTTGCAGTTTTCAAAGCTTTGAAACATTTCAGACATTATCTTTTTGGAAGGCAATTTAAAGTCGTTACTGATTGCAATGCCCTTAAGGCGTCACGTCACAAAAAAGAGCTTTTGCCTCATGTTCAGAGATTGTGGGGTTTTATGCAGTCTTTTGATTTTGAGATTGAATATCGGAAGGGTGAACGATAGTACTAACAAAGAAGTGAATATTGTGCGTATAAATGATGATTGGTTAGTTGCCGAGAAAAGACTTGACCCGGATTTAAATAGAGTAATAGAGTCTTTTGAAAATGATACCTTAGATCCCGATTTGAGATCTTCATACTCTATTAAACATAATTTATTGTATAAATACTTTCAGGTTAGAAAGAAAACTAACAGTCGTGTTGTACTCCCTAAAAACTTCCGCTGTCAAATAATACAACGTTTTCACGACGAACTAAAATATCAATATGATAAAGGATTTGGTGTACTAAATTATACTTGTATAAGTAATTCACACTCAACCACACGTTAAAGAAAGAAATAAAGATGAAAAAAAGGTTTTTATACAATTACCTATGCTTGCGTTAGTTCTATTAGCTGTTGGAGCATAAGGTTTAAGGTTTATATATCAAAAGCTTACGGAAAATTTGTACTCATGCGGTTTTTTCCATTTGAATTTTTTCTAGAAAATTACAAATATTATTGTTTTCCTTGGTCTATATATTTTTATTTTCTAAAGGTTCCGACCCACAAGTTGCGAAGGGCACCGCGACCTAAAATATATATTGTACCGCAAAGTCAGTTCATGGAACCAGTAGAGGATGAACTCATTTGATAAAGTTGAGAATCTCACTGGTAGAGAATATACGAATTTCCATGGGATTTAGGATTTCTCTATGGAAATGTTATCTCCTGAGGGCACCAAGTGATATGAAGTCACATAAAATATGTTCAGCAGTTTCGTCATCTTCCATACAGAGATGACATTCAGTTTCCTGAATAAGACCGACTTGGTTTAGGTGATATCGAAGATGACAATGCCCTGTAAGAAATCTCACTAATCTCTTGATATCGCTTCTACTGAGGAGTTGTTTTTTATGGATTTATTCTGGAAGGGTTTAATGGCTCTTTTAGCCTGACAAGGACCCTGGGTATTAATTTAATTTAATTTTTAATTTTTTTTTAAGGAGGATTCAGCTGAAGTCAGTACGTCAGCTGTTTCGTTTCCATCAATACCCTCATGGCACTCACCAAAGTTTGACTTTCCTTCTATGTGAAAAGTTTTGGAGAGTATTAAAGCACTTCAGAACTGATTTGAAGTCAATCAGGTTTGAGCCTAGAGCTTTTATAGCTGCTTGATTATCCGTGAGTATATGGATGAGGCCACCTTTTATTTCCGATTCGAGGACGACATTGGCGTAAATTTAAATGGCATGAATTGCAGCTTGATATACACTGGGATTTTGTGCCATTAGTATTTTAAATTATACCATAGTTCAAATATACCAGTACCCACCCCGGTGTCCATCTTCCATCCATCCGTATATGTACCACTTGTTGCCTTTTTGGACTGAGGTAGGATTTTTGTAGTTCTATGCTTCACGGCTTGGGATCACTGTATCAAACCTCCTGCCGAAACAAAAAGTTCTAGATAAGCAGTCATTTACCGCGCAGATCATGTCAAGCTCTGGGATTTCGGAGAGAAGATCCACTTGATCTGTGTGATCTACATATGTAGTTTATCTCTCCTGTTTGCAGTTGTCTGACTTGCCATTTTTTTTATGAAAAGTTGGAGTGGCGTTAGGCCAATATAGGCTTAGCTTCTGTAGTACCGAGGCATGGCAGTCGTAGCTTTTGAAGCTTTGAGATGGTGGATTTCTCTTTAGTTTTGCTCCGCCATACTACTGGTGAGTATGTGATGATAGTTCGTATCACCATTGTATATATTCAATGTGTGACCTTTGGGGTTATTCCAGAACTACATACGACGACATGCCCACATGGCTTTTTTTGCTTTGGTAATTTTGTTTTTAACATATGAGTTCCAATTCCATGTTTTTTTACCAAGAACCATACATAGATATTTTGCTTCGTTGGAATACTCAATAGCAGTGTTGTTAAAAGATAACTGGTCTAAACTCAGATTTCTTTTGCGGTTAAAAGGGACAAAAATAGCTTTACTGGAGTTAATTGAGAGATTTTCTGTAACGCACCAGTCGTTGACTATCTTGAGAGCAGTTTGCATCGAGTTGCAGACGTCTTAAGCTTTTATAGTGATAACCAAGTTATCGGCATACCCAATTATATGTAAGCCAATGTTACTGAGCTTGTCCAGTAAGTCATGACGAGTGACCACAGTACGGGTAAGTTTAGACAGTCCTTAACAGCTGAGACTGTGACCGAGGGTTCCCCAGAAGATATGGAGATCTTTCAGTTTTCGAGCATCGCTCTAACCCGTCGGTTAGAAGGATGGTCAATAACTTTCCTGGACATGGATTCTGAGATAGAGTCATGTCCGGTATTACGAAGGCACCTTTAATATCTAGAAAGGCACATAGTGCTATCTCTTTTAGACGAAATGCTTTACTTGGTCAATAGCTCAGCAACCGTTAGAGATAATTAAACGAAAAAAATGATGCCAATAGAATCAAGTATGCCGCATCTGATGGTATCGAAAACTCACTTAAGTCGACTTATGCAGTTTTTCCTTATTGCCTCAGATTTATTGCCTTATCTTAATGGTTTAAGTATTAAGGTTTCTACATATTATTTTTAGCACGGACTATTACCACCAGGACAGATAACTTCAGCTCGCACATAGTAAGAGCGAGTATAAGTGGTGTTGACTTTTTGAACAAAATGGTGTTCAATGTATGTTCTGTTTGGGGCAATCTAAAATGACTTCAACTAAATTTACATACAATGTAATCGCTGATGTAAACTAGGTCATTGTGCATATGTATATGGCTTAGTGTTTTACGACATTTGCTTGAAACTCTAGCTTAAACTCTTTCCTAAAAATGTAAAATTTCTTCAAAATTTATATCAAATATATGTACCTACTCATACTCTCGCAATGTTAAAATCAGAGAAGTAAGGTATAAAACAGTCCATTTCTGACGAATTGTAATTTTTTTCTTTTTAATTTAAAACCTTCTCCACCACACCGTCAAAAAGCTAACCACTCGAAAAAACGTAAATACATACACGTAGTGTTGTGGATGGCATGTGCTGGTAATGAAAGCACGCACTGTTTCCGCCGCCCACTTACGTGGGAATAGAAAAAAAAAAAAAAAAATTGCACTAGCCAAAAGAATATGTATGCATAAAAAATGGAAGCACACAAAATTAAAAAGAAAATAGGAATACTTTCACCACTCCCCACTGAGTGCGACATGCACCTCGAAAACAATTTTTAACATTTTCCTACGAATTAATAATTTTTAAGTTGCTGTGGGCGGAGAAAATTATTTTAAAAAAACGTACCAACCTAGGCAAACAAAAAAAAAAAGAAAATGGCGCATAAAAGCAGATATGCAGCAATGGGGTGGCTTCTAAGGGTTGAGGGAGGATGTGCGGAATCCGAACGCAATATCGGTGAGGTGGCCGTGTACATGGATTGTAAATGAATTTGTTTGAATCGCGCCCCCACCTCGTTACGTATATGATGCAGTCAAAGTTGATGATGTTCTAATATTTCATACACCACGCCACGATGGACTCGTTGGTCTTTCTTTAAGGGGTGACATCATCTTGCTTAGAGTTTTTCGTTTGGTTTTTGTAAAGAAAAATTAATTAATTAATGTACGTTAGATAATGGGAAATCTAATGCAATTATGCACGCACTGGTTGATAGATGGAGAAATTGCATTGGACACTGTTTCTGTTTTTGCAATAAGAGAACGGTACTGGAGAACTGGAGAATTGGCTGTCTGGATAGTTGCGTGTTATCACCATCACCTCGTAAATTGAACTAATTTTCCTCCTTCCCATTTTGGAGTCGACGATGTAAATTTAATTTCTTTCTAGACTCTCGATCGTACTCTGTTTGCCTCCAGATTTGGCGATTTAACCATTTGCTGATTTCGGCACTGAGCCATACAGTGCAGCATGAAGATCGAGCATTGCTGTATGGCAAGATTCTTACAGTCTGCAATGCTAAAATGACTAATGAGCTTCCCCTTCTGACATTCCCTCGGGACGATGGTATCAGGACATTTAACTGGTCAACGAATTTCGACATTAAATTCAGTAACAGGAAGGACTGGAGCAACGAAACTAGAATCTACAGGCTGAGTCCTCATAGAGTAAGTGCGGCTAATATGACCCATGTGGGTAATATGGCCCACCGTAATATCTCGCTACTGAAAAAGCATAGAAACCCCACTGTGCATCCATTTCAAACATATTCCAACTGGCTTTGACTCCCTGTAATTTGATGAGTCTGGCTAATATATGTGAGTGGTAAAGCACGTGGCTATGTTTTTGCACTTTGCGTTGTAGGTTTTTGGTAAGTTTTCCCAAGTGTTCTTACATTAAATTTTGCGTAAATATTAATATTGCATTTTATGATTGTGTGGTGTGGACATTTTTAATTCTTCATGTGAAATCAAAACCTCAAAAATAGTTGAAAAAATGTGTTTAAATTAAAAGAAAAGTGAAAAAGCCTTGTGTGGGTAATATGGCCCACCACAGATTTCTGTAGTATTGCCCGGATCAAATTGGCAACAATACCGCGCAGAAAGAAAAATCAACGTGCTGAAGAATCTACTTCATCAGAAAGTGAGGACATTTTCATTCCAGGTGACTTATCTGATGCAAGTCCTGATAAATGCATTTATTGCTTGAGTCTATTTTCTAAAGATAAGGGTGCAAAGTGTTGTGTGTACAATGTGGGCCCATAAAGATTAATCTGGCAACGAGAACAAATATTTTATTTTCGAATTTTGCAGTTCGTATGATGACAAAACATGATTTTATATAATGGCCCACTTATTAGCCGCACTTTTTCAAAAAGTTATTTTTGAAGTTCGTCTAATTTATTTATATTTTTTTGTTAAGATGTTTTTTATTATGTTTATACAGACTAAAAGAGAAATAATTTCTAAGAATTTAAAAAAATAAAATAAATGAATTTAAGTTAAATTGTCTGTTTTATGTCCAAAAAAGGTAAGGGTGGGCCATATTTGCCGCACTTACTGTACTATTAAATGTAACACAGATGGTTCAAGAACTGAGGAATGAACGGGGGCAGGAGTGTTTGGTCCCGGAACTAAATTATTTGAACCGATGGGCAGCTACACCAGCTGAAATCTATGCTATCGATAGATGTGCCCAACTCAATCTTGATAAGCGCTACAACAGACGTGCCATAGCAATAATGCAGACAGCCAAACAACTATTAAGGCAATAGGGGCTCAGATCATCGAATCTAGAATTGTCTGGGAATGACTAGATAAACTTAATAGACTGGGGGTACGAATCAACGTCAATATAGACTGGGTACCCGGACACCTGGGGATAGAAAGTAATGAAGAGGCGGACAAACTAGCCAGAAAGGTGCTGCCACACCCTTTGTGGGCCCTGAGCCCTTTTGCGGCACAATAGATCTTAAGGTAGTGGTGAATCTCTCCCTTAAATAATAATGATAATACAGTCTGCCATAAAAATGTCCATTGATAGAGTCTTTCGAGTTGTCTAAGACCATTTAAGATGGTAAATTAACAAATTCTATGGAGAAAAGGCATCTCCTATTAAATACTTTGGACTTTTCCAAGGTAAGATATGTATAACAAGAGGAAGTATTTTTGTTTGCAGCCCAGGACTGCAGCATCATGCCCAGTAAGAAGAAGTTAAAGTTGAGAGTGTGTCTTGGAGAACAGATGGTATCGATCGACGCCCCTCCTCCCTCTTTTACCACAAAAGTACCAACCCATCTATGGTACAAAGCCAACATTATTTCGAAACAAAAGAACGTCGACTGAACATTCAATTAGAGACAACCATTTTCAAAATGTCCGCTGTCTGTCATTCAGTCAAAAAAATGAAAAATTCACAATGAATGTCGTGATCCAAAATGTGCGTCATTTGTTTTGTGTGCGTTTATCATTAACAAAGGACTCAGCTCAGAGAGAGTAGACATTTAATTTTTGTTTTCTTTTCCATCCTTAAAAACAAAACGGAAAATAATAAAGGGATGCCATTCGTGCATCCTTTATCCTTTTCTTTAGTCTTTAGTGCGTCTCATATGTAAATATTTGCGCCTGAAAATATCTACAATTTTATCCAAATATAGGTACTCGTACAATACAGTCACAAAGCCGCCCTACCTCTCCCTTGTGGCCACTACCGCGCGTCGCACTCTGATTTGTGTGTTTTTCACAATGGAATTTGTGCGTGGCAACGATTGCAGCAATTGTTTTTTTTTTGCGTTCGATTAAACTCAAATAATTACTACCTTCCCTCTGCAAAAACCACCCCATCACCGTCCCTACAACGTGATTTTCTCTGAATCGTTGCAACTAAATTATTAACGCGATTGCAGTAGGGGGGCTATCTCATGCATATCTAAATTAACATCTATAAATAGTAGGTATCTCTATGTACATACATATGCAGTGTAGGTATATGTATTAAAGTATAATAGATACACAGAGGGCCCAATATTTCTTAATCTGAAATGAAATGAAAAAATAAATCAATATTTCCCTGATAGCATTTCGTCGCACCATTCCATCACATACACACCCAATTCGCTGTGCATTATTGTATTGCATTTTTGTATGTTTGTTTGTGTCTCTGTGTTGATAAACATATTGCACAAAAGTTCAATTTCACAAAAAATGCAATAAAAGAAGCAAGAAAAAAAAACGCCAACAAATTTCACACAAAAAAAAAGACGAAATCGTTTCGTATTTGGGTCAAAGCGTTCTCGCAGTCGTCGTCGTTGGGCCGTTGTTTACTTGCATTATCAAAAAAATCACAATTTTTTATTTTATCTTTTTTGAATGTGTTACATTTGGGCTTCACCCCATCGCTCTGGGGCTGCCAATTACCCTTGACTGACGATGCCCAGGCTTATTGCATGCTACTAGTTAGATAAGAACTTTTGATTACTCACGAAAATTTCTTCGAATTTTATTTGGAGAACTTCCAGTCTCTACCGAATTGCGTTTTTTTTTTTTAATTGTTGTTTGTTTTTTGATTATATAATAAATATGTATTGTATGCATTCAAATGTGTACATGTATGTATGAATATATTCGTTTGTTTTTTGCAAGCATGACATACATATGTGTGTAGCCAATGTGGAGTATATTTTCAAAAGGGGACAAAAATGCGAAAACAGATTATTTTTAAACATTTTTTTTTTGTTGTATGTATTGTCACATAGGGTATGCTAATTGGAATTTTCTATTTTTGTCGTTGAAAAACAATTAAGTCAGTCAAACATAAATTTCACAGGCAACAAGAAAATTAAAACTGAATGAATGAAACTGTTAGCAGCTACTTTCTCTTTTTCCAAATTTGTTTCTTATAAAATCCTCAATCGATGATCGATGAGTTATCGAGAAGTAATTGGTATTGACCTATGAAATCGATCACCGCCCTAATCGCCACTTCATCTGAGAAACACTACTTTCGACATCCAGTTCAACGAATACCCGATTTAACGAATTTGCCAATATAACGAATAAGATTATTTTTCCATCATGGCTCCATATGACACAAAAAATATCCGCTAGGTTTAAAGAATGCTTTACAATTTCTGGTTAAAAACAAATATGTATGTAGTTGGTAATTTTTGTGCAAATATCCCTAGTTCTGTTATTTTATCTATGTGAATCCATTTCTCTTGGAAATAGATTGGTAGGATTATTAGTTAGATAAAACGACGATCGATTTAACGAATTGTTCGATTTAACGAAAGGCTGTACATTATAAAATTCGTTATGTTAGACGTCCACTGTACAGCGCTGGCAAGCTAATTAGCACACCCCTATGAAAATTCAAACTTATGTTTTTTTCTGCAATTTCTTTTACTTATAAGCAAACAAATGCTTAAGAGTTTAATACATACATATATTAATGACAAAACTTAATCGAGAAAAAATATATCGTTTTGCAGTACGATTCCGTGCTATATAAGATTTACCGTAAGTGTTTGTGTTTTACTGTGGCATATTAATTAGCACACCCAAGCATTCAAGTAAGTTTTTACTGAAAAAAATCCAATTCTGTGATCAGAGCTATTTTTTTTCGAATCTCCCTTAGTTGTTCATTGTTTTTTTAAGATTTGAGAATAAATATGGGAAAAAAAGTTTTCAATGAAGGCAGAATGAAATCAGATTCCGAATTTGCACCAAAAAGAGCAGAACAAATCTGAAATCGCAAGATTAATCGTCTTTTCACCAAAAAAAAGTACAGAATGCACTTAAGCACTACCATTAACGTGGGATTTTTGCAAATCAGAAACAATCCAGGTCAAAAAAGACCTAAAAACATGAGAATAGTCCGATGGTCAGACATACCCTTAGGCACTCCTTCGCCTCTTCAATGGAAATAAGAGCTCAGATACACCAAAATTGCTGTGTGAATATATCAGCTAGGACTGTTAGAGCTCAGCTTTTGCAAAATAATCTTCGAGGATGCCAGAGTCTCAAAAAACCGAAGGTTTCATAGTCTAATCGAAGACAACGGCTGGATTTCGGAAAATGCCATATCTTCAATAGTCAGTTTCTCTGGAATTCTGTCATCTGAAGTGATGAATCCAAATTTAATCTGTATGGAACCGATGGCAGAACCTACGTACGACATCCTCACAACAAGGATTTGGAAAAGTACACTACGAAGTCAGTTGAATATGGAGGTGGCAGCGTGATGTTATGGTGCTGCTTTACCGCCAATACTGTGGGGCCAATAGTCCAAGTTAAACGAAAAATGGATGGGCTTATGTACCAGAGCATATTGGCCAACGATTTGGTACATTTCTATGATAATTTTCCACTTGCAACACATCGGCAAATTGTGTTTCAGCAAGACAATGCCCCATGCTATACGTCCCGCACAGTTAAGGAGTGGTTTGATGCAATCGTTATTACCGTTCTGACTTGGCCCCACAAAGCCCGGATATCAATCCAATAGAAAATGTATGGGTCATGTTCAAACGACATGTAATGGCATTAAAACCAACCACGGCAAACGCGTTATGGACCACTTTTCGGGAAGAATGGTACAAAATTCCTCCTGAAGTCTGTGCTGACGTAATGACGTCATTAAGCAGGAGATATGCTGCCGTTATTGTTCAGAAAGGATACCCAATCATATATTAAGTAAATCTGAATAGCCAAAATCACATTTAAATTACTTCTAAGTGGTTTTCACTATTTTTCAGACTCTCTAAGTATCATTTTAGAGAGCAGCTGCCTCACATAATAACACGTCCATAAAGCATTGATCTTGATCATTGTCTTTTTTTTTCTCGAAATTATAGTTACATTTTCTATTTTTGTTTTTTATTTTTCGTAAAATATAATAATGTGTTCAAATAAAACTAAATATTTTTATTTGGAATGCGTTAATGAACTTTTTTTAATGCATTTTGTCGCCAGAAAGAAAAATTTCAATGGGTGTGCTAATTAGCTTGCCACCCCTGTATTTATACCAACAAAGAAAAATTTACATAGGTCGCAATAAGGCCCAAGCTTTGAAGCTAATCTTGCTTTATAGCTTAGGCCATATCGACCGATAACCTTTTGGGATGATAAGGTTAAATCTACCCCAAACATTGACGTTTTTTTAAATAAAGTGTTGCCGCATTTTACGAACTAAATTCGATGCAATTTAACATGGTTTCGACCTTTTTATGAAAAAAAAAAATTAAATCGTTAAAAAACGTGAGGAACAGAAAATAGGGGTCGTTCTCCGCATGAGGTATAATCTTAAAGTTAAGCTGACGAGAATAAAATTTAGCTAGTAAATATATTATATACTAGCTGGTCCATGCTCGCCTTGCTGCGCCTGCTGCCCGACTTACTTACCCGAGAGTACGCCACATTAAACTAGCTATAAAAAAAAACCGCATTCTCAAGATCAACACTATATTAAGGCTCTGTGGCGATCCTGCGGTTTTGTCTGGGAAAAAGCGTTTCACTTATTTCTGGCTTTTAAGGATTGCACATAACATAAATGTTACGAAAATATCGGACCAACCAAATGTTCTGACTAAACCCTAGCATCTTGGATGCGCTCAGATATATGTATTGTACATATATGCACCTTGGGCCTCCTGCGAATGATGAAGGCAGTATAACAAAATGACCTAAATTTGCCACGTTTTCATTTCACCCACAAAAGTTCACTGCAGATACAGATTTTATTCTATCCGAAATTCGACTGACAGGATTTACTTGCGGTATAGTATTATGAGGGTACTCTAAAGCATCCTATTACCCATGCGTTTCACTTAATCGGCGGTTGATACCAATCCTGAATTTAAGAACTACATAATATGTACATCTTATCTAATCTTATTAATATATAAATCTCAATGTGACAGTCTTACCTGTCAATCTTACGATTAGATAAACACAAAAACTTATGCACACAATGAAGTAGAACTTCGTATTCCAGTTCATTAACATCCTGTGCCTATTATTGGCCGATTTTTAAATTAATTTATTCGCAATATTTTTTAAATTAATGCAAAAATCAAAACACTCTAACAAATGCCATTTTCTTGCGAAATGTCACTTATTCAAACTACAAATACTTAAAATCCACACTTGTGAATTGTATATACATATATTGATAGACTGCAAGCCTTGGGGTGCATTCTCACTGTCTTTGATTCTTCGAACAAAATGACAATGTATGTATTGTAAGTATGTAATACTATATTTTTTAGACACCGGCGAAGCCGGGCGGGACAGCTAGTATGTACATATATCGCGGGTTCCAAATTCTTGTCCTATAGTCAAAACTGCAACTTCTTCATACTTACTGACATTCCTGGACTGTCATTTCTTATCATTTAATTCTAAGCTTTACACTATCATTCCAGTAATGACTTTTTTGTAAAATTTCTCAAAATAATCTGTGAGCAATTAATGCATTCCGCCAAAACGACTCGACTTGTGAAAATGTCGTCTTTCTTCGTCCCTCCAGCAATATCAACAAAAAATAGCAACCCTCATCATTCCAATCGTCATTTTAACTACAAACTGTTTTCCTATCATTATTCTAGCAAGAATGCCATTTAATACTAGTAACATAAATGAAATATGTAATAATAAAATACTAATAAATATGTGTAGACTATACATATAACTGGAAAAAAAACTGACAAAACCTTTACCCTTGAGCAGACACACATGCTCAAGCACGTCACGTATTTAGGAAAAAAGAGAAATAAAAGAAGAAAACAGCACTGAGATTGATTTTGAAACGTTGGTTAATTCATAAATTAATAAAAGAAAAGGAATTTTGCAAGGAATTTGTTAATATTGCTTAGCTTTTACGGCGCATAGAAATATAATTTTGGACTTAAAAGATGCGTATTTTAAAGTTCTAAAATCTAAAATTAATTTAAATAAAATAGACGAAGGAGAAGTTTACTTTTTTTGGGTCCAGACTCGCGCTCAACGGGTTTCGTAGTTATAAAACTAGTTATATTTTGTTTAAATAACTGTTTCGTTTCGTTAATACAAAAAACGAAAACGTCCCACCTCTATATTTACTTTACAAACTTACAATAAGTAATATTATTCACTATGAGAAAATTGGATAAACATTAAAAACGCGGCTGAGTGTGTAGCGCGTCCATTAACCTTTTTTGCAGTTTCAGGGCCTCAGGTTCGTTTCCTGGCAAAATTCGTATATTCATTGTTTTTTTTTTTTTTTGTATGGCAGCACAGTTTCGGACAGCCTTAATTTTCTTAAAATTATTGTTTGTTTGTAATTTCTTTAAAATTGGACCATTAGTTTACGAGTTAATCGGTTGAGAAATTTAATTTTTCGACATAAAATTGAATTTTTCGACGTGAATTTTTCAAAAACTATACAACTTACGAGTTCCGTTATATTTTTCTTTACCAATATAATTTATCACCTACATACTATGATTTTTTCATATTTTTGACTTCAGTAGTTTCCGAGAAAGCACTATGGTCCTTTTTACAAGCTTTATATTGTATGAATTTTTTCACACTTTTTTTGGCAATAACAATAATAAAGAAAAATATTTATTTAAGTATTTATGATATCTTTTCCGTTTTTTTTTTTTTGAGATTACATTTTACCCACCCTGTATAGTTGTTTTACAATATTTTTGAATAATATGTTGTTCAAGATGTGCCAAATTTCAAGTTTCTAGGAAAAACGGTTCTTGATGTTTTTATCGTGACAGAGATTTTTGAGTTAGAGCGAACCTATTACTGTTCCGTATTACCATATGGGTACGGAACTCTAAAAATTATAAAAATCCATTCAGCAGTTTGCTATGTAGGGCCATGCAAAGGAATTTTCACTTTGTTTATATTATTAGGGATATATGTACATGTTTGTATATAAAATATATCAACTTGTTATCAAATTTTGCAAAGTTGTAAATCATACTTTTTAAATACATACGGGTTCAAGTCCAAAAAGACTGTTCTATGAAAAAGCCCACTCAATGCGATTCCATCTGAAATCAACTGCGTTGCTTCAATCTGTATGATCATTCGCTGGAACTAAAATAGGGTACACCAGAATTCACAACAAATTGACTCTAGTTTCTCTTGAAACGCTTAACATTTTGTAAACATTTCTTGTATAATCATTTTGGGTGGTGATAAGAAAATGTGTAAACAGCGTGAAATCTGAATCGTAAGTATTCTTGTGAAAAATTTGTTATGCAACATTAGAGTCAGAAAATTTGCACACGGATTACGTAACAGTCTTTGTGTGTCAAATTTATTGAGAAATTTATTAGTTTAACTCACTTAATCTACAGTATAGCAAGCATCTGATTGGCATATTTATGTATACCTAATAATTACTAAACTATGAGTACTATATGACTAGTTGGGAAATTAATGGGATGTTGTGGGTGTGGTACTCGTATCTAAACATGCTTTTGAATTGAATAATGTTCAAATTGATTTTGTTTTTAAAATAATACCTTTTACGATTTAGAACAAAGTCCATTTGATTAAATGATTGTTGCTTGCCAAGCGAATATTGTAATTTGCTTTTATCTAAAGTGCAGATACAACATTTACAAGTACATGATTGCAATTCTAAGAAAGTAGTTTTTTTTTCTTTTTTTTTTTTGTAATTGGAAATTACAAACTTTTAATTCTGGTAACTCTGTTAGTTTTCCAATGAGTCAAGATGATTTGAAGATTTCTATGAATCTACGCGCGTAATCAAGTTGGGATTAAAAATAAAAATGCATAGCGAGCGCCTTTCTTTATAACTAATGACGACTGAATGTTTTGATAAATAAGGCCTTAGAATTTCATAAGATCTGCCAAGATCTGTGATTTGTGCATGTTGGGGTCAGCGGTATTTAATTTGTAGAGATTTCAAAAGTAAGTAGTCTGTAACAATAAATATGACTTACAGGGAGGCGAATCAATAATTCTGCCTTACTAAAGTTCCCACATAAGAAGAACTATAAGAGTAGATATCCACACTCTGAATCATTTATATGATATCAGAATCTTAGAACAAAATAAAATGATTTATTCAATACTCGTGCAATCACTTTCAACTTCGAAAAGGATATTATTATATAATCACCCGATAACATGTGCATAAAATGTATTCATTTTTCGAAAGTAAAACTCAACTTTCCATGCACATGCACACGCCCACCTAATAAACTCCTCACCCAGTCTAAGTGTATTACATCAATTGAGGCTCACAACAGACTCGAGTAGCGCTGCTGCTGCACAATGAATTGAATTCGTATTGGAATCAAGTGCAACACATTCCAGACAGTGTCAGCACAGTCACGATATTACCATTGATCGTGGCCTACATTGGAGGCAACCTCACGCTGCCTGCTCACCTACCAAATGTTATTGTCTCTCTCTCTATTGGCTAACTTCGTGGTGCATTTTCTTTTCTGAGCCTGTGCGCCGTAATGGAAAAGAGGAAAAGAAGGAAAAACCATACCAACCAGCATCCATCGCGTTGGTATATATAAACCTGTGGTAATACACTGTGCATCGCGTATCTGTTGCAACAGATCTTTCCTTTACATAATTGTGCATGGTCAAATCGGGTAGATGTCGCGTAAAGTCAACACGGTCGGTGCCCAACTGTGCTGCTGCCATTACATGTCGTAGGAGAACTGCGCAAAGAAATTAAATAGTTACTTTTATGTGCACTAATTTCAACAGCAGAGCATCGCTATGATTAGCAGTTCGGACAAGGAAACTTTAAGTTCGGTAGTTCAGGGACGATGCATTCCGGATCTTATGGAGTGAAAATCCTTTGGAGAGATCCTCTCGACTCGCTGATTCTGCGACGTCAACGGTCTACTTAATGTGTAGGGTTTTTTTTGAGAGCTAAACCAACGACCGCGAACTCTATGAAAGTCCGAAAAGCCAAAACACGTCGACTACACTGGCTCGGCCACATCAAGCGAATGGACAACAATGCTCCAGCAAAGAGGATCTACGAATCATGGCCCCCACGTTCGAGACGACAAGGAAGACCGAACCTCCGGTTTAAGGACCAAGCTACCGCGGATGCTAGTGCACTTGGTCTAGACAATTGGAAGCAGCGTGCCCGGGATCGAAGAGAGTGGAAGGTTGCCGTGTCTCAGGCAGAGACTCTTCATGGGTCGGGAGCCCGTTAAGTAAACCAATGACTTCAAATACCCTTATAGAAGTCCAGTCCACACGACTTTGAAGGCCAGGCCACAGGTCCATTTCTGGCGATAGTTTTGAAATCGAACACTTCCTTGTGGCCATATTCAGACCATATTCATGCAATTTTGGAAAAAAAACAATCCTTGCTTTGGCTCTTTGTCGGCGATCATTGACGGTGAGATTTCGATGTTCTTCATTTTTGATGAAGTACGGCCCAATGATGCCGCCAGACCATAAACGTAGAAAGCTGATGGATACTCTTTGTATTTTCTTTGCTCCAAATTCGACAATTTTAATTATTAACAAAGCCATTGAGACACTGAACAAAATTTGACGATTTGAAATTTTTTACTGAACACCAATTTTGGAAATAAATTTAGGCTAGTCTTCTCGCAAGAGAAAATCCAACAGCCGAAATCCAAACTTCCCATATGATTTCCATCTGTCAACTCATGGAAGTTTGATATATGTATTTGTCAACTACCAGTTGCATCAATAGCAAATACATATATCAACCAAAATGAGTTAATTTCTCATCAGTTGACAGATGAGATAGATGGAGTTCATTTTGGGTAGAATGATTGTTTTGATTTATTTTTAATTAGTTAAAATTTATTAAGTAAAAGTTCAATTCGTCACTGATCCAGGAAATTCTCTTTTGTTAGACAACTCATTTGTTAAGATTGGTTAAGTGTGAGAGGTGCAAATGGTACCTTTACTACAGAAGTAATATAAACTAGTATGCCCGTGCGAGAACTCTCGCAAGAGAAAACCCCTAAAATCTAGAATTATAAAGTTAAAGTCAAATTCGTCACTGCTCCAGGAAATTCTCTTTCGTTTGACACCTCATTTGTTAAGATTGGTTAAGTGGGAGAGTCGCAAATTGTACCTATACTACAGAAATAATATATATGATGATAATAATTTGGAAACGCTGCTTATGCCAATCAATACTGAATAAAAGGATGGTGTCAGCTGTCAGATTACCTAACAACTGTCTGAGTGTTACTGTTGAAAAAAAACTTTCTGAAAACACCGTTAAGATAGGGATCTAATGTTGTCATCCCTCGCCCATAAAAATATCTAAATAACGGCTTAGCATAGCAAATAGTTCACCGCCATCCATTCCCCTTTGCGCCTGATTTGTCGTATGGCCTTGACATTTCGAGCGCACAAGCTTTAAATTCAACGCTATAACTATAAGCCATAAGCTATGACCAAAAACTTTAAACTACACACACATTCACATTAACTTAAACTTGATACGAAATGCATCTGGTCGCGTGTTACGTTGCGCATACTGCAGCACTTATAACACCTCGTTCAATTTCAAAGATGCATTTTGGCCTACCCTCTCGCTTTGAACATTGTTGGAAGGCTTTTATTTTTTCTCAAGTTCCGCCATTGCATTTGAGAACTTGAAGCTGTCTGACCACTATTCCTGGGGTTAAGGTGGGGTCTGTTAAGATGTGTGTGCGCGTGCGCGGTCCACTATATTTTTGTTCATTTTAGACACCTTGAGGAAAACCTAACGACATATGGCAATGGTGGGCAAACAAAAACGTTTTTTTTTATTCTTTTTTTTGTTGAGTGCTGAAAACACTTTGACACTACTATCCAGTTGATCGTTAATAATAGTGTTGCACTATATCTATCCCCCTCTGCCGACTGCGTTTACTGAATTGTGGATCGATAGATGCAGTAGATGGATGGATGCAAAATTCGCATTTATTTTCCACTTTATTTTTTTTTTGTTCCTTTTTTGGTTGGTCTTCACGAATGGATGGTTTGCTGATGAGAGGCATACAAAAGATGAAAAGTTATATAAATAGGGAATAAGAGAAAATATCAACGAACGGCACTGCCACTCTGGCATAGATGCACACAAAAGATACCCAGATACCTACATATAGATACATTGGCTGTATCGTTTCGTTGTTTGCCAGTGCTTAGTTTCAAGGTAAACACAATTTAACTGGTTGTACTTGAAATTAGATTTTCATTTAAAGAGACACTAAAACACTGCACCACCACCACCAGCACCATCAAATATTGCATCTTTGGTTGCACTCAGCACGGCTCTAAGTATTGGTTACGTGTACGAAACGAACTTCGTATAGAATTTGTATTTTCATTTTTTTTTTTTTTGTAAAAGTTGCAATCGCATTTGCGATGGCCTTGATATTTGAAATTGTTTATGAAATCGTTTCGGATACATGGTTGCTATTAGATATTCAGATTTTTTTTCGTACGTTCTTTGTTTTTGCATGGTTAAGTCGGACTTGGAAATATAGGTATTTTCAACGTTTTCGTTTCATTGAATTTTTTTTTACTTTTCTAGTTGTGCGATCAAATTGAGGTTAGGTTAGAACAGGGGGTGGGGGCCTAATTGAATGGTGCATGTGATCATTCGGTTGGAAAATTGACCTTAGAATCGGATTTTGGTACATTGTACATGAGTGAGGTCTTATTTGGCATTCAAATTTAATGAGTTGTCCTAGTTTGCGGGATGTTTTGTGGATAACAGCTCTGTTATTTGGTGGAAAAGCTGCACAGTTATAAAATTAGAAGAGAACGAAATTTTATGCAACCATAAACAAAGAAGTAAAAATTGAAATTGGTATGTGAATCGTGGATTGTTTCCTATTTAATGTTATTTTTATGGCCGAATGGTAAGTACCTTCTTTATTATGATTCTCTCAATGCTTTCTCTACGAACAGACTCCTTGTTTTAGGGGAATCGTAAGAAGGCATCTCTAAGCTTGTTTCATGGTTTCGTTGATTTTTTCTGTTCTTGGTGATCAAAGTAGGTACTCGTATGACTAAATTCTAATTACTATCAGATAATTGATGATTGTAGATACATCTGTTTGTAGTTTTTATGACTTTTTAAGCATTTTCCTTAACTACCGGTATCTTATTATTAGGACTGCTTTTGCCAGGGTATCCAGACTCTTTTCATAGCGCACTCAAAGTTAACAACATTTTTTCCACTTGAAGATCTTTAGGATGACTGGAACTGTAATTATTTTTTTATTGATTGGGGATTCGACTTCTGATGTGGATAAGTAATTTGGTAAGGTAAATTATTGCCGAAACTAACACGCTACTTGAAACTGTAATCACTCTTTGAATTTGAGTGAAAAATTCTAAAAAAAGGTTTATGCATTTTTCAATTTAAAAGATATTGGCCCTTAGTAATAAACGAATTTGAACTTGAGTTTAACGTAAACTCGAATTTAAACGAAATCCGTAGTAATAAACAATCGACCTACTTCTAAAATCGACAAATACTTAGTTGTGGTCGAGTCGTATCTAAGCCGAATTTAAAAGTGACAGTCAAACGTTTCAAAATGAGTTTCGAGCAAATTTTACAAGATTTGGATATTATTAATGATACGGAAAATAATAGAACACGAAAAATATATAAAACACAATTCAATGCACTAGAATATTACAGTGATGTAGAATGTTGGAGCTTCCTAAAGTTTTCATCTTCATCCACTGTGCCTTTAATTTCGGAATTGGTAAATTGACACCAATACTAGCAATTTTTATCCACAAATCTCTTTTTTTTTTGCTTTCATTGTGGTATAGTTGGCTTTTGAATCAACAATGTTCATATACGGAGCGATGATATCTTTGAGAAATTCTTTTTCCCCAATTCTCCAATTACGCTCCCTTTCACGTTTCTAAATATAATAGTATAATAGATAAAATAAATTAATGAAAGTGGAATTTATTAATGAACTTACCGCATTCGGATTTGCCATTTCAAATAAAAAAACAAATTTTCAGTTTGTTGTTCTGTCAAAATCTTCTGTGTTAGCTCACAATAGCGAATGGGTGAATTTGAGTCACAAGGATTACGTTTAATTCGAGTTTTGTTAAAACTGATTTATTACTTCGAATACTTAAAATTACCATAGCTACACCTAACAAAATTCGACTTTAGGAGCGACTTTACGAATTTCTATTACTAAGGGCCATTGTATCTTACTGGGTAAAGTTACCTAATAAATAAAATACAAATACAAATATACATTTCGTGTAAGTTTTAGTGGCAAAATCGAGGTATTTGACGAACGAACTCAGTGACAGTCTATCCAAATGCAGAACCTTACTCCTAAATCTCTCGTATTATGCACAGATGCAAGTAATTCCCTTGTGGAATGTGGCAGACTCTGACCGTGGCAATAATCTTAGATTTTGAGGTATCGATAGTATATGTACTACAGTGCAGGCTAAAAGTTTGAGTCCTCATTTAATTCATACTTGGAAATTGAATTTTATGAATACCATTCATTGGTTGTTTTCCTAAATTTTCTACCTGAACAATACAAAAAACACATTCAGATAATGAAAGCTGGATTTTACACCCACGTTTATAAGAGTTTTGTTTTCAAATATGGGAAAACCGCTTTTGTGGTTTAGGTCTAGGTTTTTCATAATCATTAAATTTTTTTTTTTTTCCGTGGGTAGGTGAAAATCTTCCATAGACACTATGAGAATAGCAAGTGCGTGCTTGTCAGATTCTTACTGACCAAAAACACCACCCTTCGATATAAATTTATTAGATACCGCAACTAAGTTATACTACTTATCAAGCAATTTTTCTATCACGAAATATAAACGTTTGGCAGGTTACTTTCCAATGAAAGATCCTGCATGTTCCGCAATTTAGATGCGGTTAATCCTTATCTCGCCAAGTCGAAAGATTTTGTCCTTTGTAGTCGGCGCAATAAATTGCTCTCATCCAAAATTTGTAGGACTGTATTATTAACATGTCCGATTAGTCGGTTTCTGTGTTTTCGCGCGAAGCTTCTCGTTTCAGCTTCGATTGTCGGAATTCCTAGATCCCTGTGGGTATCGTCGTTTCTGGCATACCACGGTGCTTGGACAATTTCTCTAAGCACTTTATTTTAAAAGGTCTGTAAAATATTGGCATTTGTTTTCTTGGTACAACCCCAAATTTGTATACCGTAGGTCCAGACCGGCTTTAGCACTTGCTTGTATAAAAGCAGTTTGTTCTCGGTACTGAGGTGGGAATGTTTATGACTTTTGGTTGTTGACTCAACACTTCTTTTTCTTGTAACAAAAGGGTTGCCAAATCGTAAAGTTTATAGACCTAGATTGCAAGGGTCTTACTTCTTGAGTAAACAACTCGTTAAAAACGGGAAAAAAATAGCGAAAACCACAGTTGCAAAACGATCTGCAATCGTTTCTCGGAATATCACAGCGGGAAGTGGCTTCGAAGTTGAAGGTATCAAGACGTTGGGTTCAATGTTCTATTGAACGAAACGCTAACACTGAAAGACCTGAGGATAAATCACCGTCAGGACGGCCTAGAGCTACAACTACAGATCGGTTAATAGTCACAATCACAACAAGCAAACGAAATACAGTGAAATCCGGATATAACGACGGTGAAGGGATCAGCCAAAATGGTCGTTATAGCCGAATGTCGCTATAACCGAATGTTAGAAAAATTCAAAAAAGAACACTCTTTGCTACACTTTCAATAATGTCTGTAGAATCAACGGCCGTTAAAACATGGATATATATATCAATTTAAGTCTCCCAGTTACAGTAGTTTTCTTTGTTGGTCCAAATTTTAGTGGCAAACTATCGAGTCCATCATCAGTATCCTCGATATATGCAGATAATGCTAAAGAGAGAAGAGTCACAGAAGCTTGCATGTGCATGTTTTAATAGTCACTGGGTGTACTCTTTCTCATGCTGTTGTTATCATTTCTATTTCAAAACACTTTAAATCTTTCTTCCCTAGTAGGATGCCAAATTGATTAGCCTTTTCTTATAAAATGCGACTGTTCAACGATATTTTTAATTCGATGCAATTTAAACCATTTGAGAAGCGAGTGTTCAATGTCTTCATGTTCGGATTTACATTCATTTTCATTTTTAAAGAATTCGACTGAAAAACTTGTAATTTGCTTCCTATGTTTCTATATATCCGGAGGCAAAAACCCAAAATCTTGCAAAATTCGGGCGCTATATCCGGAATCGTCGTTACATCTGAAGTTGTTATATCAGGATGAATTTGTATGGAAACTAAGGTGTGAAATCATGGGACTCAGAATTTGCGTCGTTATATCCGCATGGTCGTTATAACCGAGGTCGCTATATGCGAATTTCACTGTAGATGAAAAATAGCACCCGAAATATGCGCCGAAATAAATCAAATACGGAATAACTCGCTGTCCTGGACAACAGTCGAAGATCAAGATATGCTGGCTTATTTGGGCGAGTTGCTGTTCGAAAGCCTCTGCTGCAACCAGAAAACAAGCAGAAAATGTGAGAACGGGCCAAAAAGTATAAAGACTGGAGGGAAGAAGATTCGAACAGAGTTTTATGGAGCGATGAACCCAAGTCCGAGGTATTTGGCACAAAATGGAGAGTTTTCCTTCGACTTAGCGCTGAAAAAAAGATGCTACTAGACTATGGCTTCTACCGTCTAGAATGGAGGCGGTCCTGTTATGTGGAATGGGAGATCTGTCTGGCTCGAGTGATTGGAAGCATGAATAAGGTTGCTAACAAAAATATATTGCCAGAAAACGCGGTGACCTCCTGACTATTTATGCTTAATTGATGAAGGATTCGTATTTCAACAGGATAATGACTCTGAACACACTACAAGACTTGGTTAAGTCTACCCCAAATAGAGATAAGATGAAGAAATCTTACAAATCATGATATGGCCGCTGGAATCGCCAGATTTAAACCCTATAGAGCTGTTGTAGGAGACCGGAAGGAGGTGGATAGAATGGTCCGGGATTTATGCCCATCATCAGAATCTGTGTTGTGGAATAATATACCACAAGCAACAATTCAAAAACTGATATAGTCTAAGAACCGACAGCAAATTTTAAGAGTGTTGGTATAACCAAAATATATGGGTATCTAACATATGTATGTATAGGGTTTAGCGTAGTGATATCGAATTCGATCGCCTGGTAGCATTTTTTTAGTCATGGCTAAGGATAGGCGGCGAAATACGTCAATTTTTCAGATTTTTGTGTCGAGGGCGGCCTCAAACTTTTAGCCTGCACTATACATATGTATATATGTACATATATCTAACTTGCTGCTTCAGATCTGTACTTACATGTTATTTCTTCACTGTGCACAGGATTTTTATGGGAAGTGTGGTATTTCTTGTCCTTCTATCGAATATTGCAAAGAGGAATTATCAAACACCGATTATTATTGATAAGGAGATAAGGATCAACTCAAGTGCTTATTGCTTTATTCCTTGCTCATAAGATGACATCGCACAATATAGCTCTATTTTCATTATTACCGTCGTCAAGTCGTGATTTGAAATGTCAGAGCGCTTTGATTCGGAGTCAAGTTTAACAATGAGGATTCTCATTAGAATGTTTAGATAAAATAAATGCTAAGGTAAAAAAGGCCGCGAAGTAAAGGATAGATAACTTAGTAGAAAGTGGTTTGATCCTTATTTTAATTTACTCTACGGTTGGTGAGCGAAGCTAAGCAGAAAGAATCGATAAACTTTCAATGCAAATATTTATTTTTATAAAATTTAAAGTACAATGCACCTAATATTATTGACAAATTGTTTCATAAACGTGGTTGCAAGTGGGACAGTTTAACACATTACGTAATCGCGGAGCAGATACTCAAAAGAACACCATCCACATCAAATGCACCGCACTATGTACCTAACTGGATCCCTTAAATTCATGTAAGTCACACTGAATAGTTTTCGCTTAACGGTACCTACTTCATAAATTAGTTCTCCTTAACTTCTCCATCTACCATACGACTTTGTTATGTTAACCTTATTCTAAGCATTCAACAGGCATGAGTATCTCCACTTATTCTCTCTTGTCTAGACGTTACCAACTTTAGTGTTTTAATTACACACAATCTCCTAAATATCCTTACGAAAATGTTACCCAAAAGTTGCTCCTCTGTGACGACAAGCGGTTCCCATTCATTGAAATGCATCCGCTTGCTGCCATTTATCTCTCTACCCAAAGTGCTATGATGGTTCACCCCAAATAGTATACTCTCGGTACAGCACCCTTCGTTTCGAGTTAAACGTGTCTCAACACCCCAACACTGTATGCCATACGAGCTGGTGCAAAAACAAATTTCGATATCCTATGCTAGAGATAGAATAGTGCTGCTATGTCATGTGCATGACGAGGACGATGGGGACGACGATGTCGTTCCACAGAATGAATAGACAAGGAAATGGAGCTTTGGAAGTTTCAATGAATGTGAGGTACAAAAAAAAAAGAAACTGAATAACGGAACACATGAAAATTTCATTTCCAACATGCCAACACATGTACGAGGCAACACAATAGTAACACGAATAAAAACGACATCAGGAGAACCAGAGTAGCGAGTACTCGTACATATACGATAACAACATAACGAACTACACCCAACGTAACACAATAGCAATGTGCCTTTACCTACTACAGATATTCCAATGCTATGGCGACGAGGACGAATGCAAAAGTTTGCCCTGTCTTCACGACAACCACCCATCCCCACAACTAACAGTTCCCATTGACGACGAGGTCGTCTGCTGTACATGAAGTGGGCGCCATATTCTCGGGAATATTCATGGCAGAGCAGAGTATCTGTATCTATACCACGATATATTCATACCAATCAACAGGTTGAAGTGACGTATGCTGTATTCGTAGCAAAATAACACAAAACAACCAGAGCACTCCAGTAATGGTTAGCAGAAGTAGAAGCACAATACAAAGAGAAGGAGGAGAGGCAACTCAAGCACACTATGCGGCAGAGGACTGAGCAGCAATAAGCATGCATGCAGATTGTCAAAATTTCGTTTGAATTCTTCTTTTGGAAGCCCCACCATGAACGTTGTGTGTATGTGAACCACCATCGATACCGACAACCGACACCAGCAGCAATTGTGTATAGAGAGCCGAAGGACTGCTACCCATCCCCAGCCGCCGAGCAGTCACTAGCTGTTGCATCCTGTTGCTGGATGTTTGTGTGTTGAATGAAGTTCAAAATTTGTTCATGCAACTAAACTGCTTCACTCGTGGTGCTCCTTTTATGCAATCCAATGGGGTGTCATTGAACGATTATATTCGGCAGTGAGTGGGTGTATACTGACAAAAGATACTCGTAGTTTGTTTAACGGATGTTGCTCCAGAATGGGGATGAAAGTTTCAGATTTTCGGACGGGGGAGGAAACAGTTGCCAAAACTTTTTATGTGTCCTCTTTCGTTCGGTGCTCTTTTGTTGGGAACTGTTGCATGCGCTCGTGCTTTTGTTTATTAGCTAGATTCCTTAACATGTCAAAAAGTGAAACGTTTCGGCTAGGTCCTCATGGTGAAGTTTGTGCAAAAGGGATGCAGATTTAAGCATGCACGTATACACGAAAACACACACAAACTTGTTAAACGAGTTGTTTGTGCCAGAAGAGTACTCGTGCATATAGATTTTTAGAGCAAAGACTTGTTGCACAATTGTAGCCTTTGTTTAGGAGTCTGTATTTTACATTGGTTGGGGTTTTGGTTTTTTTTTACGCGAAAATTCAAGAGAAGTTAAATTGGACTTGGTGTTGTAATGTCATGTTAGTTAAAGAGATTTGAGCTTTAGCTACGAGTTTCGAACTCGATGAGACACTTTCACTATATTGTCGAAAAGCGGCAAGGGTTGCATTTAATTATTATTGAAAAAGTAGGTCGTTTGACCAATTGCTGATCCAGTCTGGAGATTTTTACAGTTCCGTCATGTATTCCTTAGTAGTTTATAATTATGTTTAATATTTAGCGTAGCAATTTTGGTCTCCAGAATGTTGAAAACTGTCATAATGTTACTATCTAAAAATCAGAGAACGGCTGCCTTAAGCGGCTGTCCTCGAAACGCTCAGATCATAAATTAAGTTAATAGATGCGTAAGCTTAAGAAGCTTTTCCTTGTTTAGCCACAATTCTTCTGATAAATTTGAAGATCTCTCTAGTGCAGATTTTAAGAATTTTCAGGATCTAAAGAAATACTGTCTCCTTATGGCGCATAAAACCATACATACATTCACAAGTAATGTGTACCCCAGTTTTATCGTCTAGAAGTGATCACTGAAACTCTCATACCGACCAAACGAAGAAGAACAAGATGTATGTTTGTATTTACATACCTTCAGGAAAAAATTGCAAGGTGACACAGGACCTATGAACTATTCCACACATTTATAGTTGTCATTGCCAAGGGGGGAAATAGGTGTAGACGATTTAAAAAAAATTAAATTAAATCGATTGTAGAACTATTCAAAAATATACTCTCAAAATTTCAAGCCGTTTAATAGTTATAAGCGGTTTAAGTGAGTTCACTGCCACTCTTTTTTTCAAACGCGTTTTTCTCGAAACCAGTTTTTTCGAATTTGCGTAAACTCTAACTCGTAGAGTTTTTGATCAATCGTTATCAAACTTTTCACATATTTTCTTTATATAAAAAAAAGTTGGACACGAAGAGGATGTAATTAGAAAATTGAATAAAATCGCAACCCGTAAAGCTATTTAATTCAATGAAAGTGCAAATGAAACATAATTTTTTAAGCTTTCCAAATATTTTAAATTAATTTTTCTAATATACGTTTTTTTTATTTAAAACACACAAAAAAAACAGTAGTTTTCAAAGCCAAGAAAAAACTTGGACACTTATGGAATTCGTTATAAGAACCGAATACATTAACAAAACTATACTTTTTAATATTTAGTATAGTGGCCCTTGGCTTCCAAAACAGCTTGTAGCCTTCTGTTCATAAACATAACTAAATTTTTTGTTACACTGGGCGGTTAATTGGCCCATATAACCTGAAGGGCGCTTTTCATGATATTTTGCTGCATATTGGCCTTCACCTCAATTTTTTCTCCATGTGCGCTCTCAGGTGCTTTGCAGGGTTTAAATTCGGGGCTTTTCGATGATGGTGAAGAAAATTGTTCACGTTTTAGAGCAACAATTCCCGTACAATATGGGACGCATGCTTTGGGTAATTGTCATAAGCAAAGCAATAACTATCGCGCATGCCTAGCTTAGCAAGAAACTATTTTTTCAAGCACTCGGATGGCATAATGCACTGTAGATCTAAGTTTTTTCCAAATTTCTCTCACACTTTTGGTTTTTTTCCACATCTTTATTGACAGTTCCTTCGTGTCAATGGATGTTTGCTTTTTATTAATTTTTTTTTAATAAATCGGTACTGAAAATACGTCTTATCACTAAAAACAGACAGATTAAACAGTGACTCTTACAAGAACGTACAAAAACATGCTAAAATAGGAAAATACGTCAATTATAAGAATAAGGAAAAAACTGTCCAAGTTTTGGTTTTACAAAATTACATTTTCGGTTAATTATTTGTTTTAAAATAACAGGAAATAATTTAGAAAAAATATATAAAATTATTTGAAAAATATAAAGAATTAAGCTACAATCCTGCAAACTGCAAAAATATTCAAGTTACAATTGCAGTGTAGCTGCTGTCCAACTTTTTTTTTGGTTGGCTGTATATACATATGCTCTAGGTGAAATTCAATTCTGAACAATATCTTTTTTTACTATTTTTTTCTTGCAAAAAAAAATGGTCAAAAATCGTACATACTTAATTTCCACCTTTCTCAAAAACATAGAAAATTTCAATTTCAAAAACATAGTAAAGATTGAAGTTCAAATAGTAGAGTTTTTTTTTTAAAAATTGATTTCAGATATAAATTGTGACCTCCAGAAAGTACGCAAATTGCCCAGCTGGGTGGCGTCTTACAATGCGCGGCAGCTTATATCTCCGTGATTTTGCCTGGAAAATGTTCAAAAATTTCAGGAAATGTTGTTAAATATATGTATAAAATAACTCCAAGGTTACAATAGAATATATATATTCCTTATATTTTAAAAAAATTCATGAAAATTACCCAAAATACCTTCCTACACCTATTTCCCCCCTTATTCTAACAGTTGAAAACAATCGCTAAATATAACATTTGATGCGTCCTCACTAACATAATTTACATATGACAACACCTCAAAAACTGTTATCTTGGCGCCTATTCCTATAGAGGGGCACTTGCCAGTTTAAAGCTTGCCGGCACACGTGAATAGTACTAAGTCATGAACATCATCATCATCATTATCATCGTCGTTCAATAGCTGGCAACCGGCCATCACTATAGTGAAATCAACTAACTCACTCAATGGTACGAGTATATATGTTGATTTGTATGTACGACGAACGTACACGTGCATTGCACGATCGTTAAATCGCTTTCTGAATGAGTATCTAAGTGTATTGGCGCAACTCGCGGCTCGACGGCCGGCGTTATTGTCTGCCGGCAATGCACCCAGCTCGTATACCACTGCCACCTGTACAGTTTGCAATCTACATACATACGTACATCTACATTTGTGTATCTTATTCGTTATATCGTAGGTACATATATATTGTACATACATGAGATTGATGCTAGATTTGTGTACACGCTGCCCGAAGAATACCATAGAGTACCGCTGTTGTGTAGTTTATTTAGTACGCTGCACCACATCGTCGCAAGATCTGAAATTGGCCCCTAGCGCCATCACATCTCCTTCATCCCACCATCGTTTCCGTTTCATCATTGGAAGCGTAGGTGGTGGTGAATAAAAGGCAAAGGAAAACGTAAACCCAAATAGGTTTTCCAACTATTTCAAAGATACATACATATGTAACTCGCCACCGTCAAGGATGGATGATGACGGGAGACTGCTGCAGCGAGTTTAACTCGATGTATTTTGGAGGTCGATTGGTTGGCTGATGGTTCAGTTTAGGTACTGTGCTTGCATACACTGCAAAAAAAAAAGTATTTTGTACAGATTGTTTTTTTGGTTTTTTAAATAATTTTGCGGCTATCACACTTGACCAATCTAAACAAATGAGTTGTCAAAAGGAGGAGAATTTGTGACGAATTGTACTTTCATTTAATAAATTACAAAATATACATACTTATATAAAAAAAAACAAATATTCTACCCAAAATGAACTCCAAAAAGAATAAACACTTCCCGTATGATTTCCATCGGTCAACTGATGAAAATTAATTCCTTTTGGTTGATATATTTGCTATTTGGAAATCATATTATATGGGAAATATTGGTTGTTTTAAAAGTTCACTCATTTTGGTTGATATAATTGTTTTTGATGGAGTAACGGTAGTGGACAAATACATATATCAACCAAAATAAAGTTTCAAAAAAAAAAAAAAACAAACACAAACATGGTTTCCATGGGATTTCGATGAGTTGACAGATGGAAATCATATGGGAAGTTTTGATGTTTGATGGGAAGTTTAGATTTTGAGGGTTTGATTTTCTCTTGCGAGAGCTCGCCGGGCACACTAGTATATCCTCCTTCTTTTCTGGTTTTAGGGAAAGAATACACTTAGAAACATATATGTACATATGTTAATGGATACAAATGTCACTGCTACCAACGCTTAAATGAATATACACAATACGATGTACATTAGAATTTAACCGTACATATCCCTCTTACATTTTTTATGAAGAAAAAACTTGATGTCCAATATGTTGCACACCGGGTCTCAGGAGGATATACATACATTTTTTGTATTACAATATAATTTATCTTTACAAAAAATGTGCCTACGAACTGTAGACAATTAGAATTATTTTCTATGTGTGATAAGTTGGCTTATATTCTAGAAAAGTGTTCTTACTACGAAAGATGTAAATGATGACTTGTAGAATTAACTGACAAAAGGAATCATTACCTCTGGGAGTGAATAGATTTAACTCTATCAGAGCTTTTATAAAACATGTGTAGGTATCAGCGAAATATTTCAATAAATAAAATTTAAATGTTTTTTATCTGATTGGTCCGCGGATGTGTTTAAAATCAATTTTCAACCCAAAATGAGCTTTCATAATGAACTAGGCTTAACTTTATCTCTCACACAGATTTGTGATTCTTCATCTACGGAAAGGTCATTTGAAGTTACCTGGTTTTTCAGATAGAACCCAGAATATTTTTAACACTAGATGACACAAGATAAACTATTCCAAAAGATCAACTACCCAGAAAGATGAACGGAATTTTTTCACCATTGCAGTACTCTAAAAGATGTACTGGTTGATTTTTGGATACTCGAAAAGATGAACGCTCTACCCATTATTTTTTTTTTCTTCTTTATTCGTGTTTTAGTTATTCGTAGTAGATTCATATAACCGCTATTCTTTGGAAAACTGTTCTTTTCTGCTTGATTTTGCATTTTTGCATTTCATTTCGTTTGTTTGCATACGAGTGTGAAGAGAATTTATGTAAAGGAAAGATGCTACTAGTTAAAGGCCGAGTAAATTATTTAAATTTAAAAGAAAAGTGCAAAGTGTTGAAAGACATCTTAATCAAAATTAAGTACCTGCTCAAAATTAAGTACCTACATACTCAAAAAGATGAACATTTCGAAAAGATGAATAGGGTCTGTTTTTTATTCGTTCATCTTTCCGGGATTCTACTGTATATTGGAAATAAGACAATCTATATGTATATTTGCATATACACACATTTGTTTGTACAAAAATTTACTTTGTTTGAAGAATAAGTGTGTTCCTCCATTTTCCTCTATTTTTATGTTCAGTGTACCTACAATACATCTCCTTCGCGAATCGCGTTCTTTAACTCTGACTATGTGTAAAAGATTTTTTTTTTTTATCTCAAGGCCTTTTCGTATCAGCAGCAGCGGTAATTTCCTTGGGCACCATTATCTTAGGCGGCGTTTAACCATGCACCACCTCCAATCAGGTGGCACTGACAGTGCCAGTTGCCAATGTAACAAACGAGCTGTTTTCTATTGCCACTGCCGCTGCCAAGAGCAACAAGAGTGGTTAGTTTCGCTATTAGATTATGTTTGTAGGTGAATGCAAAAAAATAAAATAAAATAAATAAAATCAAGTGAACTGGAAATATGTGTTACTGGATCTTTTTGAACTGAGCACCGCGTCGGGTGTAGAGCGAAGTCGTAGCACCGTGTATTTGGTGTGCAGCATAGGATGTGTACCTGTGTCTGCTTGTGTGCAGGAAGTCGCTTAAGCGGACGGTGAGTTGTGTGCTCCAACAATATTTTATTGTCTTGTTTCTTGACTTCGACTGTTGCTGAGGTTGACTTTGTCTTATTAATCGTCAATCCTAGTTACCTAGAATCTTTCTATTACGAGTATTTACTACACGCCTTACGTAACGCATGATGTAATGCGTTTTACTTTCGGTAAGTAGGTTGCACTGGTTGTAAGTAAAGGATAGCCACCTGATAAGACGGTGAAGACATGCAGATGCGGCCATATGAGGCATCCCAATAAGTGAGGTGCTTTATAGAGAGAAGACTGTATGGTAATGTTACTATGCGCGATTAGGTAGTTGTGCCATATGTTAAGCTTAAATAGTTGTCTTGTATTTATTTAACTAGTGTGCCCATGCGGTCGCCGTGGCCGTGGCGGTTAGTGCGTTGGACTAACACGCAATGCTGCCCGGGTTCAACTTCTGGCCCAGTCTAACACTTAAAAGAGTTTTTTCACGCATCAAAGAGTATCATTTGTCACGATTAAGCTTCTTAACTCGCCGTTTGGAGTCGGCACAAAACTGTAGGTCCCTTCCATTCGTGCAAAAATATAACACGTACACACAAATGATTGTGAGAAGCAGGCCCCGGTTCACCTCGAGCCGTAGCGCCACCTAAGTAAGTATGCCCATGCGAGAACTCTCGCAGGAGAAAATCCAACTCCAAACATCCAAACTTCCCATATGATTTCCATCTGTCAACTCATGGAAATCATACGGGAAGTGTTTATTCTTTTGGGAGTTAATTTTGGGTAGTATATTTGTTTTGATAGTTCTTTTTTATTATGTTAATTTATAAAGTGCAAGTCCAATTCTTCACTGCTCCAGGAAATTCTCTTTCTTTTGACATCTCATTTGTTAAGATTGGTTAGGTATGAGAGCCGCAAAGGGTACCTTTACTACAGAAATAATATATGTATAAGTATATGATATGATGTAGTTGTGATGAAAATTGACCTTTTAGAACCCTTAAGTAGTGACGAAAGTAATGATAGCCAGATTATTCGTTGACCTTGAGATGGGGTTAGACGTGTATTGGAATATTTTTTTCCGAAAATATCTGGTCCTTTTTTAGCATCTGCTTCTTGACCTTATCTGTTACAATCAACGTAAGGTAGCTTATAGCAACTGTTGCAGAAGCCGAATGGCCTGATATTTGTCGCCCCCCCTTATAAAATTAGTAATAAAAATTAAGCATAACAGAGCCAACTCTTTGTCTGAATAGTGACACTGTGACAGGCACCTAACCTTATCTTTCCCGTAAGAGTTGTTATCTACTTCAATATATTACAGCATCCTTATGATATAATTAAAAATGAATCTATCTCTTTTCTTTTCAGATAAAATAGCAGATTATTCGCGATACTGAACAACTGAACTGCGAATTTCAAAACCATTCCAAAAGTGGGATATATGTACATCATACCTACAAACACACTGTAAAATGCTTATAGTATTCCATTTTCTCGTATATAAATAGTGATCATGTACTGTAGTGCGTACTTTACTTTCCATATATATATATATGTGTTCTTAGATAAATAAAAAATGTGTTTTTGATTGTATTATATGTATGTATGTATTTCTGCATTCAACAATTGGGGTTTTTTTTAGTATACTCTCCATCCTTAGCCTTATTTTTTACTTCAAAGAAATACTTAAATAGATAAGAACAAAATAAATTGAAATGAATTCAAATGCAGTTTAATTGGTCGCAAATGTTTGTTCCATTGACCACATCGTCGCACCGTGTTGTGACGTTAAATCCCCGTCGACTTCTTTGCGCATTTTTATCCAACACATTAGCGGGCAATTTAAGTGAACATTTTTGCAATAATTCTTTTCGTTACATTTCGGACGAGGTGAATTCATGGTTTCCAATTGAACTTCATAATTTGTTTAATATAAAATGGCGGAATGTTCATACGTACGGTGCCTTCAGGAACGTCGTCATATAAAGCGCGAACTTATGAAATGGTCTAAGGATATGTTGTATATTATTGGTGAGTAGAGATTTAATTTATTTTTGTGCTAATTTTAATAATATTTGTATAATATTTCTTCTTAAGCCAAAAAAAAACATTAAATTATATCGTGCGAAAAAGTTGGAATACGGGTTAGAAAAACAAAGAAAATATTTAGGTTTGTTTTAATGCTCTGAGCGTAGTTTTTCCGACTGCGGTGGTTGTATATTGATTATTTTACACCATCTTGAAAGAGGTATCCCATAATCGGCAAAGCTACGCCCTTTACTTCGATGGATGTACAAATAATGGGATATACCGGACACTTTGTGTTTTTACTAGAAACCTTTGTTTCTCCACCTTCAAGTATTGTTTTTTTGTTGCGTATACGACACAGTGACTGTTTCCTGTTTTTAAATCATCTTTTGTTAAAATATATTTCGCATAATCATTACCTATGGAGTTTTAAGAACACTAAAGAAACGCCTCCGATTCCGCTTTTCAAAAGACTGTGTAGCAACCTTTTCAACATACTCATAATCATATGATGCGTTCGTTAATGGAATGGGTAAAATGCGTGAAACTTAAATATGCAACAAAAAGACAGAAGTCATTAAAACTTAGAACTATAATAAGACCCTATATGTCCCCTTTTACTTCATCGCTCTAGCTGAGTCTTCATTAAAAAAAATCAATGCACCACCACCTTCTCGTCCACGTCACATGGTTGCCAATATAAACAGGAAGTGCAGGGTTTTTTTTTTTAGTAAATTTCCTCCCAGGATATCAATATGAATGAACGCCTCAAGGATTGTCCCCTTCCCACTATGATCTCTATCACATACTCTCTCTTTCTCTCTCTCTTCGTCTTTCGTTCACCCTTCATATATATGTATGTATGTATGTTTACAGACTGCTGCACATCAAGTCGCCAAGAGTAAAGTAATTTCATATTCCACACGCACTTTTCCATGCATTTTATTGATTTAATCCCCGGCCCGGTTTGTCGCAATACCCGTGCCATCGTCACATTATACACATCCTTTTGAATGTCTTCTTTCTCTGTCTATCTGTGTTGCTTTGTCCTTAGCCGCATATGATGCCAAAGGAAAAACAAATATCCACACATAAATTAGAACGCCTCACAGTTGATACGCATTTCATCTTGTTTAGGTTTCTTCAAATATCATACACGGCTGGTTTGACTTTGCTTCATCGTTTGGTAATCTTAAGTCTTTCTAGATTCCCACATGGCTACGGTTTATTCTAGGGTATCAGCACACTTTCCTAACTTATGTACAAGGTACAAAAAAAGAATCCGTTTATCATTATTTCTCTTTCTCCAGTCGTCTGGGTCAAGTCTGGAGATGCGGGTTTTTTGTTTTAAATTTAACAATTCAGAGAATAATATATACGATTGCATAGAATATTTACATAACGTTCAGAGTTAGACAAAACAAAGGAAAGACGCAGACAAGGAAAGCGTACCATATAAGAAAAATTTTTGAAACATAGCGTTCTGTATTAAATATGAGTGAACACGAGTGACTTTAAAAATTGCATCCAGGAATGCTGTTGGTGATTTTTCTTATTTCATATACGTACATAGTTCAGGGAAATGAAATTACTTGTATCCAATTGTTTGTAGGGTTAATTTTTGTCGATCGAAAATAAATTCATAAATAAAAAGGCAAAGTACCAAATTCATAAAAAAATTAAAATTTTGTAAACTATTTGTCGAAAATGTCAGATCTTTTCTAATCTTATCCCTAACACAGCGTCTCCACGAGACATTATTCATGTCGGACAGATCTGGAAAGCACAAACACAAGATGGCGGAACGAACGTCAAATTTTGTCTGGTGGGCATTTCATGTCTTGCCTTTTCATATCACTTCTCTTGAAAACTTTATACCAAAGTGACAGCTCATGTCCGGACATATGTAGATGTCGGGCCAAAAATCCAGACATAGATGGCGGGGTAGAAAATCTGTCTGGTTGATTGTGGTCTCCACTAGACATTTTCCTAGCCAGACATGAGCGCAGACATGAAAAATGTCTCGTGGAGACCCCATGTGATGGAATCAGTTTGGTGTCTGTCTGTCTGTCTGTCGCAAGCCTTTTCTCAGAGACTTTTTGACATAGACTATTGAAATTTGGAACATTTGTAGCAGTTAGTGGCCCAAAAACAGACCTGAACTGAAAAAGTTGAATTCCGACTTTGGGGGGCTAGTTTTGTGGGGTTAAATTGGAAGTTAAAAAAAAAGTAATCGTGTGGGATGTCAAATGAAAGGTCGTTAAATTACGAATTCAAAATGTATGAAATATTTTTTGTGCTCTTAATATTTTTTTAAAAAATATTGTTTTCTTGTTTGTTTTCTTGTTTTCTTGTTTTCAAAGATATCATTCAGAAAAATCTGAGTAAAATCACAAACACTGAGAATAAAGTGTAGATTGAACCAAAATTATCAAGACTGCAATACGTTTGAAGGTTTTATTTTTATTAATTTTTTTGTAATCTTACCTTCCCATCATACTTGTAAATCTGTAACATATGTAATATGTATGTAAAAATAACTGATAGTACGGAACACTTATTGCGCAAGTACGACTTGCACTTGACCGGATTTTTTTTCGCTAGCCACCTTCCTGAACGAAGTAGCTAGGGGCGCATATTTAAAAACAAACAAACGCTTTTATCTATTGATAATACTACTTTTCTTTAAGAGCACCGTCTGTACTTAACGTTACAGAAATAATGCCTTAAAGTAATCGTTGGATGAAACTGACTGGATAACAGCTTAGCACTTTAAGGACTATCTTGGCATTATTGTAACGTAGATCAAATAAAAAATTGTCGCTTTTACAGCTAACGCAGCGTTTTTAACTGAAAAAAGGGTCTGAGCCCGTAATATTTTAACCATTTTTCATCCCTCCTGTATGGAAATATTCAACGGCTATGAAACTTCAGCGCCCCAACAGAATCTACAAGTTGTTCCATCACCGGGAGGAGTTGAAATTCTACCGATCGGAAGGTTTCACAGGGGACCTACTTTGGTCAAAGTATTCCACTTGAGATGGAACCGGATATGGCTATGGCTATTCTTGTGCCTGCTTCTATACGAATTTCAGCCAATATTTGCCTTCTTCCTCTAAAACTACATATATGTGTAGCGGTTTACACCGCTGCCAACGACAGAAATCTCTCTTTCTCCCTCTATATGATTTTTAAGCAATTTTGTTTCACACTCTTATCATATAGGTATATGTTCTTTTGTATGTATTTGTACTTAATACTTGTACCACCCATTAATATTTCGTTTGACATTTTTCGACAGAAAAAATGTCTTCGCAACATAAGGAATTTTGACTTGGGGAGCAAACAAAAAAGAAGGTTGAAATAGAAGACTGCAACGCAGGATATCTTACTACATAATTTCACGCCCTTCCGCGCCCTCCCTACCTAGGCTACTATACATGGGCATGTGGTAACTGCACATATTCTCTCCATTTTCTAGCATCTCCGAAACAACCCACCCGGCACCCACCCCTAAGCGCATCTTTATGCATAAAGCAAAACGAGAGGAAGCGAATCTGCAATGTGATTGTGTGGAAGACGAACACACAAAAAATGTTTTTTTCCAACCCACTCCCCACACAAGATTACGGGGGATGATGAAAAGAAAAGAAAAATTAACCTCCTCCGCACACTTATACTACTTATACCAACGCAAGTGTTAGACGTTAAAATTAAAAAAAAAAAAAAAACACCCAAACTGAGAAAAATTGGGTTGCACGAGAGAGTTCCTGTTGCATTGACAATATCAGCATCGCTGTGTACGTCCTACCACGAAGAATCAGTGAGAGTTTGAAGTACGGTTTTTTAGTGCACGTTTTCTTCTCTCGATGATTATGCTTCCCTTAGAATGGACGGATAAAAAATACACAAGGTAACGACATCGTTTTCCTGTTGTCTAACGGTGTTCGAAAGTTTAAATGCATAGCGCAAAAGGATAGAAAAATAAAAAAGCGTACCAAATCCGCACACACACTTAAGCTATTTGTTTGTGTGTGTGCAATTGTATTGGAATTGCGATTCACCGCCGCGCCGCGCCGCCGTGCCCTTGTCTAGCTCATGCTAAAGTAGGTACTTCCAGCTAACACGGGGAAAAGCACATTTTTTCCCGTTTTCTATCCACAAAGTAAGATGGTATTTTTTTTCCTTTCCTCTCTTTGGGCAAAGGATATGACAAAAGTTTTAAGTGTGTGTGGATATTGCAATATAAAGGATGCAAGACAACAAAAATATAGAAAGGACGCAAAAGGAGAAAGCATACAAGATGGTATACTCGTGTATCGAAAAGAAATAGGGAAAAAAAACTAAGGGATGACACCGGCGGTGGGTGGGTGGCAGTGCCCGGATAAATTTGGAAAAATTTTTTGATTTTAAAATGTTGCTTACTTTCTTTTTTTTCGAGACTTGTAGTGTGGGAATGCAGAAGGTTGGGTAGCCAGGTTGCTCTAATTGGAAAAATGAGAATTCTTGTGAATATTTGAACGCACGTTGTACCGTTCAGTTAAGTATAACTTTATAGTTTTACCTGCAATCAAGATGCGCCATTATCTGTTCCTACTTGTTGAGCACATGGTACTGTATCTTCATTTGATAGGCGCTGCAAATTAATGGTAACCTTTAAGGGAATAGGATGTGGACTACGATTTGGGGCAATTCCTCGGTGGTTTTAGACATGGAAAATTGTGATCTGTACTTCTAGTTCGTAACTTCAATAGTGGCTATCTACCGTCCAAGACATAATTTCGTATTTAGTTTCATTCAAATGGATAGGGTCTGTCAAATAAACCTTCAACTAGCATGGTATCAGTCGATCAGGATCAGAGCTTTAGATACCTCTGTACGTTAAGATTCCCAAAAGTAGATCACCGTGAAACTGCGTTACTTGTAAATGCTAAATACATTTCTGTGATGATCTTTAGTACTTTGCAACATCTTACCAGCTACATTTGGCAACCCTGCCTTCTTCTTATGAAAGCGAAAAAGAAGTCATAAGCCCACACCCATCTGGTTCGAGCGGAAACAGGAAGTAGCTGAGCTGTAATTTCATTAGTTAAGCTTATTCTATTGCGAAATTTTATTAGCGGTTTTTTTCGGTGTTTTCACATCGTACATACACATTTAAAAATGCAAAAAATTTTACCCTAATTGAAAATTAAAAAAAAAATGTATATGTACTTATGTCACCCATTTTAAGACATACACTGAGCATACATACATACCATATGTATGTATTCATGGGAAAAAACAACAAAAAATATGAAGGAAATCCTTCTGCTGTCCTATGTTCATTAAAACCAGCAACCAACCCTAAAAAAATATGGTATCCCACTCGCGTCCTTCTTCCGCGTGTCCTCAGCTGCTTCTCAGTTTTCAATGTGTGTGCTGCATTTTAACGATAGTTACCCTTCTTCACCCATACTCCACACTGACTTGACTTAGGTCGGGTGGCAAAAACTGAATACTGTGTACAACGAACTGCAATATGAGATAGCGAGAAAAGGAAGGAGTGGGTGTTCTTTTTTTTTTTTTGAAGGGATGACTTTGGCTTATTTGGCTACAGAAAACCACTCAAACGCCACCCGTCCCCAAGCATCATTTATATCGTCGTCTCCAACGTCACTGTCATCGTTGTCGTTGTCCTCGAAGTCTATTCCTTATTACATAGATTTTTTGGTGCAAAGTGGGTGGCAGTAGGACATATCGAGGGTCTGGTTTGCACTCACATACACATATAGCCCAACTGCTGCACCCACACCTACTTATAGATATTTTGGTATGTACATTTGGAACAAAACTACAGTCTATAGTCGTAAGGCTTTCTTCCTTTTGTTCTCTATTTTTTTTTTTGTACACTGGCAACTAACAGCAACAACATGACCGCCCCCAAACCCAGAGTTGCTTTTCTTTCCTCACCGATCCCGGTAGAATTTTTTATTTTATTTTTTTGTTTTTATTTGCTCCCACCCTTTATCCTTATTTTTTTGTTATTTAATTTTTTGCTAAACTTTTCCCCATTTTTTTCCTGTATACAGTTTCTTTTACTTCCTTTTTATTTTTCTTCTGTGTAAGTTTTGTTGATAAAATGTGCATTGCATTGGGGAAGAAGGGAAAAAATTCAATATGGGCGGCGGCGGCGGCGGCGGCGACGGTGTGGAAAGCTGGTGTTTTAGAGAAAACTATACTAGGACAGCAGCAGCAGCAAAGGCAACACCGCCAGCAACAACAGAAACAGAATTCGCCTGTTGGTTACTAGCAGAGCGAGAGAAGGTATTTTTGGCGAAATGATCGGGACAGAGAGCCACCATCATCGTCGGGTGCGGGTGGTTGCTTGCTTGGTTGGTTAGCTGGCTGACTGGGTAAGTGAATAATGGGGTGGCCCAAGCACCACCAACAGCAATGATGATAGTGGTGGTGTTTTAGCGATGCTGTTGCACAAAAAGGAGTTTTATGTCCTTTTTCTTGTGTGTGCACACCCAAACAAGTAGTTTTGCACACCGAAAAAAGGTAAAATGTGAAGCACACACAAAAATAATGCACAGCGCAACGAAAAAAAAAAAGCGGAAAAGCGAAATAGAAGAAGGAGTTTTTATATATGTATGTATGTGTGTGCTATAGAATGAGGCGATAGAGAAAAAAAAATATATAAAACTGCAGCAGAAAAAAATAAAATGGAACCCATCCACCACCACCCCTCGCACAGCAAAGGCGAAAAAGGAGAACAGTCCAAAAAAAATTTATAGAAAAAAAAAACGACGAAAAGTTTTTGAAAAAGTTTCGGTGTGCTAAAAAGTTTTTTCGTCCCGAACACCAGTGTAGTATGGCATTCGTTGTGCAACAAGTGAGTTTGGAAACTACGACGATACTATTGACATAGTGTATCGCGTTCTCTATCCTTGCACAGTGGGAGAGTATTTTGGAGTGTAGTGTCAGAATAAGGATGTCCCTAAGAATATAGTTCTTTTATTTTCATTTGCCTTTTAGACAATGGGAACATTTTATTAAAATTTAAAAAACAAAAAACATTTTCAATAAACAAACAAAAAAAAAACTGTGGAAAAAGTTATTCAGTGATAGTAAATATTAGTGAAAAATCTGTGACTGTTTTTTTGTATAGGGGCGTGTTAGTTCATCGAGCCGGAACAATGAGCAAATCCAGGTTAGTTTTAGTATGTGATTTTATTATCTACAACGCCAGTTTTTGAATCTAGTTTCAAGTGCAACAAGTCCTGCAAATGCAACAGGATGAACATTTATTCCCTACCACTGTAGACACTGGAGAAAGATACAGAGAAAGTAGTTGTACATACATATGTACGTATGATTGCATTTATGCATCTATTCACATCTATTCTCCACTTTCCCGATACACTCCCATTCGACTTGTTGATTCTAGTTCTGCGAGGAAAAAAAAACAACTCAAGAGCAACAAATTCTATTTTGTGTTTCTCGGGAAACCATTTGAAAACTGCAAGGCAGATATTGTACATATACATACACACAGATGTATGTACATACATGTATTTACTAGTGAATGGGTGCATCGTCATGGTTGTGCCATATGTTTTCTAATTTGTTTATCAACAGGTGGTTTTGAAGCCTGTTGTACATTTGTAGATACATGTTCACAAAAATCTACAAGTGGCTTGTGTTATTTTTGGAACCTGCTATTTGGGGATTTGTAGATTTTTCTACCATATACAAATGCATACACATGTATGCATGCATGTTAGTCTCGATAGATTGCATTTTAGAGTGCTTAGCATTTTAATAGACTTTTTCCGATGGTAATTGCAATTGTCTAGCTATTAGCTAAATTTCTCTTTACATCCTGGAAATTTAATCATTCAACCAGAAGGGTAAAAAAAATTTAGCCCCACCCATGGTATTTTCAGTTTTTTTTTTTTTCTAGTTTGCATCTTCCACTATATGCCTTGCCTCCCTCTTTGAGGCGAGAAAAAAAATCGAATTATTCATATTTTTTTGTCTTTCACTTCCCTGCTCTGTTGCGTCGCTAGTCGCCAACATCATCTGAACACGCACTCAGAAACTTTTTTTCTTGCGCTAAACATCTATAGCTCTGTGTAAGTAGGTATGTATTAATTTTTTTTAAAATAGAAAAAAATTTCCCACTTTTCCACTTGCACCACTACGAATATAATGACTACCGCGACGACGACGACGACGACAGACGACGATGATGATGACGATGGTGATGATGAGAAGAAGGAACAACAAAAAAAAGCGCAGTCTCTAGGGAAATGAACATTTTTCGTGCGCGCTCTTAACAAACACTATTGCAAACCACCAACCATACCCCAGAGTCCGAAGCCGAACTCGAGGATCCATAGTTCTTGTAGTTGTGTGCGCTATATTTCCGAATTTTCCGCAAAAGAAGTGGAATACGACGACGACGACGACGACGACAACGGAGATGACGATAAGGGAAGGGAAACCATTTTTTCGCAAGAAACAAATTACTTATCCCTTTGTCGGTACGAGGTGTAGTGCAGAGCTAGAGCACGTCTCTATAAATTGTGGTGCACTGCACACTGGATCTGGATGAGAGGAAGATGAATTTTATCGTCCACCATCACACATAGATCAATTGTTCCCGATAGAGGGGTGAATAGAAAAGATGGAATAGGTCGGTGGTGGGTTTGTGGTCCGGTGATTTTGCTCCTGAATTTGGAAGTTAGGAGGAAAACCAGGCAAAGAGGGAGTTGCCTTTGTCAAGCACGCGATGGAGAGCAAGTATGGTGTTTTTTTTTTTTGTCGTTCGTTGGCTGATGATAGTACTGGTATAGGTGTAAAGGGGATCTATTTAGAGATGGTATTAGAGAGTATAATGAAACAGCGCTAGATGTTTGTATGTAACGGTTTTTTCCGTTGAGATCAAAGCAAACTTTTGAGCATATTGCAGAAATAAGGCTTTCTTGGAGGGCATATTGTTGCTTCAAACAGACAATGTACAGTGGTGGTCAGAGAATTAGCACACACATTAAATTATTACACAGTATGGGTTTCTTAATTTTTGTTTACATTTCCCGAAACTAGTACATATCACCTTATATGCGCTGAGAAGTTATCTAAACATTCTTTTACTTTTCTTATTGCGGAAATTGGTTCGATCATTGAAAATACAGTGGCCATCGAACTAGCACAAATTGAAAAAATTTTCATGTACTGTAATAAAATGCATTTTTCGTTGACTAGATCCTTCATAATCCTTTTAATTACAGAGTAGATTCTTTTACAAACATTAATTTTGTAAAATATTTTGAAAATATGTAATAAAATGGACCGACAGCAGTCATATACACCTGAGCTCAGGAATATTACTATCAACATGATAAAGAACGGAAAACCGATAAATGAGGTTGCAAATGACATTAAGACGTTCCAGAAAATTAATGTTTAATGCCATAAATTTCTTTGGAAAACATATTATGGCCGACGTAGTAAGGAAACCTCCCCAAGAAAGACAAGTGCTGCTGAAAATCGAACAATTGCGGCTTGGGCTCAAATAATCCTTTTGTTACTTCGATATAAGTTTAATTTGAAGTCAGTCGAGAACACGGCATAGCGGTTAGAATCAGAACAATTAGAAGAGGTTAAACGAAAGCAATTTGATAGGATGCGTAGCTCAGCACAAGCCATTGGTTTCGAAGAAAATATCTCTGACTGGCTCTATTTTGATAAATCGTATGGAAATAACAGTATTTTTTAGAAAAGAAAAAAACGTTTAATGGAGTGACGAATCAAAATTTAATCGACTAGGGTCTGATGTGAAACGATTGGGTGGTGTCCACCAACGCATGAGCTTAATACACGATATAGATACTGATAAAACGGTATTAAAATGCTTTTCTATGGCATTATGTAGGGATAATAGTTAATACTGACTCAAAAATGGAACAATATCAGCATTAGACATGTTAAATAACAATATGGCCCCTTTTCCTGATGAAAATTTGCCAATAGTATGGACCGTCATGCACGACAATGATCCTTAACACACGTCTCAGCTTATAAAATAGTGGATTATTGATCATAAAATTAATGTTTTGCCATGGCCCGCACAGATTCCTGATATTAATCGGATCGAGAATCTGTAGAACGATGTGGAGTACAAATTTGGATTAAGAAAAACGAAAAATTTATCGGAACTTTGGAAAGCTACTAGGGATGGATGGAACTTCATTCCTACCTACCGCTGTCCATCTTTAGTGAAATGTGTTACCCGGAATTTGGAGGCCGTTAGTATCCAAAGAGACTTTCGTCAAAAAAATCGGAAATTATGATTTTTTTTCCAAGTGTGCTAATTCTGTGACCAGCGCTTATATGGCACCTTTTGATAAAAAGGAATGAATACTTTTGGAAAAGCATTCTTTTTTTTCGGATTCTTTTTATTTACTTTACTTTGGCTAAAAACAAAATTATTCTTTAAAATTTATAAAAAAAGAATTACAGAAGTAATCACAACAGATAAGTTTTTGGTGAGCAATAGTACATGTGCTAATTCTCTGTCGAACACTGTACTTTTCAATTTGGGTGTTGCTGTTTTGGTTATACCTTATTTATCACCGCATTATCTACCCTTAAGGATAGAAATTGGAAATTTGGATGTTTGATAGGTATTTGTTTATATAAGCACTGGAAAAATCCTGTGAAGAATTTGTGGAATAGAGGATAGCATTGGTTATTAACTGGGTTACAACGAATATTTTTCCGACTCTTTTCAATACGTTAAAAAGCTATGTTCTCCGCCCTTAAGCAAAACCTACTCGAAATGTCATAAGTTGGATGTAATGTCATATACTCATCATTGTTGCTCATTCGCACAGATTTGATGACTACACCTCAGCCATCCATCAATGTGTTGAACTTAACAAGGGAACAACTACCTGCTGTCACAGACCCACTCTACTGCACAATGCGGTTCGGTGCACTGCACAGTCAAACTCTTCGCTTGCATCATCGTCGCCATCTTCCTCATGGCTGTCGCCATTGTCACTGTCGTTGCCCCGAATCTCTCCAGATAGCACCGCACCGTTGGAACCACCAAACAGGCCATTGAATGGCCTTCTCTCCACAATCATCGAGTGCAGTGTCCGTCATCATCATCATCATCAATAGCGACGCGCGCTGCCCTTCCATGCTGCTGCCATACACAGAAGGCCAAAGGGGAAACAATTTAAGGGGCCCTCTACATACAAAAAAACGAAGGAACGCAGAGAATGATGGAAATGGAAACAGCTTTTCATTTCACTTGGTTTCGCATTTCGTCCGTCCGTCCCATGTTTTTTGGTTTCTTTTCTTTATTGGTTTCTTGTGTGTGCCGGTGTCGTCTTCCCTTTTGTTGCCTGTTCCACAGTCCGCTTTCGAACCTACCATAACGCATTTATATTACGGAAGCACAATGAATGATCGTTGGAATCTGAAGGTTCTATGGCTGTTGGCGGTGGTGGTTGGGGACGTTGTATTGTTCTGCCTTTGTTGACCCTTCAGATATGTATGTTTGTGTATGTGCGCGAAAGCGAAGTCGTCCCTCGTCTTTTTTGGCTGACTGAAGGGTATGATTGAATGAATTTCATTGGTGTTGCCACCATACCTGCATTGCACTAACTGTTTAACAGCGGACAACGGTTTCTTAATTAACTTATTACTTTTATGGCCAGTGGTTCCAGTTCACCCCAAACTTTCAAAGTTCACTGTTTTACGGCTTACATGTAACTTTTGTGGATTCGAATTCGAATTCGAATACCGATAAATCTTAATTGAAAAGGTACTGACAACTGTTTTATTAATAACCATGTATTTATACATACCATTTATATGTATGTATATTCAGATCACTGATCTCTCTTTTTGATATGCTGAACCTTAACCAGGGAAGTTGTAGCATTAGGCAAAGATAACTTTGGCTGGCAACGCTATTCATACCCTACCTCAACTCTAAAGAGCTTTCGGCCGAAAAGCACAGATTTCAGTTTTTCACCCTTTCGTTGTCTTTTAAAATTTATGCGATTGCGATTTCTTGTTACAGGGTGAGTATGTAATCGTGTGGTTTTGTGCAATGGAAACCCTTTTGTTTGTGTCGTCCCGCAACGGATTACCGTGAAAGCGGTTCTAAGTAAATTATAACATTTAGTATTTGACTGACCGATAATTTATTTGTTTTCTTTTGTTTCTTTACGCTTTCGTTGCATTTTAATATTAAATAAATCAAATTACATTGGGGTTGTTTTGTCTTTCTTTATTTAGAAGTGAGGCTAGCGACCTGCGGTTGTTATCGCTTCGATAAGGAAGATATTTTTTTTTTAGAAATTTCATTGAATGGTGTTGACTTAAGATTAAGGAATTATTCACTTGTTGCAAATATGTAGTTGAGTAGGTAGATATGTAAGTACATATATATGTACATTACTCACATACATACATACATATGTACCAATATTATTTGTGGTATTATGAGCTGAACTGGTACCTATGTATGTACATATGTATGGTTGTAAGTACATAATCAGATGAAGGTGTTAGCGATAATGCTCTTTGAGATCTCTTCTAACGACATACAAAGATTGAAATATGTATAATGATCTCAGATGATTTTATTGACTTTAGGGATCCCAAAGAATAATCGAAACAGCGATAAACTATTGTAAGCTAGGGCACAGTATTTGCCTACCAGATGAACACAAGTCTTACAAGTTGAGTACAAAGTTACCTACCACCCCACCAATTTCTCATTAATCGCCAATGCTGGCCAGCTAAGCTGGCAAAGTTGAAGTTTGAAACCCATCTCGGGCTGAAGTACAAATTAAAATCTAATAAAACAAGAAAGCAGTATAAAGACAGTTTTCGTTAGAATGTGGTTAAAGGCGGCTAGCCTCTGCGATTAATATCCTATCAACGAAGATACATTTACTGGCTGCTATGCATTTCTTCCATATACATACATAAGTACGCCAAATATGTACATAACTATAGAACTCGCAGACAGATTAAAGGGTTATGTATGTAGGTATACTCTTTAAGAATGCATTATAAATTTTAGCACACTGTAAGCGAACCCAAAACAGACAAATAGAGAGAAAGATCAGTGTGTTGGCTCTGAACTCAGATATAACTGGGTTTCAGCGATGACTGGAGGTGGTGCCCGGGATAACTGGGAATGGAAAGTTATTTATTGGTTTTGTCGTTGCATAATTTTGCAACGTAAATATGTACATACTACATACTGATAAGTACGGAAACCTCTATATGTAATCGTTTTTTGCAACCTTAAAAGACATTGAAAGGTCAATGTTGGTACAGCTGTGTTCAAAATAATAGTAGTGCTTCATAGACTTTTCTTTGAAGTGGATTTTAAACAAAGTTAATGTCCATATCCATCTCGTTTACCGGAAACTACTCTTTAACTCTGCGACAAGCATATTTTAGGTCCTTACCATGTTGGCAGGCCCATTCTAATGGCATTTCGTGTTCGGCGGAATGTAACATTACATTTTCTAATAGACTTGATGATCCTCCACTTGCTTTATCACATGGATTGATCCCACATCTTAGTACGAAAACCATTCCGTACTATTACTTTCGATCCACCATGTTTTACTGTCTTCATATTGTATTTTAGGTGGAATTTGGTACTGGGCGATTGGAGCGCATATCACCCAGAGCCAATACCATTGTAAAAGATAATTTCTTTCTGTCCGTCCACAATATTTTATGCCATTTGTCGATATGCCATTCAAGGTGTTCTTTTGCAAAACTATTCTCTTCTGACCTTATATGTTTTTAAGTCAGAAGTAGGGCTTTCAATGACTCCGTACAAGTATTTGATCTTCTATTAGATGCCTACGAACATTTAGTTTACTCACAGTAAGTTTTTGATCCTTTTTGATTACTTTTGCCGAGTCAAAAAGATCATTTTTGTTATACCTCCGTATACGCCTGTTATCAATTCTCTAAGTTTTCGCTTGCAACCCCGAGTTCCCACATTTTCTTTAAAAATTTTAATATACTATCAATCATAGTAGTGGCGCATCCAAAAATATTTTGAAATTCGACACGTTTTTCACTGCCCACTCAGCATTAAAATGAGTTATCGTTTTTCAATTGTACAATGCTGTCCGCAGCCCACTAAATTGTTAAAGTTAATTTCTATTGTTTTTATTTATTTAAATAACAAATTAACATGCTATTTTCTTAATGTTTGTACATTTTTTAAACACAATTTTACAATTCTGCATCAATTTACCAAAGGACTACTATCGCACTACTATTTATTTGAACAGCTGATTTCGCGTTCAAATCCAAACTTTTGGTGATATTTTCTTACCCTCATTTGATAACAACTGTTTTAGGAGTTGAATTTGTGAGTTTAATGCTTTTCCTAAAAATTGCATCAAAATATTTATATATCGCATGTAAAAAAATTTGATTTCTTGTTTTTTTAATGTTTCGAGTGGAGCACTACTATTATTATGAACACAACTGTACATACATATAATATAAATAGTAATGCAGAATTTTCTCTTGTGAAATCACACAAGGCCTTTTTTTTCAGTGGTGTAGAAAGTAGATTGCTCCGACACCCAACAGGTACTTTTCTCAACAATTTAACACGCTAGAAACTTCCCAAAGCTGCGCCATTTTTGCGGGTACTCTAGCCCTCTGGTTTCATTTCTTAAAAACCATGCAAGAAAAACATCTTCCTTAACAGTACCTTTTCTACTTAAAAACTAGTTTACTTTGGGGAACTTTTAATTCAATAAATTACAGGAAATTAGCGGACAATTTATGAGTTTCCCAACATTTTGTTCGCATGTCCTTCAGAATAGAGAACAATATCAAAGGACAGTTAGAAATAACATTAAAATGTCAACATTCATCTTGTTGGGGAAGCGAGTATAACGTCGTCGTGATATACTGTCGTATACGTACAGTGAGTATCAAAAATAAATTAACAGTCGTTTTCTTTATGTTTAACTTATACTTACAGATATAATACATATGTATTACATATAAAAACTAACTATACAGAAATAGTGCAAATTTAATTTGTAGTAAAAAATAACCAAAACGTTATCAAAAAATAAAAAAAAAACAAAAGTTTCATAGAATAAAAATAAAAATAACTACTAATTTTATGCATCAGAAAAAATTAACACTCTCTTATATCTCTAAAATTCCGTTTATTTTCAAATTATTGAAGTAAATAACAGCAGCTAACCTCCTTGGCATAGATGCAACAAGGTTTCTTATTACGTCTGATGATATCTTTTTCCATTCGTCCATAATGACAGACTTCGAATTTTTTTTATCAAGATGCTGCCACAACTCATTGATTCGGTCTAAGTCTGGGGATTGGGGTGGATGATCCAACTGTTTTGGTGTGTGATAAAGCAGCCATTCCCTTGCACAATAAGCAGTGTGCTTTAGATCGTTGTCTTGTTGAAAGCTCCAAGTACGATCCAAATTTAGTTTTGTGACACTTTGCTGCAAATTGTGTTTTAGAATGTTGAGATAATGGTATTTTCTATGAAAACGAGATTCCCAACACCTGACGCGCCACTATACATCCCCAGACCATAACCTGTCCTTCACCATGCTTTATTGTCCGTATGCTATTTTTTTCTCTGAACTCCTGATTTTTTTTCCTCCATATTTTTGATCCAAAAAGCTTCAAACTTACTTTCATCTGAAAATAGTACCTCCTACATAGGTACATCTTTCCAGAAAGAAAATTCTATTTTTTTGGGAAAATTCTGAGGTTTTTTTTTTGTTAATTTTTGATATAAATGCGAATGTGAATACCTTTTTCATGTAATGCTCTTGTTATTGTGCTAGCACTTACTGCTTTTCCTGATATTTATACGACCTCATTAGAAAACTTTACGACACTTGTCGATGGATTTTTGTTAAAGGTTTGTGAGAGGTTTTCAAGAGTCTTGTGATTTTGAAATTTATCAACGAGTTTTTTCACCGCAACATGACTTCTTTCAACTATTTTTTTTTGATGAATTTGGAGTGGCAGTAAAAACGTTCTCAGACCACATGCCTTTAAACTTTTAGAGGTTTCCTTTAGAATTAGATCGTCAAGTTGTGAAACATTTGGCAAACGGCAAACAAAAACTTCAAAGAGCTTTGTAACGTGAATAAACTTAATTTTGATCAAAAAACAAACAATTAACAAAGCGAAATCCTCAATAGAGTTCTGGAAAGCAGTAAGGCTAATGACTGGAAAAAGGATTTTATCTGCCTCGGCTCTGCACATTGATCAACTTAAAGCTCACTTTACGAATCTGCTCAACATAAATCAAGTATCACCGTCGTCGTTTCAGTATGCAGCACCTTTAATAGTTGATGAATATCTAGACGCATCAATTTCCCAAGCGGAGCATATGGGACCAACCGGCGTTTACAGTCTCAAAAATCTATATCTTTTTTGCTTTTAATGATAAAAGGATGAGATTTTGCACACATAATTTTGAATATTTGGGCAATCGAATAATGTTCTGCGAAAATAAATTGTATTGTAGTAATTTATGAATATAATTTTGCACGAAGAAGATAATATTACTTCCGATATATTAAAGGTTTCACTATCAACTAACTAAACAAAAATAGGAATGTCATGTAACTGTTTACACAGTCTTCATATGAATCACGTCAATGATGAACATCTTGTCAATGCAACAACATGCTCCGAGAAAAATATAAATTGGTTGCATCACTTTGTCAACCTTACCTCGTGACACTTTAATAGATCTAGAACAGAGGGGGGCAGATTGGGGCAACTTTTTTTTGTTTCCCATAAAAATAGATGAACTAAGGAATAAAACGGCGTAAATAACTTAACAGCGGCAGACAGCGCTAACTCTCTTCAAACATTAGAAAACGGAAATTTTTGAAGTACTTGAAAAAAAAAAGTATTTCTCAATGCGTTTAATGGGAACATTTCACTTGCTATTTTTTAGAAAGTAGAAACTATAAGCTTTTCAAAAATATATAACACTTATGAAGTTCCATATAAGATTAAGAAGAATAACCGTGTTGAAAAGTTACTTCACAAAACTGTATGGAGGACATGTTTTCTAATGAATACTTTAGGGTTTAGGCATATATTTTTGGTATAACGGTAAAATTTAAATTTAAAAATTTTATTGAAACAAGAAATTTAGACAATGTTCTAATGGTTTTCATCAAAAGTAACATTGAAATAGTATTTCAAAAAAATTTTTGAGACGGTAAACGCTGTTTGGTCCCATAGTGCGGAGGTAGAAACGGCTATTGAAAATGCCAAAAAAAAGTAAAGATTAAAAACTGAAGTGCTGCCAAACTTTTTGTGAACTTATTTTTGGCGCGTGAAAATGGCAGTTATGTATTTTTATTTTTACTATATGAAATTTTTGTTTTTGTTTATTTTTGATAATGTTTTGGTTAATTTTTACTAAAAATTAAATAGACACTATTTCTGTATAGTTAGTTTTAAAATTTAATATATGTACTATATTATATGTTTCTGTAAATATAAGTTAAACACAAAGAAAACGGCTGTTAGATTATTTCTGATGCTCACTGTATGTATGTACATACATATGAATATGCCAACTGCACATATGTATGTAAGCTAACACTTTCAGGTGAATTATAAGAAATAGCACCTACTCCCCTTACATCCTACATACATATCTCCCACCTGTTGATGCTGGATCTGCACGGCACAATTGTGGGCGGCGCGGCATTGCTGCTTCCTAATACAATTACAGTTTATTTTTTTGCACCACCTATTTAATTAGTTATTATAAATTGAAAAACTGCTCCAGTGGAAATTAATCTTAGAAAATAATAATAATTTTCTTCGAAAACAAAACACGCTCACAAGTGAAACAAAAACAGGAAATAGAAGGGGGATACGGATATTCCCAGAATGCAATTCTTTTTCTACTAAATAACATTTTTTATAATTTTTTTTTTGTAATTATCCCACATAATCTGTAATAATTTAATTTTTTTGTATCTTTGTACACCCTTTCTCTCTTTAGCCTTCTGTAGTGCAGTTTCCCCGTTTCCTCTTCGTTCTGAAAGTCAAAGATGAAACAGAGATTGCCTCGTCTCAGTTTGATACTAGAAAATTAATTCCAATTCCACTTTAATTTTTACCCTCCCCCTTTGCTGTACTCCTCTTATCTTTTGCCCGTCTTTGGCAGATTTTTTTTGCAGTTTTTTTTTTTTCTACTTTAGCCAATGTAATTTACATGCTGCTATCATCTTCGCAGAGACGTTCGACTTGGTTGCTGGAATGCATCATTCTGTCCATTCATTCGCCACTCATATTCAAAACTACTTCTTCTCTACCACATGGGTAACGAAATCGCAGAGAACAAAAAAATGCAAAAAAAATGCACTTCGTTCTTGCTGTGTCGAGTATCTATGTATGGACACACAAACACACTTAAACTCGCCCCCAAAGAAGGGGAGCTTTTTTTTCGGCGCTTTTAAGAACTGTCTTTATGAGTGTACGTACGATTTAAGTTGTTGTTTTTTTCGCTATGGTTTTCTTAGAAGCATTGTATATGTATGTATGAGTTAAGGATGATGAGAGATTTACTCATTTAGAGAGAGAGAGCGTGTTCTAAGGGGGGAAAGGAAGGCCTGAGACTCAGAAAAGGGGAAGAAGTTTGTGTTATTCCCACCAATTTTACCAACACTTGTTTGTAGCCAAGAAAGTCACACAGATGCACCGCGCAATGCACACATAAATGCAGAATGCAGAAAAAGTGCATTCAAAGAACACATTCGCATTGTTCTGTGCGCGCGGTTTTTGTATGCGCCCCGTGTGTGTAAGTAGCTAATAGTCCCGCCACAAAGTGCATCGGGCGCGTTGCATCGAAAGGGGTGATAGATGCGTGTGTGAGTGGTGATGTGCGTATGTATTCAAGTGCACTCTCCCGCACACATAGAGGTGGGAAAGCTTCTATAGGGAATGTAGGAAAAATTCTTTGCAAAAAAAAAACACACGAATTAACACAACAAAAGCAACAACAACTACAACAAAAAACGCAAACAAAATTGCACTGGTTGGACAGAAATGCAAAAAAAAAAAGGGAAAAAAGGAAATTATATCGCATGCGCTTCTATCCCTATCGCACATTGGAAAAGTATTTTTCATCATCATCATCATCGTCGTCGTGATGTTGTCGTTGTCGTCCGTCGTTTGTTGGCGTTGCTGCCCTCCGTCATCGTCGTTGAATGTCGTTCTCGTGTTCTGTCGTCGTTCTCTCTTAGTTGCTGCTACTACTGCCGCTCTCAATTGAATATCGATGTGATATAATTTTTCGCTCTTCATACAGTCGCATAAACACAACGCATCCGATATGCAACGGAACGCATTTTCGGACGCGGCCCGATTCGATCCGAGTAGCGTCCGATCGCGTCCAATTAATAAAAAATTATTATTACCACAGCAGCAGCTACAACGGCAGCAGCCGCTCTCAATTTGTGGATCACTATTGTTGTTGTTATTATCATCACCGTCGTCGCCGTCGTCGTCGTCGTCGTCATTGCAACTGGCGTTGAAGTTGTCGTTTTTGTCGTTGTATTCGTTTTACGCCATCATTGTTGTTATTTTTTTGAACGGCGATCTGTAAGAAATAAATGAAAAAAAAAACAAAGAATTGTTTAGTTTGGACGTTAATAAAAAAAAATCCTGTCAAGTAATTTTGTCATACTGTCAAAAAATTGTATCTAAAGTACGAAATTTTTTGAAAGTATCTGATCATCCGTCATCATAACAACACTTTCCTGTGTCGCGGCGGCTGTGTAAGCAGCACCTCCTAGAGAACCTACAAAACCTAGAACATAGAACTCCGGTGTTGTTGTTCGCGCTAGCTGCATCGAACAGATACATTTTGTGCAATTTTTTTTTCGGAACGACATTCGTCGATAAACGTCGTCGTGTGTATGGTTTAAGTTGTGTGTTGTGTGTTTTGGGGCAACACAGCATATACACGGTGGTACGTTGTGTCGTTGTTGTGGTCGTCGTCGACGGAGTGTTGTATTTTAGCCCCCCAAGTTTTGGCACGCAGTGTTCGAGTTGATTCATTTTTTATTTCTTGTTATTGTTGTTGTGTCGTGCGAGTGGTGGTTTTCCGCGTTTCCCTATTTCCCGATACAATTTTTCTCGTTTTGTTCAAATCGGCCGACTGTTTTATGTTTTCTTGTTTTATTTCAATTCATTGTGTTTTCCGGCGGTATTTTGTTACTTTGGGGTTTTTTTTTTTTTTTTTTTAAACGCTACGAATTTTTTGTTTAAGCCGGGCACAAGATTTAAATAGCCCCTGTGTGTGTTTTCTTATTAATAAATTTTTTTCTTTATTCTAAATAAAATGCATTTCAGTTGAAAAAAAAGGAAATGAATTAATTTTGTATGCAAAAATTTAGTGTTTTAGTTTTGCAATAAAAAAAAAATAAGAGTGGAATAACAACAACAATTTATAAGAAAAAAAAATTATACAAAAAAAAAATAATAATAATAACAAATCGACGGATCCAGCAACAAGAGCTTCTTTTGCCTTTATTTTGCGATTTTCTACAGGAATTGGGATTTTTAAAATATGCTATGCTCATCAGCGCCTACGAAATATGTACGTATCAAATGTCATTTAAATATTGTTTCTTATAAAAACAAAATGAAAAAAAAAAATATAGTGCTGTTAGTAGGATTAACCGTGAATAAGCAGTTTTCGAACGAATTTTGGGAATTCTGATAGTGAAACCTGATCTAGTTATTTTTGTGATCTATAGTACCTATGAACATATGTATGTTTGTATACGTATGCATATCGGAAGTTAAATAAAAGGTCGCCTGCGGTTTGATGGAGTTGATAAAAGTCGACAAAATATTTGTCACTGATTTTCGTGGTCTCTAATTTTTAAATGTGCGGTTCATTCACTGTTTCAATGGAATAATGTAAACCAATTATGTATCTCATATTTTAGCGGGCAATCGTACACTGTCTGTCACAACAATAATACAGTGAACGTCCAGTTTAACGAATACCCTAGATTTAACGAAGTTCCAATACCTATAACGAAGCAGATTTGTTTCCATTGAAGGCTCTATATGTATTACTAATGATGTAAAAAATGTCCGCTCCATTTAACTAATGCTTTACAATTTTTGGTTAAAAACAAAATAGTTTGTCATTTTTGTGTATTTATCCCTACTTCTTTTATTTTGTCTATATGAATCGTATTCTCTTTTGTTATAAATAAATACTTTTGTGGGATTATTATTAACGATTTTTTTTGATTTAAGGAAAGGCTGTGCATTATATAATTCGTTATTTTGGACGTCCACTGTAATTCATTATTATTGGACATGATGGCAGTACCGACAACACGCAAACATTTGAAAAAAAAAAAAAACAACTTTTTTGGCAATGAAATTCTGTAGTTTTCCTACATTTTTCGTCTTTCCAATACTCGTCCTTATCGCATACGAAATTGAAAATATCGCTTTCTAGATCGTCGTATTTAAAATAAATTACTTAAGACGGGATAGTTCTCATACACCTACCTCGAAGCTTGTTATACGTTGCCAACTTGCTTTTAAAACGTAGCTTAACATTGTACAAAAAAATGGTTATACCTAACTACATATTTTCATAGATTAAAACCCTGGCAGGACATTAAACGCACTCTTAAAATATAAGCTGTCATATTCGAACATATTTTCCCATGAATTAGTCTCATTAATTGACAGTTATGGGCTTTGTCAATTTTGTTTACTTTGTACCCAAACTCACGCATGTACCTTTATTCAGACTCTTAAGGATACTCTATAGGAAATACGAATCAAAATTTGATGTATGTGACTGACAAAGGAGCGATGTATAAACAGTTTAGTATTGAATTATAAGAAAACTAGCTGATGTACCCGCTTCGCTGCACATACAAAAATATTCTCTTTTTATGTAGATATGTGTACATTTTTGTAATAAATTGTCTACTGGAAGGAGACTTCCAGCTAAATGCTACACTTGTCCTTGCACCTTAAAAGTTGGCATAAATCCTTGCTTCACAAATTGCTTAGCACCAAATGAAGTCATTTGAAAAGTATTAGTATAGGATCGTATAGATAGACTGAATGAATTGCTTGGATAAAGGATTTTCCATAGACTATTAAAGAAAAAAGTGACGCACGTGGGTTAGCAATTTCTTCCAATCTAACTTTTCCGCTTTTTTTAATATTACATCACGTTCTTACCGCCAAAACGTCAAAATATAATACATACATACATATCTGGATCTATTTCAAGCCCTGCATCTATTTATCATAAAAAAAATTGCAACCAAATTTATCCAATTATTGGATAGGAGTTGATCGAACAATTACAATACATATACGTTAGCACGAAGCAATCTCAATCACTTATACTACACGCATGTATCGCTTACACGTATACCCGCTGCCGCTAGTGCATTGACGGTGGCAATGGCAATGGTCTCCACTGATCGTTGTCGCGAAAGCATACAAACAATATTTCTTTATGTTATTACTTTTCTCACAGAAAATGTACAAAGAATATGTATGTATCAAAATCTTTGCTGTGAAATAATCTAAACAAATATGTAAATTTTATTTTGATACATAATTTACGAACTAAAATAGAGCGAGATAAATGCCCAAAAGTAAAATATAAACTTTTCTTTTTCTCATTTAGAAGTTTTTTATTGAAATATAATATCGATTTTTTTTGATCCATTTTATAGAATTAATGCAACCAGAATCGATTGCAAAAAACTGCATTTAAATCCGTTCAGTAGATTTTTTTTTGTTTTTGTGGAACATACATATGTACCTACATACTTTTTTTAGACTTCCTTTTATAAAAGTAGTGATTACTAAGTGTGTCATTCTTATTTTGTTTCTAGAACAAGAAAGAAAGACATTCTTTAGATAACTTGAAAATGGATCTTATTAACACAGTTTATAGATAGGTGTATTTTCTTAAGGCTAAGAAAAAAGTTCGAATATAAAAACGATTATCGCGGTTTAACATCCTCACAATATATAACTGACAGCACTGGGCATAGTGACATAAATTACACTTCAGTTGTGGTAGGACTGTTCGCGTAAACACCCAAAATTTCGAAAATCTACGAAAATTTTCGTAAAGGTACGAAAAAAAAGAGAGTGCTCACGAGAGAGTAAGAAATTTCGCCATGCTACGAATTCTAGCACAAGAAATTTCTTTGGGGCTAATACATATATGAAAACTCTCGAATCTGTCAAATCAAATACGTTTTTCATTTTTTATAGTTCAGCGTTGAGCGTTTGTTTACTTTTTCGTAGTTTTCCTATCTTTGAGTTGGGGTGAACACTTTTCAAAATTTGACAGAAAACACATATTTGGTGTAAAAAGTATATGATCGGAACCGGAACTAGTATTTATATTTCTTTAGCTAGTTAAAAAATTGTATTAAGATCATTTGTATGTATTATTAATTTTTGATTATTTACATTTTCTCCTTTCAAGACATCCATCTTTGGCCAAGTTTTTTTTATAACTTACATGACCGTCTTGACAGTTTTGTGTTTTTCGATAAAATTCGTCCGAAAGTAATTTGAAGGCACGGGCTTTATAGCGGCTTAACTCAATAACAAGTTATTATTATATTATACATAGAAAGCTTAAAAGTTAAAACCACTCTTAATAAACAGTAACTTAAACTTAAATCTAAATAAATATTTTTATCATTTTTACAGCTCTGCATATATAAAATATAAAATATCAGATGAAAATTGTTGCATTGGAAATATCGTTTCCAAAAATTAAGCCGTTAGTGAATGTTCTTTCTTATCACACGTTAGTGAACACTTTTATTGATCTGCAAGTATCTGACATTCATCTGGGTCGGACGGCGAACACGATTATTACGAATGCCCTCAATCATAGCTAACAACAGTAAAAACAGCAGACCAAAGATATACCTACCAACATTTATTATCTAATGTGTAATATCATTTGCACTGATAATACCCTATGAGACCCATGCACTGTATTAAATAATAATAATAATAAATCAGTTCTTAATTGGATTCAATTTGGTAAGCTATTATGAATTGATGAAGATGAACGAATAACTACCAAAACTTTCAAAAAAATGAAATCAGTATTAAAAAAAAAAATTATATTTCGATTGTAATAGTTAACGTTTTTCATAGCTAAGCAAATTAATATCATTAATCCTGAATCTACTTTGGTTTGCTTTTTCTAACCAAATTAGTTGGCAAAATGTTGTTGTGCCGCCGCTATTTCATATATGACACAGAAAATGTATTGAACTTGTTAGAAGTTTTCAGATTTTAAATTTTTAATCGCGGATAAACGACACTTGTTCTACGCACTTACATGAGACAAAATCCAAAATGTCTTTGCCTGCTTTTGCTAAAATTGTGTTACTTTAATTTTAGGTATTCTTGAAATCTTTTATCCTTTAGTGCTTACAGCACAACTATGTGTATGGTTGGTCAGCGTTCAATCAGGAAATTTTGTTTTTTTTATGATATACGAGTATCTACGTACATCGACGGATTAAACTTGGCTTATAAATACTATAATACATGTACAAGTATGCTGTTGTAAAAATCTGAACGCTGTTTTTATTATTTATAACTTCCAACTAGATGCTTCTATGTATGTACGTATGTAACGTATTGCTGATTTATCAAAGAATTGCCGCCGGCAAATTTATTTTTCAGTGGTAAGATCGCAGTTAAAATATGATTGCTTAATTACGTTGTGCAGAAAAGAGTGCCTATTCATTTTATGGCCGATATTATGTAGCTTAGCTGTATGCATACATGTACGCATAATAAACTCTACAATATGCTAATAATGTTGGTGCTGGCTGATTAATGATTGGAATGTAGTGGAATTTTTTGGGTCAGGATTTTAAAATTAAATTATGAACATCTTACTATTTAAACAACCGAAGTCAACTGCCTTAAGAAGAAGAAGAATCTAAAATGTCCCATATTGTATTAAACCAATACTAAATTTAGTCTTTTTGTTTAGTGTTACTCCTTCTTTTGTGTTTTTTGATTTTTTGTAGCCATTACTCATCGAAATAAAATATACTAGGGAGTTAGTAAAAAACAAAAACGAAAATTTAAATAAAACACTATCACGTTCCTTTATCTGAATGTCCATGTTTTTTTTTTTTTTATTGTAGTCTAGTATAGTAACAAGGAACAATTTCCAGTCAGCGGGCTTGGCTGTGGTGACGAATCAGTAGTTTGCACGCGTTGTATTTATATTTATGTAGATTGTCGAAACTTAAAAATATGCTTGCTCACAATGTTCAATTAGACACTCTTTGCTTATATGTACATGTGAACATATGTATGTAGATTTTAAAGTGAACAAACTTACACAATTATTAAACTAATTTTTTTTAGAATATTAGAAATAATTAAAATTGTAAAACATTTATTTATTATTATTAAATTTATTAGTTATTATATGAGTACTTATTTCATATAATAATATAAAATACAAGTGTGCCCGTGCGAGAACTCTCGCAAGAGAAAATCCAACCCCCAAAATTCAAACGTCCTATATGATTTCCATCTGTCAACAAATACTTCCCATATAGCAAATATATCAACCAAAATGAATTCATAAAACAACAAACACTTTCCATATGATTTCCATTTGTCAACTGATATATAACTCCCATGGAAATCATACGGGAAGTGTTTTCTTTCTTGGGAGTTCATTTTGGGTAGAATAAATGTTTTTTTTTTAATTTGTTAATATTCATAAAGTAAAAGTGCAATTCGTCACTGCTCCAGGAAATTCTCTTTCTTTTGACACCTTATTTGTTAAGATCGGTTAAGTTTCGGTGGCAGCCGGCGTGGAGGCTTTGGAGGCGGAGAAAACCGTTAAACGGTTTTGATCTAGATTCAGTACATATCAGCATGGACCTGCATAAAACAGAGCTTATTCCTATGGTAAACGAATCTTTCAAAAGCCTAACGTTAATTGTTTAACCCACTCTATTACTTGAAGATTTTAATTCAATCAAGTCATAATCTCTTTAACTACAGGGTGGGCCAGTAACGCTTTTGCAACGAGAAGAATGATTGCATTGAAATGATGCTCATAGACCTTACTTCTGAAATAACTACAAAGGTGTCAAATCGCTTGTCATCGTTGGCCAATTGACATTGCTGTTTCTCGAGATAATGCGTTTCGGGAACTTCTTGTGCAATAAAGTTATCGTTGGATTGGCTGGGTGGCATCTCTGTCATCGTTTTGTTAGAACCAAATATCGTCCACATCTACATATATTATCCTATTTGGACCATAAAAAGTTACTTCTTATGGTACGATAGCGTTCACCCAGTTTCTTGGAAATTGTGCACAACATTCAAAATTGTACACTCAGTTGGTCGGTTATTGACATCAAAAAATTTAAATATGCCTTCTTTTGAACGGCCATTTTCATCATAAGTTTCGATAACTTTAACACGTTGAGCCACCGAGTATCTGTCCATAACTAAAATTGTTACTAGTCCTAGGCCTGTTTTTTATCTAATCTATATAGGCTTAACGGAAAATTTAAAAAAAAACGCTCGCCGGTGACTTGGCAGCACTATGATAAGTCATAAGTTTTAGCTTCCATTTTGTAATGATGGACTAATAATTAGTTTTAGCTTCCATTTTGTTTATTGTTTACATTTTCTCTTTGTAATCCATGTTTTCTTCGCCGCAATTGTTTACAACTGTCCCACTGACATGACATATTTGACATTTCGATAGCATTTTCGATAACAATCGATAAAAAATAGTTTGGTAGCACATTTTTTTATCCAGGCTTAGAGCCTAAGACTACATAACTATCCAAATTTCGTAATTCTATATACAATTATACATATAAATACATACCTAGGCTTAATTGCAGGTGTAACATTTTTCTAAGTCTATATACATATATTAGAAAAAAAACGCGCCTAGTTTCCTTTTTCAACACTTAGATTTTTTTCACCACACAATTCCGGACAAAAGTAGACTCTTAATAATTTCAAAGTCATAGAATTTTGTTACTTTTATAATACTTTAGGTGGCGCTACAGCTCGGGGTAAACCTGGGCCTGCTTCACGCAAACATTTGTGTGTGCGTGTTATATTTTTGCACGAATGGAAGGGACCTACAGCTTTTTGTTGACTCCAAACGGCGCGCCGCGGCGAGTTGAGAAGCTCATAGACAAATGATACTCTTTGATTGTTTGTCAGACATCCGAAAGTGGTGGCACCGTGAAAAAACTTTTAGGTAGTGGACCCGGGCAGCATTGCGCACTTACCACTACACTACGATGCTCAGAATTCTGTTAGCAGCACAGTGTCTGAAACTATGGTAAAAGAAAAACTGTACTCGTATACATTAAAACTATTTAAAATAAAGTTTTTTTTCTCCCCAAAAGACCCCGTAATGGATTAAAAATCATTTTTTACACAAAAACTCTAATCTATAGATATACATAAATAATACGTATATTCTAACTGTGGCCTTTTAAGCTATTCTAATGGAAACGATTACTTTTTCCGCCAACTCGATATCCTTGAACTGCACAGAAAACGTCTTATTACTGGCTATGTACGTACAGAACACAAAGATCAACTCGATGTAATCACCTGCTAAGACGAACGGCGCGCGGCGCGTATTTTGTTTAACTTTAAGTTGATTTATCTTTTTATAACTTCCGGGCGTCCTTGATCAATTCGCTGTTTGTGAGTTTTCATTTTTTATATTTTGTTTTGTATTGAATTACTCACTGTTGCATTGCAACGTGATATGCAGCGGCCATAGAATTTCACTGGTTTTGTCATTAACTTAAAATTGCATTACAAAATTGTGTGCTGCATTGTTCGCCATTGCTTTCAAAATATGCAATGATCTTGAAGTTATTTGCATCATTGCAATTGAAAAACTCGTATCTCTTTGGAAATGTATAACTTAATCTTTTGTTTTTGATTACGGAATTTGCTGTTGGGGTTTTTATTTATCGTTGAGTATTGAATTACAATGTCACCATCATCATCGCAGTTGAGTTATGAGTGAGTCAAGACTTTTGATTAATTGCGTTAAATAAATAAAAACAAAAAATTTATATTAAAAAAAAAACGATTCAGATATCTTTTTTTTTTTTTTGTATGTTCAAAGAAGAGTGTACACAGATACATTCATATGTACACACGTACAACTTTAAATTTGTTTATTTTTTGCAGTATTCGGTACAAGATATGAAAAGATAATGACACACTTTCAGAAATTTGATTCTTGAGCACTTTCAGAGCAGCATTACAAATATGTTTATAAATGCTATAAGAAAATGTATGTATGTATGTCCTTTGGGAAAATTGTATCAGCAAATGCCTTGGAATGTTCTGATTTTATAAGAGTCGTTAATGATTGGTTCGACATATTTAATTTAAAATGTCCAGCGACTCAAGAGCAAGGATCAAGGCGTTGGGATTGGCTCCAGAAGTACAACGCAACATATTCGATTTAATGAATGAAAATATTCAGAATTTGCGATCTCCTACTCGACGTTCACTACTCCCTTTTCAAAAAGGAATTCTATTGAACAACGAATCATTGTCACAATTGCTAGAATATGCTAGATTTAAGTATAGTATAACGTATATTATAACAAATAGACTCAATCAAGATGACTTAGAACGTTTCTTCGGTGTTGTAATTAGGTCTGAGGGAGGCATACACGATCACCCAACACCACTAGAAATAAAATATAGATTACTTTCTTGTTTGTATATTTATTAATTTAATTTAACAACCTTTATATACTATGTAAGATAATACAGTAGAGTCCGCTTAAGACGCTATCCCGCTTTTAACGCTCTTTTTCTCCGGTCCCTTCATTCTGACTATAATTCGTATGAAAAAAAATCCGGTTAATACGCTCTATTTCCCGCTTCATACCCTCATACAGCGACACGATACAATTCGCCAAAATTCGTATTTTCTTGTTTTGCATGTTTTTCCCAGAAAAAAACATTCGGTGCATTGGGATATACGGAGGCACCCACGGTCGTATAGGCTTTTTTTTTTTGTTTTTCGCAAACAAACCATATAAGACGTTTCGTTTTTGTGGTCGTTACTTTTGTCAGTGTTTGGCTCCATTCACTACATATCATCATCATGGAAGAAAATTTAACAAGACGTGATCAAAAATTGTTTCCGTAAGGCTGGCTTCTGTTGGGCAGATGATCCTAGCACAGATGACTCTGATATCCCATCGGAAAATATTGAAGAGTTACAAGAGTTTCCTGATTATACTTTTGTTGAGGATGACCTAGTTATAACTGGTCCTCGCAATTTGGAAGAACTCATCAGTGATAGCGCTTCAACGGTTGAACCAGGAGGAGTAAGGGGTGAAGAAGAATCACTACCGAAACCTTCGGTGGCCAGTTCAAATGCACACATATGAAAGTAATGTTCTAATACAGACATACATTTATGTATAATTTCAACTTTTGTCATAAAAAAAACATATTGTTTAACTGGATGTTATTTTGTAGTTTTCCCCGCTTAATACGCTATTTTCTTTCGGTCCCTTGAAGAGCGTCTTTAGCGGATTCTACTGTATATCCCACAGCAAGTAACTCATTTGAAACTCCACCAGAGGAAGAACAAGATGAAGATATTTCATTGTTGGAGTTTGAGGAGTTTAAAGAAGATTCTCTTCAAAACCTTGCCGGATATATTTTAAAAAAGTGCAAAAACAATAACTAACTCTTCCAGTAGCTACACTTGGGTTGATGAGCTATCCGAAGGTGGGCTTAAGAAAGCAAACCAAAAGGTTCTGGAAGAGATAAGAGCATTTGAACGTATTTTTATATTAAAGAACAGGGATATCGTTCTTTTGAAGCCGTGGAAAAGTTCTTTCGTTATTTTATTAAAAGTACCTTCAGACTGCCCAGTACATCACCAAACTATATGCTATATCTTGAAACGGGAATAGCGCCCCTCTTTTTAGACACCCTTAAAATGCACTTCAACTATGTGGCAAAAGTTATGGCGATGAGCGAAGAAAGGATTCCAAGACTAGTTCTAACACAAATTATAAATTCGGGTGGAACATGTGTAAATGAGTGGAACAAACTGGCAATCGAATGCTCATCAACATTTTTAATATCAGCCGACGAAAACCCCGATTCATTTAAAGCAAAATTTGATGACTTGCTGAAGAAAGCTGGTAATATGATGTATGATAGGTACATTAAAGAAGCCGAATCGTCAATCTACATGGCTTACTACAGTAAAGTAAACCACTTCTTAAAGCAAAAAACCTACTTCTTAGCTGAGAACACTTCTGAAAAAATCAGCTTGTTATTTAAAGTAAGAGGTGAACTCCTTAGTTTGAACTACATTCCACATCGACCAGAGCTACCATTATTGTGTGACTTATGCAATCGTAAAGAACGGGAGGATGTGTTCCATTTCCTGGGAGTTTGCCCAATACTCAAGGATTTCCGTAAACGCTTCTTTGGTGTAGCCACGCTTAATTTAGAGGAAACGATCAACATTCTGAACGGTGAACGAAGTTGGGACCTTCTTTATCAATATTGCTTAGGAGCTATTCGTTACAGAACATGCATAGTTCAGGAAACTTTTTAAAAATCTTTCTCAGAAAATTGTAAATAATTGTAATAGTTTTTTCTTATTATGTATAAATTATAATATAAATGTCAGTCTGGTAGACGGCCTTCGGCCAAACCATAAAGGACTTAAGTCAAACTTAAAGTTAAGAAAATATAAATTGTTGTTGTTGTATTAAAGAACATTTGTTCACAACAAATCACTTTATAGAAACGCACTTAAAAAAAAAAACGGAATCAGTACCTACTACCTCTAGAGTCTAGACATACTCGTAGAAGCAAAAAAGTTATTTTTCAAATATAGGATGTATTTTAGAATTTTGCATTTAAATAAGGCCTGTTTAATCCACACAAATGTAAAAGACAGAAAGTTAATTAAAACTATCTCATGTAATTAAAAAAGGAACTTTTTCTTCCATCACTGAAATCGGTATATCGTGACCGTCACATATCAAACGTCAAAGTAAGTTGGCATACCTTATATTCTGTTTATCCTGCTGCAGAACCAGTACACTGACTCTTAAGTACAGTAATAACAAAAGAAATTCACCCCTGTGATCAATTCCGACTGGATTGAAAACGAACTTACGAGTAATTACATGGGATGAATTCGAAAACAACAAAACCGAAACATTGAGGTCGTTCAGGATCCTAGATGACAGTGAGTCAACGGCCTCTGGTGGGTCGAGAGCCCCAAAATTTACTAACATTTTAGTAGTCAACTTTTTTTGAGGTCGGGACTGGATTTTAATCTTGTCAACGTCAAAAACAGCTAACTGATTGGTTTGGTTATACATTATACTGCTTGGCTGTTGTTTGCTTGTTACAAAACTAAAAATTCAGATACATTATGAAGGGGTATTTTTATTTTTTTTTTTATTTTTCATGCAGTCCATGTACTGTTAGATTATGTAGAACAATCGACTAACTCAGCAAATCATTCACAGCAAATAATGCAACTTAACCTATGAAATAAATAGTTTATATTTCAAACACAATGTGTAACCAATGTTACTTACATAAAACTTCATCCTCTAAGTCTTCCATTAATATATGTTAGCTTATTTTCAAGCTTCTTTTCTTTAAAAATAGCTTAGTTCTCTAGACACATATCTTCCAATAACAATTCTCAAACAATTCAAAGCGAAAATAGAAAGTAAATGGCGTTTGTAACATTAGAATTGTCAACTAAATAGTTAGTCAGTTTTGCCATTAAGTATTCTAGAATTGACTAAATAATTCAGTTCCTAAGATACTGAATGCCCTCATTGAAAACCGAGCGGATTAGATTGTCTGTTATCGTTATGGCGTCTTCCAAATTTGATCGGTGCAACATGTTTTTCTCCAGTTAACTACGTCTAGCCATCTTTTCCGGTGGTAATGCCCAAATAGAAGAATATGGAAATCATTTTAAACTTACTCGTATGTATAATAAGCTGACAAGTTTTATTAGGAGGAACTGCAGTCTCGTGAAGGCAAAGATGAAAATACTTGTACATAAGTTGTCTAAGAAACTTTCTTAGCATGTATGTTCTATCATAATGTATTCATTAGCGTATTTAGAAGAATATAAGATCGTGAATGTGTTTACCCAATTAATGCTACGATTAAAATCATAGAATCTTGCTCTGTTTGCAATACAAAAAAAAAAAACATTTCGCAAATCCCCATGGAATTCTCAAAATTCCAAACCAGTTTCTCAAGTTAACTAGAAACTGATTAAAGTCATTCGTGGCCAGTGCACCTGCTGCTGTTGCCAATACCAGCAGCGTCTATAACGTTCCAAAGTTTATTATGATTTTATTCCATCTGAAAATTGAACATATCTCTATACAGCTCCGTAGGACGGGTGGTGCTAAAACAGCCCGAGCAAACACGGGAAAGATCCAGCACACCACGCCTTAATCACTTAAAAGGAAAATAATTTTAGAAATTGCATTCATATTTCACGGATAATATGAGTGTTTCTATGAAGGATAATGCGGCTGCGGTGCAGCGCGCCGCGCCGGTTTGGATTGTGCGACGACGACGATTCATATTGGGTTTCCTGAAGAGTGCAATCCCTCACCCTCTTAATACGTAGCCCGACACCGCCCCGGTCACTTTACTGCTGGTTGCAACACTATCTAAAATTTAGTTTCGATATCGAATACACTCATAAACGGCGTAAAAGAGAGCACTCCACCTTCGCTTAGAAAAAAAGAAATAAACAAAATACAAACGATTCTCAAAGTTTGTTCAAGGTGTTGCCGCCGCCATCGGTCACCTGCCAAGGACTGCTAACAGTAGCAAATTAATTGAAATTTAATCAAATAAGTGTTGGTTCATAGTTTTAATTACCGAATTGGGTGGGATCTACTCGCATGCCAGTTAAATTATTACTTTCCACTTAATAATCCTGTCAGCATACATGTTTTAGCTGCTTGTTAGCGATATTATTGAGAATTCCAATGGGAGTTTAGTTATGTTTTTCCATTCAAAGAAACAGACGGTCTATGCATTTTTAATTGAAAGGAGAGGTGGATCGCATCGGTTGACACTAACGATGAATGGTGTGGTAGACCACTATGCTACTGTTTTAAACTCCCAAGTGTCCAAGTTCCCAAATCAACAAAAGTTCCATCTAAGGACTTGATCTAAATTGCATTTATCCATAAAAATATGGATAAATATTATTCAATTTAATATTTGAAATCTTCAATTAGCTTTGTCCTAGGGACCTTTAACCGCAAGAATCACTAGGGACTCCGAAATGTTATTGGGTAGCAATATTCGCAATGAAATATCTACTTCCATAGTTTTCCAAACTTAGCGCCTGTAGCTCCTGCTAGTGACTCGTTTGTGTGAAGCTTTTATTGTGTACTGTACAACAAACAGTGGCCTAGACTTGGGTGCCTGACAGTATTCTGTGTGTTTACAGCTGTTGAACGTTTTAGCAAAGTGCGATCTATTCTTCTGGGGTAGTGTCGTCTTAACATTTTTTATTTTTCTCACTCAACCACAACAAAAAAAAAAGGAGAAAAGCAGAAACGATACTAGACATTCCAAAGAATACTAAAGTAATATGACTTTTTTTGAAAAGTCATCATCTTATATATTATGTCTCTAGTATAGGTACCATTTGCGGCTCTCACACTTGACCAATATAAACAAATGTGGTGTCAAAAGAAAGAGAATTTTCTGGAGCAGTGACGAATTGCACTTTCACATTATTTTTAAAAAATCTAAAACTTAACAAATTAATAAATCTACCAAAACAAATATTCTACCCAAAATGAACTCCCAAAAGAATAAACGTATGATTTCCATGGGATTTCCATGAATTGACAGATGGAAATCATATGGAAAGTTTGGATGTTGGATGGGAAATTTGGATTTTCTCTTGGGAGTTCTCGCACGGGCACACTAATATAAATATATTGTTTCTGTAGTATAGGTACCATTTGCGGCTGTCACACTTGACCAATCTAAACAAATGTGGTCTCAAAAGAAAGAGAATTTTCTGGAGCATTGACGAATTGCACTTTTACTCTATAAATATTAACAAATAAAAAAACCGAACAAAACAAATATTCTACCCAAAATAAACTCCCAAGAGAACAAACATGATTTCCATCTGTTAAATGATGGAAGGGAATTCATTTTGGTTGATATGTACATATATAGAAATTATTTGGGAAGTATTTATTGTTCTAAAAATTCAGCGTTGATATCCATACATATCTCTCTACATATCCTAGCTATCTTAAACGCAAGACTGGAATAGAGTCTCCTTAGTCGATCGAGAAAGGGCTTTACTACTCAACTGCCTTCTTAGCCTAAAGAAACAGCGATTGTCAAAAGAAATCCGTAGACGGGATACCATTTTTTGAAAGATCATTCCTCGTGTGTTGGCTTGTGAGTTTCAAACAATCCTTTCAAATATGATTTTGAAGAAATCGCATGAGAGTGCCTGAATCCTTTTTTGACATCGAAGGTCTCGCTGAGGTCATTACCGACGTTGATGGAGCGTGTTTACTAGGTTAGGTAAGGTTAGGTAAGGTTAGGTTGTACCAAAGTAGGTCAATTGTGTTGCCACATAAGCCAATTCTTATCGGTACTCTTGGAACCATTTCCATATTTTATTGATATCCGTTGAGGAAATGTCTTGAAGATCTATAAAGAGGTATTCTCCCAGAATCTTTTTTCTGAAGATGGAGAGTGCTAGACAGCTGCATAGGAGGTGATATGGGGACTCCTCCTCATTCATGCAGCTGTAACAGAAGTCACTGGCGAGGATTCCCAGCTCGCTGGGATGTCTGCCTATTGCACAATGACCTGTCAATACGCCAACAAGGATGCGGACATGTGCTCTGTGTGATGCGCGGGCGTGCCCAACCAATTTTGATCTTATAATTGGTGATTCGAGTGCTTTTATAGCTGCTTGGCTATCGGGATGAATGAAAATGTCACGATTGTAAATCGATTTCATCGACAGCCACTCAGCGGCTTCACGAATAGCCATCAATTCCGTCTGGAAGACAATTTAGTGATCTGGAAGTCCGACATGGTCCGGAAAGATGCCCGCTCCTATATCATCACCTATCTGCTGTCTTGGATCCATCCATGTAGATCTCCAAAACAGATTTGTCATTTAGACAGATATTTCCTACCCACTCCTGTCGGCTGGAAATATTAGTTCTATATTTTATATTGAAATCTAGGTGCGGTGTCATATAGTCCGGACTTCCTATATATAGATTATTCATTGAGAGTGTTCTGGCGTGCCCTAAATTAGAAGACTCACACAGTAAGGTTTCTTTAAGTCACCACGCCGTTTTTGCTGCTATGTCCGTATCGTAAATGTCCAACATTGTCCACAATCCACTAACCAGCCAACGTATTTCTGAAATACTCAGGGTTAGGCTAAAACCATCCCGAGACGAGTTCCTTTTATGTAACGTTTGCTGACCACGCAAAATGATTCCTCGCAGGAACCGTTATTGATTCTGGACACACCAGAAGCAAAAACAAAAAGCATTTTTTTTTCAGAAATTGAAAATTGACTTTCTGATACTAATAGCCCCAGAAGTTAAAGGTTCGAGGAGTAGTTCAGGTAAGCTATGTCATACGTTTAATACAATAAACTCAGATTACCAAGCTTGGCATCTGTTTGCACTGAAAATTAAATACTCTGAGTACACGTTTTTCAAGTGCTTGTAATCACAATTCAAAGAATCATTTTTAATCGTTAATGATTAATTTGATTGTGCCATCACTTTCCATGAAAATTTTCTGATTCAAATTAAGTTATTATGTTCTCTTTATAAAATAAAATAGAGTGTAATTCCCACTTTTAAAACAAAATTCGTTTTTCGTATTTATTTACATGAAATAAATAAAGTTGGCTTAAAATTTCCAATTCCCAGTTTAGAATGCGGGAAACCATTACCCACGTGTTTTCTAAGTAAAAAAATCTTTATGCTACTAATCGGACGTAAAACCCATATTTCTGGTGATTAGCCATGAATTAGGCAGAAAGTGAATTTTGAGCTTTAACAAAAATTGTATCAGTTCAGAATAAAACGTTTACAAAGTGAAATACGAGAATGTCCGATTGAAATGCTTATTTCGTGACAATTTGAGTGTGATATGATATGATGATATGAAGGGAGTAATTTTTTATTTATAACACGCTTGTATTCCTGGATCCTAAACTCATTTATGAATAGAAACTTTAGAGGGAATTTATTCATTCAAGGTTAACACATTTTAGTTAAATACAAATTAGAAACTTCAAGCGAAAGAATGCCATTTTTATACGCGCTTCCGAAGTATTTAATTTAGTTGACCATTTATTTGATAAAAAAAAAAGTGTAGTGTAGTGTAGATCGTGAGTACCTGCGCTCCAAAGAAGGTAAAACGTAATTCTTTAATGATGGGGCATATGGCAATGAAGTGGAATACGTCCTCACGTTCTCTAAGGTTACAATTATATTGTATTTTATTTCGTGTGTATAGATTAATAATACGTTATCGCAAAATTTACAAAATTTAATATTAGCATAATAATAGAAATTAATAGAAAAGATATGAGATGTAGTTTTTGAGGGGAAAAAAACGAGAAAAAACCTCAATTCAAGCGTGGTACGCGTACCAATATATAAACATGTATTAACAAATAAATGCTAAATAAATTAATAAATAAATAGATTTATAAGTAAATAATATTAATAAATAAATTAATTAATTAATCAATTAAGAAATTAGTAAATAAATAACTTAATAAATAAATAAATAAATATATTACTCTGTAAATAAATAAATAAATAATAAATTAGAACAAATATGGATTTAAAAATTAAAGTTTAACATAAAGTACATATAAATTTAACAAAAAAGTAAATAGTAAATAAATAAACATAAATTAAGTAAATTAACAAAAAAAATAAATATAAATAAATATGAATTAAGTTAATATGTATGTTACAAAGGCTACACAAAAGGGAGAGTTCGAGGCGGTGCGGTATATAATTTAGACTTATCAGTTCACCTCTTATTTTGAAGATATTGCTTATCATGTCGGTGGAGTGAATCTCCATGAAATAAGTTATATCCTACTTATATTGCGATGACTGAGCTTAATTTACAAATTGTTCATAGATCATATGGCCCGTTTTTTTTAGTAATCCGTAGAATTTATGATTTAGGGGGATAAGCTGATCTTCAGGTATAACTAAGAGATTGGCCGCATTGCGATGTTAGGTTTTTCCAGCCTTCTACACACTTTCCTCCGTTAAGCGGCATTTGGGTTAGCACTATCTTCGGTATCCTGTCTTTCTTCATCCTCATGACTTTTACCACATAGTCGAGATGAAGATACGTTCAATCTAGAAATAGGGGTGCTACTCCAGTCTCCAGATAAATCATGTAGTTGAGTTAACTACTTGGTAGTCTAAAAACTTGTCTTACGAAATAGCGAAGACATTTTTCTACAGTTTCAGATGAACAATATCTCCATACAGCAACGTTAAACTGGCTGATGCTTTTTTTTTATTGATACAACAACCCCAAACTGAAAAAATTGCCCCTTTCGCTTCGGCTAGTTTGCTTCGCAGGTGCTTCTTCATATTTAGGTTAGACGTAATTAACCCTAGAGAGATAAACTGCGCTTCGGAGGCGCACGCGAAAAATATATCGAACAAACTTGTTCTTTTGAGCCAACTCTGTCGTCGGTCAACACTTGCGAGAGACGATAGTTTCTGTTCGGTAAGTACCACAGTTTTGTTGCTATGGCGATATAAACATGGTGAACATAAACATGATGTTTGCAAAAATTGTCTATAACTATTGATTTTTTTAGTATTTTTGACTGATTGGTATTATTTGAGACTTATTATATCGTAATTCATCAGTTAGTTAGACAAAATAATATAAATGTCACCTATTTTTTATATTACAGAATACCTCTATTTTTGTTAAGTATTTATAAAATCCTACATAACTTTCGTATAAATAAAAAATTATAATATCGTATATATTTGTATTTTATTTTATTAATAATGTAACAATTCATTGAAGTTATAAAAAAAAGAATAGTTATTAACATTTGTAAAATAAATCGGTTTTTAAGACTGTGCGCCTCTCGGGCGCATGTTTATATTTTCAGTTTAAGCTAAACTAAAAAATTAGTTTATCTTTCTAGGGTTAAGGTACCGATATCTTTATATTCACGTTTACAAAGTACGAAAACATTTAAAAATTTGTTAAAAATATTTGTCTTTATCAGAAAGCAGGACTTTGTACAATTCAACTTTAAGAACTTATGTCTACTGGCCGAATATCCACCATACTCTGCCAATTTTGATTATTCTAAGATCACAGTCTTGAGCTACCCGGAAGGTCATGCTGGTAAAAAACGAAACCCTGCAGTATTTAAAAATTCTAATAAAATCATCTGCCTACAAATATTGTAATTTATTACACTTGCAACGAACCATAACTGCAAGGACCTGCATTGAATCGTTAAGTTTCACACTGGACAAGTCACAAATGAAATTCCTAATTAATACACGAACAATGGATCTGCCAGAATGGAAATGCGAATGCCACGTTTTTCAAAACAAACACAAAACCCATTCAGCATACCATTTGGTTTTTATTTTAATTTTTTATAAAAAAAAAAACTGAAATAGAAGTTTTTTTAAGGCATTTTGCTCATAAACATATACGTAAATATTGAACAAACATCTGCACACAATCATTTCAATAAAAATTATTATTCAAACGCATACGCCTCTTCCTCCTACCCTTAGCCACCCTCTCCACCCATGTTTTTATATATATAAAAACTATCTATTAAACTATCTGTATCTGCATGACGAAAAGGAAAATACGAGGAAAACAACACAAAGAATAAGAATATACGTTAAAAAAAAAATTAAAAAAAAAACTAAATAAATATCTATACGTATGTATGTTTGTTCATATATACGTGTGTATATTTGCAAAATGCCATCCAGTATTAGGAATGGGGAGCGCCAAACGGTTCACTTGTGTCGCAGCTTTACCTTGCCAGAGAGCTTGTTGGCTAAGTTTGATTGCATGGGATGCAAAAATAGAAAGAAAAAAACTCACTGAATGCATTGCTGCATATCCATGAACTGGAAAACCTTGAAAACTCTCGAATCTGTTAGGTTGTTAGATATTTTTCTTTAATATTGTTATTCTTTTTTTTTTGTCTATAACGTGAGTTAAGACAACAACAGAAAATGGTAATAATAACGGAAAAACTAAAAAAAAAAAAAAAACAACAACAACTGGCAATTCAGGCTTTTCAGTTGACGGTAATGAAAATTAATTGTGCTTCGAGGTGCACGAGGTACGACGATACTTTGAAAATCAACTGTGTTGCAGCAGCAGCAACAGCAAACCCATAGAAAGATGTGAACTTTTTTATGTTTCTATATGCCGAGCGACGCGTCGCGTCGTTTCGATTTTTTTAAATTCTCGAATGCACTTGAAGTTGAATGCGATTTTTGTTGGCCTTTGATTGGTTATGAAATTTTAATTTAAAATCTGAAATAGATGACATAAAATATTCAGAATAATTACAATTCAACGAGAAGCAAGGAAGTTTGTTCTTTTCGAGCGGCACACAGACCGGAAAAAATCTTAATGGTCGCATTTTAAGAAGGCAGCAGCTCTGACTTGGATGTTGGCGGGATTAATGAAGTGGAATCAGTTTAGCAGACCCCCTAAGGCAAGCAGTTGGCCTTGACTGATAGTTCTGCTTAACATTTTTATTATTGGCGGCCAGCAGTTCACTGGATGAATAGGTCCTGTTTAGATTTATGAGTGTCTATTCGTAGGTATGTACATATGTATGTGGTATTTCATGGTGCTTAATTTAATTGGACTGTTATGATTGAATGGCATTTTACAAGGGCAATGTTTTTAGTTAAGATATAGGTAGGTAAGACCAAATGTACATATGTATGTTCATGTATGTGAAAAGGAAAATTCTAATAAATTCTGTATAAAATTTCACACAAGACTAGAGAAGTGTTAACGGGTTCTTTTGCCATCATTAAAATCTGAATATAACATAACTACTGTGCTTTATAATTCCCTGTTTTAAATAAGTCAGTACGAGTGACGTTTGTTTATGTAAATATAGTTTATTGGACTTTAATGGTCATTGCTACCAATTTAGTTCCTATTAACACAACTATGGTAACTCTATAAGTACAATACTTTCTGGTCGTTAAAATAAAAAATGTTAAATATGATTCGGAAGCTTCCATTTTCAAGTCCAATTTGGGGAGACATGTACAGTATCCATACATAAATCTACACATACATATATAAAACAGTTCACTGACTGACTGACTGACTGACAACGCACAGATCAAACCGCTTGCTGAAATTTAGACAGTATATTGGACAACATATAAAGATATTGTTAGGAATATTCGTATGCAATTTTCTTCGTGCAGTTACATACAAAGTAGCTAACTTTAAGGCTGGTCAGTTTCACTGCACAGAGAATGCAATCATCAAGTGATAGTAGGATTTGCGATCGACGGAAAAGTGTATCGCTCAATGATGCGACTGTTTCAGTGCACGGGCAATGCCGGGCGGGCAACAGCTAGTACGTAGTACGTACATACATACATATAATTAAGATAACTAAATTTGCAATGTTTTAAAGGGTTTTTGAAGTGAATACTTCTTTAGCGACGTATTGTTTTTGAAAACGAGTTACGATAAATTTCGATAAATGTGTTTCGATAACGGGGAAATGATTCCATACCGGAGTCCATCTGTCTATCTGTCCGTCCGTCTGTCTGTCTGTCCGTCCGTCTGTCTGTCTGTCTGTCTGTCTGTCTGTCTGTCTGTCTGTCTGTATGTCTGTCCGTCCTTCCGTCCGTCCGTTTGTCTATCGGTCTTTCCGTCCGTCAGTCCGTTTGTCTGACTGTCTATCCGTCTGTCTGTTCGTCCGTCCGTCTGTCTGTCTGTCCACCTTTTTAAATCTAAACCGCTGAACCAATTGTAATGTAATATGGCAAACAGATAGTCTGGGACCTGGGGAAGGACATAGGCGAAAAAACCGCCCGCTGGGTGGCGCTGGAGTCAAGTTATTAGCAACTTCTCTATTAACTGACCAAAATGATTTATATTGACAATTTATGTTGGTATACTACCAAAAGAGAAAACTACAAAAAATGGACCCGATGGGTGGCGCTGGAGTCGAGTTATTAGCAAATTCTATATTTACTGAAATTTTGAATAGCTGTTCCTTTCATTATTTGTGTTACAAGAATATAGTCAAGTTTACATTCATATTTACTAAATTTTATTACACATTTTCTATCGATTGTACTAGACAAATTTCTTCTTCTCTAACACTCACACATAGGCTCACACATATTTTTTTTAAACAATCGTACAAAGTCTTATCTGAAGCTATGGAGATTGCAGACAAATTATTTTCTATTTTTAAAGCGAGTACCTGACTCTTGATGAACATAGCCAATTCCACCTGAAGACAAAAGATTGAACTTACTCTTATCACTAAACAAAACTGTTTTCCATTTTGTTAATGAAACAGAGAAGCTACCTTTTTTGACGGTGTTTTAATGTTCATAGAGGTTTCTTAACAGTTCTGTATGCTTTAAAATTGCTTTCTATTGCAGGCCTAAGCACTGTACATCGATCGATAAGTTGAGATTCTCATAAATTGAAACTAAAGATCGAGAAGGCTTTCAGCGAATTAAATTAATGATTTTCTTGTCAGTTTGTATGTCTGTTTTTCGGTAACGAAATGAAGCATTGGAATTGATGCACTCGGTCGAACGTTTACAATTATTCTCGAGATACTTGATTAGAAGTTCTGGTATTGTTCGGTAATCTCTCTTTGCTTCGATCCGTTTTAAAAAGCCTCGATTACCAGCTTCTTTGTTCGGGTATCATCTTTATTGTCAGCCATTTTTTAAACACACTTTCAATGAAATTGAAATATAGCCTATTTACATAATCTTTTTAATTAAAAATACTAGTTTACTAACCTGATGTGAATTTCCCGGAAATTAAAACAAAAATGAGGAGAAAATAATATACCTAATAATAACAATATATGTATATTTTGCACGAGCTAACAATTTCATTCCCTAACAACAAATCTAACAGTACTTTTGCTTGTTTTCTTGCTTCATTTCAAGAACTCACTCTCACTTAAAGATATTTCTTAAAAATGTTATAATATAAAACTTTTCTTTTTTTGTAAATTTAATCAAACAAAACTTCAGAGAATAAAAAACTTGCAAAGGTTTTGCTCAGTACTGTATGAACAGCAAACGTTGTGGAACACAACCGAACAATCCCAAATCCCAAACAGTTTTTAAGTATGACAAGTACTTAGAGTATCATTTATAGTGGGACTCTAGGAATTCCTATATCCTTATAATCGTGTAAGAATATGGTATGCACAGATAAATTGTTTCGGCTGCTTACATATATTATTGGATTCATGTTGACAAGTTTAGTTCACTTGCAACAAACTCTATGGGTTAGGTTGAGAGGGATTGAAAGCTGAGCCATCCCAAAACACTAGGCACCAGAGTGGGCCCATCGCGATCCCCTTAGATTCCGTCTGACGATGAACAAACTCTACAATGAATATAGATTCAAAAAATAAAAATAAAGGTCTTCGTATTTCTTCCAAAACAACATTCCTAAGCAACTTGCTACATATCATACAAACCGAAATCATTTAAAACCCAATCGAACAATGCGGAAAATTCCGGCATCGCTCAACTCAACAACGGCTGTTGTAGTGCTGTCCTTTAAAGAAAAGCAATAAACATATCATTCGGCGAACTATAATTGCATATTAATTAGTAATCTAATGCATCGGGAGACATGTGTCACACAGATGCCAGTGTTTTGTGAAAATGTCGTCTCTATCGTCGTCGTCGTCGTCGTCGTCGTCGTCGTCGTGCCCAAAAGGTGCAGACCCACCACACCTGAAATGTAATTCGGAATATAAAACATGTCACGAACGATTCATCATCCACAACACAGCAAGCAGAATCGGGCGGCCAATTATTTAATATGCAAGCCAATCGTACACAATTCACAAATAAAAAATAAAGCACGAAAGATTCATAGATACTCGTACACCTAATTCGAGTGCAAACTTCAAACCTAGATACAAATATGAATATCGCATCTACCATGTGCGGGAAAACTCAGAACCATGCACTCTCAAATGGAACACTTGCTGCTGTTAATTTTCCTCTTAACGCGCGACCTTTAAATGCGCCAACCACACAACTGTACAGCTAATTGTCACTTGTCCTGTATCTGTATCCCTCTATTGATGTAGCAGAGCAATAAAAATAAAAAAGGTGCTTATTTGCATTACACCAACACCACCACCAGCAGCAACGAAACCATATTCTCATGAGAAAATTTGTTTTTCCAATTGAAAAACCAAAACTGGTATCGAAAAACTGTTGCGCACTCCTCACACATCGACGACAACGACGGTCGGCGGGTTTAAAGTTTGCTCATTCCAATTTCAGTTCAATTAACAATTATTTAGTCTCGAAGTACAAGTTAAATAATTTACCTTGAAGTGTTCGCTATCCGCCCGCCACCCGCTGCCCACCGTTTACTGTCTGTCTCACCGTGTATCTGTATCTGTCTATCTGTTCTGTTGGAACAAGTTTTCAGCGTGCATTTTTTTTCCGCAGCGCCATTTACAGCATTTCCACATTTTAAATAGTATTATTAATAAATTTGTCGGAACAGAGCCGAGGCTTTGTTTTTGCACAATTTTCTCGTTTCGTTTGCATTTTAATTAATTTATTTATTTTTGTTGAAGTTTTATTTTTTATTTTTTTTTCCATGAAAATGTGCAAATTGCACCTTGCTGTCGCCAAACAGGAAGAATGGTAGCCTAAAAGTTGTTTGATTTTTGTTTGCGTACTCAAATGTATGTATCTGTTAGCATACATTACTGGGTTATAATAGAATGCACTGCTATTAAAAAAGGTGTTAATTTTCATCCACAAAGAGTTAATTTTTGTACTCTACGGTCGGTAGCGTCTATTTGGCGAAGACATGTTGATTTTAGGGTCTGTATTCTCAGCACAAGATCGTGCACGTTTTGGTTATGTGCTTGGAAATGTTGTAATGTAAATATGACTCAGGATTATAGTGCACTTTTAGCTGAATCTTTGTCTCCGCCAAACTATCATCATCATTGCAGTTAGTCATCATAAGTTACAGAAATACTAATGAAAGGAAATAATTATATTCTGTAATGAGTCAAATTTAAGGGAAAAAAACCTATTGCGGGATTTCAAATTTGAAACCGATTATACTCGTATGTATATTTTTGTTTTGGTAAAAGTCCGATCTTATCAGAACCGCAAAAAGTTCTAAATTTGTCATATTCTCGTGTCATTTCGAGTTGATAAAATCATTAAGACAATCAAAAGGGGGACATGTGTCCTCGGAGAAGAAACGAACTTCAAATAATGGCTAGTCACCACAAGTGACACAAAAAATCGATTCATTTTCAGGAAAAGTTTTTTTTTTGTGGCTTTTGGTCATTAAAGATTTGCAAGTAGGTAGTGTTACCAGAATGCACAAAATAGAACTTATTTATTTATTTAAATCTATAAATATTAATTATTTATTTACTAAGTATTCACAAAATATTTATTTACATGTTTATGTTATTAGTAGCTGGTCTTGTAACAAACGAATCGAATAGCTTATCGATCCTGCTGCTGCTTTCACTTATTGTGCATTTTTGTTGCACGCTTACCTTTGTTCTAATAGCAGTTGCATATGTATAGAGAAAGTCCCTACTCGTTATTCGATACACATATGTACTCTGCTCGAAGCTGACTTTACCAGAATATATTAGCACAAATATAAAACACCTAAAGAAAGAAAAATAAAACATACTATTCTTATGCGTTTGCGAAGAACGAAAGGAAAAGAGTTACACTCTGTTCCACAAAAATGGTCAGTACAGGGAAGATAGAGCGTTTGCCTCTCAGGCTGGTTGCAAAAGCTTACATAGACTTGAGTTACCGTAGTATGATGACAAATCACCGCAACTCGGAGAGCAGCACCCATAGAGTTACCGCCTGCTGATTTAAAAACAACACGATTTGTTGAACGAAATAAACATAAGCGTTTACAAAGTGGATACCACCTCGATTTATATCAAATTTTATTTTTTTGTAGAAGGCTTTTTTTCGAGTATTTTGATATATAAATATTATATATCCAAGTTTACGGTATTTGAGCTAAAAATCAAAAAGAAAACTCACTATTCGTTTCCACACCCATTATTATAATTTTTTGAAAGCAAAACATAGTTTAACTGCATTTTAACTGCTTCCCCAGAAAAACAGGAAAATGGAAAAAAAAACAAGCGGCAACACATTCACATAATCAAATTGATTTATTGGTTGTCGAAGCACAAAATCCCAAAGTTCTTTAACAAAAACCAAATTATTGATTTGCGTTAACTTAATAATGGTAACACTGTTTTGATTTTTATATTTCCCATACACACAGCGAGGGTTGATGGCAATATGCCTATGCCATCGACTGTGTGGCAGGATAGTCATAATGGGATGCATACGAATCTGAGGAAAATTAAAAAAACTAAACCTATGTGTTAGTCAGTGGTTTGGTTTTTATTTCAGTGGCAGTTTTGCTAATTGAGTGCCTTAAAATCATGTACAGGCACCATTGTTTAAAAAAATCTCCCCATAAGGCCTATACTGGTAAATTTTGTGAAACAGAGTATACCTCCGATTTGCTGGTAACACCACTTTAGATGATATAACCTATGACCTATTGCAGGTACAATTCGTACATTCGTTCGTACAATAATTCTTTATTTTTTATCATTTTTGTCTGAGAAAAAATGACTTTTACTACAACTTCTTCTAACCGTACGTGAAAAAGTTGTTTCACATAAATTTCAGAGAATTTTGCCAAGATAAAAGTTTAGTGAAAACATTTTTTTTTATTAAGTAAAACTTTTGAGAAAAATTCATTTTAAGTAAAAAATTGCAACAACAAATTTTCACAATTTTGAGTTTAAGGAGCCATAACTTTTTTGTGGCTGCATAAAACTACATGAAGTCTTCAACATTTTTTATGCGCTTTTGATTGCTTCACCAAATGTACAAAACTATTTGTGTAGCTGTAGTATAGAAGTTCAAAAGTTACATATATCGTTTAAAGTGATCTTACCACCAAATCCGAGGTGCTTAACTTGGATGGGCTATAACTTGGAGGGAGGTGAAAATAGATCCCCCTGCCATACGATTTTTTGTTCGCTAGAACTTCAGGAATCTCGTAGAAGATCCTTAGATCAATTGCAATATCTATGTTGTTTAATTTACCGATTTACGAAGATTGTTTGCCAAATGATCCTTGAGCCAGCCCGAAGCCCTGATGTTATTTTTATGATTTCATGGAGATCCTTGTATACCTATCTTTCCAAAATTCAAAAATACACACATACATCAGTGCTATCGCTTTTTATTCATCCGATCTTACTGAAAAAAAGAGCAATATTGATTTATCCAGTATGTACAGCTATGTATGTGCAAAAAAAATAGCACCAAAGTGAATTTTTAACTTTTCATGCATTTACTTTTTTTATTTCGCTGGGATAAATATATGGCATCTATTGTAAAATATCTCTCTGATATTCAGCTACAGAATGGAAGAACAAGCCTTCTTGAAATTGAACTTTAAGACAAATAAATTCCCGCTATACGTAATAAAGTCAAATCTGTGGTGTGCAAAAAAATAGCACCGCGTCATTCTTTAGAAAGTTTTAAATTTGTTAAGCTGTGCTAATCGTATTTATCAGATTCAAATATTTTGCAAGATATTTAAATTATTGAAAATTAATATTTCATAAAAAAAACGTATCCGCTACCTAAAATGGGTCGGGGTAGACATTGTACCGGTGAAAAACAAAAACTAATAAGAAAATTTATTTTTGAAGAAAACACATACAAATTTATGAGAGAACTAGTTGGGTGCTCTAATAAAATAATTTCAGACGCAAAAAAGTATGTTCAACACGAGGATAAAAGAGGCAGAACGGCCAATTCGACCCCTAGCGATGAACTAAGCATTATAAGATTGACAAAAGAAAACCCATTCATCACCTCGACTAAAATAAAAGAAGATTTAAATCTTAAATTGGATACTTATACAATACGAAGAACAACCGTTTGCCTGCCAGAGGTCACAGAAAATCACAGTTGTTGAAGAAGGTCCACTTGCAAAAAAGAAAGAAATTTGCAAACGATAATTTACATTGAGCGCACTTCAAATGGCGTCATATCCTATTGACCGATCAGTCCAGAATTGTTTTATTTAGTACTCCTGGAAGTAGAACACTCGGTCGTAGGCAAGAAAATCAGGAGTTCCAGCGAAAATATAGCATAGAGACCAATAAGCACGGGTGATGCAAAAATTAACGTATGGGGATACTTCTCCTATAATGGTACCGGTCTATATTTTGGTTCAAACCGGTAATAACAGCTGAAATGTATGTTGACATTACTAGCCAAATCATGCTCTCTTACGCAAAATGGAATATGCCTCTCACGTGGGATCTGCAACAAGATAACGGCCCGAATCATACCAGCAAATTGGCTAAAGAATTTTTCACAACGAATAAGGTTGAAGTTATGAAATGGCCGGCTCAGTCTCCAGACCCGAACCCCATCGAAACCTTTGGACTGATGTGAAGAAGCAAAACCAAAAAAGACATTGCAGTTATGAGACTATGCAGGCTGCTTGGAGCGATATTCCACTTGAGCGATGTCAAAAATTAGTCGACTCCATGCCACGACGTTGCGCCGCTTTGATTAAAAATAAAGGTCATGAGACCAAGTATTAGAGTTCCTCATTAGTTTAAAACTAATCAACATTTTCATTTCTTCAAACAATTTATTTTATCTATGAATTTGTATTTTTGGTGCTATTATTAGTTAGTTAGTTAGAATTGACTTTTTTTTCTTTAAATGAGTATAAATTTTTTTGAATGAACTCTTGTCTTTCTGAATTTCTTAAACTTTGCTTTTAATAAATAAATAAAAAAAGAAATCGAAACTCTCATTAACTTTAAAAATTTTACTTTCATAAGACTTCATAAAATGATGGTGCTATTTGTTTGCACATAGCTGTAAGTTTGAAAAATGAAACAAGACTAGATACGAGCCTGACATTATTCAAATAAATATATCATGGGGCAAAATCCGTTGAAGAACCACAAAATAACAGAATACTCTAGGGTCTAGATCTAGATTGTGACGTTTCCAAAACTTTAGTAATTCAAGTGTGCTATGAAGGTCTCAAGGAGTTTTGAAGGAATTTAAAAAAAAATATAAATCCGAAAACGTACGGTTATCACCAATTTCCTCGCGTACATTGAGAGTCCTAAAAGTCCGAAGACCTGTACAAAAATACAAATTCCCAATTAAGTATTCATCCCGTCACAAGTTTCAGCTTATACATTACTTTCTTCATTTAATAACCAGTTTTCGAAAACATTCAAGTGCTCTTAGGCATAAAATTCTGAATTGGTAATTCGCAATCATCAGCTAATACAAAAGTGTGTCCAAACATATGTCCACACCATTCGGATTGACACTTTCCGTTTGCCAAATTCTAAAAACAGCACCAAAATGCGGCACACGAATTCGAATACAAACGGCCGGCCGTCCATGACATTTCCACAAGCAACCAGAAAATGCAAAACACTTCCGTTCGTTGATCGTTGTAGCCAATGTAATGTATGCTCGATGGTGCAACGTTGTTGGCATAATAATCCATGCGAAAATTAATGAAATCAAGAACGCATACGCCTCTTTCCATACAAACTGACCGTATAAAACGTTCCCACTCTTTTTAATTGAAAGAACTCCAAAAAAGATAAAAAAAACAGCTACAAAACGTTCTCAGGCCACTTGGAAACAACTTCAACCGAAAATGTATGTGTTGAAACTCTGAAAGCCGCCTCGGTCAAGGGTGTCGTGTTCTCTCCGTTTTAAGATTAACAGCAGCAGCAGCCAAAACCAAAGCTACCTCGTGTACCAGTACCAGCCGTTGGGGCTTCACACAGCACGGCTTTTTGGGGTGCCCAATACCACCATGCATACGATTTCGGGTGATGGATGAATTACCTTTATCCTGGTTATCCTGTTGACTATGCTACGGCTTATGTATGAGCACAACACTTCCCACAATATATCGTGGTAGTGCTCTTCCCGAATGAAAAGTATGGTTACGCTTACGACTCCGTTGAGTGCTGGCAGGTGTACCTACGTAAAAGTTTTCGGTACATCGAAACTGTAGCAAGGACAACTCAGGAGTGCACCTTCAGCCGATGCACATTCAGGTATTCATTTCATAACGGTGCCATATGGTCCTGCACGTAAGCTATTGGTACAAGAAACAAATTTGGAGGTATGTTTCGGCAGCCAAAAAAGACCCAAAGTAGAGAGGGCTTACATTAAGCATGTAAGTGTGTACAAAATGTTTACAGGTTGTTCTTTCACTTTTCAACGACCTCATACGAGTACGAGTAGTTTTGAAGGGTTTTAAGCGCGTGAAATCTCTGCTAAGCTTCTTAAGGTAGTTGATATGTTTATTCAATGAAGAGCAGCGTACAGTGAGTGAACTCACCATAGCACCACTTGAATTGCGGAAAAGTCACACTTCCCCTTTTATAGCGGAATTTCGTTAGGGCGATTATAGTGAGTATATAGTGTAGTTGAAATGGTATTGGATCTTATTGTTAAATAATTAATTTTTATTATTTGGTAATTGAAAATGAAAGATGTTGAATCGTTATTTGGTACCAATTGTTATCTCCGCAACTTATACTGTTGTGTTACTTGATATATTTAATGTGGCTACTTTAAGTAGGTATTTTTACCCCAATATATGTCTGACACTTTTCTCTGCACAGTTTTGCAATACAGCCCAGTGACACAAATCCATTTTGCCTCCTACCAAATGCAGACTCTCATTGAAAATTATTTAAAAAATAGATACTAAATCGAAGCTTTTTTTGAGCATTCGCTTTTTCTAAATTTATAGAATCACGGTCACTCCTCTAGTTCAATTATTTAATTATTCCGAACGAGCTAAAAATAATTGTATTTTTCTCTTAATTCCGTTCCCTGTACTACAACTTTTTATTTGTTTTCCTAAATGTCTTATATGTTTATAATTTTTCAGATATATAAAATATATGAATGAATGTCAACGTGCACCTATAAAAATGTACTTCGATGTATCGTCGGTGGAAGCACGACAACGATATAAAGCAACTATCCTATTATTCAGGCATCATCACCACCATCTCCGTCATCATCATCATTGTCCTCCTCCTAGTTTTCATTCTTATCATTCGGTGGTGGTGGTTGACTCATGCCCTAACAACATGTTGTGTGTGTGTGTATATGGTGGGCCCGATGCCAAAACTATAAAACGAGCAAACAGTCGGTGGCGGCATCCCGATTCCCGAGTTGCACTTTACTCCTGCAACTCGGGAATCCACTATGCAAATACGCAGAGCACTGCAATCGTACTCTTCTCTGCCTCTGCCATTGCCTCTCGGTGTGTGTACACTTTAAAATGGACGTTAATAGTTTTGCCACTTGTTGCGCCTCAATGGGATTGCTTTGTTTGCTAGTGCAATTCCGCCGCCGCCATGCCGCATGCCGCATGCCGACTCCCAATCATGGGTGGTGCTGGTGGTTGTTAACTGTGCACAGCTCAATGGACATAGAGCCACAGTAGAGACTCCCCGTGTACGTACATACATATGTGTAGTACTGCATTTTAGATTTGTGTGTCATGACGAATGCAAAATCTGGAGCACGAATAATGCTCGCATGTATACATACGAGTACAGTATGTATCGGCTGTTCAGTGCAAATTCAATTTCGGAAATGTAATGCCACCATGTGTGACGTCATCGGATTTGGATTTAGACTTTCCGATGAGGATATTCTATTTGGAGTTAGCTAACACCTACTATCAGCTTGAGTTTCATTGAGGTTTTGTTACCCCCCGGACTTTTTGGTGTCCATTCGTAGCCGTGGTGATAGTGCGGCGGATGTGATGAGATCCCGGTCGAGTAATGGTGGCATTCGGGGGCTGGATTTTAATTCATTCATAGATTGGCATTTGTGTTTTGGCCTACTAACGTGTGATGCTGAAAATGGATGTGAGTAGATATATGTATTCATATATTCTGGTGATGTTTAGAGGACTATGACAATTATTGTCATATTTCACCTAATAGGTGAAAGTTCAGTTCATTGATTATCATTATCAATGTGGATAGCAGATGAATGAAAATTTAGTATTTTATTTGGCTTATTTTTAGGTATCCCACATGAGGTCATCAAACGTGTAATTTGTTTTGCATTTAAGTAAAGCGACTTGTCCATTTCTTATGTATGTATTTGCTTCAGTATCCAAACTGCCGAATTAACCCTAAGAATTAACCACTCATTATCAATTGTCTATCAAAAAAGCCCACTGTAGTTATTTTGTGTTTATTTAATACAGCAGAAGTTATAATTTAATAATTGTTGGTACCCGCCTTCCCGTGTGTCGCATAGTTACATATGTATGTATGTATTTTCCATCAGACATTTTCTCGACTTTTGAATGGAACCAAATTGTTCGGGTGTCCATTTAATCCCACTCGAATGTAAGTTCCGGTGTCCATTTTGCTTCGAACCATCTTTTGGCAATATTAATATCTTAACAAAAAACTGTTTGATTCCCATTTTACCAACTATGTATATATTCATTGGGTGTCCAAATTCATTTTGGAATGCATTCTTTAAAAATCATCGAATAAATTCAATTTTTTGATTGCATTCATCGACTATTATGCTTTATTTTATCTAATTTACCTACATTTACTAGTATTTTGTACCAAATTAATTAAAATTAACTCAATAAATGCACAATAATATAAAATCAAATAAAATAAGGCAAAATATTACAACTCTGATGTGTGGGAATACTACTCGCACGCATCTGTGTTATGTTTCCTCTCCACTTGTACCACAGGAATTTTTTTCGATTGGACCTAGATTGTAGCCTTATACTACCGCAGCTACAACTATATTACAATGATGTAGCACTCGATCCAATGGTCTGCCCTATGATTTCCACCATTAGTGTGAATGCGAATGGTTGCACTGAGGCTCGGAAGTAGATTAAAAATTCAAAACTCCGATGACTACATTGAATCGGAAATTATCTGATAACCTCTAGAATGATGTCCTTGATAGAATAGTTTTAGAAGTTCTCGTGAATTCAACATAATCGCTTTGCCACTTAAAGTATGTAGCTGATCCTCTTTACTCATCCGCAAGATCATTCCCTTAAATGACCCAAGTCTTCAATAACTTTGACGGGCTATGATTATTATATTTACACTGAAAATATCTGGAAACCGCTTTTGGTATGGGCAACATACAGCATAATATACAAAAGATGAGGCAATAGTGCTATCGCGGCGAGACTCGCAAGAAACAACTTTAAAGGTTCTTGTTTGATCGTTCAGTGAACTACTGTATTGTGGCCTCTGGCTTTACAGTCTGCACGAAATGGGTTCTCTCAATGTACATAAGTACTACTTCTAGTTTAGGATTTTATAACCTTTTTTAAAAATCACCCGACTGCATAAATAAAAACGCAAACACATACTAAGTGCAACTGCCACCCTCCGAGGCGCACAACTTGCACCCCTTTGGCAACAAACTATTTTTGTTAGCATGTATGCACATGTACTTGTACATGTTAGTCAAAGGAGACTACTGGCCCATGATAGCAGCAAGTTCGAGTCACTTTCATCGCAACCCCCCCGTAGGCTACATTTCACTTCTACCCCCTTACCCTGCCGTGCCATGACCCGCAAGTCAGTCTTCAGTCAGCTTCGTTGGCCATAGTATTGATGCATGCGTTGGATTCGATATCAGGTTAACAACAACAACCTGCGGGTAAAGAGTGCAAAGCAGAAAAAAATGCTCGTATATACGCACATGCAAACAAACACACACGCAAACATTCTGTGAAACATTTCACCAACTCAAATATGGTAAGATGGAAACTTTTTGCCACCACGGCCACCCTTACTCTTAATAGCGGCTGAGCTCTGCCATCACGTTGTGCTATTGCAGCAACTGAGTAGGTTCCGCAATTTAAGTTAAGAAAATGCAAGTTATTCAAGGTGGTAAGCTTAGAGACTGTCAGAGTTCGCTATTGGGTTGTGGGGGTTATGGAACAGACTGTCCAGTATGATATTAATAAATGTGTTAAACGGCAGGCAAACACATGCAAACAGTAGAGTCCCGCATTTACATACTCATACTACCTACGAGTATATGCGTCGTTTGGTCTTTTTTGCGTCATTTTTTTTCGTAGCCCTTTCGAAATTCCAATACACAAAAGCATACGTATGAATCCGCAGTGTTAAGTAAAATAAATCCAATAAAATCTGGTAAATGATAAACATTCATACTCTCATGCATGTATTTACATATGTATCTGTATATTGAAGCGCATAAATTAACGTTGTATGGATTAAGGGTTGAGTTAAAGATGGTTTGCTGTGTCATTTAATGTGGCTGCTGTGTGGTGTGCTGAGTTGGAATTTAGAGATGCATTTTTTTTATTTTTTAATTAATGACCCACAAATCGATAAATTCCTAGAGAGTGGTAAATTGAAAACAAGATGAAATAAAAATAGCATTTTTGACACTTTTAGACATGTTTATACATATTTTTTTCTATACGTTTCTTACGATATTTAAGCCCTGGACCGCGACCAGGATTAGGTATAATGTGTTAGGCTTTTGGTTACCCTGTTGCCACAGCATGAAATTCATAAAGTAGATATATGTTCGTGAACTTTGTCACAATTTAATAAATGACCCGAACATAACAGCGCTATTGTTACAGACAGCCAAGATGCAATTTAAGCTATACCTATATTTGGCTACTACATCATCAAAGCTAATTGATCAATGCCAAAACAATAAGACTACTTTAGTCTGTAATGCAATAAGGCTCCAGCTACTTTACTCTGTGCTCCAGGCCATAGTGCCGAAAAGTAAACAAGCGAGGCAATGAAAATTAACGGAAAATACTTATATACTTTAAGGTGCAATTTAAAACTAGCCTCAATTCACACTTCTTAAAACTAGCCAGTCTGAGATAGACCAGCGAGAGCCAGTGCATAAACAATAGGCAAGTTCTGGCGTGGAATTGGGTTTCTTTACTGAAACCACAACTTCCACCTATGTATCGACATCTCTACAAATGTCTGTTCATACATATGTATGTTGTCGTTTCTTCTTCTCTTCTCCATCGCATTTATAATTCCCATTTTTGGAGGATCATGCTTTTATTACTTTTTTTTGATGACATATGTATACGCACAATTGCAGTTTTTTTTTTCATTTTTAAGCTCGTGGATACTTACTTACTTACTTAGGTGGCGCTACAAATCGAGAACGGGCTTTACTACTCAATTGGGTTCTTAGCCCAAAGAAACAGCGATTTTTTGTGTTATAGCAGAGCCAAGGTAGACAAAGTCCTTTACTACCTCAAAATTGTAACTGTCTGTTGTGACGTTCTGTCCAATTCATGAATGTTGAGTGTCCCCTTAGTTATGCCCTCGTTTACCGCTAAACCTTTTTTAGCCGCTTCCATTTTTTATGCACGCAAGCGCACCGGTGTCGGCCTATGCAAATACAGTCAAACTTCTTTATAGCAAACCTCCAAGGGACCAATAAGTTTGTTCGTTATAAAGAAGTTTAAGACATATTTCGCTATAGAGGAACTTTTAAGTCTGACAACAAATTTCGCAATATAGAGAATTTCGTTATAAGGAAGCTCGCAATTTTGAATGTAGTTGAACGGACTTTTGAAAGATCGTTCCTCGTGTTGCTTGTGAGTTTCCAACAATTCTTTCAAGTGATGATGTTGAAGAAGTCGCATGACAGCGCGTCACCTTGTCAGAATCCTATTTTGACATCGAGGTCATTACCGACCTTGATGAAGCAGTGTACTTTCTCCATCATCATCCTGCACAGACGGATGAGTTTGGCAGGGATGTCAAAACTAGACATGGCTCTATACAGTTCATCTCTCCAGATGCTGTCATAGGCAGCCTTGAAATCGAAGAACAGGTGGTGGGTATCGATTTGTACTTCTTGGGTTTTCCCGGGATCTGCCTAAGTGTTCAAATTTGGTCTATGGTGGACTTTCTTGACCCCACTGATAGGAGCCAATCAGGTTGTTGACGTAAGGGTAAGATCTTGTAGGCGATGTTGAGTAGACTGATGCCTCTGTAATTGGAGCTGTTGAGGGGGTCTCCTTTCTTGTTGATCGGGCAAATGATGCTGAGATTCCACTCATCTGGCATACTTTCATCTGACCAAATCTTAGAGATGAGTCGGTGTGAGATGAGTGTATACACTACAAAGTCATCTCCAGCTGCTTTTGATGCTCGTGGTTGGTTTGTTTAAATTTACAGAAAAATATATTTATCAAAAAACTATTCTTAGACCCGAAATATCGCAGCTAAAATGACCGGATGTCTAAAATTAAACGGCAGAAGTTCAGTTGCGTAGATAGATCACTTGGTGTTCGTATCTAACTGGCAATGTTACAGCAATAAAATAAAATTATATCATTAACAACTTTCTGTCCAAAAAATTAAATTGATCGGATAAGGATAAGGAAAATTTCTACAAGAAAAAACCGATGTTCACATAAGTGGTCACACGTAAAGATCAGTGAAAATATAGCTAGGTGCAAGCAGCGCCCTGGGCTTAATAAGTTGGCATCTGTATTTGTCACAGATTTTGTTTCCAATTTCACCGGTATCTATGTGAGTTCATTTGACTTGAATATGTACATATAATCATAGACTTCTATTATGACAATTAGTAGCACATAATGTAATTTATTGCGAGACAGCCCATTAGGGAATCAGACCATCATCTACTCAAAATACACTCAACACACCCCTAAGTAGACGCCACTGATAGTAAAACGCAGTCAATGCAGTTACTAGCACCCCAGATAGTTCTCATTAAACCAGAATTCGCAGTAAACGTCATTTTCCTCGTAAATATCCTTGAAGAGTTCACTTAAAGACGCCATAACCTTAAAGAAACTATTGGGAATCGCTTTTTATATCAACCGCAATGCTTCTTTATATGCATGCACGAGTATGTTAACTTCGACTGAATTCCTTCATGTCATGAACCACTCTCTATGCACTACGCCTACACCTCTGCACCGCCTCAGTGACCGAAATAGTTTCTTCCAAATGACAACCTAATGTCGGTGCCATCACCACCACCCTTCACCAACAGCGTGATTCGTTTGGACGCCACCTAGTTGGGGAGTTTTGATTTGTGTTGCTCCCCCTTACCCTCTTCCAAAATAGAGCATGACAAAATAAAATTGATAAATGGCTAGAAATAGGAATACATACATTTGGGGGTAGGTGGTAATGCGTTTAGTTTTGCGGTAGGACACGGCTTGTCGAAGCGACAACCCGCCGACTGCTTATGCCTGATCCCAAGTCAACCAAGTCTCAGATATGTGTGTTTAAATGTGTTGGGTAAGGGAATATGGGCTGACTTTATACGTACGAGTATATGAATTACGCGTATATGTGGGCCAGAAGAACTACTTTATGGTTGAGAAGAATTCTTTTGGCACAAACTATCTGTATGAAGTGTTTCCGTGTGTGTGTGAATTCAATCCCTTTTCCAAGCATTATGCGTATGACTTGCGGAAAATAGCGCGTGCATTTAAGCGTAAAACATATCAAGTAGCACAACGCATCACCCCAATCAGAAGCACGGGCTCTGGGTGGTGTATTTTTTTCGTTGGTGTATTTTTTGTTGTCCCTGGCCATTGCTGCACTATGCTGGAGGTTGTCAGGCGGACCCACCCATACAGGGTATAGACATACAATGCGTCTACATGTGTGAACTGAAAGTTCTATGTATATGTGTAGTGCAATAGGATTATGTCGGTGGCTGTTTCTTATTTTGTATTAAATAGCAATATGTGACTGGCGTTACACACGCACGTACCTCCATACATACCTACATATGTACGTACATAGTGCATGGTTAACATGGTTTTTCCCTATATACAGGCATAAATCATTGGCTCTGGGGGTGAGTTTTATCAACCCTAATTAAATGCGTTTCAATTTTAAGTTTGAAATATCTTGGTGGGGCCATTGACCTTAACCATGCACTGCTCCTGTTTCTAGAAGTTTTTTTTTTTTTTATTTACTCTTCTGTTGTTGGGAAGAGCAGCAAGGAGCTCAAATGGCGCCCTTATGATTATGTCAATATAACAGCGGCAGAAACGAAACGCAATTTGCATGTGTGTGACTTTGCTACATACATAGATACATAAACATACTCGTATGTGCATATGTGGTGCTGTATTCTTTTCCATATGTATGCGTATTGCCGCACTTCGGCGGTATGCTGCGTATTTTTTAATGTTCCATGCATGTGTACAATAAAATTGCAGTACCCACTGAATATTCTTTTGGGACGAACGAGACAGCTTTAAAAATGCGTATGTCAATATGGAGACTATAGAGATTGCAATCCGATATGAATAAGTAGTACCAAACCCTTTAGTTTTGTAACCTGTCTGTTATAGTTGCTTGAGACAACTTTGGAGCAACTCAAGATAAATAGTAGATTCACTGGGGGTATACGATGTTTAGCGCCATTATAACGCGGTTTTACAGAGAACACCTCTTCTCTTATGGTCCTTAAGATTTTTGATGCTGGTAACGCACTAGGACACCTTAACTCTATATCTTCGGTTTTATCATGCATTTCCAGTCCATTTTTGTTGTATTAAACTTCCTATGTTAAATACTTTCATATATGACAAATAAATAAACTTTCCCTTCGATTTTTCCAGGCTTAGAACGGGTTGCTGAGGAGTTGATGGGACGCAGGAAATGGAAGCAATATCAAGAAGCTTTCACGCGATCCCAATTAAGTGCAGATATCACAAGTCTAGATCAAATCGATATTTTAAGTAAGATTTGTTTTCAAATCCTGTATTTTCAAATGCTTAAACATTTTTCACTCGAACTTAGATCAGAAACACGATCCCGAACAGAAACTGGAAAAAGCCAACGAAAATTCACATCATCAGCAGCAACCGTTCGAAAACGACGTTCCAAAAATCAAAATCGAAGTATTCGATGTGAACAAAAGAACTTCGATTTCGCCGCATATAAAAAAAGGTAAAGTCGAGGAATTTCTGGGCTAAAAGATCCTTTTTAAGTTCTATATTTTTATTTTCGTTTGTTGTAGAAAACTTCGAAAGCAATTCAGTAGCAACGGGAGAAAGCATAAAACTTAATAACAATACCACAGCATCACATAGCATTCATAATAATAACAGCAAAAAGAAAAGCGAGGATTTGCTACCACCCACCAGTCCAACACCACCACCATCAACACCCATCGATTGGATACCGAATGAAAAGTGTAATTTTTGTGTTGACGGTAAACTACTCACAGTGAACGAGAAGGGCGAATTAGTGGCCGAGTCGAGCCCGGCTTTGTCCGAGGCAGACCTCGCCAATAGGGTTAGTTCTATAGAGAATTGAAACTTAAGTGAAAGGATATGAGTTTATTATTTTTATTTTTACTTTTAATAGCCACCAGGAGACACGGACAGTGACTCTAGCGATAGTCTGGTACCGGATGCTAGGGTTAATGCGAGTAAAGTACTAACATCACGTCTAAGAGATTCAGTTCCACCGAATATGACCTCATTGGAGTCGATGGCAGCGCAATGGACAGCAATTCAATCATTACCGGGATTACAGTCAGGCTTAGGGCAATTGTATCCAAGTGAGAATTATTTTTTTATTTTTATTTTTAACTGCTTTTATTGTTAACCATCTCAATGTGTTTACAAAGCACAATGTTTTCAGTCCTAGTTTGAGTAGTGTAAGATCTAAGATTACCTTTTTACTTTCCGTCGCAGGATTCGTATTTGTATGAAATACTTTTGCTCTAAAAAGCATAATACGTTTATGTATTATATGTGAAGCTTACTATGTGCTGCAATGCTGCTAACTTTGAGTGCCTTAATCGCTACCATGATCTTGTGAAATGTGAGCACCGTGATATAGTGGTAATTGGTAAATGCGTTGGACTACTACGCAATGCTGCCCGGGTTCAATCCCATAAAAACACCTAAACATTTTTTTCACGGTACCACCTCTTTCGAATGTCTGACAAGCATTCAAAGAGTATCATTTGTTATGATGAGCTCCTCAACTCGTCATTCAGTGACGGCAAAAACGGTAGATCTCTTACATCCGTACAAAAATATATCACACACACACAAATGGTTGCGAGAAGCAGTCCCTGGTTCACCCCGCACTGTAACGCCACGTAAAGAAAAAAATAAAGAAAGAGGTTGTGAAATGCTAATTCATAACTTTTAGTAGATGAAAACATACTGAATCCAGTAATTAAAATCCGTTAACAGATTTTCGAGCCTCAATATTTATCCAAAACCAAAACATAATCATTGTGCAATCAATTGTATGCTTGTGATCAGTTTCTTCAGTTAGTTCGTTGGCTACTTACGGTAAACTGTCAACATTGTCGTATTTTTTTTATGGAACATCGTTTCTATGCTTTGTTCGTATTATTATGTTCACTAATCTGTAGACACCTTAATCTTCCGGCAAACACTTTTATTTAATTTTAACAACATTTTACCAAAAATTATCTAGACATAATTTAATGAACATTTCTTTCTCAGGTATATTGTACAATTTAACTCAGCATGTGAACTCGGCCACACCAACTACCTCAGAGACATCGGCCGCCGCTATAAGTCCCTCACTCAAGGATTCTCCCAGTCCCAGTGATTTAACGGGTGAACAGCCATTAGATCTTAGTTCAAAACCATCACCAAATTCGTCAATCGGTGGCGATGCAAGGCATGTGCACCGGTAAGTTATTTTTGTATTTTTTATTTTTGTAATGTTTAAGGCGATTGTCTGCTGGTAAACTATAGTAATACCTACATTCATGCACAAGACCACCGAGGCGGCTTATAGGACATAAACATACGTAGATAAGAGATAAAGAAATAAATGAGAATTGTTTATCAACAGACAGTTAGCCAAAGATGGAATTCGCTGGAGAAGCTTGTTGATTGAAGCACAGGCCGTTATAAAGGCTACTTTCTTTTAGAGGACTTTATTTCAAAGTCATTCATCGTTTTCCTTAATATTGATTCGAATGGATCGTAGTAATTGCTACTACCATGCTAAACGTCCTTGTGCCTCTAAAATAAGATACATTTGTATCTCTTTACGCCCCCTCCTCCTGGAATGGAAATCTTATCAAAAACCTGAATAACGTCTACACTTCCAGTAGTGATGTAATAAAATTCCACACCCTATTTGATTATGTAGTATATGGAAAGTTCACGTCTGCAATTTTCTATTAACAGACATAAAAAAAACTTTTCACTCGGTTAGAACATTAATGGCAGCATGTCTTCTAAAATCGCATAGAAGGCGAAATATAAGGAAAAAGTACAAAAAAAAAAAGATAAATGAAAAGGACTCTCCTTACAAATACACTCTTGGTCGTTATTTTCGTCTCCTCGGCTTCTGTTGCATTCCGCTGAATACAGCTACCATTCTACTGCTGCTTCTGCTGCATTCTGCATTCAGCGTATCACCTTAAATCAGCGAATGTTTTTGCAAAAAAAATTGTCTTCCTTTTTTTCCCTCTTTTATTTGGAATCTAAAGAGGTTTTTCGAAAGTGGCTTAATTTACATGCACACGCATATGCATGTGTATATGGCCGTCTGAGAGCTGACAAGAGTGCATAGCACTGGTGCAAGGGGACTCAAAGCTGTTTTTCAACACCCCTTTCTTCGTCATCATCGCCGTCATCATAAAAATCCTTTGTTGTTTCTGCTTTTACTCCTCTTTCTTTTGATGAGTCTCCGTCTTGGACGATCATAAGGAAATAATGAAACTAAGAAGAAACCTGCATAAGGATTTTTATATTTTTTTTTTTATTTTTGTGCATTCGCATCACATATTGAAATTTAATACACACTTAGTCGAGGTCGTTTATAAACAAAATAAAGTGCACGACTAGGTCGCACATACATATGCGTGTATATGTATGACCATATTATATAAGAGCTGTTCGTTTTTAATCTCTTTAAAAAGTACGTAAAAAACGTATACGTACATATGTAAATACTTTTTAAAAAAAAAATTAGGGTAGTGTAATATTCGTAAGAGACCAATTGATAACCTAAATTGTCCCAACTGTAAATAAAATCAATAAGTACCTCTTCATATCGTCTAATAAAATATTAAAATATAATAAAATGGAGCATCTATGAAAAGCAGTGATGAAAGTTCTGAGAAATATTATGGACCGTAAAAACGTTTACAAGAAAGAATTGAAAAATTATTGATATGTATAAATTCATAGTTGACATTAAAAATTTGATTATTTAAATAAAATAGCTATGTCCTACTGTTTCACACGATAATTATTAACTATAAATGTCATTATTAATTTGGAAGTTGTTTTGCAATCATGAAGTTGCAGTTTTAATTGTTCTGGGGTTGCGAAAAAAATGTTTTTCAATATTTTTTTCAGTATATTTAAGAAGTCAGTTTAATATTTTATAACATGACTCTTTCAATTCTTTTTCTTTCAATTATAGTTTTTGAAATTTTTCAATTGGCATGGAATACCAACATTCTTGAACAATTCTCCAAAATTCTTTGACATTTGCAGGGTGAGACTTGGCAACTTGGATCTTCAACTCACGCCAAGGGTTCTCAATTGGATTTAAATCCGATGACCGAGAGGGCCACACCAATGCTCAAACCAAAGCTTTGGATCATTATTCTGCTGAAAACGCCACTTTAATGGCATATTTTCTTCCGCATATGGCAGCGTTGGTCATTATGTCATCTATTCGATGTATCGGGCCAACGGCATACCACTTTGGATTGTACGCCTGACATTCTGGGCGACGACGAACAAACTGTTTCGTCACTCCAAAGTACATTTCTCCACTGCTTTACCGACCGTACTCATGAAAGCTCATCACCTGAACTTTGTTCATCAATATAAAAACTTTTGAAAAAACCGATACGAGTAAAGTTATTACGAAAAAAAAATTATTACCTATACCTACGGGTATAGGGTTTCTACATGCGAGATTCCTCGCACCAGTACACTAGTTTTCAAATGATACTCTTTGATTGCTTGTCAGACATTCGAAAGAGGTGGCACCGTGAGAAAACTTTTAAGTTCTGGACACGGGCTGGGATTGAACCCGGGTAGCATTGCGTAGTAGTCCAACGCGCTTACTACTACACCACGGTGCGCTTGTTATACAGCTTGGCGAAAGAAAGTCGCTTTTGGAGGTGTACTTTTTTTAGGAGTGGCACTTTTCTTTAAGCTCGAACATATAGCTTAGCATAAACCAGAGTACGTTGCCGTCGGACTGCTCTGGCACTAACTTCTAGGCCTGTCTCTTTCTTCTATAAGGTATTCAGATGGCATAGGAGAAAAATTACGAAAAAGTAAACGAACGCATTAAGCACCAAAAAATGAAAAATTTATGATTTGACAGTTTTCATATACATATGTATTAGGTACACCAAAGAAATTTCTGTGGTAAAATTCGTAGTATGGGGAAATTTCTTACTCTCTCGTGAGCACTCTCTTCTACGAAAAACTATAAAATTTTTGCATACACGAACGGATTTTCGTTGCTTTTCGTTATCTGTCGTAGATTTTCGTAGTTTTGGGAGCGTGCGCGAACGGACCTTATGACAAATGACAATTATGTATTGACAAGAATAAACACAAATATTCACAGAGAAGAATGAGCGCTCGTGGTGATGGACGCATTTGGAGGGATAAGCGATGGTAGGGAGCGGGAAAAATATAGTTGATAGCGCTACCGCTACAGCCTAAACCCTAAACTACTCAACCGATTTCAACAAATAGAGTGTTGGTGCTCGATTGGATTCGATTTTATCCGGAGAGTGTCTTAGGTTAAATCACATCATAGAAACATTCAATATGGCGGACACACCAAGATGGGGGGCTACCGTTAACTTCACGACATTCTTAATATGGGTATCAGATGAATACGCTAAGTGACGTCATTCGAAATTCAACATGGCGGTCCATCCTCCGTTATATGGATATCAAATGAAAGCATTTGACAGAACAAGCATATTAAGCTAAGTGACATCATTCGAAATCCAATATGGCGGATTACCGTTGCTACCGCTATAGCCTAAACCCTAAACTACTTAACCGATTTCAACAAGTAGAGTGTCGTTGGATTCGATTTGACCCGAAGAGTATCTTAAGTTATATGACGTCATAGAAACATTCAATATGTGGGTTACCGTTTTCTCACGACCTCCATTATATCGGAATCAAATGAAAAGGTTTGACAAGACAAACAATAAGCTAGGTGACGTCATTCGAAATTCAATATAGTGTTACACCAGTATGGCGGACTACCGTTATCTTCACGACCTCTATTAGGACTGTTCCCGTACTGTCCAAAACAGCCGAAAACTACGCAAAACTACACTCTCTTCTGTCAAAACCTACGAAAGCTCTTCGTACGGGAACAGGAGTTGACTGTTTTCGGCTGTTTTGGACAGGTACAGGAACAGACCTTTTATATGAGTATCAAATCAAAGGGTTTGACAAGACAAACAATAAGCTAAGTGATCTACATCATATTTTTTAAGTCAAGTGTCACTGCTATCGCCCAGCTTTCAACGCACAATTTTTTTTTCTTAAAGTAGCAGCTTTTTATAGACGGTGTATTTTATGTTAGAAAGACGTCTAATCACAACTCAGTACCTTGTACATACTACATATACGAGACTGAATAGCTAAACAAATTTGCTTTGGACAGACAATATCCAATAGTTTAACTCGAATCAAAGACATTGATTGCAGAATTGCTTTTCAAACACATACACTATCTCTTTCTCGCTTACTCTCTTGTGAAAATGTATTGGAAGCAATTAAGGTAAGACTTGCTCATTGCTTTTGCTATCCACTTAAATAAAAAAATCACGAACAACACGTTCGCAAATGAATTTGTATCCTTTCCATCAAATTAAGTGTTCGTCTGAGTCTTTTAGTAATAATAGCAAATTCTCATTTCTCAAATGGCCTTAGAAGATGCATATGTAGGTACACCTATTCTATGACTGTGGGCAATCAGCCAAATCGACACCACCTCTTCCTCCGCATCACATAAATTAAGGACATCGTTCGCCATGAGCTTGAACATCACGACGCTTTTGAAATGCTGCTTGTCTCTACACCCAGACTTTCAAAAAAAAGTGTTTTCGATTATTTTTTATATTATGTAGCATCACAGCAATTATTTACCCCGAAAAGAGATAATTTTGGAAATGAGCATAACCCTACCTCGTCCCATCCATGACTGGAACAAAGACTGGAACCCGTATACAGAAAAAAAAAAACAAAAAAAGAAGTATGTATACATATTTTGTTAAGTGTTCACTTGTGAAGCGAATACTGATGACGACGAGCAGAGGTATTAAAATCACACCTTTATTTCAATACCCAGGGATTGCAATTGCAACCAACAAGGACAACAACAAAAAAAATGCTTACATATTTTCGGATGGAAAAAATAATAACTTCATCGTCGAAATATACTCGTAGGTACATGGAAAACCACCATCGAATGAACATGAAGCGACAGTTTACTGTGCACCAGACAGAAACGAGTGCATCGTATCGATCGTTTTTTTTTTTTATTTTGCATTTGCGTAGAAGTGTACATACATATGTATGTATGTATGTTTGTATATGTACGACTTTTTTTGTGAATTTCGCGTAAAAATATTTCACTGTACACCCACCCCACAGAGGACTAACAAAACCACCCCCACCGCGTCGTCGTGCCGAAAAAGTGCATTTTTACTGCATTTATCGCAGAATGACGAAAAAGTATCGCAAATTGTGTGCATCGTATGTACATAATATGTATGTATGTTTGTATACGGTGCAACGAAACCAGCCAGCCAACAGGATATTATACATACATACATGTGTATATGTCAGGACTGCACTAAACATGTATGAAAAATCTCGTTGGTGTGGGGAAAACGTACGTGAATAAATAATAAGTGATAAGGGTAGAGGGTGGTGGTGGAGTAGGAGGTCGAGCTTCTCCTACTTAGTCCCTTCATGTGAACCCTCATTTTCGTTTGGCGTTTTTAAAATTGCGAAAAAATGTGCACACACAAAAATGATGAGAAGCCATTCTCCTGACATTCGTCGTAGTCGTAGCCCTTGTCATCCTCCTGCGACCCACTCCTCCGCAGACGTCCCATTTGGAACACGGATTGTACTCGTATACATACATATGTACATATGTAAATGCGTGCGTGCACTCAGGTGGATGGGGGTAAGTGGATACACATATTTTTTCCCTATGTCTCTCTCTTTCTCTGTCTTGGTTTTTCTTTCATTTTTAGAGAAAAAAAAGGTAAATGACTTTCGGCATTGAAATTCTTTAAAACGAAAATCTAACAGCAAAAAAAGCAAATAAAATATTTCCTCCTTTCCTCTGTTCATACTTTTTTTTTAGTAGGATGCAGAAAAATGCAATGGTTTAGTAGTAGTAGAAAACAACATCAGAAGCAGCACAACCCTTCCGCTGCAACATACTCGTACAGAGTAAGACACTTGCAGCAAGAGCTACTGTTAAAAGAGCTTCAGTGTTCAGAACCGAAAATATAGCCGAGTTGTGTAGATTATGAATGGCAACAAAGACAACGGAACGACATTCAGGAATTCCCAACACGAAATTTTAGAAAAGTACGTGCACATAGCGTTGCACACATTCATATGCAGATGTAAACAGAAAAAAAAGCACGCTAGAGAAATATCAAAAATCCCAAATCTCGGAGAGTGGGCAGAGAGGTCCTTTCTTCAAGTGCATGTTGAGTTTTCGTAAATGCAATGTTATGCATACAATATATTTGTAACATGTTAGCTTGGCTGTCTAAGAGTGTACGCTGCTTTATTTTCGTGTTTTTCCTTTCAACTCTTTTCAAAAAAAAAAAAAAAAAAAAAAAAAACATACAAAGCATGTAGAATACGCATGTATAGACAAACGTAAATGTGTACGCTAATAGGGGATAGCGCACTAAGTTTGGGGTCGTGAATACTTTGCTTTTTGTGAAAGCCTATGCTGGGATATTCCACACGGGTTTTTCCATCAAAAATATTTGCAAACAGTTACACAAAATTTAAATTTAAATAAATACAGCTAAAATGTATTTCATTGTTTTGAAGACTGATTGAGAATCTAAGTAACTTTGCGTAAAGATGATAAAAGTTTCGTTGAGCAGTTCCAGTGTCAGATAATACATTTTTATGAATAGTACATGTGTTAATTTTTAAAATGGACAAATCCAAAGTACAAATGGAGGTACCATCTCTACCATATCGATTACGATCCAGCTCCTTTACTCTTAAGAAAGGGATTTATATAGTATCTGCAGTTGAAACAAGTCAGGTATATCCTACTTACTTAACGAAAATTATTATTTTATTCTTTTTGCCAAATGGTAGATTGATGCTTAGATCAATGGGGATAACAGCTTTGTTTTTGGGGAAATTTGCCCCGGCTGGAGATGTACTAGCATATATTTGCACTGCAGACCAAAAGTTTGAGGCCGACCTCAGTGCTCGAAGGAAAATAAAATGCGACCACGTTTCGTCTTGTTTCGCACTTTTTTGTAAGTCGGGTTTTAGTTTTTTTTTAACTTGAGTTTTTATTTACAACTTTTTAGTTTTAGAAAATACCTAGACTGTAAGTAGGTAAGCAATGTTGTGTTCTACTTTACAAACCCTTTCATTCAATACTCTTAATAAGGAAGTCATGCAAAAAACGCTAATCCACCATCTAAGTGCGTCCGCCATATTGCATTTTAAATGACGTCACGCAGCTTATCGTATTTTACTTTCCAAACCCTTTCATTTGATATTCATATTAAGGAGGTAGTAAAGATAACGGTAATCTAACATCTTGGAGCGTCCGCCATATTGATTTTAAAGTGACATCATAGCGTATCGTATTCTACTCTGCAAACCCTTTCATTTAATGCCACTATCAAGACGATTGTAAGGGAAAATAAAGTAATCCGCCATCTTGATTGGTGCGTCCGCCATCTTGAATTTTTCTGTGACGTCACATAGCCTAGGACACTCTCCTGATCAAGGTGAATCCAACGACACCTCATTTGTTGAAATCGGCTCCATAGTTTAGGCTGTACGAGGTGACATCCTTACGTACAAACAAATCCAGCCTGTTACCGATTTTTCGCCGAAGAAGCCACCTTTACATTCGATTGCTTTATTATAATTCTTGCTATGAGTTTTTAAATTATTGCATGTAGTACATTGCTCCAGCAATCCAATAGTATATTACACAACGCAGATTCTGATGATGGGCATTGATCCCGGGCCCTGCTATCCAGCGCCTCCCACAACAGCTCTATAGGGTTCAAATCTGGTGATCACGGATTTGTTAGATTTCTTCATATTCCCTCGTTTTTAGGTATTTTTTACAAAATCTTGACGAATGTTTGGGGTCGCTGTCCTGTTGAAATACTTATACTTCGCCAATTATGCTTAGTCCAAAGGTCACCGCGTTTTCTCCAAATTGTTTTTTATGCATCCTTAATAATTTTTTTAGTCACTCGAGATAGATCTCCCACTCTACCTGACCATAACAGAACCGGATCCATGCTAGATGGTAGGAGCCACACAGCCTGGTAACATCTTTTGTTTAGCGCTGGGTCGTTTCGTGCCAAATACCTCGAACTTGGATTCATCGCTCCCTGAAACTCTGCTGAAATCTTCTTCCGCCCAGTCTTTATGCTCTTTGCCCTCTTCTTTTGTTTATTTTGTGGTTGCAGCAGTGGTTTTCGAACAGCAACTCGCCCACATAGTCCAGCAGTCCAGCCCGTCTTCAGAATTGTTTGACCGTTGTCAAGGACAACGATTTATTCCGTGTTTGATTTATTTCGGCGCGTATTTGCGTTTGCTTGTCGTTACAATTGGCCGATCCTCGTGTGCAGTTGTATCTCTAGGCTGTTCTGACCGTGATTTATTATTTATCTTCAAGACTTCCGGTTAGAGCGTTTCAAATGAGAGCAACTTCCTGCTGCGATTTTCCGATGACCCTCAGCAATCGATTGTGGTTTCCGCAACTTTTCCTAATTTTAACGAGTTGTTCTCTCAAGACGTGAAGATTCTCAGATCAAATCTAACGACTTCAAAGTGTGGCCTTTCCAAATTTTATTAACTGAATGTGTTGTTTATAGTTCAGAAAATTCAATCTCCATGCATGAATGACGTCAAATGTCCATGTAGGCCTCAAACTTTTCACCTGTATAGGTGTGCTACAAAAAAGCCCGAAACTCTCGGAATTTGTTTCCTTCAGACACTATTTGTGCAAGAATTTGCAGCAAAGGGCACTCGATGATTAAAGCTGAAGGTTAGAAATTTAAACAGACAGAGCAGTTCTCCACAATGGGGAACACATCAGAAATATTCTGAAAATCAACCTATATCTACACTGATGGGTCCATGATGGATACAGTGGAAGAAGCGGAAATGTGCAGCGAAACTCTCGAGCTTGAATCTATGAAAGCCAATCAAATGTTCAGACCATAGCAGTGTTTTCCAGATGGAAGTTTCTAGCAGTGACAATAGCCGCCCAAAATCATGTAATCAAGTGAGTCTAAGGAGCTGTTGCCAAATTGCAAATTCCACCGCGTGGTTTCCATCGTCATGCGACTTCTTAACCCTTAACTGATGTCGTGAAAATAGTGAACGCTTCTATAGTCGTGGGGTCCATTGGACCCACCTGTTTTAAAATTTGATTAAAATAAAAGCATTAATTTGTTTGAATGTTTTTTTATTATTAAACTTTAAACTTAACAACTACAAATGTAATTTTTAAAAATTAGTCGGCAGGAACATTCGTTTTTCATTTCAAATTTCCACTTTTATTAGTAAGTCTCAATATATGTACTTATCATAAAAACATGTAATATAAAAAAATATATGTATATAAAATACAAAACAAAAGAAACTAACCTTTAAAGAAGCGAGTGAAGTGCGTCCTTCTCACTGTACACACTTCAACTTTCTGGAGCAAGGTACTTTTTTTCTTTTCTTTTTTTGCGCCAATGGATGTGGTAATCTTCCAAAGATGCTAGTAGCCCGGGCTATTAGCATGCACGATTCGTACACCCAAATATTCGATGCCGGGAGTACGCCTACGTACTAATCCACACCCAGCACACTTCAACCATTCTCCCCGCGGAACTGCCGTTAGGTATTACTTCGCGGGGCTGGTTAGCATCTTATGCTATATGTACTGTGTCTGCCGTTACAGCTCGTCTTAATCTTTCGAGTCTTCTTAGCTCGTTCTGTGTGCTCGTTATGAAAGAGCAAATCTGCAACCAGTGGTCCCCTGACCTAAAGTGTGTAAAAAGCGTCCACTGGGCCCAAGACACCAGTTACGCCGCGTCTCCACGTGCTATTTCAAATAGCAGGATTTCATGGCAAGCTAAAAAAAAAAGAGAACTGTCAAATTTGTGTGTGGGCAAATTATAGCTTGATATTTCATTTTTTTTTTAGATCCAACCGCTTATACTATAGTGGGCACCGTAGCGCAAGTGGTTAGTGCGTCGGACTACTGTGCCAGCGGTCTTGGGTTCGAATCCCGCCGCAAACACCTAAACGTTTTTCACAGTGCCCACCTCTTTCGAATGTCTGACAAGCATCAAAGAGTATCATTTGTCACGATTGAGCTTCTCAACTCGCCGTTCGGAGTCGGCAAAAAACTGTAGGTCCCTTCCATTCGTGCAAAAAATATAACACGCACACACAAATGGTTGCGAGAAGCAGGCCCAGGTTCACCTCGAGCTGTAGCGCCAACTAAGTAAGTAACCGCTTATACTCAGCACTTCTATAACTCCACAAGCATGGAAACTGAAGAAAATTGTTTATTAATTTAATTATCTCTTCTTGTGACATCTTCCAGTCGGCCATAATTATTTTTTTCTTATTCAAACGCAACGAACGCAGCCAATTTCATTCAAATGTCAAAAATTAGCAAGATATCTCTAGCTTGCTAAATATCCTGCTATGGATAGCTTGCTATCTCAATTATCTTGCTATTTGCCGTCTCCATTAGCTATTTTCATAGCATGCTAATTATCTTGCTAAAAATTTTAGCTCATGGAGACCTGTTAAGGGTTAAATCGGCCGTGCGATACGCTGAATCCTAACATAACGGCTTAAAAGTCCATGGTGAGTCTTGCCTTGAAATTCAAATCTGTACGATGGTGCCAGTTACCAACAATGTTTTATTCCTTTGGTAAAGGATTCCCTCAAGTTGCCAAATTTAAAACACACTATTCATTTATCGAATAAAAAAAAAATCAATGACACGACACACAAACAAACAAATATATCGCCCATTTTTTGTGTCTTTATTTATTTTCTTTTGCGAAATTATATTTAATTAACTCGAAAAATGATAAATATGTAACATACATATGTACATATAAACGTATATGGGAAAGTATAATGTGTATACATACATTTCGAAAATGATTTGGGTCACGTTTTTATTGATTTCAAGATTAGTTGACGATAAGAACGCAAATATTCAATGTGTACACAATTTGTTGGTAAATAAATTGTTTTAATTTATTCTTGTAACAATTTGCGACATACATACGTACATACATACGAATATTTACGTAAATATTTCCATATAATTTGTACAAGTGAAATTGTTTTGTATGGTTATGTTGTAAATAGAGTATGGTTTGTGTTTGGCGTGAAGATGATTGCAAATGTACGAGTATTTGGTGAATTAGTCACAATCACAAGTATGTATTTCAGTTCAGGAAAGTTAACCAATACTTACGTAATAATTAAGTTTAAACATTTTCCATCAAACGCAGAGGTTTTTAAATTGAAATATCGATTACACGCGGAGAGGGTGTAGTATTGCGGCGAAGCACTTGGAAATACACAGCGTACGGTCAAAACTGGTTGTTGTCTTGCTTCCCGACTGTTACATCCACTTGGAAGAATTTTTCTCGCCACCTTTTAGCAAACCCAAACAAAAAATATCCAATAGTTCCAGAAGCCTTTATTTATTTAAAGTGAAATAAAAAATATAAAATTTTTGTAATCTTTTACCATGACGATTCCTGTAATGGTATCTGTGAACTGTAAATTATGATGAATCTGGTGCATCCTTTTATTGAAAATATGTAAACGTATTCAGGTTTGGCTCTTTTACGTAGAGTCAAACGAACTCTGAAATGAAAAAATATGAGAGGACTACCGCTCATAATTGACTCCAAGAGCAATGATTTCGTTTAAATTGCTAAAATGACAATCCAAACAGAGAATATTACATAAAAGGCAGGCGAGCAAATAGTAACGACAACAAAATAGTGGCGATTCCCCAAAATACGGGAAGTGCATTTGTAAAAATCTTTGATCTTATTCTGTTTGCTTTCACAGTAGGTACATTACTCTGACTGTCAAAAGTTGTACTCAAGAGTGTAATAAGAAGTAGAGCAAGCTTCATTCAAGAATGGGAACGCCTTGCATCAGATTATGGAGAACATCTAAAAGCACAACTCAACGTCTTATTGCAAAAAGTAGGTCGAACTATGTATGATCGATTTGTAACGGAAGCACAGTCTTCCCAGTATAGGACATATTACAGCAAGTTGAAATACGATCTAGCAGAAAAAACTTACTTTTTAAACTGTAACTCAATAGAAAAGATCAGCGTAATTTTTAAAATCAGAGGAGAGCTATTAAATTTGAATTTCATTCCACACCGTCCAGAGCTACCTGTCTTGTGCAATCTTTGCAATATGAAGATACGAGAGGATATATTTCACTTCCTTGCAATATGCCCAGTTTTAAAAGAAATTCGATTGAGATTCTTCGATTCGTATACCCTGGAATTAGGTGAAGCAATTGAAATCTTAAATGGAGTCCGAGGCTGGGATTTACTTTTCAACTACTGTGCAAATGCTCTTCGTTATAGAAAATGTATAGTTGAAGAAGATTTTTAATGTTTAATGTATATACATATTGCCTTTTTCTTTGTTCTCTGTTAAAAACAAAAATAGAAATGTAACTATTGTCAATCTGGTAGACGGCCATAGGCCAAACCATAATAGACTTAGAATTATGTATATTGAATGTTATGAATTAAAAATGAAAACAAAAGTCATATAACCTAACTAACTAACTACATTACTCTTTGTATTGTCATGATGATTCAGGTCTAGTTTCATATTAGTACTAAATTTAAAATGATACACAACGTTTTAAAGACCAACTCAAAATTCTGCCCAATTATATTCCAAATTGAAACTTCAAAGAATGGATGAATTTACTTCAAACTTACAAATCGACAGTAATGAGCTTCGGAAATTGTATAGATACAAATTTTTATTAATTACTCGAATAAATTATGTATGTATAGGCATATACGAGTACATAACCATGTGTAAACGTAACTCTTTAAAATTCCTGCTGCCTTATCATGTCTGCATTCAAGGAATCATGCCTGTCCACCCCAAACCATATACCTATGTATGTAGTATGTACCAACTTCCGAGCATTATTTACATTGAATTTTCATTTGAATAATATGTATTTTTATTGCATATAATGTACATACTTATGTATGAATGTAAATGATTTTTCAAAAGATACATATGTACATATATTATATTGCTGAACCGAAATTCATTGTTAAAATGTTTTTATTTTGTATGCATATGTATGTATGTACAAAAATACATACGTACGTAGTTATGTATTTACTCGCATAATGAGCAATTAACTTTTTTTCGGTTGCTACATCACTTACACACATTCGCACAATAGCATACTTAAGGCGCATACAAAATGAAAATCGACACTGCAACTGATTTCATGTGTTATCAACGAAAATGGCATCAGCGCTGTGATAATAATTTTCGTTTCAATTTCGTCCAAAAAATATTTAAAAACAATATGAAAATTGGCACAATAAACCCAAGGTCATTCCACTTTGGCTTTATTTGTCTCAATTTTTTTTTTTTTTTATTACCAAAATTACCGTTATCTTTTTAAAAAAAAAAGAAGCTTAAAAATCAATACTCGCTCACCACGCCACGCAATAAACACAATAAACCACAATTTTCTTTCGAATATTTCGATAACACAATAGCAGAACTCGTTACTTCTGTGATGCGGACGACGGGGTAGCCCCTTTTCTTACTACGCAAGAGTGGTGTACCGTAGTATACGATAAATTTAAAAAGATTGAATAAATTATTTTATATAATGACCTTAGTAGATACAGTGCAAGGAACATGGATCAGAAAAATAAGCTCACAGTGAAATCTCCCATAGCTCCCTTGGACGGGTCGATCGCTTAACCGGACACTCCTTTGATCAGACGCGGACCGGACACGCGTATCTGTCAGAAATGATTTAATTTAATTCCGATAGACGAACAAAAACAAAAAAATTCTCCATGGCTTCACACCGATTGCTTGTTGTTATTTTGATTTGAATTTGAAAGAAACATACTTGCTCAGAGTAGCAACTGATGCAACCGAAACGACAATAGGCGTGTTTTTTTTCAAAACTATATAGGCTTAGACAATTTTTTCCATGTTAATTACACTAACAACTAAGCCTATATAGGCTTACGAAAACTGGATAATTATCCAGTGTTAGGTGGTTAGCCTGGATAGAAATATGTGCTACCAAACTGTTTTTCGTCGATAGTTATCGAAAATGTTATCGAAATGTCAAATATAACATGAAAGTGACGGAGAAATATGAAGGCCGGTAGCTATCAACTGAACTCTGCTGTCATTTTAAATTTAAATTATTTCTGTTGATTTTTAAAATGGGTAGAAAAGAAAGAAATGTGTCTTTATCCGGTGTGGAAAAAAACATTATAATGAATTTGGTGAACATGTTCCTTATTCCACTATTTAATTCCTAATAAATTTGCAAAAAAAAAAATTAATCCAACAACATCAATTTCACCATCTACAGCTGTGTTGCATCATCCCCATATTTACATTGCCAAATGTCACTGACATGTTCGAAAAAGAGCGCAATTGACTCCGAATGTTCGAAAGAGAACGCATTCGGAAATCCGAAAATTGAGATCTCTCAAAGTCGAAGTAGCATAGACAGCATAGACAAAAACCTATTATTGGTCGGTGAATACCAACCAGAAATTTTAACTTGTGAGCCTCTTAACTTTAAGAGCGATTTATGAGCGGTCGGTAATTGCCGGCCTTAGAATCTTTTTTTCTTTAGGAGGAGGGTGCCGGGCAGCTGCACAGGAGGTGATAGTGGGATTCTTCTTCCTCCTCATCCATGCAGCTATGACTGAAGTCATTTGCGAAGATACCCAAAGTTGCGGTGCTTTTTTATGATTGTATGCCTAATGGAGGTTTCACTGTACATACATATGTATGCACAAATATGGGGACATAATAATGCTGAAGTTCATTGTTATCGATTTAAAGTTAGTTTCGTTTCACATCTGCATTTGGTGCCAACATATTGCAGTGTAACTCGCTAGTTCCAAGACGGCCCTGCAAGGCCAAACGCTTCCAGTACTGCAAAAAGTTCATAACTTGAATTCAGGCTTAGTGTTCACTTAATGTAAGAGGAATGTACTCCGTTCTATAGAATATAGAAATTAAGCTTTCGGTTTAATGAAAAATGAGAAATTTTATAGAGACAGCCAGCTCATCAAAGTGGTCCGCAATAAATCAGAAAATTCCATTTACTAAATAGAACACCGCAAACGAAGAGTGGCTGACCCCAGACTAAGAAGACCGATCTAAAGAATGCTTTTTCCCTTCCACTTCACACATACACGTACACCCATTGAGTGCATGGCCCTTATAAAGTATCTACCATATCCAAATTATCCATCACAAAAGAAAACCCACTCAAATCAATACTTCCCCGGAAAATTCTAAAATACCGTCGCCAATCCCACATCTCCAAATAACTGTGCATGAAAAAAAGGAGAAAAAACACCCCTATTATATTTCGTTTTGTACACATCCTTCAGAAACTAAAATTCTGCTGACGCTAACCTGTTAGTTAAGATCCTCGTCAGCACATATGTATGTAACGTCGACGACTATGACGATGACGACCAAAACGGAAGTGCACTTCTCCAGCAACTTAGCTGGAAAATGTCCCCCATGCCAACGGTAATTGGTATGGGCCCAGGTTCGAATTTACTCGAATCCGGCCAAGTTAAAATTGGCATTTATCTTAAAGTGATTTAGTTTCGTTGCCGCTGAAGTGAGATATCCTCTTCAGCCGAACCTTTTTCCATTCTCTGGCAGGCACCCTCTTTTGTAACCCCTTCTTACGTTCGATGGCCTTCGAGAGTATACATACATACATACATACATACAGCCATAGAAGCGATACTAACTTATGAGGAAATGCAGTGGTGGTAGCAGCACGATGGACTTGGTGTGATGTGGGCCAATATGGTATCGTATTTTCGACATCGCTTCTACCGCACACCAGCACACTCACCATAACCGGTAAAAGGGAGCTTCGTGGGTTAATTTCAGATTGTATTATTATAATGTATGCATGTATGTATGTAGGTAGGCAGGACACTCACCCCTGTGCTCAAATTGAGGACATTTTTGGTCAACGTCTTTTGCCTTCTTCGAGCACCGCACAAATGTGTTGACGTAATCACCATTCAAGCACAGACTGCCTGTTGCATGTTGCACGCTTTTAAATGCGCTTGCGTTGCCAAGTTTTTCTTTTTTCCTGATAATCATCTTATTTTATTTTCCACTTTTTTTCCTTTTTTGGCTCGTTATAGTTTCAATAAAAATTAATAATAGCAGCGAACACGAAAAAAAGTGAGATTCTAATAGATTTTTTTTTTCTAACCAAACATTTTTTGTCCGTACTGTATTCGAAGCTGCTAGCAAAAAGGATTCGTTTGCTTGTCTCCGTTGATTTTCATTGTGGGGTTTTCCACGTGCACACCCAACTATCTAGGTTCTCCGTTAGATACAAGAATAAATTGAAAAAGGATACAATAAAACTAAACCAAAAAAAGAAAGAAAAACTAATCAATTCAGAAATATTAAATTTTGTAATATCGTATTAAAAATGTATTCTAAATGAAACCTTGACACCTTGAAAAGATGAGAGTATGTTTCTAGTTACATAAAATGAGTATAATAATACATATACATACAGTTATGGCCATTGAAATAGAGCCAGTGCCACATTGAAGCTAAAAGCAGTTTGTTCTCAATTTTCCTTTTAATTCGTAATGCTGTCATTTAGCTCTGAAATTGCTATTACAGTTTCTAATTGCACCGACAGAAAATAACTGTAATATTTACTGTGTGTCTTGCAAAAAAATACCATTTTTGTGTTAAAGCCTCATTTTTGGTTGTTTAGTAAAATAGAGCCACTGACGAAAATATTGACTTTATAACCAAACAAAGTATTTAAATACGTTAAAATCAGATTAATTTTATAGATTAGGTTAACACTGACTTCAGTAAAAAAAAAAGATTCATTATTAGATCTAATTTTAATGTTAGATATGGTGCGCGGAGTTCACTGCACACCAACACACCGTGCACTTATTTTGCAGTTTGAAAAATACAGTGAATCTCAACGAGATATTGCCAAAGCAGAACATACGTTCCAGAAAAATGGTGGAAAATACATTTAAGACCCAAAAACCCTAAGAAAATCGGTGCATGAGTAGAAAGCCAACACTGAAGGAGAGTCGAAAAATTTATGTCTTCACGCGATATTAAAATGGAGTTGGAGCTGGAGATTAGTGCACGCACTATTCGACAAAGATTAGTGGACTGTAATCTTAAAATTAGAATTGCAAGAAAATTCCTCCATCTAAACAAATGAAACATTCAACAGCGCTTAAATTTCGCTTTAAGGTATACTGACTGCAATGGTCCGAAAAAATTTAAAAAAAAAACGAAAAAATATATTTTGAAGTGATAAGACTAAAACACATTTATTTAGTAATGATGGCAGAAGATTCTTACGAAGACTACCAAACACTGAACTCTCTCCAAAGAATGTCCGCTCAATTACCGGATCTGAATCCGTTTAAGAATTTGTGGCCAGACGTCAAGAAGAGAGTAGCAACACATAGGGTTTAGAATGTAACCAAACTTCGGGAAATTGTTCAAACAGAATGGTCATCTATTACATATCAGCAATGTCAGCTTCTTGTCGACTCTATGCCTAAACATTGCAACCATTTTTTAAAATACCATGGTCATGTAATAAAGTACTAGGTGGGAACTATAAAATATAAAATATTTTATGAAATTTATCTTCGTATTTTAATTTATCTTTATGAAAAGTAAGCCGGCTCTATTTTATTGACCAAGCAAGTAATGGATTTCACACATACTTTCTATTTTTTTTATATTCAGGCACATATTTTATCGAGAATTTTGAATTTACTTTTGTTCTTTATATATTGGGATTTATAAAAATTATTTTGTTTTTACTTATTCTTTCATAAATAAACATTTTAAAGGACATATTTATAGAAGCTCGAGGTGGCTCTATTTCACTGGCCATAACTGTATATGTAATTTATTTCTATATTTTTCGATAAAGAATTGTGCTACAGAAATATGATTCTTTCAAAAACTGCTTTTTGTGAATTATTGAGTACCTACATATTTTGGTTCAATTTTTTTGTTTGCATTGTTTTGAAACTAATTAAGTTAACAACTATAATTTAGTAGCGGAAAAAAGTAGCAACAGGGTTAAATTGCATATTCATATTATGTTTTTAAAATGTTTGCGAAATTCTTTTTTACTTTAAAAAACACGAAAATTTAAAGTAGGTATGCCTAAATATAGTAAAAAAAATTCATTTAACATTTGGTATGCGCCCCTCTAGCCTTGATAATGGCCTTAATTCTGCGAGGCATGGATTTTATTAACTTTCGGCAATAATCTAGGGTTATATAATTTTCCTAGGCCCCGTTTTTGCAAATTTAAATTCTACCCTACTTCTCAAAGTTCGGTGTTCAATTTTCAGTTCAAGAATTTCTCGGCAATTCTCAATAGGGTTGAGTTCAGGGTTGTTTCCTGGCGGATCAAGAGTTCAGAGCCCGACTTCATTTACGAAATTCTTTATATTTGATTAAAAAAATTAAGAGATCAACACCAAACTTTTGTTTTTGTTAGATTAAATGTTCAGTGTTATCAAAATAATTAAACTAACCTTTAGGGCCCGATAACATGGCGCAGAGTCATCCTGACAAATAGAGTCGACTATTACTAGGAATATCTGATCTATTGAAGGAATGAAATGCTCTTTAATAATATTAAAAAAAGCTATCTCCATTCATCGATCAGTTAACAAAGACTATGTTACAAATTCCGTAATAGCTATTGCAGGCCCAGACTATGGACATAACGGGAAATTTATTTCTAGTGACTGTGCACTCACTTTTTAGATTTACTTGGATGTACCGAAATCCATCGGACTGATTGAGATTAGATTTCGCCTTTTCTGCGGTTTTTCCCTCGGCCTCCTGACAGATAAACCACTATCCTCCAATCTTTTTCGTACTGTTTTTTGAACTTATCTCCTTTCGTGTTTGTTCCTTAAACTCAAGACTTATTTATTCTTTCGTTAAAGGGGGGCATCCCTTTAGAACGCTTCAAAATAACTCATTTTTTAATAGTGTTTTTAAAGGTGATAAAATTATTGTATCATTTTGAAGTTGTAACATCATTTTATTCGAACAATGAAAAATATAAAAACATTTTTTTCAGTTCAATTTTTCTTCAGGTGTCTTTGACGCGAGGTCCAAAAGTGCTGCATTTCTCTATTTATCTTCTTACCAAAAAAAAATTACTTTCTATTTCTGACAAATGCATGGGAAGGAAAAACCTTTAAAATCATTAAAAAGTATAAAATTAAAAATTTGGCACGCTCTTTAATAAAATGTTCACATTTTATACTGTTCTTTCGTTTTTTTTTTTAAATTTCTAAAGAATGGCCCGTTAATACTCAAATAAAAATAAACGACTTTTCTTTGAAACGTTTCTTACACTGACATAGCTACATCCCTTTCAGCAATAGCCCTTAGAGATAAATGTTTGTTATATAAGGCGTCAATCACACTTTTTTCCTCCCTATTTAACTGACGACTCATATTGCCCACAATTTAGGCTTGGCCATATATCTGAACAGGAAATAAGACAGATCATCGTGCTTGTAAGTAATCACAATAATTTAGGAAACATTTAACAGCTTTTTGAATAAAAAAAAAGTACTGTTAACTTTTTCTTGAAGTGAATAGGGAGAGAAAAACTGACCAGCTCTTTAGAAGGCTTTCATTTTTATCCGGCCACTGCGGTGTATGTGTATTATAAAATTAGATTTTAGTTAGAATATATACATATGTATTTCAGTAAAAGTGGATAAGGGAAAGCTTAAAAAAAAGTGCATACATACTCGTATGTACATATATGTATGGATAAAAACAAATCAAGTATTTTTATTTAATTTGTTTGTTTTTAAAACTCTTTATACACACATAATATTCTATTAAAATAACTAACAATTGTTCAATGTTATTTATTTATTTAATTTTAGAGCGAAACCCCGTGTGACACCATGTACCGGGCGCCGAACGTACACCGAGGAAGAACTAAACAGTGCTCTGCAGGACATTATGAGTGGCAGGCTGGGCACACGTCGCGCAGCCGTTCAATACAACATTCCACGTTCCACGTTGCGTAATAAAGTATACAAAATATCGGGAGCAAAGCGTGAAACACCTACATCACTGCACCATCCGGCTAGTCTTGAAGATTTAGCCGATGTCGATGACGATAAACAAGATCTTTCCGCCGATGAAGAGGACAGCAGTGGTGATAAAATACTGAGCAGTTCCTTACAATCACATGGACGCGATGATCTTGCCAGCCGCTTTGCCGGTGCAAATCTAGCGGCAAGCATTCAGAAAATCTGCGCCGAACAAAATAGCATATCGCCTCAGCAGCAACAGCAGCTCCATCAGCCGCATAATGAAATGCAAATCAATAATAAACCGACAACATCATTAGAGTCACAGCCGAAGCATAAAGCCTCAACACCACAACCTCCACCGCCACAAACATCACCAATAGCACATAATGCATGGCAAAATGTCCTTCTGCAGAGTTTGCTGTTTTCTGGTGGTCTTCCCATGCAACAAAATTTCGAAGAAGCTTTACAATTGTTCAATGCCTTACTGATGAAGCAAGATGCAAACTTGATAAATCCGCAACTGTTGATGCAACTGCAGCAGCAACAACAGTCATTGCAGTCGACACAGCAGCAACACCAGCATCAGCAGCAGCAACATTTGCATCCCAATTCGATAGGACATCCTTCGACGGCGGCAACAGGGGCATCCTTTTCAAATCGACAACCAAAGTCTGAAACACCAGAAACTGCATCTTCAGTGGACCTGAACGAGACGCTTGTTGATGATCCATCAGTTATTCTAAAAATTCCGTCCTACAAACCGGTAGCTGGATCCTCAACTTCATCAACATCTTCAGCAGTAGTCGCGTCAGCTGCGGCGTCGGCGGCATTATGCAACAGCAAAAATGGTGACAATTTGCATTCGAGTTCGCCAAAAACTCCCACAGCGGCGGCTCTGTTGGGTGCCAATACCTCAACGCAACAACTACATCATCACCACCACCTGCATCATCATCACAACCCTTTGGCCGCGCCAGCCAATAATGTACCCGGAATATCGCCTCCATTGATACGTCACACGAGTGGCGAGTCTCAGTCACCGCCAACTCTTTCACTGCGCGACGTCATTGCCAACAGTATAAGTCGAACATTTAGTCAGCAGGCGAATAAAGATGCCACCAGTCCGAGTCCTGCTCACTCCACGTCATCGGCATTGGATCACAATGACCAGTACAAACGGCCCAGCATATCAGTGATAAAGAATATAGGCGGAACCGACACCTCACGCTTTGCCACTGCACCAAATCTCCTCGGCGGTCATCACAATTCAAATCACCACCACCAGCAGCACCATCACCATCAGCATCACAGCCAAAATGTGGCGAATAATAATTTAGCAGGTGGCAAGGGTACACGACCTAAGCGCGGCAAATATCGAAACTACGATCGTGATAGTCTCGTGGAAGCTGTCAAGGCGGTGCAACGCGGAGAAATGTCAGTGCATCGTGCTGGCAGTTACTATGGTGTGCCTCACTCTACACTTGAGTACAAGGTCAAAGAACGCCACTTAATGAGACCTCGTAAGCGTGAACCCAAACCACAACCACCTCTGGATGACCGGACGGGCAGCGGTACCTCGGGTGGCAATATCTCGGGTTCTACGGCAAACACCTCTAAGAACTCAAACATTCCAGGTTTATCTTCTGTTAATAGTTTAGATAAATTAAGTAAGAGTAGCAGTACTGCGGGCACTACTATTAACCAAAAACAATCCGCTGCTAGTAAGAGCAACCCACCATTCCCTACAACATCACCAAACGGTATGAAAATACCATCGACTTTATTCGACCCAAGCTTAGCCGCACAGCTGCAGTATCCACCACACCTCTTTTGGCATGGTGGCTTTGGGCCGCTTCAGATGGAGTTTAATCCTCGCTCACAAGCTGCAGCAGCAGCCGCAGTTGCAGCGGCAGCAGCAGCTGGTGGTGGCCCCGGAAATCCCTCATTTGCAGCCGCTAACGCTGAGTTATTCAAATCCCAAATGATGCAGAGATTTCACGAAGAGCGAGGACCCCCAAATATCATCGATAGCCCTCCTGCATCAGCATCTCTGAGCAATTCTACCAGCAGCAGTACCAATAACAGCAAAGGAGTTCGCGAAATCGCTGAGAACTCCTATGACCCTAGCGGCGCGAACGGTTCCTTCTTAGACGGCATCATACGTAAGACGCTGGACCGCAAGAGCTCCGACATAACACAAGGCGCCTTATTAGACCAACTGGTCAAAAATAGCAAACCACCACCACCGCATCTAATGATAAACCATGAGCGTACGACGGCAGATTTGCTGAAAATGAAACGTTCCGGAAGTCCAATGCAGTACCACTCAGCGATGGAAATCAAACGCGAGCGAGCCAGTCCATCGTCCGATTCCTCAAACAGTGATTCTGAACGTAACCATCGGCGAGACACAGATTCGGAACCACTACCACCAACACAGCACTATTCAGTTGGACTGCATCATGCGCTGTTGGGCGCCAGCAGTGACTTAAATGGCGCCCAACGCGCACACTCTTCGATGTCAAACAGCCAGTTAACGAGCTCCGAAAACAATCTGGCAGCGTCGTCGTCATCTACCATGACTACCAGTATACTGCAAGAGAAATTGGGGCAAATTAAGTCCGAAACAGAGGATAGTTTATAGAGAAAGCTGCAAGATAGGGTAGGATGCATTGTTGTTGGCGGCTAGAAGAATACTAAATAAAAATCTATTTAAAAAAAAAACAACTGAAAGCCTAACCAGTTTGTAAAAACAAAAGTGTAGGACATAATACAACATCCATATATGTAGACATATATTTTCGTATACGTATAAAGTAAGTAAAGTATGTATAAACAAAACAACAACAATGCGGCCAATGTTTTCTTTCTCTTCTTCTTCTTTTGCCGTACTTGAAGTGCAATTTAAAAAAAAAAGAAAAAAAATAATTTCCCCAAAACATAAAGAAAGGAAACTTGGTAACTTTTTTTTTAATTCTTTGTTAAAGTATATATATAAATATTAGTCAAATATATTATTTCAATAAAAAAAAAACATAGAAACCAACAACAACAAAATCCACAAACATATTCTTAACACAAAAAAAGAAAATAAAGTAAAAAAATAAAACAGTACATAGATATACATAAAAAAATTGGTATAATTAATTATACATACATATAAATAATTAAATGAATAAGTGAACATTTCTATACATATACTAAGTTCATATATTCAAGCTAAGTACATACAAGTGTATATATATGTGTGTGTACATACGTATATATATATAAATGCATGTGTGAAAGTAAAAAATATATAAATATATATTTACTATGTATTTTTTGTTTCGTTTTTTGACAATCGACAAATAGGCACTTGTACAAAAAACAATACTGTTTAAATGCAATTAAAAAAAAAAAACATTGTAAATGAAAGGGATAAAACATCATAGAACAAAAATAAAAACATAAATCCAAACCTGCATAATATGCAAATTCATAAACTTCATCATCATAACCCAAAATAAAATCAACACCACCAACATAATACAAAGAAAATAATATATCATAAATGCAAACTAAATAATAAAACAAAAAATACGTAATATTTTTTTTTATCTGTTCGGTCTTAAATTTTTCTTTTATATAATTTTATTTTGTAATTTCTGTTTTAAATAGTAAATATATATAACGATATCCCAGCCAATACATTAAATAGCAATAAACCAACCAATAACCGATGATACAACCAAACAGCAGCAAATAGTTACAATATAATCAATTAACAAATAAACAGCAGTAATAGATCCGATCAATAAAACAAAACAAAACTTTCGACCAAAAACAAAAAAACGTCAGTAAATTAAATTCAACTTCAAAGCAATAGATCAACAGATTCAAACAACAATTTATAGTTTTATATTTGATTTTTTTTGTTTTTTTTTGTTTTGGTTTTCAAGAAATAATTTCGATGATTTTTCGAAATGTATTAATTTATAATTTATAAAAGACATCACGCATTTATTAACAAAAATGTGACAGAGGTGAGTATTTTTTTTTTTTTTTAATTTTTTATGTTATCAGTTTATTTTTATATATCAAAAGAAAATCAGATATTTGAGTTTTTGATGGAAAGTTAATTAAAATATTATACCAATTTTCATAGAACCTTCTTGAATTTGTTTTTCGCACATTGAAAGTAACATAGACTAAGAAAAACTCTAAGTTCCGTTTTGAAGATTTTTATATGTTAAGTTTGTATTATATCAATGCCTTCGCTCAAATATTTATGCACTTTCGAACCAATGGAGAAAAAAATATAAGAAAAATAAGAGTATAACTATAAGTATGCAAACAGAGTGGAGCAAAGAGTGAGCAAAAGCAAAGAGTAAAGCGATGAAATCAAACACGTTCAGTGAAAGCGTAGCACACAGACTGCAGCGTTATTCGAAGATCGAGCAAAGCATCTACAAGAGAGCAAAGCGGCGATATCAATCATGTTCGATTTCTCTACTCTTTTCGATTTGACTTTTCGTCTATTTTTAAAATGGTTTGCCGTTTTATGACGGAAAACGTAGAGTGGTTAAGTGAATCCCTTATTGATAAGTAATGACTACGAGTATATGATTTTAATCGAACGAACGAATTGTTTCATAAATTCATTTATTTTACGGCATCCAAACCTATAGTAATTTGGCCTCTTCCAAATTTGCTCTTCCTATAGTTGAACACCGGTATTCTTGAGGTACGAAAATTGGAAATGTTGAAAATGAATCAAATTCGACTCCCAACAGCCTACTGCCCCATGTGAGGTCGCTTGCAGAATCAAATAAACTGTTACTACGTATAAAAATGCAATGTTACTACGTCATAAAATCGGCAGCACAATCGGATCAATTCAGAACTTCGCAGCCAGAATCCCGTAATCTATTCCCTGCTTCTTCGACTCAACAATAATCAAATCCACCACCTGTAGCATCATTTTTCATCGGTTACTCAGGAGAAGAGAATACTTATGAGAAATTGTAGTTTTGATCAATAAAAAAAGAAGAATTAAATACTGACTACAGCTCAACAATGTTATTAAATTTTGATACCAACCTTAAAGTTACTGCAAGATGTTCAGTAGGAATGATTGGGTTTAATGAAATTCGTCCACTTCTTCGTCAACTCGTGATGAATTTGGTCAAGTAAATAGTCGAACGTGTTTATGGTTATTCAGAAATATTCTTGAAGCTTGACGCTATCTTCTCGTAGCTCTCGGAATAAATGGTAAAATTTTCCGTGGATACCTCGCGATTGGTTAATAACATGAATTCCTTGACTTCTGTTTCCGCGTGCCAGGAAATACCACATACTTAAGGAAGGGTTTTCAGTAAGAGTACAATTCAAAATATAAGGATCCATGCTTATAAACAAAAGGAAAATATTCAGATGGAAAACAATGAACTCTTGCCTGTTTGCTTCTCACTTTGCTCCTTACTCTGGCTAGTCTACATCCATGCTCTTCTCTCGTGCTCTTTGCTCTTTTCTCTGACGATTTTTGCATCTTTGCTCTACGGTTCACTCTGGAAGTGCACTAAGCCGCCGGAATATTTATAATCCCATTTTCTAGCATCTTTTTAACACAATTGGATACTACTATTTGCGAATTTATACGCCTTGAGGAAATAAAACTTGTAGAGCACAATAAATTTCAGTCTTTCCTGAAACATTATTAATGTATGTCTGCTTTTTATAACAAGTGGCACAGTTATAGTTTTAAAAGTCTACTAATTTAATTAAAGGTCCTTAATTTATAATTCGGCTGGCTCACTTAATATTGAAATGTGTGCATTGAAAATATATCTTCATTATTTCCTTATACGAAACTAGAAATATGTTAAATTCATATGAAACATACATATGTACGACGAGTATGCAAATATTTTCTAACTTTCCATCAAAAACATTAATGCATTTTTTTTTCAATTTACATACATAAATAGCAACATCAGGAATCCACAAACCAACTACTTCCCCACACAATAGCACGTAAATGAAAACCCTTTATATAATTGTTTTATTTTCTTTCTTCTTTCGACAAATTATACACTTTTTGGCAAATATACTCGTCTATAAGAATGAAATTAGTCTAAAATATATATATATATGTATAAACGTAAACTATTTGGTGTTCAAAATTACTCCTTTTTGACAAAACAAAAACAAAATTGAATAAATCGACCATTTGTGTAATATCTTATACGAGTAAAAGAACTATTCAAAATTCTTAAAAAAATATATATTCATTTGGTGTTAAAAAATAAAAAAAAAATAACTAAATGTCTGTTCAGAATACTTACAAAATTAACAATGCAAAACATACATATATATAGACATACATAACATATTAAAAATAAAACATAATTCTTTTGGATCAACACAAAAATTACTACACTTTTGGTAAACAAATATATAGTATATACATATATATAGGTATATACATATATATTTTTTAAATAGTGGAATCCTTTTATGGATACAAGGACGAGGAAATAAGAGAAATTTAAAAGAAAAAACAAAAATAAATATACTTATACAAAATTTATTTAAAATATATTTAAAAACAACAACTTTTTTATATGTGTGTGTCTTCACGTCGCGTATACCTCAATAACATCATCATAATCAAACCAAATTTAAAAGAAAGGTACTATACATACATGTGTATATGTATGTATCGATTGATGGAAAATCATTATTATGAAAAAAATTTTAATTAAAAAAATTGAACAGAATACATAATCTAATTCATAATTTTTCGTACACATACACATACATATTTGGAAAGTAAAAATACAAAAATTGTATAGATATGTGTTATAATACAGCGCTAAAATGATTATCTTTTCCAAATAACCTTAACTCTTCCCCTGTATTTTTCGGTTGTTATTATTTAAGCACTCGTATCCATGAAAAAATTAATATAAAAAAAAAAACTTAAACATAACATTTTAGCATTTCGGAATCAAAACAAAAAATCAAATTAAACAAAAATATATAAAAATATAATAAATGTACCTAATATTTTGTGTGTTAGCTAGTAAGTGTCAAAATAAATATATACAGAAATATTACTTGGTTTTCCCATAAAAATGCATGATTACATTAAAAATTAAAAAACAATCGTCGGTAAAAATGACATTTTTTTAGGTTTGAATTAATTAAAGTTTTTAAAATATCAAACATTATTTGTTGTATTGGGAACTTTTTCAAATTGTCTCTTTTCGCCAAGATTCTAAAGAAATGAAGAAAATTATATTAGCAAATGATAGAAAAAAGACAAAAAAACAGAAAAAAAATTATTATATTATAAATATATTTATTATATATTAGACACTATCTGTGATTTATAATCCAAAATTTTGATGTATATTTTCTGATAATAAGACAACAAAAAAAAAACAATATCTAGATAAAAAAAAAACTGATCGGATACTTACATAAATAAATAAATAAAAATATATTACTAACTGAATATTAAATAAAAAAAAAGGAACAAGTAACTATACACACAAAATGCATCGCCTGTTTGCGACTTTTGAGAGGTTTTTATTTATAGCATTCTTACGAAAAAATAAAATAAACGACAAGTTTCGGACATCCCAAAAAAAAATAAATAAATAAAAGAACTCAGTTTTACAATAATTTTGAAAATGCCATTTTACATATATTTATATATACACACCAAAAAAACCGAAACCACAAAGAACAATGTAGTTTTATTAAAGAAAACACGTATTTTTTAAAACAAAATGAAAAGTAAAAAAATCTTTCAATCATTCCTGCAGGCGTATATTTTCTACTCGTATAAATGGTATACAGTTTGATATATATATAAAACGAACAAATCAAAAAAATACATTTCAGTAACAATAATTTCCAAAAAAAGTAAACAACTTAAACAAAAAATCAAACAAACAACTTGTTTTAATAAGAAAAAAATAAAGTGTAAAACAGAATCCTTATTTTTTAATTATACACAAATAAAAATAAATCAAAAAACCTTTATATATTATATACATGTATATTAAAAAATAAAACAAAATTAAAGTGCAATTAGAAGGATATATAAACGGTAAAAAATGTTCGTTAAAATATTAAAATTTAACATAGGGAATGAAAAACAAAAGAAGTTATTCTATTTACATAAAAGAAAACAAAAAAATTAATATGAATAGAAAAAAATAACTAAATTAAATAAATTGAATCATAAATTGTTTTCTTTTTTGAATGTTAATTTTTTGTTCTTCTTTTAAAAAGAAATAAAATAAATAAATAATAAAATCAAAAGTAAAAAGACCAGTGTGTGCGTTTAAAGATCCATGAAAACCAAATTTAATTTGACAAAACAAAAAAAAAACAGTTGTGTGTTATTAAATATTTTTTGTTTTCTTTTTTTAAATGAATTTGGAGGGAATATAAAACTCAGAAACAAAATATTTATACACTATATACAAACATGAATGCATTAAAGAAATAATAAACCAGGAAAGTATAGAAACAGAAATAAAAGGAGTGGAATGAAAATGGAATTAAAAACAGAAGAAAATGTATATTGTTAATCCCTCAGGTATGTGTTTTATTTTCGGAGAGAAAAAAGATTGACTATAATATTACTATTTAAAAATAGATATATTTAGGAATGAGTATAAAATATTAAACAAAATAATTAAAAGAAAAAACAAACCATAAGTGAGAATTGAGAAACAAGGATAATGTATGTATATGTAAATGCAAATGAAAACAGGAGATCTAAAGATCATTACATATATAGGTATGGTACATATGAAATGTTTTATTTCTTTTTTAAAATATTGTGTATATATAGTTCCAATTGAATTTTATAGTGCAATTGATTAAATTTTAGTACATATGTACGTATATATTTTTTTTCTTATTATTTTTTTCGTCTTTTTTAATATTTTTTATATATATGAAACAACAGCAAATAATGAGAATTTCTTCCCTCTATTTTATTTTGTATACTCGTATATAATAATTATTATATTTTTTTTATATTTGAAATATACACACCACCATTTAAAAATGCCCAGTGAGATACATAAAGCAGGAACAATAAAAATATGATAAAAATGAAAGGATTGCTTTTGGTTTTGAAACAATTCGTTTATTTTTTTTTTGTTTAAATGTTGGGTAAATCAAAATAATTTTATACAATTTAATGAGTTTGCATATTGTTATTAAATAACAGATGGATGTAAGAACCACTAGAATAATTGAACAAAAAATAAATAAAAATAAATCTCCAGAGAAGATGATTAACAACTTATGATTTTTGGAAAGTATATATAAAATTATTAAATTGTTTCCAAAATGAAAAGTATATACAAAAATTTGCATTTTCGAAAGATATTCAGCTAAACTTTAAAAAAAATAATTGTAAGCATACAAAAACGAGAAACAAAACCTTTTAAAATAAACTAAGTAAATAAGCAAAACAAATAAAATTAAAAATTTTTATAGAAGAATTTCCAGGGATATGTATTATTTTCCATCTTGATTTTTATTTTAAAATGTATAAACAAAAACATTATAAGATTACAGCGATTTTTGTTACTCACAAATTTAAAATATCGGAGTACATGTGTACACATAAATTTAAATTAATGTACGTGCTGAAAGAATTGCCGATGAAGTTACTACAAGCAAACCTCCAGCAAACCTCCAGCACTGTTGGGTGGCCACGGCCGTCCTCTTTGACTTCCTTTAAAAAGGTCAAAGGGAGGTGCAGACATAGCCCTTATCCAACGGCACTGGGTCGTCAACACTGCGGTCAAAGGATGGGGTAATAATTTCAAATTTGCCAACACAATTGATGAGCACGGGAGACCTTACGGTCATAAAGCATAAGACCAGGGTAGGCAAGACCATCTTGCTAGCGTCCTGTTACCTTCCCTGAAAAATCTAATGAACAGTGCTAGAACATCAGGTGAAGGAATCATCGTTAAAGCGGACGCAAACGCACACCATATAGCCTGGGGTAGTACCAACACAAACCCAAGGGCACAGTTCTTGAGGGGAACTCAACGACCCCGACTTGTGGCCTACGTGAAGAGTAGAGACCTCTCCTCACCCTATCAAATCAACCGTCCAACGTGCTGAACGGTGAATGACTTCTACCCTTTCTCGTTATGTTCCATGTCTTCTTGCACTTGATCATAAAGGTCCAATCCTGACCGCAGTAAAGTAAGCTAGAAGCATAACCAAGTTTTGATTTAAAAATAATTTCTGTGAAACTCGATTAACTCGAACTTATTTATCATGCAATGAATATTTTCAACAAGCCCGCCTCATTCTTAAAGTTATCTAGGCGTTGAAGTTGTAGCTTAAATTAAGTGTTCATTGCGCGCAGGAAGATAACTCATGCATCTACGCATAAAAACGCATTACAAATTCCATTGAGTAACAAAATGACGCTGCTAGTCTTTGATAAATCTTTTAAACAATTTTGTTCACCTTTTTTTCCTTCTTTTAAAATTTAATAAAAAAATTTCAACAGAATAACATCTCTGCAAAAAGCACATACAAAGTAACCGACATACCGGAATAATGAATAAACATACAAAATACCATCAGGAAATCATTAAACCACAGAAACAAGAAATTACGAATTCAACTGAAATAGACTAGCAATGACAAAAAATCTCAACAATAGCACAGCCATATATGTATGTATGTATATAATATACTTCTTGAATATAAACCAGCATATACATATACCATTTACCCTTTAATCACATACCATTTGCATTCAAACCACACAACAACAACTACAAATCCCCTTTAATCAATCTATGCCGACAGTCGATTGTTTTTTTAATTAATTTAAAAAACCAATCAATTTAACATTTAACAATAGCCACTACATAAACTACAATAGATATAAATAATTAAAACAAAAATCATTACAGTTACAGTAAATTTTAAAGAAAACATAAAACTACTACATTCTACTATTTATCATCAATTTGTTTTTATTCTTATTCTTAGGTATACATATACATATACAGAAAAAAAGCGAAGCAAAAGAAACAGAGCTCTGTTACTTTACTCGCTTTTTCATAGATTACTTTTTATATTTTGTTTTTTTTTTTTCTCTTAAACATGATTATTAAATGATATTCAATAAAAAAATATTTTCGTTCCCGTTTGTTTCGTTAGACCTGTTTAATAAATTGTTAATCATTTTTTTCTTTTGTTTATCTTGTTTAAGTGTGCATATAATTGATCACAACTGTTTTTGTTTCTTTGTTAATAAAAATAAATTAAAATTAGAAAATAAAAACAAAATAAAATTTAAATCTTATATTTCTTTTCTTATAGTGTAGAGTTAAACAAAAAAAAAAACAATTAAAATAAAAAAATTGTTTCTCGTTTTTAAAATTATACTTTAACCTACAAAATGAAATAAAAAAAAAGCAATGAAATACTTAAAATAGAAAAAACGCAAAATCACAATTACTTTTGTTTCTAATTCTAAAATAGAACCTTAAAAAATCTGACAAAAGTACAATACAAACATTCTTTTGAAGCAACAACAAAATATAATAAAAAACTGTTTTTGAATATTTTTTTCTTTAATTTTCGAATACATTTTATTTTTCTTCTAAATACTATTATTCTTATAGTATACCTATAAATACATAAAAAAGCAAATACAAAATAATTATTAAACCATACAATAGCCCGTAAGTTTAGCTGTTATTCTTTTAGAATTTGTCAAAGTCAAATGTAATCAGACAGACAGATTAAAAAAAAAACAATAAAAAAACACAAACTTAAATTGACAATTAACAAAAAGAACATAATTTCCGTTTGTAAAATTAATAATGTAAAACAAAAACAAAAATAAATATATATAAATAAACAAAAAGAACGCAAAATCAATTGAAAGTGTTCAGCCTTATCTATATATGATGGTTTGGTTAGTATTCTTATTTTTAAATATTTTTCTTTCGTTAAACTTTCATTGTAAACGACAAAAAAACTTTAATCAAAATGGAGAAAGACGTGTCATAAAAGACCGAGAAAAACTTATACAAAAAATTATTTGTAATAAAAATGCATCAGAAATTATTTCATAGAACTATGTCAGTATAGTAAACTAAGTAAAGAAAAAACCCTTGTTTTTGTGTATGTAAGGGAAAGAATGAAACAAAAGAAATATACATATATCAATACATATATACAAATTGCAACACACTCCAAAATATTTAGTATATGTCTGTTAAATATGATTTTAATTTTAAAAAAAAAATTATTCGTTTAGTTACATTTTTTACTCTATTTAATAATATATTCTCTTATTTTTGTTTGCTAGACAAATTAATGATTATTTCGACCTTTTTTTGTAATTATTATAAGGCACAGAAATGTTATTTTCCATAATTATAAGTTCAAAACGTTTTTATAATAAATGCATTTGTATTGTAAAAAAAAAAACAAAGTAACAGTTAAAAACATAGTTTAATAATATTTTAATTTTCGTTATTCAATTAATAAATTTATTCAGTTTTAGATTTTAAATTTAAGTATAAAGTATATATTTTAATTATGAAAGTGAAATTAAATAGTTTTTAAAATAATGAATATTGGTAAACATGTATTTTTATTTTGGAAAATGAAGCTTTTTTTATCATAATGTGATGTTTTTGTTTTTATTTTGTTATTTTTTGTTTCTTTTCTGAATCGCTGATTGCGCAGACGGCATGGAAATGAAATCCAAATATGTACAATTAAATCCTCTCATTATTTAGCGGAAAACTCCCATTGACGGCACCTTTTTGGCGTTCCAATTTCTAATTTTCCATACAAATCGCTTTCTTATAAACAGACAGCTCTCATTACCGGACAAAAACCACAGGTCCAGTGGCTGTCCACTTAAGAGAGATTTCACTATATCTTCAAATAGGCAAGCAAGTGTGCCTTTTCAAAAACGTGTGGATGCAGCAACAAGATTTACAATCGACAAGCTCCAGCTGATGAAGATTATTTTAAACTGCTAATTTTCATCGTTTCCTCATAAAAATATTCGACAAGATATCTTTCGACATTTGAAAGTTTTGCGGCCAATTAACATCTGTAAGGTAGATGAGGCTTTGATTTTAATGCAACTGCATCCCAAACCACGTTCGTATGAACGGTCAAAACGACTGGTTGAAACTACGAGCGTTTTCGGAAACGTCACCTGCATTAAAATTGCTTTTGCAGCGAATTTGAAAACGTAAGTTGCAAAAGTAATTTGTTCGAAACCATCTGCGAGTCAAGCTGCCTTAGAATTATGGTCGATAATGCAGATTGTCTATGTCATTTGTTTAAAAACATAATTTGCGCGTCATTTGCGGTGCAGAAATGCAGACAACAAATTTGACTTGCGATTTACATAAACAAAGAAAAAAGAAGTAGGGAATATATTTCCTTATTTAGAAGGAATTTTTGCGAAGCCGCCATTTTATTTTTCGTCTGCAAACATCAAAATGCGTTTGCAAGAAATGGCGTCTGCAGTCTGACGTTCGCGTTTACTTGCACTGACGATCATTTTGACGTTTCCGAAAACGCTCTACGCCAGAACATTGTTTCATTCATAGAGTTAATAACACTGGTTCACCATCGAAACAAGTTTTTTATTGGGTTTTTGCTAAAACTTTCCTTTTAAGATTCTGAAGACCATTTAAAAACATATTTTCGGCTTATACGATTTCTGCAGTGGTGGGTCAAGTTAGCAAGCAAATTTGAATTAAATTGTAAACTGATAACTGGAGCTCCATTCCGCAAGAGTGAATTTTTTGTACGTGTACGCAATCAACAAAACTGACCCTAACGATCGAAAAGAGAGTGAATACATTTCTTGAATTGTGTACACGCAGATGTAAAAAAAAAAAAATGCAATTGCGGAATCGGAACTATTCAGTGTACCCTTTTTATGTGTACACAGTAAATCTCACGGTTGCGGAGTCGGGCCCCTGATTAAAATAATTTTTTCATACATACGTTTATTAGATCATCTGAGTAACATCTTTATGCTTCAACATTCTTGGTAAGGGCAAATGGAACCTCCTTTTCGTTGCTCAACTTGATACATATTAATTACCATGTCAACTTTCAATAGATATAGTAGATCATTGGGGATTATGCTACAAGACCATAGTCATGATCTTCAATAGCAACCGATTTTAAGACCGCCTTTGGGTCGAGACGGTTTTCACCCAAACATTTTTATTTCAATTTCAAACGTTTTATTACAATCGATCAATAAGCGATCTAAAAGAGAAAATATTTTAGGTGAATCATCAGTGTAGCGCACATTCACAAAATATAATAACAAGGAATCCGCAGCAAGTGTAACGTTATGGGATCAATACTAAATAGTTTCAACAACCGCTATTTGTTGTGGCTGAAGATTGATCAACCTTTACAATTGAATTACTCTTTATCTTTTATTGGTCAAAATAATCGAAATGACCAGTTTCTCAGAGATACCACGGAAATATTTTTTACTTCCTTTCAAGTATGTACTAGGGTCTGTCAAATTTGAACTTGTAAGTCATATGGATGTATGTAGTATATACCAACGTGTTTGTACACATGCTAATTCCGTACTGTAAGCGAATATTTTTTATTTTATTTAATTTTTTCCCATTAATCTTTTCAGTTTCTTTATTATAAGATCACTTAATTAATACCATCATATGTAATATCATCGTCTAAGGTGAGCTTTCAAAACGTTCTTAATTTGTAAAACCACAAAAAAAAAATATTATATTGAAACAGCAGCAACAATAGATAAACACTTTGAAATTAATATTCAACATTTATTAATATTTTACTTAAATGCATTGAAATACTTAAATATTACAATATACTTAAAATTAATGCAACTCCAAAAATTTAAAAATAAAAAAACTGCAATAGACCAAATTAAATATTGATTGTGTTAGGGATTTTCTTATCCAATGTTCATTGAAGTATCCTACTCCTACAGCACAGAAAAAATCCTAACACAATTAATATTTTCTCCAACTTCACACAACAGTTTTTGAACTTTTCAAATTATTACAATAGACAAAAAATATTCATAATGGGTATAACAACAATATGTATAATGATTCTGTGAGAAATAAATAAAAACGTTTGACACTTCATTTAAAAGCAAAGAAAAATTATTTTAAAGGAAATGACAATTTCGGGCTCAATCGCGGATAATTTGTTTTGAAAGTAAATTTCAGTTCAGTTATTTTGGAAAAACCGAGAACATTTTGGATTAAATCCAAATTACAAAGTATATTTAGATATCCCCACTAGGACAAGGAAATGAAAAAAAAAAAAACAAAAAACAAAAATCTTAAAGCAAAAGACAGAAGAACTAAACATTGTTTTTATAAAACTTCAGGGACCAAATGAATAAAAAAATAACAAAAATAAACACTCAAGTTTGGGCGTACTATTCTGACTTGCTAAAAAAAACATTTAGGAACAAATTCATATCTTAAAATGAATATTTTATAAACACGACATATGAATATAACAAAATAAAACTAAAACTCAAAATGTTCCAAACAAAATTAAACTTTCGAATAAAAAACACAAAATTAAAATAAACAATCTACATCTTTTGAAAAGAAATAAAATTCTGTGCGGCTTCTAACTACATATATTTGTAAATATCTATATAAGCAACCTGCTTATTTATAAACCTTTAAAAAAAAGAAAATGTCTTCAAAAAATTAAAAAATATAACACTACGCCTTTGGATTTTCAATAAAAATACATACATAATGTAGAAAAAATCAAAATTTTTATATACTTTATTTTTTATTTATAAATAAGTTATAAGAAAAATTTCAAAGCTTTAAAAGACATTAAAAACTTATTTTATTTAAACAAAAAAAAATATTTATATACATATATATTAGTTCAAGAGTAATGTATACGATTTTTGCAAAAAAAAAAAAATTATTAAAAAAACATATAAAGAGAATTATATTAAAATGAAAAATTAACAAAAAAGTTTAGTTTTTGTTTGCAGTCTTGGTAAAGGAAACAATTCATTTTTAATTTTCTTTTTAGCCAAATCCCTAAAAAGAAGAAAGTATAATTGTAGAAAAATTGTTAAAAAAAAGTAACTGTTTAATTTATGTAATAAAAAAAATTAAACTAAATGTCAAATGAAAATTAATGGATATTAACAAAACAAAAACATACCACCAAAAGAATAGTCCGTGCTTCAAAAAGATCAGAATCAAATAATAAGAATGTGAAATTTATAAAATTTTGAAGCTATAAAAAACGCATTTTCTAAAATAAACAAGGAAAAAATAGCTTAAAATAATAATAGATGAAAAAAAGAGATGGAGTATGAGAAACAAACACAAAAGTAAAAAAAAAAAATAGAAAAAAAAATTATATTTTTGGAATAACTAGTATAATTTTATATTTTTTGTTCAGGAAAAAGTACATTTTATAATTTTCACTACTGTTAATATATTAATAATGACAAAAATTAACAAATCACAGTGTAAAATAACTTTAATATGATGTGAACTTGGAGCATACTCAGTATTTTATTATACTGTAATGAGGTAATTGAAAGTAAAATATACAAAAATATATATAATCGAAATGTGTTTTACTGAGATTAGATTTGAGATGTTTTGTTTCGATGTGTAAACATCTAAGCGCGCGTTAGCAAAATTTCGAGTAATTCCACGATTTCGGGGACGGAATTCCGAACGGTTACGAAATTTGGAACTCAACTTTCATAGCAGCGCAGAAATATGGACATAGTGATTGCTTATGTTCCTGGTCAACTTTTATATGTACATTACTTTTTATCCCGGAAAATGGCATGGTTTTCAGAAAACAGGGAAAATTCTGTATATTGGTACGGAAAATTATAGTTATAAGTTAAGAGTTAGGGCTGCTAACTCAATAATGGCTTATCGGATTGAAAAACAAAAAAAATAGGTGAAATTAGTAAATTTGTCGCTGATTCATTTGAGATATAAAACATCCTCCTGCGTTGCCCTGAAGCTGAGCAATGTTCAAAACAATTATTCAAAGCATCGCCCACAATTTTCTTTCAGTGGAGACCACTGCCAGCAGTCGGGCAGCAGTGGGTATCGTTGCAATAGTGTGCGTGTGAGTATATGTGCGCGCTCTAATATGATCATAATGCTTTGCATTTCAATATTCTGCAATCATTATCACCATTTGCGGCTCTCCCACTCAACCAATCTTAACAAATGAGGTGTCAAAAGAAAGAAAGAGGATAGAGCAGTGATTTTAATTTTTAGTTAATAAACATTATTAACAATCTCGCATGTAAAAAACCTACAACCTATTTACGAATAAAATGGCTACCTATTGGCCTCTAGTGTCCTAGTGGCACCTTGTTCCAAAAAATAAGAGCTACTTTTCGTGATAGAGATCCTGATAAATATTAAGATTAAGTGTAAACAAATTGTTTATATTTATAAAATCAGAGTGCATTTCATCATTGCTCCAAGACATTATTTTCTTTAGACACCTCATTTGTTAATGTAGTTACGTTGAAATAATGTTTTTCCATAATAACTTCATTCATATGCTTTTTTTAAAATTATTTATACCGATGAAGCCTTCAATCAGTGTTAGAAGCATTGAAATCAGTGCAGAAATAAACTCTCAGGAGGAATCACAAGCTCTTGCGCTAGCGATTTTATTACCTACATACATACATACATATGTACATATATAGAAGACAGATGAGGCGGTTTTTTTTTTCTTTTCTAATTTTCTTATTCGTGATGAGATGACAAAACAGAGAACATATGTTATGTACATATGTACCTACAAGCTGATATTATTTATGTAAGAACTTGGATGAAAAGTTTTTATAACCGCTGCGGGGCGGCGCCGGCGCGGCGGTTGAGTGTGTAGCGCGTCGGTTTTCCTACTTTTGACGCAGTATGCAACTGAGTTTAGGGGTCCCAGGTTCGTTTCCTGGCGTCGACTGCTGCGAATGGAGTGGGTTCGATAAGTATATATGCGATTGGGTTGAATTTATCGAACATAGACTAGTTATTATTAACTTTCTTTCCAATAAAGTGGAGCTATACACCCCATCCGCGTGATGTTTACACATAGCTCGGGATACATTCGCATCATATTTTTTTTCCTTCAGAGCAAATGCTTGCTAAAGTTTTCATTGACATTTTGAACTTCGAAACCTTAAAAAATGTATGTCGATGCTCTAAAATTGTTCTTCTTACTCAAAACTCAAATGAAGTCTCTTCTTGCATTAAATAAAATAATAAATAACTGCTGAGTTTGCTGGCGAAAGTTTGAATCTGACGAACTCTCTTTAGGCTTCGACGAGCAACATTCTAATGCCATATAACCACGGTGGAAAGCAAGTCTCTTTTAGGTAAGTGGGCAAGATGGCTGTATGATAAGTCTAGCCAAACACAACTAGCGCTAGTGCGCCAACACCAAAGTAACCGGATTAATATAGTGTGAGTAGAGGAAGTAGTCTTTACATCCATCCTGTACAGTTGAGGAACTTAATAAGGTTACAGAATCTTATGGCAGACATTTCTGAAGCATCATTATGAAAATTGTTGCCTAGTGTGCGCTGTCTGGCTTTAGCCGAGCATTCACACAGGAAATGGAGAAAAATTTTCCTCTGCATTCGCATTCTTGCAATTTCGGCAGTGATGATTAAAGGGGATATCTAAACTTGAAGCGTGAGTGCCAATTGCCCAACGACCTGTACTGATTGCTACAATTCTGGCGGTCTCAGCTCTCGATCTGTTGATCAGGTCGTTTGATCTATTTTTGTTGTAAACGGGCCATGTCTTCTTAGATATAGAGGAATTGCTTGTACAGGTCAGTTCTTTCTTGCACACTACAGAAGTTGTGATTGAGTGAAGCTTGACTGATAAACCACCAGAATTGGTACTGAGACTAATTCCCTTATATCCTTCTTTGATAGCTAGTCATTTCATCTGGAATACACTAGAACAGTCTGAGAGGCGAAGGGATTATTTTTAACAGATTATACGAGAAGTGTTTTTGATCATTGAGAGTGCTTCAGAGATATTCTTTTAAAAACAAATGACAGTTTGACTATGACAGAATGTCGTCGGCGCAAAAGGTTATTAAATTAAATGGATTCATTTTGATTCGTTAGCTGATTCTACTTGTTCGTATTTATTGACAACATATTCTAGGTTTGCTTAAATGAAACATTTTTGTGTTAACCGAAGCCCATTGAAATGAAATTCTATTTCAATTATCCGAAACCACTTTAAATGAAAAACCCAGGTAATTGAAATAAAAACCAAGATGTTTCCTCATTTCATTTAAGCTGATTCGACTGTAATGCTGATGAACTAGACGCTTGTTTGCAAATGAGATAGGGGACCAATTAGTCACTATTGGACCTGTACGAGAAATCTCGCATGTAGAAACCCAACAACCGTTCACGGTTTACGAATGAAAAAAAAAGAACGTACATAGGTATAGCTAATAATGTTTTTTCGTAGTTACTTTACTCATATGCTTTTTTTCAAAATTGTTTATACTGATGAACAGAGTTCAGTTGATAAGCTTTCGAGCAGTGTTTAATTATATAGATAGATAGATAGATAGGTAGATAGATAGATAAATAGATAGATAGATAAACAAGTTAATTGACACTCACCCCAATTCTCAAAGTCGTATATGCGAGTCGCTTACGACCATACTCGTATTTTGTAATGTATTTGCTATTACACAATACGAACATGGTCGTATGAGACTCGCAAATACGACTTTGAGAATTGGGGTCACTATTATGAATCAAAATGACGCGACAACGTGGTGAATTATCCTACCGAATATATTTGAATATATCCAGCTCTATGTTGCATGCTCGCGAGTAGGCAACAGATAAAAAAACAAAAAATGTCTTTCCCAAACACAATTACAAAGCTTTTTCTTCGAAAACAAAAATTTTAAAATTTTATTCACATATTTTAACATCTTTCGCCTTATATACAAAAAATTATTTTTGCTGCCACAATTCAGATCAACTCTTGGATATAGGAAACAGGAAAGTAACTAGAAATGTTTACAATCATTTTTTTTTTTAATAAATGGAAATTGAAGCTAAAGAAAAAAGAAGAGCATTGATTGCTTCCTAGCTTACACATATTTTAGCGCGCGGGAAACAGCTAGTTATATATAAACCTACATCGTTCAGGTCATACCTAAAGGTACGAGTGCCCTGTAGCAAAAGAAAACGTTTATTGGTTTCAAACAGATGGCGTTAGTCATAAAAAATCAGCTAAACTACAATAACAACATATGGCACTTTTTTTTTATTGCATATTTGTCTCATATAAACTTACAAATTAACCCGTTTAAGCAAAGAAGAAAAAAAACTACCTTCCCCAAAAGGACTAATAAACTTATGCATACATATATTTGTATATGTGTATGTCCAATTAACTAATACATATGTACATATATGTATCCGTATAATGTATTCATATTTGTTATTATTCACACTTCACAGAAGTAAACTTAAGACGGTTTACGAAAATTCTAACCAAAAATAATCTTAAAATTAAACACTAACCTCGTACTCGTATATATGTATAGGTGCACAGCACATAGTGTGTGCATATGTACAATGTACATACATATGTACATATATGTATGTACATTAAGCAAGCATGCAGTTTATTATTAATATTTTTTGCATTCAATCATTCTTTTTTGTTGTTTCTTTCGTGTTTATTAACGTCATCCCAATGTCCATTTTGTTGTGTAGCGTTGAGGTTAGTAACCCTTAAAAATAGAGAGAGGTTTGCGCAAAAAAAACCTGCCCCAACTTAAAATTAATTGACTTCTGGCAAGCAGGCAACATGTTAACAGAGTATTCGTCACACCAATACTTGGGCACCCAAATTGTGCTTATTAGAGGGAAGAATATCGAAGCAAAAGAAACCAAAATAAAATCGCTGGAAGGGAAGTGTTTATTAAGAAGTGAAAGAGGGCAGACAGACGATAAATGCTCTGACTTACTTGAACGGATTGAAAGAAATGCAACGAATTGTTGGATAATGCGATTTTCGTATGAAGACTGAAAAACTCCAATATTGCTTGAATATACATACATACATATGTACATATTAGATTCACAGACTTGTTTATCAATCGACGGCGTGAATACAATTTGTTATAATATCAAACAGTGAGCATTGGAAAACGTGAACTAATTAAAACCGAGGATGTTCATGTTTTTGAGATTGTTCATGTTTTGGAATGTAACATTTTATGATTTAAATTGTATTCCTACTTGTCTTACTATTTCTCTTAAAACAAAACACAGTTTCTTCGATTTTATCTCCTTTTTGCTTCAATTCATGAATATTTTTACATATTTGCACATACTGGTACTGGTACGGCTCATTAACAAAATTGATTAGATTTCCTTGTTACATTAAAACGTTTTAAAAATTAAAGGTTTGTTTAACAAAAAAAAAGGTATCAATACGCACATACACGAAATGATAGCAATACGTACGCATGTGGTCCCAAATACATATGTACATACTAGGTACGCAATACGCATTGTCAATATTATGGGATTCCCCGAAGTCTTGAAAATTAATTCAGTGCATTTTTATGTAGAAATTTGCAAATAATGTCTGTTCAAGTTTTAGAGCTTTTAGTTTAGTTCACGTTTCAGAGCAGTCAATGTAAAAAATACAGTGTTCACGTTTTGGGGTAGTTCACATTTTGGGGGGTTCACGTTTTCCAATGTTTACTATATATAAAAAATGGGCGTACAATTTTCAAAATGCAAATTATATTCGTGTACCAAAAGTACACACGTCTAACAGAAAACGTGAATATGACAATGAGTGATGGTAAGATTCTTCAAGAGTTGCAAAAAACGCGGAAACGTCATTGATCAAAAAAGCTGAGCATGAAAAATATCAAAAGCTTTATACTTTCGAAATTTTTCTTCCGTTGTTAGTCTTTCCAATGTTCGTAGGAGAAAAGTGCTGTTTATATTTCCGCCACTGTATAATGTCGAAATTTCATTATCTGACCCAAATGGGAAAGCCATTGCCGTCGGTCTGACGCACCTAAATAGGATTATGAGCTAAATTATGAACTTTAAGCCAGTGCCGAAAACCGACCTAATAAAGGCAGTAAGTTCTGGTTTGACGTAAGGTTAATCTAAAAATTGCATAACGGATTTGTTTGGTGAAACAATTTAAGTGCTATTTTTTATGTGCTCTTATTTTACTGCGCGGAAGCACTTTGAGCATCTATTGAAATATCGATGGCCCTCAATGCACATTATAGACATATTGCGGTAACTATACTCAAAGGACTTAGATAATGCAGCACTTATAAACACTTAGTATAAACTAAGCCACTGCAAATCTGGTCAGCTTTATTGTATAGGACGATATATGTGTATGTATATGTGCGTGTATGTACATGTACATATGAATGTACGCATGTTCAAATTATGTATGTAAAAAAACAAAGGAGACACCATTGCTGTTGGAGTATGACATTATGATGAATCTTATTTTTTTATTTTTCGTTTTAAACGTTTTGACCTGCCAGTTGCGTAGGGCAAAACGACCTGAAAGATCTAATGTAGGTACCGCAAAGTCAGTTAAGGGAACCAGAAGAGGCTCAACTCTTTTGATGAATTTGAGGATCTCACTGGTGCAGACCTTACGATGATACCTATTTTATTTAGGTGATATCGAAGATGGCAATGCCCTGTTAGAAATCCCATTTTATTTAGATATCGTTTCTACTGAGGAGTAGGTTTTTTATGGATTTATTATAGAAGGGTTTAATGGCTCTTTCAGCCTGACGACACACATTTTGTTTTCCCTACCTTTGATATTTAAGTTTATAGCTGAATTTGGGATGTTACAAAAGGATTCAGATGAGCCTTTTCTAGCCAGTTCGTCAGCTTTTTCATTTCCATCAATACCCTCATGTCCAGGCACACACCAAAGTTTAACTTTGTTTCTATAAAAGAGTCTTAGAGAGGATTGCAGCAGTTCAAATGTGATTCGGAGTCAATCAGGTTTGAACCTAGTACTTTTATAGCTTCGATGTGTACATATGTAGGTATATGAGGATGTGCATATCTATGTAGTTATATGTAATATTCTTAACTCACGGAATGAAAGGGTAAAATCTATTTTAAGCCTCACAGCGCTACTAATAGGGCAATACCCTTCATTCAATGACAAACTGCTAGTGTAAATTAAAAGTGCAAGCCAGCCAAAGACCCCAGAGCCCTGAAATTCGATCACTTCACTTTCGAAAGCGCAAAATGCTATCGGGCTCGGATGACTCAACCCAGCTGCTCTCTAAAGAACAGCAAAAACAAGCAAACGACTTTAATGTACGAGTACACAACTTGTACCCACGAAAACATTGACCGTTTAAATTTCATTCTAGATTGCAATTCGTCAAAGCGAAACAAAAACACAAAAAAAAAAGTAGAACCAATCTTAAACCGAAAGAGGACAAAATAAAACAATAACAATGGAAAAAGCCGACAAAATTGACAAACAAGATTAACGAACTACATATCTACACAGATACAAGAAAATAAAAACAGTGAAAAAGAAACGACGCAAATAGAGTAGAACGATGCAGCAGCGTTTTTCGACGAAGCAAAAATATACGAAAATTACAATTTTCGACTCTTTTTCGTGGCCACCAGCGACTGGCGGGGTCAATGTTATTGTCCATGGTCAGTGTTCCTAAAAATAAGCACAACTACACGTCATGTAAGAAGTCGTACAATGCACAGCACATTCACAAGGCGTGCAATGTGAGCGGGGCGATAGGATTTGCGTGGCGAATGAGCTCGCGCTGTTTGTTTTTTGTGCATCGGATTCTGGACTTGGTTCAGTGTAGTGCACAAGTCATTTTTGGCGGGCTTTGGGTACATAACAAAAATGATCTACACAACTTCGTAAGTATGAGTGTGGTATAAATACATATCTATACTCACAAATGTGGTTAATTAAATTGACTAGGCATTGTTGGTAATTATAATTTTCTGTATTTAAATAGGGCACTTCAACCCGCTCCTACGGTTGCCCAGGGAGACAGCTCGAGAACACGAATTGATTTAACAGTCTAGTGTAATTTTTCGCGGATGAATTCCTAATTCCTCAACTTGACAGAATAATTTGCGTTGCTCAGGATTTTAGGGTAGAAATAAGTCTTATGTTCTATATAAGTATGTACATACATATGTATGTAACATAAATATTGTGCAAAACATTCCTGATTTTTTTGAAAAATGTTTTTTGCGGAATTCTAGGGAACAGAAAGACACTACGTCAAATTGTTTCATGATACAAACAACTTGGCATAAGTTTATTATAAACAAGGAATAATAAAAAAAAATTAACTCAGCTCTTCTCGAGGCTCTTCTTCATGCCTTTGCAAAACATACCGGATTTCCAATAGCACCGTATTTCCTTACTCTTCAACTTGCTTATAACGGTTTTGACTGTCATTTGAATTGAATGCTAGACAAAAGAAAAGTAAAAAAGTCATTAGAAATTTAGCTGTCTCAAAATTTGTTATTGGTTATTTTTATTTTGTAATGTTTTTGCTGATGTTTTTTTGGAGGCTTGAAAAATGAATGTGTGTTGACAGTTAGTCAACGGCCACTGATTGGTCGAGAGCCCGAAAATTAACAGAACAGCTAGTCACCTTTTTTGAGGTCGGGGACTGGATTTTAGTCAAGAAAATCTTGACTAAACGCCAAAATGAGCGGACTGATTGGTTTGGTTATACTGCGTGGCTTGTGTTACATAAATGAGAATCCATATAAATTATGATAGTATTTTTATTATTTTTTTATTTTTCATGCAGTTCATATACCTAAAATTGGATCATGTAGAACAATCGACAAACTCAGCAAATCGTTCACAGCAAATAATGCAACTTGACCTATGAAATAACTAATTTACATTCCATGTATTTAATGTTATTTACATACAATTTAATTTGTTTTTGTTTTTTATTTAAAAAATAGATTTGTTGTTGTACTACAATCACAATTCTCCAAGCAATTCCAAGCGAAGAAAGTTCCAGAATATCTAGATATTTAGTGACTAAAATCCTGAATACCCCATTGCGAGTTTGTTGACTGAGATATCAATAGCCGTGTTTTATTATCCCCGTGATCTGATCCGGATCAGATCAGAATAACAAAACAAACAGATCAAAGTTCTGTGTTATTGTGATTGCACAAGCTAAGTTCATTTTGATATTTAGTGTGAAGTTGCCATGCGAATGAATATTTTCTTTTAAATGAAAATTGAATGCGCTTGTCTTAATTTTTAGGAGGAAATTGTTAATTTTGATCAATAGATACCGAATGAGAATAATATTTTGTAGCTATAATTTCAGTTTCACATCGCTTAAATATCATTATGAGCAGAAAAATTAATTTATTCGATCAAAATAACATTAATGATATTTGGATTGCCAATAATATTTTTATATTTTAATCTGGCAACATATACCATTGACAATTGTCGATAATACAGCAACATTTACAGACGAAAGTGTATCATAGTGAGAAATAGTCGAAATAATTTTTGGATCACGAAAATTGATCTTGATAAAAAGCAAGACCTCGTATTGTTGTTGTAATGCACACAGACTTATGAGCTGATCTGATCCGGATCAGATCACGGGGATAATAAAACACGGCTAATATTGACTACCTACCAGTTTGACTATCAACGCAGTTATTGGGTCGTATTAATAAAACCTGACTACTCAAATATTGTTCAAATTCTGAGCATTTGCTCGGATTCGTATGCGAGAGAACTTACTTGAGCATTTGCTTAGTTCGAAAATGGCGTTTGCTCAGATTCGTATGAATAAAAGGCATAAATCTGAGCATTTGCTCGGAGAATTCCAAGTCTGCTATTAAGCTGACTCAGAGCGTTTGCTCCGTACTTTTTAGCCATAAACCGACTGACTTGCCGTGAGTTTTGGTAAAAAAAAAAAAAATAATGAAAAGGCAGCAGAATAGATAAAATTCCTTTGCGATTTCATGAAAAATGGTTTAAAACAGTGGCAAAGACAAAAGGTTACTGTCGGGATATTCCGCTTTTATTTCATACAAACTATAGTCATCGTCAATCCACATATAAATTTAAATCACTAGCGCAAATGCATGTAGTTCCTCCTGAGAGTTTATTTCTGCACCGATTCCAATGATTCCCTGAATCCAAGCCAGAAACCATATCAACTGAATATTGTTCGTCAGTAATAATGTGTGGAAGTACATATGTGAAGAAGTACATATGAGTAAAGTTATTACCAAAAAACTATATTTCAACGATCACTATTAACAAATGAGGTATCAAAAGAAAGAATGTCCTGGAGTAGTAATGACTTGCACTCTCATTTTATAGAAACAACAGGATCAATACCACGGAAAGCAGCTTTTACTTCATTCGTTATCTGTAAACGGGTGTAGGGTTTGGGAGATTAATCGCATTGGTACACTAGTATTTTGTTAAATTCGTCGATAAAAATGTTTTATTTCGTTGAGCAACAGACGCACTCGTACAACTGAAATTTTGTCAAAATTAAGGTTTCAATACAACACCCTTAATTTATGAAATACCAATAAATACTAATTTTTAAAATGAATTAAATTAAAAGGCTTCTAAACTTAATATTTTGTTGACTTTTATTATTTATTATTATTTATTTGTGTCTCTTGAATAAATTGCAAAATGTCAGTTGTGCGATATGTTATCAAATGTCAAGCCTCAAGCTAATGCTCACTTCGATTTTTCGAACTTGCTCAAGTAAACTTAAGTTTTATTCATACCAATTTCGAGCAAATGCTTAGTCTGCTTTTACACTTCAGACTTGTGAGTCTAGACTTTTTTCGGATTTCTCTTTGTTATTTACATCCATCAGTCTTGCGCTTTTCCACTTCAGACTTTTTTCCTCGACTCAAATTTGACATTCCTCTTTTATTTCGCAATTCTTGTATTGTGCAGATGACTAGGTGGGAAGCAACACAATGATAAAACGAAGAAGAGAAAAGAAAAACGTCAAAAAGAGTCGCCAAAAACTTTACCCTCGACTCACAGGGCAAAATATTCTCCTTCTCATCTTTTCGAACTTTCTTACTCTTTTGTACCCATGTGAGTCTAGACTCCCAAGTCTAAGTGTAAAAGCAGACTTAAGGCCTTTACTTTGCTCAGAGCTTTTACTTGAAGTAATTGCTCATTTTTATTAATACGGCCCATTGTGTTTCCGACTGCATGTGTTTTTTTTTTCAATGAATTTTGCAGCCTGGACAGAAAGATATTTATTTTCTTATTATACCGTTTACATTTGTTTATTTACGGCATCCTGCACTTGATGAAATGTTTTTTGTATACATGCGTATTTTTTGACGCAAAACTATTGAAAAACCTCCATATACATAATTGCAACCTAGATAATGGTGGTGAGTGACTGTTAACAGGGGACTCCCGGTTTTGCACCGACTTTATTTATTTCTCCTACCATAAGTCGTACGGTGATAACATTATTATTATTATTATTATTATTATTATTATTAATTGAAGGGTGAGATGCACCGCGACCACCCGGGCTCGATCTGCTAAACTTATAAGTGCGTGTGCTGATCCAGAGAAAATAGCAGCACTATAATCACGTCAGCGGACGAGTTCCCTCGATGGAACCAACGGTGGCGCAGAACGGAAACAAAACCTTATCTGAGCTACTCCGACATATTCGGAGCTCAGGTCGATAAGGATTTCCATGTACTAGTCAGGGTCTTGGAAAAGAGATGGTGGGGGATGGGCCAACTGCAGCGCTCACATCCCCGAAGCGGGTTACTGACATCGGTTTAAAACCGGCCCCTCGTCCTAGGGGTTTCAAAAAATGGAACTGGCCCTCCAGGTTGGGGGTTGTGCCGTCGGGGTAACTTCCTTACCACATAAATAAAAGATAGTTATGAGAGAGACACTAGCCTCGGATAATGGACCCCCTCATTTAACACCACGACCGGAACGTCCACAGACTACGACTTAAGAATATGCAGCTGGAATGTACGTTCACTGGACACTCTTGGTGCTATTCAAAAACTTGAATCTGTCCTCACGCGGTACAAAGCAGATTTTACCGCGATCCAGGAGATACGATGGATAGGATCAGGTATGCAAAAAAGGAAAAATTGCGACATTTATTACAGCTGTCACAAAAGACTGCACATGTTAGGATGCGGATTCGTCGTGGGAAATCGGCTACGCTCAAGAATAACTGACAAGGCAACATTCCAAAACATCAGAATAATATGTGCACACGCCCCTACCAACCAAGCTGAAGGTGAAGACTCTATCAAAGAGGGAATTTTATGACCTCCAGGACGGAGCCTGTCCGGAGTATGATGTCAAAATCATACTCGGGGACTTCAATGCCAAAATCGGTAAGGAAAACATCTTCGGCAGATTAGTTGACACGACCACAGACAACGGCTCAATGATATCGAAGAGCCCTGCGATAGGAACAACATCCGGATGTTTTATAGGAAAACCAAGCAACTGGCAGCAGGCTTCAAGCCCGGAACGCAGGCTCTTCGAAACAGTGAACGAAACCTAGTCACCGAAGCGCAGGGAATAGTAGATGTGTTTAAGCAGCACTTCCAGCAGCTACTTAATGGGCATCAGGTGGTGAGAGTGATAGGGCAAGAAGAGAACCCGCACCCAGTCAGTGAAGAATCCATCCCCCCTCCCAGTTTTTAAGAGGGCCGCTCAGCTATCAAAAAGCTGAAGAACAACAAGGCCGCCGGCTCTGATAGTCTACCAGCGGAGCTTTTCAAACATGGTGGTGATGCTTTGGTAGGGTGCAAGCACCAAGTCATCAACCAAGTATGGAGGAAGCCATGCCCGATGACTGGAATATCAGCTCTATATGCCCCATCTTCAAGGAAGGCGATCCTATGTCTTGTAAGAACTACCGAGGCATATCCCTGCTTAATATCGCATATGAGATCCTATCCAACGTACTGTGTGAACGACTGAAACCTTTCCGCAGCACACTAATCGGCACGTACCAGTGTGGCTTCCTGCCTGGCAGATCAACGATCGACCAAATGTTCACACTAAGACAAATCCTGGAAAAGACCAACGAATTTCAAGTCAAGACTCAGCATTTCTTCATCGACTTCAAAGCCGCATATGGTAGCATTCATCGTCTTGAGCTCTACAAGGCGATGGCCGAATTCGGGATCCCGGCTAAACTGATCCAGCTATGCCGCGTGACGCTGGAAAACACGCGGTGCAACGTGCAATTTGGAAACAGTTCCTCCGAACTATTCCAAACATGCACCGGATTTCGGCAAGGAGATGCGCTGTCCTGTGACTTCTTCAATCTTGTGCTGGAACAGATACTGCGCAGGGCAGGTGTTAACACGGAAGGCACTATCTTTCACAAATCTGTCCAGCTACTGGGATACGCAGACGACATCGACACCATTGGTCGCTCCCAGCGCGACGTGTTAGAGGCTTTTACGGTAATTGAAGAACAGGTGAATCGAGTTGGCCTTGAAGTGAATGCGGACAAAACCAAGTACATGTTGTCAACAAACAATGAAGCATCTGTCCACCGCCTAGGACAAAACGTCACTGTTGGCAACAGTAACTTCGAAGTGGTTAAGGAGTTTACCTACCTCGGAGTAAAAATCAACTCCACGAATGACACCTTAGTGGAGATTCGGCGAAGACTTACCCTGGGAAACCGCTGCTACTTCGGTTTGGCGAAACAAATGGGTTCAAAGCTCCTAACTCGGAAGACGAAATGCATGCTCTACAAAACATATATCCTGCCAGTTCTGCTGTATGGAGCCGATTGTTGTACGATAAGCAGGAAAGCAGAGCAGATTTTGAATACTTTCGAGAGAAAAATTCTTCGTCGGATATTCGGTCCCGTATGCGAGGAGGGAGAATGGAGGAGAAGATACAACTGCGAACTCTATGAGCTGTACCAAGATGTGGATGTAGTCCGAAAGCCAAAACACGTCGACTACACTGGCTCGGCCACTTTGAACAAATGGAAAACAATGCTCCAGCAAAGAAGATCTACGAATCACAGCCTGCAGGTTCGAGATGACAAGAAAGACCGAACCTCCGGTTTAAAGACCAAGCTACCGCGGATGGCAGTGCGCTTGGTCCAGACGACTGGAAGCAGCGTGCCCGGGATCGAAGAGAGTGGAAGGCTGCCGTGTCTCAGGCAGAGACTCTCCACGGGGCGGGAGCCCGTTTAGTAAGTAAGTAATTGGTTAGAGAGAGCTTCGCTCACACCTAGCCCAGGTGGGAATTCCATAGGTCACAGCACCTCATCCTGACCAATTGTAACATACTTGCTTCCCTTAGCTTGATTTGTAAGGCGAAAATTGTGTCTTTAAGCCATTGGTTTCTAGTTTCTGAATTATTAGCTAGTTGGAAGAATTCTTCTGATACAAGCGTAGGTCGTCACATTGAGCTACATTTTTAAATTTCTAGTACTTTAAGCTTATACTGTGCTGAAAGTAGACTTTTATTTTGTCTTTACAATTAATTAATCAAACAAAACTTAAATTATAAGTCTCTTTAAAGTCTCGAAGATGAGTGGAAAAAAGTTTTGTTTTTGTTGCATGCTTAAAAATGTTGACTCCAATTCGAACTATGAAATTGCAATCGAAGAGCCGCCACCAACGTTCGATGCGGTGAAGAACATATGGAAGGAAAAAATGGAAAAATCCAAGCTTTTCCTACCATTGGAAATCGAATACATACTTCCAGTTTGGATACAGTTCGTTCGTAGTCGTATTCAAAATCTCCCCAACTCTGATGCTGAAGAGTTTTATGTCGATACTGCAGAGGTCGCTGCCCGAAAGCTCAAGCATTTTCAAGATCACAGATGGGAGTGCTTGAATATGGAATTTCCGCTAGATAATGAGAAATGCAGCCAAGATTCTATGGTAATATATTAAGTAGCATATGACGGAGTTCTTTAAATAATTTCCTTTTTTTTTCTTTCTTAGCATCACCCTCAAAAAGAGAAGCTGTCGGAAAAATTACATTCTAAAGATGATGTCGACACTGTATCAACCGCATCAACAGAGTCTACAAGCGATGTTCTGGAACAAGTTGAATTCCTTCTGCAACTTGTTGGTTCGAGGTAATTTTTATGTGCATTTCTAATCGAATTAAATGTCAATACTTCGTTTGTTTTTTGCATTTTTAGTAATTTTAATTTTAGCCTTGTCAAGACTGCTCTTGATCCAACATTCCAGCCAACTCAAATTGAAATGAAATCTCCACAAGTATTCCTACTACCAAAAAAATATCTAGAACTTGAAGTTAAAGACATAAATGCGGGCCAAATACGAAAAGATTTACTAAATGGAGTCTACGACGGATATATCTTACCGTTACAAATTGCAAATGAAGTAAACGACGACTTCTGGATTCGAATGGCAGATGAAATTGGTGCCGAAAAAAAACACAGTTATCAGTAACTTTCACTATTTTCCAATAAATCAAATAACATCTAGGGCTTAATTTACTTTAAATATAGTACTCCATGGACCACAAATTACACTAACGGCACCTTCGGGCATGTCCAATCTTTTAAATTCATCAATCACATTTCCAGCATTCTCTAAACCCAACTGTCCATAGTAGTTCCATCCAGCAGCAACGATAGCACCACATGAAGTCTTCACTATCGTGTGTCGAGCTCCACAATACACAGAGACAGCATTACAGGCATTATCTTTCATGTCCGTGAGCATACATTTACAACACTGCGGAAGATCAATGACTTGTGGCAAAGGATATACAGATGGATTTTTGGAGCCGCTGATATTTAGAACTCGAATTCCCAGCTGACCACTACAGTTGAATCCCCATGTGTAAACATCACCGAATGATGAAACAGCCGCACTATGCCATCCACCGGCTGCGATGCTTACAATCTGTTAAAAGAAAAAGTTTTTTTTCTTTTAAGTTTCTATATGCAATGGTTGTTTTAATACCAACAATGGTTTAGAATAGATCATTTGAACTAACTAATAACAATAAGCTTAAGTATAGTGCAAACTTATAAGACAGGAATAACATGCCTGGGAATGAACATAAGTTGAGTTCAAATCTACTCCCAACTACTATGTTCCTACTTTAGGGGAAGTCATGTCCCAAAGATTATATCCAAAGCCAACAGGTAACAAACCTTAATGCCGCAAAGTGCCTCAATCAAAATCGGGCTTTCCTGCACGCGCATGTCGTCAATACCCAATTGTCCACGCCTGAAAAGATATTTTATTTCAATCAATCACCTTTGCATATATAAAATATGAACCTACAGTCCATTTCCCCACGTATAAACATCTCCATTAGAATTCAGTGCAACTGCATGTTCAAAGCCACATTGTAGGGAAATAATCCTTTCATGCACTGAAAATTGGTAGATTTTTGTTGGAATATTAAACACTTTATTGTCGCTGCTAATGGCTACAGCTAAATTGCTACCACCTGCAATATGCTTAATTTTTGGAACACCGTTGGTCTCGGCGGAATGAACTTCAACATCGAATATCTTGCGTTTTCTCGTTGGCACGTTTTCCGCGTCAGCAAACCTTACTTCTTGTATATTCAAATCATTTTTTGACAGCTTAAACAGTTGCCCAGAGTCCAACAAAATCAAGCAATACTTGTCCGTATCGCAAATATCAAGTATTCTGTCAGTGAATGAACGCTTTTCTACTGCTTTTAAATCACCGTTTACAAATCCCGTGAGATATATCTCGTTTTTCGCAGCTACAACATTGCAACTCCATGCAGAACGGATTAGAAAATCTTCGAATGGACCTTCAAATGCAAAACCTAGCGTTGTTTGGAGCAAACTTAATTCAAATTAAACTTCAAACTAAATAATATACGTTGAACTCACTTGTTACACGTAAAACTTTCCTGGCATGCGCCTTGCCAAACTGCTGAAACCCATTGAAGCCACAAAAATACCACATTTCTCTTCGTAAATACGAATAGTGGTTAGTTCCTTCTCTTTGGCGATTAGGATATCTTCAATTTCACTTGTAGTTTCCTAGTGAACGTTTTCTGGCTTTAAGATATTCTTGAAGAAGCAATTCTTTGGTTTTTTCTTACGCTATCATGGTGAGTTATTAGTGAACAATATTGAATGCAAGAGCAAGTATTTAAGTACACTTGCATTCTATTTTTAAGGATATACAATTTATTATTAAAACGAAAGGTTTTCGGAAATGTACTTTGTTTATTTTCTAATTGCTATGGAAACAACCTTCCACTAGCCCAACATATTTGACATTTATCAGCTGACTGTCATAATGAAATACATTCCACAATACTACCAGGATGAGAATGTACTAGAATGTTGTCTCTCAGCACACTGAAAAAAATATTATGAATGTTTTCGGTAATGGAAAACTAGCAAGATGGACAGAAATACTTATTATTATTACTAAACAGCGGAGCAGATGATCGATAGGCTTTTATACTTTTAGAAGTAAAATTTCATGCTAGATTTTCCTTTTCCTAATTCGGGGCGGGTTTCCAATATAGGAAATTCGCTAAAAATCTAATTCCTGTCCTGTCCATAGTTTGTTTTTTTTAATCGCGCGCAGCGCGCCAGGCACTCAACTGTTTAGTAACACCAGTTGAGGAAACAGCCATACAGGACCCGCCCACTTCATAATGATTTCAGTCGATGTCCTGTCCATAGTTTTTTTTTTTTTAATCGCGCGCAGCGCTCCAGGCACTCAACTGTTTAGTAACACCAGTTGAGGAAACAGCCATACAGGACCTGGCCACTTCTTAATGATTTCAGTCGATCTCCTGTCCATAGTTTTTTTTTTTAATTATCTTGTTAAACGAGATTTTTCAGTTTTACGCCTACATGTATGCAACACTTTTTTGTACCGAAGCAAAAATAATTAATTTCAATGGAATTTTCATAGGAAAAAATTAATTTTGAAACCTCGATATCTCCTAAACTAAGCGATTTATCTACAAAATGGCGTTTTCAAACCTTTGCGCCAAAGTTATTGTATGCATTTTTCTAGTCAACACTGAAAACTTTAAAAATTTATAAAAAATACAAAAACAAATTTCCTCTCAAATTTTTTTTTTTATTTATCATTGTTACGCCTTTTTACACTAAAAAAAATTAAAATTAGATTTTTAGCGAATTTCCTATATTGGAAACCTCAGCCCCTAATTCTGAGCCAAATTTCCAGAAATATGTTAAAAAACAAAATCCTAATACAAACAAACTCCTATTGACTAATTTTGGAATGCCAATTCTAGGGTCTCCTAACACTTCTCAGAAAACTTCGTCCGAACCCAGAAAAGGAGTCACGAATTCTACTGCTAGGGCTAGATAACGCTGGAAAGACAACTCTACTGAAACAGCTTGCATCGGAAGAAATTTCGCAAGTAAGTTTTGAGATTGCCACTTGCACTTCCATTTTGATTTATGAAACCGTTATACCGATATCAAGGTAACCCCAACAGCAGGATTTAACATCAAATCTGTAGCAGCAGATGGATTTAAACTGAATGTCTGGGACATTGGAGGGCAATCGAAAATACGTCCGTACTGGAGAAACTATTTCGAAAATACGGACGTACTTGTATGTATCATTGGGACAACGTTAATTTTATATGTATTGAGTACTTCGCTTACAGATTTATGTCATTGATTGTATGGATCAGGCTCGTTTAGCTGAAACTGGGGATGAACTTTTGGAGTTACTGTGTGACAATCGTTTGAAAAGTGTTCCACTATTGGTATTCGCTAACAAACAAGATCTTCCAAATGCGATGACAGCATCAGAGGTGGCAGAAAGTATTGGGCTTATAAGGCTTGAAAATAGAACTTGGCAGATTCAAGCATGCTCAGCTATTGATGGAACCGGGATTAAAGTAAGCTAGTGTTGATTAAAAAGACCACTAACCTTATTGGAATTTGTCAAAATAGGAAGGAATGGACTGGGTTTGTCAAAACATGAAGAAAAACTAAAATATTGGAGGATTAAACGAAACACCAATTTAGAAAAATTTGTCCTCTTTAGTGCACAATCTATTTATGTGTGGCAGGTGCCGTTAGAAAGAATTAAATGGTTTAAATAAATAGCTTATATAAGAGTGAAACAAATATTACTTTTCATATGTATACATTATGGATGTATTGTACAAATAATGCATAGGTACATATGTACGCATTTTTTCAAACTTTTGGGAGTTCAAAACTTGACAAGAATTTTTTGCACATACATATATGTATATCTATTATGACCTCTTTTATAATTGTCTCAGATTCTATGTTGTTGAGCTTTCTTTAGTTATTTGCACAGTTAATATTTTTGAAGAAGAATTTTTACCGAATTACACGAATTACACGGCCGAATAACACGAGTCAGCGGTGCTTTGTTAAGTCGCATTAAAGACGACTATGCTATTTAAGTGCTTGTGTGATCCAAAATAGTAGTCTCCGTACCTAGTTTGTTAGAATTTTTGAGTTATTAGACGTTTGAGAAGGGAAGAATTCAGCTTTACAGATAAACCTTTTTCAATCAAAACTGAATCAAGCAATAATTTTATTACATTCTATTAATCACTTTATTTTGGTTTGTGTATGCGGTCATGTTTATCTACTACCTTAATATTTTTGAAAAATTCCTTTTCTGACATTCAAAACTACAGTAAGCTACTATAACAAACAATTAAAATTGACAATATTTGCTCTTATTTTTTTTTTTTTTATTTTTTTAATACTATTTACAGTTAAACAATAAACTAATTAAATAATAAGTTATTACAGTTCGTTGTGAATATACTCTGTTGTTACTCTTGCTTCTCCATCGTGGAACCCACTGCAATCGACTGGATATTTTACCTATAGAAAAACAACGGAAATAAATTAAATTAACCATAGTCCTATTGTAGTTTATTTTTTCTTTAACCCCATTCCAAAATCCAACGAACGCTATTAAATAAACAAAGGTTCCGAGTTACTCACCTCACAATTATGTGGTTGGGTTATAACACCGAATAGTGTCCAAAATGGTGTACCGGTCTCTGTGCTAATGAACAGCGCAGCGCCCATGCTACCGATCTTAATAATTTTTGGCTTAAAACCAGCGACTAGACCTCGCGATGACGATGTTTCATTGACCTCTTCATACGAGTTCAACTCACACAGAACATATTTATCGCAATGAGGTGTTTTGGATACAAACCGATAGGCACGATGGACCTTAAGAACTGGTTCAATAACCTGTTGATAATATGTAGATAATACAGATATACATATATAAAGATCACAGTCTTAAATACATTCTAAATAAACTGTTATTAATACTACTTAATGGTATATATGGAGTATGATCGTGATCCAGGGATTAGGCAGAAAAAAAAAATTGTTAAGACAACAACATGACGCGGTCATCCGACGGAACAATCTATGTAGGTTGACTGACCACAACGATTTTTCTCTCCTCCTTTTCCGGGAACAACGGCCACGCAAAAGCGGATGGAAATAGCGCGACAATGTAGTGTACACAAAGAACGATTCAACAAGAAGAAATACCAATTTTGGTTGAGCTCACCTCTAGATTAAGTGTGTCAGTCAGTTTGTCACTCAATTCAGTGGCGTTGAACTTTTGCAGTAGACCTCGTGCTTGACCCAGTTTCAAGAGTTCTTTGGCGTATCCCACAGCTGGCTTTACATACGCTCTCGAATCTATTTTCACATTGAGATGATGCTTGGCGACGTGGTCCAATAGATTGGAGATGGTCTCGCTGGAGCGACTCGGATCGAAGAAAGTAGTTTTCGGGTAACCTTGAGATTTGAGGAATCCGTTGAACATGAGCTGTGCTGTTTGGAAATATCTGTAAAGAGAGAGTGGTAATGAATGCGTTTTTTATAGTTATATTTAGCAAGCAAAAAAAAAAAAAACAAAGTAAAAGGGAAACGATTTCATTGTTGGTGTCATTCTTAAGAATGCGTGATTAATTACAATCCTTTTCTTTTTTTGAAAAATGAAAGTGTCTGATAAACTAATAAAGATCTTCATTAGTGCCGTGTGCATAATGTTAACTGCGCGATTAGCAAAAAAGTGAAACTCAATATTCGACAAAATTTATATGAGTTTGGTTTTGTGATGGCCTAAGGTGGTCAAAAAATCTGAATAGTCTTTTATTTTTATTACACAATCCGTCTGTGGTGGATATGTAAATTCTGGAATTGGAGACTTACAATTAATTTGCTGCAATATAACTAAACAATAAGATTAACGCTCATCCCACAAGTGCAGCACGAAAATAGAAAATGCTTTGGGTTGGCACCTTTATTAGCAGAAATGAGGGCCGAAGGTTTGTAAAGAGTTCTTTATCGGTTATTCTTTAATTTTATCGGTATGAGTGACAAAGTTTGAATCTATGTACAATGAACTTTCATTTTTAGCTAAAACAGCTGTTATATTGAAATATGTTACCATAACATTGTTCGATATACCCAGCTCTACGAAGAAGCTCCGTATATTTTTATTGCTGTCGATAAACCTACCACAATACCTATTTGGTTCTTCTCTTTGGTTCACATTTTTTTATTTTGTATTCATACGAATTGACTTTGTTCCATCTGCAAGTGTTGACATTGAAAATGATATTACATACATGTATTTGTTTGATGTGTTAGGTACATACATATGTATGTATGGTGGTGGAAAACTAATTAGAAACAATGAGAAAAATATATATTGTTTATTTTTGCTTCTTTATTTTCATATTTATTTCCACCGTTAAAACACCTATTTGGTACCAAATATTATTGCGCTTTTAATTTCAACTGTATTGATCACTGAAACTCGATCATAAAAGATAAATTCAAAAAAAATAAGAAAAAACAAGAGTTGCACGTCAGAGATGAGAAGGCTTACCGTGCAGTGGTACTGCCGGGAAAAAGGATCAATGGAGGCAACTGGAAAGGATCTGCTGTGCTTAAAAAAAGTGGTCTACTCTGCTGTAATGGTGTAAACTGAAACTGGCATCATAGGAAACCCCGAAAAACAATAACGGGCCAATTAAAGAGGACAGACTTACTTATCGCAAAGTAAAGCCAATCTTTTTTGCACTGGCAAGGACATTGACTCTGCCATGTCGACCCTCTTAAAGTCAAACATAACACCAAGGACTATAAGGAACCGACTTTTAGAAGCAGGTTTGCAGGGGTTAATTGCTTGCCAAAATCCACACGTTGCTTGCATTTTGGATAATAATCTTCTAGAGTGATGAACCAAAGTTTAAAATATTCTGATCTTATGGCAAAAAATATTGAGATGGGAAATTAATAAAAAAAATTCGATTATAAATACACCATCAAAACAAATGAACCTGGTGGTAGAAATGTCATAATTCGGAGAACATTTTCGTGGTATGGTGTTGGTCGAAATTTGAAAATAAACAGGCACATAGATCAGTATGTATACAAGGAAATACTGTAAATTACAATGGAGCCATTTTTTTGTTGTCCATTTATTAGTATCGTTTATATTTTAGCAGATAAATGATTCTAAACACACTTGACGGCTTGTGAAGTGTTGGTTTGAGGAGCAACAGATGAGTGTTTTGGAATGGCAAGCGCAAAGTTCCGACTTAAATCCTATTGAGAAAATTGTGGACTGATGTCTTTAAGTCCACAAACTCCGACGAACTCTTTAGAAATATTGAGAAAACGTGGAAGAGCTTCTTTCTATAAAGATACAAAACTTGGTAGCTAGTTAACCGAAACGCTGCGCTGTTCAGCAGTTAGGTTGAACAAAGGCTACCCCACAAAACACCTCTTCTCATGAAATAAAAATATATAAAGATACAAATTTGACTATATCTTATGCGGTCTTATGAGTTTTAATTAGAACTCCACATGAAGACGTACTTTATTCTTTATTTGCTTGGACTTACAGTATACGTCCTTCATTTTTACAAAAAGAAGCGTTTAATTTCAAACATATTGTTTACATAAATTGTGTGAAAACACAAATTGATTGAAGTGATCAAGAGCGCTGTTATCACATTTTTGTAGAAAATATATTTGGGTCTAATTAGTTTTTCACCAATGTATGTATGTAAGTACATACACTACGCGCCACTTGAATAGAAACAAGGATTTTTATTACGATTAAACCGTTTAGCCCTTTGGTAAGTTTAAAAGGCAACTTTATTGTTTTCTTTTCTAAAAGAGGAATCCATTCCGAAAAACAATGCATTCACAGAATAGTGCAAAAAGAAAACAATGTTTTTTTTTTTGCTCCACTTGAATAAAAACATCTGCTTAACAGTAGACCCTGCATTTCTTTAGGATACGGTACGACAAAAAAAGCAGTAATACCAATAAAAAGGTAGACCGAGACTATTTTTTTTTTTTTTTTCATTTAGAGCAGAAATGGGAACTACTGTAGAAAAGGCTAAAATAGAAGTTTATGCTGAAAATTAACTCCGATTACGCACAATCGACGAAAAAATTGGAGGAAGTGCTTAAGTTGTATGGTCATTTTTGAAACAGAGAGAAAACTACAGAAAAAACATGAAAGAGAGGTCAGCAGGAGCCAAATCAGAAGCAGATAGAAGAATTATTCTTAAATTGGCCTCCAATTCCAGCAACTCTGCCGCAAAAATCAAAGCATAGAGTGGTGTAAAGGCGAAGGTTAATACCGTAGTGCGTGTAATAAATAGTGCCAACTTTTGAAAGTTGCAAAAAATATACCGTTAAATCCACTACGAAAACAAAATCGCTTGGATTTTGGCATGACGCATATGACGTGGAATAAAATGTGGACAAGAGTGGTTTTTCAGATGAAACAAAATTTAATATCGATGGTCCGGATGGATATTACCATTATTAACATGATTTGAGGAAGGGACCACGATTCCTGGAGCGTTACCATAGACGCGAAGGAGGTGTTATGGTCTGGGGTGCGATTTCATGCTATGGAACTGTTGATCTGGAGTTTCCTACACTAAAAATGACTGCAAATTTCTGCAAGAAGATATTGGAGTAGCTTTCCCTAAGATTAGCAATATTTTTCGACCAATATATTGGACATTCCAATAAGATAATGCACCAATCAATACTGCAAGGATCATTAAAAGTTGGATATCCGAGCAAAATGTTAGTTTGCTACAATGGCCACCATACTCACCAGACCTTAATATTATGGAAAACGTGTGGGTATTGATGGTTCACAGAGTGACAACAATTTGACAATAGGGAATCAATCATTACTGCAATTAAGACAGCATGGAATGACATTTCGTTAAATGACTTAAAACAGCGCTATGATGCACTTCCCAAAAGGGTTTATGAAGTTATTTTAAACAAAAATAGTAGTACAAGATATTCAAAGAAGAAAAAAATATCTTTGGTCTTACTATTTCTTCATTTTTCCTAATTTAAGCAGATGCTTCTATTCTAGTGGAACAAAAAAACAGTGTTTTCTTTGTAAGAATGGAAAAATGCATAGAATAACAATCCAACTTTTTGCATTATTCTGTGTATGCATTGTTTTTCGATATAGATTCCTCTTTTAAAAAATAAAACAATGAAGCTGCTTTTTAAACTTACCAAAGCGCTAAACGGTTTAATCGTGAGAAAAATCCTTGTTTCTATTCAAGTGGTGCGTAGTGTATATGTACATACATATGTTAGTACATAAGTCGTGGGTTTTGTAACAATTTTTTCAACACTATATATCTATTATACACGATAATCTGGATTTATGTAGTAATTGGTGGCAGCTGCTTTCGCTCTAAAATTACTGTATCTGTATATTACTGTATGTATCATTTCGATTAAAGCTTATAATGAATAATATTTATAAACATATTTTAATTACATTTATGCAACATAATGGAAATTTTCTATTGATTTGCTATTTTGAAATGAGACCAATATTCCAACGGAAATTAAATATCAAAATGTAAGGGGTGTTGATGATAACCAAAAAAGCCGGTCTAAAGATACAATTGATAAGATTCACAAATAAACATTTTTTTTTTTAATTTTTCGCACAGTGCTTGTTTAAGCCTATCAATTTAATTTAAAAACTGCTGCTGTGGAATAAATCATACAGTCAAGTCAACTTTAACTCCATTATGGAATTGGACAATATCCAACACTTTCACTAATGCTTTTCTTGTCATCCATCATAGTGATGCAGATGGTTCGCGAATATTTCTTAGGAGGACCAATGAATTATTCAAGCACTTTCGGTTTTCACTGGTTCTTTTCTTTCTTTATTTTTTTCATTTTAAAAAGAGCCAAATGCTATTCAAATCATTTGAAGGAATTTTTCGAAAATAAAACTTGAAATGAAATGAAGACATAGATATGCATGTATGAATATACATGTTTAAGTACATATGTACATAAATATCTGCACAGCATGACCCATATTCAGAGTGTCTCTCTCTCTCTCTCTCTATATCTATTTCTCTTTAATTTTTTATTCATCTTTCTTCGAACTTTGGATATTCATCGTACCGCTGTTATTGGATTTTTCTTTCCATTTGCGCCTTTTATCTCCACTTGATATTAAACAACATACAGTAGCCACCACAGCTGTGCTTCAAACAAACAGAAGACAATCAGCGAAATCGAATAGAAAGCAATACTCAATTGAGTATTCTTCACAAGTCGCTAGCCCCTCGCATTCTGAGTCTGACATACTTTTTTCTTCTTCTTTTTGGATTGAGCTTTAATCTAGAATACCAGCACACCTGAAAACAGGTAGAGTTCTTCACCACCACTACCGGATTAAGGTGTTCCGACTACATATAAAACGCCCATTTAAAAAATAATAAAAATTAAAAAAAAAAGAAACTGGGTCAGCAATGGACAGCGAAGAACACGCAAACGATCATAGCCATCGCCATCGTGAGCGTGATCGTTGTTTTACTGGTGTCTCTCGTTTATTTCGTTTTGGTTAACAAAACTAAGAAACGAAGAAAATGCTACAAGAATCACGAGAGTGGAAGAGCTGAAGAAATCCAGTTCCACTCACGAAAATAACTGTACCGTGACTCCAAAATGATGGTACGGGTACCACAATACCACATTCACATCAGCCAGCAATGGCAGAGTTAACAGCAAACACAAACATACAAGTAAAACACCAACAACGGCGCGGTATGGGCAACGAGAATCTCCTCCAGAGCTCTGCTTTATTTTGATTCTCTGTCTCTGCACTGCTGGTAAAGAGTTTGTTTTTGCTCTTCGTTAGCAACATTCTTTCATTCTACAAAATTAACCGTTGTTCATTTAGCACTAACAAACAAAAAAAAAATGTTTGCTTCTTTTTGCTGTTGGTCAGTGTTGCTAATTAAACAATTTATTTAGTTGTCAAAAAAGATTGTCGTTTGTTACACAAAAAAAGTAATGAGATACCACACGACTTATGATGTGAGTTCTAATACTCCTAGTCGTACTAAATCAAGCAAAAAGCTATAACTGCACATGTTAATGAATGAACCCGATTATTTTAGACAGGGTGTTGAACTCTGAAGTTGGCCGCTGTAAGGCTAAAGGTATGTCGCGGCGTCAGATAATCGCATTGGTGTGGGCTCGCTCATATACCGCCATGTAATTTGGGTGACAGCAATCACCGAGATTAAATCGCGTTGGTTTGGTGGTACCTTAAGGATCAGTAAAGAATAATATAAGTATGTAACACGATATTGGATATCCTAGAAACAAATGGGAACAAAGGAATTCCAATTCTAAGGTTTAAGTCTTTTTCGTATAGTCACGATGTTTTATATTAAAAAAAATGTGTGTGAGTCCTGTGAGAAGATATCTAGAGTCCATACAACTATACATGAGCGACGGGATACGCAGATTAAGAACCAAAGCTGCGCAAATGAAGCATTGGAACACCATTTCACAAACATTGGCGGGATACTCCAGATTGGACCTGGACTCTTGCTGCTCAGAGCAAGCCCAGGATAATAATAATCCCAGTAAACCAAAAAAAGGCGTAAGTACCAGGTACTCGTGAAATTTGATGTGTAAACATACATTTGTGTATGATGGAGGAAAAACAGAGAATGCACTAATACTAAGAGAATCATATACAGAGAACGCACTATTTTGGTTACGCCTGACGGACGACGGCGAAAAATTTCCCAGAATTTTTACACATCAACAAAGGCATTGCATTCGATTGTGCATGTGCATTACATTTGGGATAGATATTCTAAATAAGGCCAAATTAAGAAGAAAATTGAATAGCCATTGCAAAAGATTCCAACTTAATTTCCTCACATAAGCACAATGAAACTGCGAAGATTAAAGAAAACAAGATGCAAACCTCGCTCTATGCACAAGCAAAACATTAGCTATTTTTTCTTCATACTTTTTCTACGTTTTCTCATAAAGTAATATTTTAAAACAAAAAGATTATGAAGGATATGTGCTTGCATACGTCGATGAAACGCTTATAGAATTGTTAACGATTCTGAAAGTTTCTGCACAGTCAATGGTAAATAAAGCCACCAAAACTTGGCATATATACAAGCAGAATCATTCTTCGTGATTCCAGTTTCTTGTAGGACCAGTAGAAAGGCACATTTAAGGTAACCTTTCTATAAGACTTCAGTATGCCATTCAACGCAAAAGAATGGGCGGTAAGATATTATGTATGCCATTCTTTGACAAGGGAGCACAACGATTGACCGCAAACTAAAATCTCCTATAACGAAATCTTGCATTTTTTAAATAAATACCGAATAACGAAATCTCGCATTTTCAAAATCTCGCATTTTCAAAATCTCGCATTTGAAATTCTCGCTTGATCAAAAATTCGCATTATGAAAATCTCGCATTATCAAATCACGCTTATTATCAAAATCTCACTTATTATGAAAATCCCGCTAATTAAGAGCAGTTTTGTGTAATGTACAAGTACATACATTACATTACATATCTCGCGAAATAAAATATTTATTAATACGCGCGAATTAATAAATATTTTAATTCAATGCGCGATTCTAACTTTCGAGATTTTGATATTGCGAGTTTTCGATATGCGAGATTTTGTAGTTGCGAGATTCCGATAATGTGATATTGTGATAATGCAAGATTTTGTTATGGGAGATTTTGAAAACGAGATTTTAAAATGCGGTCAATCGTACCCAACCCTTTGACAATCATTAGACCAAACGTTGTTTCTAAATACACTGAAGTCGAGAAAAGTGATGAATGTCATCCAAAAATTCACAATATTTCAGTACAACTGGACTCAACGGTGTTCAGTGTTCACTAACAGAATCTAAATACATTACTAAATTAAAAGAAATCCAATATATGTACATAATATACATTTACTACATAATTATGATATATTTTTATACTCACTTAAGATAAACCTCGGGATTTGCTAGATAATTAGCCCAATCTGCCAAATAGAGTGTTGCCGCCTTAATCCATCGGCGACGGAACGATTGATTGTTTAGCGATTCGAAGAGTTTATCATAATCCAATTTTCCGTCACGACCTTTAAATCCCTAGGTAGACAGGAAAAAAAATAGAAATTAAAATGTATACAATTTAGGTCAGTCGGCAAAGAAATTACTTTACAGAATCAACATATAGTAAGAAACAAACACACCCACACAGTGCACACATACTTTCTTTGAAGCAACAACAACTGACGAACCTTAAAAATTGCGTTCACTCCAGATTTCTGGTAAAGCGCATCGGCTAAATCGGAATTCGAAAAATGATCCCACAGCACATGAAGATGCTCCAAGTACGGCGGAAGCACCCATGCGTGATCTTTATGCCTCTCTTGGGTACGTTGGCCTTCTGGTCCACTGAAGGAACTAATCGCTTGCATAACCATTGGCAACAGACTCATCAAACCATTATCTGAATCGGCGATGTTGTTATTATTCATCGATCTCTTTTGTTGGTTGTGATTTTGATGCTGCTGCTGCTGCTGTTGCCGCGGCTGTTGTGCGCTCATAAACATCGAGGCGATTTGCAAAATCGAGTCCAAACCAATTCCTGAATCTTGCTGCTTTCCCGTATCCCTTCTTCGTCGCGCCCCTCCATCGTCGTCAGCATCATTGTTGGTGAACATTTCGATCACATTTCCAATGATCGATGGATCGAACCCTCCACCAGAATTTCCACCTCCATTCGAATGGGCTCCAATCAAACTACCAAGACCGGAAAGAATTTGCATGGCTCCAGAACCTGCAGATTTTCCAGTACTACCATCGTTATTCGCTTGCATAAACGAACCGATGAGCGAGGCAACACCAGCTAGGCCAGAACCACCACCACCAGCGCCTGAATTTCCACCTTGGCTATTTAATGCTTCCTGAATAAAAACCGATGCCATATCCAGCAACGGATTGGAGTCATCGGCATCGCGACTAGGTCGTTGAGTCGTATGAGCAAAGGATGTGCTGGCGCAAAGAAACGCCAACAGTAGCAACCTATTTATCCACATTTTATTCGCTAAAAATTAAAATTTCACTACACTAGGCACCTTCTTCTTGTGCGTTCAATGTTTAAACTGGCGAGTCAAGTCTACACAAATTTCTATCTAGCACACTACAATTGCCACACAAACCGAATTAAAAAAATATATATTCTCTGGACGGAGAGAGTAGAGGATATAACGATTTACTCCGAGCTCCGGCACGTCTAACTTTCGCGATAACTTTCTTCTTTCTGAGCTGCGGTTTAAGTTTGTCACTCTTCTTAAGTTGCGCCTGTATCTTTGAGTTCTTTTTCCAGTGGTATTTCCAGGTATATGCTACTCAAACCAAATCTATGTGTGCGTCAGTACCTACTCGAGGAGAAAGAAGAAAAGAATCTCACTAGAATTCAGGTAGAGGTAGATACTCATGCATACATACAGATACAGGTGACTATGTGAGTCAGGTAGACTTACTTACTTTCTTTGCTTGGGTATGAATTAAAGCAATGAGCAGCGCATATCAATAGCAACAATTTTATGATCCGATGGGTTAAACAAAAGTAAAAATGTATTTCTGGGAGCTGATTAGAAGACAGGTAAGTAGTTCGTTTGATAAGAGTAGTTGCAGGACGTATGCATGCCTATTTCCTGCACTCATAGCTAAAATAGTTAAAGGTTTTCTATTGAACGGATTCTTTTCGAAATTGGTAAAACCCCATTTACCAACAAATGCACTGTGCACACAATATAGAGCATTTAGAGATAGACAGACATTTCCTGTGCACTTTTAAAATGTCATAAAATTAAGATACGATTGCAATTAGCTTTGGCGACGCATTTAATTCTCGTATATCCTTCCTTAGTGGTAATTTTAAATAGAAAACAATTTCAAAAGAAAACTCCGTCCGAAATTTGAATTAAAGTAATATACATCCATATGTAGGTACATATCTATGTATATTGAATATTATTCTCGGGATCGAGTATAAATTTGTATTGAAGATTTGCTTCAAGGATTTTTGAAGATATTGCTTTAGTCATAAAAATTGGTCTTAAAACGAAATGCGACCAAGGACAAAAAATATGCGTATTGAATGTATGTACATATGTACATACATACAACATATTTTTAAAGGTATAAGCAAACGCCTACTGTTTGTTGACATGTTCTTGAAAAAATTTAAAAGGAACTAATTTTATTAAAAGCAGAATGAAATTAAAGTTTTTTTTTTGTAAATAACGCTTTTTAAGCAAATTTCAGCACACTCTCACGTTAGTATTTTATTTGATAAACACTAAAAAAGATGTTTCTTACGTTTAAGTGATGTAAATTCGCCGATCATATTCTTATCATATTTCAAGTAGAATACTATCGATTCAAGTACTAATCGATGTTAGAAATGGGTTAAAGAACCCACTTAACTAATCTCAGTTGTACTAGTATGCAGGTCACTGCTGAATCTGTCTGGGAATGCCTGGACACAAACTAAACAGACCAGGAGAAAGAAACAACGTACATATCTATTTACTGCGTACCAGGGCATGTAAGGATAGAACGTAGATAAGAAGCGGACAAACTTTAACTAACTATACTCTAACTATACTCTTCTGTGGTATAGGGAAAGGCTATGCAGATCAAGGTCTAAAACAAACACCGCATCCTGACTGGGCTCCTTGCGGTGCACTGTAAACTTAAGGCACATCTAAACGCATCTTCATATTGCCACACTGATTTAACTTTCTGAATACAAAACAACAATTCGAATATCAACTTCAAGTTCATGCCTACTATAATATGATTGAAAACAATTATGTACTTTATTCCAAAAGAAATGGTCTAGAGGGCAATAGCAATAGTTCTGACAATTTAAGCGGAATTTTGTTCCATTGTCGAATTGCTGTTATGAAGTGTGATCGCTCAGTAGTAGAGTGTGCGAATTGGAACACATTAGAAGAAAATTGTGGAATATGGTTATCTGGTTTTACTCAAACCAAGCCTTGCGAGAATCTATGTATATATTTATTTATTTATTTATTTTTTTTTATTTATTTAATTATTTATTTCATCAATTGATTACAAAGATCTGCTTATTGCAAAAACAATTCAATTGCATACATAGTTGAAGTACTTTTTCTGAAACAGTCTTTTTCCATGCATAGGTCGATTTCATTGCACACCAAGTTAAAAATTGTACAAATCGAAATTTCCAATATCCTGGCCAAAAAAGGAGCCAACAGCTGTTCATTCATTGGACTAGGCCCTCTCTATGGCTTCACAAAAATAGATAGTAATTAATCCATCGCAGAATGGACAGCCAACCAACTCCAAAATTACTGAAACAACATAGCTTTTTAGACTTTATTGAGATAAAGTTCCTTAATCAAATAACAATAAAACAAAGGAAACCCTAAAACTTATCAGAGAAAATTTAGAAATTCGTTGCGCTGCACTAACGGGACATTCAATCTGCAATAGCCACCTCTACCAAAATAAAATCAATAACACAGACACACGCAGATTCTGTCAACAAATAAAAGAAACTACGGAGCACCTGATCCCAGAGTATCCTGCTCTATAAAAAAGAAGGGCCAAAACACTAGGCAAATGCATAAGGAGAAAACTACAAAAGTAATCCAGTTAAAGGGATTATCAAATTTCTAAAATGTTTATACAATTCCCAGATATAAAATGGTGCAGAATAGACCTACCTTGGTTGCAGTACTAGCGGACATATTTACCACAACCCAGATTCATCGTATCATACGAGTATCATATCATAGATCTTAATTCAAATGTAACTATTAAGGCTGCCATTTTTTTAATTTTACTACATCATTCACGTCGATCTGTCTGTCTCTCGTTCTTATTATTCTGTGTTCGCGCTGTGTTTAGACATTATAAGGGTATTCATTCATATCCCCTTTAGCGTGTGTACAAGTAGATTATAAAAACAAAACAAAACAAGAAATATAAGCAAGTGCTAAACACGCTGTGTACTACTGGTAAACAACTCTGGGGCTGTGGCAAGAAAACGAAACTTTTGAACTTCATGCATTGTAGTAAACTAGAAATAACGATATCCATAGAAATATCAGAATGCCTAAAGTGCACAATAAAACTAAACCGCCACTAAATTGCAGAATATGCATGCAGGAGCTCTCCTTGCCACTCTCCTCAGCCAAATGCTTTTATTTGGTGATAACTTAGTTGAAGTAGCTTAATTGTTTTAGTGAGTAAGACTCTCACACTACTATTAGCACACGTTTGAGGTCCTCAAAGTGTCATTTGAAGAATTTATTTTCAGGTACTAGGTAAATCGGAATAAAATTACTTTAAATCTACAGCTAAATACTCGTAACTTCATCTCATTTCTAACGAGCAAGGCTAGTATAGGAGAGGGGGCACCAAGTGCAATAACTCCAGCATCCAGTTTTCTTTTGGATCAAATACAACTAACTTTCTCCCAGCTGCATTATTTCCGCAACACAAGATTGCAAATAAAATGTAATTCTCTGTCTGGCGTCTAACTGATCGGTTGTGTGAAAATATTACCATAGAGTGGATAAAAATAAAGAAAAATGAAAATAACATTCACCAAACCCGAAGAGGAGTTCGCAAAGAAAATCGATAGTCTATTCCCGATACCCGATTGTTTCATTAAAGTGAATCCAGGAAATGTGATCTTACCAAGGAAATACAAAGAACTTGCCGAGTCCATAAGGAATTTGCCAGTCTACGAGGATGATACGTGGCTAGTATCTTATCCAAGAACAGGTTAGTAATCAGATTATATGTCGGGATTTCATTTCATCTTATAGCTGAGCAAAGTCTATAAGCTTCCATCGACTCCAGTGTAGAAAGTCAAAGTTAAAGGGGGCCCAAGGATAACGGAAACCTAAGTAAACAAAATATCGTTCATTTCAGGCTCCACATGGGCTCAGGAAATGATTTGGCTACTGACCAACAAGTTAGATTATAATGGTGCCAAGCAAATCCTCCAAATTAGATGTCCAATGGTTGAATTGACAGCATTGTTTGGCGAAGATCACTTCGATTGGGTTTCGTACGTTTTCAACGAAGTTAATTTGTATTTCGTAAGATTAATTATATTTTATTTACAGAGCTTCTCTAGGAAACACCGTAGAATACGTTCAAAATATGCCTCGTCCAAGATTAATTCGTTCACATTTGCCTTGGCATTTACTCCCGAAGGATTTGGGCGTTGTTCGACCAAAGGTAATGTTATCCAACATTATAAAAGAATGTACATATTTTTATGATTCTTTTAGATAATCTATACAGCCCGTAATCCCAAAGACCTGTGTGTATCGTTCTTTTACTACTGCAAGCTTGTTCATGGTTTGAACGGAAAATTTGAAGACTTTTGTGAACTCTTTTTGAAAGACTACGCTCCAATGGGAGCATATTGGAATCATGTCATACCATTTTGGCAAAGACAGAAGGACCCCAATATATTGTTTCTTAAATACGAGGATATGAATCGAAATTTATCCGATGTAATACGAAAATGTGCAGACTTCTTGCAATTAGACTATAAAATCTCTGAAGGAGATATACAAAGATCCTGTGCGCACCTGAAGTTCGATAAAATGCAATCAAATCCAGCTGTGAATTTGGATCATTTGATAAATCATCCGAACAATGGAAGTGCCGCTGAAACGAATGGCACCGAAATGAAATTCATTCGAAAAGGAAAAATAGGAGACTGGAAGAATAATATATCACCAGAAATGTCTCAACGATTTGATGATTGGACTAAGATGCATTTTAATGGGACCGGATTGGATTTTGAATATGAGTAGTGCAATAAAATAAACTTCTAATTTTTTTTAACCTTACTACAATATGGGTACCTAACATATGTATAATAAGTATTTGAAAGGAATTATGTAACAAAATTAATTAAAAAAATCGATTTCTCAAACCAATATGTATTTATACAAAAATATATGATCAAATATCAATACTTGCAACTTAAAGTTGCCATAATTTGCTATTATATCAAAGTAAGGACAACAAAAAGGCCAAAAGGCCTCGGTCTCAAGAGGTTACTCCATCCAACTCAAAAAAGGCGAAGAGCTATGCTTTAACACTCGTAGTGTGGTGAAGGACCATATGATCGTAGCGATCATAGATCCAGGTCACGAGGAATGCCACATAACTCGCGAGCATTGGGGAGTTCTGGAGTGTAAGATCAACCTCAGCCTCCTTTCCCTCTGCAAGAGCGACCCTTCAAAACCTACTCTTTCATTCAGCGATAGGAGCTGGCTCCATGAAGGAGCCGTCGCCGCTGTGAGCAATTTATTGGAAGGTGCAAAGCCGGAGGCTGTGAGCAAGGATAAGATCCCACTCAGGCCTGCGTCCCCTTAGAGCCCAGTGAACCACAGGACATACTGCTACTCATTCAGAGGCAAGACCCCGATCTTCTATCTCACGACTGGAAGGTAACAAAAACAGAGGCGATCCAGGGATCCGGTAGATCAGTTACTCTTCTACTGAATCGGGAATCTTTGGACCCTCTTAAGCAAAAAAAACCATGAGATTAAATTCTGTTTCAAGACAATTATGTTCAAGGTATACGAGCAAAATGAGAGGCAAGCACCTGGCATTAAGCCCGCTGTCTCCTCTTCATTTACGAAACGGCAGGACTCCGACGACCTCTCCTCAGATACAGAGGGGAATAACGTCACTGTGATAGAGTCATCTGGATTAAACGCTATCTCCAATGATGCGCAAAATACAGATACACCTCCATCACAGTAAGGTGGATATTCCACCTTCAAAAGAGTGGGGACGACATAGTCCTTATCCAGGAGCCATGGATTAGTAATAATCGTATTGCCGGTTTAAGGACAAAAAATTACAAACTATTATATACTTCGAACCTGCATTCTGGCAAAAACCTCATTAAATGTCTTCATCCTTTCTTCTTTCAGTGGTACCGACTTCACAATTGCGAAACTAGATACCTCCCCCTAGGGAGTCTCTCTGGATGGCATCTGCGTATCTGACCTACGATGATATCGGGCCCTTACCATCAGATATGATACGTAAGGCGGTCGGAGATGCAGAGAGGAAAAACACACCCATCCTCCTAGGATGTGATGCCAATGCCCACCACTCCATTTGGGCAGCAGTAACACGAACGAAAGAGGTGAGTCACTTTTTACTTGTTTAGTAGGAACTAATCTTGTTGTATGCAATAGGGGTAGCGATCCCACGTTTATTACAAAAGAACAGACAGGAGGTATTAGATATAACCTAAGTTACTAACACCCCCAAGTTATCAGTAGAAAAATGGACAGTATCCCAAAAGAACACCTTTTCGGACCACTATTACATATTTTTCAACCTAAACATTGCTGTTCCACCCAAGGCATCCTATAGAAACCCTAGAAGGACTGATTGGAACAGCTACAGAGGTAACCTAGAAAAGGGTCTCAACTCGGCCATAGATACAACAAGTCGTGCCCCATAACATGCTATACAGTTGCCCAGCTCTCTCCTTCTTAAGAAAAAATATTCTGGGAGAATACTTTTTTGTAGACAGCATTTCAAGAAATTTCATTTTTTATGTGATCAAAGCCAAATTAAATAGGAAACTGTGACAGGTTGCAATGTGAGTAGTTGCAATATTTAAAAATGTTCGTGATGTTTCTTGCATGTCGAAACTAACCATTGCAGATTCCATACTTCTGGTTTTTATTAATATCATCTAGTACATTTTGCCTGTAATAATCTAAATGTAGAAGCACCCTATTCATTCGTGTTTTGACATTTTTAAAATGACAAAAACAAACAATTGTCAAAATTACACTAACTTTTTTTTGTTCCCTGCTCAAAATAAAGTCGTATTTTATATTTTGGATTTATTTTAGTCGTGACTTTTTCCCCCGTAAATTTGTAAAAAAATTCCAATAAATTCGTTTACATGGGGTTTATCTAGCAATTGTACTTTGGGTTTTTTTTGTTTTGTTGTGTAATAAATCCAATGTCTTGGGGTGCTTAGGTTGGCAAGTGATTTCAATCAGAAAATTCTGTGTAATGTGCAACTCGATAACTTCCCACACTACAAGTGGGCTCTTCCATACATCGTCGTCCCAGCACACGCTCCTTTGTAAGATAAAAAACCTTAATTATGATCTTATCGAGGAATGCAAACGTTGTATCGAAGGCAGTACTCTGTCCAAAGGTTTGCGTGAGGAATTGGAGAGGTTAGTGACCACGTTTTCATATTTTATATTTGCTACAAAATAAAATTAATTCAATCTAAATACAGTTTGCCGAGAGAAATACGACGAGATGTGGCCAAAAAAATGCGCAATGGATGTGCCCCATTGTTTGTAGCATGCAAACGGGGTTGTGTTGAAATTGCCGAGTATTTGGTTACGGTCTGTGAGGCAGATATTGAACAGAGGGGTCACTATGAAGTGCCCGAAGACCGATCTTTTCACTATGTTACGCCACTGTGGTGTGCAGTTGTGGCATGTAAGCTTCCAGTTGTTAAGTATCTTATAAGGATAGGGGCCGATATCAATGCGCCCTCGGATTCTGGATCCACACCAGTACGTAGTGCCTGCTTTATGACGCATTTAGAAATAGGTACACAATAATTGTTCCATACAATTTAACATTAAAATTTTGTTTTTTCTACCGTAGTTCAATATTTAGTGGCAAATGGAGCTGACATCAAGCGACCGAACATGAATGGGGGTACGTGTCTGATAAATTCTGTACAATCACAGCCGTTATGTTTGTACCTTATCGAAAAAGGAGCCGACATCAATGCAAAAGATATTCAGGAAAAAACTGCACTTCATTATGCCATCCAAGAACATAGGTTTAGTTTCATAGCTTGGCAATGATGAGCATGCATTTATAATTGATATTTTAGACTTGAAACAACAAAGCTGCTAATGGAAAACGGAGCTAATCCATTCGCAAAGAGCAGGTATGGGGACGATGCCTTGCGTACAGCGTGTCTAAAAGGTGCCCATCAGATTTTTGACTATTTGAAATCACACTGCGAATTTTCAGTGGAACGCCTCGCGGAAGCTCACGAACTAATTGGTTAGTATCACAACTCATTGACCGAGTCAACGTTTTTTTTTTTTGGTTTAGATAATTGACTAAAGAACTGAATGACTCAAACGCGATATTATCTGGCTTGATTCCTTACAAGTCAGCCACATGCTTAACCTGAACCAATGCCAACAGCACCGATGATCAATAGTTATGATGTAAGATGTCGTTTCTTGTTGGCACTGGGATCACTTTCAATTTGTTTCCTATATTGTGGCAAACTTAGCCTAACAGATTAACTTAGGGGAGCATGGTGTTGTAGTTGAATCTATTAATAACTATTTGTTCTTAAAAAATAACTTTTGTTTGATTTCCAATGCGAGTCTGAGTCATAGTTCTTTATTCGTCTTTGATTCTGTTGATTCGCTAGACAGAGAACGTTAGCATGTGATGTACACATTCCAAAGGTATGCTCACTTAAGATAATAGTGTCGTCTAGCTGAAAAATGTTTGTTTTTTTCTACCAAACTATTTGAGTACTACGTACAAGAACTAGGAAACCCTAACATTTTACTGAAACATGGCATTAAGATTGCCAAACTAGAAATTATATGAATTCTAATTTTGTGTTTCATCAATGCACGGTACCTGGCAAAATTTTTCTCTTGTGTTTACATCTAACTGAAACAGGGCATTAAAAAGCCAAACTTACTTACTTAGTTAGCACTACAGCTCGAGGTAAACCTGGGCCTGCTTCTCGCACCCATTTGTGTGTGCGTGTTATTTTTGCACGAATGAAAGGGACCTATAATTTGTTGCCGATTCCGAACGGCGAGTTGAGAAGCGGTAACAAATGATACTCTTTGATGCTTGTCAGACATTCGAAAGAGGTGGTACCGTGAAAAAAATTTTTTTGGTGTTACATCCGGTCTGGAATTGAACCCGGGCAGCATTGCGTAGTAGGACATGCCACTAACCACCACGGCTACGGCGACCGGCCAAACTAGAAATAAAATAAATTTGAATTCTGTGTTAAATGAATGCTCGGTACCAAGAAAATTCTCCTCTTGTAGTTTCAACATTCATTGGATAACTGGGGACCATCTACAAGGAACGAACTGACTAGAAAAAGACCGGAGAGCTGCAACACTCATTTCCATAAAGTTCAAATAAATCAAAATGAATTACTTTTCTTTTTCTCCTCAATCAAACACTTCGCACTAAATATACCTAATCATAAATAATGATCAGCCACTAAATACAACTACATACATTATATGTCAAATGAATGTCTAGGATGTTTCGCGAAGGATCAATTTTATTGCGTTTTCAAGTTATTACGAATTGTCTCCTTTTTAATTTCTAGGTTCCACATTTCTAGACGAACATAACGAAACTAGGGTAGCAATTTTACACTGGCGACTAGCCCACCACATACGCCTTCGTGTCACTCATTACATAGGTCAGTATATGCATACATAATTATTCTGTTTTTATTTTTTACATAAAATAAAACCTACAGAAAAAACACCAAGAGTTCCTATACGCCCGGCCTATGGCAATGCGGTTGAGTTTACTACTCTCGAAGAACTTGATAATATTGCCACTGATGTAGACGCAATGCGAATTCAGAGTATTCTTATATGCGAACGTGTACTGGGAATCCAACACAAAGATATGCTATTTCGTTTAATGTTTCGAGGAGCTTCATATGCTGATTCACTACGCTTCCAGCGTTGCATCGATCTGTGGCGTCTAACCCTAGAAATACGTGTGAATCACTTTTCGATTCTATACTCGGATACTTGTTTTACAGCCCAAGCTCTTGTTCGTCTGATGTTGGACCTTTACGAACGACAAAGCGATACTTTCGACAATGAGTATCACGATCAAAATGTCCCACTATTCGATGATGTGCTCGGTGTGTTCCAATTACTGACACAGAATATTAAAGAGGCACAAGACTTATTACAAATTCGTCCTGTTTTTCGAAAACAGCAGGAAAACTTCGATAGGATATTAAAGTGTATCGTTCACTTGACCTATCTGCTGATAGGGACGGCTAAATCACTGCAAGAAAAGGATACAGTACGTAGAGTAGTTCACGAATTAGTTCGTTCAAATGTACGCAGTGCATGCACCAACGATACCCTATTGCATCTATGTGTATCGAGATTGAATGTCATCAAGAGTGGCTACTTTGGGGAGGACGTAAGTCTGAAGGTAATCTTTTAAAAATTCAGTATGCTGTGTTGTGGAAAATATGCATTTTCTTTTGCAGCAAATTGTTTTCCCTAATGCTGAAGTTATCAAATTACTAGTTAGTTGTGGTATCGAAATAAATGCAAAAAATGAAGCAAAGTCGACACCGTTGCATGTTGCCGCTCTTCCATATAATTACGATAACAGCGTAAGTAAATTTATCAACACTTTGCCGTATTCTCCATGTACGGTATTTTTATTTCAGATAATTTTATTATTACTTGAGAACGGAGCCGACTTAGATCAACCGAATAAATCGGATGAACGTCCATTCAATATAATATCTAGTAATCCAGTTAACAATATCCCGCTTATGAATTTCATCAATTTGAAATGCCTATCAGCAACGATAATCAACAAATACCAGATACCCTATCGTAATTTAATACCAAAAGTCTTGGAGGGATTTGTCAAAGAACATGAAGCGTAAAACAACTAGTAGTAGTACTAGTGTGCAATCTCATCCGCTGAGAAGAAGTCAATCATCATTATTGTTTTCTGCAATGATATTGTAATTGTAAATATATAAATTATAAATCTTATTAATTATATTATTGCCCCAGTTTAAACAAAATAGAAAGATCTTATGAGAAAAACAAACAAATTTAGAAACAGAATGTTACTAATGTTCCTTTTTTTATTTCTTATTTGATTAGGTATACTTTGAGATGGTTCACATACAAACGACATCTTATTTGCCAATAAAACAAATTAATAACATTAACTTTATTTATACACCCATTGATCAATTACGTTTAAAATACAAATCTGACTTAAACTATATACCGTATTTAAATAAAGTTATGAAGTAATTAAAATTCGTGTTTTGTTAAGTTGCAAGTTGGCCACGTTTAAAACTTAATAAATTTGTAAATATCAGCTGTCACCAGTCCTATGTAGTATCGGGACTAGCTTTTCGCAACCATTTATGTATGCGTGTTATATTTTCGCACGATCTAAAGTTTATATATCCCATGTCGTGTAGTCTTGAAAATTGTAGTCGCTGTATCTTACGCGCAGGATTAATCTGTTGTTTTTGTTCCTAGTTTTTTTTAGCTTTAAGTATTCGGCAGGCACTCTTGATCGCACAATGAAGAGTTGATTTGCTGGCAGTAACCCCAGCAAATGCCCTGATTTTGTTTCTGGAGTGAGCCAAATTGGATGCTAACCTCTGTATTTTCCACTTGCCTTGAGGCATTAACACTATGTTCATTCTTCCCTTGTAATTGCTTTTATAGGAATAGCGATGTTAACAGCCCTATTATGGTTATCGAATTGAATCTCTGCCCATGTTGAGAGATCCTTCAGTTCATTCAAAGCTTTCCTGAGAGACAAGCGCAGGCAATGTAAATAAATAATAATAAATAAAAAAAACTATTTAACTTTATTATTAGGCCTTTTCTGCTTTTTATTTAGCTTTTTTTGGCCAACAAAATCCGTTCCCTGCTGATGATATTCTAGGTGACCATATACTATGATGTTCCTTGAGTAAAACGATTCTTTTTGTTTTTTTTGGCTTTTGACTTCTCTTCCTTTTCACTCAAGCATATTAATCTATAAAACTTATCCCAAAACTTCGCGTAGGTACTTAAGGGTCTAAGACCACTCCAACCTCATTCCAGATTCTAAAACTAAACTATTTTTGTAATTTGTAATTTATACTGACTTCGCTAAGGCGTTTGGCCGTGTTAATCACAAAATTTTGATTTCCAAACTGAGCAGGTTTGGGTTTCATTCGAGCCTTCTACAGTGGATCCGCTCCTACCTTACGGATCGAATTCAGTATGTTCGCATCAACGATATATATTCGTCACCAGTTTACGTTACCTCTGGAGTGCCTCAGGGCAGCCATCTGGGCCCTTTGCTTTTTCTGTTATTTATTAATGACATTCCTGACTTGTTTTTAAATTCACAATGTCTTATGTTTGCTGATGATGTAAAATTGTTCCGACATATTCATTCTGAGCATGATTGTCTTCTTCTACAAGAAGATCTTGAGAGACTTTCTATGTGGTGTCATATTAATGACCTTCAAATCAACGTCTCTAAATGTCAAAGTCTTTCTTTTTGTCGTAACCTGTCCCCGGTGTTATTTACGTACGCGATAGATAATATTCCATTGTCTATTATCTCCTCCAAAAAAGACCTGGGAGTCATATTTGACAAAAAACTGAGTTTCTGTAGGCATATCGAGTTTTTGATTGCTAAAGGTAATTCAATGCTGGGGTTTATTTTGCGAAACTCTAAAGACTTCAATGATCCGCACACGCTTAAGTGTCTTTTCTTTGCATTTGTTAGATCCAATCTCGAATACTGTAGTATCATATGGAATCCTTTTTATGAAGTCCATTCCAGTAGAATTGAGAAGATCCAAAAACGCTTTACTAGGGTTGCCGTGCGTAGATTACGTTGGAACATTGAAATGCCTTCGTACGAGACTCGATGTAAATTATTTGGTATCCTACCACTGTTCAAGCGTAGACAATTTTTTTCAATTATGTTTGTTCGAGACTTAATAAACAATCATATCGATTGCCCCTCATTATTTTCATTAATTGGATTCTATGCTCCATCTAGAGTTCTTAGAAACCGTCTTCTTTTTTATGTTCCATTTCATAGAGTTAATTATGGTTGTAATGAACCTATTACTAGATGCCTTAGAGAGTCTAATAATTATAGTAGTTTACTAGATTTCCATTTAAGTAGGGAGTCGTTTAGGAGTAGACTTATTTTGGCTTTAGGTTTTGGTGGTATTTTTTAAGTATTTAAGTATGTATATATATATATTGTAATAGGTAATCTAGCGAGAACAGTAGATGTTCTCATTTGATGATGAAATAAATAAATAAATAAACTGAAGGAATATATTTTCCGATTTTCCTACGATCAAGGCGTTAAGTCAGTTTGCTGAACTACATAGTAAACACACACGTAAATACAAACGACAACTTTGTCCCACACTTAAATACATCTGCTGGGGAAAAGTCAAATTCCAATGTTGCAACGATCACAGAATAATATGAAAAAAGGAAATCGCCAACGTAAATTCATTGACAATTTTTGTGATTAGGTCTAGGGATTTTAAAGCTGAGCGTGTATGAGTCACTTTTATATACTACTTTTATTTATAGTATTACAATGTACACCAATACCTCGGTTTGCGTCGTTCCGATTTGCGTCACTTCGAAGTTGCGTCGTTTAATCCTTTACTGCATAGTGATGCATATCTGCATCATACCTTTATATCCGCCCTCCTTAGAGAATATAAACAAGTATCTAATTTTTTGGTCTTGATCCCTCCCTGACTGTTCTAACGATCATTTTCAATTCCTGGAAATGGTTTGTGTGTAAGTTTTGGCATGAAAAATCAAATTCAAAGTCAAAAAACAGCACATCCTGTTTTTCTTTTGTATTTTATATATGATGCATATCTGCAACATCATAAATTATGGTATGTGAATCAAGGTCCTTGAAAATGTGAACTACACACAAATTCATGGCTGTTTATATACCGTAAATGCGTCGAGATGCATACCTGCATCTTAGTGAAAATTCGATTTTCCGGAAAAACGAATGGTATTTTTTTTTTTACATTTTTTTTTTTTTGAGTTCAGGTTATTTTTTTACATAACATAAGGCGCGTTTTTTTTTCAAACCTATATAGATTTCGAAAAAGCTTTCCATACAAAAATAAGACTGGATAATTATCCAGGCTAAGGTTTTGTTGTATTTTACATTGAAAACATGTTGCGGAAACATGTTTAGGCTATATAGGTTTGAAAAAAAACACGCCTATATATTAAATTCGCTAAAATTAAAAAAACCATGCATTAAAGGGTTAAAAATGATCGTGATTTCGAAGCTGCGTCGTTTTTATTTCAGTTTACGTCGTTCACGTAATTTTGTGGTTTCGAAGTTGCGTCGATGTGTTTTCGGTTTGCGTTTTCTTTATTATTACTTTGTTTTTATTACGAGTTGGAAAATCGGTGACAGTCGCTATCAAAATTATTGTTACAAAGAAATTTACGTAGGTATGTACTTGGAAAAAAAGGCAGTGATAATTCAACCAACTATGGACCAATTATCAATTATATTAACATGACAACCAACTCAGTTGACAGGAATGTCCATTGAAACCTTAAAATGAATTAAATGTCCACATAATAACATAATAATTTATTCATTTTGAAGTAAAACTTTTATACGGACGTTAGTCAAAATTTTTTGTAACGAAAAAGTGTGACGACTGATTACGTCATAGCTCCGACTGAATGAATACATACTAGCTTTTCGAAGTAATGGAGCGGATACTATGCCTGTTGGTAAATATAATATACATATGTACATACATACATTACATACATATGTATATTACATCCATACATACATAATATACATACATTCCATGCATACATTCAATACATATGTAAATATATTACATACATACATTCTATACATACATACAAAAAAACTGCCCGCTAGTTAGCGCTGGAGTCAAGTTATTTACAACTTCTACATAATTATATTACATAATTGACTAAAATGATTCTTATTCACAGTTTGTGTTGGTATATTGCCTAAAGAGATAACTACACAATCTGGACGCGATAGGTGGCTCTGGAGTCAAGTTATTAACAACTTCTCTATTAATTTACCAAAATGATTCATATTTACAGGTTGTGTTAGTATAGTGCCTAAAAGGATCGAAAACTTACTGTATGTAAACTAACTATTCGTAGGCATCTCATAGAAAAGCGACATTCTTGTATAACATGCATGAAGGGCAAGGAATAGTTTTACTTCTGCCGCGCGTAGTTTACACACACGATATTTTTTTTAACTAGCTTATATGGTTTTTTGAAATAATTATTTTCCGTTTTTTGTTGCAATGAAATTAAATATAGGTACCTTTTAAAAGTAATACAAATTTAGATTTTTAACGATATATTTTATTCTGGTACCAATTAAACTAAACATATAGTGAAAATACATGGGAAACGTTAATTCGATTTGCATCGTATTTTTCCGGTCCCAAACAACGACGCAAATCGCGGTTTTGGTGTATTACTAACACTCTAATGATATCAGACTTGTCACTGCCCGCAATTCATCTATTGCATTTGAGTAGTCATGCACTTTTGTCCAGGCAGCATGAATGATATTATCATACATTAAAAGGATTCTGGTTATTTAATGGTGTTTATTGCCAATTCTTAATAAGATAAAAAAAAAATAAAACAAACTATCGACTTAATCCTTATTTACAAAATCAATCCTCTCTAGTTTCTATATGTAACGCGAGTTTATTCTGCTAACTTGCACACTTAAAACAAAAATAAAATCCATGATAGATCTCAGTCACACAATGAATGAGTATATTTTTTTTAATTATTTCTTCTTCTTCTTTTAAATTAGTGACTTTGGGAGGGGCTGCTTGGCTAAACAATTAAACAAGAAATAAAATAAACGCCAAATGAACACAAACAACCAAAACAAAAACCACAACTTGTTCACTCTATCAGTCTAGAAGTCTGAAAACGATAAATAGTTAGAAAGATAACCTAACGCCTGCAGCAGCACAAGTACTTTAGCACAAAATCCAATGACTACAGCACTGCTCCTCACATAGTTGTCGACAATGTGAATCTTCCAGCCCATGTTTGCATGCGTAAAGCTATTATAGTACACTACATCGGGCCACGTAATGTTTGGTGTTATTTCCAGAATCCCTGGATCTCCTTCGCTGCATTCATAAATGAGAGATCTGTTGAATTTCTTGAAACTCGGGAAATTATCATCGAGTCTTCGATCGTATTTGGGCGGATATTTTCCAATGCACAGAGGGCCAGCTACATGTTGGAATCGCATTTGTGGTATAAGAGAAATTATATTATATACTCTATACTCATTTTCTAACCTGCAGTTGGTTTTGGTCGTCCACGTCTTGTGAATTCAACTCCCGCAAGAACTCTAATTTCACTTTGTTTCGCCTCGGATAGTCGGTCAAAGCCACCTCTTGGTTCATCTGTAATCACCATCGGATGGTAGTACTCCGGTGAATGTGGATTGTTACCACCTCTCACCTGAGAAACACATGTTGGTAATTGAATAAAATACTTTAAAATGTTTTGTTGCTACACACCTTAAACGAATAAGTAAGGCCCCTTCTTAAATAGAGTTCTGGCACCATATACCCATTTAAGTACCAAGCTAATCCATTTGAAACGTGTCCTTAAGAAAAAAGGTTTTACATCAGATTTAGAACAGTTATGTATGTCTAAGCTTTACCCGTTATTCCTTGATATGCACGTAAGCCACCAGCAGGGCCTAGTACGGCATTAAATGTTCGAATAGATCGATCAAATATTTTAACCCGATCCCAAATCTCCACAGAACTTTCCTCCTTCCGAGTGAAGCTGTAACAATCATTAACCGGCTCCGTTGTATTAAAATCGATGAGAATGTCACTCTTGGGATAAACATTATGAAAAGCTGGTTCATAGTTAGAGTCTAATTGACCAATAGCCCAGACCACGTAATTGCTTTTGTCCAAACGAATTTCCTTATCACCAGAATCAGCTGCAACAAAATTAAGGAATTTAAGTTTTCCAACAACTCTTTGCAAATGATAAGGACTAACACGAAATCAAAGTTCTTCGATATGTGATAGTATTAATTCCGTCTACTCTACTGTAGGTGTTCAACTGGAAACTATCCAGTCCTCCAACTACATCATCTCGACAAACACCTTTGTTTTGACCCAGAACTTGAACGCACTATAAAAAGAAGAAGGGGGACACATTAAAAACACATAAGTACATTTGCTATTATTTAAAGAAGCACCGAACTTAAAATCCGGCATTATTCTAATTTGTTCTCTTTCAATTTGTTTATCACCATCAACTCCTATCCTAGCCCCCCCAAAAAAGATAAAAACCGGTTTTAGATTCGGACTTATAATTGCTCGAAATGTATTTACAGACTGTAACGGATCTGCGGAACCATTGAGTGGTGCGGAAGATTTGACGTGCTGACGTGCTGTACCCGTGTACAGTTGTCCACCCGCTGTTCCAGTCGACCTTCCAACTCATAGGATACCTTTAGAACCACCACAGGTCTCCTTGGGTTCTAAGGGAAGCCTATGAGTTTGTATGTCGACTGGAACAGCGGGTGGACAGCTGTAGGCGGGTACAGCACATCAAATCTTCCGCACCGCTCGATGGTTCAATTTGGTCGTCAAGAAACTGTCATCGAATAGGTTCATAAACATATACTATGTGCATATATATGTATATACGTTGTTGCTGTTAAGGCCTTCTTAAGCAATACTTAATAACTTAATGATTGTACCCCTCTTGATATACCTATAAACTTACCGGTGCCAACGATGTAATGTTGTAATCGATTGAATGACCTCGAATTTCATCGATATACCCAACAACAACATCAGCTCCAATCATCTGACTCGAATAATCCGATCCGGATTGTCCAAACGACATGTAATCATTGGCGCCTACCATACCAGACAATTGGAACGTAATTTGCGGCCCAAAGACCTCCCAGGCTATTTGCAAATCCTTATGCAACTGTCGACAATTTGGCAATGCATCAGTATACGGAATGATTTTCACTAAAGATGGTGGCACATTCAAATTATCCTCTATAAGCATGGAACCATAATTTTCATTATCCGCCAAATCATAAATGCTGATCCAATCTATATCGAATATGGTCATGTCCCCAGGAAGTTCCAAAGTGATGGTTTCTTTATTGTATGCTCGTATTGGATCAAGGCTATAAAAATAAAACTGATTTAGTTACAATAAGTATACTAAGTGTATTCCAAATTCTTACTATCCCATTTCGTCGGGAATTTTATGCCCCCGGCTGGAAGGCTGTGCTCCGACTCCTGCCCAAAAAAAAGTCCTCTTGCCAGTACCATCGTATGTTAGATCTGGGATTGTGATCGTTTTTGAGTCTACTATCTCTATAGGATCACTGCTAACATTATGACTTCGACGAGAAAGAGCACTGGCTTTCTGTGACTTGGGAGGCTCAAAGTCCTCGGGAATGTATACGTCACCAAAATCGTTTTGATTATTAAGATCGTAAACAGCCAACCATTTAATTTCTGTAATTTTCTTTCTATCCGGAAGGGAAAGAGTGAATTCCTTATTAAGATATCGATCTAGGATGTTGGTTCTAGAAAAAGATGTAACAAAAAAAAAGAAGGTTACAGCAGCAGTTACTCGTATAAATTATTACCAATTCACTTACTTTCCATACTCGTCAGGAACTATAAAACCTTGTGGCCCTGGTCTGTTGGATGCACCAGCCCAAAAAAATGTATCTGCTCCGTTCCCATCGTAGCTGAAACCAGTCAATAGGAATGTGTATTCATTTACAGCATAGATATCACCAGAAACCTAAAAATAGATGTTGGGCCTAAACTTGAATACAATAACTTAAATCTCATGTCTTACTTGATGATGGTATGAGTTTAATTTTCCCAGATATTTTCCCTGGTAGGGACCCTCTTCGTCTGTGACAGCATCTATAAAACGATTCAGGGTTTATTATTATTATTTAAATTGAGAAATGGTAGTAAATTCTTGACCTATTTGTTTCAGGCAGCGTCGTTATTGTTGGTCGTAAATATATTGTATGTGGTCGTTTATTGGAAACAAATTAAGTTTCATGTTGATGATTTCAAATGGTATGCAATACATTTGCCTTGCAAAAGTGGAAAAATGAATGAAAATCAGCGTTAATCTAAATATTTGGTCTGCAACAATTCGCATGGAAAACTATTGCAGACGGTCTGGGCATTGCTATCAACTCAATGCAAAGGTTTCAGGATGTGATTTTTAGTGGATTATAAATCTCGTTTCGACAAGAAACAAGAACTTTAAAAAAAAAAAGACAAACACTTTCGCTGCACGGAAGCAACATATGTCTTTGTACAGTGAAACCTTGGTAAGTGGGCCACCTGTGGTGCAAGAATTTATACTAACTTATAATGGTGTTTTTTTTTTAATAAAAATAAAAGATCGATATATTGCACACGATAAAATAAGAACGAACATTTCATTATTTTAACACTATGTCTAGACGATTTGTTCACTGGTTAACCGAAAATATGGATTCATCACATAATACCCTTTGCCAACTTTCGCAAGATATTTGAGAATATATGAGAGATGAGAAATAGTTGGACAACATATAAAGGTATTTTGAGAAACATTTGTATGGAATTTTCTTGGGGCAGTAAAACATTGGCCAACTTAGCCTGGTGGTCAACTTCCAAGGGTGACCAACTAGACAGGTTTCACTATAATTATTTATTTAAAATAATTTTTTAAAATAATGGTAAAAGATTTTGAGAATAATTAAGAGCAGGACAATACTCTCAACATCATCGTTTCCATCATCGTGCCCACCTTCAGTGAGAAATAACTTCACAACAAAAATGTGCATTTATTACCCACTAGAGGTGAAGTTATTTCCCATGTGAAGTTATTGCCCGTGAAGATATTTCCCTGTACCATGCCGAATAACTGTATTATTCGTCCACGCACAGTATTGGTTGACTTTGGTAAAAATAGAAAAGAAACAAAAAAAAAATATAAAACAAAACCAACCTCTCCCGTTTTAGTTTTTGTACATTATGTTACGTGATCGATAATACCCTGGGAGTAATATTTGACAAAAAATTGAGTTTCTGCAGGCATATCGAGTTTTTGGTTGCCAAAGGTAATTCCATTGTTGGGTTTTCATTTTGCGGAGTTCTAAAGACCTCCATGATCCGCATACTCTTAAGTGTCTTTTCTTTGCATTTGTTAGGTCTAATATCGAAAACTGTAGTATACTGCGGAATCCATTTTATGAAGTCCGTTCCAGTAGAATTGAAAAGATCCAAAAACGCTTTACTAGGGTTTTTTTTTTTTTTTTTAATTTAATTTATTACTGAAAACATTCATGGTAACATAGTATTTAATTAAATTCAGAAGTAAATAAAACAATAATATAGAATTTATTTGAATAAGGGGTAGATAAACAGCAAAGTAGTATGAACAAAAAAGAAGAAAAAGTAAGAGAGATAGAAGGACGTCATGCATTAGAAATTCTCTGCGTAGTGTTCAAAAACATTTTTAGCGAACGTGCTGGCACCATATGAACGCCTAATGTGCAGGGGTAGCATATTCCAAAGTTTAATCGCATACACAAAAAATTGTCGTGAGGTAGTCAAATATTTATATCTTGGTGCAATTAATTGTAAAGATCTTTGGGTTCTCGCCATTCTGGTTTAATCAAATAAGTATTCCGGCGTTTTGGTGGTAATAATTTTATGCAAGAATAGAATGGTTCGATATTTTAGTAGAGCAGTAAGTGAACAGCCGGTAATTTTTTTGGCGTAGCCGGAAATATGTTCATGCCTGTTTATGTCGAAAATGTATCTTGCACAACTATTGTATGCAACATTCAGTTGTCATTGGCACTCAGAGTCCATGTTTGAAAAAAGCTCACATCCATATAGGATTATAGGCTCAATAAATGCCTTGACTAGCTTAAGCTTAACATCTGTTGGAAGATACTTTTGGGTGAGACTGAGACCACGAAGAGCACCGTAAACTTTTGCGACTGTCCTATTTATGTGATATTTCCATGTAAAGTTATGTGTGATATAAACGCCCAAGTTTTTTACATTTTCGACACAATCAATAGGAGAGTGGTTGAGATAAAGTTGAGGCATATCGCAATTTGCATTGGTTCTATTTATAATCAAAGCTTTCGTTTTGACTGAATTTAGCTGACGTTTGTTTAGTTTGTACCAGGAATAAACTTTTTCGAGCTCTTGATTTACTGTTGCGAAGCTTAGATTGGTTTGTGCTTGTGGAAACATCGCATATAGCTGAACATCGTCTGCATAGATGTGATGGCTACATACCGCGGAACAGTCTGAGATATCATTTATAAAACGGTTTATAAGCGGTCCTAGGACAGAACCTTGGGGAACTCCAGAGTGAAGGGGGAGGAGGGTGGAACATTCATTTTTGTGTGTTACGTATTGATATCGATTGCTAAGATATGACATTAACAACCTACACAGAGTATCATCGAGACCAAATTGGATCCTAAGTTTGTGCAGTAATATATTGTGATCTACGCAAACAAAGGCCTTAGAAAAGTCCAAAAAGACAATACAACCCATCATATTTTTGTCCAAACCTTCCCTAATATCTTCGCATACCTTTAGTTGCCGTGCGTAGATTACGCTGGAATATTGAAATGCCTTCGTATGAGATTCGATGTAACTTGTTTGGTATCTTACCTCTGTTCAAGCGTAGGCAATTTTTTTCAATTATGTTTGTTCGTGACTTAATAAACAATCATATCGATTGCCCTTAGTTATTATTATTGATTGGATTCTATGCTCCATCTTGAGTACTTAGAAACCGTCTTCTATGTTATGTTCCATTTTATAAAGTTAATTATTGTTGCAATAAACCGATTGCAAAATGCCTTAGACCTTAAAGAGTCTAATAGTTTACTAGATTTTTATTTAAGTAGGGAGTCGTTTAGGAGTAAATTTATTTTGGCCTTAGGTTTTGGTGATAGTTTTTAAATATATATATATTTTGTATAAGCTAAACTAGCGAGAGTAGTAAATGTTCTCTCTCTCATTCCATGATGAAAATAAAAATAAATAAATGAAAACTCCGAAAGAAGCTTCCATCCAAATACCGAAAAACCTGTACCCAAAACTTGCTCTCCCATTGCTATTTAAGCAGTCCAGTTTAATGCTTACTAAAAAAAACTAGAGTATGATCACTCCCCTGACCATTACAGTGTTATGTTGATACGAGTAGGTACATAGGTATTTACACATACAATCTATGTACGCATGTTTGAACCTTTTTTAAAAGTGGTCATGACGATAAAAATGGTTCGAAGTCGCGATTGGCAAGACTACACTCTCTGTATTAAAATTATTAATTTTGTTTATCCATTTTTCTACAAGTGGGACCAGCACACTTTGTCAAAATTCGGTACAATCGAAGTTTTATCATGTCAATGAAGTGAATCACCAGTAGGCCTCTTTAATAAGTCACAGTTACTCAGGTAATCCCCAAGCGCGCAAAGCTAACAGATGAGTCTTCATCACCTAGATCAGTCAATACGAGATTCCAAACGCCAACGCCAAACGTGATTACGAATAGACATCTTATTTTTTTTTTAACTGGATTGAATTTAATTTAAAATTAAATCGGCAAAGACAAAGGTGATTTCAACTGTGTATTTCGCCTTCGCAATTGATAATTGCAAATATTCGTTACTATTCCCATACAACAACAAAAAAAATACAACCAGTTCTGGGAGTGATACCTTCTCGTACCACCCGCCAACAATCCACAGCAGAAATCAAGTTTGCTGGCTGTTGCTCTGCATTGTAGTCTTTCGTTTTTTATGTTTCTTGGTGTTTGCTTTTTGCAAGAAACATACCTACGAGTATGTCTAGCATGCTACCAACCAATGCGTCGGAATCACACTTGATGGGGGGTATAGAGAGGCTTAACTTGTTGGCCGCTCCGAACAGTAGATACATACACATTCGACCGATCAAAGAAACTAATGACGTACCTGAAAGTGAAGTTAAAATTTCTCTTTTTTTTTCTTCGCCTTTTGAAACAAACAAAAAAAATCTTTTGTGATTGTGAAAATTGAAAAACTTGGAAATTTTCTCCACTCACCTGTTGATATTGAAATGTACACAAGTAGAACACTGAACGCAGCGAATATCTTTGAAGGTACACAAACTACATCCATCTTAACACATTGACTAATCGCGAATTGTCGAAAATCGTTGCCAACAATAACTTGATCCAAAACGACACGTATAAGATATTTTTCTTGTTATGAATTCTTTTGGCCAAAATTTAAAATCACTTCGCCATCTTGCATGCACTTTTCTTTATTTCCACTTATTAATTTCTTGTTTTCTTTATGTCACAACTCTTAATTGGAGGGTTGAGGTAAGTAATTTCCGCATCCGTAACCCTATCTTTGACATTAACACGAAGAACTGTGACTCTGACTGTGCCACCGCGGTGAGTAACTCTTAACAACTAGCGAGACGCAAAGTTCCGCTCCGATCGCAGTCAGTGTTATTCTTAGACTAGTACGAGTGTCAGACCAGCTGCTGCTTTGGTATTTTACTCTTGTTCTTTGTATGGTACGAGTACGTCCCCTCGACCGCGGTCGGAATTTTCTTTACGAGTTACTTCAATTCTCTTCGTTTCCTAACAGTACAGTACGGGTGTAGTGGTTTTTTTTTCCAGAAAAGGGGTGAATTAATTAACTTATGTACCTGTCAGTGTTTTTGATTTCTTTCATAGAAGGTGTTACTATTCTCTTAAGAATATTTAAGAGAAGGTGTGGTTAGATCTAATCTGTAGGTGAATGAAAGTCATGAATAGTTCGAAATAATTTTGTTGACCCTAATTATAAATTTGCATAATTTCAAATGTCCGTACTAATTGTTAACAAAATCCGAAAAAAATAGCTAAATTTCAAAAAATGCTTATTAACTAAAGTAGCTACCATTAGAAATCGGAAGGTTAAGGTAATCAATGCATAAGTCAACTTGGCTAAACGGCCCTTATCTATAATGATGTTAATATCGTACATGCACTTAAGCAGTAGTACTGTTAACAGGACATGTACTAAAATTCCTCCCGATACATGCCCATCTTAGTGCAACGAAAATTTTAAATTTCAGTACGAACTCGATTTCGCGCAACACCAAAAACATGTTCTTAATTCTGTAGGGTAACTTCGGGCATTACGGCGCACTTTTTTTTGTTTCTCAAATAACTTCAACATGAAATGCTTTTTTATCAAAAATCAAAAAGTTATAATATATAAGAAAATCAGAACAAAAGTAAGTTAAATAAATTTAATAATTCAATGATTCAAACAAAGAAAAGCTTAGGTTAAAAATGTTTTACAATAAAACATAATGCCCTATACATATGGCGCATCCTCTTGGGCAATATGGTGTGATGCCGTATTCGCGGTTTGATATGCCACATCTATCACAAGTGTTTTTGAATGAAGTACACGAGTCATGGGACCACTTGCGGCTTATTAAAATTGTAACTTGGCCTGTATTTGTCTGCCTGTTGCCTATATGGAACAGCTCTTTTCTGGTAGGAACGAATCCATACGTGTGTGGTTTTCTTACATAAGTCAAATTTTTTTGTTTGTTTTCTCCCCCTATGCATGTGGGAGCACCTAAACCATGCTTCCTGTCGTCGTCGTCGTCGTCGTTCTAGTCTTAGTATAATTTTTTTTATATACTTTACATGCGAACTCCATAAGGGCGAACGCCATTTTCTTTTACTGTTACTAATCAATGCCACCAAAGGAAAACTACCTAATATGATTCACTTCACTTCACTATGCACACTTACCCCGTGCGTTTTATACTCACGAAACCACCTAAATGAAAAAGAGCCAAAAATAAATGCAGGTGACAGAAGTGGAATATTTTTTTGTTTATAATTTTTTTCACTTATAAAAAAAATCGCAACAGCTTTACAACTTGACATGGCACTCCATCAAGGAAGATACAAGTTTTCTCATCGTTTGATTTTCTATAAGCAAATCGGAAATGTGGTATTTACAAGTTGCGCCATAATGCCCCCTGCGACATAATGCCCAAAGTTACCCTAAGTAAAATTTTTAAGTAGTCACCTAGATTGGTGCAACTAATCTCTTGCACATGTGATGCATGTTCTCGTCGTAGCTCGCTATTTTGCCGTTATTTTACGTTATTTCATATAAACTGCACTTAGCTCTTCTTTTAAAAAATTATACCTCAGAAAGTGCAACAATCTCGGTTACTGCACCTGCCTTTGTTTCAAATTAATTTTTACATGGTTAGTGGAATTCGTACCCTGAGCCATAGGATCTCTCCATTTTTTTAAATTTGGGGCAAGTTGCTTCCGCTTCTTTGAAATTCTCTTAGTCAGCAATGTATATCAGATTGCTGAATGGGATATGTCACCGGGAAAATATATTGGCGATTGACCCTGAGTAAGAAAACTTGGAGTAGGGCTAAAATTTATCGATTTTCGATCGGTCGAATCGGAAGCCGCCATTTGGAGACTAAGAACTTTTTTTTTGAAAACAGTGACTTTGACTACAATAATGAAATGGTCTGAGTCTATTTTAACCCCATTTGTATTCCTCATATTTGTACAAGACTATTAAGCTGTAAGGCTATGGTCCGCCGATATTCCCTTGCGGAAATTGAAACATTTAAGTTTTAAGACACTCTTGGAGAAATACCTGCTGTGACGGTAAAAGGTTGACATTGCAATGAGTGGACACGTAATGAATCCCTATATGGGTGGGGTAAAACGGACACTCGAACAATGTTCCTAAAATTTTTTTGGAAACTTAAATTACCAAAATTTGGTTCGGGCAAAATGAACAAAATCGACAATTGTATAAATATTTCCCTCTACTCACAAATTATTATTCCTTTGTCCACGATTACAGCTAAGAAGTTTTACTTTTGATGCGCATAACATCTGCGTGCACTCTGTTTTTTTTTTTTTTTTTCTATCTCTATTGTTCTTTGTGCATTGTTTACTACAATTTACTAAGGCCACCCGGGCCTTAGAATATGGATTAATCTTTCTTCAGTAAAAGCTGTAACGAAAACAAGTAAGAGTAAGCCAGTTTTCAGTATTTAACATTTCGTTTTTGTTCTTTTATTTTATAATGTCAACTTAAAGATAATTATGATTTTTTCTTTTATTATAAAAAGCCAAAGTTTAATAGCAAAACTTACAGATAAACATCTGTTTTTTTATTTTTTAGTTTTTCAGGTTAACAAAAAAAATCTCTCAAACTCAAAATGGATTTATTTGTTCCTTGTTTATGTACTCTATATTTTTTTCTTTTTGTTTATATCAAGCACTTTGCTCATATCGAGAGGTTTTCCCTAATATGAATTTATGAAAAAATACGTTTTGTTTCTATGTAATTTTCTTATACACTAGTAATTATTAACAACTTATTACGAAAAAGCAAACAAATTAATAGCTTGATGTTGCAACGAAAACGAAAACTCACAAAACAATCAGACAGACAGTCATCCGCTCTCGACATGTAATATTATATCATTCACTTATTTCAAGACCTCTTAAGTATTAAACTAGATTTTTTTTTCAAATTAAAATTTATCATACTTTTTTTTGTTGGATTTAGCAAATTATAAAATTAGTCTCTTTTTGCAAACACCTTTAATAAGTTTCCGTCATTTATAGTTTCATTTGATTTTGTTTACTTTTTTTTAAAATAATTAATTTTCAACAATTGTTGGATAACAATTTTATTTATACGTGTTAAATGAATATTATAATAATACTTTTTTTCTAGTTCCAATTTGCATCATAAATTAAAAGTAGAGATACGCATAGGGGCATTACTGACCTATCAGTGCAATAGTTATGATTTATGAATTATTCGTACGAGTTTGTCACCATTGTTAATACGAAAAGAAAGGTATAATAAATTATATGGAAATAAAATAAAAGTGATAAAAAAAATAGTTTTAAAAAACTACTTACATATGTACATACATATAAAGAAATTTAAACAAAAAATACTCTAAGTTTGTTGCAATAATAGATTTTAAACAAAATAAGATCTTATTGCAGACTCTAAAATTCAACCCAATTGGGCTACATAATATGGTTCTTTCTATTAAATCCATATATGTACATATATACAGTGAAACCTCCTAATTGGGGCACTCCAGGGGCACAAGAAAATGCGAACTAACTTGGAGGTGCCCCCATATGAGAAGACCTGCAAATCGGGCCAAATATCATTTTGTCCTCATTATATTGCTGCCTGTATTCGTAACCGTTAAATAAAGTATATAAAACACTACAAAAATGAATGAATGCTCTGTGGATTGTGGCAACAACAGAATAAGAGCAAGATCTTTTTCGATATTCCGGCGGAATACCATATTTTTATGCAGCACAGCATGTACATACATAGTATGTTCGTTCATGTACACATACAGGCAATCAGCTCTGATACTTGTAATTTCTCACTCTTTGCGTTTTGTCTCAATTTAGAGGTTGTTAGTTAAAGGGTTGTTGAGGGTTTTGTTAAAAACGGGACAAAGCGTATACTAAGGATTTGTGGAGAAAGTTAGGATTAGATGGAAAAGGATAAGAAACTGTAGTTAACATTTTTTATGAAAAAAATAAAATATTTTTATACATTTTTTTAGGAGGTGAATGTGGTTTGTACCATCCAAGGATCCAAGGATCCACTTCGAACACAACTTGTATTGAGAAATTAATGTTTAACATTTCGCCGGGAACTTTGCTAACTGTGGATCTACCAAAGCCAAGATCGAAATACTTTCCCACTGACCTTTGGTAACATCCCTCAGCCTCGCGGTTTATATAAAATAAAATAAAATCCATTTTTAACAAAATAATTTTTGGTTAAATTTTTAATTTACTTTCACAAAAAAACCAAGGAACTTAAATCTCAAATAATTTTGATTTTACAGCTGACTTTGACATTTCGAACAAATGAATTCGAAGTGGATTTCAAAAATTCAAATTCACTCGAAATGCAGAACAGGGGCGGTATGTAGAGAATGTGAAAACGGTTTGCGAAAACTTTTAATAAATTTTATATTTTAAAATTCACACTGTACTTCACTATATTGTTAACCGATAAACACAACTGTTCTTGGTTGAGTTAAAGCTTTGAATAAGTAAACCACTGGAAGCATGGAGTTGGACACAGGCGACAATCGCCACAAACGACTCTTTTCGTTTCCGTACTCGTGTCGTTTTTAAATCCTCATTACCTACTGTAGACCACTCGACATCATAATAATTAGTTATAATCTAAGTCATGCACAAATCTACTAAAAAATCGACGAGGCGTCTACCCTCCTGAGACCCAAGCCTAAACCAGAATGACCATGTGTTTGATGTTACTTGTGGTCACTCATATGGCTTATCTGAGATTAAATTTCGACTTAAAAAAAGTGTGGTGGGGGTTTCCGAGAAAAGGGGGGTATAATATTTTATTCATTGGGTCTATATCTAACAAACTAATTAATTCTTTATTTATTTATTGTTATTTGTTTATTTTGAAGAAAAAAAAATTGTATATTAAGTTGTGTAAACAAAAAAAAGAAAGAAAGCAAGAAAAACAACGCTAAACTAATTTATAAATATAGCTACCTCTTCTTCGAAATACAAAAACGACAGGTTTCTGAAAGCACAATATTCAACTAATAATATACAAGACTGTGCAACGTTGAAAAAAAAATTAAAATTCCTACTAATCAGGAAATATCTCTGTATAAATGTTACCTTGGGCTTCTTTCATAATATTCGATTGGAAACCGAAAACAATTGAATTAGCCAAGGTATCATATATGATATCGGGGGTCTCAGGAGGCTACACTGAGTGAATAGGCAGACAACGATATCATTTCCAGGGAAAGAAAACCCTACTTTATTTCTTGTATGTACTTAATTAACGACGAACACAAAATGTGTTGTGATTTTGTGTCGCAACTTGTTTCCAATTTAAGTCTACATTTTTGATAAATTAAATAAATCAAAAAAATATTTAAAATAAAAATAAACCAACATCAACTGAAAAATAAATAAAAAAATCAAATAAAACAAATAATTGTTCGTTCTTGTAATTTTAAAAAAATAAAATATGCTTTTATTTCTCTCTATGCTTTATTTTTTTATAACTCATATATTGTTCGCCATTTCTCATAACAAATATACTATACAAAACTAAGACTGCGATGTATCAATTAGCTGATATTTTTTTTTTACATTTTCTGTTTTATATAAACCTACATCCTATTAATAACTATAACAAACGTACATCTTCTTCTGCCGTTTCGCCATTTATTTGTCTTACTTTTAATATATAAATGGAAAGGGAAAATAAACCAACAAATTTATTTTATTAATCTAGAAACACCAGCCAACATACAAAATGTCTGTTTCTTTTCTTTCTTAGTAAATAAAATTGTTAGTTTAAAATGAAATTGTGAAAATATCCAAAATAACATTAAAATAATTGCATACAAATTTTAATAAATTAAAAAAAATATATATATAAAGTAGGAGAATGTAGTTCAAAAAAGAAAACTAATTTTAGTTTTATGAACAAAAAAAAATGCACACACAATCAATGAGCTTTCAGCCTGTGGACTTATTTTCATTAAACAAAAAGTATTTTAAACGAGAAGAATAATGTACAGCTTAAAAAATAAACGAATCAATATGCATACAAAACATTTATATCCATATATAAATTGACTTATGAAACAAAAGGAAATTATTAAATAAGTATGTATGTATGTATATGTATGGCATTTTTATTTTATTTTTTTTTTTTAAATATATATTTATGTAATATAAATCTTAACTTATTTTTTTTTAGTTTTATATTTATTTATATGAATGTTTAGGTTTAAGTTTTTATATATTTTTTTTCTTGTATAAATCTGATTTCAACTTATTTTCCAATGTGTGCAAGAAGCACTGATTTATGAATAAGTTTATAATAGTTTAAACATATTTCCTTTTTTATTCTTTAAGATCCCTAAAACAAATTATTTATCATTATCATTAGTGGGATTTTTTTTATTAATAAAGTTTTTAAACTAAAATTACGTTTTACATTGTTTGAAGACGACAATTGTAATTGTGAATTGAAAAAGGAAGATTCGTGTTTGATTTGATTTTCTTTGCCAACGATTTTATCATTTATCAAACAGTCAAGGTAAAGGTAGAATAATGTGATTTCGGATCTATGCGACTTGGAAAACATTTCGGGTTTTAATCGATATTTCGAAATAGCTGTAGTCGAATTTAAAATCTACCATCATTTTCGACGCTAAAAATATTGTGATCATCGTGAACAAATCATAAAGGTATTGCAATGCGTTTAACAGCTTTTAAAACAGATCGATGAATGTATAATTATAATAAAAGGGTTAACTTAATCTTGAATAACGTATGAATAGGAATAAAGTCAAACGAAAGTTGTGATGTGACAATGTCAAGATTTAAATGTTAAATATCCAGCAGAACCCAACGGCTCTGATTGAAGCCAAATCAACAAGTAATACAAAGCGAAGCTGCAATACTCTGTATAGTACGGAGAACGGTAGCGCTACACTTTACAATTTTTAAAACATCCTTTTCATCTAAAAATGCTGCGAATATTTAAAAACTATATTGTAATATTTTTCTTCGTTACATTATAAATAATTGTTTATTTGCATCTTGCTATGCTCTTTAAAAAATAATTACATAAAATTACGAAAAATTGTCTTACACTAAAAACATAAACAAAACCAAACAAATTTAATTATAACCAAAACGAAACACATGATCTTTCACTAAAACATAATACATCATAAATAAAAACAAATGAAATTAATTTAATCAAAACCCAAAGTATCTATTTAATTTATAATTTTACTTGCAATTTATTTATAATAATTGTTCTTTCTTTTTAATAAGAATTATAAATTAATCTGTTTATTTTTCACTGTAGATCTATTGATTTTTTAGATATTTCTTTGCAACTTCAAATCTTTGTGTATCTTGGTGATGGTAAATTTTCCATGCGTATTTGCATGTTTTTTTTTTTTTTTTGTGCTAGTTCATTTTTCTATTTTGTGTTCCTAAGTTTTGTAACATTAAAAAAAGATGAACAACATAAAAAAGTACAAATTTGCTATTGTTTTGTTTTGATAATTTGATTTGTTTGATTGTTTATTAGTTCGTATAATTGCGTGCGGATAATTTATGATTTATTTCCATCAAGCACAGAAATTTGCTTTTCTTTTTTTTTATTATAAGAGGACGATGTTAAGTTTTCAACGATTTTACGAATAGGAGTCATTATTGTATACAATTTTTTGGTTTCTTGTTTGTTTACATTGTGAAGACCTATTTTCAACCGTATCTTTACAAAAAACAGGTTTTAACCTTTTCCTTTTAATCCTGTAACATTTGATTTTTTGTATTACATATTGCAAATTAGGCAAAAAAGTACTATATCTTAAAGTTGCAGAAACGTAAAAACAACTTTGAATTAAAGTATTTTCTTTCCATTTCGGTGTCGGCCTTTACAATAACATTGCTGTTGAAGAATATACAACCATACAAAGAAATCTGTCGGAAAAAGTTTCATGGTGCACACTATCAACATCAAACAAGCTATGGAGTGAAGACGAGAAAAACCGCTTAAGTATGTATGAATTTAAAATTACACATTGTGAATGAGTATCATATGGCCAATCATGCTAACAGGAGAGTAGTTTATCTTTTCTCTGCGGATGAAACACAATTAACAATCACCATAGCACCTTTTCAATGAGTCGCAGGGTAGATATAACTCTATGAATACCACAATAAGAAGACTCTTGGTCCTAGATTAAATTTTATTCAAAAACAAAAAGTTGTGAACTATAAATTGATTGGATTGGTAATGCGTCACATTATTGGCAAATTATATTTTTTAATGAATACATTTCTTCTAAATAAGTTGAAAAATTGAAAATTGTTGGTTATCACTGACGGTTTTCTGAACTTATTCGACAAAATGTTTACCTTGGATAAGCCTCTTGTAGAACACTGCATGCTTTACTTTGGGTGACGCAACTGCTCGGGGTGAACCTGCTTCTCGCAACCATTTGTGTGTTATATTTTTGAACGAATAGAAGGGGCCTACAGTTATTTGCCGACTCCGGATGGAGTCTGCATGCTGGTAAGTTTAAAAATTTGCTGCTCGTCTTCAAGTTTTTATCTCCTTTCTTTGAAATCGCAGTATTACTGAAAAAAGAGAAATGTTCATGCCACGTACAGAAATAAATATTCCTTTTACTAATTTGTATCATCATTCTTCTGCACATTTATTCCAACGAATAGAGTAATGTTATTGGGATCACCGTTGTTTATATAGGCCCATTAGAGCTAGTCTCAAACGATGTTTTTTTTATATACATATATACATATATGTATGTTAATATTGGAATTGTTGCATTTTTTTTTTTTGTTTCAATTCAACATCACATTGGAGACACTTGAAAGACACAAAATGAAGAAGAATCGAGTTCTCTTTGCTTTGTTTTGTTTGTTTTCTTTTCTTTTTTCTTAGTTTTTTTTTCTATTATTATATAATTGAATTTACTTTCGTTTGTTTGATTACAATTAAAAGGAATTGATTTTGTTGTAGCATTTTTGTTTTCGTTTGTTTTGTTGTAGTGGTTGGATTTGTTGCTTTTTGTTTTTCAATTATTAGCAAAATTAAATGAAAGAAATAAAATAAATGATAATTATAATAATTGTAATAGCAATAATAATAATAATTATAATTAAACATCAATAACAAAAGTGTTAGCTAAAATTTATCCTGAAAAATAAACAGATTATTGGTGGCCGCAACAGCAATTATATTCTCTAATGGATGCCAGGCTGTGTGTAGTATTTTCTTATTGAAATCGAGGCAATCTACACTGATCTCGTCCTTTTTTCGTTTACCACCAGTGCAAACTTTACGCGGTTTTAACACGGTTTTTGGTTTAATTATATCCCTAGAAGCTTCGAGTGTGACATCCTTTTTAGTGTTGCGATCGAATACACGGAAGAAATTATTATAGCTTCCCGTCATAATCGATGTGTCATTACCATTCCAGCAGCACTCAAATTTATCGAAAATGCAATCATTTTCATAGAGTGAGCATAGTTTCGCTCGCAAATATTCGTGGACCTGGAAAAAACAATTTTAATTGTATAACTTGTCTGTACATTATATAATAGTTTTAAAGGAAGTAATTACATTCTATGATTGTTGTAGACAAAATTTAGCAATGCACAAGGTGTTTTTACTATAAATATGCTCAAATAAATCTAAACTTTGTTTAAAATTCACTTTAAAGAAAAGTATATGAAGCACTACTATATTATTTTGAACACATAAATGTAAAAACAAAATAGGTAAAAAAATGGATGTCTTCAAACGGATTTGAAAACGATTGAATATCAAGACATCAATTATGGTATAGAATACTATCGCATTTTTAATACTGTTCGACAAAATTTCTTATGTACATGCTGCAACGAGGGACAAATCGAAAGACTTCAAAAGATAGAGAACTAAGCAATGAGAAGCATCCTGAGATGTAACTTACTCTCACCGATACGGAATATGCTGAAAGCCCTAATGTGGCTAAGCATTTAGATAAAACTGGAGCTTATATTATGTTTTTAAAATAAAGTATGGCGATGCGCCCAGTTATTTAACAAATGAAGTCAGACAGAAAAAATGCAAACGATTTTAGATTGCGTCATCAAGTTTCAACATCTTCACACAATTCTCTTATGTAGAAGGGCCTAAGGCTTTACCTAGTTATATGAAAAATGAAAATTGTTTTCGGATATTTAAAAGAAAATTATATAGAATTTGTAAAATATAATGAAAATAACTGAAATAATTACGGAATTTATTAATACTATTTTTGTTTTAACCATAAAGTATTTAAAATACTAACATGTATTTCTATCTTTCTCACACAGAGCCTAATCCTTGGTGCTCACCGGGGATAGGTACCTTCCGGTATTGTCTGAGAAGAATGTAATTCTTATATCATATTCTCCCCGATATATGCGATATATACATATGTACATAATGTATGTATATTACATACATATTTGGATTTTTATAATAAATAACGAAATATGTACCCCTTTTTGTTTACTCACCGGGTATGTTTCAATAGGTTTTGTTTCCATATGCAAATCCCATACTTTAATGCTTAAATAATCTCTAGAGATCATATATCTGCCGGAATTACTTAACTTAACGTCACTGATCGAACTAATAATTTCACTGAAGAAGCTCCGATTTGTTGGATTCTCGGGTTCCTCGAATTGTTTGCTATGCCTATCGCATAACGCCGATGAACGCATATCACATAGACGAATTGTGCCCTTACTACTTGAGTATACGAATACATTGCATTCGTTTGGATGAAATTCGGCAGCGGTTATGACCTCCGTCAATTCCTCCATATTGGTTGGCTTAATGTCCACAATATTAAAACTCTGATCGGTTATTTCAAGATTCCACAGATTGATACGCAAATCATCGGCAGAGAGATACGTCTCTTGGTCAGAATTAACAGATATCGAATTAATGTGATAGGTGTGTGCATTGGCGAAGATTCGTCGCGGTGACGCCTCTACCATGAGAGGAATTTGCTTAACTGAAGGAACTCGTAAGGCTGTAATGCATGTGGGATCTTTAACAATACCATTCTCCTCTTTTGTATTGTAGCCCTCGAATGATTTATCACGTTCCGAGACCTTCCAAAGTTTAACGGTTTTATCGTTTGTTGATAGCAGGAAATGTGCAGGGTTTTTTCTTCGAAGCCATCGAATTTTATTGATTTTTTCTTCGATTTCCAGTGACTTTAGGTAATCGAATTCTGGCTCATGCGATTGAAATGTCGAATAAACATTGTATTCACCACGGCGGGGCATTGATGACTTCGATGATGGATCTCTCTGCATTGAAATTTAAGTCAGTACAAATAAAAACAAAAAAAAAAACAAGGATATTAGCTTACCTGGAATATAACCACGCGACCTCCTTTGTCACCGGTCGCGAGTAGTTCGCCATCGTGATTGAATTCCACACAAGAGATAATATCCGCATCTGTAACATCATCGTCTAGGGCTCCTTTGATTTGCGAGAAGCACCAAGACGCTTCGCCATTACCTAGGAAAATTATTAGAATGTTAATTTATTTCGATATAAAAGGTATAATCAAATAAAATCATTTCTTCTCTCGTAACCTGGTAGGGGGTTATAATCAACTATTCTCACCTAACTAAGCAAAACCACGGTCACAACAAATTGGTGACATTATAATTATTGCCAAATTTCAAGTCTTAAATTACATAGCAGTAATCTTATGAAATTAAATTAATAGAATTTCAAAACTTATTCGTATTCCTTACAGACCTGCATAGATACCATACCGTAGCCATGTTCTGCTTTTAATGAACATCCCCCCGGACTAATGAGCAACAAAGAGTAAGTTTTGGTTAGGATCTCATTCCGTCGTTTAATATCCTATTTCAGGAGTTATGGCAGCGAAAACTGGATCAATTCGTCTACCTTGTAAACTATTAATAGTTTGTTTCTTATTATTTGTCACCATTTACGGAAGTTTGTTAGTCTCCATTTCGTTGCTTTTTATTGATCGTATGCCCCAATAGCTATTATGGCAATGAGTTAATTCACGTTTATTCCACTCGCGCGCGCATTCCTACGGACATTGAATATTAATTCCACATGGTCAATAAACTCACAAAACAAATTCTAGGCCCATAAGTTAATCCACTGCAATTGGAGAAGACAAACAATTTATGTCAGTTTTTATCAAATCGGTACCCCCAATAAACTAAACAAAAAAAAGGCTAATTTACTGTGCAATACAAATAATCCACCAAAAAAAAGGTAAAGATCCTTTAATTACAATTATATATAGCATTCAGTGACCACTATGGGCAGATTGATTGCACATAGATACATAGGTATGTATGTATATGCGCCTCCTTCGAACAGCTAGATTTTTTTATAAAATTGAATTTGCGGATAGATCTTAGATCCTCAGTATTGAAATCAAGAAATTACATTCATTCATTGATGGCCGCTGCTGCTCTACTGAGAGTACCTTCCTTTTTTTTATTCACATATCAAAATAACAAAAATTCGATAGAAGAAAATGTAGCTGAGTTGTAGTAATTTTCATTCAACGAAACAATATTAGTTACTAGTTTCGTGAGTAAGTTTTAGTAGACTAAATAAAATAAATGTACGAAAATAGAATCAATACCAGGCAAATGAATTGCGTTAACAAAAATAGTTCACAAATTAAATTAAGGAGAAAGGGGACCAGTACCGTTTCCTCTGTGACTTAGAAATGACTCACAGGTGTACGTGTGATTGATTCCTTTAGTTTTCAGAACTTTTATATTATTTTTATTACTTGTGGAAATAACGTAACTAACAATATCGATGAAAAGCGCAAACGTTTATGCAACTAGCTGATATGGTGTTGCTCTGGTCTCATTCTGTTAAAAATACCACAAAACGTGAGTGGGTGGGTCATATGTTTATTTACTAAAATATGACATACGCGTATAATTTGTTTACGAAATGAATGTGTGTGCACAAAACCAAATTCGGAGCAACTTCCATTTAAATTGAATCTACGTAACCTCTACTCCAAAATACCGCATACATCATCGTAGAGCGAGTGAATTTTATTCATATGTATAAGAGAATTTATTATTATATAGCCGTAACCGGTGCGCTTCGCTACACCTATCTTTTCAAAATTTGCCGACCGGCGTTGCCTGCGCACGTAGTCATTCGGGTATGATAGAAAGGAGGTAGTCGGAGGCAATCACTGCTGTTATACATATTTTTTAACTACAATTTCCATATTTTTAAAGTGAATACTTCTTTTGCGACGTATTTGTTTTGAAAACGATAAATGTATTACGATAAAGGGGAAATTATTCCATAAAGGGGAATTATGTTCACAGAAAACATCAGCTGTCTGTCTATCTATCAATCTACCTACATATCCGTCTGTCTGTCGATCTATCAATATATCTCTCTGTCTATCTGTCTGTCTGTCTCTGTCTACCTATCTGTCTGTCTCTGTCTACCTATCTGTCGGTCTGTTTATCTATCTATCTATCTGTATGTCTGTCTGTCTATATGTATGTCTATATGTCCGTCAATCTGTATATCTATCTGTCTGTCTGTCTACCTATCTGTCTGTCTGTCTGTCTATCTATCTATCTATCTATCTATCTATCTGTCTGTCTGTATGTCTGCCTGTAGGTCTGTCTGTCTGTCTCTGTCTACCTATGTATATATCTGTCTGTCTGTCTCTCTCTACATATCTGTCTGTCTGTCTCTGTCTACCTATCTTTCTGTCTATTTGTCTGGCCGTCCGTCTGTCTGCCCATGTCTGTCTGTCTGTCTGTCTATATTAATTCACCAAAATGATTCATATTCATATTTCACCTGATATTACGAAATTTTGTATAACAGGTACCAAAACCACCAGTTGTTGAGTAAAAGCACTGATGCTATGTTGTATTCTATATTATGAAAAACATACTCTGAAAATTTTATCAAAATCAGTTGGGTAGTTTTCGAGTCTATAAAAGCAAACAAACAATCAAACATACATTCATTCATTTTTATATAATTATAGAAAAAACTGATTTGGGCTTGTAGACGAAGTGTTAGCAGGAAAACCAGCCACAAATCTCATATCACTGGGAAGGTCTGGATTTAGATGATGCGATTTTTCCAGACACGACAAACTGTTTGTTAGTGAAAAGTGTGGTGAATGAATATGTCGGATGGGCCGCTAGAATTCCATACGATTTCTCTGTACTCTTTTGTTTGTCCCCGTTGAAATAAATCACAGCGAGGAATGTATTTTGTTGGTAAAAGTCGAAGTCGAAATGGGAAAAGGAAAAATATCTCCGGTCAGCGTTTGAAGAGATTTTAATTGACATTTATCTTCTCACTTTTCCTATATTTCCGATATTGCTTCATCTTGTAGGCGAATGTACAATCAAAACAACCATAGGTTAGGTTAAGGTGGCTATCCCCATCATCTTGGTTGGATTCTTTTAGACACTTAAGGCCCATTGTGTTACCACATGGAGTCGATTATTATCGGTACTCCCCTACTCCTACTCCATAAAAAACAAACAAACATAAAAAGAGAAGAAAAAAATGTTTCATGCTTAGAGTCTCATCATGTAAAAGGTACTTGGAACTTCAAAAGAGAATTCGAAAAAATCGCCTACTTCGAATCTCTTCATGTAAAAGCGGACCTGTCATTCGTTTTCTCTTCAGTTTTTGTGATTTGCTTTATTTGTGTGGTTCTCATAGTTTTGTACGAATCGAGCTAGACAGATTTTTTTTTTGTTTTAATAACAATTGACGTTTTTTTACTTGAATATTTTTAGTCAATTTTGTTTCGTTTTAATAATCATTGTAATTTTTGTTTTGAATTTTTTTTTTTTGTTTTCAAAGGAATATATTTATACCGAATGTCAATGAAAAGGTAGACGAAAACAGGAAAAATCATATCGTATGTACATTTCATCCAAGAAGTACAAAAGAAATAGAGAAAATCGTACTTGAAAAATCGTTTCATCTAAATCCGGCCAAGGCCAAATAATCAATTGACTATTATTTTTAAAAGCACAATAAAATGATCTTTAGAAATGCCACATTTTAGCGAGACAAGTCGCTAGGGCTTATTACCTATACGTATACCTGGCAACTGTGCCAACCCATATGCCTTTTGTTACCTACGGGATAAGTAGCGTCTGGAATTAACTCCCAAGAAACGTGATTGTATCCAAAAATACCATCTGCAGCAGTTTAAGACCATCTCGGGTCCTACTCGTATACCAATGTACCATCTCCCGAAAGGTGTCTCACAATTTACCACCAAATAATTTTAGAGTGCATTTGGCACCCTAATTTGTTGACTTATCCATTTAAATTTATCGTTTTTAATTATAAAATTTTAACTATTTTAAGTGTTATCTCATTCATTGCAAATGCCTCATTAAACAGCACAGCTCCTCCGAAAAATTAGTTACTTATGTAATTTGTTATACCTCCAATTTTTATTACGTAATGATTTTTTGTATACAAAAAAAAAAAACATTCAGGGTCGATCAGAAATAGTAAAAACAAAAATCCTACTAGTCAAATGAAAAGAAACTCTGTAAACTTTAATATAAAAAATGAAGCTACATTTCTACCAATAATTAACACATTTCCTGCCAACTGAATTCAAGTTACAATCATCTAAAAGTCTGATAAAAATGGCAAATGTTTGGAAGTAAAATTAACGAATCTAGTTTTACATCAGATAGTGTGATAGTGATGTAGGCAATATATTATGCAGTATCTCTTATATGTAAGTAGTCGTTTTAGAAGGGAAACGTGATCATGTAAAATAAATAAAATAAATAAAAAGGCAAACCAGTCATATCATGAAAAGGTTAACATTTTAAAATTTCCTGAATATGAAACCAATTTTCTTGCATTCATACCCATGTAACTCCTTACGCTATTGCGAGACATAAAAACGCTGATGTTCGAACCTTTTAGCTAAACACCTACATACATAGGCGAAAAAAATAGGAGAAGGCAAAACAGTTCAATCCCTTTTTAACTGCCTTTAACACAACATATTCGCTCAATTTTTTTGTTGGAAAGCTTTTGAATATGTGTGAATATGTTTCCCAATATGTTGTGGTCTCAGCTAGGTAAAAATCAGGTAAAATAATAAATATTAATACGAGCGTTTCTCTCGCACAATTGGTCGAATTTCTACCACAGGCAATACTAGTTTACATAAACAAGTGTCATATCACGGACGCGAACGATGCTTATAAAAATCCCAAACTTAGGATAAGGAATAAACGAGGATAGAACCAAATATATTCTAGGGCAAAGAGCGACCAAGATCGCTTTAAACAGCAGCCGTATCAGCAGAGACGCCACAGCCAACGATTTTGCAACATCCAATAATAAAAAAAAGTGCTCAAAAAAAGTCATATGCATATATACATTGTATTCATATGCACATGTATGTACATACATATATGTATGTATTAGAATTTAATTTACTGAGAACATTCTCGAATATAAATTCTAGAGATTGAGATTATCACACAATCTAAAAAGAGACCTTAGTACGTGTGTATGTCTCAGTTTACCTTCATTATATTGAATTTCCCTAATTATCAACGCTGGTACTACATATGTATGTTACGTAAGTATTCAAATAAAGTGTATCGTTATCATTATCTTAAGCGATGTGATTAAATATGTACCGGTAAATGACAAAAAAGAGCAAATAGATTAATAACTACATAAGTGCATGCGAAAATATGTTTAATCTCCGCCCGTCTGTCTAGATGATTCACCTGAGCAACCATAACACTGTCATTTTAACACCAGAATCGCACAGATAATAATATTATGCATGAGAGTTCTTTTATTCTAATATATAGAAATAAAATCTAGATAACTTCCCCCACCGATGAATGATATCATGAAAAATCTAGTTTTTTTCTCTTTGCAACTCCGCGACTCTCTTTTATGGTTGATTTGCCTTGACCTAAAAAATGTGTGTTTCTGTTTTTAGAAGAAAACAAAAATACACTCGCACGAAAATTACTTTGTATCCAAAATAAGTGTACACATACTCGTAGTTACTGTTACTGCAGGTCAATTAAAAGGTCAAAGCTTAGAATACCAGAGCACATATGTACATAGGTACCTACTGATATAACTCCCGCAAATTGTACTTGTCCATCCATCGTTCATCTTATGGCAAATATAACATTAGGGTGATGGGGTAATCGAATTATTGTTATACACTTATTGTTGTGCTTCCTCTCGTTATAAACGAAAGATGAATTATGTATACAAGACAAGCAACAAGGTAACATAGGAATATCTTACTAATTTTTTTAGAGGCATAAAGGAGATATGTATGGTATGCTAAAAATATATGTCAATATTTATTGCCACAGTAAGAAACTGAACGGCCAGATACAACAACAATGGTGAATGGTGATGTTGCTGCACTGCAAATAATGTTATAGATTACTAATTCAATTATTTTTTCCATGTGGACAAATATTATGTACATGTATGTATATGTACATGTACGTACATATACATCGTGGTAAAAAAGTTTTCTATCAGGTCATTAGAAAGTTAGCAATTGAATAACATATCCTTGACACATATAGTTACTCGTAGGTGAAAAGCATTTATTTATATACTTAAAACAACTGCATGAACGGCTAATGAGCACATCGGACATGAGAAAATGTTCCAGATTCACTCCAAATAGCTCGGTCCGATATTAAGAAAGCATTATCTAGCTAAGTTTATGGAATCCGTAAACCATTCTTGTTTCGGGAAAAAAATTGAAGTGCGAAAAATTGCTTAGGGTGACACCCACATCAAGACATTCAAAACCTATCAATCAGTGTCAAACAGACAGTGAACTAAAGTTTTATATACGCACCTCGATTCATACGACAACAAACATCAATAAATAAAAACACGAAACAAAATAACCAATAGATTATGGTCGCCTAATTAAATCGCACATATCACACAAGACCACTCCAATGTCCTATACAACGTACAGTTTTCACGTAATACTCCCATCTCAGCAATAACGGTTATGGAATGAGAAATGATCAATGAACATCAAGGTTATATGATTTTATCTTATCATTTGCAATGAGCAAAGGTTTATGGCTATTTTTAAGAGATCATTATATGACAATAGCAACGTACATCCATACAGAATGGTTCCGATATCAATCAAAAACCATATTAGGTCTGTTCCCGTACTTGTGCAAAACAGCCGAAAACAGTCAAATCCTGTTCCCGTACGAAGATTTTTCATTTTTGACAGAAGAGTGTAGTTTTGCGTAGTTTTCGGCTGTTTTCGACAGTACGGGAAGACTTATTAGGTCTGTTTGGTGACACACTACTTTTCGAAATACTATGTAAATCACATCAATCTGTGTTTGTTAACTCGAAAAAATCACAGTACATCGCAAGAAGAGAGCGAACTGAGAGCGTAAAAATTAAAGAGCGATGACATTTTACGCAACATCTTTTTTTGTAGTGAGCTGGACAACTCTGTCAAACCAGGCCATCTGACTGTTTGTGAAATGTCATAATTTTCATTGTTAGTGGAAAACAAAAACAAATTGATAGGTTCGACCAAACGTGTGTTTGTTTACTTTTCTGCAAGTTTTCTGTCGTTAAGAGGATTTCTTTCTCTTCGAGAGAATTTTACGTTTTGACAGGTCTCACTCGCTTGTGCAAAAAAGGTGTAAAAAAGGTTCCTGTTAATTTATGAATATTTACATCAAACTGTCAAAAATCAAGAGAATAGAGAGCCAAATGACAGTGTCAAAAAATTTCCCCTCTGGCGAAATCGTGCTATATCTAGGTCTGTTCGCGTACACTCCAAAAAACAACGAATATCAACGAAAAATAACGGAAAACAACGAAAACCCGTTCGCGTACGCAAAAATTTCGTAGTTTTTCGTAGAAGAGAGTGCTCACGAGAGAGTAAGAAATTTCCCCATGCTACGAATTTTAGTCCAATGAATTTCTTTGGGGTGTATTATGAAAACTGTCAAATCTGTCAAATCACATACATTCTTTATTTTTTGGTGCTTAATGCGTTCGATTACTTTTTCGTGATTTTTCTGTATTGGAGAGAATTTTACCCCCACTCTTCGAGATTTGACAGAAAACCCATATTTAGTGCAAAAAGTACGCGAACGGACCTTCTTTTTCATGGAGTCACGTAGGCACATCCTTCAAATAGCAATCTGACAATTTGTGAAATGTTAATCACTTCTTGTTAACAAAATAGAAGAAAATTAGTTTTTCGTGAGCTTTCGCCTTAAACCTGTTTCTAGCTTTGTAAGACAACTCACTACGGATGGCAACTGGAACTGAGAATTTAATTTCAATATTCAAAACGCGTAAGAATGAACTTGAACAATCTTTATCATACAAAACCCAAACTGATGTGCGAAAACTTTAGCACAATAATTTTTGTTTTTGAATCAACAAAAGGTAACCAACCCCAAAGGGATTGCTCTTCGATTTGCGGCGATTTTTTATGCATACTACGGTAACCCAGTCAGAGCTTAAAAAAGGGACCCGTTTATGCGAGCTATTGCAACCAGACTGAGAGGCAAACATCCTATCTTCCCTGTACTGACAATTCTATTGGAACAGAGTATTGTTTTGTTATAACGACTTGCTACGGTTGGCAACTGGACCTGAGAATTTGACTTCAATATTCAAAACGCCGAACAAAACCCAAAACTTATGTGCGAAAACTTTAGCACCACACTGTTTGTTATGCGAGAAGTAAATTGCTGTCGCTGTTTGCAAATCGCCACTAAACAATTAGACAAACAACATGATTTTAGTTACCTTTTGAGTATCTACATTTAGGAATTATTGAACAATTTCTAATTCAAATGTAAAAAGAAAATATTCATACTATTTAAGAGCATCAGACAATTTAAAATCAAAACTATCGGATTCCGAAGAAATCGACGCACCATGCGGAGGGAATTGGGGAAGGGTAAAGCAAACAGAAGGAGAAATGCTCATGACACCACCGTTCAGATTACAGGAGAAGACAACGTAAGTAGAACAAGAAACAGAAGTAGAACGCCTGCTGGAAAGTGAAATTAATCCACTCACCCCCGACAAATACCATTGAATCTTCAGGAGTTTAACAATGGAAACGTAGTCACACGTATTTTTCTTGTTTTTAGTATTTTCACCAATATTTCCGTCCCGAAAATCAACACGCTTGAACTGTGTTTAAAGAAAAAATCTCAACATTCAGGCACTTTGCACGCGACAGCGTTTTCTGCTACAACTTACCGGCCATGTCAAATTAACAGTTCGCAGTCAGTTGCCTCTTTTCCTCACCACCTCTTAAAACAATCATTCAGCAAACGCGGGGCGGAGGCGGTTATGGCAGTGTCAGTGACTATGGGCTGAGGATGAAAAAAAAACAAAAAAAAAACACTCGGCAGCGTCTACAAAGCGGTGGCCCTTTCCAGCAATTTGCTTCTTACGAACCAAGTAGTGATCAGCTTTGAAGTTTCTTTTTTTTTGTTTAACCACTCGATTTACGTTATTTCAACTTATTTTTGTATTTTTCTATTCTCCACAATTAACGAGATCAATATTTCATTCGAGGGTTATTTTATTCTCTGGTTTTCTTTTTTTTGTATTTTTTCGCGAAACGATTCACCAGCCAGCCGCCAGGAGGAGGACCATTGAAATCAAGGGGTATTCGTGTTCTTTTTCACTTTTGTGATTTAATGTGCATCCGAACAGGTAGGCTTTAATAATTTTCGGATTGAATTTTTAGCGAAATTCGATGAAAATTCGATTCAATAAATAAACTCACATAAGAAAACGACGGCAAAAGGAATTTTTTATTGCAAATTCGCGATTAAAATGCTCTACACACAGTCGGTTGAGGGAAAAACACAGGCACACATACTCTGATAGATGGCATATGGCTGCGTGGGACAGCAAAGCATATGACGATGCAGTGGTAGCGTATATGGATAGTATTCAGTCATGGCGGGGTTTCACACATGCACATAAATTTGACATCAGCTTTAAAAGTGTGTGTTTGTGGCGACTTTTGCGTATTGCGCCAAGTCTTACTCGATTATGGCGACACCTGCTTGTCGAAATACTCATTTGTGTGTACCAAGTTTGGCAGATCGTTGGTTATTGATAAGGTAGTGTAGTAGAGAGTACTTTCTTTGTCTACTTTTACACTTAGACTTATGTTGTAAGTCTAGACTCACATAAGTGGAGAAGAGTAAGAAAGTTTGAAAAGATGAGAAGGAAAATATTTTGTTCTGTGAGTCGAGGGTACAGTTTTCATCGACTCTTTTTCGACATTTTTCTTTTCTGTTCTTCACTATATCATTGTGTGCTTCATATGTTCTCGTTGCTTTAGAGCACATGTATTTTTTCGGTTGCTTGTAATAAAAGAGGAATGTCAACTTTAAGTCAAAGGAGCTAAGGGATATTAGCCGTGTATTATTATCCCCGTGATCTGATCCGGATCAGATCAGAATAACAAAACAAACTAGATCAAAGTTCTATGTTGTGATTGTACAAGCTAAGTTCATTTTGACATTTAGTGCGAAGTTGCAGTTGAAATTGTTGTTGTCCACACGTTGACTCATGAGTCGCGACTCACACGAGTGTGAAAGAGAAGAACGATGAGATAGAAAACGAGCTGCCCGGTGAGTCGCGGGCAGAATTTTCCGTGACTCTTTTTGACATTTCTCTTTTCTCTTGTTCGTTATTTTGCTATTTCGCTTTATTTCTTTTCGTTGCGCGTAGAGCGCAATTGTATTGAAAATTACGAAGGAATTTAATTTGACGAAAGACAATTGATGTTTTAAATAATTATGCATATATGAAATACATCGAAATTTATGTAATACCTAGTACATAGCCTCCAAAGTTACTATTTTAGGAAAATTAAAAAATGTAAGCAATATTTTTTTCATAGAAACAAATAAATAGAGAGCTGTAACCATTTCAAAAGCGAAAGAAAAATTTAAAGAGAACTGTCAAATTACGAAAACAAAAATTATAAAACGGTTGTGATTCAAAAGTCAACGTGTGGATGCAAGCGCCTCACCGAATGGCAGTTGAAAACAGAAAATAGAAAGGAGTCGCGACTCATGAATCAACGTGTGGATTGCGACTTAACAGAAACCAAATGAGAATAATATTTAGTGGCTATAATTTTACTATTACATCGCCGACATATCATTATGAGCAGCAAATTAATTTATTCGAACATAAATAGAAGGTATTTAATAATAGGTACTTGGATTGCCAATCATTTTTCTTTTTCTAATCTGGCAACATGTACCCTTGACAACTATCGATAATTATAGCAACATTTACGAGCGAAAGATACACTCCTAGCGAAGAATGCACTCCTAGTGAGAAATAGCCGAACTAATTTTCAGATCACAAAAATTGATCTTGATAAATAGTAAGATCTTGTATTGTTGTTGTAACGCATACAAACCAATGATCTATATGGATCATCGGCGATAATAAAATACGGCTATTACAATAGGCGTGTTTTTTTTTCAAAACTATACAGGCTTAGCAAATTTTTTCCATGTTAATTACACTAACAACTAAGCCTATATAGGCTTACGAAACCTGGATAATTATCGAGTCTTAGGTGCTTAGCCTGGATAGAAAAATGTGCTACCAAACTATTTTCCGTCGATAATTATCGAAAATTTTATCGAAATGTCAAATATGACATGGAAGTAAGGGAGAAATATTAAGGCCGGTAGCTATCAACCGAACTCTGCTGTCATTTCCAATTTAAATTATTTCTGTTCATTTTAAAATGGGTAGAAAAGAAAGAAATACGAATTTATACGACAACGAAAAGAAAATTATAATGAATTACGTGAATATGTTCCTTATTTTACTATTTAATTGAATTAAATTTGACGAAAAAAATTATATCCACCAACTTATTAATGAGCGCTTGATAACTACCGGCCCTACTTTCAATGAAAACAATGCCGATGTGAGACTGTCAAACGTCAATTAGCATAGTCCTGCCAAGTTACTGCTCAGCGTTTTTTTTCTCATTTTCCGCTAAGCCTATATAGATTTGAAAAAATACATGCACAGAACTTTGATCTAGTTTGTTTTATTATTCTGATCTGATCCAGATCAGATCATGGGGATAATAAAACACGGCTATAGATTTGAAAAAAAACACGCCTAATGTTGTATGCAGCCCAAAAAGAACCTATCGAAGGTAGCGCCATCTAGCCGAGAATAAACGTATCTGCTGTAGACCGTTTAGTTTCACTATGTGGAACTCATTCTACGATCCCAGTATTTCGGTGGGGAGTTGAGATCTAGAAGGTCCTCGTCCTAGAACATCAGAGAAGGTTCGAGTATTTTGGTTGAAGTATAAATACACCCCAACAGGAGGCGCAGTGTGTCAGTCAGTTAGCAGAGACTCAAGAGTGATGAGTTTATTTGAAAAGTGATTGACAAGTACATAATTATATTTGAGATTGTTACCGAGATAATAAAGTGATTATGAAAAGCGATTGTAAAAGATAAAGTGTAAAGGACATTGTAATGTGTAAATAGAAATAAGAAGCGATAATTGAATAAAGTGTGAAATTGCTAGAAAAAGAAGGCTAGTGTTTAATTAATTGATACAGAGTAAGGTTTTATCCAAAATGAATCCCATATTTCTATCTAGAAGAGATAGAAAACCCATGACTGGGCTGGAATATTACAGTATGTATAACATATTTGTAAAAATTATAAATCAGCACTAAAACGTTTAGTCGCTGTTGCTTTCTGCTAACAAAATACTGTTTCTTCAAAATACTAACTTACATGCCATTTTTTTAGTTCCATTTATATTCATCGCTGTATTTAACATGTTTCCTATTTTAGTAAAGCTAGATTGTCTTGTAAATGTTCTGGGTGGAATCGGGGGTGGTGGAGGTTCAGGTTCGAGAGCAGGACTATGTCTTCCCCACCTGCCCATAATGGAATTGTTGAGGATATCCGTGTTAAGGTTTTTCTCGTGTTCTGAAAAAAATAACGATAATTTAATTTATTTATTTGTATTTATTGTCTTCATTATCATCATTATTAATATGAGTGAAGAATTTTGAACCACACGACCTACACGTATTAAACACTAGAGAGACCATAGTCGTCAAATTGACGATTTGTACTGAATGATAGATAGATAGATAGATAGATAGATTGATTGATTGATTTATTGTCTTGTTCTTTATATGTATTCATTAATACAGAATAAGGATTTATCCAAAACGAATCCTATATTTCTATCTACAGGAGATGGAAAACCCACGACTGGGCGGGAATATTACAGTATTTTACAAAATTTCATTACAAAAAATCACTAAGCATGGCTATGCCGTCTGCCCTACTCTGATTAAAATAACTAAGTTAAGAAATAATAATCGTATTTTCCTCAGTTAATCCTAACAATAATTTCATATCAACGCCAATGGATATCCTAGCATCAAAATGACGACGTTGACGTTGGTTTCTAGGTAGGTTACGAATGCAGGTCTTTCTAGTGTTATTTGGCGCACTCGGATGTCGATGCTAATTATTTCCGTAATATAATTTTTATCTGAACGTAAAAATATGATTTTTAATGACAGAAAAAAAAATACATGTATGTACCTACATATGTATGTAAATTTTGAAATCTATTGTATATATGTATAAACATAGAGGAGACTGCCATCCATGTGTGAACAATCAAGAGGCCTTTTTCAGTCGAAATCCCTCATTGCAATCCCTCGGCAATTAAAATACGTATATACTATGTAAACCTGACAAGAATTTTAACATTTCGTTAATGTCGTCCTGTTTTTGCTATAAAATGAATGTATTCTTTTCCAGCTACAAGTTAAGTGCCTGGCTACACGATCAATCCCATACCGATTCTTTTCAGTGAGACAGGTATATTTTATGTGAGTTGAAACGAGAAGGGTTGATTTCACCAAAAGCACACCGAAAATCCGATTTGATAATAATTCTCGGTGGAAGATGCATGTTCTTTTCTCAAAGCGTTTCATTTCTCATACATTTTTTCATTTGCTTCCGACCGTCGGAGGGTTCACATCACGGAAAACTCAAAAAAATAATTCTCTGTGCAGGACGGAGCACGGCGGTTGTGTGTTCTGTTTTTAAAGCGTTTCCCTCAACACATTTTGCGTGTAGCCACGGGGAACTTTTAAATACCTAGTATGCCATTGACCGTGTAGCCAGGGCCTAAGAATAGAACGACCTGTGTCTACATTTATACACGCTTGTTAAATAATAACAGCAGCTTTTTGCAAACAAGTACAAATATATATTAGTATTCTTTCATTTCACAACTCTTAACTTTTATTTCAAAATGGCGTAAATATGAAAGAAAACAAGTACCGGCTGAGGGAAGGTGCAATCTGGAAGCGTTGAGCTACAGCTGTAAAATGTGCAACGATTAGATTGGTTTTGTCTAAAGAGCTGATAGCTGGAATCTCATTGCAAATGAACACTGTAATTGTTGACTTTTCCGTAAATAAAAAAACATTTTTACTACCCTTGTGACACTAGCCGTGTTTTATTATCCCCGTGATCTGATCCGGATCAGATCAGAATAATAAAACAAACTAGATCAAAGTTCTGTGTTGTGGTGATTGTACAATCTAAGTTAATTTTGACATTTAGTGCGAAGTTGCCATGCGAATGAATATTTTCTTTTAAATGAAAATTGAATGCGCTTGTTTTATTTTTTTAGGAGGAAATTTTATTTTTGATTAACAGATACCGAATGAGAATAATATTTTGTGGCTATAATTTCAGTTTCCCATCGCTTAGATACCATTAATTTATTCGATCAAAATAACATGTAATGAATGAATGATTGCCAATAATATTTTTATATTCTAATCTGGCAACATTTACCCTTGACAATTGTCGATAATACAGCAACATTCACAAACGAAAGTGCATCATAGTGAGAAATAGTCGAACTAATTTTTGGATTACGGAAATTGATCTTGATAAAAAGCAAGATCTCGTATTGTTGTTATAATGCACACAAACTTTTGAGTGTAATAAAACACGGCTACTGTAGTATATTTTGCTTGAATTTTTGGTCATATAAGAATTTAATACCTCGGATATTAGCATTGCAGTTCTCTGGCTTGTTTACACTTCTTTTAGACCGAAAAATTAACTCTTTCATCATGGCAGCCCCTATGCTGCTCGAGTCATACCACGCTTTTTCGCTAGGTTTGATACCCTTCATTCGTTTTAAATCTTACAAGTACCTATTTTCATAGTTATTCAAAATTCACAATCACAAATTTTTAGGACTATCTGTATGGGGCTAGGCAAATACTTTTTAGTCCGTTTAAAAACAAAATATATTAAGAGTTTTTTAACTTATCCTCACATGTTATCGAATTTCCCTCCATGATATTTCATAGCACTAGTTGCCAGCATTTTTTAATTAGCCCCAAAACTTGTTATAATACCACTGATGTAACAACATTCAATTCTGAAAAAATTTGTTCACCTCGATGTTTCAACATTGTGAGAACTTTAGATTTCAAGTATTTGGGCTTGGAAATAGATAGCAAAATGAATTGGAGCGCGCATACTGCTTCACTAAGATCTTATTTATTTAACACAACGAGAATAATGTACCATCTGAGGCCTTTTTGTTCCAGAAAAGTTCTAGAAACAGTTTATTATGGGCTCGTGCAATCTAAGCTGCAGTATGGTTTGGTTTGTTGGGGGGGAACTCACGCAAACAAAATCCAACCTTTGCTTGTTGCTCAAAAACATATAATAAGATTGATTTGGAAAAAGGGGCGCCGTGAACATTGTTTCCTACTTTTTCTTAGTTCTAAAATTCTTCCACTTAAACATTTATACTTTTATAAAGTTCTAAAGATATTTTTTTTAAGAAGTGGCTATTCCATAAATAGAAGTCCAACTACCTATGAACTTCATAGCAACCATAGCTTACAGGCACCAGTTCCAATATTTAACACCAGTCACTTTTTAAATTTTTACTCTTCAGTTGCACCCAGACTCTTCAATACATTGCCGCTTAATCTTAGACGTACTAGAAATTATATCCTCTTTTACAAAGCACTAAAAAAATGGCTTTTTACATTCGATTTCAATGAGGTAAATATGTTAATCAATATTATAGTCTAATTCTGTTCTAGTCCATGAATCTGCTGTTGATTTATTTGAGAAATGTATAAATTTTGTTCTGTTCAATGCGTAACGACCCTTAACACCTTTTCTTAATTTGGATTACTTATTTTTTATTATTGATGCATTCGACACAAGTTTTTTTTTATAAAACTTTAGAATGCATTTTAATATTATTCAATATTTATGAGAAAATATTTAAACTTTAATCTCTTTATCTTATAATATTTCGTTTTTATATTTTGTATATTGTAAGAGTTAGAGATGTAAATACTTTGTATTGCTTTTAATATGTTCTAAATTTGTATTTGAATATTTGAATAATAAAATTGAAATTGAATTGATTGAATTGAAGTCCGTCTTAAAAACGTGGTATACTAAAATTTTATTTTTATATACTATTTTTTTTTTATAATAATTAGCATCTTATGTTATTTTTATCTTCTCGTTAAAACTCAGAAGTTAAAATACAAAATTCCAAAAAATCACCATTACTTACGGTAACTGTGTATTATAGCTTTAAAGTATGCAATGAAAAATTTTAAGTAAGTACAGTATTGTGAACTCTTAATAATTAAATAGCCTAATAGTATCCAATGCAAAATGTTAAGCATATAGATAATAACAGAAATAAGAATCTAAGGGTTTTTTTTTGCGTTTGCGGTTCCGTGCGGAACCCTAACAGACAGACAGGCAAGAAAGTAAGTTAATATTGCATTGTCATCCAGCTCTGAGTTATGTTCAGAGTTTCCAGTCGCTAGCTTATCGGGAAGTTAGTGTAAAATCAATTGTAAAATTTGTACCGAACAGACAACTGTCGTTCCTTGTTCCCTCCCTTTTAAACTTTTGAAGAGAGCACTTGAATGTGTCTACAAATCTCTCCACTTGACCGTTGGATTGTGGATTGTGGACATCCTATCGTCAAAATGAGAACGTTGGTCTTTCTATGTAGGATGCGAGTGCCGGTTTTTCTAGCGTTGACTGGCAAAAACAAAACAATGAAAATGTGTACAATTGCGTTTATGATGTTAGGATTTGAATCTCCAGGAGGCGAGAAACCACTAACTAACACAAAATTATTGTAAAAGACATGTATGTACATTTGATTGAATTTTATATTGGATTCAAGATTATGGCGCACAAAAATTGGCCAAACTTGGGGTAGGTTCGGTCTTAGAATACACAATGAAAACAAATTCAGATTAGTGCGATATTCGGATTTAAGGCGCTGCGTTGATTTCCGTTTTTCTAAATACACGTATACGATTTTGTGAACATGATTGATATTGGACTTGCTATTGGAACTGAAATTACTTTTTATGTATCTCAATGTTATGCACTGAATAATTATTGTCCGGCTGTGGGTCATAAATAGTATTCGTATGTGTAGTAAACTATCATTGATTTAGGTTTATTTACTGCGGCGATCGAATTATTGTGGCGCCGCCGTCACCGCGACGTCAGAATAAAAACGTACCGCATGTGCCCAAGTATTTGTAGCACTTGTTATTGCATTGGTGTCCATTTTTTGTCAAGGCTTTTGTTAAACTATAAACTTGTTATATAATTTGATAGGTTGTTGAACCAATATAGATATGAAAATAGATTAATAGTATGACGTGAGTAATACCATTGATGTTTAATAAGATATACGAGTAGTTGGAATACGGTTACAGTGAGAAAACGCTTTTCTATAATTCTGTCAAAATGAAAATAGTACCTACAGTTCTTTTTAATTTAAATTTTTGTTTTTTTCCAACCCAAAACTAGTTTCCATTTGCTGATTGACTGTTTTACTTATTTGGTAAAACCTCGTCGTTAACCAAAATGTTTATTGTTGTTCTCAAGAATTATTTACGTCATATGTATGTACATATGGTATGTAGATAGGTATGCGACGTTATTAATTTTCTAAAGTAGGTGTGACTTTTTTTTAGTTTTGTTTAATGTTTTCATACCTCCTCCGTTGAAATGCGTTATATTTTTCAAAACAAAATATCTGTCGCAAACGCAAACAAAGCTATACATTCGTAGATGTTCATGTTCATACATACATATGTACCTATACGCTATACGTACATATATGTTTATACAAGATTACACATGCTAAAGCCAAAATTGATTGATGTTAACTATTAAGCACAGTGGGAGCATGTGAATCATTCAGAAATCAGGATGGTATAAAACATCAACTTGAAGCTAATTTACACTTTCTGCATTTTTTTTAGTTGTTAGTACATTTCACAAAATCATTCAATTGACAATGAGTAATTTAATTTTATTTAGGTAATTATGTATTTTAGTGTTTATGAGCGATAATGGTCTCGGTGTCCTTTGGTCAATTTCATGAAAATAGGTAGTGAATTTGAATATTTACCCCTAAGTTGTTTTGGCCGTTGACTTCTCCTTAATTGTGCATTCATTCGTTTCTTTTGGACAAAAGATGAGTATGTATAGCTAGGAGTCTAGGCTTTACATATACGTAAAAGAAAAATTACAGACATAAAGACAAGCAGTGTTCAGAAGTTAAATCCTGGCAAAACTATAGATCTGTCCCCGTACTTTGTACACCAACATTCCGAAAATGTCAAATTGTGTGGTGCCACAAAAAAGTTTCTCACAGCACTAAAAGATAAACATATACCTAGATCTACATTACATATGTATGTGTACATTACATTAAGCTAACTAAATAACTTATGTCGATTTCGATTGGGCAAAAAAAGCACTTTTTTTTTATCTCGAGCAATTTTTATCGCTCTAGTACAATTTTCATTTTCCAACCGACCAAAAAAGCACTTTTTTTTGCTCTAGATAAATTGTTGTGAATCTCGGATTCTGCTCGAGATTTACACTTACTTGCACTAACCCCAGCACATTTTATATGAAATGTCAACGCAGCATATCAAAATAAATATCAATCAAAAAAAATAATTATCATAAACTGTGGAGAATATTTAGAAAATATAGAGAAAGTGTTTTAAAATTGTATTTATTATTTTTCTTTTTCTTATTTATTTTCTTTTGCGAACAAGATGTGAAATGTCACACTAATACAATTGCAAGAAAACAGATCAATCTCGTTTGTTTTCCATCCGGCACGAAAAATCTGAAATCTGAGAGCAAAATCTGAAAAGCCCAATCGAAAACGACATTAAACATTCCTCGTGCATGTATCAATTACGTTTTGATTGTACAGATATGTATGTATGTATATCGTATATGTAAATACATATATTTATTAGTTTTTATATCGATTCTATGAAAAAAAATAAAATAAATAAATATACGGCGTCCGCAGTCCTATACAGAACCAAGCCTAGCTTCTCGCAACCATTTGTGGGTGCGTGTTATTTTTTCCACGAAATGGAAGGGACCTACATTTTTTTTGCTGAGCTCCTCACGACAATTGATATTCTTTGATTGTTGTCAGACATTCGAAAGATGTGGTACCGTGAAAAAACGTTTAGGTGTTTTGCTGGGATTGATCCAGGGCGAATGCGTACATAGTAGTCCAAAGCACTAACCGCCACGGCCACGGCGACCACATATTTGATTCTATAAATCTATATATCGCACTAATAATGCAATACTGCCACAACTCAAAATATGACTTCTTTCTGAATCATCGCAAAACTGAATATTTCCTGTTATCTTTATATATAAAAATGAGCCGTTCATTTGATACCTCAAAACTCATAAACTAACCATCCGATTGAGCTGAAACTTACACTATCACCCCTGTGATCAATTCCGATCGAATTGAAAACGAACGGAATTACAAGGGATGATTTCGGAAAAATGCGTTAATTTTGAATTAGTCCCTTGTAATTCCGGTCGTTTTCAATCCGGGCGGAATTGATCACAGGGTTGTGTATACTTTTTCTAATGTTTGAAGTGGTCGTTCATCAAAAAATGTCAAGTTTCCCGCTAGTTGGCGCTGGAACTCAAAAAAATTTAAATTCGCCGTATGATTAACCCTTTACGGCGCAATATCGTAAAAACATCAAAGTACTAAGTGGATTTGATAGCTTTTCGAATTTAACGAAACACGTATTTCTTAGAATTACAAAATTTTATTTATTTTTTGAAAAAAAATACTTAAAATAGGGTTTTTGACACTTTCAGTCACAATGTATTATAACGTATCCGTATGATATATGGAATATTTTGAAGCAACTCAGAGGCGAGCACCTAACGCAATCTCTTTCAGCTGAAACTTACTAAAAAATAATAGAACGGTATATGACAATACTGTAACATTGAGTAATAATAGACTTAAAAACAGTTTTTCGTTTTTGTGAGCTTTAAACGGTATGTAGCATTACTGCATCATGGCGCTGTAAAGGGTTAATCTGAAACTTACACAATATATTTGTAGTAAGCTGAAACTTACACAATATATTTGTAGACTCCAAAATTTCAAAACCATCCGATTGAGCTGAAACTTACAGAATATATTTGTTATGAAATAAGAAATATTTGTTATGTAAAATTTTTCAAGTTTTCCGATAGATGGCACGGTGACAGCTAACAGCTTACTTTTGATTTGCGTGCACTTCTTGCTTCATAGTAAATGTATTGTCTTAGTTTCAGCTCAATCGGATGGGAAGTTTTTGAGTTTTTAGGAAATTATTGTTTGGACAGTCATTACTATTCACAAAAAGTCACTCGAAAAAATGTAATTACATTTATGACATAAACACTGTTTTCAATGGGTGTAGCGAAACGCACCGGGTAACCACTAGTAGATTATAAAAAAAATCAATAGTTTATAAGGATTATTAATAAATACAGTGGAACTTTCATAACTCGAACTTCCACAAGCCCAATTTCTCTATAACTCAAAATTTTTTTCGGAACTTTGCATTTTCAACCCTATTCTCATGAATTTTTTCCTCTATAGCCTAGTACGCTGCTGATGCGAAACGAAAAATCGTATACAAAAGTGACACAACGAAATCGAAAACGGAAAATTTCGTCGTGATTTTCGTTTTGCAGTACGCTGTTCCGCTGCGAAATTATACTGACGGTGATTGTATTAGATAAATGTCTCCACATAGTTTTCGCACAGAATTTATTGTCCGGTAGATTAATTCCTTGCGAAATTTTGACGTTTGTATTTTATTCGTATTTTATATATTCGGTTTCGTGTTTGTGTTTCGTCTTTTTTTTTTTTTGCTTTTTTTGTGCGGGATAATTTAATAGCGTCGAGCATGGTTCGAGCACAAGAGACTGCCAATATCAATCTTCCGCGATGAAGCCAGAATTGAAGCGGGTTTTCGTAGATATTTTTTCCGCGCAAAACGACCCAAGAAAAGGACTCGTACAGATTGACTGTCAGCCATGGGAATGTTATTCAATATTTCGTTTGCTGAGCGTTGCAGTTTCTTCCAGAATAATATTTTCATGTCACAATATTTTGTTTGTTTTTTTTTGTGCTTTCAATAAAGAATGGAGTCCTAAAAAGTGGAATTATGTAGTTGTTTATCATTCAATTTATTTTTTTTTGTTCAATGTATTATTGTTGTCGCCTGTCACTATTGTCAGTTGTTTTTTTTTTTTTCATAGCAGCTGATTGAACTCCGTAAATTTCTTCCGTTGATATTTCGCAAGCTTTTCGCACTCGATTTGGAGACCACAGGCAAATTTCGTTTCGCATCAGCAGCGTACTAGGCTTATAACTCGAACTTTTATAACTCGAATTGCGCTATTTCTCGAATTGTTTTGATTGCTTCAGAGGGCAAAAAGTCTCTTTAACTCGAATTTTTGCTCTAAATTCACTATTAATTTTTTTTAATATGCTGCTTTTTTAATAGAAAAATTTACCATGTTTATCCAGTTAATCGGTAACTAAACAAAAGTAACGGCCATTTTCAGTTTTTTTAAAGTTTGGTAGTTGGTACCAACTCGACAACCATTTGAAATTTAACTTATTTTCGCAGTAACTCGAATATAGGGCAATAGATGGCCATAGTTTCTATGTAAAATTTGCATGATGGCGGAGGAATTTTACTTTGTTATCCCTACAAAACACGTGGCGCTAGTTATGTTGGAACCAAATTGTCCGCAGATGTTGTATGAAGGTGATATTTCACTAGCAGTCCATATTCCAGTCCAGGTAAGGACTTAATTGTGCAGCCAATCCGAGCTAAAGTATATGAAGCATTCGCAACAATACGTGGTGCTCTTCTTACTGAAAACAACACGCCGGATAATGCAATTGATGAAATTAAAGCTTTTTGCAAAACAAAATGTAATGAAAAAAAAAAAACTCAAAGTGTAACTACATTTTTTTTTAATATTTTGGTGAAGAAATATATTTTTCTCTTCCTAAATATTCTTTAAAATAAAATAAAACCACAAATGTATAATTTTTGTTTTCATTTCTTTAAGTCGAGGTTTCTATAAGTCGAATTTTTTTCTTTCATTTTGGGAGTTCGAGTTATGGAAGTTCCACTGTATTTTGTTTATTGCAAATTTCTCAAATTTTACAAATTTTGAGTTATAAAAGTATTGTATTATTAGTGCGATATATAAAAATTAGCTGTTCGTTTGATACCTTAAAACTCAAAAACTAACTATCCGATTAAGCTGAAACTTATGCAATTAAATCAAAAGTCTTCAAGTTTTCCGATAGATGGCGCTGAACACTAGAATCTCAAAATTATTACTACAGCAATGCATGGTGACAGCTAACAGCTCATCTACGACGAAATTTAAATTCGTTCAGATATATTTACATTTACGAGTACATAGGTTACACATCCGATTCCAATAACTTCTTGAACAACATTCGCAAATACAATTCGTGCTTCTAGTTCGGTGCACCAAAAGTCACTCGAAAGAATTTCATGACAGTTTATGACATAAACATTGTTCTCAATGGGTGTAGCGAAGCGCAGCGGGTAACCACTAGTCTTTATAGCAATAACTATCGCTCATGCCTAGCTTAGTAGCCGTTGCTAACAAATTGTTTTTGAGGATATTAAGGTAGTCTATTTTCTTCATATTACCATGAACGCACACCACGTTACTTACTCCACTCGAGCCCATTGCACCCCATGCCTCGCCCTGCCTCCACCGTGTTTAACAGTGGCATTCACATGCGCCGGATTTAAGGCTGTACCTTGTCTCGTCCAAACAAATCGGCATCCATCAGACCCAAATATGTTGAATTTGGACTCGTCGCTGACAATTCCCCCGTGTCCCAGAACTCCAGGGGGGGGGGGTGTTGGCTCTTGTTTGCAAGAAACCATTTTTTCAAGCACTCGGATCGTATAAATATAATGCACTGTAGATCTGTTTTTTCCCAATTTTGGAAATTTCTCTCACACTTTTGGTTTTTTTTCACAACTTTATTGACAGTTCCTTCGTGTCAATGTATGTTTGCTTTTTATAATTTAAAATCGGTACAATAATAATAAATCGGTACTGAAAATTCGTCTTATCACTAAAAACAGTAAAATTAAACAATGACTCTTAAAAGAACGTACAAAACATGTTAAAATAGGAAAACGCGTCGATTATTAGAATAAGGAAAAACTTTCCAAGTTTTTTTTTTTTTGGTTCTTCATAATTACATTTTCGGTTAATTATTTGTTTTAAAATAACAGGAAACAATTTAGTAAAAGGATATAAAATTATTTGGAAAATATAAAGAATTAAGTTTCATTTGCAGTTTATTTGACTTTCAATATTCCTACAAACTGCAAAAATATTCAAGTTAAAATTGCAATGTAGCTGCTGTCCAACTTTTTTTTTGGTACGTATATGACCAGAACCAGTTATAAGAATTGCACACCAGGTTGAGGCTAGATCAGAGGGGTTTCCATGATACGTATTTCTTTTTGACAACACAATAATTATTCCAAAAACCATAAGAGATGAAGAACTCAATTACACAAGAGGGGAAATTCGTTAAAAGTTGTGTGTTGTAAGTCAGAGGAAAACAATTACTATACATATAAAGTTCACTGAGAGAGGATCGCGCTGAAAAAAATAAAAGAAAAGCGACAACAAACAGAAGTAAAATAGATCCCTTTAAAGAACCAAGAATGAATTCAAAAGCGGAGAAGTATTAAGGAGGGGTAGAGAATAATAGATTTAGAAGTAGAAGCAGTAGACTGTATTATTGAAGGGAGAATGAATTGAAGTACATATTTATACGAAAGAAGTTAAAACAATTCACCTACGCACGAAAAAAAAAAACAAAAAAAAAAGCTCTATGTTTTGTCTTAAAAGTGGCAGGCGGGATAAGCAAGGCGAGCACGGGTCAGCTAGTGTGTATATAAAAAGCAAAACATATATGTATGTATGTACATAAATAAATCAATATATATTTATGACTATGACAAATGACATCGTAACTGTTTTCCAATATAGGTAAGTCGGAAGCATTAAACTCAGATGACGTTTATAGATTACAGTAAAGTCACTTGTTCCAAATTTGGGGATATAATAGTTTTCCGATCAAAATATGGTTTTGATCTTCACATCATACCTAATATAACAATTGGGTTAACAAAAGAGAAATACATCATCAAAACTGTAAACAGAAATTATAAATAAATATTAAACGATTCATGGAAGCTGCCACATTTTTGCAGTATGCGCCATGGTTAGCACTTACACAACAAATTATTATGAACCAATTAGGGGCACGATGTGAGAAACAGTCGATGGTCAATTGAAAACTTTTCCAGAAATGCCTTTCAACTCCGTTACACAAATAAATTTAATAAATGATCGATAATTAAAGTGAATGAAAGGAATATGATATTTCTGTTACAAATGCGCGCAAAATGGAGAAATTAATATTTACATACAGTACCTGCTGTTTTAAATCTGATCAATAGTTTGGTTACATTTTCGAGCTGAAATCACAATAAAACTAAGAATCTATTGTAAAGCAATAAAAACCGGCCAAGTGCCAGTCAGACTCGCCATCAAAGGGTTCCCTTAGTTTTAAAACTATAGTTGCATTTTGTTTAAATAACTGTTTCGTTTCGTTAACACAAAAAACGAAAACGACCCACCTCTATATTCACTTTACAAACTTATAATCAGTTTTATTATTTCCTATGAAAAATTTGATAAACAGAACGCGGCTGAGTGTGTAGCGCGTCCATTAACCTTTTTTGCGCTGAACTTGGCCCGCGCAGTGCAAGACATTTTAAGGGTATTCATAACCCCTTTAGCGCGCGTGAATTATAAAAAAAAAAAAACTACTGAGTCTTAAGGTTCGTTTCCTCGCAAAATCCGTATTTTTATTTATTTTTTTTAATTTTTTTCACAATTTTGGATAGCTCTTAATTTTCATAAAATTATTGTTAATCCAATAGTGATAATTTCATTGTAGGTCCAGTAGTTTACGAGTTAATCGGTTGAGAAATTGAATTTTTCGACGTGAATTTCTTAAAAACTACCTATATGACTTACGAGACTCATTATATGTTTCTTTAAAAATATAGTTAATGACCTACGAACAATGATTTTCTCATATTTTTGACTTCAGTAGTTTCCGAGAAAAATGTGTGGTCCTTTTTGCATGATATTTTTCACACATTTTTGGCAATAACTCCCAAAGTTTCTAACGTAAAAAAACCAAACAAAATATTTTCAGAATCTTTGTTTCGAGCCCTTTCGCATGATGTCCCACAGAATATATTTTTCAGATATTTTTTTTTTTAGATTACATTTTTTGAGTAATATGTTGTCCATATATGTTGACCACCGTACTGTATAAGTGTGCCAAATTTCAAATTTCTAGGAAGAACGGTTCTTGATGTTTTTATCGTGACACACATATTATGAGTTAGAGCGAACTTGTAATGGTTCCGTATTACCATATGGGTACGGAACCCTAAAAAATTAATATGAAACGTATTTGGTACATATGTACATATGTATGAACATAAATATATGTTAAATGAATTTCGGGTTTGAACGCAGATATCCCCCAACACTTATAAGACTATGCACAGTGAGCAGACTTTTTTTAATCCTTTAAGCATATAGCACGGACTTCAAAAATTCAGATGGAACAGAATAAGAGATTGCATCACATGCGATGGACACACATTGCATACATACATGCATACAGTTCTCACAACATCACCTTCGAAAATAAACTGAGCATTTTCAAGCCTGTGCCGAGATGAAGCCATAGTCATAGTTTTGTTGTATGTAACGTTACATGCAGCACAGCAAAAATTGGCAGTGCACACAATTATGAAACAAAACTATGTAGGTATGTATTATATATTCCAAATCTAATAATTTGTTACATTTTTCTACAGTTAGGTACTTGTACAATAAGTAAATATGTACCTGTGTACATACATAATGGCGCAAATTCATAGTCAGTGCATATAGCCGACTTTAGTAACAGCCAGCACTAAATAAAAAAGCCGGCTATAACTTTTCGTTACTGTAGATTTTGTTTTAAGTTTTCATTATGATCCCGGTAAGCTCATTTGCATGTACAAAATCACCCGTAATCTGTGTGATTAAAGCGCAATTATACAATTATATTTTTTTACTCACCTCTTCGGTGGAGATAAAAAAAAGTGTGAGCATGAACAGCAATCTCCAATAACCCCAGTCAAACACGTGCAAAACCACTCAAGTATAATACTGCATGTATTTTAAAAATAGAATAAATGCACATTAAAAGAGCTGCAATAAAAATAGACCAGCGAGGAAGTATGTACGTATGTATGTAGGTACATACCTAAAATTTGGGTAGTGCATAATAATTACAGTGAATGGGTACAAATAGAGTACTACCAGCGCAAATTATAAGAAAAAGTTAAAGCCAAATCCTTATTCTTATAATTATTGTTAAAGGCTATGCTCATATTTATTTTTTTTTTTTTTATATAAATTGAATTTGTACTTTTTTTCAAAACAAACCTGTCTTCTGATTTGATGATGCGTTCTCTAAATGTGCGAATGTTTCAATTAGTATCATTATATAAATAGGCGAAGGCAAAACAGTTCAACTCCTTTTTAACTGCCTTAAATTTAACTTTTTTTTTTCTTTGGAAAGGTTTTGAATATGTATGATATGAATATGAATATATGTAATTTTTTTCCAATATATTGTGTCCAAGCCAGGTAGGAATCAGGTAAAATAATAAATATTAATACGTGTGTTTCTCTCGCACAATTGGTCGAATTTCGACAACAGGTGATACTAGTTTACACAAACAATTGTCATAACGCGAACGATGCTTATAAAAAATAAAAAAAAAACTACCAAAATTAGGATAAGGAATAAACGAGTACAAAACCAAATATATTCTAGGGCCAATGAGCGACTAAACATTTTATTTTCGCTTGATTTTTTTTTCGTTGGAAAGGTTGTGAAGAGGGGCAGTGCAGTGTGTAATTTTTTTCCAATATGTGTCTAAGCCAGGTAAAATAATAAATATTAATACGTGCGTTTGTCTCGTACAATTGGTCGAATTTCGACCACAGGTGAAATTAGTTCTTATATAACTGCAATTCCACTTTTCTTATTATTTGCTAGATGTACATACATACATATGTACATGTAAATAATGTTAAATTTAAATGTTATGCGGAAAATTTTACCCGGGAGTGTAGAAAAGCAAAATAAAAACAATTACGTTGATTTTATTTTCCAGAGGAACGATGTCATTACACTCACAACCATTCAAATTTAGTAAATGAATACTTATAATTAGATTAGTACTTCATTGATATGAGTATAATAAGTGGTTTTTTTGTATTTTCTGCTCCTCACACGTAGTAATTTTTTTTAAGTTATCGATCGCTGGAATAATGAATGTATAATAGTTTATAAACTGCAATCTCTATACAGGAATCGAAAGAGTTGTTAAACGGTTTCTCTGGTTGGAAACTGTTCTCGAAATATATTATGTATGCCTGTAAGTAGCTTTGTTAATTTGTAAAATTGTAAAAATTGTAACATATCAAATGCGGAAGTAACTTAAGCAAGTATAATCAGAATTATTTTCTCTTTGTTATCCATGCATTGTATACCAAGTTAGCTTAATATTTTAATTATATCCTTTATTTTTAATTTATGGAACGAATCATGAAATGTCAAACTATCGGCAGACGGCAATATTAAGCCATGCTTTTTCTCTTTACGTAATCTTAACTAGTATGTACTATCATGTAATTTATACCAATAAAGAGATGAATAAAAATAATAACAATACATGAATGAGAGGATGCAGCCAGCCCTACTTCATTCAAAAGCTCTAATAATCGAAGTCGCATTTATTATTATTTACTAAGTTGTAAATTTGTAAACTCCAGCCACACTAACTAAACACTTGCAATAGAAAAAGCCCTCTTATTACATATCATAAGCAGCGTTTCCGTTTGTACTAAATAGTAGTATTTGTTATACTGCTGATAGCGTGGATGTACATACATGCATATGGATATACTACCTGTATTATTCCACACATACACGCACACATAAATATAAACATATATTCTTAAAAATGTATTTTTTGTTATTATTATTATTATATTAGTTATTATAAAGACATGTACTTTATTTTCTGATAATATATCTTGAAGTATCATGTACGCAATTCCTTATTACAATAAATGAACAAATGTTCAAATCAAAATATGAAAAATAAATATGAAATGAAACTTTGTACTATCATGTCAAATTCTCTCAGTGCACCTACATACATACTCTCAAATATGTCCTATATGCATGTATGTATATACGAATGCAATTGAATTATGTACTGCAACATAATTTTCTAATGTAAACTTTCCAACAATGGTTAAAAAATGTATTTTCTTTTATTTACAAAGTAGAATGTTCTCCAAATCAACAAATCATTTTCGACTATATGTGCTTTGTTTTTCAAGTTGAACAGTTCCAAAAATTAAACTTAAACACGGGTTAAAAAACTATTTTTTTTTTTTTCTAAAGTTTGCCTCAATGTTTGACTGTACAACATCGCAGGATAGAGCATTGGTAATTTATAGTATTAAGGTTCTACTATTTGTTATAAAATGTAAAAAAAAATTCAACGAAAGAATAAGGTTGTTGGCTTTACCGTGGTAATGGTGAGATTTTTGTTATTTTAGTTGTAGTTGAATTTATTAAACAACAGTAGTAAATAATTATTTAATGGTTTTATTTTCTTTATATATACATAGTAATAAAGTAATAAATTCTGTGAGTTAGCCCTTGTCTCTATAGGAATTGGTTCCTGAATATTTATATTGTGTCAGGACGTTAGATACATTAGCAAATTTGGGATATTTGTATTCATAGAGATAAATATATAAATGAATTATTTCTGAATACAAGTAATATGTTATAATATGAATGGCATATATAATTTGAATACTTTTGCAATTAATAGGCATTAAGTACATATGTATATTTGCTTAGCAATCAAGAAATATAATTATGCTTGGTCTTAGATCTCTGTTTAATTATTCATTTATGAGTAACTGACTTTCGTTAAATCAATTAAATCAGCGTCACAAAATTTATCTAACATCAGTTGCTGTTACTGTTTTATTGTTCTCAAAATGTAAACTTGAAATACGCGATAAGGCGTTAATAGATCGAACACGCTCTAATTGATGTGTTGGTGGTTTTTATATATGGATTGAGATTCGCTGTTTGATTTTTTGAAAATAATATTACTCATACGCCCCAAAACCCACACCCTAGTATACTCTGAAGGAGCCTAATAATAAGTTTTTTATCCTCATCAAAGTACTTAAATCTTCAATGACGCACTCACCGGTTTATGCCGATATGCTATTCTTATCCAATTGATATTTATTGGTCCGTATTGATTTCTTATTAATGTTCATACATACATGTGTTTGTTGCTTCACAATGTTCCTTTTATTTACATTCCATCAAAAGCACTCTTCCTTCCACTGAGTTGCACAATTTGTTATTTTCTTTTTCACGAAGGCACGTCGTTACGGCATTTAATTCATACATTACCACCATATCGGGTGTGTACGACCGGCACCCATAAGATGGCCGAACTAATAATTCAAAAACAAAACCGAAGCAAGACAAAAAAACAAATCGAAGATTCTTAAAATATTACGACGACGATGTGTATCCCATCAGAACTTGACCGTTTTGCGCTTGTATTCAAACTGAAATGTCTGGCGACCATGATTTGGTCACCTGTCGCCTTGTTGCTCTAGCGTTCCACACACTACCACTGCCAATATCACTAGATGCTAGTTCGAATTGGATTTTTCAGTTCAACTTGCCATGCTGTGTTTGTTGTTGGCTAACCATAATGTGATGAAAATGAAGCCAACATTTCGCTTATAATCAAGGTAAGCTAAGGTAAACGACAATTGCGAATGGCAACACGAGATCTAAATGCTAGCGCGACAGCTATGATGCAGCCTACAACCAGAGGAGCGCGCGCAAATTCAAACCGAGCAAAATGTGCGAACATATGCATACATACGTGTGTATGTAAATTGTATGATTTAGATTAGAGATATAACTAATTTGTAAATGCACACACATGCGGATAAGATAAAAGACACGGTATGTAAAGATATTTTTCGGCAAATCTGAGGTCGATAGGGTGGCCTCAAAGTTTTTAATGCTGCGTCGTATCCATGTCGTTATTTTTTGCCATTCTTTTCTTTTTCCATTGGACTACTAGGCATGCCACCCCGGTTTCAATCCCAGCAAAAACCATTTCATTTCAGGTGTTGGACGGTGTATTTTGGGTAATTTTCATGCATTTTTTTTAGCATATAAGGACTACAAATATTTTATTTTAATCTTGGGGTTATTTTATACATATACCTATTATATTTAACAATATTTCTCGAACGTTTTCCTTGTAAAATCACGGAGATATAAGCTGCCGCGCATTGCAAATCGCCACCCAGCTCGGCATTTTGCTTTCATCTGAAATCAATTGTTCAAAAAAAAAAAAAAACTTATTTTATAAATTTGAACTTCAATCTTTACAAAAAAAAATTAAAATCTTTGTTTTTGAGAAATTTGAAAATTAAGTACGATTTTTGACCATTTTTTTGTACTTATTACTTCTCACATATCTATCTTACTTACTTAGTTGGCGCTACAGCTCGGGGTGAACCTGGGCCTGCTTCTCGCAACCATTTGTGTGTGCGTGTTATATTTTTGCACGAATGGAAGGGACCTACAGTTTTTTGCCGACTCCGAACGGCGAGTTGAGAAGCTCAATCGTGACAAATGATACTCTTTGATGCTTGTCAGACATTCGAAAGAGGTGGGCACCGTGAAAAACTTTTAGGTGTTTGCGACGGGATTCGAACCCAAGACCGCTGGCACAGTAGTCCGACGCACTAACCACTTGCGCTACGGTCTCACATATCTATCGCGTATCTTTATTTATAAGAATGAAACAATTGTTTGTATGACAGCTATAGACTCCGAAACTACCGATAGGATTGAGTTCAAATTTTGGGGAAAATTTTTGTATTTTTCTGAGTGTTTCTGTGAAGTTTGGTCCAAATCGGTGTGCTAGGAGCTGAGCAAGTGGCAAAAAGGGGGTAAAAATCTATTATTCTGTCTTTAAACAGCTCCCAACTCAACAATGGCTTATCGGGTTGGAAAACAAAAAAATAGGTATGCCTGGATTTATTAAATTTACTTGACGTTTGACGTTGGAAGAGCGTTGTACATAGATGCAAACCCCTTATAATTTGATAAAACGTAAATGTATAAAAAAATTTCGTGTGTATAAACTACGTGCGGCAGAAGTAAAACTTTATCGCTTCATGTACCTACATAAAGGTCAGTTAATGTGTCCTTCGCATTGTTTCTATTTAATATCTTCGCTGTTTATAATAATTCTCAAAATTACTCCTATGCTTTCTCTCTGAATCCATTTATTTTATCTTAACTATTATTATAAAGAGGAAAGGTTTGTATATGGGAGGTAATCTCTGGAACTACTGAACCGATTTCAAAAATTCTTTCACTAATAGAAAGCTACACAATCCGGAACATCCATAGGCTATTTTTTTTGTTTCGATAACATAAATTAAAAAAATATTTTTTATACCTATTTTGTATGGTTGAGCCATACATTCACTCCTTACATTACAGCAGTTATACGAATTGCAAATAAAAAAACTGTAGCATGAATTCAATTTACTAACGGAGATTTAAAGAGTTTAACCTTTTCTTAATTACACCTACAGGCTGAGAAATAAATAAAAAACTAATCTAAAAACATGCATTATTATCACTTGCTTACATCGACGACTTCGATTCGAGCGCAATGATGAGACGAGGTTGTGTTGCTACTGTGTCGTTGTTGTACTCGAAAGCTTTCGCTCTCATTGTAATTCCTCTTTAGTATGATCAATTACATGATACTGCGGACGCTCACAAATTAGAACTTTCGGAAATTCGAATCTTCCAGAAATTCGAGCCTGAGTTCTTTATGCATTGAATGCTCTAAAATTAGACCTTGAGGACCTTCCATAATAATTATTGCAAAAACCATAACAGATGATGAACTCAATTACATAAGAGGGGAAATTCGTTAAGTTATTGGCAAAGTGTATACAAATAAGTTAACTGAGGGAGGATCGCGATGAAAGAAATAAATGAAAAGGGATAACAAAACAATATCAGATGCTCTGAACAAAACAGAGTAAAATATCATCTCATTAAGAATATTAAGATCCGCATGAAGAACCAAGAAAAGAATGAATTCCAAAGCGGAGAAGTATTAAAGAGGGGTAGAGAATAATAGATGTAGAAGTAGAAGCAGAAGGATTATCCTACTGTAGGAAGAGTGTATTATTGAAGGTAGAGCGAATTGGAGTATCTATATGCAAGAAGTAGTAGAAGAGGTAGTGACCAGTGCTGCCGCTAAGGAAAAAATTCCCGTAGCAAAAAAAAAACAAACAAAAAAAATTCAAATATAAAAAACAAATACATATATTCATTCTATGTTTTGTCTTCAAAGTGGCAGGAGGGCGAAGCAAGGCGAGCACGGGTCAGCTAGTTTATTATAAAAAGGAAAAAATAAAAGCATAAATAAATAAATTGATTAATAATTTAATAAATAAATAAATAAATATAATAAATAAATAAATACATAAATAAATAAATTAATATATAAATAAATAAATAAATACATAAATAAATAAATAAATATAATAAATAAATAAATAAATTGAATTTTGAATGATGTCACTTATATACATATGTACATACATATGTAGCTTTGTATTTGTCTTGTCATTCGATATCCATATTAAGTACATAAGTCGCGAAGATAACAGTAATTCACCATCTCACTGCGACAGCCATATTGAATATCGAATGACGTCACTTATGTAGCTATTATATGTATTTGACTTGCCAAACCCTTTCATTCGATACCCATATTAAGTAGTTGACGGTAATCCACCATCTTGGTGGGTCCGCCATATTGAATTTAGATTAACGTCAGTTAACTTATCGTATTCTACATGTCAAACCCGTTCATTTAATGCCCATATTGGATGGGTCGAAAGGTTAACGGTTTATGTATGTAGATATTTGTGTATGCGTGTGTATAAGTTTGTATGTTTGTTTCTATGTATGTATATATGTATGTTATGTATGTATGTATGTATGTATGTATGTATGTATGTATGTATGTATGTATGTATGTATGCATGTATGTATGTATGTATGCATGTTATATTTACCAACAAGCATAGTATCTGCTCCATTACTTCGAAAAGCTATGTATTCATTATGTCGTAGGTATGACGTAATCAGTCGTCACACTTTTTCGTTACAAAAAATGTTGACTAACTGCCCGAACACAATGGCGAGGCTGTAGTGGTAGTAGGCAGCGCTGTCAAAGTTAAAATACACCTAAACCCTATACCGCGAACACAATGCGAAGCTGTTACTGTAGTATAAACTGTATGGTGAAGCGCAAAGTTCAGCCAACTTCAACTTTCTACTACCACTACAGCGCACAGTGTTCCGCGTAGTACATATTAAGTGGACAAAAATATTTTTTTGACTATTTCATGTTATTCTTAAGAGTTAAGTATATTGTAATAAAAAACTTATGTTTTAAGTGCTTTATTTACGTTTTGATACTAACTACTTTATAGGGTAAAAAAAACAAAAAAATTAAAATTTCTTTGATATTTTTTTTTATATTGTGTATATCATATTCATCATCACTGCTGCTGTTATTGAGTGAGTCTTCAGAATCGAAGTCTTTATCTGATTCAATATTTCGTTTCTGAGTTAAAAAGTTAAGAGGCTCACAAGTTAAAATTTCTGGTTGGTATTCACCGACCAATAATAGGTTTTTGTCTATGCTGTCTATGCTACTTCGACTTTGAGAGATCTCAATTTTCGGATTTCCGAATGCTTTCTCTTTCGAACATTCCAAGTCAATGGCGCTCTTTTTCGAACATGTCAGTGACATTTGGCAGTGTAAATTATGGGGATGATGCAAAACAGCTGTAGATGGTGAAATTGATGTTGGTGGATTTATTTTTTTTTTGCAAATTTATTAGGAATTAAATAGCGGAATAAAGAATATGTTCACTAAATTCATTATAATGTTATTTTCCTAGCCGGATGAAGACAGTTTTCTTTCTTTTCTACTCACTTTAAAAATCAACAGAAATAATTTAAAGTTGAAATGGCAGCTGATTTCGAACTATTTCGAAGTTATCTAAGACATTAGCAGTGACAATAATAATTGTCTCTGATATTATTGCTCGTAACTTAAGAGTGGTTGGGACCACTCATAAGTCTTATGAGCGCTCATAAATACGCACTAATAGCGGTTGGTGAATAGGTTTATGAGGCTCTTAACTTATGAGCTGTCGGTAATTGCCGGCCTAAGACTTACTCACTTAAACCCTTTACTATTAAACGGCTTGAAATTTTGCTTTGAAACAGAGTTTCAGAGTATATTTTTTAATAGTTCTACAATCGATTTATGAAGAAAAAAAAAAATTTGAAATCGTCTACACCTATTCATCATTCATCAAAAATGGTCATTTCAAATTCCTTTTAAGTACCATTTTTGCAGACTTCAAACTTTACTCCCCTACACCTTTAATTTAAAACGGTACTTCGAAGTGGTTCTGAGACGGTAAATATTTTTGCGGGTAAACAGAATATTTTTTAGGCTCAGAACCACGTTATTTAAATAAAATAGGTTAAAAATGGATACTGTAAAATGTTGTCTTCACAATATCCAAAATGGTAGAATCGCTCAAACCAGTGCATGTGCTACCACAGAATCGAGTCGCTGCAGTATCAAAGATCCGTATTTGCTTGCATTAGCACATACTACTTGCAGTAGATAACAAACTTTTTAATGTTTTATATGTACATTATGTACGTATACATATTAAAACAATTCTATTTAGAAAATTAATTTATTTACACTTTTAAGAAAAATATTTATAAGCTGAACATATGCCTTTGAATGTTACCAATAAGCTTTGAAATGACGTACGATTTTATTGATGTCTTTTATTTCATTTTCCGCTTTAAAAATAATTCTATCCGTAAAGGTTTCTAATGGCTCGATGGAATGCGCAAAAAAGGTCTCTAAAACCAAAAGCTGGTCATATAACTCGGTCCATTCAACGCCCAGCGTATTTGCACAGGTTTCCAAGAGCCAGAAGAAAGTTAACGGCAACCTACTTTTCAATTCAGTGGATTGCACTTCGTTCAATTCAAAAGCTTTGCCAATCAAAAGCCAATAATCCATGTTGGAAATTTTCAATGTAGTTTTTGAGGAGTCAAGAGGTAAGACATCGTGCTGACTGTTCTCTTCAATATTATAATCCTCATCATCACTCACTTCTGCAAAAAGATTTATCTTCTCCAAGTTTCGCCGCGGTGATGTTATGGATACATTAGCTGGTTCCATATCGTTTTCTTGAAAGAAATCAATTGATTGGGTAATACTAGTAGCAACCGACATCGCAGAATCGAAGGGGACTGTAGTACCTTGCCTATCATGTTCTCTCTTTCGCATGTTCTTCATCGATTCGGAACAATATCTTACCATGTCAGTTTTAAAAATGCTCTCGGGTGGTTTGGTTTCTTTAACATGTGCATCCCATGAATGTTGATCATTACCTAAACGAACTTTGCGAGGGAATTTAAGTATATTAATTAGTAACGGATTTCTAAACGTTCCTGTTAGTTTTTGCTTTGGCGAGCAGCCAATGCGAATAACATTTAACTTTGTTTCACACATCGCAAACGTTTCTTTAAGTTTCGTCGGCTTAAGAAGTGGCATGAGTGCACGTTTCGAATAATCAATTCGCATGTAATCCGGAATTGTTGTGTTGATTGTTGGATCTAGTTGAATTCGCTGAAAATTATTATAGCATGGGGTATATGAAGGGCTGAACATTATTTGACAAAATGCATTCTTGTCTTTTACGCCACTGTTAAATCGCACAAAATTCTCAAAAACAATTTCCATGTTCTGTTGCTTTTTCTTTTGATCTTTGGATAGTCCCTTCTCGGCGAGTTTGCAGTGTTCGCCCAATTGCTGCAGGTACAATTCACGCCGCGGAATCTGTTTGAATTGCTTACACATGGATAGACTGTAGTTGCATAAAATCATTTTTCTCGTTTCAATGTATTCCACCCAATCGTCCCACACAAACAGGTCATCATAGCTTTCCAGTTCCATTGTGGCCAGCTTAGCATTAATGTTCTTTGCTGAACTGGAAATCTGTTTTTCCTTGTGGCCGTCAAGTCCAAAAAGTAATTTTAATGTAAATATTATGTAAGCCATCGCACGACTCTCGTAGCAAGGCGTATTTAACTGGCGGTCCCAGTCCATTTGAGGCGGATAGAGATTGATCAAACGCTCAATGAATGTATAAAGCTTGGCGGGTAAGCATAACTCTATTATGTATCGTTTGACAAGTTTTGCAATATCGGGTATTTTCAGTGCGCTTATGTGCAAAGCTTTGCACAAAAGACTAGTCTGCTCCCGCATGTTTGCAACCGAAAACACCATACTCTTCACGTGAAATCGTAAGGATGATAGAGTTTCTTTACAGTGATCGTTTATATTTTCAGGAAAAAATTGTTCCACCTGCGAGCATGATATGTGACCTTCGGCAATAAATCGCATTAGATCAGTCAACTGAATATCATCTTCAATTAGATTAAGAGCAATTGATATGATGGCGTACAACTGTTTCATTTTCAATTCCATTGTTAAATCTGTGTAGTTTCGCTCGGAATACTTTGCACGTATACTATGACACTTAAGTGATTGTTTAAAGTCCTGTTCGTGTTTTTTCAGATGGGCTGCAGACATCTTCTTTTTGAGCTGCTTGCGTGCCTTGTTTGAAAACTTCAACTGAATAGCACGGTTGCTTGGTGCAGATCCGGATGAATTGTAACTTGTATCGCCTAAAGAAGATTGCGATATGACAGACTGGGAACAAATCGATTGCGCCATCATGGATGCCTCGTATTGGGATTGGTCGAATTGTTTCTGAAAGAAAGATGCAGATAATTTTATCTATGTATGTATATAGTTGATTGCTAATTTAGTTTTTATAGAACTGAAGTACGAGTGTATTTACTAGGATATCAGAATATATATTTCTGCTACAACTAGCCTTTTTTCAAAAACGATTGATTTTACCATTTTTTTCCTCCACTCCCTCCTTGAGCCAGCTATGGATGAATTTTGTTTTTCTTCACGCTTCACCTTTATTTGTTCCTTAGAATGATTGTATAATATAGTAGCGTCTCTAATAGGGATCAAAAGAAATAGATATGAATAACTTGTATAACCAAACGAAACTAGCTCAACTACCTCGGCTCGAAACGAAATCCTAACTTAGGCAATTCGGCACGACTTCGACTAAAAAAAGCCACTTCCAGGCTCCTAAGATATGCAGCCCATATCTGTAGTACAACAACCTTCAATTCATCTTTTGCTCCCATGTCGAGAAGCTCTTCGACAATACCCCGCAGAATATAATTATAGCACTCCCACGAAGTTAGTTCAGCTGTCAAAACCAGATTAATATACAAGTCCTGCAATTGAGTTGCTTAAAAACTTACGCTTATTGGACGTATCCGTCTTTATTTTCAAAGTTTTTCTGTGTTTGGTCTCTTCAAATTCATTTTCTCTTTCAACCTCAACAGCTCGGACTTGCTCGGATTTGGTACCACATTCTTTGCAGTAGTAATATCCTTCTTTGAGTTGAAAATCATTTTCTCCACAAACAGAACAAGTTAAATTAGGGTTCATATCGATTCTTTCAGCAAAAAATCTTTGCAAATTTAAAAAATATCTATATGGTGCGACAGAAATTTAAAAGCGGCAACTTTTACGTCTCTACACATTTATTTGTATTTAAGTGTCAAACAAAACAACACTGAGCAAACAGCATGTGCTGCCACTGTCAATTGCAGTGATATAAACTAAAAAAAAAAAAAAGAACCTACCAACGATGGAAAAAATCCCTACTTTGCTCAGAACATTCGCAAAATTTCCCCTACGATTCCCAATACTTGATTTTTCAAAAGGGAGAATTTAACACACAATGTCGGACACACAACACAATCGTTCATCAAATAAAAAAGGCTTAAAATGCTTAAGTTTATTTTCTTTCTTTTCATGACAAGCCAAAAACAGTACAAAATCCAAATTAAAATAAGGAATGGAATTCATATTGCACTGACAAATGCAAAAAAAATAACTTGAAAATAACAATTCGAGTTTGAATCCTGCAACTGCAAGTATGACCGAATGATGCAATCAAACTGAGATTTTCGTGACTTTTACATATGTACATATTTTGAGGGTAAGATAACATTTAGGCATTCATGAAATCATAAATTAAAACTCTGGAAGAATTCAAATGCAGACATAAAAAATAGCCGGGGGTTTTCAATATTGAAAGTCCGTACATATTCGCTTATTTTAAAAATCTGTCCTTTTTTCCCTACGCGTTCATTTTTGAGCAGAAAATACCTTCGTGTAGGGATTTTCCCCTACGTTTATCATCACTGGTCAATTGTATTAAATGCATGTCGATTTTAATGATTGTATTTAAACCTCGTAATCCGCTCAACTGTATAATTTTTTTAAACTCATATTTTGTGCTTAAAAAGCAAATACAAGATACAATCGTTGTCCAACGGTTGTATGCAATTTGCGGTTGTATGCGACGATTGTATCGTGTGTTAGCTAGCTTACCTGCGACGCGACGGTTGTACCGATATCGCACGGTCGTACGCTTACTGGCCGAACACAACGGTAACGCTGTAGTGGAAGTAGAAAGTTGAAGTTGGCTGAACTTTGCGCTTCACCATACAATTCATACTATACTATCTATCGTGTATTTGCTGCTTTATTGCATCGAGATCTATAAAATGGTATTTTCAAACACTTGGCGCTTCGAAAACCGTAGACGTGCCCAAATATTTTTTGTAGGTACATACTACCAGAAATAAATATTTTCAAATTCATTAAATTTGCTTACTCCATAAAGTTTATTCTTATTAGGTATTATTATTTATTAACAGGCAATTAAAATGACATGGTAGTATTATACGGTATTCACACCAGGGCAAAACAGCTAATTTCGTTGCGAATTTCCAAATTATGCTCGAAATGAGATAATTTCCCATACGAATTGACACATCAAAGTTATCTCATTTCAACATAATTTCGTTGAAATTCGTTCAAAATTATGTGAAAATAAAATCGAACAAACTTAACTTGAATGCAGTTGAATGATTCTGAATGACAATGACAGAACAAATTAATAAGGGAATATTAAAGTTTTCGCTGCGCAAAGATTAAACAACGGATTCTTATTGATCTCGGTGATCTAAACACAAAAGAAAAATTATTCAGTACTAAAAAAAAAAATATATCGCTAATTTAGGAGATATTTAGTGTTTAGTAGTTATTTCCGTAAATGAACTATGTGGTTCAGATTACAATTGTCAAAGCTACTGGCCCCGTTCAGCACAAGTAAAGTGATATAAAAACGAAAAATGTAATGGAATAACATACAAAACACAAATATCTCATGGAATGGTTTAATAAATATGGGATGTTATCTGAAAAAAAGAAATTGAAGTTGTACGCCGCGTAAAGGCACTCTGATCAACTGCATGTGGAGCCAAAGAGCGTCGGCCATAAGATTCGTGCATACACAATATCTGTCCATTTATTTGAGCTTTGCGCCGATTGGGGCACTTTTCTACAGTCGGCTCTATAGTCGACTTGATATCCACGTGAGTGCCTGACAATTGTTGAAATACCCGGAGTGGCAAAACCCACCCGAAAAGTCATATTTTAACATACTAACCCGAGGCAGCGCCGCATCTATCCAATGTTAGCTATATAATAGTCGACTTTATCTACCCAACTGTTAAACAATAACATTCAACTATTATTATTACTATACGTTATACCTATACTTATGTATATAAAAAAAATAATTTTATATTAAAACATTTTATAACATGGCACCGTCATAGATTTACTATCGGAACTGAATGCATCCATTCACGAAATTAGCAAGCGTAGGTATGAACACTTTTTATTTGAAACTCAAAATTATATCATTTCGACGCTAGTGTGAATCCCATATTAGCCGTGTTTTATTATCCCCGTGATCTGATCCGGATCAGATCAGAATAATAAAACAAACTGGATCAAAGTTCTGTGTTGTGGTGATTGTACAAGCTAAGTTCCTTTTGACAATTAGCGCGAAGTTGCCATGCGAATGAATATTTTCTATTAAATGAAAGTTTAATGCGCTTGTTTAATTTTTTAAGGAAGAAATTGTTTATTTTGATTAACAGATACCAAATGAGAATAATATGTTGTGCCTATAATTTTACTATAACATCGCTAGCATATCATAATGAGCAGAAAATTGATTTATTCGAACATAAATAATATTTAATAATAATTGGATTGCCAATAATTGTTGTCATTGTAATTGTTATTCTAGTCTGGCAGCATGCACCCTTGGCTATCGTCGGTAATACAGCTCCATTCACAAACGAAATGTATCCTAGTGAGAATTAGTCAAACTAATTTTTGGATCACGAAAACTAATGGGGGCATTCAGGATTTTAGATCAGATCAGAATAATAAAACAAACCAGATCAAAGTTCTGTGTTGTGGTGATTGTACAAGCTAAGTTCATTTTGACATTTAGAGCGAAGTTGCCATGCGAATGAATATTTTCTTAAATGTAATTTTAATGCGCTTGCTTTATTTTTTTAGGAGAAAATTGTTAATTTTAATTAACAGACACCGAATGAGAATAATATTTTGTAGCTATAATTTCAGTTTCACATCGCTTAAATAGCATTATGAGCAGAAAAATTAATTTATTCGAATAAAATTACATTAATGATATTTGGATTGCAAATAATATTTTTATATTCTAATCTGGCAACATCTCGTATTGTTGTTGTAATGCACACAAACTTATAAGTTGATCTGATCCGGATCAGATCACGGGGATAATAAAACACGGCTAGTGATTACGCGGTTCTTAATAATTGGTGGATACGTGCATACGTGATTATGACGAATCAGATCAACTCATAAGTTTGTGTGCATTACAACAACAATACGAGATCTTGTTTTTTATTAGGATTTATTTTCGTGATCCAAAAATTAGTTCGACTATTTCTCACTATGATACACTTTCGCTTGTGAATTGTATTATCGATAATTGTCAAGGGTAAATGCTGCCAGACTAGAATATAAAAATATTATTGGAAATCCAAATATCATTAAAATGATTTTGTTCGAATAAATTAAATAAATTAAATTAAATAAATAAATTTTTCCGCCGTGTTTTATGAATTTATTCGAGCAAAATAACATTTAATGATATTTGGATTGCCAATAATATTTTTATATTCTAATCTGGCAACATTTACAATTGACAATTGTCGATAATACAGCAACATTCACAAACGAAAGTGTATCATAGTGAGAAATAGTCGAATTAATTTTTGGATCACAAAAATTGATCTTGATAAAAACCAAGATCTTGTATTGTTGTTGTAATGCACACAAACTTATGAGTTGATCTGATCCGGATCAGATAATGGGGATAATAAAACACGGCTAGTAAAACACGGCTATTAGCTTACACGAGCCTTGTTGCAGTGATTTAAATACTTTTTACCACGATAGTGTGCTGTTTTAAGCAACCTCTTAGACCGTGTCATTGAGTAAGTCAGGATTTAGATGAAGCGAACTTTCCAGTTTGTCGCCTCTGTTTGTGGATTAAGGGGTTGAAAAGAGCGGGGAACGAAAATGTCGTTTGGGTCGCTGGAATTCCAGGCGATTTCTCTGTTATCTTTTGTTTTCTTTCTAGTTTTTGACATTTCCTTGTGTGGTTACTATAGTAACATATGCGAATTGAGCTAGACAGGGCTGTTTGTTGTTGTTTGTCGCCCGGAAAAAATAGTCTCGTATGTACAATCCATACGAGAACAAAAGAGAATTGAAAAAATGTCGCCTGGAAAATAAGCTTCATCTAAATCCTGACTAACCAATGAATAAATGCAATTTTGATACTTGATTTTGGAAGCATGGAAATCTATTCTTCCAATGTACCTATTTGGTTTTATGATTAATTGAGAATTTTTTTACAAATATTCCAATCCTCATGTAGACTTAGCCTTAACATTCTTTTTTACTGTCAGATTATTGGTAATCAAGCCATCGAACGATACCTACTTACCAAGTAGGTATGACAACTCATTTTTGACAACCTTTCTGACGTCGCACTGCACTTTATCCAAATGCAGAAAATTTAATCATGTTATCCTTTTCCCTCTCGTATAGTACTGACAGAAAATGTATGCTATGACGTCATATAAAAGAAGATGGCGAATGCAGTTAAGAAAGTTGGTGTACTCAGTATTATTTTTTTGTCTGTTTGTCATCAAATTGTCACTGCCGCTCTGCTCCTCCTTCAATGGTGACTCACTTATTCTGCTCTGTAAAAAGTATACAAGATACTTTCTAGTTGTTTTAATAAAATTTTCTGCAAAAATAAGCCACAATTATCTCATTGACTTTATGTGAATTGCAGTCGACACCAAGGTATCCCAGTGCATTGATCAATTTAAGTTTTCAATCAATATCATTTATTTTCTAGAATTCCCATCAGTGGTTGTGCGTACGTAGGCGAAAAGTTCTATCGACTTTTTGAAAACTCTGCCCAGAGTATTATGTTTGTGTGAGATTTGGTGGAGGTGAAAAGGTTTTTTTGATCGAGAATTGACCGTGCAAAAAATACAAATATCGTCATCGAATAGCAGGTGTCGCTTAACAAGAACAATCAAAAATTAATTGAAAACTAAAGAGAATTCCACTTCAAGAATGTCATCTTCAGGAGATTTTGGAAACCCCTTGAGAAAATTCAAATTGGTTTTCCTTGGTGAGCAAAGTGTGGGTAAAACTTCCCTCATCACTCGCTTTATGTATGACAGCTTCGACAACACTTATCAGGCAACTATTGGAATCGATTTTCTATCCAAAACTATGTACTTAGAAGATAGAACAGTTCGCTTACAATTATGGGATACTGCGGGACAGGAACGCTTTCGGTCACTCATTCCATCGTATATTCGCGACTCAACCGTAGCAGTGGTAGTTTATGACATTACGAATGCGAATTCTTTTCATCAGACTTCGAAGTGGATAGATGATGTGCGCACCGAACGCGGCAGCGATGTCATAATTATGTTAGTAGGTAATAAGACCGATTTGTCGGACAAGCGGCAAGTATCCACCGAAGAGGGTGAACGAAAAGCAAAAGAACTGAATGTGATGTTCATTGAGACTAGCGCCAAAGCAGGCTACAATGTTAAGCAATTATTTAGGAGAGTTGCCGCTGCCCTTCCTGGGATGGACTCGATGGATAATAAACCACCGGAGGATATGCAAGAAGTGGTCCTTAAAGACTCACCACACGAAACGAAAGACCCAGAAGGAGGCTGCGCTTGCTAAACGATGACTTCTCTAGTATTCTTATTCTTTTTACTTTTTATATGTTCGCTTGATAAACAAAATTTAAATTCAATTAAATTAAGCACTTTAAAAGAGCAGAAATAAATATAAACAGAAAGTATATCACGTACGCTCTTAAACAAAAAAAACTTAAGTCATGCCTTGTATTTTCTAATTAGATTCGCTTGAGGAAGGCCAACGTAACACTTACAAATGGACACAATTTCAGTCATGGTTACACACAAAGGGACCATCGAGTTGCGCGGTAGATGAGTACTTAAAACGATGTTTGAGACGGAAGGATATTGTTTCCTATATAATAAATTAAACAAACGTTTTTTCAAAGATGGGCAAATGGTTAATGTGCTACTACAGTAAAAAAGTAATTTAAAATTGATCTCTGTTCTTTAAGTTGCATACTAAAAACCAGCAGTTGAGAAACTATTGTCCAGTGTTAGTGGCACGAACACGAACCCGTTCTCTTAATAAACAATTGGGTAACGGGGTCTCGCCGACTGCACCAGTGGAAGGTTTCAAGGAGAATATGCGCGTACATGCCCAGGTGACCTACCACCTCCATCCATTTAACTCTCGAATGAATAAGAAATCATAATAATGTCTTGAAGTCAGTAGGCAAGTAATTACTTAAGTTAATTACGATTTTTGAGCATTGTAACATTTTAAGTTAATTGTCCTGTAGCGCGTGGCGATTTGATGTTAGTCTACGATAGCAGACTGCATGTCCGTTTGTCTTACAAAGCTTAAGCTGTGACTATTATTTCGGATATAAACATGTAAATTGGCGCTGCAAACAAATCTTGTGTGGTAGGTAATTGGGTCATATACTAAAACAATCTTGCAAGCAAATAAATAGGCAAGTTGACTAATAAAGTAACACTCAAACTGATATATTATCATAAAATCCACATCGTGATACTGATAACTCAAGAAAGGTGTTTCTAGTAATAGATTAACGAAGCTCATTATCGCAGAAACGTTATTTGTTTTTCATAATCATAACAAACCAATTCGTTTTATGATAAAATTAGTGTGGTTGAAAGGTTTCGGTGTTGCATTCTTTTTTTTATTTGCATTTATTTATTTTCTTCCAAACTTAAGGCTTTTTTACCACAGTTCGCTCAAATACCAGCGAAATATTAAATTATACTATAAAAGTGATTATTAACTTTAAAGTTAGTTTGGAATGATACCTGTAATAATATAATACTAGTGGACCAGTGCGAGAAATCTCGCATGTAGAAATAGAAACCCTACAACCGTTTATGGTTTACGAATGAAAATTTCGCAATAACTACTCATATATGCACTTTTTCAAAATTGTTTATACTGTAGGTATGTATATATATATCTATGTATATATTTATTTAGTATGTAATACCTACTATTTAATTTTCAATTTACAAAAATGTATATTCCATTTTACAAAATATTAGATTTAACATGTATAGTTAACAATTTTTTAAATACTCTACATTTTAATTTTTTTATTTCATTTGGTAATTCATTTAATAATTTAAGTCCTTTATACATAATCATATTTGTAGTTCTGGTGTCTCTATAATGCTGCAAACGGAAATTCGAATTTGACTTCAAATTGTAAGGCTGTACATCCTGGACATATTCCAGATTTGATGAAAGATAGTTTGGCAATAGGCCATTTTTCATTTTGAACCCGAAAATTAATGCGTTGAAGTTAGTTCGTTGCTTGATATTCATCCATCGATGGTATGAAAGCATCCACTCAATCGGCGTATACAAATTACATTTAAGAATGATTCGCTCAGCTTTATATTTAAATTTAAGTTAAATTAACTATTGAATAACATGCATTTAGTTTTTTTTAGTATTCAGTTTAAGTTTGTTCGTTTCTAACCATTGGTGTAGAATAGATAGAGTAGATAGTTTAAGTCAAATTCAAGGTAATTTAAAAGTATATTTTTATTTTTACCACTCACAAACACTAGGGCATCGTCTGCAAATAACGATATCTTACAGTATTTCAGAATCTTGCCTATTTCATTTATATACAACAGGAACAACAAGGGACCAAATGTAGTGCCCTTGGGTACTCCAAAAGATGTACATATGTGCTACATATGACAGAGAACTACCATTGAATTTCGTTACCTTTAACACCATATTTACGTAGTTTTTGCACTAAAATGTTTCGATCAATAGTTTCAAACGCTTTTTGGAAGTCCAGAAAGATAGCTATAATTATGTTACATGTAGCTTATTCAAAATTATAGATCAATGTAAAAAAACAACAAAACCTTAGCCTGGATAATTATCCAGTCTTATTTATACTTGGAGAGCTTTCTCGAAGTTTATAAAATTTGAAAAAGCACGCCTATTGTAAACACAACAATTAAAAAACTAAAAACTAACTGTAAAGTACGAAATAAGATGAAACGAAATGATTATGTTTTGGAAAAAAAATTGTTAGAACATTTTTATCCCATTAATGCTTAAATATATTACAGTATCTACATATATGTACATGTGTACAACCAGTTTTAATTATGAAGTTGTTTTAAAAAACTCGAAGAACATTTTTATGCCATTCGAGATTTATAAAATAGATTTTCGTGTTTCGTGTTATTCTGTATAGCTGAATGGCAACCCTGCTCGCTACTTACGGCAGAACAGAATAATACAGAAACAGATAACAACAGGAGAAAAGAACAGAAACAGATACGGCAGGAGCTCTTAACGAAAACAACGTTCCTACAAATTTTTTTTTTTTTTTTATTAGTAAACATTTTATAAAGCACAATACAAAATTTATTAAACAACCACTTGTAATTAGTGTGCAGTTCAGAACAATGGGTACAAATTTACAATTCAAGCACACAAAACAGTTAATTACAATTCATGTAAGAAAAAATCCTATACATTTAACAACATAATCCAGCTAATCGTTAGTACAGTACGCTTCCACCCAGCTTAAGGTTCATTTAAACCACAAACACCTCACTGAATTAAATGCTACCTACCCGATGAAAACGCTCTGCTTGCACTTCGAGTTCAAGTTCAAAATTGAACGTCAATCTTTGTCAACTACTGTTGTGAGAATTGTTTCATAAACACCCTGGATTAATCCAATTAACTACACGCAACAGGAAACCAGTTCCATTGACTGCATGGACATTGGTATTCGATGTTTTGTCGTTTAGAATACACATCTGGTCATTCGCGGGATAAACTGATATAGTGTTATCGCTAATTGCTCTTATCGGTATTCTTTATTTTCCAAGCAAAACAATGCCACAGAAATATTACACTAGTATGTCCGATTTATGTCGTATTTAATTTATTGTGCAAGCCATCGACGTCGAAATCAGTGACACAAAGTATTTTGTTAATAATTGAGAACAGAAGCAGATCAGAATAAAAGATTGCAGACAAGCGTGTGTAGATACTTACATATACCTACATTACATATGTAATTAGGTACTCGTTAACGTATATTTTATACGCGAAAATGCCATCATTTAAAAACTATAAAATAACACCGAATGAAAGCCCAGAAAGAGTGAGTTCTTTGCAGCATATCCAGCAATGGCTTGACGATAACCCTAATGTGAATGCTTGCCGTGATATGAATCATTTAATTTTTTTCTTGCGAAGTTGCAAATACGATTTAGAGAAGACAAAAAAGAAGATCAAAAGGTGAGAATTACCTTAGTTAATTACACATGAAGTGTTTCATTTGTTTGAAAACAGTGCAAGTGACAGCATTTAAGGTGACAGGCTAATATGTACACTTGCACCAAGCTCGAATTTGATAGATCTTTTTTTTTTATTAATTTCATTTGATCGATAAAAATATTTGTGTTTTAAAACCAAGTGTAAATAATGAATAATAGTTGACGATCTATAATTTAAAGAAGTCCTAAATTAGTGCTGAACGACACTTCAACTGCTACCTACTCAAATAATATTATAAAGTTCTGATGTGGGGTGACAATCAGTTACTGATATAAGAGAGGGAATTAATTAATTTAAATAAATTCTGCATAATAACCGTTTTTTTACTTTTTTAATGAATGCATTAAAGTTACATATAAGTTTAAATACTAATTTAAATAATAATAAAAAAAAATATAAAATACTTTGGGTTTGTAAACTGTGTGAAAATGAGAAAAATTAGTTGTAGGGTAGGGTGGGCACTTTCGACGGTGGGGCACATTTGACTTACAATGGTAAAAAGACAGTTGATTTTTAAATAAAAATTTTGATGGCATTGTTGGTCATACTGTTCTCTCCTTTCACATACGATATACGAATTTTCGCAGTTCTCTTTCAACAGTTGTGGTGTCTAGACCGGTTGTTTTATATAAATATGAGTGATTTTGTGTAACTTTACTTGGGCACGAGGTAAGCGATAACAGAATGATAACAGAATTTAATGGATGTCCAATTCAAGTTTAAGTGTATATTATTAACTTAAGATTTTTATAACTTTTCATTGAGTTGTCTATAAGTTTCGTAAAAAATATTATCTTAATATATGAAAACGTTTGTGCGTATGTACGTCCGACTTTCACGACTGAACCACTGAAGCTATCCACCTTATATTCACACCATATGTTCGTGTTGTGCTCCGGATGGTTTTTAATTTTAATTTAGAACCCCCTAGGTGGCGTTGGGTTCGCTTTTTCAAAATTCTTATTTATGGACCGATTTGGCTCAAGCTCACACCATATAATATCTAAAGAAAAAAAAATCGTTGGTAAAATCTGGACCTGATAGGTGGCGCTGGGGTGCAGATATTTACGAAAATGTAGTTTTCCCAGTATAGTATTTTCATATCAACAATAGTTAGTTAGTTAGTTTAATTGACTATTTATTTCATAAAAAAAGTATAGTTTCTAACAATTTTAATTACTTAGTCTATATGGTTTGGCTTGGGGCCGTCTACCAGATTGATATTATAAAAATTTTCTGATTCATTAATCATGTGTACATAAATTATTAAACAAATTTTAATTTTAATATTTATTCCTAAAAGTTTTCATCTATAATGCATTTTCTGTAGCGAAGTGCGTTTGTTGCATAATTGTACAGTCTATCCCAGCCTCGGTTGCCGTCTAAAATAGTCTTCGTTTCTTCGACCGTGAGTACCTGCGCTCCAAAGAAGATGCAGCGGAATTCTTTAAGGATGGGACATATGGCAATGAAATGGAATACGTCCTCCCGTTCTTCAAGGTTACAAAGGCTACACAAAAGGGGGAGTTCGGGGCGGTGCGGTATATAGTTAAGGCTCAACAGTTCACCTCTTATTTTGAAGATATTGCCTATCATATCGGTTGAGTGACTCTCAAGGAAATATGTTTTATCCTGCAGATGATGGTTCAATTTACTATAGCATGTTCTATACTGCGATGACTGAGCTTCTCTTACAAACTGTTCATAGATCCTATGGCCCGTTTTTCTAAGTAATGTGTAGAACTTATACTATAAGGGAAACAGTTGCTCATCAGGTGCAATGGAGATATTGAAGCCACATTGCGATGCTAGGTTTTTCCAGCCTCTCCTCCGTTAAGCAGCATTTGGGTTAACACTATTTTCTGTATCATTTCTTGCTTCATCCCCATGACTTTTACCACATAGTCGAGATGAAGCTTGAGCGTGTCTAGAAATAGGGGTGCTACTCCAGTCTCCAGATAAATCATGTAGTTGGGGGAGCTACTTGGTAATCTAAAAACTCGTCGTACGAAATAGCGAAGAAATTTTTCTACTGTTTCAAATGAACAATATCCCCATACTTAAACTTCATAAAACAAGAAAGATACTGCAGTAGCACGGAATATTTTCAGTTTCGAGCCGTGGCTTATGGTTTTATTGTTGATACAACAACCCCAGACTGAAGAAATTGTCCTTTTCGCTTCGGCCAGTTTACTTTGCAGGTGCTTCTTCATAATTAAATTAGACGTAATCAGGACACCGAGATATTTATATTCACGGACAATCTCGATATGTTCTCCTTGAAACTTCCACTTTTCATTCCGGGAATATCTGCCACCACCGTCCCTAAATATCATCATCTTTGACTTCGATAAGTTTACCGATAAATTCCAAGTTTTGCAATATTCGTCCAGCCTGTTTATCATCAGCTGCATTGTTTTTACCGAATCTGCAAGGAAAACGATGTCATCTGCAAACATTAGAGCTGGTATTATACTTTGGCTTATCTAGATCCCACCCTTGACATGATCTGTTATATCGTTAATATATAGGATGAACAAAAGTGTACTCAACACGCATCCTTGCTTCACCCCCATTGCTGTATTAAATTCCTCTGAAAGGTTGCATCCATCCCAGACACAGGCTACGTTATTTTCGTACATAGCTTTCAACACTTTGATGACCTTTGTTAAGATACCGTATCTGTAAAGTTTGTAGAAAAGCGCTTCACGTGGTATAGAGTCAAAAGCTGCATGAAAATCTACGAAGAAGGTATATAATATATATTTTTATGCTTCCTTTTATAACTCTCCGCTATATTTATAAGTGCAAATATTTGATCTATAGTGGAGTAATTTTTCCTAAAACCAGCTTGGAATTCGCGTAGGATCTTCTTGTTTTCCACCCACTCTGTAATTCTGTTAAATAACACACCTGCAAACAATTTGGTGGATGTTTTTAAAAAAGATATACCCCGGTAATTTTCTGGATTGTTATAGTCCACTTTCTTGTGTAAAGGAAAAATTATTGAATTTTGAAAACATTCAGGAAGATCTGCGGTTTCGAATATTCGGTTGAACTCATGAGTAAACGCCAAAAGGAATTCAGGTGTACTATTTTCGTAAAATTCGAACGAAATATCAACAAATATTAAATTTAAATGGAATAATATAGTTTGGTGTAGTCACAAAAACTTCCCACAGGTGACGTTGGCAATTACCTGTCATGTGAGTAAAGTGATTGTTTGCGTACACGGGAGAAGCCGGGCGGATCAGCTTCTATATATATAAAAATGAATCGTGGTTTGTTCGGATGCTTAAAACTTGAAAACGACTGGACCAAATCGGATACTTCCTTCTGCGAGTTTGTTCGTAATTCCTACGCGAAGGTTTAGATAAAATTTAGAAAAACCAAAAGGAAAAGCGGGAAAATCGAAAAAATCGAAATTGGGGTTTTCTAAGGGAATTTTGAATCTTTTTTAAAAAAAAATTTTATGCATTAAAATAAAAGTCAAACAACGCAACAAAAAGACAGATAGATAGACAGATAGGCAGATAGACAGACAGATAGGTAGACAGACAGACAGACAGACAGACAGACAGACAGGCAGAGAGATAGATCGATAGATATACAGACAGTCAGACAGATAGATAGGTAGATAGATAGATAGATAGAAAGATAGATAGAGAGACAGATAGACAGACAGACAAGCACAAAGACAGACAAATAGACAGACAGGTAGATAGACATACAGATAGATAGATAGATAGATAGATGGATAGATAGATAGATAGATAGATAGATAGATAGATAGATAGATAGATACATACATAGATAGATAGATAGATAGATAGATAGATAGATAGATAGATATATAGACAGACAGACAGATAGAGAGACAGATAGACAGACAGACAGACAGACATACAGACAGGCAGACAGACAGACAGAAAGATAGATAGATAGATAGACAGACAGACAGACAGATAGATAGACAGACAGACAGACAGACAAGCAGAAAGACAGACAGATAGACAGATAGACAGACAGATAGGTAGATTGATAGACAGACAGATAGACATTTCATTTTGATTTCTGTACATTAATGAAATTAATTCATTTTGAGTATTTATTTCACCTTAATAAAATTCCTTAATTTAATTCAGCTTATAAGTTGGCACAACATTTATTGAGGCGGTACGAAGCAATGAATTTTTGTTTTTGTATTAATCGTTTCTTTTAACTAAAAACTTTCAATGCCTTTTTCTTTATTTTACTTTGTGATCTTATTTTATATATTCGTATTAAAACTGAATGTGATTTTTCGTTTAATTTTAACATTAATTTCTGAAGTATCTCATGGATTTTTTTTATTTTTTTTAGATATAAGATTGATTTATTTAAATAAATAAAACAGTTCGTTATGAAGTAGTTTTTAAAATCTTAATATATAAAAATGAATGTAGTTTGTCTTTTATAGACTCGGAATCTACCCAACCGATCTTGGTAACATTTTCAGAGTACGTTTTTCTGAATATAGAATACAACATAGCATCAGTACTTTTACTCAACAACTGTTGGTTTTCGTACCTCTCATACAAAATTTCTAAATTTCAGGTGAAATCTGAATATAAATCATTTTGGTCATATAATATAGACAGACAGATACATAGGTAGATAGAGACAGACAGACAGACAAACGGACGGCCGGACACACAGACAGATATACAGACATATAGATAGGTAGACAGATAGACAGACATATAGATAGGTAGACAGACAGACAGACAGACAGACGGGCGGACAGACAGACAAACAGACAGATAGACAGAGGAACAGACAGAGAGACAGATTGACAGACAGACAGATACAAAGACAGACAGACAGATAGTTAGGTAGACAGAGACAGGCAGACAGACAGATAGACAGACAGACATACAGACAGACAGACAGATAGATGGATTGTCAGACATACAGACAAACAGACAGACATACATACATACAAACAAACAGACAGACAGATAGATAGACAGACAGAAAGATAGACAGATAGATCGGCGAGCTTTAGCAAAATTTAACCTCAATATCCTAATTTTAGGTGTTAAACCTTGTTTTTTAAACCACTATCCTGCAATCTTTTTCATTCTGCTTTTAAATGTATCTCTTTCTGCGTTTGTCCGTTGAACTCAAGACTTCTAAAGGTGTTTTTTTTCTTTTCTTAATACTCAAATTTATAAGCAAACGGTCCTCTCTTTGGTTTGCGCTCTTATTTTACATCCCGGTTCCAACTTTCATCCCCTCTGATAAAAATAAACGACTTTTCTTTGCAACATTTTGTATACTAACATGGCTAAATCCAACTCTTTCAGCAATGGCCCTTAAAGATAAATGTTCATTGTGTAAGGCGTGAATCACACTTTTTCCTCTCTATTTAACTGACGACTCACATTGCCAATAATCCAGACTTGACCGTATTTCCCTAAATCTGATCAAGAAACAAGAAACAAGACAAACCATCGTGCTTCGGAGTGATCACAATGATAGGCGTGTTTTTTTTCAAACCTATATAGGCTAAACATGTTTCCGCAACATGTTTTCAATGTAAAATACAAAACCTTAGCCTGGATAATTATCCAGTCTTATTTTTGTATGGAAAGCTTTTTCGAAATCTATATAGATTTGAAAAAAAACGCACCTGATAATGGAAACATTTAAGAGCTTTTAGAATAAAAAAAAGTATACTGTTAACTTTTTCCTGAAGTGAATAAGTAGAGAAAAACTGACCACTTTTGAGATCGTTAGAAGGTGTTAACTTTTAACTGGCCACTACGGTATGATCCTTCTCAATTCACAATATCATACTGTAACTTTGAGTGTGCAAGGCCATAATCAATTTTAGATAAAACATTATTGGAGCAATAAGATATGAGATAGAATTTACGAGCCACTAGATTCATATATGATTCGATTGTTTAGATTATGATCCTTCCAGTTTAAGTTGCCCTAGATGTTTCAAGTTTTTTACTGATTCAACTTTAAAGCATTTAATACAACATGAGCTGTTAAAATAAAAATTATTTTTACCGCAAGTGTGTAGCGGTAAGCTAAACCTATTACAGTCATGTTCATGAAAACAAAGATATATAATACCTTTGTACATCTTGCTAAAACGACAAACGAAACGACTGACAATGTTCTAATAGGAGTAACATACCACCTTGATCAAAAAGTTCCCGGAATAACCACCGTGTGACGGTCCCATCGTTCCGATTTGAGTTCTGTTTTTTTTTTTTTTTTGTTAAGTTAAGTACATCTGTTGTTGATATTCCTTCTAAATCTTAACGTCATAGCTTGACATTTGCAAAAGTTACGTAGCCAAGAGTACATCTATCTATTTGCGATTTTTTACAATTCTAGAAATGGATTTAAATTTGCAACAACGAACTTGTATTAAATTTTTGATTGAAGCTGAATCCGACCATACATTCATCAAAAGGATCATTACTGGAGACGAGACGTGGGTTTATGAGTAGACACGCAATCCAGACATCAGGCAAGTGAATGGCGTTCACCAAATGAGCCGAGACCAAAAAAATCACGTCGTTTTCAGTCAAAAAAGGCGATGCTCACGGTTTCATGAATCGAAAACCGAATATAAAAAATGTTTTGAGGATTGGATCAAGCGCTGGCATAAGTGTGTTGCACTCGATGGGGATTACTTCGAAGGGGACAATATAGATTTAGATGAATGAACTTGTATTTTTAATTTTCTGAATAAATTTCGGTAATTTTTGTATCAAGGTGGTATGTCGATATTTATAGGATTCAAGTGGCGCGTCGCGTAGTGTATATGAATTAAAGGGGGTGTCTGATGTGTTCAATTTCATTGTTCAGCGAAAGCCATTTAGCCACTAACGCTCTTATAAATTGATCTATCCGTGGATGTAAGCAAGGTGGTATGTCGATATTTATAGGATACAAGTGGCGCGTCGCATAGTGTATATGAATTATAGGGGGTGTCTGACGTGTTCAATGTCATTGTTCAGCGAAAGCCATTTAGCCACTAACGCTCTTATAAATTGATCTATCCGTTGATGTGAGCACCGTGGTGTAGTGGTTAGTGCGTAGGACTACTATACAATACTGTCCGGGTTCAATCCCAGCCCGGGTCCAACACCTAAAAGATTTTTCACGGCGCCACCTCTTTCGAATGTCTGAGAAGCAATCAAAGAGTATCATTAGTGACGATTGAGCTTCTCAACTCGCCGTTCGGAGTCGGCAAAACATTGTACGTCCATTCGAGCAAAAATATAACACGCACACACAACTGGTTGCGAGAAGTAGGCCCAGGTTCACCCCGAGCTATAGCGCCACCTAAGTAAGTAAGTATCCGTGTATGACTGATCGACAATTGAGTAGATCAACTTTAAACATTGCGTAAGATCTTGTATAATAGAAGATACATTAGAAATTACATAGAAATCTCAGGTTTCTAGTTTTTTGCGGATGAAAAAGATGGAGTTGCGATTACATAAATTACAAAACCAGTGGCTATGTATTTTTGTACGAACTCGAGAAATGAAAGTATTTTCTATTTAATCAAAAAGCATCTAGCGACATATGTATAGCAAAACGCACGTTCTAGTAACGCCATAACTTAACAGATATGTGTCTATAAAATAATTAGATAGTTTGGGGAGACTTTACTGCACGTTATTTTAATACATGTTTTTTCAGCTTTTACCTTATGCGAGCCGAACGAACCGAATGGTTCGTGAATAGAGATCCATTTTTACCAGAAATTCAGGAACTACTAAACCTAGGAGTCTTTCTGCCACTACAGGAAAAAGACGGGCTTAATAGACAGGTTGTGGTTATACGAACGGCAGCGCACAACCCAAGGATCCATACACAGAACACCGTTTTTAAGGTGAGCCACTAGCCATAATTCACAATAGTCAACTTACATCTTACTTTTTTTTAGGTTAGCAAAATGATACTGGATTTATTGCTTAAATTCGAACCGGACATCTCAAGCGATGGCATTGTAGCTATTTTCGATATGAATGGCGTACAATTGGGTCACGCATTGCAATTAAATCCGAAACTGATAAAAAGATCTGTTGATAGTTGGCAGGTTTATCCATGTAAACCAAAGCTACTCGAGTTTGTGAACACACCAACCCATGTAAATTTAATTCTCAACACATTCAGGTAAGCTTTACTCGGATCTTTATTGTACTAATCAAAGTGCATATTGCATGTATCTCCTTAAATTTTTCTTTTAGACTCTTTATGACTTCGAAAATGCGATCTCGTGTGATTGTGCATAAGCGATCGTCTGAAGTTCACATTAATCTTCCAAAAGATCTCGGTGGTACAAGCATGTCGTACCATGAGCTTGCTATTAAATGGAAACGGATCGTAGAAGAACACGCTGGTTATTTTTCCGAACACGAAAAATATAAGTCGATTCTTTCCTAAAATTTAACAATTTGTAAATACATACATAATTCGATTACTAAAGAACATGAGAGTAGGGATTTATACTCTCACGAGTCTACATACGGTGGAATCTATTATATAATTCCTTCGGGGTGAAGCTCGATGATGTTATAACTCGATAACCGCTGGGCCGATTTTCATGATTGTTTTTTTTTGTTTTGTTCGTATTGCTGTATATCAGGTTTATGTACAAATCTGGTCCCGCTAGGTGGCGCTGGAGTCAAGTTATTAACAAAATCTATATTAATCGACCAAAATGACTCATATATTGGTATGGTGCCAGAAGAGAAAACTACATAATCTGGACTCGAGTTAATAACAAATTCTATATTTAGGAAAACAAAAAATAAACACAAAAAAATATGGATCCAAAGGACATGTTTCTTTCATGTTGAATGGGAAGAAGTTTTATCAAATTCTCAACTGCAAGACGGAAAAGGTATGCTCTAAATTAAGAATTGTTTCACTGGATAATAACCTGTGGTAAAAAGTGGAGTATGTTCGGACTTTGGCGGTGGTTGGTTCTACATATATACGTATGCACATCCCCAATTATTCTCTTCACCTAGAAAAGTCTATACTGACAGTCTGGTGGAATCTTCGTTTCATTAACCACGAGAAACGATAAACGCCATACAATTTTCTAAGGAAATAGTCATATGTAGGCAATGCTAAACCCCATATCTCGCGTGTAACAGTACAAAAAATCTTATATTTAGGATTGGAAATTCTTCCTCATCCACAGTACTATCCTAATGTTTCAATCAGTCTAAAGTCATGTAGCCACCAGAAAGTCTTCCGATACCAAGCAAATGGTCATTATCCCTTCAATATATCATTACGTAAAAAATTATGAAATTCTTAAAAAAATTAATACTTGACGTCGGAAGAGCGTTGTATGCCTTATATTATTTTGATTAAAGAGAAAAATATAAGAAAGTATTATTGGCTTTAAAATATTTGCTATTAAATCAAACATTTCATGTGATACAACCAAATAATAGTAGAAAAATTATGCTGTTATTTATTCACACTTTGAACATTTGGTGTGATTCAGCAAGGTTTGTCAGATTTGGCGGTTCTTATTTCTCTCCAGAACCACATTACTGGAACAGCGCTTTGTAAAGCGACTGTTCTAGTACACGTGGGAAGCCGGGCGGGACAGCTAGTTTATTATAAAAACTAAAACTGGTTTAAAAACGACAGGTCTACGGAATCGACAACTGCAATCGGGGTGTCAGAGAGCAAAAAAAATCTATATATACACGGTACCTTTTTTGAATGTACCGTTAATTAGTTAGTTTGAAGAGGTGAAAACTGATATTTTGAAGTTTTGGTTGCGTTAGCATGCGGTCCAGAAATACGGATGGAGAGTGAAGAAAAATACCACTAAGTCATTGGTTAGAAAGTATAGGAAATCATTGATGGGAATTGCCTAAACAGTTAAATTATCGAAAGCGGCAACTCAAAAAATTGTAAAAAATTCTGACCAGTTGAACTTTTGAAAATAAACCCAGATCTAGAATCCTTCAAATCTAACTAAAACAGAATCAAGACACAGTATTCGAAAAGTAAATGAGGATCCCACACACTTAGTAACTGATCTGGGAGAAACATCAGGAAAGCGAGTTCAAGACCATGGATAAGTAAACGAAGGTAGTTTGCATAAAAGTATCGAATAGAAAACGGAATAGATCGACTTTTGGAAGAGGGTAGTGTCCACAGGTCAAGTTATTAGTCCTACCAGAACAAGCACCTAGAACATTCTGCGTGGTCATTAAGGAGTGGTTGCTATAAAGTCTAAGAAACAAAGTCAAACCTTCTCCGAAGTCTCCGGAATTAAACCCCATTGAACATCTTTGGGATGAACTGGTACGAAAACGCAAACATTTTGAATAGAAACGAGCCCAAGACTATTTTTAGCAAATTGAACCGGAAGTAGCTGCATGATAACTTACTTTATCAATGCCGTCGAGGTCAAAATAATCAATTAATTAGATAATTGTAAGCTGTTTTAATGAATTTACTTGTGTTTTGTTTTTGGTTTATTCTATGGATTAGTTATGTTTTTTGATGAAATAATTTTTTCTTCGGTTAAATAAAAAGAAATTAAAAATTATGTGCATTTTAATAGTTGTACGTGGATTTTTGTGACTAAAGTGTATTATCATTATTAGTTTGTGGGAGTATGTACTTCTATTTCTCCGCACTAGAACTATTTTACAAAAATTAAACAAACAACGGATTTTATTTAGATTTTATTAATATGCGCTTTAGTAAATTATAAGTTCAAAATTATGACTGCTCGGTGTCGTGGAGGAATACTGAATAATGTCATTAAGGGTTGCTGGCGAATGGCGACCAGCCAGTGAATTGTGTTGGCGTTGGTGTATTTGTACTGCGATGCGAATATAAGTCGGCTGGGAGTATTGTGATGAAACTTGTATTTGTTTGGGTATGCTGCTAGATGATCTTTGCATCTGGAGATCCTGTGTTGATTTATGTATGTTTGTGCTGTTGACTTCTTGATATTCTATTGCGTATTTACATATGTCGCACGTCGCCACAGTGGTCCCCACCAGATAAGCATTGGATAGATGATGATCGATTATGGCGAGAAACGCAGAGGTGGACGACTGATTCTTTCCGATCTAGTGGTGTATGTCGGGCTGGCGGTATTAGAAATGCGTTGTGAAATATTTGAACGATTTCTTCTTGTTCGTCCACGTCTACGTCCGCTCCGTTGCGGTGCAGCTGGAGGCATTTGTGGTGGACGTGCGTTTGGTGTATGAAATGAGACATGACGATTTGCCTCTGAAGTTGATCGCTGTGTACTTGCTGTCGATGTATGGGGATGGCTGAGCGGTGGGTTTTCGTTGGGAAATTGTGTTCCAGATGGCGTATTAAACCGTTGTGTATGTCGCTGTGTACTTGTGTCGACTATCAATGGATTGTCCTCGTTGTCGATGAATGCAGGTTTGAGACGGTCGATTGAAATTTTTGCTTCTTTTCCCTTGCGATACACGATGTAGTATTTCTCGAATTTCTGTTTCACTTTGAATGGACCATCGTATGGCTGTTTAAGCGCAGGACGTACTGTATCATCTCGTATGAAGACGTGTGTTGCATCGACTAACGCTGGCGAAACGAACGGTTTGAAATTCGTATGGTGGTGATTAGTTTTTGCTGGTTGAATATCACGCATAGCTGTTGTAAATCGTCTCACGAATTCGTCTGGCGGCAAGTTGTTATCTTCAGTGGCGACAAATTCACCCGGCAAGCGAAGAGTTGTACCGTAAACGAGTTCGGCTGCTGTTGCGTCGATGTCTGGCTTATACGATGATCGCATCCCCAGTAAGATGATTGGCAATTTCTCGGTCCATCTGGTATGTTCATGTGCCATTATTCCTGCCTTTAGCGTGCGATGCATTCTCTCAATCATGCCATTGGATTGCGGGTGGTAACTCGTGGTTTTCAAGTGGTTTACTCCTAGCATTCGATTAAGTTGACTGAAGAGATTTGATTCGAATTGACGAGCACGATCGGTTGTGATCCTAGAGGGTACGCCAAAACGAGAAATCCATGATAAGATTATAGCTTTTGCAGTGGTCTCCGCGGTGATGTCGCTCGTTGGAATGGCTTCCGCCCATCGAGTGAACCTGTCGATGATCGTAACACAGTATCGTTGGTTATCAGATGGTTCAAGCTGACCAATGATGTCGATGTTAATGTGCTCGAATCGATTGGATGGTGGTGCGATGGGTGCGAACGGTGATTTGATATGGCGACCAACTTTCGAACGTTGGCAGGGGATGCAACATTTTACTGTCTTTGCGATGTCGGTACCCATATTTGTCCATACGAAACGCTCCTTGATAAGCCTTGTTGTTGTACGGATGCTTGGGTGTGAAATACGATGCATTTTTTCAATGATCGATCGCCTGAATTTCTTCGGTATAAATGAACGAATGTGAGAGCCGGAAACATCACAGTAGACCTTGGCATTGGTGTGAGGAACATTTAATTGGCGTAATTTAAGCGATGTGTTGCCGTTGGTGAGAATCTGTTTCAACTCGTTGCAACTCTCTTGCTCTTTTGCCAGCTCCTCGTAGTCAATGACTTGTGTGCGGATGATATCGATGCGTGAAAGGCAATCAGCTGGAGTGTTTTGGTTGCCTGGGACGTGTCTGATGTCGGTTGAAAACTGGCTGATGATGTCGAGCTGACGAGTCTGACGTGGCGACGACTGATCCTTTTTTTTTGTTGAACGCAAATATCAGTGGTTTATGATCGGTGTGAATTTGGAAAGTTCTTCCCTCGACCATGTAGCGAAAATGTTTGATGGCGAGGAAAATTGCAAGCATTTCTCTGTCGTATGTGCTGTACTTTCTTTGCGCGTCGGTGAGACGTTTGCTGAAGAAACCCAACGGTTGTAGGTGTCCATTGGTGTTTTGTTGTAGAACGGCACCAACGGCAGTGTCGCTAGCGTCAGTAGTGAGTGTCAGTTCGGCTTGTGGTGCCGGATGAGTCAAACACGTTGCATCGATCAAGTCCTGCTTGCATTGGTTGAAAGCTGCTTTCGCTTCTGGTGTCCAATTAACAGGTGACTTGTAGTTCCTCTTGTTCCCGATAATGAGTGCCTGTATGGGTGCCTGATGTTGTACTGAGTGGGGCATGAATCGACGGTAGAAATTGCACATCGCAATGAATCGACGAAGGTCTTTCGCGGTCGAAGGTAACTTGTAGTTGCGAATGACTTCGACTTTGTCTTCGTGTGGACGAATTCCATCCTTGTCAACTGTGTGACCCAAAAATTTGACAGAATCCTGACCGAAATTGCATTTGGCCAAATTGATGGTGAGGCCGTGTTGACGCAACCGTTGAAATATTATTTCGATATGGCGAATGTGTTCTTCAATACTTGCAGATGCGATGCAAATATCGTCAATGTATGCGTAGACAAAATCGAGACCGCGTAGCACTTCGTTGATATGTCGCTGGAAGGTTTGTGCGGCGTTACATAGCCCGAACGTCATGTACTTGAATTCATAGAGCCCAAATGGCGTCGTAATTGCTGTCTTGTGTACGTCGCTCGGTTCAATTGGGATTTGATGGTACGCTCTATTCAAGTCAACGGTGCTGAAGATCGTTTTCCCATGGAGGATGTAGGTGAAATCCTGCAAATGTGGCAGTGGATATTTGTCCGGTTTGGTTTGACGGTTGAGTAACCGGTAGTCTCCACATGGGCGATATTGTCCGTTCGATTTAAGAACCATATGAAGTGGCGATGAGTAATTGCTTTTAGACGGCTGGCAAATTCCGAGTTTCATTAGATATTCAAATTCATCCTTTGCAGCCGTGTATTTTTCGGGTGTCAAGCGACGGGGTTTACTTGCCACTGGTGGTCCTTTTGTCTCTATATGGTGCGTTGTAAGTGTTGTTGGTTGAGATTGTGGGGTGCCGCATTTGTTGAAATCTGTTATGTCGACGTATCGTTGAAGCAGATCGGCGAATGGCGATGTGTGGTCGAATGTCCTGATTGATGTTTCGCTGCTCGGTGCTGTGCTGGTGCCATTAACAGATAATGTCGTCGTTCCATCGATGAGTCGATTATTTTTTATGTCGACGAGTAGATTGTGTGTGCGCAAAAAATCGGAACCGATTATGGGTTGTCGCACATCTGCGTACACAAATTTGTGTTCGTATGGTCTACGTATTCCTAGGTGGTAGTGGCAGCACAGAGACATCTGCACCGGTGTCTATTAAATATTGTCGCTGTGTCTGTTGATCTGAAATAATTAAACGATTTATTTGTATTTGTGTGTTGTTGATTTGTCTGATTGGTTTTATTGGAGACAATTCACCTGAATTTGTTGTAGAGATGTGTGGTGGTGAATTGTCTGCGTCTTGTTTATCATTGTGTTGGATTGGCTGGAGGCCCTGCTGGAAAATCACAAGGCTGTTCGCACTTACGCGCTTGCGTACCAAGGTTGCGATGATACCAACACGTAGGAACACGATTCTCTGCAGGCATTTGTTGACGATTTCGGCTTGTTCCTCGACTGGCGCTTCGTTGACGATTACCACTTTTACGCTGTGTGCGGTGATGTGGCCTTTGTTGATTTTCCCTGCGCATTTCATTTATTTGCAATGATAGGGCTTCGATACACTTTATAAGTTCACTTTGTGGTGTGACTGCTGGTACTGGTGTAGTGTTGGATGTCGTAGCTGAACTTGTGAATAGGCTTGTTGCGACTTGGGACACGTCTTCAATTTGCAATGTGTCGTACGTTGCATCGGCCATTTCGGCCAATTCGGTGAGTTGTGCTTTAGATGCAGAAAGCACTGCGCGAATTGACACTGGCAAACGTCGCAACCAACATACACGTAATATTTTCTCGTCGCGTGTGGCACCAGCACGACGGATCTCCGCAAGTAAATGACTTGGTCGTTGTGCACCGAGTGGGACCGTAGAGAGTAATTTGTCGACACGAGTGTATTCGCTATCGGCGAATTTTTCGATGATCGCCGCTTTGAGGTGTTTCCACTCTCGGCGGCGTAACAATTGTGTCGACGACTTGATCAAATAATGTCGGCGTAAGTGATGCAACAACTGTTTCGAATCTAACGGTCTCATCGGAAATGTTTTGCAGTCGGAACCACGATTCGAGACGGATGAACCAATACTCGACACTTTGTGTATCTGTGAGTTTTGGGAACTCGATGCGACTGAAATTCGGCCGACACTCATTGTTGTTGTTGTTTGGTGGAGGTTGTCCGTTGAGACGTTCGTCTCCGGCCGGTATTGCGTCGTTGTTGTTCATATTGTATTTAACGATTCACTACACTACACTACACTACACTACTAATTTTTTTGCAAAAACTTGTAAACTGTTGCGTATTTGAATCACGTATTTTGGTCACCAATGTGGGAGTATGTACTTCTATTTCTCCGCACTAGAACTATTTTACAAAAATTAAACAAACAACGGATTTTATTTAGATTTTATTAATATGCGCTTTAGTAAATTATAAGTTCAAAATTATGACTGCTCGGTGTCGTGGAGGAATACTGAATAATGTCATTAAGGGTTGCTGGCGAATGGCGACCAGCCAGTGAATTGTGTTGGCGTTGGTGTATTTGTACTGCGATGCGAATATAAGTCGGCTGGGAGTATTGTGATGAAACTTGTATTTGTTTGGGTATGCTGCTAGATGATCTTTGCATCTGGAGATCCTGTGTTGATTTATGTATGTTTGTGCTGTTGACTTCTCGATATTCTATTGCGTATTTACATATATCGCACGTCGCCACAAGTTGTTTGTTTCTTCCAATATATATGAAACATTTTATTTTAAAAGTATTGGTTTTTTATTATTACTATGCGTATTCCTCGATATAGGCGCAATACAAAAAGTTCGACGCAGCGAATGGTAATTTATATCTTTATGTAAAATTCAGCAAAAATATAAATTATGTCCTGGAAAAGGCGTAGGATACCTTTTGCATCGCTATTAAGTTACCTCAAAGTTAAAAATCAGTAATAAGTTTTAGCTTTTACGTTGAATCCCGCCGCAAACACCTAAAAGTTTTTCACAGTGCCCACCTCTTTCGAATGTCTGATAAGCATCAAAGAGTATCATTTGTCACGATTGAGCTTCTCAACTCGCCGTTCGGAGTCGGCAAAAAACTGTAGGTCCCTTCCATTCGTGCACAAATATAACACGTACACACAAATGGTTGCGAGAAGCAGGCCCAGGTTCACCTCAAGCTGTAGCGCCAACTAAGTAAGTTTTACGTTGAAACAGGTTGACAAGCTTATTATTTGGGATTAATGTGCAATAGCAGACAAATCTCTTGAAACACTAAATTGAACTCTTCAAGATTTAAGAGGCAACCATAAGGTGGAGCACTCATTATATTAGCTGGTGATTTCAAAATAACTTACTTAGTTCAACCACGATCAGCACCCAGTAGATGAGCATAATGCTTACCTCAAAGCTCTTCGGCGTATGCACAAAAAGTAACTTTAACTTTCAAAATTCAGTACAACTCTTGGATATTAGAAAACGAAAAAGTGTCCACACCACACAAAATATTTGCATAGATATTACATTTCCGCTCAATTTGTCATTGTGTCATCTCGACCATTAAGTTTGGTTTATTAAGAAAAGTATATATTCCATGCTGTGAACAATTATAAGGGATGAATTCAAAAAAATGCGAAAATCCACAACAAACATTGAAAACGAAACGGATTGGAACTGCAGGCGTGATTAACTGAAATTTTTTACAATTATTTTTTTTTTTAAATACATAAATGGAAATTGAAGTTGAAAAATAGAAGAGCAGTGATTGCTTCCTACATCTTTTCTGTCATACAAGTAACGTGAATGTGCATGGGCAACAGCTAGTTTCTAATAAGAACTTAATTCATTTGTGGTACAAAGTTCTACAGATTTATTTTTATAGTTATTAATAGACCATCCATATATGTATGTACATACTTATGTATGTTACATTGATTTTATTTAGTTTTTGTTATTATCTATTTCCTTTATTAAAAATATAATTAATGTAAAAACTCATATTTCTACAACTGTTGTTACAGTTGCTCACGAGAGTAAATTTTTCAAACGTGCAAAGGAGAAAAATTATCTGAATTAAACTAAAATATAATACAGGCGTACTCCGGTTTAAGTCGTTTCGTTTAGTCAGTTTTCACTTAAATCGTCAAAAAATTCCACACTTGAAAAAAGGCAAAATTCAAATTTATTTCATAATTAATTAGCAGAATAGAAAATTCCACATATTAATATGATAAAAGAGCAATCACCAAAAAAATATAAAATATTTTTTCTTGGTTGACACGTCTTAAGTCATTTCAAGTTAAGTTGATATAATCTGGAACGGAACACTCACTCCAATATTATGAAAGTTGTATTTGCGAGTCGCATACGATCATAGTCATAATTTGTAATAGCAAATACATTACAAAATACGACTATGCTCGTATGCGACTCATATATACGACTTTCATAATTGGGGTGAATGGCTTTGTGATTGGCTGAGTTCTTCAAAAAATTAAGAGCATGTTGGTAAAGCAAGTTCTGAATTTCTGATTATGCCTTTACATACATATTATGTACATGCTTCCAAATGAGTATGTACATTTGTATGTATTTTATCAGAATCCGAATCACGATGGACTGAGTTAAAACATGAGTTTTACAAATAAATTAAAAGTTATTACAACAAATTAGTACATTGTCTTAATTACATTCGAACATTTATGGTGGTACGACCAGTAATTCTGAGCTATTCTATTTTCTTTTGTTTCTTTCGACTAAAATAAATTTCATTGAAGTCAATTATGTATAATGTATACGCGAATGCAGAAAAAAAACCAACGTAATAGGGTATACAGTAGTTAATCTATCGAGAAGTTTGCTTTTTTTATCTTATTTTCCTATACTTACAGCTATATTTTAAACATTCGCCTAAGCACTATCTAATCGATGAATTATCTAACCCAACTTTAAGATTGCAGATTCAACACATGAAAACATAATACATGTATGCACACATATTTTGTCAATGCTCGGTAAATGCTTTAAAAAACTTTTATACCGCAGATCAAATATTGGTTGTATGTTTTTGTTTATTTATACGCGGCTTCTGAGCACGTGAATGAACGATACTGTTAAATAGGCATGTGCAGTAAAATAACGCAGCAACACTTTTTTTTATAAGTGCATGTGTGTTGCTGTGGTTTTGGAAAAAACCTTTCGCAATATACGCAAATTTCCACATACAACCTGACTATTTCAATCAAATACACCTAGTATGTACAAAAAATTATAATCATTCTGAAATATTTATTTTTTAAACCTATTATTTATGTATGTACTTATGTTAATGATTTTATTCATACACTTGTCTGCACTATCCCCAAATTTGCCTTTAAACGCCAAAAATTGGCGTTCAAAAACAAATAAAGTTAACAGAAAACTTTTAAGATACGAATTTTAACTTATCAAGTAGGGAGTAATAGCCAAATCAAATTCAATGCACATTTGATTTACTATTAAAGATAAGACTGTTATTGTTTATTATTTTTTGAGAAGTTGTGTGAAGCCCAGTTCAATGAAGTTTTCCATGAATTGGCTAATGCTTCACTGAATTTCGAGCGGAAGTGTTCTCGTGCGTTTTCTTTGGTCAGTTCCAGGACCTATAAGTAATAAGTATACATAAATATAAGTAAATATCAACTATGTCAGGAAGATCATATTTTTAAATACATACCAATGTTTCTTTAAGGTAGTTAAGATCCTTTTCCGAAGAAAGCTCCGGTAAGCCAGTTGATATCATCATTGAGAATAGTGAAAGGATTAAACAACCGTGCTCTCGTAGAATCAGAAATGCCTGGAAATAAGATTTGGTTACCATTTTTTTTTTTCTGTTAAACTCAAAAAAAAACTAGAGTTCAATTCAAATCATATTTAAATGCGATTTAAATAAGATAACAATCTGTCTACTGACACTGTAGTAGTATTGTATGGGTAGTATATAACCACTACAAAAATACTCGTACTTACATCTTCACACAGTTTTTGGAAGTATCGAAACTCTTCGGCTTCCCTATCAGTACGTCCTTTGTTTATTACATAAACAAAATCATGTGTCAAGACAAAAGGAACTCGCTCACGTCGCACGCCGAATTTCTCTTTGAAATGTCCAAGAATGTGCCCGAAATCAATGTGGAAAAGCTGTAATAAAACCAGAATACATATTGGCCAAGTTTCATATTTCCATTTTTCATCTATACCTGTCCATTTTTCTTAACCATTATATTATCAGAATGACGATCAGCAACTCCCAGCACATATGTAGCGACACAGTAGCCAGCACAACTAAGGGTGAACTCTTCAACTGCTTTATTCATTTCGACTTCACTGTTATTATGCTCCTTCAGCCAACTAAATAGAGATCCCTTCTTAAAAGGTGATGTCGCCGAGAACATGCCCTTTACCTTCTGAATATTCGCTATTGTTTCAGCATTTAGTACGACTTCAATCATTCCGAGGCGTCGCTCCATACTGATGCAGTTGTAGATATTCATCCGAAAATCGAGACTACAAAACAAAAACAGACAAAACAAATGTATACTTATTTTCTTTTTTTTTTGTTTATAGTTTACCCCTCGTTTTTCCATAGTTGATCCATGACACGTAACATCTGCAGTGTCAACATATCCTGGCGGAGGTCATCGCCGTTCTTAAATATAATGTAAATATCCTCACAGAGCATGTCTGCATTTTCAAATACGATCCACAGTGGTCGCATTTTTGAATCCATAACTTTACACTTATCCGGTCTAAAGAAAACTAATTAGCAGTGTATACATCAAGCGTTTCCATACTCACTTTACTCCTTTGCAGCGAAAGCTCGGATGCAGAGGACTTCGAATCCCCCTGAACACATTGCTTATTCGTTCATTTGATAGAAAGCTCTGCAATAAGTTCCTAGATTTCTCTTTACTTCCTTTTTTCGCAGACTCTGAGCCCTGCTTTAGTTTTTCCAAGCACTGAACTTGTTTATGCAGAAGTGGGACATGTGACTTACAACCTTTTAAGTATGCCTCCAATATTAGACCAAAACGAACTTGCATTGATGGTGTTTGCATTTCGGAGCGCAGATGCCAAAAGAAATAATGACCTATACGTTGATTGCGCAATGCTCTTTCTAGTACGAAACACACTAAGTCAGAGTCCAGATATGACTCGTGCTTGATTGCCTGAACTAACTGTAGCAGATAGAGAAGCAGTTCTTCATCTCTGAAATGAATACAAAGTACATTTAGTAGATAAGTGAAAGGAATGTGATTGTTTACTCACTGCAATTGGCGTAGGCAGCGAATTGCAAAATTCCGTACAGCTGGATCCGGATAGGCGTAGTCTAAGAGTTCTAGTGATCGTTCAACTGAAATAGTAGGCCAGTCTTTTAGTAGTCTCCATATTTCAGCCACCTCGTTGCGCTCGTTCCAATTCACGCAGTGCAGTAGAATTGATAACTCTTCTTGGCATTCATTACGGCAGTCCAATCTTATAATAATTAAAGGTTAAATAGTAATTAGAACATCTGCAAAAACATTTATTTAACAAACCTATTTGACCAAATGTCATTTCTGTCTTGATCGTGCATATCGTAGAGTTTGTCACTTCGCGAGTAACTCGCCAAAACCTTGTGTATAGTCTTTTTGTCCTGAGATTTGCTACGGTTCAAAATTTCGGTTTCCGCCATCTTTTCAGCGTGCAATAAAACAGCTTCTCTGTCTGGGTAAATGATGCCATTCTCGCAATCGTAACTGAAATTCAAATTTAACTTAAAGATCTGCTACTACTACTTTTTGAGTACTGAGAATACTTACTTGTGAAAAGTTAACTTAACAACAGCACAATCCTCGTTTCTAGGATTTGGTTCCACCGTACCCAACGGATGGAATATCTCATCAGACTGTATATCTTCCGCATTTGTCCATGTATGCAATGTGAGCTGACCCGTCTTCAGCTGATGTTTATAGTCAAACAAAGTTGTATTTACCCAAGCAAGTGGGCTAGTATGGTATTCTCGATTATCTTTCGCGCTCTCCTTGTTATTATCTTTATTTTCTTTACTGTCTTTACTATCTTTGCTTGTGCTGATTTTCTTTGAACGTGACCCGCCTAGTTTCACGGTCTTAGCGTATATAGAAATGCATAATCTAGCACTTCGGGGCACATTTTGCAAAAAAATATCAAATGCTATTGCTTCATTAAAGGCAATTTTACCATCGTTATCCACGGGCAGTTCGGTAGATTTTTGTAAAGCACATAGTTTTCGTTCACCGTGGAAGAGGCCTAGGTGAACGCCTATCTTAGGTGTTGGGTTCAGATCACAGTTGACGTTATCGATGCCGTGCAGCTCTAGACGAAATGGTTCTTGCTTCTCCCATGATGAGGTGAACTTTTGACGTTTTCGCATTGTACTTGTCTTTGTTTTGTAGTTTTGTTTCTCAGTATTTTTCGGTTTATGCTCCAAGCTATGTTGCTTGTGATTGATGTAAGCTTGTAGGGTATGTATTGGTTTCAGAACAATCAAAGGGACACCGTCACGTGATAGACTTTCCTGTTATTAGAACAATCAAATGAGAAGGTAAGTTATATGTACATAGTATACTTCAAAAAATCTTATTGTAATGATGTGTAAAAATTGCTATTCACTTCAGACCCGAAAAACCGTCGAGGACCCGGTATAGAAGTTTAAACATCAAAAATTAAATCGATGACAAACTAACAATAGGTAAACATTTTTTCTGGAAAGTATAACAGTTTGGATAGACCAACCCAATTCCCATACCATTTATTTATTTACGAGGTGAATTCAAACATAAAGAATTCACCGCGTCTCCAAAATGCTATTCACTCCAGCCCATAAAATCATCGGGGTCAAAAACAAAATTACTAGAGTGAGTATTCGACAAGGCTTTGTTGTTTTTTGTTTTAATGTTATACTATACTAGCTGTCCCGCCCGGCTTCGCCCGTGTCTAAAATATAAAGTGTTCCTTACAATACATAAGTACATTGTCATTTAGTTCAAAGAATCAAAGACAGTGCGAATGCACCCCAATGTTTGCAATTAGCCGTGTTTTTTTTTAAGTGAGTACATACTCACTTTTCAATTTACCCGCACTACAAAAACAAATTCGCTTGCTATAACACTAGGTAAAATTCTCCAAGTAAACGCTTTACTTGGTACAGCAGTTTCAGACTCTGAATACCAATGGCGCTGAAATCGGTTAAAGGTTGGAGGAAAATCTGTTTTTGGTATTTGCAATTGGATGTGTCCATAAGTTTTCCTTTTTTTTGAATGAAGTTGATAAATGCAGTGCTTTTTTCTGATTGGTTAAAATACATTTATTTTATAAATATGAACTTATTCTGTTACGAAATAATGGTCGGATTCATAGCATTTGATAAAAAATATTTGTTCGTGCTGTATTGCATTGAAAGCCTAAAAAAAATTATAATAATGCCTTTATACATGCAAAACTATAAGCCCTTTGTATGGTGAATTTGTAGGTAAAGGCTAGTACGGTGCTCGCGCTAAAAATTCCGCTGGTCTCCAAAAATTCAAACGGAAATCGAAGATAAATTTTGTTTGTAAAGCTGGCTGTAGAAATTGAGAAAAGTTTGTGAAACTTGATAAATCCACCCTTGTCATAATCCTTTTTTTTCTGTGCTCCTGATTGTTTTAATTTTTTATTTGACATCCCCCGACATTGCCTTTTCATTTTCATACTCGTGCTTGAATATACAAACAACATCAGCAGTATACATGCACTTATTTACCTCTTTTCACAAAAATCATCGAAAAATTGAAACCGAATACTTGATTTTTGTATTAAATTTCTATTTGAATTTAAAACGTCAAAATTCCGCCACTAAATAAATGTTCCGGACATTAAATGGTTGGCTAAAACTCTGTGGAGATATATCCTATACAACTACCTATTTAGCGAGCATTTTAGCCCGAGCACCGTACGCTCAGATAAATTTATCAGTCGAATTTTATCTTTGCGTTGAGCAAGGACAAATTTTGTTATTAACACACTTTCCCGAGATAAATGCGATTTTTACTTAAATTGATTAAAAAACAATGTAAAAAAAATTGTGTTTGAAGACCAATAACTCGAAAATGAAAGCTGGAATGGTAACAGCCATGGGCAGCTGTGATAAACATTGATCAACTGTCTTTCGCACGGACCCACTTTGGTTTAATACACCAGAATTTAAAATTGAATAATTATTGGTACCTACCTACTTCTCTGAATGATCTTTCTTAAGCCCCATGTGCATAGCTTCGTGAGTGTTGAATATAGACCCACCCTCCCATATGTTTTTTTTATAGCATGGACCAATGAATAGTTCTCCGTAGTACCTTTTTTAATCATAAATCCCTTAACCAATTTATTGCCAGTGAATTATAAAACAAAAAACAAAAAAGGTGTGTGCGTATGAACGTAGCCTCCTTAGATATCAAGCAAAAAATATGAAACAAAAGTCAAAAATGTAAATACTTGAAACTCATATTAAATATTTGAATATTTGATATTAATATATTAATAAAATACATATGCATCTATATTTTCAAACTGTTGATCATCAAAACGTTGGTAAACATAGATAAACAATTTAATTTGACATGCATATGTCAAGAATTTATAGAAATGTGACATAGGTGTGTTTTTTTGAAACGTAGCTAGCCAGTCGTTCATTAAAACGATTGCCAGCCAGCCGAACCCAGCTGACTTACTTCCAAGTTGGTGTGTGTGATTTCGGTCATATGTGTGTGATTTCGATCAGCTGTTAAGTGTGAACTGTCAAAGTATTCGGCATTCAACCAAATCGATTTTTTGTTATTTGTTGTGAAAACAATTAATTTCGGTAATTTATTCAATGGATAATATACATAAAGTGATATGAAATCATAATATATTGGGTTATTTCTGTGAAACATAATTTAGTAATGGAAATTATATAATTTTCGTTCACGGCAGTCTGTCAAATGTTCTACAAATCGCTTTAAGCGCCAGCTTGCCATGAGATATCGCAACATTCCTAGCCAGCTGCTTTTGGCTGCGGATAAAATCAAGAGTTGTAGCCGGCTGGTTGTTGTATTTGTTTTACGTGTGAAATTTGACTTTGCTAGCAACTATTGGCTAGCTACGTTTCAAAAAAACACAGAAGCTTATTGACAATTAATAAAATTACATTGACAATATATAATTGCTATAATAATATCTTTATACATGCAAAACTATAAGCCCTTTGTATGGTGAATTTGTAGGTAACATAATAGCGCACCAAAATAAGAAAAAAATAAAAATTTATTAACACACTTTCCCGAGATAAATTTTCACTTAAATTGATTAAAAAAAATGTAAAAAAATTGGCGCAAATTCATAGTCAGATAGAGCCGACTATAAAAGAATTTATTCACCTACATAACCTAAAATATACTTTTTGCTATTCATAGTCACTTATAGCCGGCTCGAAATTTAAAATGATCCAAACGTCATTTTAAATAATTAGAGTCGGCTATAAATTTCTCATATAATAGTTTGACGTTTGGGTTTGTTCGTTCAAATCACTTTACAAAAACATATGAAAGTCGATACTAACTTATACACAGGCAAAAATGTGTTTATGAACAACGAAGTTATAGCCGGCTGTAACTATAGTCGGCTATAGGCACTATTCATGGGCTGACTATGAATTTGCGCCATTGTATTTCCAATAACTCGAAAATGAAAGCTGGAATAGTAACAGCCATGGGAAGCTGTGATAAACATTGATCAACTATCTATCGCACGGACCCACTTTGGTTACTCTGGGTTTAAAACACCAGAATTTAAACTCATATTTAATATTTGAATATTTGATATTAATATATAAATTAAATACATATGCATCTATATTTTCAAACTATTGACCATCAAAACGTTGGAAAACATATGTAGATAAACAATTTAATTTGACATGCATATGTCAAGAATTTATAGAAATGTGACAATTTAAAAATCACGAAACAGCTGTTCAAAAAGTGAGTATAGAAGTGAGTATACCCGTTTTTTTGTGTTTCCAAAAGTGAGTATGTATTCACTTTAAAAAAAAAACACGGCTAATGTAATGACTCTGGTGGAGAATTAAATGGCGACAAATTTATTTGGATTCATGGCGATCTATCAAAAAACTTAGAAACATTTGATTCACAAGCTCATAACAAATATATTCTGTAAGTTTTAGCTTAATCGGATAGTTTTGAAATTTTGGTGTTCCAGCGCCATCTATCGGAAAACGTGCGAACCTTCGATATAGGACCATTACTCGCTTCATTACAAATACACTGGTCCCTCGCTTTGCGCGACTTCTTTTTCCCGGTTTCACATTTGCGCGAAATGCATTTGCCTACCGAAATTCGATTTGCGCGGCTTAAATAAATGCTTACATTTAATTTTTCAGGAACGCAACACACTAAATTAATTGAAACTCATACTTCGTTCTGCGCGGTTTCGCTTTGCGCGATTTCGCACTGCGCGAGACTTTTCATTCCCCTAACCCCTGAGCAAAGCGAGGGACCAGTGTATATACCGGAAAACCTGAAATTTTTTGAGTTTCAACTCAATCGGATGGTTAGTTTATGAGTTTTGAGGTATCAAACGAACAGCTCATTTTTATATATAAAGACTAGTTGAACCGCCCGGCTTCGCCCGTGTACACAGACAGTCGCGTCACTCACTTTTGCAACCATTTGCAACGATCAAAATGAAAAAAATTCCCCGTACAAAATGTATGGAAAACGGATTTTTCTGAATTTTCCAATTTTCTTGGAAATTTTTTAGGATTTTCCCTCACAGTGTCCTTCCTTGGGCCAATACGAATTTATGAAGCCTAAAATCGTGAAAATCGAACGATCCGTTCTCGAGTTATGAGTGCACACACGAACGTCAGTCTATTTTATTATATAGATTAGACATAACTTACCTGAATGTAGATGAACTGAATTAATGGGAACTCGCCAAACAAATATTCATCTCGCCCGCCAACTCTTAGTATATAGGACGAAGTTGGTTGACCAATAAGCTTAATCAGCGATCTAGACATTTTGGCAAGTGCCATCTCGATTAGCTTTGTAGGGGTGTCAGAGTTATTAGCACGCAAACTGAATATACTTTCATCATTCTCTAGCTTAACTGAAACCACAAATGTGTCGTTCCTCAGTAGTCCTTTAATAGTTGGCATTCGGGGAGTTCTCGACAATCGTAACGGATGTTCATGGAACAACTTCTCACTCCAGGATACGGTTGCTTGTTCGTTTTCAATCTCTTCACTCAACAGAGACATTTTGTAACGAAAATCACTAACTTCCGGGCTTTTCATGGTGCGAAAATCATCAACAGACTTCCCAATCATATAACTAATCAGATTGCAAAGCTCTTGATCGCTGGAGTACTCGGTTGACTCGGCCAGCTCTACTAGACAGAAGTATGGTTGAATATCACACAGACGTTCAGAGTCCTTGAAGTCTTCTACGGTGGCAAATTTTGATATACCCCTAAGTGCGTACTTAGAGTAATCTTTTAGCATTTCAGAAAGTGGATATGACTTAGCCGCGGAAAGAAGTTCCTAAAAAACAAATGGATATAATAAGTATGTACACATTATAAATTTAGAAATAAGATTACCATTTTAACCTCCCGAATTGTAGTAGTCGCACATACTTCCTGAACAACCATTACGCCGTTTGGTAATAAACCTGTGACTTTCACCATGTCAGGCGGATCATTTAGCCAGAATTCCATGGAGAAATTTGGGCTAGGTGAAGGCACCATTGTGGATGCTGTTCAATTGTCCGGTTCGTTAGTGCCCGACAACAGAATAGAAATGTATCGTATTTCGAAAACTTATATATGTGCGTAATTCTTAGATAGTTGTAGATTTGTTTTGATTTGAAATTGGTCCGCAGACCCCGACAATTTTTACTTTCACAATCAGTAAGGTGGAGACGTTTTCCCTCTTTCTTAGTTTATTCCTTTTTAGGTGAATAGAAATATATTCGGTGCCCAAAGGATAATGTAGCACTTCGACATAATGTTATAATGAATTAAAAGATGATTTTGATATTTGTGGAATTGGATATATTTTTCTCGGTTAAATAAAACAAATTAATTAAACAAGTGAACTTTTTTCATTGCTAATCCATCAATTTTTGTTACCTATATCTGGTCTCTTCTTTTGGGTTATTTTCTTCTTTGTTTTCTATTTGTCATTCCCCCTTCTTTTTGCTTGCGGCTTGTGGCTACTGGGTTTGTTTGATTTAAAACTTACTAATGGAATAAGTTGAGACGAACTACAAAATAAAACATAAAATAAAAATTATTTTAATTAAAATCGTGGACACTCAATAATAAAAACGTTAATTAAATTATTTGTTTTATATTGAAAAGTCTGCAGTTTGAAAATCTATATATTTATATAAAATTATACCGTACCATTATTTCGATTTTGATTGGCTAGCTATCAAACATAGAAAATAGTTATTTTATTGTATGTACAGTTCAGTACAATAGATTACATAATTCTTATAAGACAATTGTAGAACTTTATTAAAACGGAATATAAAAGAATATAAAGTTCATTGTAAAAATTAAACGAAGTGCAAACAATCAGAAACTGACAAGAAGTGTCGTTGGAACGAATTTAAATTCAATACAAGTGTTGCCAACCTAATATAATAATATCTGTCGTGGCAGAACGCAGCCAATGCGCTGGTTGATATCTACTTCAATTCTCAACACGCCTTCCTCAAACAGCGCACCTTAACATACTGTCACACCGATTTCCTGCATACATCGGTAGTGTGTTGGTCCAGTGAGTGGTTTTGTGAATACATCCGCAGGCATCCTTTCAGTTGGAGTATACACGACCACCATCTTTCCATCTTTCAACAGCTGACGCACAAAGTGATATCTGGTTGCAATATGCTTCGTACGTGAGTGACAGACTGCATTCTCGGCTATGTGTTTTGCTCCTCTATTGTCTGTCCCAACAGTTATCCTGGCTAACTCAGGTAAATTCATTTCGGTCATCAGGTTTCGAAGATATGCTGCTTCTCTAGACGATTCGGAGAGTGCAACATATTCTGCTTCCGTTGTCGAAATAGCCACTGACCTTTGCTTTTGAGAACGCCACGTGATTGCTGCTCCACTCAACGTAAACGCGTATCCCGTATACGATACTCTGTCTATCTCATCATTCGCGTTATCAGCATCTGAGAATCCTCGAAGCCCATGTGTGTCCTTTTTGTACACCAACCCGTAGTTCTCTGTACCCCGCAAGTAGCGTAGAACACGCTTCGCAGCTGACCAGTGCACATCTTGATAGCTCTCGTTGAACTGTGCCAGCCGATTAACAGTAAACGCGATATCCGGCCTAGTCGCAATCGCCAAATACATAAGCGACCCGATGAGCTGCCTAAATGGTTTTTCGAGTTGCTGTCCTTCGGACCGGCGCTCTCCTGTAAGAGTAATTCTAAGAGAAACTGTACAGCTCTGTCTATTCATCGTACACCAACACTTGGACACTGTCTGTCATCCGCGGCATAGATGGGAATGTGATGAACGGTGAATATTAATAGGCAGTAGCTAACGAGACACGAGTGTATAAACAACCAAATAAATAAAGAAGAACCCAAACTTTAAATAAACTATTTTATTTCACACATCATGTTACATGGTGTCAGATGTGGGGTGCTGTGAAAGAAAAGTGCAAATAAAGTGTAATTAACGTAACATATAACGAGTGTAAGATAAAACATTTTGTGTCAAGTAAAAGTGATTTATAGCAGCTCAGCATTATCAAAAAAAAAAAAATGGCGGAGCAAGGAATTCGTGGTCCTAGTGAAATGGATTTCGATGAGCCAGCAAAAAATTGGCCCATGTGGAAACAGAAATTTGAAATTTTTTTAATTGCTGCAGGTAAATCGGTAGCTGAAGAGCCGCTAAAGGTAGCCTTGTTTCTTCACCATATTGGGGAGCGAGGTATCGAAATATATAATGCACTTGCACTGACCGAAGCACAGAGAACATTGCAAATAGTCATGACACGCTTCGAGGAATATTGCATCCAACGACGCAATATAATAATGGAGACGTACAAATTTGGTTCAATCGTACAAAAACAAGATCAGCCATTTGTGGAATTTGAAACAGAAGTGCGAAATCAAGCCAAATTCTGTGAATTCACGTGCGCAGCTGAGGGATGTCAGCAGTCATACGTTAATCGAATGATTAGGGACAAGATCATTCTGGGCCTGGAGAACAAAAAATTGCGGGCAAAGCTGTTGGAGTCAAGTAGTGACACCCTGGAGGCGATTATCGAGAAGTGCAAAATTGCGGAGCTATCGGAAAAAAATAAAAAAAGTGTTATCTGGTGATGAAAAGGAGGGAAAAGTGGACACAATTAAAACATTTAATTCATGGAAAACTAAGAAGGCATATGGAAATCGACAGAAGGAGAAAGATACACAGCTATGCGATCGATGTGGAATGCCAAGAACGGGCCAACATGACAAATTTTGTCCAGCATTAGTGGAAGGTCGAAAGTGTCGAATATGCAACAAGGCTGGGCATTTTGCGGTAGTGTGCAGAAATAAGTATGGCGGCCAACGGTCAAATAGCGGAAATCAAGTGCATGCAGTCGAGTACGAAGCCGATGAACGAGAGGAAAAGAGAGATGCATTGAAATTACCTCAGTCAGCCGAACGTCGTGGAATAAATTCAGTTAATAGGCGATATTATGATGATGAAGGTAAAGTTATTCGTAAAATAAAAAATAAATCCGTTGTAAATATTTTTGATTGTAGACGTATAGGGCCGGTAGGGTACCAACAAATGAAATTTAACAATGTGAAGGTCAATTTCAAATTGGATACAGGTGCCGATGTTAGTTGCTTACCCCTTAAATATATAGAAGAAATGAATTACTTGAAATTAATTAAAAAATCTGGAAATAATTAGTTTGCTTATAATGATGTCAAAATAAATTCTTTTGGCATAATTACTTTGCCGTGTATTATAAAATTAACAAAGGAGAGCATACCAATTCAATTTGAGGTGGTTGATAGCAAATATCAGCCCATTCTGAGTCGTGCCGCCTGCGAGGCGTTGAAGCTAGTTAAGCGAATTGAGGTTATCCAAAACAATCAAAGAATTAAGCTGCCAGACTCGAAAGAAGTATTTTTTACGCAGTTTTGTGACGTTTTTGAAGGCTTGGGATGCATTCCAGGCAAGTGCCGCATCCAATTAAAACAAGGCTCTGAACCAGTGCTCACTTATAAAAAAAAAAATACCATTCAATCTTTATGATCGACTGAAAGCTCAGCTTGAGACAATGGTCAGCGATGGTGTAATTAGTTTAGTAGAACACCCGACAGATTGGGTTAATAATCTGCAAATTGTTGAGAAAGCGGACGGATCACTACGTTTGTGGTTGGATCCGCAGCCGTTGAATGCATGTATTCGCCGCCCACATTTTGCAATTCCAACTGCCGAGTCTATTACTAGCCGACTTACAGACAAATCAGTTATTACAGTGGTGGACTTGAAAAATGGATTCTGGCAGTTGGAGTTGGATGATGAGAGTTCAGATTTGACTACGTTTATTACTCCTTTTGGGCGCTAGAGGTGGCATAGACTGCCATTTGGTATAAGTAGCGCTCCTGAGATTTTTATGCGGAAAATGGTTCAGATTTTTGGGGATATTCCTGGGGTGGAAATATACTTCGATGACCTATTTGTGTCGGCCAAAGACTACGACGAACATGATCAAATACTTTCGAAGGTTATAGAACGAGCAAGGGTGAATTGTGTTAAGTTCAACATAAATAAGCTACAGTATAGACAAACAGAGGTAAAGTTTATGGGTCAGTTAATATCGAAAGGTAGTATTAAGCCGGACGATAAATATTTAAGGGCTATAACGGAGTTACCACTTCCTGAGGATAAGAAGGCTGTTATGCGATTGTTAGGTATGTGTAAATATCTTGCAAAATACATACCCAATCTATCCATCATAACAACGAAACTGAGAGACTTAACAAAAATAGGCAAAAATTGGGAATGGGGCGAAGAACATCAAAGAGAATTTGATAACCTAAAAAATATTGTCAGTCAGGCACCTGTTCTGCGTGTGTTTGATCCGAAGCAGCCTCTTGTAATACAAGCTGATGCTTCGAAGGATGGTGTAGGATGTGTCCTATTACAGGGAGGACAACCGGTAGCATTCGCTTCACGAAGCTTGTCTGCAAGTGAACAAAAGTGGGCTCAGATTGAAAAGGAACTCCTAGCTATTGTCGTTGCATGTGAAAAGTTCCACTACTACATGTATGGCCGGGATATAATGGTTCATTCAGATCACAGGCCACTTGAGAGCTTAGTCAAGAAGGAACTGGATAAAGTTACTGCCAGGCTGCAGCGCTTGTTTATGTTCCTATTAAAGTACCCGGGTCTAAAAATAAAATACGTGCCCGGAAAACAATTGCTGCTGGCTGATTGCTTGTCAAGGGCTTGTTTAAGTGCGGGTGCGGAACATAAGACGGAACTAAATTATGTTGTTCATAGCATTGTTAATAAAGTCTGTATGTCCGAGGCAAACAAATCCAGTTATCAGGTAGCTACACAGAGTGATGAGTCCTTAGGTCAGATATTGAAGTACTATGAGAGCGAGTGGCCAGATTACAAGAAGCTGAGTTCAGAATGTAAGAAATTTCATAAAATTAAAGACGAGATAAGTGTGAATGAGGCATTGTTGTTCTTTGGGGATAAGTTAATTGTACCTGCAAAGCTTAGGGGCCAAGTTATAGACATGTTGCATGCTTCACATTTAGGTGTAGAAAAAACACGATTACGTGCACGCAGGCTGTTTTATTGGCCAGGTATGTCCAAGGACGTTGAAAACAAAATTCAATTGTGTCGAATTTGCGAAAAGCATAGGTACAATAATTCAAAAGAACCTTTGAACCAGCATGACTCACCCAAATTTGTATGGGAAAAAATTTCCATGGACATATTTGAACATGGTGGCGTGTCATACTTGGTAATAATTGATGCATACTCCAACTGGTTGTGTGTTGAGAGGCTTCGAAATAAGTCAGTAGAGCACATAATAAAGATTTTAACTTCTCGATTATTTTCCAAGTTGGGTGTGCCTCTAGAGATTCGATCGGATAACAGTCCTTTTAATAGCCGCAAATTCAGAGAAATGGCAGAAGAGTTTAACTTCAAACTGATATTTTCAAGCCCATGATATCCTCAGAGCAATGGGTTAGCAGAAAAGGGTGTGGCAATTGCCAAGCGAATACTTCAAAAATGTTTAGAGGAGGGTAAGGAAAACGATTTCCACTACCGAATTTTGGAGTATAACGCCACGCCATTGGCTAACATGTTGCTGTCACCTGCTCAACTTTTCATGGGTAGAGAAATCAAAACGAAAATTCCAACAACGACAAACAATTTAAGACCACATGAATTAAGCCCGGAGGACGTTTTGAAACGCATAGAAAGGAAAAAGCAGCTTCAAGCTGAATATTACAATAGAGCATCAAAACCTTTATCCAATTTGAAGGAGAGCGATAGAATAGTGTTTAGAAAAAATGAAAAAGACTGGTTGTATGGTACCATTGTAAGAAAGGTTAATGACAGGTCATACATAGTTAACGATAGCGAAGACAATCTTTTTAGACGGAATAGGCGACATATTAGAAAATCACTTAACAGTGAACCAAAAAATGTTTTAGAAGATTACACCTATGCCGCCATCGAAAATAGTCAAGCCACCGACAATGATGAAGCGAACAATGTGTCAGAATATCATGATGTGGAGGAAAATATGAATGACGACATTATCGATGACGGCTGGGGTCACATACCCGACCGGCCAAATAATTTAGTAACCAGGTCAGGAGGAATTGTAAGGTCCCCGGAACGCTATGGTGACTGGGTGACCTAAGTAATTAAATTATAACTAATTATTAACATGTTAATTAAACTATAAAACTATAATGTGAAACTGTATCCTGTAACTGTCATCCGCGGCATAGATGGGGGAGTGTGATGAACGGTGAATATTAATAGGCAGTAGCTAACGAGACACGAGTGTATAAACAACCAAATAAATAAAGAAGAACCCAAACTTTAAATAAACTATTTTATTTCACACATCATGTTACACTCTCCACTCGGCAATTTCGCCTTTGTATCACTCGGTGTACTAACCGGTTTCGAATCGTCCATCTTGAATTTCTTCAACAATTCTTTAACGTACGCCTGCTGCTTCAGTTTTATTTCACCATCTCCTTGAGTTATTTCGACGCCCAGGCAATAACGCGCCAACCCAAGATCCTTAACTTCAAACGCAGCAGCAAGTCCGTCCCGTATGCGGTTCAATGTCTTCTGACTTCTTGATGCATACAGAATGTCATCGACATACACTGCAACAACCGTAAACTCTTCCTTGCTTCCTTGGTCACAACAGCTCTATTCGCTGGACGCTCGACCAGGTCCCATGTGTTGTTTTTTATAAGTCCTCGAATCTCGTCTTTGATCGCCTCAAGCCATTCTCGTGCCTCTGATCCAGACATCGCATATTCGAGCGATAGCTCTCCAATGTTCGCCATTTCAACAGTTCCGACCTCATCTAATGGATCGTTATAAACTTCGTCATCTGCTTCCTCCTTTTCCTCATCTATATCGTCTTCGTTCAGGCTCTGTTGTTCGATTTCATTTTCAACGGTGTCTCGCGATACAGATCTCGTTTGGTATATCCTTCGATCCGCTTTGTACTGCTTTCGGGACTTCGAAACTCGCTTACTATCTTGTGATGCCATCCTTATCTCGAGCTCTTCATCTTCTTCTAATCGTTGCATCGGTATCTGCACAGAAGTTGATCCATATTCGCTCTCGGACTTCTCACCAGGAACTTCGAAATATTTTTCTTAACGTTCCACGCCAACCAGCTCGTTTTCGATGAATTTGACATCCCTCGCAATAACCACTCTTCGCTTTTCAGGAACCCATATACGGTATGCTTTGGATGCTTCGGAGTATCCGACCATGATACCCTCGGTTGAACGCGCGTCGAATTTTCCCTTGCCAGGAGCTTTATCCAGCACAAATGCTCTTGCTCCAAATACCTTAAGATGACTCAGGCTCGGTAATCTTTTGTTCCAACGTTCAAACGGTGTGTGGCCATCCAAACTGACCGTAGGACACCTATTTCGTAGATAATTTGACGCTGCTACAGCTTCTGTCCAAAACTTATTTCCAACACCTGACTGAATGAGCATACATCTCGCCATTTCGACAAGCGTTCGATTTTTCAGTTCCGCCATCCCGTTTTGCTGTGGCGTATGTGGAACTGTAAGTCGTCGCTTTATCCCATTCTTTCTCAGGTAATCGTCAAACTCGTAGTTACGGAATTCTCGCCCATTATCCGACATCAAACATTTAATTTTTCGACCAGTTTGTGTCTCTACGCGAGCTTTGTAATCCTTAAAGACACGGAAAACTTCACTCTTTTGCTTTAAAAAGAAAACTTCGCACCATCGGCTGCTATCATCGATAAATGTTATGAAGAACCTCGATTCAGCAAACGACTCTGTTCTGGATGGTCCCCAGACATCAGTGTGCACCAGATCCAACAGCTTTGTGCACCTCTTTGACCTTTTAGGAAACGGCAATGTCGTCATTTTTCCGCGAAGACACACGTCGCATGACTTAAGCCTTCCATCGTCACGAATGTTTAATCCAGTCACCAGCTTTCTCTGTGACATATCCAACAAATCTCGTCCATTCAAATGACCAAGTCTTCGGTGCCACAAATCGAAATTCGATCTGTTTTCATTGACCATGCACGCTTGTGAAGTACTTTCTTGAACATAGTACAGTTGTCCAACTCGATTTGCAATCACTTTAATTTCGCCATCATTTCCGCGAACAACAGCTTTCTCCTTATCAAACGTGATGGTGTTTTCGTGATCCGTTATCCTCGCAACAGAAAGAAGATTAGTTCTCAAGCTCTTGACTAATAATGTATTTTGGAGTTTAACTGACCTTTCAGACTTCCCGTCTGTAGTGATAATCCTCGCTGTTCCTTTTGCATCAACACTCGTGCTAACATTGTTCGCCAACAGCAGCTTCTCTCGAACCATCGAAGGTGACGATAAAAACAAGCGTTCGTCATTGCACATATGCGACGTGCAGCCACTGTCCAGACACCATCGCCCTTTATCCATACTCTTCAGAATTCCCAAAGCTTGATTTCTTACTTCCACTGTGTGGAAATTGTTTTCTACTTTGTTCGCAGCGAATTCACCTTTCGAGTATTTTTGTGGATTTTTATTGTTCGGACACTCTGACGCCTTGTGACCCATCTGATGACCTCTATAGCACTTATACTTGAACATTCTATCGCCTTCACTTGCAGTACCATATTTTTTCTTATGCGGTACACCTCGTTCGAATCTTGACTTGCTCTGGCATGCACCTCGACGTACATACATCGCTTCTGTATCTCCGTCCGCCTTTCGTTGATTCTGTGCATCGTTCTTTTCGAGAATTTTCTCTCTCAGAACTCTGGGTTTTGGCAAATTATCGTGCGATTCCATTGCACATCGGAACAATTCAAAACTTGGTGGCAGTCCGTTCAGCAGAAGTATCGACAATAATTCTTCGTGTATATCAACACCCATACACTTCAGCTGTGAAACAGCATCGAAAAATTCCATTAACATCTTACGCAGATCGTCGCCTTCTTGTATTTTGTATGTCGCCACACGTTTCAGCAATGTCGCCTTTTTGACCGGTCCTGTGGATGCGAACTCAGACTTCAATCGCTCCCAGACTTCCTTTGCCGTATCCAACCCTTTTACTAGCCGTAACAGACTCGGATCGATGGCTATGATTAGATCCGACTTTGACCTTGCGTCGTCATCCAGCCATTTTAGTAGTGCATTTTTGGACTCTTCATTTTCGTCCTTCAACACGGGTTTCTGTGCTGCTCCGCTAACGTGCTTCCATGTCCCACATTTGGTCATGACCGCTTCAATCTGCATGACCCAAGTGTCGTAGTTCTCACTTGTTAGCGGCCTGATTGAATTCATGTTTATCGACATGTTTTCGCACTTAAATTCTTAGCTCAGCAGTAAGCAAAATTACTTTTATATTTTTACCAAATTAATTTCTACTAGCGCAGTGATTTGGGTCCGGGCCCATAACCTGTAGAACTTTATTAAAACGGAATATAAAAGAATATAAAGTTTATTGTAAAAAGTAAACGAAGTGCAAACAATCAGTCACTGACAAGAAGTGTCGTTGGAACGAATTTAAATTCAATACAAGTGTTGCCAACCTAATATAATAATATTTGTCGTGGCAGAATGCTGCCAATGCGCTGGTTGATATCTACTTCAATTCTCAACAACAATGACAAAAGTATGTTTGTGAAGATGGAGCAATAAGTTATACTGACGTTAATCTAACATTCTAACGAAAGTTACGCAATTTATATATGTATAGATTCTAGACAGTGCGTTGGAGTACCTAATCTCATACTGTTTCATGAATTCCTTTTCTGAAATAGGGTTCATAAAATACAATTAGATACCTACTCATCGACCGAACCATCGTCTTCGCTTGAACTCAAACAATTCAGGTACATAGAAGATATTTGGTGTAAAAGTCATTGAATAAACTCCGAATTTTTTATTTAACTTTTCGGGTTCCTTTTACATTAACCAATCAAAACTGGCAACATATTTGGTTTTCGATTGGGCAAAAAATGAACTTTTTGTTTGATCTCGTGCAATTTTTACCGCTCTAGTACAATTTTCATTTTCCAAATTTTTTTGCACGATATCAATTTTTGTGAATCTACCAACTCGAGATTCGCACCTACTGTCCTACTTGCAAGTATGCCAAAACATTTTATACGAAATTTAAACGCAGCGCATGTGCCTGGCTACACGATCAATCCCATACCGATTCTTTTAAGTGAGACAGGTATATTTTATGTGAGTTGAAACGAGAAGGGTTGATTTCACCAAAAGCACACCGAAAATCCGATTTGATAATAATTCTCGGTGGAAGATGCATGTTCTTTTCTCAAAGCGTTTCATTTCTCATACATTTTTTCATTTTCTTCCGACCGTCGGAGGGTTCACATCACGGAAAACTGAAAAAAATAATTCTCTGTGCAGGACGGAGCACGGAGATTGTGTGTTCTGTACTCAAAGTGTTTCCATCAACACATTTTGTGTGTAGCCACGGGGAAATTTTCAATACCTAGTATGTCATTGACCGTGTAGCCAGGGCCCATTAAAATGCTATCAATCATCACAAATATTATATCAGAAACAACAAAATTTACAAAATTTAGAAAATATGAAGAAAGTGTATTTAAAATTGTGTATATTATTTTTCTTATTTTTATTGATTTCCTTTTATTAATTTTACGAACGCTGATGTCAAATACAATTAAAAAAAAAAAAACAGATCAATCTCGTTCCAGCAGGAAAAATCTGAAGAACCCAATCGAAAACAAAAAAACAAAACTATTGTAACGCGGTGCAAAATTCACAATAGTGAGTAATTCAAACGCCTCCGAAAAGCAGGCAGTAAGATTCGTTGTATGTACAACGATGGTTAGGTACCGTTATAATAGTTGTCATGTCGGATTCTAAAAATTATTTCAATCGTGCGTTTTTGTTTGGCAAAACCTGTCGGAGCACAGCACCTTACTATAATCTTAACACAACCATTATTGGAATCAAAAGCTAAATTTAAATCGGACCAAGTGTACATAGAACAAGAGTACATCATATTAGCTAAATTTTGATTTGGATTTCTATAGGTTTCACTTTAGTATTCTGGCGCGATGTATAGAAATAACGTGGAAAGCAATAATGTAAATATGAATATTATGTACCTACTTACATTCATATAAATATTTTCAAGAAAGGAACTCAACCGTTTGTTTTTTGTTTAATTGTGAAATTATTGTAAAGTGGATATGTACTCCAAAAAATAATCTAGCTTTTCCTTTTGGGGATTTGAAGAAAGAATAAAGAACCGTTACATCGGATCATACCTATGCGTTGTCTTTTCAGGAGAACTATGGACCATTTTTGGGGATGAAATGTCGCCATGAAAAGTACTTGGAAGACACAAGTACAACAAAAGAAGGTGACGAAATTTCAAGATCGCTGAAGATGTTTGCCATGTTAACTGCCTACAAAGCAGGTAAGTTTGGAAGATATTTGTCCATATGGTCTAACCATACCTTAATAAAGTTGGTCTGAACTTAATTTAGTATTTATAGGTACATGCAGTTGAATTCGTTGTTAAAAACTAAATTGTAAAAGGATTAGCTACTTTTACTAGAAATGTGACTGGTCAAGTGGCTGAGGTTTCCATTATTAAAAATCAACTTTGGACTTAAATTTTTTTTTACCTAACCCATTTATACCCAAATTTTTTTTTTCTAATTTTTTCGGTTTTTTTTTTTCCCCAATTGGTCTCTGTTATCATCAAGTTGACCGTAAAAAAATTATTTTCGTTTGTTTTATTATTGGTTGTGGAGATAATGGGTGGTGCATTATTACACCATTGGGGTTTGGAAGGAATTTTTTTTTTAATTATATAACCAACATTTTATTCAATATATATATTATGTATATACATTATGTATATGAAATTAAGTTATAATGCAATTTTCTTTTACTATACATAAATATCGAATTGCAGAAAATAGCCTAGACTCCTAGACGATGAGCAGCAATCCAAGTTTTGTATTCAAATCTCAACGGCTTATTGCGGATAGACTGTTTGCAGGTATTTCTGCCAAAATATGGTATCATGGCTTCGTCTATAGAAATATTAATTTCGAATGTTCATAATTTAAAAATTTTGAACTCAAATGATCCACAAATGGCCTTACTTTTCCCATTTGTCTGCTGTATTTCAGGTGTCATTGTTGCCGAAATGAATACAGTGGATTCCGCTTATTTGGGACACTTCGGTCCAGACCGATTCTGTCCCAATAATGCGATGTGACAATCAAGTAAAAAACCAATCTGTTCTGTTCTGCTCTTGACCATTTGTCCCAGTTAAGCGACTGTCCCGATTATCCGCCGTCCCTATAAAGCGGAATCTACTCTATTGCAAAAATAGAATCAAATTTGTTTTGACGCATAAATTTAGAAACTACAGTAAAACCTCCTATTTTGTGCACTCCAGTGGACCAGGAAAATGCGAACCAAATTGGAAGTGCCGCGATTTGAGAGGACCTTAAAATCGGGATAAAATAATTTTGTCCCACTACTGGTCGTTGAACAGCATGAAGGTACATACGTATGTACGTACATATGTACATACATACATAGTTGCTTTTTTTTACGAACGCATTTCCGACATTCTGGGGGAATCCTCTATTTTTATGCATCATGGATGGCATGCACATACAGTATTGTTCGAAACCTAAGTAACTTTTTCCTCTGAAGTATTCAAAGTCGAATATTTATGTATTAATTCGTTTTAATAAAAATAAGATAATTTTTATTTACTACATTAAGTACTAAGATGGGGGCACCGTAGCGCAAGTGGTTAGTGCGTCGGACTTCGGTTCGAATCCCGCCGCAAACACCTAAAAGTTTTTCACAGTGCCCACCTCTTTCGAATGTCTGACAAGCATCAAAGAGTATCATTTGTCACGATTGAGCTTCTCAACTCGCCGCTCGGAGTCGGCAAAAAACTGTAGGTCCCTTCCATTCGTGCAAAAAATATAACACGCACATACATACAAATGGTTGCGAGAAGCAGGCCCAGGTTCACCTCGAGCTGTAGCGCCAACTAAGTAAGTAATTACTAAGATAGGTATAGTAAAAACAAAAATCCAAAATTATTTCATTCAAAGTATTATTTCTCACAATCTGGGATCAGCTGGAACGACAGCGCATACCCCTCCCCCTGGGGAATTTCTCATCGATTTGAATCCATCACCCGATGGACCGCCCATATAATTTTATAGTTCAATCATCCCCGGTCATAACAGGGGTTAATATCATTTCCATCTCTCATCACAACTCCATATTATCAAAAAAAAAAATTAAAAAATTATACCCTTTTCTTTTGTTGGTATTTTACATTAAATATGTTCATTTCAAATATTGACAAGCTTTGGAGGACAAAACTATTAACAAAAATAAGTAAATTATAAGTAGCTTCACAAACGTTTTTCGCAACTATCCACATATCTTGCCATTATAGACTCTAACTTTGAAATATGTCGATAGTGGTTGCAGGAACCGTTTGTGTTTTAACTAGTTTGTGATAGCTGTCACTTGCCTACGTGGGCGAAAATCCAAAAACAAATATTTCACATTACCATCTCTTATTAATGTACCTGCTCTAACAATGAGAAATATTATTATGTTATTTTCGTATGTATAAAATTAATCTTACAACTTGGCATGGCATACATGTACCTGAAAGGACCGAGACAGCATACAGGTATGCAGTCGTCTTCTTCATATCTAGTTCTAGGAATTTAGTTTTAGGTATTGATGTTCATGTTTAGCTTTAAATATTTAGTTCTAAGTAAGTATTTATAATAATTCTTGACAGAAAGTCGACGTAATTGTAGTATATCGGTCCAGGAGCAAGAGCAGTCCCAATATACAAATAAACTTTAGCCACGAGGCATTTCATATAACACCGTTAATTAGTCTGAGCAGGCCATACATCATAGCCGCCTTTAATACCTAATGAGCGAATGCAAACAAGATTTAATATGCTAAACAAATCAAATCACACACCAACCAACACCAACCAAACTAAGTGCAGAGAATCTTCACGGTTGGACATGTAACACGGCTGTTTCATTTTTCTTAACTGAATTTTTGCTTGCAACACGTATAATAATCTTTGCCGGTTAGTCGAATTTCAATAGGAAAGCAAACTTCCCGGTTGATTGGGCTTACCGGTTAATTGGACCCTGGTTAATCGGTAATACACTGTATTATTAATTTCCTCTACAATTTTTTTTTTTATCCTTTTTATGCCTTTTAGCATAAAAGGAAACCTGCCCGAGTTTTGTAATGTGTATGTATTTTAATCACTAATCAATTATATTTTATAGAGCCATCACAATCACACAATCAAGTAGAGGCCATTATGCAAGAGTTCGCTTGTAATGGCTATAGTTGCGATGAGCTTAAATATCAAAGTCATAATGAAATGCCTAGCTTTTCTGACATCAGTGCCAGAGGAAATTTGTGGAAGATGTTACCTTCACATGCCTCAGAGTATAACAGAAAACCACCATCGAAGAGATACAACAATGGCATCAAGACTGAGAAATACGTAAGTATAACTTTTTTGGTTTTGTTTTTTTTTGTCCGAACTCTATCCAAACGTTTCGCCCAGTCTCCAGTAAAACATTGCGTTTTCTGTGAAAACAACAATGAACCAGATGCCGTCGTCAAAAGCCATGCTGTGCGCGATGTACTCGGCAGAGTTCTTTGCCCAAAATTACGTACGTACGTATGTCCGATCTGTAAGGCGTCCGGTGATATGGCACATACGGTCAAATACTGTCCACAAAAACCCATAATCACAATGGAGGATGCCATTAAAGCGGAATCATTCCGTTTAACCAAAAGTTCATATTTTAAACAACAAATGAAGATCTAAACAACAACGCGAACTAGATGGCGCTACACTTTTTTTTTTATTGAGTATTGACGTTACCGATATGTTAATCAAGTGAATTTTTTTTATTTTGTTAATCTCAAGAAGTTCGAATCGATTGCGTTGAGCGCAACGTTTCGTGATCCATTTATTTTTATGTTTTTTCTTATTAATTTCGTTGAATTTTTATTTTCATTTTAGTTTAAAAATATTCAATTCAATTTTATACTCGAAAATTATGCTTAAGCAGAAAAAGTGAACAATCTATTTTAACAATTATGACAAATTAAAATATATATACTTTTATATAAATCTATATATTCGATGTGAAAACTATCGTGTTTAGCGAACGATCGCGTATGTGATTCCCTTCGGAATCCTTAAACATTTTTTACTATGGAATTTATATAATATACATATATGAATGTATTTAAGAATATTTTTTTACCGTTGAAGTCTTGTCAACCATATATAAAATAAAATTTATAGAAAGAACAGTATATTGAAACATGTGTATTCAAGAATAAGATAAACAATAAAAGATATTTTATACATAATTAAGTTACTTTGTTTTTTTTTTTTTATTATGGTGCACCAGTTTATTTAGATAAAAAGAATATACATATATAGAATATTATTATTACCTGTTAAGTTTTAGACTTGAAAAGTATGACGCACCGTAATCTTGTTCTTTTGTAGTTGACAAGAATAACGAGTTATTGCCCACTCAATTAACGGTTACAGACCATGCTTATAAAAGATACGTTATTTTTAAGAATGTGTAAGTTAGAAGGAACGCAGTGGGTTATAAATATATATTTTTTTTTGTTGCCTATAAATCGCTCAATTTGAAAACGGTATTCATTGCGTTTAGCTTACAGCTATAATATTATGACTGGTTAATTGTACCGCATTCATGTAAGCGGCCATTGGTCATACTCATATATCAAGAATAAAATAAAAACCTTCATTGGTTGTCCAACTTTTACGCTAGTCGATATCGTCCTTACGTAACGTTACATACCTATCCCATTCCTGAAATATACAAGTTAGTATTAATAGACAGTCAGTTATAAAATAAGTGTTTGGCATTAAAATAAAATCACAACTCGTGAGTTCCTATCTATCAGTATCATCTTGGCAGGTAAACGCCAAGATAGTTGTTAACTTACTTACCCAAGAGAAACTGACGAAGATGTATTTATTGGAAAGGTATCAAAACAACATTCAAATTATAAAAAAAAAACTAATTCGAACAGTATGATTTCTAAGCATATATTTAGTTTTTCTCTAAAATACAGTTTTTATGTACACAAGCAAAAGTTAAAATATTTGCAATTTTTATAACTAAACCGAACTAAAATAGAAAAAATTATAGAAAACAAACTAGACAAACTGCTCCTGACTGTTAGCCGACAGTTCCAACAGTCGCCAAGCAGCTTTTGGATTCAGTTCATTTGGATCGCGGCACAAGACCCAAACATAATTCACTCGCATCACCTTTTCCGGGTCACCTTCGACAACTTTTTTGTGCACTAGATCCCGCACGCACATAATCTGTTGGGACTGGAAAGTAACAATGAGGACGGGTCCCTGTTCCATAACTTTGCCCATAACTAAGTCGATGTTTTCGATGTCGAGAATCTTAGAATCCAGGTAAAGACCAGCTTTCATCGCTTGCTTTAAAGGTGTCGCAATAATATTGTACGTGCTCTCGAAGCACCAGTCCTTAAGAATTTCCAAATCTCCGTGCACCATCGCCTCTAGAACGTTGGGAATGATATCAGTCTCGCAATCCCGCAGAAATTGCTTCTGATCGAAGTTCGGATCGATCTTGCATAGTTCAGTGAGTGTTTCGGAGAGTTCTGTCTTGGAAAAAAGATTCCCCATAACGTCGGACACTTTGTCTGTCAAGAGGCGGGATGCACGAATCATGGGATTTTCCGATTCCTCGTACTTCATCTTCCAGTCAAGAACTTTATTCACGTATGCGTTGTGATTTTTAAAATTTTCCCATGATTGGTAGAACTTTGAGTCTTTGTGCAATTCAACGCCAGTGGCGTCCATATTCGCTTCAAACACACGGTCATCAGCACTGGTGACCACTTCAATGCGTTTTCTTAGTTTCTCCGGACTGCGGTACACACGTCCTTGTATACTTTGTGTTTCCATCTCTTGTTTAATCATTTTCGTTGTATCGGATATCGTCTGGAATGCACCTGACTTTCCCAGCTTCCCACTTTGCTCTGATATCGTGTCCGTCACACCCTTAGCGGATTTAGACAGTTCCTCTCCCAATTGGCTAGCTTTTTTTGCAATATTTGTTTTTCCCGCCTCTTCGATGACGTCGCTGACCTTTTCTTTGATAGACCCTAGGTGTTCTTTTAGTATACTAGAACTTTTTTGTGCCTCCGACTCGACAGCATTGAATTTTTGTCGTGCCGATTGTAGTGCGTCGGATTGCTCGAGTTTCTGTGCTTCTTCACGGAACTTTTTGATATTGTCCTTCATTTCTTTATTTTTTTCCATTTCATTCTTTATATTATCAATGAACTGTGAGAAGAAACCCGGCCTCCGAGAAGAGTACCAGTTCTAAAAGAAAAATATCATGTCTTTGGATTGGATTATTGTAATTGATAGTAACAAACCTGATGATGCAGTCCTTGAAGATAACATTGTGAAGACAAGCGGCTGCATGTTCCTCGGGAAAGTGCAAATACTTTATACTGCAAAACAAATTAAAAAATAGGAAAAGTAAATTGATTAAATGTGACCCTCAATAACCTAGAAATTTAAAACAAATATAGATGTCTATTTATGAAGATAATAAAGGTTTGAAGATTTACATGTAGAAAAGTTTACCATAATCTTTTATGTTTGCTTATTGAGTGACACAGATATTAACCGGGGCAATTATGAAGCAAAGCACGACGAATTTATGTAATTTTTTTTGGGAGAGGAAAATCCTATCGTAGTCGTACCACTATCAGATCATGCTGTTGTAATGTCAATTTCTGTTGACAGATCTACTCGCAAAAGGCCATATGAAGGAAAGTTTTCGTAAAAGGAAACCTTAGCAGATGTAATTGACAGTAGAAGGGTAAAAATTAGTACATATTGCATATACATATGCATACAAAATAATTAATAATAAATAACCATAAATGTGTCTACATAAATATGAAGTCTGTTCAATGAAGCTGTGTTGTGTGTGGACAAATTCTTTGCTGAAAAGGTAATCTATCTTAAGTCGACTTAAGTAAATTTTTAACAGTTTATTGCATTAGGTTCGCCAATTCAATACGCGTAGTTGTATCTAATCCTCTTAACCCGAGTTATAGAAAAACAATATCATCCTAAGTCGATAAAAATGCATACTAGCATTTGCTAAATTATCTTAAGTCCACATAAGATGATATACTACTTGTAAAAAAAGCATCTTATTTCAGTTAAGATGTTTTGGCCAAAATATAATTGGCATTTCGTGAAAAGCTAAAGCATCTTATGTCGATATAAGATTGTTTGCTCCGTGTAAGTTACTAAAAATTGTGTACCTAAGTCGACTTAAGATGAAATGCATGTGAAATGTGTATCAAATGTGTAAAAAAGTAAAATATCTTAAGTCTACTTAGGATAATATTCAAATTTTAAAAAAAATATTTATCAGATTTATGTTGACATAAGATATTTTGCCAGGTGCATTTAGGCGAATCATTACTAAATGGTAGTCAACTTAAGATGTTATTTCAGTGCAGTGCATATAGATTTTTAATACGTCTCAGGATTTATGTATAGCAAGGATTATTGTCGTGCAGCTGCCATTCTTCGAATACTGAATGCTAAAAAAAAAACAGGAAGAAATAGGAAAAGATAACGGAAATTCCTGAAAGCATCTTATAGCGGGCCTATTAACATTACTTCAGCAAAGAAGATGAAGATCTGGTGGACATATAAGTTTTAATAAATATTAATTTCCATAATTTTTATTTAAACTTGCCAACCGAAGATGGGCTAGGGGCCTGTAACACAACGTGACAAGTACTTGTAGGACAAGTGAATTTCGACAACTTGTACAAATTGTATAACTCAAAACGACAAGTCCGTGAACACTTCGACAATTGTCCAGAGGAAAGATGACAATTGTGAAATTATATAATTTCCCTATTTCTATAACAGAACAAGACAAGTATCAAGAAACACTTGTAGAATTGTGGTGGTGGAGGACAGGTGATTTGAATATTGTCAAAAGCTGACAAGTGCATTTTTTATGTAATATCTAAAAGCGGAGTATAATAATATAGAAATGAAATAATATTTAATTAAAAATTTACTTTTTTGATTCTGAGTTTGATAGTATAAAGTTTTTGAGCCAAGAATTAATTTAGATGTAAGTGATCATCTGTTTATTGATACTTATTATATCTGTGGCCACAAGGAAAAACGACATAAGTCGACTTATGTCGAAATTGAGTTTTTTACAACGGATGCGCAATATTCGATTCTATTTGCCATATTTTTTTCTTATTTTTATCCTTGCTGAGTTATAGACCACCAAAAATCAACATGAGTAATGTTCCCGCGAATGTTCTTATGGAAAAACAGCATAAGTAAAGATTTTCCGGAAGCTTTTGACATATTTTCTTATGCTCGAACAACTAACGAAACTAACGCAACCATAAGTAATTGTTAAAAAATTAAAAATTCTCATCTTTATTTCTGTATCAACAACTTTCTTATACGATGCATAGTTTTCTGTAAGATGACGTCAAACCTTTCCACTGGTCTCCTGAAAAGTTGTAAAAATCGACTTATGTTGTTTTTCCTTGTTGCCACAGATTTATATCTTGACACTTGTCGTAGATTGTCAAGGGAAATGAATTCTTTGGACAAGTGCAACGATTTGATTTCTGTTGCAGAATTAATTTATACTTGTTCGACAAGTGAATTTAGACTTGTCGACTTGTAATGTTGTGTTGCAGGCCCTGACTTAAGCGAAGAAACTGATGATATTTAAATATGTTTATTTCTTCTTAAGTTCGTAAATCACATTAAAAAGTGTAATGTTATTGAATATAATGCTATTTATTTTCTTTTGTAAGTTCATATTAATGTTTCCTTAGAAGAAAGAACTGTTTTATGACCTAAAGTTTTGAATTTAAAAAGTACAAAACATCTTATGTTATGCTCATGTTTTATCAAACAATGCACTGACATTTGCACTTCATCTTAAGTCGATTTAAGAACTGAAATCGACTCTCTACAAAATTCGCTAAAGTATCTTATCTCAACTTAAGATTTCTTGAAGTGCAAAGACGCGAAAGGTAAACCATCCTTAATTGCATTTTGCTTAATATTTCGCTGATTTTTTAAAATATAGTTTTGAAATGTGGCTAGGAAAAAAGAAGATAAAATTTCGCTTCTAAAAAGCCATTCCCTAAGAGTTAATAGTTAGAGGCTTTTTTCAAATTACGTTTTTTGATGTTTTCTTGCTCTCCGGAAAAACTATGAAAATAAACTTAAGATAGTTTACCTTTTCAGCAGAGAATTATAGCTTCTATAATTCCACAAACATGGAAATTGCCGAAAATTGTTTATTCATTTAATTGTCTCTTCTTGTGACATCTACCAGTCGGCCATATTCTTTTTTTTTTCAAACGCAAATGTCAAAAATTAGCCAGATATCTTTAGCTTGCTAAACATCCTGCTATGGATAGATTGCTATCTCAATTATCTTGCTATGTATTTGCCGTCTCCATTAGCTATTTTCATAGCATGCTAATTATCTTTCTATAAAGTTAAGCTCGTGGAGACGGCTTGTGAGGTAGAACAGATTTGTGAGAAATGTCAAATTTGATGTGAAGTGTTTTGACAAGATTTAAGCTTATCAAATGAAGGATATAGAAATTCAATTTTAAAATGCTATTATTTGGAAAATATTAAAAAATAATCATCAATGCAGTTGCCATTTTTAACAACAAACATATGGCTGATTATCTGATCCGACCTAATCTGAATTTTTTCACAAATCTGTGCTGTTCTGATTTTTTCATTGAACATTAAACAGGCTGTCAATTGATAAGATCCAACAATTTACTATCCCCACCAGTAAGAAAACCCATAGAGAAGAACAAGCAAGTTTATTTACCTGCTGTGAACGAAAATTTTTTGTCGCGGATTTTCAATTAAATTTGAGTCCTATAAATTTTATTTTAAAATGTATAATTATTGAAATTGTAAAGAACTTAGTGTGGTGTCAATTTTTGTTAAACTTTTGAGATGAGTGATTCTGATGAAGGTGCGTTAAAATTGATTTGCACAACTGTTTGCTAAACAAAATCATTTGTCATGATTTCAATTGGTTCATTGTTTTGGCGAATACAAATACAAAATAAAGTACTTATACACACATGAGTATCTGTCAATCGTGCTCTACTCTTCTGCATAGGTTTTTGTATGGGTGATCTATATGTTGTGTTGCAAGTTTTTTTTAAATTAGAAATTAATTGCCTTTCACATAAAAATGCCATTAAACTACACGGTGATTGAATTAAACGGTTATTATTAAAAAAAATTACTATTACGTACGGCCAGAGATAGCAGAGTTTTTTGGGCTGTGCTATCCAATAGGTCAACCTGAATTTTCACCTTTTGTTACTATTTTTGGTAAATATACGTTATTCTAAAATGTTCTGTATATAAATTAATGTGAGGAAACGGGGATTCTACGGTTTCCGTGGCGCCAAGGTTTGAAAACGCCATTTTGTAGATCTCGGTGAAATTTGAGCAAAGACTGATGCTCAAAAACTAAAAGTTTACAAAATTTCTTTACTAAATTCTTTAAAAGCGATTTGTTTAGTTTTACGCCTAGATGTATGCAACACTTTTTTTGTACCGAAGCGAAAATAATTAATTTCAATGTGTCCGAACAGTCAGAAAATAAGCCTATTTGTGAGTTTTAGATCCAACGCTTTAACAGTTTTTTTAACGATTAAGTTTCCACAGTCATCGAAACCACATGATGAATGCGCTAGTTGATATTTCGCGAGGTGGAAAGTAACGCAGTCTGAAGGGATTTTTTCAGAAGGTAGAATTCGAAGTCGTATTATGCTCTATTTCCCATGAACTCCCATGTTGTAAAGAACTCCAAATGAGAATTTATCATGTGTACCTACACATTATCGGTGTAGTTCCCAACTCTTCGCTATCTAAGATTGTTTATTTTACGAACTTGTTTTATAATTTCTCAATTTACAATATTAAAGTAAATTCACTACTGAATTACATACATATATGAAGGTTACTACTGACTATTGGGTAATTATTTCAAATAAGACACTACTCAGTACTCACCGATTTTGATGAATTTTTTATATGTGAAAAAAAGTATTTTACTAAGAATTTTGATATATGTACATATTTGCATACCGGAAGTTTCTAGTTTGGAAGATATATGCCTTTAAAGTTCCCATACAAAGTAGAGATGAAGCTAGTTTCAGTTTCGCCTGTAAATATGCAAGCATCTCTTGCATTATTGAAACTGAAAAGTTTTCCATTCTCGGTATGTGTGTTAATGCCAACCTACGTTGGAATGACCACACATTCGAAGTCACCAAAAACACCGCGAAATGTCTAGGTTTCCTCCAACGATGTAAGAAATTCCTCACCCCTTCTGATCTAGCTACAATTTATAAGGCGTTTATTCGCCCCAAGCTCGAGTACTATGCTCATATCTAGTCGAGTGCTCCAAAAAACATCACTGCATTCCTCCCCTACAACAATTTTATCGCAACACACGTCTCGCAAGGAATGCCCATCAGTTTACCCTTAAGCCCAACTTCGGACGTACAGTAAAATATAGAGATACTTTCTTTAACCGCTCAACACGAATGTGGAATGCTTTACCAAACACGATTTTTCCCTCCCGTTACGATTTACAAGCATTTAAGACATTTAAGACCAATGCGCATCGGAATCTCCTCTTCCATCCTCCCTAAATTTCCCTTGGCCCGCGCTGTGCAAGACATTTTAAGGGTATTCATAACCCCTTTAGCGCGCGTGCATTATAAAAAAACAAAAAACATAGTTCGCTAAGGTACTCCAAAAGACGTACATACCAGGGATGTTGCAGATATTTGCATCCGCATCCGCATCTGCATCTGCAATAATCAATGCTGAGTTTTTGGGGATGCGGAAGTTGAGACATGGACATTGAGTGGCATGAGTACGAACAGATACAGAACAACCAGGGACGTGCGGTACGGCTGGTAAGCCATGCTTGGAAAGCGATCTTCCCATGATGCTGGATTCCTCAAGTGAAGATGAAAGCCAAGAGGAAGCATCTGACAATATTGGCACCGGTGTTGTTCTTAAGAAGGAATTGCTGTCGTATCGGAATATCAGCTACCGTAACTTGACCTACATCAATTCTAAGAATCCCCATCCAACACTAAAATAATACGCAATTAATGCATAATGATGACTTGTCAGTGTACATACATAAGTATCTAATATTAATTTACTACAGCCTAGCTGTATCATGGGGACCACAAAGATACTCAACTCATACCGCAAACTACTAATTTCACTGTGTTACACCAAAGATAAATCCCTCCAGCCGTCTCCGTTTAATTCATAGTTGATGTGTTATATTGGCGCCAACCGCAAACAATATTATTGCATACACTTCTTAATCCAATTGTCACACACAAACCTATCCCCTGCTTCTGCCCGTAGTGGCATTCCCGCTAACCACGTGGGTGCCACCCAATACTTCAATACTGCAACTGCGCAATGGTTAACTTGCGTTTACTAATCCGATGAATGAATGAATTCATAAGCGTCCTGTATGCGGCGGGGTAGAGCCAGACAATCGATTTTTAACACCACTGGCGGCAGTAGGTATGAACAGTCTTAAATTGCTAGCGAGTTAGAAAAGACAAAATTAAAGATATGCGTACATAGTGGGACAAAGGGACGTTTTCTGTTTTACTTTTTTAATAATTTATTCAGTTCCACAATTCAAAATTAATAGTTTTGGCGTTTTCGTATAGAAACTTCCAGTGCAATAGCTAGGGTTTAAAATATCCACCGACAAACCACCAGCATATTTGTGTTTAATTATGGATTGGAATTTTGGTGACAGGCCAAAAGCAGGCACTGAGACCGCATTGGACGCCTGTGATTATTTCGTGGATGAGGTCATTGAAATAACAAGTTGTTTGGGTACTGTTACAAATAAATTCTATTGGGAACTACCAATGAATTTGCTGTGATTAATGCTGCGTATTTTTTTTCTTTTTTCTCGCAGATGCACGCGAACAAGTGCGCTCAATTAAGCACAAGGAATTGAGACAGGCGGTGGTTGCCGGAGACGAAAGGACCGTAAGGGTACTGCTGGAAGCCCTTGGAAATGAGCGAACAATAATTGTGAATATGGCACCGGCAGGAGCGAACACATTGCTATTTTTGTAAGTGTCCATTATTCAATAAAGAAAATGCATGTAGTTTTTAGTTTTATAAATTATGTTGTAAACGACGTAATCTGACGTAATCATTAAGAGTATATTCCCAAAGGCTTTTGAACTTTTGCAACCCAATCAGTTTCCTCCCGTAAAATAAACGAATTTTACATAAAGCAGTGCAAACACACATATTTATTATTATTCAACCCCAACGAGAGTGTCGCGTTGCAATACTTATAAATCAGGGTGGGTAGTACAGCGTATGGGTTGATTTTCTAAAGATTGCCAGTTGTGATCGAAGAAAACAACGTTACAACTATTTTATTCATTAAAGAAATCGGGGCCACATTGTCTGATAGTGGTTTGTGAAAAATATCGTGTTCAAGGTCATTGTATTACACAAATAAATTGTCTAGTCAAATGGTCTAGCACTACCCCGAAAAAAAGAAGCTTCGTGTGGTACCATGATATAAAGAAGCCGCACAGTCGCTTAGTTAAGAATTTTTTTTTGTTTCGTTGAAATGTGGAGTCAACAATCTTAAATACCAATACGAGATTTAAAAGGTTTGGTAGATACCAATACGACCACAAAAGAACTGCAAATACAATTTACTTTTTAGTCACTTTAATTATGTAAATATATATCGCAATGTTCGCCAAGTTTGGAATTTGTATCCGAACATCAAATTTAACATTCATATGTATATACTTTGTACATGATCTAATTGTCTATCTTCATTTCAGAGCTGCTCAGTCAGGATTCGAGAGCATCACGAAACGCTTGCTAGATGCTGGATCTGACGGACGATCTCATACGGTTACGAAGTATTCTCCACTCTATGCAGCTGTCCACCATGGCCACTACAATATCTCTAAGTTGATGTTAGAACAGTTTGCCGACTTAATTCAGGTATTGAATCGAAACTAAAGATAATTCCTTAAAAATAGGTATATCTAAAATATCTTTTTCAGCAACCAACAGTGGAAAGATGGTTACCACTTCATGCGGCATGTATAAATGGGCACATTAATCTAGTTGAACTTCTTATAAACCACCAATACCCGGATTACTTGTACAGTACATACCGGGATGAAGAAGGCATTTGGGAATGGAGTTTGCCATTCGATCCCAATCAACAAGATGTCACCGGGCAGACAAGCCTTTATATTGCCAGTATACTTGGAAATAAATCTCTTGTAAATATGATGCTCAATTGGAAGGTGAAATGCAAGAAGACACTGAATGAGAGTCCGCAGAGCACTCCCATAACACCAACACGAAAGAGGATTTCTTTTGGGATTCAGGCGATCATGTCAAGATTAAATATTTCTGGAGAAGGAGATAACCTTGTTAAGGTGGGTTCGAAATAGTGCCATAGTGTTCGCAAAAGCTGATTATTTTCTTAGGAAGATACCGAATGCGATAAGTGTCCTATGAATTTAAACTTACTCTGTGGTGCTGCTCGAGAAACCGCACTCTTGGCTGCTGTTCGTGGTGGTTTTCTAGACGTGGTTACGTCTCTTTTACATCATGGTGCTAATCCGAACATTGTTGCGAGACCAGTGGAAGACCAAAATGATCCCAAGTAAATCACACAACTATTAAATACAGTCTACATGTTCTTAACGCTGAAATTTTCAGGTGTAGTGAAGAAATCTATGGTCTTAGCAATGTGCCTATTGCAGAAGCATGTAAACAAAGTTCGCTACCTATGGTGGACTTATTACTCAAGTGCGTATTAAGAGAGCATATAACTAGACTGGTTTGTTTCTAATATATATGTAATTGTTTTATTATTCAGATATGGTGCTCGTGATGAACTTGGATCTGCTTTAAATGTAGCCGTAAGCAGTGGGGATGAAGCTATTCTAAATCGGCTATTGGCTAAACGCGTGCATCCCGATTCAGATTACAAGATTAATAAAAAAGGACTCCCTACACCGGTAGAAGTGAGTGTTTTCACACCATCCGCGACAAATATGACCTATAGCACAATGTTTCCGAATGTACCAACCATTATTGATTGGCATAATAATAACAATGTGCAGTTAACTTTGATAAGGTAAAATTTCTATCGCTTTTTAACTTATATTTCTATGTATAGCGTTTATAATTTTCTTTTTTACAGAGTCAGTTGGATGGTAAACGGAGTGTTGCAGCTAAATCCAAAATTACAGGGACATCCCAAAATTAATGAAGTTGCATTGACAGCTATCACTAGAATTGATTTTTCACACAATAACCTAACGAGTTTGCCTTTGGAGATATTTTCATTGGTCAGTTTAAAGTAAGTTACAAGTTTTTACTTTTGCCTCAACGTATTATGTTTCTGTTTATTTCTTTCACTTTCCGCATATTTTAGATACCTAAACGTTGCCCAAAATAAACTTACATCGCTCCCTGTGCGCACTGAAGGTGAAAAGACTACCTACTCTTGTCCAGTGCTTGACGAAATATTTTTACAAGACAACGGTCTTGTCAGCATTCCATCGGAGATCTTTCATTTGCCTTCATTGACAATTTTGGATATTTCTAATAACAAATTACAAGAACTCCCTTTTGATTTATGGAAGTCACCTAAACTGCGCGAACTAAATATAGCATTTAATCTGCTCAAAGATCTACCCATTCCTCCAATGCAGGTAGGCTATTTCTTAATTTGATTGCAAAGATAATAGTTAGTTGCTGTACAGCCATCGCCATCCCAACTGAGTCTGGACAAAATCGATTGCGAACCATTCTCCCACCTAGAATCATCGGAATTGCATAAAAACAATACACGTACATTAAGTTTTCACCAACTGATACACAGGAATATATGGTCTGGTTCATTGGAAATAACCGATAATGATCTAAAATGGAACGAAGCAAAGAAAGAGGATGGAGTTTCTCAGCTGAATAGCCTTAATATTGCCAACAATCTCTTCAATAGCATACCAGCAGCTTTGCCATGTCTAGCAGTTAACCTGACACGATTAAATATGTCATACAATATCTTAAGGTGAGAATGCGGAAGTTTTGTTAACAAATCGGATTTGTTAAGTTGAAATGTTTATTTAAGATCCATGGGACATGTGACCAGCTATCCATCAACTTTAAAACAATTAGATTTAAGTCATAATGAAATCTCTTGCTGGCCAAGTCTTCCAAGGATAACCGACAGTGATCCACATTTATTGTGCTATAGCTATATCGAGAAATCACAAAATGAAAATGGATCTATTGATGTGGAACAGGGTCCTTTTACAAAACCAGGAGCTAGCACTAAACCTTCGTCATTTCGCAGTACGGTACTTAAAAGTGTGTGTCGTCATAGAAGGCATTTAAGGTAATTGTTTTTTTCTTACCTATAAAGCGGATTTCGAACGTTGCAGAGTTTATTTTTCTTTAAGACTGGAATCACTTCGGACCCTTATCCTTGCTGATAATCTTCTAACTCGAATTCAATTATCTACTGATGATGTGACTACTTTGTTTAATGAATCTGATGACTCGGATTGGAGTGTGGTGGGAGTGACAAAATCAAAGCTAATATTTCCCAATCTCTCCATGTTGGATATCAGCAACAACTGCCTTAAGGTAAAAGGATATAAGGAGTATTCCAAGATGCAGAATTAGAATGAAGAATCAGTTTCCTAGGCAAATTAATTTTCATTTTATTTCACAGGAAATCCCAACCTCATTACATGAACTTGGTAGTTTGAGTGTGCTCAATATTAGTGGCAATGTCGATATTACCGATCTACCTCCCCATCTTGGTCTTCTTTCAAGACTTTGGAATCTTAACACACGTGGTTGTCTCCTGCAAGATCCTTTGAAGTCTATGATCGAAAGTAAGAAGTACAAAACAATGGATATAATTGGTTACCTTAAATCAATCTACGAGGATGCACAGCCGTATGCACGAATGAAACTAATGGTAGTTGGAGTTCAAGGTATTGGCAAAACGACTCTTCTTGATCTCTTAAGGCAAGGAGGTTCCCAAAAGGGTCGAGCTTCAGAAAATCACTGGGCCAAACGTATGGGACACACTAAAAACGTTTCTAAAGCCAATCGAGGAGCAAATATCTCAACAGTGGGAGTTGATATTGGCACATGGATCTGTGAGAAGCGAAAAAAGGGTCCTGGTTCACATGGTCCTGTCGTTTTTCGAACCTGGGATTTTGGTGGTCAGAAGGAGTAAGCTATCTAGATTGACGTGAGTTGAACAACTTCTCATGGATTTCCTCTAGGTATTATGCAACCCATCAATATTTCTTGTCCAAGAGAAGTTTGTATTTGGTTCTGTGGAAAATAAATGATGGTCATAGGGGCTTGGCAGAAATTCTACAGTGGCTGGGAAATATCCAAGTATGTAGACATTTTTCATTTGTTATATTTGTTTCCTTCTGTGAATCGATATCCAGGCAAGGGCTCCAAATTCTCCAGTGATTATTGTTGGAACTCATTTTGACGCGGTCGGTGAGAGCTTTTCACCTCAAAAGTCTGAAGAACTACAGCAAATCATTCGGGAGAAGTTTATTGCTATACCGGATGCAGAAAAAATTGGATTACCACGTGTGATTGATTCAATTGAAATTAGTTGTAGGACTCTTCACAATATTCGTTTGCTTTCGAATATTATCTATGATACAGCTTTTATGTTGCGTTCACCTGGCTCAAAAGAACCGCTACTTTTGCAAAAGATCCCCGCCAGTTACATAGCTCTGGAGGATATTGTCAATTTGATATCTTGTAATCTTAAAGCTATCGGAATGGATCCAGTTCTGGATGCAGAGCGTTATAGAAAAATTGTAACAGAAGAAATGAGGTTGCATAACTACAAGAGTTTTAGGTAAGGAATAACTCAATTCGGTTCCTTGTTTTTGTTGCAATATGTTTTGTGTGTTTTCTTGTGCAGAGATGTTGCGGAATTGAATCAAGCAACTATGTTTCTGCATGACAATGGAGTTGTTCTACATTATGACGATGCAACACTGCGTGATTTTTACTTCCTTGATCCACAATGGTTGTGTGATATGCTAGCCCATGTTGTTACGGTGCGAGAAATAAATCCTTTCGCCAGGACCGGAGTCATGAAGTTGGAGGATTTGCAGTTACTATTTAGAAATACGAATCCGTCGGCCAATAATAATAGAAGGTATATTTAATTTTAAAAATGCATGTACAAGTATATACATATATATGGTATACATATGCAAGTAACAAAATCAATATTAGACAAAAGCAAACAAATGTATTGTGCCCCACATCTTTGTACATCAAAAGCTAATATAACATTTGTATGATGTGCTTTATTTCATATTGAGCACCGTATAACGATATTTGCAGTTACATTGTAAACTTGCTGAATAAATTTGAAGTTGCTCTGACTTGGGACTCTAGAACACTTTTAATACCATCTCTTCTACCGCTTAACGAAGATGTTACTCCAAATGCCGGGACAACCGTAAAGGTATTAATTTTTTGTAATATATTTTTGATTAATGAAATAACATGATAAATATTTTATAGATCTCACAAAGAACTCGTGGACGAAATATTAATCTTGGGTGCTCTGTTTCCAATGAAATAAACTTAAACAACTTGATCTATGAACCATTTCCGAGAGACAATGAATGCGGCATTCGTAGAATACTCCTAATGACATATTTTCCCTCAGGATTTTGGTCTCGATTACTGACACGACTTCTGGCAGACGAACAGATCATGGAAGCCATAAAAATGTCCTATATAGCTGTAAATGAGGTTTGTAATTCGTATCATAGTAATGCAATGGTCATCAGAAGTTTTTATTTCTAGAATTCTGTTGAATTTGATTTGAAAACTTGTCTGGAGCAAGAAACCCAGTGGAATCTGTGGCAAAACGGCGTGTCTTTGTATTTTGGAAATGTTTTGTTGATGAAAATATGGGAAGTACCATTTGCGCATAGTTCTGTACTTCGAAGCCCTTGCAACCGTTTTAAATTGAAACTGGACGGTGTATGGAATGATGTGAACCTAGCCACCTCGAGTATACTTGAAATCTATTTTCCTCTGTTGAGTGTCAATATCAGTCAAGAGCTAGACGATGATGCTAAGCAAATGGTAGCTTCAGTTGAGCCCAACTTGCCCATAGTTTCAAAGTTGCTAGCACTCTCTGTGGATCACACAGACCTGCTGCTGGAAGATTGGTATCCGTCGTTGGGTACGCGTTTCGTTCACACTTCCGAAGGAAGATTTCTTATAACTCGTTTGGTCCTCTGCCCCAAATGCTTGAGAAAAATCAATGATAACTGCATTCTGATGGATGGAAGTCAAGAGAATTCTGTTCGCGCCAGAAGCGGTGGTGGCATGACCAGAAGAAGTCCTGGTGCTGGTATTGTTGATCCGGACTATTTTAGCTCACGAAGGGAGCGCAAATCTGAGGTGAAGAAGAATATTGTGTTTCTAACTATATATTTCTGTACTAAATGCCATCTTCTACTTAAGGATTCGCTCTGCCTGTCCGATGCTGACTCTGGTGTTGGACCAGATTCTGCAGGATCTTCAAGAAACACATCCGTTGATGGACATCCGCTGTATAATATTCAAGATATTTCGAATGTCTGCTATACCTGGATGATTGAGGAGTGCATTCTTTCGGTGTATAATCAGACAAAGATTTCCTGTCCGGTACATTTAGAAGTAAATATGCTGAACATCGCTCCAGATGTAGTATTCGCTGATATACCTGAGAAGTACACTATTAATCCGGAGAGTATAGTAAAGGGTTCGCTATTGGGACGCGGTGCTTTTGGATTTGTATTTAAGGCAACGTGTAAGGTGAAAGGATCCCGATCATTTAAGTCTGTTGCCATGAAGATGCTACAACCAGTACCACCAGGCCCAAGAGCAAAAGACGTACGTGCATATAAATATAAACTTTAAGAGCCTAGTAAGGACAAAATATTGTTTTCTTCTTTTCAGAGTGCCTTAATGGCATACAAAGTTGCTTTAGGCAAATGGGATCGTGATCCGTTGCAGCACTCGTGCAAGGCTTATTGTACTGCAAGGCAGGAGCTCGCAGTCCTTCTTACACTAAAACATCCAAATATTGTTCCATTGGTGGGAATTTGTATTAAACCTCTAGCTCTAGTTTTGGATTTAGCCCCAATGGTAAATTTTTTAACGTTTGTTTTTAATTAAATCTTATTGTACTTAAAATGATTGCAGGGCGGCTTGGACTCGATTCTTCGGCAATATCGTCGAAGTGGAGCTCACATTGGTCCACATGCCTTTCAAATTCTAGTTCTACAGGCAGCACGTGCCATTGAGTACCTTCATCGTAGAAGAATCATCTATCGTGATTTGAAATCAGAAAATGTTCTAGTCTGGGATTTCCCACTTCCGCATAGGTGAAAAGCTTTATTTAGAAACTTACTGTAGCAGAGCTTAACAATTGCTTTTTTTTTTCTAGTGAGGACAGTCCAAAAAACAGTATTCACATAAAAATTGCCGATTATGGCATCAGCAGAATGACAGCTCCCAGTGGCTCCAAAGGATTCGGAGGTACCGAAGGTTTCATGGCTCCTGAGATTATTCGTTACAATGGAGAGGAGGAATATACTGAGAAGGTGAAGATTCCCATTTCCAGCGAGAGTGTATTTCTCAGTAAAACGTTTTTGTTTTTAGGTTGACTGCTTCTCCTTCGGAATGTTCATCTATGAGAATATAAGCCTTCGGCAGCCATTTGAGGGTCAAGAATCAATAAAAGAATGCATTTTGGAGGGTAGCCGTCCACCATTGACGCAGCGAGAAACGCAGTTTCCAACATATTGCCTTGACTTGATGATTCTTTGTTGGGATGAGTTGCCAAAGGTTAGCATAATATTTTTAAAAATAACTGTTTCTAAATGTAGGCTTTACATTCTGTTCCTAGAAACGACCTTCGGCCAGTCAAATTGTTTCAATTCTTACAGCTCCGGAGTGCATTCATCTGCTGGATGTCATTCCACTGTCACATAGTGAAAAGGTTGTATGTGGCGCTTTTAATACACTACTTTCAAGTGAAGGTAAGTTAGCATTAGGTATAAGATTAATACATATTTAAAATTAGTTTTTTTTAATACATAATTGTTGTTTAGAAAATATTCTTTGGTTTTGAGTTATTCCACTATCTTTTCCATAGATGACACGAATGGCTTTGAACTATGGCTTCCAACGAACAATTCTCGAATTGATATTTTGGATACGTCGTCGTTTGGCAACTATCTCCAGTACAGCAGCATTCTCTGTGAGAATAGAATCAACTTGGAACAATCGCGAGAGCACGCGAAGCGAAAGGCACACAAGTTAAATATGCTTTGTTGTTGCATAATCGAAGATCGTTTTTGGACTGGAGATTCAGCTGGAAATTTACATGTGTATAGGTGAGTTGGTATTTATCATATCCGGAATCCATAAATTGAAATTAATTCTTTCCATCAGCACAACGAATTACATACATGTCTTCTCCTACATGTTCGATCCATCCATAAAGAGTCCTATCATCAGTCTGGTGTATCTGAAGAACATCGAGCGTGTTGCTGTAGGGCTTCATAATGGTCGAGTATTCCTAGTCGATTCAACAAAAGTACCAAAAAATTGTGCATTTGCCGAGGGTTCCTTTGTCCTGACAGAAATATGTTGTGGGCAAATTCTGCATAGTGCTGTTGCAGTTTTATTGGATGAGTAAGTATCGACGAAGAGTATTTTTTTTAAAGTTAGTTATCAATAAGTTTTTTCGTTTAGCACATATGAGCTATGGTGCGGTGAAACTGGTGGCAAGATAAACATATTTCCTTTAAGTAAGTCAGGAGTATCAGGACACCAAGCGGTCTGTCATAGTGAAGAACCAAATATCATTGAAGATGTTAAAGTTGCACGGCTATGTTCCAATGATCAGTATGTCTATACTTGCCTTTATCCTGGTTTCATGGTTTATCAATGGAACATAACAACTAAAGTTATTGAGAATAAATTAGACTGTTCCAAGTTGTTGCCGTGTTCGGAAAGCCTCAAAAGTATATCAATTGATGAGCATCTGAGCTTGATAAAATGTCAGGTAAGTGTTGGGAAACTCTGTTGGCTCTGTTGGTAATCTTCGTTTTCATTGTAGATTTCTGCATTAGCAGCTCACGGCGATGAGTTATATGTTGGCACAACTTGGGGTTGTTTGATAATAGCTGAAGTGAAAAGTTTACGTCCAATAACGGTCTTTCGTCCATATGAAAATGAGGTAAAATTATAAAATCGTTCCAGTATTTTATTTTATAGTGTGTATTTGAACAGATTAAAGCTATTATTGCCGTGCCTAATAAGACCACCCCACTCATTGCCACAATCGGACGCCGATATAGATCGCTAATATCGCGTTACATGGATAATGTGGAGAAATCCCGCCATCCGAACACATCACACTTCGATCATCACAAAAGTCCGAAAATGTTGCCACCAGATGTGGAAAACAACATTCATTGTTTATTGTGGCGGGCCAAGAATTGGACATAGCATTAATTTTTTTTTTGTGGTTTTTAATTTATTAACTTGAGTCAGGCTGTAATTGTTAATTTTTTTCTCGAATAAAACGTTTTCTTAATGTTTCTAAAAGTACTATAGACAAAAGAGTAGATAGTTGGACATATGGAACATAAATTTCAGGAAAAAAAGGATATTCATATAAACATATGTACCACCATATGAACTGAATGGAACAAACCTAAAAAAGATAAAAAAAAAAACAATTCTGATTGCTATCATTTAACATGTATTTAATTTAATTAAAAATACAATAAAAAAATAATTTGAATATACAATAAGATTTATTTGATTTTTGACGTATCAATGTGTCAATGCGTTAGCATTCCTATGTAAGAACGAGCCTAGATTTTCGTCACAATTTTTGTGTACTTAATATATTTTTGCGGTCTTCGAACTGCAAGTAAAAAAGCTTCTCATGACAAATGATACTTTTGGATGTTTGCCAGACATTCGGAAGAAGTGGCACCGTGAAAAAACATTTCGCCCCCCTGTTCTGCATTCCACTTTTAGTGAATTCAACCACCAAAAGTGGAATTGGGTGTTTTGCATTCCGAATGAAACTATGAATTGTGGATTGTATGTTCGAAAGTGAATATTTTGGTGTTCTGCATTCCACTCAAGATGACAGCTGTAAATTCGTGTTCTGCATTCCGAAAATCCTGTGATTTTAGTGAATTGAATTCACTTGAGATTCTTGACGTGAATTGAATTCACATGCCGTTGTAAAGTGAAATAATTTATTAATTTGTTGATCAAAATCATTTTGAAAAATATGAGTAGAATAATAAGACTTTCCATTAGTGTATTAAAATAATTCCTTTGTTTAATATAGTACAACACAAAAATTAGAGGCAAGAGAGTATTCTCTTGAATCACATGAAAGAAAATCAAGATTTTCCAAGATCAAGATTTCTCTGACTCCACTTCTCGCAGGATATCAACAAATATTTTCTTACTCACCCTAAAACTGTTTTTAAAAATGCAAAAATCATTAAATAAATTATTTTTCTTCAGTTGTCTAACTTCTGCTTACATACAATGTTTCGGGAAGATCCAGAATGTTAGATTTATCTCGGAAAATCTTCCTGCGAACTCTCTCCATTCGGTTTTCACCAATCATTTAAGAATTTTGTTTTCCACTTTTTCCATTTTTTTAATAAAATATATTTTTTCTTAAATGTTTAATTCACTTGCACAAAACAAAAACCAAGAACTGAAAATCTCCAATGATTTTGAAATGATTTGACAGCTGTGTTTGACATTTCAAACAAATGAATTCGAAGTGGATTCCAAAAATTCGAAATCACTCGGAATGCAGAACACTGAATTCAATTCCGAGTGAATTTCAATTTCGGTTTCAATCCACTTTCACTCGAAATGCAGAACAGGGGGGTCGGTGTTGGAATTGAAACCGTAATCCGCATCCGCATCCGCAGTAGTCCAACGCACTAACCACTACGCAAGTAGTCCAACGCACTAACCACTACGCAAGTTAGTAGTAGGTTATCAATGTCTTCTACAAACTCAGCCACTAAAATAAACTTCCAGTAGATCGTTCTCACTTCCCACGTAATACTTTTCATTCCAATTGTTTGCTTTCATTGTATCTCCTAAAAGTTATAATCTGCATCAGTAGTTTTTGAGATGTAGCGCATCGCGGGCCGAGCCCCTAACATATAAATTCTATCAAGTGGTTTTTTTTTATTTATTTTAATATATTTCGGTTATCTAGATCCAGAGAAATGCGTTTTGTTTGAGATCAAGCCAACGTTCATACATATGCAGAAATGTACGTAATGTTAATAAGTTTAAAATACTTATTGTTAATATTTCGTATATGTATTATTATAAAAAAAAGGTATATACAAACATTAATTATAATAAAATTTCACTATCTTAAATATACTTAAATGATTAACGCTCATTGGTATTTTTTTCGGGGTCAATCGATTCAGTTGACAGTGATGAGTTTCGGGAAAAAACGGAACCCGTACTTCGAACCGCTTTTGTATTATTAGAAAAGTCTGTCACAATTTTGAATTCCTCCTTGAGTGCATCTAAAAAGTAAACCTAAGAAAGAAAAGAAATCAAGGTTATCTACCAGCATAACGTATGTAAATATTTATGCAATGTGTGTACAAAATAATAGTTCTAAAAATGCATATCATTATACATACTGAAGTATATGTTATCCTATAAAGGAAGATAGGTAATATTTAGATTACGACGCTTAAAAGTAGTTGGCGTCCATACTCAATATTTGAAAACCACATCTTGTAAGTCAGCTACATGATTGTGCGTAGATTTACCTTATAGTGCCTTGCTTTCCTAAATACAAAGATCAGCCAGTCTAGAATGCCACAGGCTGCAGCCAAGCAACTTCCCACCATAAGCACAAAATACACACCTCCTAAATTGGGCATACCCAGTTCAGCAGCTTCTGATTGTTCATTTTTGCTCTAAATCAACGAGTTTGTTTTTCAAAAAATTGTTTTAAACAACTCAATTAACTCCTTACTGTGCAACCCCCTGTCCCAACTTCATGCCACCATTTCGCTTTCATCTTTGATAAGACCCCTGATTCTTGAAGCTCAAGCAGGGCATGGTTAAGTTTGTCCCTGTAAGCCCAGTCTACAAAAATAAAATAAGTATACATACATATGCACATATGTATGTATGTTCTTGTAGTTGAATATCTATTCTTACTCTTCCTCATTGCAATGCCATAGCCTTTTTCATCCAATAAGCCTCCGATTTGTGTGAGGTTACATATTCGTGCAACATTGTATTCTATTGTGGTTGATTCCATCAAAAACGCATAGTTCTCTGTGAGAACTCTTGCAACGCCTTCTTCGTTTGTACTAGTCAAATATTCTGGATGTAGATTCATGAACTCATTTATCTTGTTGTAAGTTTCGTCGTCAGAAGTCTATAAAGAAAGACGAATTTATAAACATACCTAAATCTAATCAAACCTGATACTGACCCGAAAGAAATTTCTAGTACTTCCCTTACTCTTAGCTCCGTACTTGACACCACCCTTATTCATAGCTAAGTCCTTAACGTTCTCAATTGGACTGGTGGGCTTTTCAATGGTAAGGAAAGCTGCCAAGTTAGCAGTGTATGATGACACTATAATGACAGTGAAAAACCACCATATGGATGCTACGGCTCTGGTTGATGGCGCTCTGCAAACAAAAATGTAATATCGGGTGATCATGAGAGGTCACTCTATGCTGTTTTACTTGGGTGCAATTTCGGAACCTTGCTGCAATAGAGCACCAGCTGTGAACCACACTGAATTACCCATGCTAAATTGATTTTCCAATTCAGTTGGTTCTTCAATACACGGGTAAGGGTTGTCCCACTCAGCTGGGGATATTCGACCCAGGATGAAAAAACTTAGTGATACTCCCAGATATGAAAGACCCAAATACAGCCAAACCTCTCCCGAGAACGGGTCCATAAAAGAAAACAATGCTGGCGGAGCCTTGCGTGGTTTTTGATATAAAATTGAAATTCCTTCGCGGAGAGAAACAATATACATACAGTACATATTTGATGAATTCAAAGGGGTGGGAAAAAGGCACTTTACCCAAATTCATAAATGGAATGGTAAAATCAACTCCAGATTCACGTTCGGATGTGATGGTCAAGTCAGTAACTCCCAGATCGGCTCTCTATTGAGAGTAAGTTGCAAGTGAAGAATTTGCAAGAGAATGGAAAAGTTTCTTATTCTTACCCCTTCCATAATTTCGTGCACCATTCCAGTTGATGTATTACTTGTGGAATTGTAAGAACCATAGTTGTCATCGACATGCATGTTAAATGTAAAATTGAATCCAAGTTTTTCAGCTAATTGTTGAATTAGTTCGATTCCAAATCCTTCATATCGATTATTTCCAGAAAGTTTTTCCGTGGACTTCTTTAGCATTCCATGTGGAGCATTCTAAAAGGAAGGCAACATAAAATAGCTAACATCTATATTTGTTATGTATATTCGCAAATACTCACCATAGCTAATAGGACAACAAACGTTTTGTTAACCAATGAGAGTTCATCGGTATCCAAAATTGGTTTTGAAAGTTTTTTTCGATTGATACTTAACCCTTTTTCTGTGTGCCAATTGCCGACTTTCGCAATCCCAGATGCTGTAAGCTCTATAATTTCTAGATTATAGTCTGTTCGAACACCTCCCTCAAAAAAGATATTTCCAGTTAGACCTTGGGTGACACTCTAAAAAAGTAATGCGTAAAGTTGATCTTCAAATAAGGCATTTAATTTACCAACGACAAATAAATTTTAAAAGTGGAACCTTTGTCCCATATAGTGTCTTCTGAGCAGTTCAATGGAACGGGTCGATATTTCTGAGCCTTGGTCGTCTCTGCGTACAGTTGAACCGCATCATAAAGTAAACCCATTTCAATGGTTATGGGGCAGGTAACTATTCATAGGAAGTGAAATAGTCGTAAGTATAGATTTTTTCAAAAACAATCCGTCTTTAAAAAAAACATCGAAAAGAGGACTTTTCAAAAGTAGTGTCAAAAGTATAAATCATCTAATAATTTGTTTACTATTTCTTCCTATGTCGTCCTCTGGATATCCTAGGGCTATAATTAATTCCTTAACTTCAGACTGCTCCGGGGAAAACATTCGAATACCTGTGATATTTACTTCGCTGTATTTATATTGTTCCAAATCGAGGGTCTGTAGATCTAAATTTCCAATTATATATTTATAATCCTCATTGATAATGCCGACTTGTTGTGCCTGTTGATATTGATATTGACATTAGTTCAAACTCTTGCAATTGAATATTTACATGTGAAGAATTATCCCAATCCCGTATGAGACCAAATTAAACTAATTCAATTGCTTAAATTTGACAAACATACATGAAACTGTGATTCCCAAATTAAGGATTACCCATGTTGGGGAAGGATCTGTTATTTACCACCCTGTTCTGCATTAAATTTTAAGTGAATTCAACAACCAAAAGTGGAATAAGGTGTTCTGTAGGTATTCCGAACGAAATTATGAATTGTGGATCGTATGTTCGAAAGTGAATATTTTGGCGTTCTACAGTCCACATTCTACATTCCGAAAAACCTTTGGTTTTAGTGAATTGAATATACTTGAGTTTCTTGACGTGAATTAAATTCACATGCTGTTTTAAAGTGAATTAATTAATTAATTTGATGATCAGAATCTCATTTTGAAAAATTTAATAGTTGAAAACACAAGGAGGTGTTCTCTTGAATTACAGAAAGAAAATCAAGATTTTGCAAAGGGTTTTGTAAAAGGGGACAAAGAGTATACTTAGGGATTTGTGGAGCAAGTTAGTAAAACGGTTGAAGAGTGACGGTCTTCCAACGACTAGATGGAAAAGCATAAGAAATTGTAGTTAACAATTTATATTAACAAAATAAAACATTATATTTTTTTAAGGGATGAAGGTGAATGTTTGTACCATCCAAGCAGCCAATAACTCCCGGAATCCCTTATTTTAGTAAAAAGAACATATTTTCTTCTTCCATCTGCATACTTTTCAGTTTGATCCACTTCGAACACAACTTGTATTCCAAAATGTTTAACATCTCCCCGAGAATATTGCTGACTGTGGATCTACCAAGGCCACTTTCCCACCGACCTTTGGTAACATCCTTCAGCCTCGTGCCTTTCACCAATCATGTAAAACAAAATAGAATCCATTTTTAATAAAATATTTTTTTTTTTGTAAATTAACTCACTTTCACAAAACAAAAACAAGGAACTGAATGAATATCTCAAATAATTTTAAAATTATTTTACAGCTGATTTTGACATTTCAAACAAATGAATTCGAAGTGGATTCGGAAAATTCGAATTCACTCGGAATGCAGAACACCAAATTCCATTTCGAGTGAATTCCAAATTCGATTTCAATCCACTTTCACTTGAAATGCAGAACAGGGCGGTTAAAAAAAACGGCGGGTAAGCCAGATTTATAATTTACATTAAATATAATACTCAAAAACAAACTGAACATTAAACTAATTTAAATCCACCTCACCTGTCGTAGAACTTCTGGCAGCGATTCTGTTGAGCCCACAATTACTATAAGATTATCCCTTGATTTTCGAACTCTGCGCAGTACACTTCTATAGTTGCCATTTAGTTGTAAATCGTAGCGACGAACCGTTATATACGGGCCTCTGATTCCATATAATTCCAACAATTCATTGAGGATGACTAGATATTCGCCTGCAAGTTTAGTTATTTTAAATGATTGTCACTCTTTCTTCCATTCGTTCCATTCTTACTGGTTTCATAAAGAAACGTAAAACTTGTCCAACTGTATGCATCTGCCAGATCATATATCACTCTGGCGATATCTTTCGGGTGTGGATGTAGATTAATTACAGCAGTTTTCCCTGGATCAAAATCCATATGGGAGTTTATGTAGGGAATTTCTTTAGCATCACAAATATTCATTAAATGTAAGGTAGAACTCTTGGACGATGGTCCGAAAACTCCACCAACACCTGTCTGTTAAAGAATATTCTTATCCATTAGAAGATAACAGATAAACATTTTCGTTTACCATCAGCATGTTGCACAGTGTTTTGTATGCTTTATATGAATTCCCGAACGGTACCTCTGCGTGCGAAGGCTGAAGCGGTATTTCTAAGTCGATATTTGCCGCTGTAATTGCACTTTCAAAAACTGTAGACATCTCTTGGACATTTTGATCGGAAATCAAACCTGGATAGGGGACATATTTCAGATTTATATTGTATAGCATTAATAGTAGAGCATTCAGAAAACAAGAGACAAAAAAAAAATGCTCCAGAATTAAAACATCAATAAAAACAGACTCTATTTTTGTCTTTTTATCTTAGATGTGTCATAAATACCGACATTTTGGTTATTTTTATAACTAACACGAGATAGCAATTTACAATTTTTTTTTATGAAATCTTCAAAAAGGGGAACAGAAACACTTTACCGATTCGAATACCACCCGATGGATAATAGGAGTACGAGTATGTTAAGCACAATGGCAAGTACGCTATCAGAGGCCCAATTATTAGGATCACGTGTTTGAATTTCATTGTAGTTAACTTTTAAATGTAAGGGAATCGTGAATCGTGTTTAAAAAAAAAAACTGGTTTTCTGAATCTATTTTTAACGAAACAATTGAAAAGCGAACAGCATTTGATGATCGAACTAATTCCACGGAATGAAGAAAATTCACTAAAAGCAGCTGCCGCATGGCACATGGAAAAACTTTGAGAAAATTTAGAAAGCGTTCTCCAGATGTTGAAAATTGTTTTCTTTACAGAGTGAGATGTTTAGAAAAAAGAGTGTGTCTTGGAAAAGTGAATGAAGAGTATTTATTTAAATTATGGAAAGTAGTGTTTTGAAACGTAATGCCTCATGTTTTGTGCATATTCAACATACAACATGTTGACCTTGCAACAATGTATTCATATACATTCTTAAATTGTAAAAATTGGACAAACTGGCGAGTAACAATTATTATTTTCTACTTGCAGTTTATGTAATGCATACGTACAGTGGTGGAAAACTAATTAGAAATATTGGGAAAAACAAATATTTTTTATTTTCGCTTCTTTATTTTCATACTCATTTGCAAGATATCCGCACCGGTAAAACACCAATTTGGTACCAAATATCATTGCGTCTTTAATTTCACCAGTATCGATCACTGAAATTTGCCCACAAAAGATGAATTCAAAAATATAGTGCGTCGTTGAGATTTGTAGGTGAAATGTGCTGGAAAAATAATTAGAAACAGTAGTCGAATATTAACATAAAAGTGAAATATTACGGTAAATCTTAACAGTTTCGATTATTTTTTATAAGCATATGTTACCTTCACTAGTTAGTATATCTTATCTTATCTTACTAATATATAATCTTACTAATATATAAATGTGAAAGTTTGGATGTTTGGATGTTTGGATGTTTGGATGTTTGGATGTTTGGATGTTTGTTGCTCTATAACACCTTAACGGTTTAACAGACTTGAATGAAATTTTCGGGAATAGATAGTCTACTTCCTGGATTAGAGATTAGGCTACTTTTTAATCAAAACATACAATTCCTTGATTCCATAATTCGAGTTATTCCAATTTCCGCTTTTATTACTTGGTCATTATTTTTGGGTACACCATTGTCATTGATCGTCACTCTGTTGGGAGAGGGTTGATTTTGTAGATGTTATGCTCTTCTCTTCGCCACAAATCCATCGCTATCGCTTATTTTTTATTTTCTTTCTACCCATACACGCATTGAATGATGGGTAAACCATTGCCATTGATCGTCATTCTGTTGGGAGAGGGTTGTTTTTGTAGATGTTATGCTCTTCTCTTCGCCACAAATCCATCGCTATCGCTTATTCTTTAATTTTCTTTTTACCCATACGCGCATTGAACGATGGGTAAACCATTGCCATTGATCGTCATTCTGTTGAGAGAGGGTTGTTCGTGTTAATAATTAATGCTCCTTTTTGGGATTGTGACACAAAGTAGAGGAGGGATGATTTTGCTGATATTTGCTACCGACTTTTGTTAGTTGTGTTTCTGCTTCATCAGCGTGCGGATCTAGATCTACAGAAAGGGGGAAATGTACGATTTTTTTTACTTTCTTTTTTTTGTCACTTTACAGCGGTATTTGGTTACCTTAAGGTTAAGTCAGTGGACACCTTAGAATAAAGTTTTTCCTTTTTTTTAAATTCACAAATACATATTATATTGTAGTAGGGGTAGGCAGGCGATGTTGAGTCTTATTAGTTGGTGATTTCAGACAAACCTCACCAGTTACTCGGCGATCAATGCTTACAACAAAGCCTAATATCTTCGGTGTTTACATAATACTATTGTACTTTAAATATAAACATTAAGTACAACTATTAGAGACAAGAAACCAGAAAGTACCATTATTTGATGCTCATAAAATACATATTATGTACATATGTGTGTAGACGTGTTTGTACACAGGAATATTACATTTCCATAAATTTTTTATGCAATCGTTTCATCTATAGGGAACAACCACTTAGTTCAGATAAGAGGCGTGTTTTTTTTTTTAGCCTACATAGAATAAAAATAAAAATTTCAATACATAATACAACAAAACCTTAGCCTCGATAATTATCCAGGCTAAGGTTTTGTTGTATTTTATATTGAAAACATGTTGCTGAAACATGTTTATTCTATATAGGCTTAAAAAAAAACACGCCTAATAATGTATTGGCTTTAGAATTCTTTAGAATCTTAATTTAAATAATATCAATTCCTACTACTTCCTTTCTATCATACTACAATCAAATGACGCGACTGATTTTTAGCACGGGCAACGCCGGGCAGGCAACAGCTAGTAACAAATAAGAAAAAAACAAGAGTTGCACATCAGAGATGAGAAGGCTTACCGTGTAGTGGTACTGCCGGAAAAATTATCAATGGATGCAACTGTTACCCCGTTTATATGACAACTCAATGCGCATTGAATCGATGCGCGTTGGTTTAATCCGCATAGAAAGGTGGGTGTTTACATGAAATTATTCAAAACCGAATCCAAAGTAAACGTAAGAAAATTGAGAGTTTAATGAACAGCTGATTGAACTGACAGTTTGATAAAATAAAAATTAATTAATTAAAAATTACGATATTTAATTGCCTGACATTAGATGACAGACAAGAGAATGATGATGAGAGCGCGAGAGAGTAAAATGTTTCAATGCGATTTGAAAGTGTTTATATGATATTTCAATTCGGTTTCAAATTTTCAATGCGGTTTATAAACAGGAATAAACGAATGCGGATTGAGTATTTCAATGCGGTTCGAAGTGATGTTTATATGAGCGGTTTGAAACAATGCGCATCGCTTCAATGCGCATTGAGTTGTCATATAAACGGGGTATGTAAAGGATTAGCTGTGTCCAAAAAGGTGGACTACTCTGCTATCATGGTGTACATTGAAACTGGCATCATAGGAAACTCCAGAAAACAACAACAGGCCAATTAAAGAGAACAGACTTTCTTGTCAACAGAGTAAAGCAAATCCTTTTTGCACTGGCAAGGACATTCACTCTGCCATGTCGACCCATTTAAGTGCACACATTATACCAAAGACTATAAGGAATCGACCTTTGGATGCATTTTTGCGGTGGTCCATTGCTCGAAAAAATCTACATGTTTCAAAAAAAGTAAAGCGACAGATGCAATTCACTAAGGAGCATTCACCAAAACCTCTCGCATTTCGGAAACTAATCTTCTAGCGTGATGAATCGAAGTTTAAAATGTTCTGATCCTACATATGGCAAAAAATATGGAGATGAAAAATTAATAAAAAATTCGACTATAAATACACCATCAAAACAATTGAGCCTGGTGGTAGAAATGCCATGATTTGGGGAAGATTTTCGTGGTGGGGTGTTGGTCTATATACATGAAATAATCTAAATCACAATGGAGCCATATGCTGTTGTCCATTTACCAGTATCGTTTATATTTTAGCAGAAGGCCAAAAAAGTCCACAGACTCCGAGGAACTCTTAAAAATATTGAGAAAGTATGGAAGGGTATCCTTTTGTAAAGAAACCAGGCTTTGGTAACTAGTTTACCGAAACGCTGATCAGCTGTTTTGTGTCCTTGTTTTTTTTTCGCAAAGAAAAAAAAAAAAAACGTTTCAATAATAGTATAGTACAGTATAGTTAATAAGAACGTTGCTATCACATTTTTGTTGAAAATATATTTGTTTCTAATTAGTTTTCCACCACTGTATGCACGTATTATGTATGGCAGATTTTATGTAAACAAATTAATTTGTGTATATCCATATTGCTACACTTCACTATGTACTATGTACAGTACAATTCGGATTTAAAGAGGTCGGAAAACTAATTAGAAAAATGTATATATGTATGTGTATGTGCATATCTACATACATATCTATATCCAAAACAACGAAATTTAAAATTTTATAAAGTTTCGTTTTGAGAACTCTTCTTGCGTAAACCATTCAAATTTTGCCCCCCTCCCCCACACTTGAACTCACCCTTTAAAAATGGATTAAAATAAACCGTTTTAAATCTGAATTTTTGAATATTTTATTGTCTGTCCTTTGTACTTAAACAAAGGGTTTGTGTTGCGTTTTCGTTGAGTGTTAATAGGGTATGGTAAACATTATTGTTTTCGAGGCTTACCGTGATGGCTAGATATATACATATATATAGACTTCACTGTTACTTTTTCGTATATTATCAAATAATCAACAATATGTATACGAACAATAATATATTTTTAATGACTAAAAACAAACCGCTTAACTTTCGGTATTGTTTTCGGGATCGACCGATTCGATTGTCAATGATGAGTTTCGAGAATACACCGAACCCGTGCTGCGAACAACTCTTGTATTATTAGAGAAGTCTGTCACAATTGTAAATTCTTCCTTAAGTGCATCCAAAAAGTAAACCTAGAACAAAAATACACACGTGTTCGTTAAGTGTATCATTTTCAAAACAATGACGCTTTACATGCGTCATGTACATATGTATGTATAATCTTACGTTATAGTGCCTAGCTTTTCTGAATACAAAGAATAGCCAATCCAGAATTCCACAGGCGGCAGCAAATGAACATCCCACCAGAAGGACAAAATACACACCTCCCAAATTAGGCATACCCAGTTCAGCAGCTTCTGATTGTTCATTTTTGTTCTAAAAAGATAAATTTTTTTATTTTGTGAAAAACTAGTGAGTTAATAACTATTTATAATACTTACGGTACAACCTCCAGTTCCAACTTCATTCCACCATTTCGCTTTCATTTTTGATAAGACTCCTGATTCCTGAAGTTCAAGTAGAGCGTGATTTAGTTTGTCCCGATAAGGCCAATCTATAGGAAACGTGTGGTGGTTTTTTGAGAACTTTTACTGTACTTTTCTTACTCTTTCTCATTGCAATTCCATAGCCCTTCTCATCCAAGAGGCCTCCAATTTGTGTGAGATTGCATATACGCGCCACATTGTACTCTATTGACGTTGATTCCATTAAAAAGGCATAGTTCTCACTAAGAACCCTTTGAACGCCTTCGTCGTTTGTACTAGTTAAGTATTCTGGATGCAAAGTCATGAACTCGTTTATCGTATGGTAGGTCTCGTCGTCAGAAGTCTAAAAAGAAGACGAGCTTATAAATTGTTTTTTAATATATTCCACACTGATGCCAACCTGAAAGAAGTTTCTGGTACTTCCCTTACTCTTAGCTCCGTACTTGACACCACCCTTATTCATAGCTAAGTCCTTAACGTTCTCAATTGGACTGGTAGGCGTTTCAATGGTAAGAAAAGCAGCCAGATTAGCGGTATAGGATGACACCATGATTAGAGTGAAAAACCACCATATGGATGCAACCGTTCTGGTTGATGGAGCTCTACAATGCATAAAACAAAAAAATGTTATATCGGGCGATCATGTAAACCTTCCATAGGATATTTTACTTGGGCGCAATTTCGGAACCTTGCTGCAATAGAGCACCAGTTGTAAACCACACTGAATTACCCATGCTAAATTGATTTTCCAATTCAGTTGGTTCTTCGATACACGGGTAAGGGTTGTCCCACTCAGCTGGGGATATTCGACCCAGGATGAAAAAACTTAGTGATACTCCCAGATATGAAAGACCCAAATACAGCCAAACTTCTCCCGAGAACGGGTCCATGAAAGAAAACAACGCTGGCGGAGCCTTTCGTGGTTTTTGATATAAAATTGAAATTCCTTCGCGGAGAGAATCATTATTACATATAGTACATATTTGATAAATTCAAAGGGGTGGGAAAAAGACACTTTACCCAAATTCATAAATGGAATTGTGAAGTCAACTCCAGATTCACGTTCGGATGTGATGGTCAAGTCAGTAACTCCCAGATCGGCTCTCTATTAAGAGTAAGTTGCAAGTGATGAAATTACAAGAGAACGGAAACGTTTCTTAGCCTTACCCCTTCCATAATTTCGTGAACCATTCCAGTTGAAACATTACTTGTGGCATTATAAGAACCGTAGTTGTCATCGACATGCATGTTAAATGTAAAATTGAATCCAAGTTTTTCAGCTAATTGTTGAATTAATTCGATTCCAAATCCCTCATATCGATTATTTCCAGATAGCTTTACCGTGGACTTCTTAAGCATTCCATGAGGTGCATTCTAAAAATATTACTTTGTAAGTATCTTCTCGCAAATTTATTACAAAATTCTAACCAAAGCCAACAGAACCGTAAAAGTTTTATTAACCAATGAGAGTTCATCGGTGTCCATAACTGGATTTGAGGGCGTATATCTACTGATACTTAGACCTCCTTCTGTATGCCAAGTGCCCACTTTCGCTAGCCCTGATGCTGTAAGTTCTATAATTTCGATATTATAGTCTGTGCGAACACCTCCTTCCAAAAAGATTTTCCCAGTTAGACCTTGTGCAACGCTCTATAATTACACGATGAGTTTTGTTTGCTAATTATTATTAAACAAGGATTTCATTTTACCAAAGCCAAGTAGTTTCCGAATGTGTAACCTCTGTCCCACACAGTCTCTTCTGAACAATTCAATGGAATTGGTCGAAATTTAAGTGATTTTGTAGTCTCTGCGTATAGCTGTACTGCATCATAAAGTAAAGCCATTTCGATTGTTATGGGGCAGGTAACTATTCGAAAGAAATCTAGTAATATATTTTTAACAACGGTACATTGTAACTTACTATTTCTCTCGATGTCATCCTCTGGGTACCCCAGGGCTGTGATTAATTCTTTGACTTCAACTTGATCAGGAGAAAACATTCGGATACCAGTTATGTTTGCTTCGCTATGCTTAAATGGCTCCAAATCGAGGGTCTGTAGATCTAAACTTCCAATTATATAGTTGTAATCTTCTGTGATAATGCCGACTTCCTGTGCCTGTCGATTTTTGATAGGTAGATTAGATCAGATTGTAGCAGAAGGATGCACTTTATTTATGAAAGCTATGTAATACATAATTACAAACATAATATAAAGTAGATTTGACTAAGAATCAGGATCTATACATATGATACATGATCAGAAAACCAGCGAAATTACTGCATGATCAGAAGCAGAAATAAAATTAGGTTAAGGATTTATCCATGAACTACATACATAAAATGTGTACATAATATGCTTTAAAAATATATTGGAAAGTGAATGCATTGGAATTTCTTCAGTGGGGACAGTTTTTTTTTTTTTGGTTCACGTAAATTGGGTCTGATCTTACCTGAAGAAATATTCGAGTACTTTTTTATGGCTGAAATAAAAATGTGTTAGTTTAAAAATAATATATATATGTACGTGCATAAATAAAGTCATTAGAAGTTATGTTGAAATTGATAAGGAAACATCAAATGTAATACAGAATGTGAGGGGCGAAAAAGCAGCTAGAAAAGTGACCCCATCAATAACCGTTTGACTAAATCTATTAACAATTAAAGTGTGCTAAACCCATATACTTAAACGATAAGAATTAGCTTATACAGGTTGTAAAAATGTAAGCAAGCAAATTTGATATTTTTGACGGAAAGTAATATCCAAAACATAGTATAATGCAATATGCTACATAACTTTTGGAGAATATTACAAATTTTGCTCAAAATAAATAATTAACATTTTATCTCACGGACAAACATTTGTATTGCCCTGATCGAACTTAAGTTAATGTAGAGTTGGGGTAAGATTGCGCATTTTGGACTTCGGGCTTAAATTCTGAAAAATTTACAACAGATAACAAACCAAAGAGCCTATTATTTGATAGCTCCGTATTTGATGAACAAATGTATACAAAAATAGGATGTCAGGGTAAGAGTGCGCAACCATTTTAAGTCACAGTTTTCATAGTTTAAATGTTTTCTTTGAACTATCTACCAGGTACGACCTACCACCTACGACTATGATGTGCTCATTGCATCTTACGACAGAAGGTAATAGCCCAAAAAGTGTTATTATCCTAATTGTATTCTAATCAGCATATAAAAAGTTAAATACTGGATAAGAAAGCATTGAACACTCGACGTTACTTTTTTTTTATTGAATTGAAAATCTAATCTAATACAAGCCACTAGAATCCCAGTCACGGATGGCATGCATTCCAGAACTAGTTCTAGAAGTACTTCTAGGGATTCGGAACTACTTCTCTACTCGATTACAGCACATGTAAAAAAGGCATTACATTTAGCATTGCATGTCATAGGACGGAAGCGATCACCTCTCCACTCTGCAATACTCAGAAGTTGTCTCAGAAGTACCTACTTCTCAAATACATTACAAAGAAGTAGTACATTCATGCCTTCGAAAAAGTCAACGTAGAAGTACATACTTCTCGAACACATAACAAAGAAGTTGTGCCTTCATGCCTTTTTCTGCACTTCCCAGTTATTTTCATAATTTTCCAAAAAAAAAAATTTATTTTTGGGGTTGTTTTTTTTTGCAACTCAGTTGAAAATCTATAAATCAGAGTTTTATAAAAAAATAATTTTACATAGCATATACCTAGAACGTTTCAAATACTTTGAGTTTGAACCGAGAACATAGCATATCCGCATTTAAAATCTTCAATCACATGTTTCCGATTAGCATTGTTAAACAAACAAACGCAATTCTGTAAATGCGACAAGCAGGCGACGATAATTTACAACGCGGTGAGATAATTTTACAGTATACTTGTTGAGTCCTTCCTTGCCGCATTACCTCGCATTCGTACGGTAATGCCGTCAACTTTTCTTAAGCATATTCCATCCTACATTACTCTTCACTAGTTCGGTAATGCCTTCCATTTCACTAGTTCTAGGTTCGATGAACAGTATTGCATTATGGAAGGACTTCTTTTATAATTGAAACATTTCATTGCCTGTAATGCGGCCTAATTCTATGTGCACTACTTCTAGAAGTAGTTCCAGAGGTAAGGCCTTGTAAAACCGCGACTGGGATGTTATCCTAAATCAAACACACATACACACTGTTTATGCATACATACTACTTATGGGGTATTGAGTGCCATGCTTTCCTGATGACACATTTTTAGATATTTACTTTTTTTTTTAATAAAATCCGGCTTTTTTTTCTTATTGTTTTTCTTTGTACTGTCAATTGGAAAACTTTTCTTCATTAGCGGTTAGTGAAGCACACATTTTTATTAAGCGATTTCTGTTAATTCTTTTACAGACGGAGAAAATGGCACTGCACACTCTGACCCGCTGTGCACCCTTACCACAAACGACTCTATATAGCGTTGCCAGATAAATTGAACATAATTTACCAGATTAAATATATCTAAAATATACATAGAACGAATAAATACAGTGAGTACACTTTTGGAGTAAACAATTCCTTTTGGACTTTGAATACATGACATGACATTTGAGGATCATGGTGGGACTTGGGATATGTTTTTTTTTTTCCATCAAAAAATCGGTTTGGTAGTTTGTAGAACACAGTCTACGATTTCATTTTTTTGTTGTGATAGCGTATGTTTTTGATGGTATGTGCCTTCCCACAAATATTATATTTTCTTTAACATGAAGTCAAAATATGGCTACCTTTCGTAATACTCAATAATAAACTAAGTTTTTTTGTGCTCACCTGTCGTAAAACCTCTGGCAGCGATTCTGTGGAGCCTACAATGACTATTAGATTATCCTGTGATTTTCGAACTCTGCGTAGTACACTTCTATAGTTGCCATTTAGTTGTAAATCGTAACGCCTAACCGTTATATACGGGCCTCCGATTGCATATAGTTCCATCAATTCATTGAGGATCGAAAGAAAATCGCCTGCAATTTCAAGGTTAGTTGGTCTTTCATTTAAAAGTACTTATTACCAGATTCATAAAGAAACGTAAAACTTGTCCAACTGTATGCATCTGCGAGATCATGTATCACCCTGGCGATATCTTTCGGGTGTGGATGTAAGTTAATTACAGTATTATCTGGATCAATTTCCATATGGGAGTATATGTAGGGAATTTCTTTAGCATCACAAATATTCATCAAATGCAATGCTGAACTTTTCGACGACGGTCCAAAAACTCCACCAACACCTGTCTGATAAAGGATATTGTTAGCAGTTAGAAAAAAAAAATAAAAAGATTTTCGTTTACCATCAGCATATTGCACAGTGTTTTGTATGCCTCATATGAATTCCCGAATGGTACCTCTGCGTGTGTAGGCCGAAGCGGTATTTCTAAGTCAATATTTGCCGCTGTAATTGCACTTTCGAAAATAGTCGATTTCTCTTCGACATTCTGATCGGAAATCAAACCTGGAAAAAGATCACACGAGAAGAAAGTTTAGTTATTATATCAATATCAATAGTATATATATATCAAAAAAATCCCCCATAAATTTGAGGAGTTGAAGAAAGATATGTCTCTGCTGTTTTCTAATCGTCATATGTATTCATAATTTTTCTGCAGTGATGTGTTCTAGTATAAACAAGCAAAAAAAAAAATTGAAATAAAAAATTGATTTTGAAACACAAATAAAAACAAACTCTTTATGCTCGCCCTCTTTCTGTCTCTTTGTCTCGGATGTGTCACAAGCACTGAGGTTTTAGTTATTTTTAAAATTAACACACGATAGCAATTTTAAAAATGTCTATGGAATTTTTAAAGAGATGAACAGGAAAACAAATTTTGCATTTACCGATTCGAATTCCGTCCGTTGGATAATAGGAGTATGTCAAGCACAGTCGAAAACATGCAAGAACTGTCCCAATTATTAATAACACGTTTTTGAAAATCATTTTTATCCTATCTGTATTATTCCTAGATCATATTTTCAAAAAACTGGTTTCACGTCTATTTTTAAAAAAAAACAATTGAAAAGCGCACAGCGTTCGGTAATCTAACTTATTCCGTGGAACGAAGGTAAATGACTGAGAGCTGCTGTTTTTGTGGTCGCATAGCGCATGGAAGAGTTTTGAGAATATTTTGAAAGCATTTCCAGATGTTGACCAACAAACAAAATTTTTTACATCTGTAAGATGTTTAGAAAAAGTTGTTTAGTTTAGAAAATTGGCGAGCGTTTTTATAGAGCTGGAAAGTTATGTTTCGAAAGAGAATGCCTCCTGTTTTGTGAGTACATATTTAAAAACACAACAACTTGTTGTCTTGGGTACTATATTCATTCTTATACAGTTTGAATTTCAGTATATTTTTTATGACATTAAAGCAGACAAACAGATTAGGACAAACTCTTCCCTTATATGCCTACAATCTTGCACCAGCAGATCCGCACCTCAGCACATCGCCCTGCTGACATATATATAGTATGTATGTACTTCTGTTTAACATAGAGTTGAGAAAATGCCGACAATATGTTCATCCAATTTGCATTTGTGTTTCAGGAACAATATAGTATTTTCTTAAACAGTCTAAGAGCAGAGTTTAAACTTACAAAATATCGATGGTGTAGTGCACAAATATTACAAGTGCAATTTCAAGTAAAATCGAGTCATTTACCTAGACAGCTACTTCCAACGGCTTTGTATTCCAAAATGTAATAATTTTTCATTCCAATTTATAGCTAACTAGCAGACCCGTGCTCGTTTTGCTTCGCAGACAACTTTTGTTTTTTGAAAATTAATTTTACCGAAATAACTATAGAAAAATATACCTAGATTCTTGAAGTTGTAATATGTATTCATTTTTTTCAATTATTTTACAATTAGAATTATTAGCATTATTGGTGTGCCGATTTTGTTATATTAATTAATTACTGCTACTGCACTTTCACTGCGTACCCAAATGAATATAATCATCGCATTTAGCATACCAATGCTAAAGAAAATTAACCGTATATCAGTTAAAAAATAACAAACAATGAGTCCTTTTATAACCAAACCATAAATCGGTTGTGTCTTTTAAATTCATATTTTCTCATTCTATCTACATACAGAGTTTGGCTCAATTTCGTTGGCTTTGCTTTTGCTTGCACTCGATTCATGCATAAATTGGGTTTGAGTCCAAGCTAAGAACTCGGTAAAAAAAATATAATGTACGTAAAACCTCCTAAATAATTGGGACTATCTGTAATCGGGGCACCTGCGAAAATGAGCCACACTTCATGCATACACTCGGTTTTTTTATTTAAGCGAACCTCTCAAATCGGGGTACCTCTGCATTGGATCTGGGGCAACGAATTGCTTGCAAATTTCGTTAGAATTACTTGAAAAAAAACCTCCAAATTGGGACAAAAAGGAAAGAGAGGGGAAATTACAAATATCAAAGCTGATTGTGTGTATGAATGTGTAACATATATGTTCATACTATGATGCATAAAAATAGGGGAATACCCGGAATATCGGAACTGCGTTCGTAACAATAATTCTTTGTTCTCATTCATTTTCATAGCTTTTCGAATACAGGCAGCAGTATAATTGGGACAAATTGATATTTGGCCCAATTTGGAGGTTCTCTCAAATCGGGGCACCTCCAAAATGGTTCGTATTTTCTCAGTCTCCTGTAGTGTCCCAATTAGGAGGTTTTACTGTATTTTTAAAACATATATGTAGCTCAATTTAATTTCTTTTCTTTTCTTTAGGTTGATTTTTGAGTAAATACTTAAAAATTGCTCAACTTCTATACCATTATACCAATCCGAAATTCCCAAACCAACCAAAAAGGAATTAGAATGAGAGCGAGAGAGCGAGAGAAATGGATTAAAGCAGCAGCTTTGTCATTGCGAATTGCGATTGAATCTAAGTCGTCGGTTTAAGCAAATAAAAATAATGGATGTTTTTAAAATATTTATTTATTTATTTCTCAGCATATAGATATAGTTAAGAAAATATTAAGGTCTTAAAATGTGCGTATATACTCGTATACATATATTGACTTTATGCAAACATTTTTTTTTGCCAATTCGTTTAACTGCTTTAAAGCTAGGAGTTAATATGTGGGTCAACCTCAAAAAAATAGGTAAAAAAAAAATACATTTTCTTGTGAACAAATAACAACAAAAAAACATAGCCTTACCACTTTTAATGAAAAAAAAAAAAACAATATTATAGAATTTATTTCATGTTAATCGGTGCAGTATTTGCGGAGATTATGGCGCACAAAGTTTTTTAAGGTTTCGTCTTTATAATAGTAATGAGGATATCATAATCTTCCCCTTTTTTGAGCTCAAATGCAAGGTAATTTAATCCTTAATTTCGCACAGCTTTCTCTAAGTATGAGTGGTTATTGCTGGCTGAAAACATTAGCAAAACTTAATACATATTACAATATTTAAAAAAAAGTAAAAAAGTAAAGTAAAAAAAAAGTAAAAGTAAAGTAAGAAAAGTCCGCAATGGACTTTTGACCCACCTTGGTGGTTTATAGGTCTACAAACCCTTTGTGCACTTATAACCCATGTGAGTCAAAAGTCCACACGAAAATTCTGTTGACTTTTGACCCGACGATTGTGGTCTTATGACTCACTAAGATACGTCATAAGTACACAATTATTAAAATTTGTCAAATTTCGTATGAAAACAAAAATTCAGTAGTTTTCATTTATAATTTTAAAATGAATTGTTCACTGTTGCCTTATAAGTCCAATGCACTTACCAATACACCACGGTGCTCACGATTCGCGCGAAACCTTAGATATGTACTTTGGATTGTTCACTATTTCATATTTGAGAATGTTTATAAAGTTATAGTGAAAAATTCGCGCGAATCGTTAGCACCGTGGTGTAGTGGTAAGTGCGTTGGACTATTATGCAATGCTGTCCGGGTTCAATCCCAGGCCGAGTCTAATACCTTAAAGTTTTCTCACGGTGCCACCTCTTTCGAATGCCTGACAAGCAATCACTTTTCAATAAGCTTCTCAACTTGCCAGTCGGCGAAAAACTGTAGGTCCCTACCAGTCGTGCAAAAATATATCACGAACACACAAATGTTTGCGAGAAGCAGGACCAGGTTCAACCTGAGCTGTAGCGCCACCTAAAGAAAGATATATGTAAGTAATAAGAATAACTGCGGACTTATAGCCCACTTCATTTTTCAAATTGTGGAATTATGACCCGAAATTTTATGAACTTTTGACCCACCTGAGTGGGTTATAAATTCACAATCACTTTGAAAACTTATAACCCACCCAGGTCGGTCAAAAGTCCATTGTGGACTTATGACCCTGCGCCGCCTATTGCTTGTTAGTAGGATACTTTGTATTTGATAAAAAAGAGTTGACTTTAAACCACATTTGTGTGCTACACCATCGATATACATATACACAGCTGGTTAACTAATTGCTTTTAATAAAGGGTGATTTTTTAAGAGGTTGAGAACTTTTTTTAAAAAAAAAACACAAAAAATTCGAAAAAATGAATGAAATATTTATTTGAATCGATAGTTTGAACCTTGCAATTTAATGTTTAAAGATAATTTCATGCAAATGTTGACCGCGGCTGCGTCTCAGGTAGCCCATCCGCTGAGTCCAATTTTGGCATACTCTTTCACACATATCGGCCGGTATCTCACGAATGAATGCATGGATGTTGGCTTCCAGTGCATCAATCGAAGCGGGCTTGTCCCTATAGACATTAGCCTTGACATACCCCCACAAAAAATAATCTAATGGTGTCAAATCGCACGATCTAGGCGGCCAATTGACCGGCCCGAAACGTGAAATTAACTGTTCACCAAACTCGCCTCGCAATTGCGCCATTGTTTCGCGTGCTGTGTGGCATGTGGCACCGTCTTGTTGAAACCACATATCATGCAAGTCAAGAACTTCCATTTCGGGCAAAAAAAAGTGCTGTAACAAAGGCCTAACTGCTGGGAACGGCGCCGAATCGACATTTCGCGGTCTTCTGTCACACTAGCTGATACGGCCGCAATATTTTCTTCACTACGCACAGTACGTAAACGTGTTGGTGGTTTAATGTCCAACAAAGTAAATTTGGTGCGAAATTTGGTCACAATCTTCCGAATAGACTGCTCAGAAGGTCGAGAATGCCGATCATAAAATGGAAGCAGCGCGCGATGAACATTTCGAACCGAGCACGAATTTTGATAGTAAAATTCAATAATTTGCAAGCGTTGTTCATTTGTAAGACGATCCATGGTTAAATTGCAAACCAAACTGAAGCTGTTTGACAGTGACACAAGGTACTAAACACACGTCAGCTGTCAAAACCAGTGTTGCCAAAACCAAACCAGCTAAAAAATCACCCTTTATTTTCTTTACTTACATGGATATTAGTAAAATTATATTAAATTATTTATATTTAATAAACCAAATGTTTTCAAAATAAGGAAATAAAAAATGTATGCTGCAAAAACTGATAATGTTAACTTTCGGGCTTGGCCAACAAAATAGGTGTTTCCTCCCAAAATGTCAATAATAACGGTTTTTTTAAACCCAGTTATTCATTGTTGTATACTCTAATAAACTGAGTGTCTTCCATTTTTATCCAAAACTTCTTGGATTTGGAGTGGCATTGAGTCTAGCAATTTTCGGCATGTAAGCAAAGGTGTGGAATGCCACTCTTTTTGTGCTGCTTCCCACAATAGGTCCCTGTTTGGGAAATACTGACCACCTTATTTTCCCTTGAGTTCATAGGTTCACAATGTTCAAGTTCACAATGGGATTAAGATGTGGAGATTGACTGGGCCGTAGGATGACAGACACATTTCGATCTCGATACCAATATTTCACAAGAACTGTCGTATGTTTCGGATCGTTGTCCTGTTGATAGTGCCATCGGAGAGGCATATTTTCACGACAAATGGAAGCATGACATTTTCCACAACAACCCTATGTCCATATTTTGTTTTGGGATTATTTATACGAAATATAGGGCTAACGCCGTGGCATGAAAAACAGCCCAATATCATGATATTTCCCCATTCCAGCTTGATTGGTTTCTTTGTATTGCGAGGGTGGTAGTCCTTTTCTTTTGGTCGCCTAACATTACATACAGAATCCGAAGTGGACAAATTTATTTTCGTCTCGTCACTCCAAAGGATATTAGGCCACATTTTCACTACTTTAGGTCCGTTACAACTTTTATGACTTTTCGCAAAATCTTTTCGGAGCTTATGTTATTTACTCGTCCCAGTGGAAATTTCCTGGCGACTGTTCCTATGATATTTGAATTCTGGCGTCTTCTCTGGATTAAGCGTGCATTTATTTCGTTGTCAATTTTTTGCATAAAATGTAAATTCGATGCAATTTTTGATAGCTAATCAACTATTATCTAACAACAAATACATGAATAAAATAAGTAAGTCGAGCTTCTGCTTTTATTTAAAACCAATAAAACCAATCTATTTTGTAGTATTTCGACCGAGATTTTTTTGTTGGCTGATTACGATATGATATGATATGATGGATCTGGGGTGCGGTGTAGATGTTCACTAACACTGCGACCAATGTATATGTATATAGGCCTATTCTGCCCCCTTTTATATAGGACAAAGAATTGTACAATTTTTTTTTTAGAAATTTGATAATCCCTTTGATTGAAATAGGTATTTTTGTAGTCTGCTTCCTTAATACGTATTTGCATAGTGTCTCGGCTCTTCTTTAAGCTAGAGAAGCGCACTCTCAGATCAGATGCTACGTAATTTCTTTTGTTTGTTGACAGAATCTGCAGGTGTCTGTGTTGCTGATTTTCATTTTGTGGAGGTGGCTGTTGAATGTCCCGACAGTCCTACGGATTTATTTTTTTTTTTAATTTTCTGTTTAGTTTTAAGAGTTTCATTGGTTCTTTTGTTGTTGTGATTAAGACATTTGTTTGAGTGCTTTAGACCCTCTATGTTGTTCCAGTAACTTTCGAGCTGGCTTGTCATCCATTGCGATAGATACGGATATAAGAAAGTCCAAAAATGCATTTAGCTGTAAAAAAAAAATTAACAATATGCGAAAATGCGTGGTGTTTTAAAATGTTTGCCTTATAAGCGATTTATTCTTATATGAGATGTTCTTCTATCCGTCAATCTACTGTACCATATTTTCAATTTGTACTGTTGAATATTTTTTTTATTTTTTGATGTGTAAACATCTTAGCTCTCGGTATGGGCAAAATTTTCGCCGTTATCCGTCACGCGTAACTAAACTTGGTATTAGTGTGTTGTCTGTATATGATTCTCCTAGTACTGTGGATTAAAAACTGTTTGAACGCGCATCACGCGGGACCCACTGGACGGATTTTGATAAAGAATTGACATAGTGATTGCTTAAGTTCCTCCTCAACAATGTTTATAATTTTTATCCCGGAAAATGGCATGGTTTTTAGAAATTAGTAAAAAAAATTGCATATTTGAAAGGCAAATTATAATCATTCAGGCCTAACTCAATAATGGCTTATCGGATAGAAAAACAAAAAAATAGATGAAATTAGTTGATTTGTCCCTGATTCATTTGAGATTTAAGACATCCTTCTGCGTTGTCCTGAAGCTGAGCAATGTTCAAAACAATTATTCCAAGCATCGCCCACAATTCCCACTCCCAGCAGTCGAGCAGCAGTGGGTATCGTTGCAATAGTGTGTGTCTGAGTATATATGCGCGCTCTAACTTGTTCATAATGCTTTGCATTTTAATGTTCTGCAATCATTATCACCATTTGCGGCTCTCGCACTCAACCAATCTTAACAAATGAGGTGTCAAAAAAGAGGATTTTCTAGAGCAGTGAATTGCATTTTCAGTTTATAAATATTATTAAAAAATAAAAATAAAAAGAACGATCAAAAACAAAAATTCTACCCAAAATGAACTCCTGTTGTTTTAACAGTTCATTTTGGTTCATATATGTATGTATTTATGTATGTATATGTGTTTGCTAAATGAAAGTCATCTGAGATAAGTATTTGTTGTTCATTAGTACGAAGCCAATCTAATATTGCCCTTGGCTGTGGCGTCGTCAGGGATAGTAGCTACGTTTCTGCCCGGTGGTTAACTTTCTGCTGCAATGTTTAAAAGGCCCATATAATTAGACCACTGAAAGTCTAGCTTACAACATTTCCTGAAATAGTGATAAAACTCGGGTTTTACGTGACTGTTATCTAATTGTGTCGGGCGAATACCGTAAGGCAGTGGAAGCCGTTCACAGAATCTTACAGGATATACGATAAAATGATAGACCGATGGGCGGCATTGCAATACTATTTTGCGGAGACTGAAGGCAAACGTTATCAGTAGTGGCACGAAATACAAGAGCTGACGAAGTAAACACCTGTCTGAAAAACGCAAGTCTCTGGTCCAGTGTTACCCAAATATAATCGCACAATATTTCTCTGATATGTTACTTAAAATTGGTGGAGGAACGGTTCCGAAAGAAAATGGCCAAGTAAATTTATCACATTATTTGTGCCAAACAGTGTCTTCTACCGAAGAACTTATCTTAATCGTTTACGATGATGCATATATCGCAACTAACAAACCGTGAGAATTCTTGGCTTTGTGAGCGAGCTATTTTGTCGTCTTGGAATAATCAGTAATTATGTTAATAGCGAGATATTGGCATGTGTTGATGGTCAAAATGCAGAATACATTTCAATCAACCCTTATGGACCAAGAAGTAACAACCAGCTTTCTGGTCAAATTTTTAAATTCCCTATCTGCTCCAGTGGGCTATTTCACAAATTTGTATTTACAATTTTTTTGATGTGTAAACACCTTAGCTCTCGGTATGGACACATTTTTCGCCGTTATCCGTCACGCGTAACCAAACTTAGTATTAATGTGTTTTCTGTAAATAATTCTCTAAGTATTAGAGAGATCTGTTTATCAGCCATCACACACAAACGTATGTTTACACACCAAATTTTACGAGTACCTGGTACCTGGTACTCACGCCTATTTTTTCAAATTATGAATGATTTTTATCTTTTTTTATTTGTAGTAAATTATTTTTCGTAGACTGTACAAACTGCACTGCTAATTATTATCTTAATGCATCTGAAAGGTTTATTAAAATAATAGTCAAATCCAAGATGAAATTTCAAATTTATTTATATTCCTTATTGTCTATAATATTGTCAGATCAGTGCTTAAATTCATTCATTACAAGTATTTTATGAAAATCCTTAAATTAGAAAATGAGCAACTAAAACAAAACTACAAAAGGTTTCTTAAGCTAACAACCTACATATATAAGTATGCTTTATGCATTTTATTTAAATTCTTTAAGCTTGAACTATAGTGTCATAAATTAAGATACAAACGTATCTGACTGACGACCCTTCTGGACATGAATAACTAGATTTAAGTAAACATAAATTGTAACCAATTGTTAACCTAAAGAATTTCAAAATAAATCTATCTATATCTATAGTTCGTGACTCACTGGTTTGTTTGTTATCCTCTGTCACGGACACTCTTATTTGCTAACCAAAAGTAATTCTATGCTATGCTTTTTTTTGTTTTCTTCAGTATAAAATAAATAACTCTAACGCTATAATGTAGAATATTTAACAGACTTAGCTTTCAATTAGCTAAGCATACATATATCTATGTATGTGTTTTTTAAATATTTTTTATATGTAATCTTCTAATTTATATTTCTGTACAATTAAATATTTTTATTATATTGATAATGGATCAATTGAAAATAAGTAGTAAATTCAGAAAAAATAATAATAATACTACATCTGTCATATACAACATCTCTGCTGTCTATGTCTAGTATACAATCCACCCCTTGGTTTATTCTAGTTCATACTTAAGTTTTAAGTTAACGTTTATTGCGGTGATTTAAAATGCAGTCAAATTCAGGAAACGTAGCTGTACTGTTTCCTGTGAGGTTTACGGTTACACTAATTCGTTTTCAGTAATTTTACGATACGTTCCATTGCTAATTTCGTTTTGCGGTGGTAGATTGACAACTCCATTCAAGCTAATGCCTTTCAGCTCATTGGCCTCGACTGTTGGACTTAACCCCGCTTTTGTATTTCCATATGGAATTTTTGTAAGATTCACTTCCAGAGGAAGTGTTTTGTCTCTGCTAGACTCATGTTCAGAACCATCGACATCATTCTGTGGTTCGTAGCCAAGATTTATTTGTGCACCAATTTTCGCGGATTTCGGACACAATTCCGCTGGGGTTGTGATACTGGCTGTTGTACTGACTGGTATCGGTTCCTTGATATAGTACGGTTTGGATCCAGAGAAATATTCACTCCATTTGAAAATGAGCGGATGCAGGAGTTTATTATCATATTTGTCTTCTTTGTCATTACGTGTCAAGTAACTTATGATAACACCAATACCAACGGTGAGGACGGTGCCCAACAAGCTGTAGTACATGTAGCTCAGGGAGTAAATAGACTGCAGGAAGTTTCTGAAAAAACAAAAACAAACATGAGCATGAATATGTTATTAAGAATAGCCATCTATTGGTGCAAATAAAACGACTTACTTTTCCATTATTGGGGGTGCTGCTGTACTAAACTGTGACAGTGTATCATTTATTACCCAAGCTGTATCCAAAGGTTTATTTTGTAATAGCCACGGTGTCTTAGGTTTGGATATCTCTTGTGAAAATGTGAAATTCGAACAACCCTGTATATAGTAAGATAAACAAAAACAAAATGCATAACATTAAAATCCTGTAAAACATATAATTAAATTAAAATCTACCTCCGTCGATATTGGCAGCATTTCCTTGGTATTATTAAGTGTTAAAGCACCAAAAGTAATCCAAAGTACAATTACAGCAGAGCTGATCATACCACCCGCTGCTCCCTGGATTTAAAAGAAAAAGTTGTTAGGTTTTAATTTTCCTCTCGAGATTATTATAAGCGAACCTTCCAGTTAGCGACAGGTACTAGCATGGCAAGAACAAACACACCCAACAACGGTCCAGATGTGGCGGAGAAAGCCAACATTGATGATTCAATAACTCCCGATAGTAAACCGACACAAAACGCTACGCCCATTATGATGATCCCAAAGATGATGGTAACAACTTTGATTATACTTAGTTGTTGCTTATCAGTAAGTCCCTTGAATTGTGGCAGTTGTGATAGAAAGTCCTCCCACAGAACAGTTGCAAGTGAATTTAAATTCGACACGTTCAAGCTGCAAAAATGGATTCCTTAAATAAAAATGTTCATTTTTGATTTTGATGATTACACACCATAATGCTCCATTAAATAACGTTGCCATAAAAATGCCCACAAATCCAGGTATAAACGCCAATTGATCCTCGACAAAGAAGGGCAGGATTTCATCAATTTTACCAATATATCCTTCAGAATGCGGATCACATCTAGCGTATGTTGAATAAATCACCATTCCAGCGATCCAAGCCAATGAAAAGAACATAATGATGATGGGAATGTTGGACATCATAGCTCTAAAAAAAATAAACCAACAAATTGCAAATATAACTCAGTTGGATTGGATCGTTTCACAAGCAAATACTCGTACCTCTTAACATCCTTCAACGACTTTAAACTAACGTAACGTTGCATAAAATTTTGCTGGCAACCAAATTGTGACAACGAAATAAATAACTGTCCCAACCAGGCTGACAAGGTGTCAACTCGAACTGTAACATCGCCAGTAAAATTGAAAAACTTCAATCGATCTGAAAGAATGTAAAAAAAAAACTAAGTAGTACACTTCTCAAAACAGTATCGCTTTGTTTTTCAGAAAGGTAAGACTACAAAAAGTGAACTTTTCGTTTAAAAACTTGAAAGAGAATGTCTCAAAGTTGGGATTGAATTAAATTTTATTCTAAATTTCTTCCAAGGTTTAACTTTAAAATTTTTAAATTAATTTAGATCTTCGTCCTAAATTATAAGTTCTGATATTTTTCCTTGGCAACAATTAAAATTGTGTAATTACTCGCGTACCTTAAGTTTTTTTTAAAATACAATTTTCAGCAACTTTTTGTGTAGCGGTAAATGCTATAATCACTAGTCTACAAAATTTAACTTTTTTTTTTATAACAAGAATGAGACACATCATTCCTGGTAGATTATTTAACGCTGAATCTAAATCTGGCAACAGAATTGCTATAGGAGGTCAGAATTTTGAGATATACCAATCTCAAAGTGCTAAAAACACGGTGCGATATTTGAATTAATTTTTTGAGAACAGCAAATTTTTATAATCACTTTTAACTAAAGCATCCTTTATTACTTACCTTTAGTACTGCTCGTTCCCTTTCAACACAATTTTAGTTTGTTTCGCTACGACGTTTTTTTCTCAAAATAAATCATTTTATTTTTAAAAGCAGCTCTTTAGTACCAATATGCAAAATATAATATAGGTAATATCGAAGTACCGTAGCTAAAAATTAATATCTTGAGAAAAAAAACCTCATAGAAAGCAAACTAAAATGGTATTGAAAGGGAAAGAGTAGTACAAAATGATGCTTTACTTAAAAATGACTATAAAAATTTGTTGTTCTCAAAAAATTACTTCAAATATCGCCAAAAACCGTGTTTTTAGCACTTTGAGATTGGTACATCTCAAAATTCTGACCTAGAGTAATTCTGTTGCCAGATTTAGATTCACCGTCAAATAATCTACAAGAAATGATGTGTCTTATCCTGGTTACAAAATATTGTAGACTAGTCTATAATGTAGACTATCATTATAATTGGCAATGATAATAATCGATCTAAATAATTTATTGTGAATAAGTTTGTACGTAATATCAAGTGACTTACCATTATCCCGATTGATCTCGTATACGTTTTTTGGGCCCCCACTGGCAATGCCACCTTTAATTATAACTGCAAGAGTAACAATAACGATGGTCACTGTCTGGATGACATCAGCATTAATAGCTGCTTTTAATCCTCCCTAAAATCAAATAATTTAATATTGTAAAAAAGCAGGTAGTGACTTTTGTTATTTTAAAAAAATTGTTGAATTTGGTTAATCTTAAAATATTGGACATCAACAGTCTGGTAATAATAAAAAAAACCTAGCTTCTCGCAAATTATTGGTGTATGCGTGTTATATTTTGTGCACAAGTGGAAGCGCCCTACAATCTTTTGCCATCTCCGAACGGCGAGTTGAGAAGCTCCTCACGTACTCTTGAAAGCTTGTGGGATATGCGGAAGAGGTGGCACCGCGAAGGTACAGGGAAATAAGTCCCCAGGAACTAAGTCCCTCAGTGGACTTCACTTGATGGGAACTAAATCCACTTTAGTGAAGTGAACTTCGTTCCCATGCAATGTGGGCACGAACTCCACTTTCTTATGGGAACTTAGTACACACTAAAAAATGTGAAGAGGGAACTAACTTTCAACAGTATTATGTACCAACAATGAAATATGTATATATGGGGGGCATGCTGCCCCCCTGCAACCCCCCTGCTTGTTCGCTGTTGGATTGGGGGTGGATGCAAGGTTGGATATATGCAAAGTTTCTTTGTATCGAATTTTATACAATTGCTCTATCTTATGCTTAAAAACTAAATATCCCATTTAAAAATTAGTTATTTAGTTTTTGAACATTAGATGGAGCGATATTATAAAATTCGATATAAAGAAACTTTGTATATATCCAACCTCGCATCTACCCGCAATCCAACAGCGACAGTAGGGGGGTAACATACATATTTCACTGTTTATGCACAAAACTTTGCAATCAATGTTACCTCAAAATACCTGTCTTCTTATTTTACTTTTTCTTTGTAAAAGTGGTAATTTATTTAACATTTAAAGGGAATTAAAACCACACAGGTTTTTTGGAACGGATTTAGTTCCCATCAAGCGAGAACTAAGTCTTTCAGTGGACCTAGTTCCTGGGGACTTATTTCCCTGTATCCACCGCGAGTTCGTGTTCGCTGGGATTGAACTCGGACAGCACACGGCACTTTCTTTTATATTAAGTAAATTTTAAACTCACCATAACTGTGAAGAATATGCAAATCATCGACATGGCCACGATTGATATCCAGTATGGTATTCCAATGACCGTTGACATGGCAATGCTGGGAGTATATATCGTAATTCCCAGATTGCAGATTTGTCTTACAACATATGTACCGGATGCTAGACATCGAACTAATCGACTTTTAAATCTGTTAAACAAAAAAATTAAATCGTTATTTTAAAGTTTAAATAAAATATTATTTATATGGTAACACCAGAGTATTTTTTTTTATTTATTTACGTACCTTAAATCTAAATACTGGTATACGGATGTTATTCCTAAATTAAAATAAACAGGAACAAAAATGAAACAAACAATGGGATATGCATTCACCATGCCGTACATTGTTTCCCACATTGCTGAGCCGTGATAGAATAATTCACTGGGAAAACCTGAGATACAGAAACATGTTATTATAGTGTTGCTGTAAATGTTCTTGTTATTAGGTTTAGTTATACTAGGTTTGTTAGGTTTGGCTATAAGTTTGGGGTTAAAAAAATATACAACTTACCAAGAACTGATCTTATTCCCAATGTGCCTCTAGCTATGGACAACATGATTGCAAGCATCGACACTCCACCCGTAGCAAATACATAATCGGCTTTGGTGCGTTGCTTTTTTTTGCCAAAAATTCGTCCCCACAGCGGCGTTAGAATAGAGAAGGCTATAAATATCACAAACGTCACATAATCCCAACCCAACGAGGCGAAGTTCTTTGCCATCTAATATAACAAAATAAAATAAATATAAAATAAAATTTTTATCAATTTAAAAATACAAATGTAATCAAAATCAGTAGTTTGTCGTGTATTTGGAATAAAATCTATGTCAGGATATACCTATGTATGTACAGTACATCTTTCATTTATATAAGGGAATATGACTTTTGATGCATTTCAACTGTAAGTAATACCAAATTGCAACTTCAAATTTCTGTGAGTAAGCATTGCAAATGTATACGTTACTATCTCCTTAAATGATGGAATGATATAGATGTTTAGCTCCGATTAACCTATTGGAAGATCGACCATATTGTCTAACATGTATTCTGGATTGGGATTTAACGTAGAATGATTGAATTTCCTATTATTTATCATATAATACTCAGACTTTTTTTTCGATCTGCACTGATAGTTTCATGCAGTTCTCTCACACCAAACCGACGGTTACTTGGCATCCCCTCCCTGTCAATAAACTTCCAGGAATGGAAAATGATACTATAGTAGTTAACTTTTCTTACAAACCAGCGCGGTGCCGCTAATGAATGTCAATGTGTGTCTTTCTCTTATAGTGCTGCTGATCACAATTTTTTATTTTATTTGTTAATGAATATAACAATTTTTTCGTTTGAAACAGATAAAATTAGAAAAAATGTACGAAGATATGGTCTAGGTATATCAGACCATCTACATTAGAAGATATTGTGGATATCTACCTAACATCAAAAAATATACATATGCATATGTATACCTATATATGTATGTATATACGAATTCGCGAGTGTAATAGAACAACAACGGCGAGCGTCGGGACGTTCTAAGTGAATTTATCCCCCAACGTCTGATAGGATTTTATTCCCAATTATGTTCTGAGTACATAATTATATACATACATACATAGGTAGATATTCGTACCATCACCTATCGATGACCGGAACTCTTGAAGCGACAAAGGTAAAAAATGCCTAGTTAGTCCAGGTGACTAGATCGCAATTTCATCGAAGAGCACAGAACGTGGGCTGTGCTTCATCCGTGCCTAACTAGCAAGGGTCTTAATCGTTGGTAGCTAAACGCCGAACATCAGGCGTGTCTAACTCGAAAGAAAAAAAGTTTGCAAATGTCATGTCTAACTTCATAAAGCAACATTACTAATCCTTATATCTAATAATATCAATGACTCCGTAAGTGCATTCTATCTAACACTATATATGCAGTTTTAGTCATATTTGTATTTCATTACATTTAATTATTGTATATCTGACAATTAAGCTTGATAGCTGGGAGATTAATCAAGTTGGATTTTCCATTCCTATGAATGGGATTGACTCTAAACTTCTAAGGTAATTAAGGTGCTTTTTTTGTAGCTGGTTCATCCCATACCGGAACTTTGATTAAATTAATTTAAATTAAAATTTTCGCAATTTTCGAATTTCCTTCGTATGTAATATTATAGCATTTTCGGGAAAAATAATAATTATTTTGTACATCTTATTAGGAGTGCTTAGCGGTTAAGAAAAACAATATTATACATATAAGAGTTGCGCTTTCCACTATTATATTGTAATAATTGAGTGCTGTCAATTAGCTGACACAATGCGGTAAAATCAAGATATACACATATTTCATTATTGGAGAGGTGTATGCAAATTAAGTCGGTTACTGATTTTGTTCGATTTTATATCTGTTGAATTCAATGAGTACTTACTTTTTGCTGAGAATTTCCAAGATGAGTTTTTTACTAAATAGTTTTATTCTGCAACTTTCCAGATCAAGTTTCAGATATATCACTTATTTGTTACTATAATTACTTGAGCTTTTTATTTGTTAGCTGTTTTGTTGTTGATTGGTATTTTTCTTTGTGTTAATCCTGCAATTATATAAAAAATAGAAATATTATTTTTTTAATTACTATAATCATATGGATATGATACAATCGGAAAAAATCAGTTTAATTCTCGGTCATATGATTTAATTGGGCGAATAACTAGACGAATTGTAAACAACACGAGTATTATTGTAGATAAATGAATGTATTCATTATTTGATTAGACTCTAATATTCAGTTGGGAGTAGCCAGTCAATAAAATAATTTGAATTAATTGGAAATGTTTGTGTTTTTTTAATGATTTAAATATCTTTTAAATGAAGAATGGATTATATGAACAAACTTGAATCGCATTTACATTCTACATTATATTGCAAAAAGTTTTCAAAGTAAATTATCAATTATCATTTACAATTATTACTCGTACTTTTATGTTCTCTCGCATGTGAAATACTACCCAAATAACGTTTCAGTTGGCAGTTGGTCAATTCGAACAAATCTTAAATAATACATTATTTTTAGTATTTTTTGAGCTCAACTTCAGGCTGTAAATACTGTAAATACATAAAACTTATAGGTATGCAATATTATGTAGGTGAGTTAATTTTGAATAAAATCTTTGTTATGGTGGAAACTCCTTCATTCCAGCTGTATGTCGGCTTACTAACTTTGTTATTGTGTTTGTACCGCAATATCGTTTAAAACGTGACTGATCAATATATGTATTTCTAATATAAAAAAAAACTGTATTAGTGTACTTACTCTAAGTTTTTTTTTTTTATGAATTAATTATTAATTAAAACCATTTAACTCAACAATAACAACTGATCAACATATGTAACCTTGAAGGATCACAGATTATCGTTACAAGTAGAAGATAAACAACTGTTACTATCATACAAATACATGACGCACAACTAATCACATCAATTGAAGTTATTTTACATAAGCTCATGACGATTGAAGTCTAGTGTCTTAATTAGCTCACGCGAATTCGCGCGATCAATTAAAATTGCAGGCTCCTCTGAAGACCTCCACTGGCGCGCTACCGCTTTTAAATTGATTGAATTATACAGTAATTGAGATAAACGCCACAACGCCCCTATTGTGACATGAGATGAGATCGCAAATTTGTTGCTACATATTGAGACTAAACATGAATTTAGGAATTCATAAAATGACTTCTGTAGCTTTTATAAATTCTCATATTATTATTATCTACACATATGTACATCTACATACATATAGGTACTCTTTGGAATTAAGTTATTATTGTGGTTGCGGTTGTCATTGTATTTGATTTGTAATGCATTTTCTTTTCATTTGCTCATATTAAAAGCAATTATTATGGGTACCGTGAAATGTGATCTCGAAAAGCAGCTTGTTGCCAATTTATTTAGCTGTAGTTGGTTTTTTTTTTTAAAATTTTAGCAAAATTTAATGTTTCTTTTTAATTTAATTTGCTTTTTTATGTTTCTGTGTTTTTGGTTGCAAAATTCTTTGCCTCGGCTGACTCTCTTATGTTACCCAGTGAAACTGAATTCTCTTCAGCGCAGCCCAGTGAAGGCTTATTTTGAGGGCTTGGATTGCAGCCTCTGTTTTAAATTTTAACCGTGAGGGTTCTTTAACTGCATTTCGCAATCACTTTCGATTTCTTCGCCTTCCAGATTGCTGCAAATCTGTCCGAGATCGGTTTCATTTGCGGCCAGTTATTATTTATGTCCTAGGCACAGTCAGTTTAAGGATAGTTCTTGAAGCAAGTCATTCATTGATGCAATTATTTCGTTTTGGTCCTAATCAGTGTTTCGATATATCAAATGGTTCCAGCACATTCATATTATCCTAGACTGCACCTTGACGCATGCAGAGGCATATGGCAGTCCTTGAATTAAATGCCTCAATTTTGCTTTCCAAATCTGACACTTCGCTTCCGACCAAATGTGCCAATAGAATTTTTTTCTGTAATCGAGTTTACTCAAGTCGATCACATTTTGATCCATTGGCTGGAGAACAGCGGTGCAGATTATAAAATAAAAATAACTGCCCAGACATAAAAAAATTTAACAAGAATGAAGAGACACAATTACGGAAAGATGTAAGAATTTATGAAACAAAAGTTGCGCTTCTCGAGTCACTTTTTTTTGAAGAGTTGCAATTACTGAGTCAACAGTGGTAAGATTTTAAATGTTGCTTTTATCGAGGAGTTGCGCGTATCGAGGGTTGCTTTTATTGAGTTCATACTTTAGGCCCCCTTTTTCGAGCGCAAATGTAACACATATGACACAAATACTTATAGCTAGTTCCTATCTTTCAAGCTTTCAACTAGCCGAGTATACAAGTATCTACGGTAATTTTTCACTGAACAAAATTATTCATCACTTTAATAACTTTAAAAAGAAATCCATTAAAAAGCAAAAACTATACAATTTTTACTTCACGTTACTCTGGTTGCAAGTCTTGGTAAAGAGTTAATTCAAGGCACCAATCTTGTCTCGAATCAGAAGAAGGTACTCGTAGTACGTAGCCCAGATCAAGTCTCAATCGAACTGAAATGTTCCAATTCGGTCCTCTTTCTACTCCTAACTGAACCTAATTTGGTTAATTCTGTTAATAAAATTTGCTTATAGCTTATAATTAGACACACGTTATTAACCAAATATTTTTAAGGCTCAAATTCGATGGAATTTTTTCTAAAAGAAAATTGCCATGTTACATATATTGAGAATAGACAACCAAGTTATAAAATCATATGGGGCTTTTGAACTACGGAAAGACTTGCTATGGAATAAAAGAATGCTTCAATAATTCAATAGAAAAACAGAATGTTCCAATGTGATATAAAAATTAATTAAAGTAAAGATTTCTCTAAATAGGGAGCTAAACTGTGAGCAAATACATTGGTTAGTTAACTTTTGACACTTTCTTAATTTGTTGTGGCAAGCAAATTAAATTATCAAACTTGGGTATTGAAATGGCTGTCCTGATTGCGAAATGCGTAGCTAGTTGTTTCCTTAAATATTACCAATTAACATGGAGGTGTTGAACGCCAATGATTCATTATGATGAAATAATGATGTTTCCTGAAAAACAGACACAATGATATCAGATTTGGGATGATTTATTTGCTAAGAATTGAGTTGCTACTCAATACGAATGTGGATTATGATACAGAGTTTCTTCTAGGAAAGCAATATCTAGAATATATCAATATATGCACGTAATTTTACCTAATTTTTAGAATAGAAAAACGCACCTATCGAGATTGGGTTTTGATGTTATTTTGAAATACCACAGAGTGTTACTGGTGTGGTTTTAACTAGCTTTTTTTACATTCCACTTAAACTTATATGTTTAGTTGAATTAATCAATAAGTCAGTTGAATACATACATATGTACATACTACATACATTATATCGAGTTTATTTTAATTAGTTATTGTTCTTTCGTACTGATATCAATTTGCCATGATTGGTATCACTCTTAGTCATGCTGAGGAACTCATTAATCTCAGTTAATGCACAATCGATTACAAACGTCAATATATTCAAGTCGCTTAGCTTGCTTTAATACACTTTGTCATTCTATGAACTGGAGTTGCTATAATTAAATTAACGTAGTAGTTTACTAATCGAATATGAATATGCGCTAATCTATATTTATGTACGTATATAAAAATGAATTGGTGTCGGTTCGAACGCGTATAACTCGGCTGAACATCATCCGATATGCATATGGATTTTTTGTTGCATTCGTATTGAACCGAAAATTGGAAATTTTGACTGGAAAATCGTGAAAACCCGAAATCGCATACTTTTAGGAGTGGATGGTGACGATATATGAAAATTCCATTTTTTATAGGAAGGAGAAAATATTGATTGTAAGGAATGACTAGCTAATCCTGTCCCTCACGTAAATGGGATCGCCAGCAGATAGCGTTACACTCTTAGACCCATTGTTGACAGCTAAGTAGTATATATATTCAATCTTTCCACATTGACGATTGATACGAAGCGGTTGTGTCTCGATATAGCGCGCAAATTATTACTGTTTTTTCACTTTTAAATAGACGAAAGTATTTTGTTCTGTGTCCAACGAAATGAAAAAAGGTAACATATTTACTCAGTGACCAAGTGAAATTCAATATGTTAGTGTTGAATTTTGTACTTTTTTCCAGAACCTTGTGATTTCCAAAACTGAGGTTATCGGCACATCGAATCTGGAGTTACACCAACACGAATTCTCTTTATTCATCTACTGTTTTTCTGCGATTTCATAATTTCAGTAAGGCATTTTGTCAGCGACCAATTCGTGTTTGATGCAATTAATTGACGATTTAATGTAACAATGCCGCTGACAAAACGATCAAACATTGGAGCTCGCAATAAAAATACGAGTACGTGCGAATGAAACGGATGAACAGCGTGCACATAACAAAGAATAAGCCCGTTTAACATGGAGCCACTGTTATCCAAGAACGTCGAGACAATCCCACCTTTAAGGTAATGTCGTCCCACTCCCCTTCCAGAAACAACATTGTTTATTGCAATGACTGAAATGTATGAAATCCATGTAAATAAAATGCATTGAATTCAATTGAATTCCAAAGGAGTTTCCGTCTTTCAATAGAGAGGGCTCGACTTTCGAAAGTGAAATTAATAATCAATTTTAGGCGGAACAAAGTTCGTCGGGTCAGCTAGTTATTTTTATAAATGGATTTCCATTATTTATTTTTCCTTATTTATATACATTTTAAAATAACTTGGGTACTAAATTGTTTTGCTGTAAATAAATATATTACTAACTTTTACGTATATACAATGTACATATGCACAAACATAGTATGTAGGTATATATATCATCTATAATCTATAAATATTATAAAACTGTAGAGGTTTTTTTGTTGGTTACCTAATGGCGTGAAAACCGCTGGACAGATTTCGATGAAACTTTTTTTGAAATGCTTCTTAAGTACCCGGGATGATCACAAGCTATGTAATTTTTTGCTCAGCCTACTGGGTCTTACATAGTAGTCAAAATACCTGTATATCGGAGAGGAATATTATCATTATACAGCCCTAACTCAATAATGGCTTATCGGATTGAAAATAAAAAAAACAGGTGAAATTAGTAAATCTGTCGCTGATTCATTTGAGATATAAAACATCCTCCTGCGTTATCCTGAAGCTGAGCAATGTTCAAAACAATTATTCAAAACATCGCCCACAATTTTCCTTCAGCGGAGACCACGGGCAGCAGTGGGTATCGTTGCAATAGTGTGTGCGCGCTCTAACTTGATCATATGCTTTGTACTTTAATGTACTACAATCATTATCACCATTTGCGGCTCTCACACTCAACCAATCTTAACAAATGAGGTGTCAAAAGAAAGAGAATTTTCTAGAGCAGTGAATTGCATTTTCAGTTTATAAACAAATATACCAAAGTGAACTTCTGTTGTTTTAAGAGTTAATTTTGGTTCATATATGTATGCACATATGTATTTGCTATTGGAAGTCATCTGGAATGTTTGGTTTACAGTGCTATTTTGCCGAGACTTTAGGCAAACGTTATCAGTAGTGACACGAGGCACATCCGAACGCACAACATTTCTCTGATTTGTAATTTAAAATTGGTGGAGGAACGCTTCCGGAAGAAAATGGAAAAGTAAATTTATCACAAGGTTTAAGGTGATAATAACAACTAAAAAACCGTAAGAATTCTTAGCTTTGTGAGCGAGCTATTTTGTTGCCTCGGAATGATTAAGCTCCAGCAATTAACAGCGAGATATTTTCACCTGCTGATGGTCAAAGTGCAGAATGTGTTTCAATCACCCGGGTTGTGGACCAAGAAGTAACAACCAGATATCTGGTCGAATTTTTAAACTCTCGCTTTCGCTGCCATCACATAAATGAAATCTAAAAGTGGGTGTACCTACTGGAGCCCGCCTAAATAATGTAATGGTACCCGACCTAGAGTAACAATTTTGCAATGACATCTGGTAGAGGCGGAAGTGTTGACGGGCTACGGGGCGGTGCGGTTTTTGAGAACTATGAAATCTGCAGTTAGGGGCTGAAAGTTACACATTGAAACGTTTTTGATAAAACGCTGTTAATCAACAAAATTTACTAAGCAATTTTGTGGACTTAGACAAATACTTTGATGTTTCTACGCTCCCACTGAAATTGCAAATATTTGTATGCATAAGAAAACCCTTAGAATGCGAAGCAAGGCGAGCATGGGTTCAACTAGTCTAAAATAAATATCTGAAAATCAGAAAATTACACTTTTAAAACTTCGCAGTGCTTATTACTTTTTTGAACAGAAGTCATTGAATTTCTAATATGTAATTGTAATGAAAACGTAAATAGCGACCAAAGATTTAAGAAACTTAGGTTCGCTGCCCTCGAAACGAGCTGTGCAATCAGAGATGATAATATGGGATAAAAATACACTCTAGGTATGTTGAAGACGGTCGAAGCGGAATGTGGTCACACAAGATCGCTGTGTTACTAGTATTACTGGTATGTATCCATGATGGAAGTTTTTTTTTTTAAGGATATTATTTATGTGTGTGATAAGGTGATACTTATGACTGAATTTATTCACCTATAGAACTCTTAATACGTTAATATAACTGGTGATCCCTATCATAAAGTCTTCGAGTCGCATGTTAATCTGTGTTATACATACAAATTGAAGAAATGAAGAACCTTAATCATCTGGGAGTAAAATTATTGAGTAAACGTAATGTGTACATAGAATATACTCCTCGTCTGTTTCAATGGATTTTATAAAATATTCTCTGATTTGTTTTTTTTTTTTTCAATTTCAAAAGTAATAGTCAAGACAATCAGACAATCTGCGCTCAAAGCACTAAAAATCTGTATTCCAAAAAAGGCTGATGGACAGGACTACAAAGTCAATTTCAGATTTTTTTTTTAAAACTAGCGAAGGCAAAATTTTGGCAATGGTGGACGGATAAAATTGATCGCATAAATAGTGAATAAAAATTTGGTTGAAATTCACAGAATTCACACGGTCGAAGTGAAACTTCTTTTGTTTGTGCACAAATTGATTAATATTAATGAAATGCAGAAGATATACCATAATGTATGTTAGTCAACTAATCAAAACCGGGACTGTTCACTGGAGCGAGATTGTTGATTTTAACGAACGTGGACTCGTTGAAATAAGTTTCATAAAAATACGCGTCGATTCTAATTTTTAATTGGGTTTTATTCAAACGTTATAATTTAAAATGGAGAATTAATTAAAAGAAGTGTAGAAAAAAAGTTTTAACTTCAACTAGATATACTACTTTGAACTTAACAGCTTGACGGCTCAGCTGAATGTGTGTTGTAAAAACTTATGCTACATGGAATATGAAAGTGAAATGGTTACAAATAAAGAGCGAAATCATGTTAAGCTGTGTTTACATTTATAACAGTGTGTTCCACAATGATAAATAAGTTGTTGATAAGAGTATGTATATGTTGGTATTATATAGCCTACATACAGACATCGATAGTAGAATATGATAACAGTTTTTCTATCCGAATACTTAAAAACCAGCCAATACGAGTGTTTATTAAAAATAATAGAATAAAAACAATACACAATACTCAAACTTTTTTTCATTATTTACTACGCATTCTATACGGGTTCAATCTCAGCAAAAAAAACTGGGAGGAGCGTGAAATTGAAGACCTTAACCGAAAAGGTATTTCTGGCGATGCTGTTTTCTTTGGCATACCGGAATCACGTGAAGAAAATCTTAAATTAGTTTTTAATCGACATCTGCAATTCGAACCTCTAAATGCCAATACTTCTCCTCGAAACTTAGCACATCGTTACCTTCCGAAGTATTGTGGAAAAATCTACGGCAATTTGGTGTTCATAGTACTACAAGCAGCTGCAGTGGTTGTGATCTTGACTTAGACGAACTTAACAACTGTTTCCTATTGAGTGATTGTGAAACTAACACGTTCGACTATAATGCAATCTCTAAAACAGTTGTCGAACCTCTTGCCGAATTTGCTGTTGTAACGGAGAGTGAAGTTCTTGATGCTATCAGAGCAATCAAATCGAAGGCTATTGGAGATGATGGTTTATCATTTCGTTTTGTAAGAATGATTCTGCCTGAAATAATAAGTCACTTAACGCACATCATTAACCATTGTTTAATGACTTCGACCTTTCCCCTGGCCTGGAAAAATGCAAAAATGATACAAGTTGCTAAAAAAACGAATGCCTCTACTACCAATGATTACAGGCCCATCAGCATCTTGCCCTGCCTGTCGAAGTTCTTTGAAAAGGTATTAGCGGGCAGATTCAAAATCACTTGTCCGCGAATTTCCTGTTGAATCAATATCAGTCCGGCTTTAGAGCAGGTCATAGCTGCTCAATTGCTATGGTTATTATTTTGGACGATATACTACAGAAGTTCGATAAGGGATTCCTTACATTGCTTTGCCTATTCGAATTCTCGAAGGCTTTCGACAAGGTAAATCATAAAATCTTGTGCTGGAAAATCAGGAACTACTTTAGTTTTAGCTGCAGGGCTTCAAAACTTGTAGGTAGCTACCTGAGTGATAGATCACAGCGAGTCGTGGTGGTAGATACTCTGGTTCTAAGTTGCTCACGCATGGTTTTCCTCAAGGATCCATTCTAGGACCTATTCCATTCTGCCTCTACATTAACGACTTGCCTTCTGTATGCAAGCATGTCTCTTTTCACATCTACGCTGGTGATGTTCAGCTCTATCTATCGCATCCAATAAGTAAGGTCAGTGAGCTTGTTCAGTGCCTAAAAGAGGATCTATCTGCAATCAATAATTGGTCCAGAAACAATGGATTAGTACTGTATAGTAATGAATGTCTTGCTATTCCTATCGCAAACAGGTCTATTGTGGTCAACCTTGTGCCTGACATTTTGTTATCTGGAAATAAATTGAAAATAGTTGAATCTGCTACCAGCCTCGGCTTTGTCATAAATCGGCACCTATCCTGTCATAACCATATTAACGTTGTACTAGGCCATATATATGGATGCTTGCGCAGCCTCTGGATATCAGCTAGCTACACACCATTGGAAACACGTCGGAGTCTGGTGAAAGCACTTATTATGCCCATAATAACTTACTCTGAATTTGTATATAGCAGTCATGATTCGGAATCTTTTCGCAAGCTTCAAGTAGCGTTCAACGATGCTATTAGGTACATTTATAAGCTGCGCAGATTTGATCACATTTCTGTGTACTCTAAGAATTTCCTTGGCTGCACACTGAAGTAGTATATTAATAGAAAGAATTGCATATTCCTTCATAGAATAATTTCGTCCTATTCACCACCATATCTATTTGCTAAACTGGACTTCTCTCATTCTCGAAAAACATTGAATATTAACACGCCTCACTACTACTACTTGAATTCCAAAAAAATATTTTTCGTTCATACTATTCGTTTATGGAATGCCTTACCTCGACACATTAAAGGCATATTGAATGCCAAAAACTTTAGAACTACTCTACTGAATTATTATACTACAATGCAGCAATAACAACTCCTACTAGCAGTGTCGTAGCTACGGTCATGGGCGCCCCTGGCAAGATTTGAATTTTGCGCCCCTCAAGACTTATATTTTAGGAACAGAAACAGCATAATAACTTTGAACGTGTAATTTAAATTTTGTATACATTTAAGCATAAAATTACTGCCTATTTACTACTATGTAGGAAGGGAAACAATACAATACGAGTTCGTTTATTTAGGCATTACAAAATCTCGTAAAGCTTACTTTTCAGGCCTTTCCTGAGGCCATTTTGTCAATCTCTAAACACAACTATGTAGTTGGCTTTCAAATCATATTTGTATTTTAATGCTAGACTAGCAGTGTCTTCAGTAAAGGATTCGTGTAACGAAAGTCCAAAATTAGAAGCTACCTGAAATCATTCAAAAAACCCACAAGGCATGTGATGATGAGGTCTATTCTCATACCTGTCCAAAACTATTAAAACTACGCAATTCTACCAAAATCAGTCAAATCCTGTTCTCGTACGAAGATTTTTCGTAGTTTGTAACAGAAGGGAGACCTGCAAATTTTAGCCCAAGAAATTTTTTTTTCCATTTTTTTTTTTGTTCAATGCGTTTCTGTAGTTTTTCACACTTTAACCTCTCTCTGAGATTTTTACCCCCATTCCTTGAAAACTGAGAATCTGTGAATTTTGGGTCAAATTGTATGTGTTAAGTAAGGGGCGCTTAACATAATGTTTTAATTTTGTGTGCTTGGGGCTCTGTAAAGTGCGCCCCTGGCAGCCGCCCTCCTGGCCAGCCCGTAGCTACGACGCTGCCTACTAGTCCTTCCTATTTTTTTTCTCTTTTCTTCAACCTTTTTACGTCTTTCATACTTTCTCTTTCTCTTCCCTTCTTATGTCCCTCTCTCTATTTAGTTTTTTAAGTTTATTTTTAAGTTGAATTAAAATTAATTTTCTTCTGTTTATGTACTTGAACTAAAAATACGTAATTAAAATTTCCTATATTACATTGTAATTTTAGTACTATAAAATTTGTTAATAAATTGAAATTGAAATTGAAATTGAAATTGCGTATACATTGTCAGAGTTAGTCCGATAGATCAAGTCTGTCAGATATGTCGGATCGTGTGTACCCCCTAATGATTGCAGGAGTCCTTGATTAACATAAAGAGGGAAAGATGATCACAACAGATGCCTGTAACATTGTAAGGCTTAGGCTATTCATAAACCGTTGAGCGTAAGTGAATTAGAAAAAAAAAAAAACAAATTATGTATGTTGATCCAGACCACATGTTGTCTAACGGTGCGGCGCGTGCCTATAAAGAGGTTTGCAAATTTTAATCGTTGTCTGAACAAAGCAACAACAATGAACTAATCTACTCTGAAGAGTTGTGGTACTGCTGGGATATGTGAGGCTTACTCCTAACCTAACTTACATGATAAAAATATCATTACAATTTGTTTTGACTTATTGTTAGTAAACTTTTTTGGCCTGTTTTTATTGGAATGAAAAACGAGAATTATAATTATTTGGAAACACCTGAATAATATTAAAAAACAAGTTTTGCATGAGAGATAATTATTACAATTTCTATGCAGAAAAAAAAAACTACAATAATAACAATGACCACTATTATTGCATAAGCTCGTATTTAGTGACGATGACTACAAGAAACCGATAACAATCAATGATGGCACACATTTTAAGGCTAATTTTTTCATACACGCATTTGTTTTCATTAAGGTTTTGTTTACGCATTCACTTTGTTTTTTTGCTTCCATAGGCATTTTAAGTGCGGCATCTTTAACAAAAAGAGGATATTACGTCTAAAGAAAAAAAACTTGTTTTTAAAGAACTTTTCAATTTTTTATGTACTTATGTATATGTATATTTATGTATGAATGTTTTTGAATAAAATGCGTTCTTTTCTTTGCTATAAAGTTTAAAAAAAAGTTACATACTATATCGTAAATCAGTTAAATGTGAAGTTAAACCCGTGCATGCTTTCGACGATTCAAGGGTGTGATAAAAATTCACTTGGGAATCGCTGGCGCAGCTTATTCAGGTGCGTACATGTTTAAGGTGAAACTCTCACAGTCGGTGCATTGGATTCAGATGACACCGACAATGAACCGAACGCAGTACATATGGCGCCCTCTGAATTGATGAGTCAGCAATCTGTATTGTGAAACCAAGGGATGGATATGGAAATGCGATTAAAGATACATACAGTAGGATCTCGATTCATTGAACCCCCTATAGTTGCAACTACTCAGTTAGTGCAACCCCCAAAAAGTTTTCATTAGCTATCTTATAATTGCAACGTTCACAAAATTGTATGTTCGATTCTTGCAACACCACAAAAGGAATTGATAAATTCCTTGGCAAACTGAAACAATATCCCGTTAAATTTGCTCTCTTTGTTTCGTTCTTGCTATGGTTGATCATTACTTGAACTAACAGATAAATTCATGTAAGGTTGTACATACCTTCTGGATATTTTCCTCTGTTCGATTTAGTGCGAAGAAGTTTACATTGTGTTTACTTCTAAGAAATAAGTTTTCTGCGTAGTTTTTTTTCGGTCTAAAAATTAGTGGAAAAAAACAGTGTTGACGATTGAACAAAAAATGGAAATATTAGAATTGCTTGACAACGGATATTCATGTCTGATTGAAATTACACGCTAATTTCAAACTTTTCACCTCCATATGTTGCATGGTATATGTATTTGAAACCTAATTTGTGTTTATACTTTAGATTGAATAAAAGCCTTTAAGTTTTGTATGTTTCTTATATTAAATAACAATATTTTTATCTAAATTAGATATTCAGTAGAAGCAACTAATCCAATAAATGCAACAGGGTCGGTTTTAATTAGTTGCAAGAATCGAGTTCCTACTGTACGTTAGTTTTAAGCCTTAGACTGCATACCTCTAGAATGAACTTTGGACTGCATAGTGCATATGGGGGTAAAATCGACCCCAGCGTATTTAACTTAAAAAAATCCGAAAATATTGACTTACTGAAAAAGTGTCATAACATGTTTTGTAGGAAAATCGTTGCTTTGAAATATTTGAAGTGAGAAACAGAAAATCGAATAATTTTACTAAATATAAAGTCATGTGGGGTCGTATTGACCTCACATCTGGTCTTATGGTTGAGTTGTTCTACGTATAAGGTCGAAATAAATGTTATATTAAATTCGATTGGGGTATTTTGTATAAGTCGAACGGTAAAGCCAACCTCTTGGTTAGTATACCCGTTTTTTAAGGAGTCTTCCCAACGGTACTATATGTAATATGCATTAGTGCATCCTTAAAACTTTAGCTACATTAAGAGCTCTATTTTATCCTTACGCTGGTATCCTTGCCGCTTTACCGTGAATACGTATCTATGATCATCTAAGATTGTAATCATACGTATGTACTGTGCATACATATAAATATACACATGTAATACATAAATTTATCTTTCTAAAAAGTAAAATACACATAGTGTAGCTATTTCAAGTTCCAGGGGTGTCTCATTGATAAGAAGGCTGCAGATTAAAAATATAAACAATGATGCCATACAAAACATTATAATATTGATGAATAAATCCGTAGTTTCATTTTAATATCCGGTACTGTATCTAAATACATATACATAAGTATAAATCTATAGACAATATTACTCCTTCAAACTGGTTAAGATTCTCAAAATAGAAAATAAATAAATGACAAGAAAAAGTGCGGTCCATTTTTAGTCTCTCGTGCAAATTAATCTGAGACAACGATGGCCTTTCCTTTACTTATCATTATTATCATATTAAAAAGTAAAATAAAAATAATAATATTTATAGCTTAAAGCGTTTATATAAACAATGGTTCACCTCCACAGGCATAGGGGAGCATTGATAATAATAAGAAAACATTGACAACAGATAAACGTGCTTTCCACTATGAGTATGACGAGTCATGGCACGTGCATTTTACATGTGATAGATCTGAATGAATAATTCATTAGCGCTCAGAAGTTTGCACTAGTTACACTAGTTCTTAGAAGTAGGAAGTTAATTAATGTTATTTAATGAGATATAAGATTCGCTTATAGCATTAAATTGTGGGTAAGAGTAAGGTAAGAGAAAGGTGTCACTTGCCTTTTTTCTTTACTCAAAAAAGATCAGTCGATATGTAGATCTTGATTGTAGAGATTGTAGACTATATGGCATAATTTACAGAGATATGGTAAAAATAGTAAGAAAATGTGTATCTATTAGAAGAAAGAAGATGTTACTATTAATTTTCGGAAGGAATGTTTAATTTATTGTATTAAAAAACGGTCAATTCTGTACAACATTGGGCTGCTTTGGAATATTTTTATACATATGCACATATGTATGAATGTACATATGTATGTGAATGTACAATAATTTTACTCACAAATTTGTAATATTCGTTAGTAGATATGTATGTATGTATTTAACAGATGAATAATTATACATTAGTAATGTAAATATAGATATGTACATTTATGTATGTTCTTTACTACTCATCGAGTATCACTTTAATTCTTATAGATGAAAACAGAATCCACGATCTAAAATGGAATAATGAAGAATTTCTAAATTCTTTAAAAACATTTATGTATGTATAACCGGTTAGCTGATAACTCTGTCTAGTTATTTTTTATATCAAATTTGTGCATAAATTACATATACGTTTGAATGAATTACAGAACAAAATATTTGCGATACATATTTTAGCAATTAATTAAATTCTTAAACCTTGATTGGGATTTCGTAAATATTTGTGCCTTTATATTTATTTTCGCATATTTGTCCACATGACTGTATCTCACACCAAATAAAGTATCTTAGCACTTTTAAAGCACTGATTATCACGTTTCGTGATTAGTGCTTTGGACTACAACGCATGCTGCCGGGTTAGATCCCAGCAAATACCCAAAGCACTTCTTTCGAATGTCTGACAAGCACTCAAGAGTTATCATTTGCCATGACACGCCGGCCTGTGGAGTGTAGATCCCTTCAATTCGGGCAAAAATATAACACGAATACACATATGGTTGCGAGAAGCAGTCCCTGGTTCACCCGAACTGTAGCGCCGTCTTAAGAAAGAAGAAATAAAAGAAGATTATAACGTCATTCACTTGAGAGTGAACATTTTTATCACGACAACAATAATATTGACAGATTTTCTTGACATAACGTTAACTTTTTTTTAAATTAACTCAGCGCTACTCTGAATGCTTTCCTGATATTTGACTTATGAATAAGAGGTCACGTAAATACAGATTACGGTCGTGGCCTTTACTGACGTTGCTTGCAAAATCAAAATGTATTGTGTACACACAATGATATTATCCATCATCTCATATATTAGCATCTTTACTAGGAAACTGTACGGTAATTAAATACATACATACATTATGCCCACAAAATAACTTTTTATATCGAAAATGGTTAGAGATATCGTTTGTTCTGTTATTTATAGTGGGATTTTCGCCTGTATAATATCTTCTTTTCTATTTTGCTGAGCCTTACATATATTCTGAGACCTATTCTCGTTATGAAAAAGCCAAGTTTAATGATACAAATCACTATATATGTGCAATATTTTCTACCATGGTTGCCAATGTAATCAATGTACTAATGGAAAAAAAAATAATAACAAACTTTAACTATATTATCTGTTCTATGATGGTATTAATGTACGAGTAGCAGGACAAGTTCTTTTCTGAAAAGAAATGTTTAGCCGGCCGGCGTGGTGCTCGCAAATCTATTTTTAAAAAACCGGCTAGAGTAGATAGCGTGGAAGACACTTAATCGATTTAAAATAAAATGAATAGGTAATGTCAATAGCCTCACTATGGTACATCTTATCCACTTCGTCTGCGCCAACGAACGAGTAGGTAAAGTACCTTAACCAATAGGCCCTTTGTTGGTCATGTACACATACATATACTCGTACATGTACTTTCTACAAACAAAATGCCTATAAGGCCAACCCATGACTCTGCTCTGTAAGATGATCGCGTGACAACTTCGTGGTTAAGGTATCGAGTAATTTTATATTTAGCCGCAAGCGAAGGATGGACTGTACATTCAGAGTTGTTATGAAGATAGCAGCAATTTTGAGGTCGATGGCAGAAGTAGTAGAGTTGGGTACTCATCTAGTACCCATCTGCCTGAAGAGTATTTGCTAAAAATCATAGCGCGCTTCTATGTAACTTTCATTCTAGGTTAAGTTTAAGATAATGTTAGTTTTGTTTTATTGTTGGTACATATTTATTTATCTATTCTCATACACATTCGATCATTTTAAGAAATGTAACAATCAGGTTTGTAAAACAACTCTTATATATTTCATATCAATTGCTGAGATTAATTAATTAAATCTAACGCTTGAATGAATAACCAACTGACCAAATTGTAAACATATTTTATTTTGTCAACATTCATTCCGACGTAGAAATTCAGAAATTAGTATGGTATTCATCGAACTGCAATGAAGATTAGTTTAATGCAATCTAGATAAGGGAACACCTCTGCCACTAGGATTTGTTCTTAAGTTATGTCAGTTTGTGAAGTGTGACCTCTTATATTTTGTTTCTGGATATATGTATAATAATTTCTTTATCATTTCTAATGCATTTTTTATTTGTTAATTCACTTATTTCTTACATGCTAGCCAAAAAAAAGCCTGGGGGACCTGGGCCTGCTTCTCGCAACCATTTGTGTGTGCGTGTTATATTTTTGCACGAATGGAAGGGACCTACAGTTTTTTGCCGACTCCGAACGGCGAGTTGTGAAAGGTGGCAAGAGGTGGCATCATGAAAAACTTTATATGTTGGACCCGGGTTGGGATTGAACCCGGGCATCATGCCGTAGTAGTCCAAACAAAATGATACACAACACCATAAAAATAAAATCGAAACACAAAATATGTAGATAAACAAATAAAGTTTTTCTCCACAAAAAGTTTTAGCTCAATAGGTAGTTTCGGAGTTTAGAATTTGTTAATAACTTGACTCCAGCACCATATATAAGGTCCGAAGTTTGTCATTTTCTCCGTTGGTACTAAACTAGCAGATATTGTGAATATGAGTAATTTTTTTACACAAAAATTTAAAAATTGTTAATAACTTGACTACAATGCCACCTGTCAGGTCCAAATTTTGTAAAATTCTCTTTTAGCAAGAAACCAACATCTGTTGTGAATATGAGTCATTTTGGTCGGTAAATATAGAATTTCTTAATAATAACTTGACTCCAGCGCTACTTATCGGGTCCAAAACTATCCTATCTTTTAAGTTGAAACCAACCGCATATATTCACCAAATTTTATCGAAATCGGTTAGGCGGTTTCGGAGATTAGCGTGTACGTACACAGTGACACGTGATTTTTATATATAAAAATATGTATGTATATACATATGACGAAACTGCGGAACATATTCTATGTGACTGCATGGCACTTTGTGCCCTCCAGAGACAACATTTCCACAGAGAAATCCTAACTCCCACGGAACTTCGTACAGTCCCCACCAGTGGATCCTCAAATTCATCAAAAGAATTGAGCCTCTCCTGGTTCCCTAAAATTGACTCTGTGGTACAATAGATCTTCTAGGTCGCGCGGTGCCCTCCGCAACTGGCGGGTCAGTATCCCTTTAAAAAAAAAATTTACATATACGTAGGGCTTGGTTCCCCCCGGTTTGTACTGTCATATTGGAAATCTGAAAACTGGGTAAATATGTATTTAAAGCGACTCTCGGAAGGCTAAATATTGCAACAAATTTGATATGTAATTGAGAGTATAACTGAATAATATATGTTATTACAGATAAAAAAAGTGACGTATCTAGCGTAAGATACAGAATACTGTCTATCAATCCCCGTTTCATGGAAACATAATAAGTCGCAAAAGGACTTAATCGGTCATTATCCTATTTAGTCTAAGTTTACGTAAAAATCAACTGGGATTTAATCAAAACGCAGATGTAAAGCACCTCAATGGAAACTGCAATCAATACCTACCTGCGGAAAACGAAAAAAAAATTACGTATACGCCCCGACAAACTCTCTTCATATAAATCCAAAAAAAATAATTTTGTTATAGACCGATGAATTCCGGTGACAAACCAATAATAATTGTTTATCAATCCTCCGATGACATATTTCAGGTTCGCGCATACTTCTAAACAACATTACCAAAGCTAATGAATATCCGACAACTATGTTGACAGGCTTGCATCAACTTTGTTTGCATATTGTGGAAAGACTGTTTGAATGCTGGCAGATCGTAATAAAAAAATTAACAATTTAAATTGAAATCGCTAATAATAAGCGAAAAAAAAATTTAATTTACATTGCTACGAGCACTGCATGCGCGGTGAATAATAATTTGTAGATATTTGAAAACGAGCACTTATGGTTGTTGCTTGTTGAGTGCGGGATCACAAAAGCAAGACGAGAAGCGTGATTTATAGTTTTTCATCAAATTACTTTTGTTCTGTTTTAATCCACTTTTGATTGTGGTCACAGAATCATTTTTTAGATTTTCATTTGATTTCGGTAAATGAATTTACCGACACGTGTGTTTAAATTGAATCAATGTGTGCTCAGGAGTGAGAATGTGGACTATTATCTGCTTATGTAGCGAATTACTTGCTTAGTTAAGGAGCTCCAATGAAGAATGAGTATACATACTTAGCTGCATTATAATCTGTTTGAATACTTAGTAACGTTTTAATCAAAAATAATTTTATTTGTATTCATAGTGTTCTCTTAGCTTAATATACATTTCCCAACGGTATAACAAAGTCCTTAAACATTCTAATTAATAGGTCTTTTAATTGAAGATAGATAAATTTGTTTGTACATATATAAAAATATTTATTTCCATAGAATAATATTTACATTAATTAGACTTGGCAACAACTTGCACAGAGATAGAATATTATAAGTTATGTATATCTTCTTTCTTTCTTTAGGTGGCGCTAGAGTTCTGGGTAAACAAGGGCCTAGCTTTTCGCAACCATTTGTGTGTGTGTGCCAATGGAAGGAACCTACAGTTTTTTGCGAGTTGAGAAGCTCCTCATGACAAATGATACTCTTGAATGCTATTCGAAAGCGGTGGCACCATGAAAAAACTTTAAGGTGTTTGCTAGGATTGAACCCGGGGTGGCATGTGTAGTGTTCCAAAGAACTAACCGCTACGCCACGGTGTAGTATGTCTTATACTAATTTCACAATTGATTTTCCTACAAGAGTAATACAAACATTGGATTAAAATATACAATGCAAATATTACAAGAATTTAATTCCGCAGGATGAATATTTTAAAAGATAATTAAAAGATGATGAGAAGCACAGAAAAAGTTAAACTCTCTGGACCTTTTGCGACTGAGGCGACGCATTGCTATTAGCGGAGAAGATGGCATCTCATATCAAAGGCGCTGACTTATCAAATAGTCAATTGTAACCTCACTGTGATCAGATCAAGGAGCTGAAACTTTAACATCTACATAAGTATGTACGTATTCCAAATATAGAACCAATCTCTTTTTTTTCACTGTTGTCAATTAGCATTAAAAGCCTTGACATTTCACGCGAAGTTTGTAGCACCAGCTTCATGGTTGTTGATGACTTGTCATAATAAATTAATCTCTAAGTTAACTATGTATATGAGCGATGTTGAGAAGATGTAAAATGTTCTGTATAATCATTTGTTTGATTAGCGTATTCGAGTAAATTTCCGTTCATTATTTTCAGAGACGGTTATTCGAACTTGTCTCATCACAATCATTATAAATACTCGTATTTACTTGCGAAACACGATCCGAATCTTACTCATGTCTGCAAAAATAGCAAATGCGATTGGCTATCAATAAAACACGTAGTTCTATTAGGTATGATAACAGCGTTTGTGCTATGCAAATATTTGAAGTTCTTTAAGAGATTTGTGAAGTAACAGTAATGAAATGTGCCAACAGAGATGGCAGTCCACAATCTTTGTGTATTGTGAAATGTGACAAATGTTGCCGTAAAGTGAAGCGATTTGTATTAGTCACAGGAGACAAATTAGTCTGTGATGAAGATCACTTAGGTAGTTTCTTACGCTTCTAACTAACAGCGATAAGTCCACATAGAATGTACTTATATATGAATGTTCTTTGTGGAAGGTATCGGGCTGGTTAGCAGCAGCTAAATACATATGACTAGTATTGCTTTATTTACTTTATACATTTGTATCACAAATCACTTGTCGTTGTTGAAGTATCTAACGACTTAATGAATTTATTTAACGTCATGAAAGTGGATATTCAATGTTGTAAAATATGTACAAGTAATAATAAATTTATGTATATGGATATGTATGTACAGGTAAGGTGGAAATATTCATAAAACATATTTTCTCAAAATTTGTGTTCCTTTAAACCAAATATCTATATTTGTTGGATCATTAGAAATATTTCTATGAACTTGAAAACTTTGTTGGAATAACAGAAATAAGAAAACCAGGAAGAATGAAAGTCGTTGTTTGCAGCATGAAGAGAAAAAAGACATATACGTACGTTAATAATAAACTAATATAAATTCCTTTATTGAGCACTTCATTGAGCTTGACTAGAATGACCTGAATGTTTCGCTGGCAATGATTCCCAGGCACTTATGGGCCACACTTTTTTGATAAGGTTCAGATCTGCGCTATATGGGTGTAAATCTAACACACAGATGTTATTTTCTGCGAGCTACTTTTTCACCTTTCAATACACAAAACAAAAAGTAATAATAATTATTATTATCTTATTATGTTTAATTATCTAGCTTTGCAAAAACAAAATGTTGCTCACATTGTTCGGTTTTGCATGGAGGGCTTTAATTTGTCTTTCAAGCTTCTCAAATAAACAGCTGCAGTTACTCGTTCTCTATCCTTTCCGGAAAAACATCCACAGACCAAAACTTCACTTTCGACAGAAGTCTTCGAAGGCACTTATCATTAAGCCTCTCACTGTACTTTCTCAGAACGAGTAGTTTTCCGGTTTGCAGTTAGGTTAGGTTAGTTAGTATCATTTGTCACGATTAAGCTTCTCAACTCGCCGTTCGGAGTCAGCACAAAACTGCATGTCCCTTTCATTCGTGCAAAAATAACACGCACACACAAATGGTTGCGAGAAGCAGGCCCAGGTTCACCTCGAGCTGTAGCGCCAACTAAGTAAGTAAGTAAGAGATACACTTCTCAGTTGTATTAAGAACACCTTTTTTGATTTGATTTTGATGAGATATTGTTTCGACTACTTTGGAGTAATCGAAATTTGTCTTAAACAGGCATTGTCTTCTATAGCCTACCTCTTATAATATTGTAACTTATATCTTAAATGTTATATCATATAATTAAATTGGAAAGAAAAATCTTTTATTAAATTAAAACAGATTTTTTGACTTCAAATATTATTTTTAATTCTAAGAATCTTTACTTCAAAAAGACAGGCTGGATTTAGCTCAAATGATTTATGTATAATAGTTGATAATATTCAAATTATATTTTCCTGTTCTGCTGCCAATGAGTTGACTTTCGCTTTTACGTGAAAGCTATTAAGGTGTCATTCTCATACATTTTTGTATTATACATTCGCACATACATTTATTTACATTTGCTGTTGTTTAACTTTTAAAGTGGTGTATTGTAGGTGCTAAATTTAACACTTTTTAAAACAGCGTACAATTTTTTTTTTAATTTTATTTATTTTTAATTTAAAATTAAAATTATATGTTGGTACAGTAAAACTTGTGTGTAATGCATTGTTTTCCAATACTCGCAACATTTCTAGTATTGGCAATTTTTTTCGCAATCGGTTGTAGAATGCGGCACGAAAAGGAATAATTGAAATTTGAAATGTCAAAATTCTCGGAAAAGGAAACGAAGCCGACTTTTGGCGCATTCATATATCGATTCTGCTTACTTAGTTGGCGCTACAGCTCGAGGTGAACCTGGGCCTGCTTCTCGCAACCATTTGTGTGTGCGTGTTGTATTTTTGCACGAATGGAAGGGACCTACAGTTTTTTTGCCGACTCCGAACGGCGAGTTGAGAAGCTCAATCGAGACAAATGATACTCTTTGATGCTTGTCAGACATTCGAAAGAGGTGGGCACTGTGAAAAATGTTTAGGTATTTGCGGCGGGATTCGAACCCAAGACCGCTGGCTCAGTAGTCCGACGCACTAACCACTTGCGCTACGGTGCCTATCGATTCTGCTATTGAAGAATAAATTAGCATGGGAGAAAAACAAAATTCATTGAAAAATTTCATTATTCAGATCTCGCAGGTTTCCATGATATAAGAGTGAGTTTGTATGAAGAAAATCAAAATTGGCAACCAAAAATATCCACTGTCCACTTTTCGCAAGTTTCTTTTAATAGTAAATTTCACTATACACATTTTCAAAATGAAATTTCTATATTACTGCTATCACGTCTGTCAGATAAGTGATTAGGTGCATTAAGTATGTTCTGGGTATCAATTGCATCCCGCTAGTTCTTTGTCTAAAACTTTCAAAGTCGCCAGGGGCAATATTACCAAAGGATTGGTCTAAATTCATAAAATCCTAATTCCCAATTGTTATAATCTTATTGAAAAGTTTATAGCAAACATTTTTTGAAAAACTCGGCATAAATAATAGCATTGTCATTATCACATAAAGTATGCAATTGTTTTACACATTATGCTCATATCCTTAACTTAATTAAGTGGTAGTTTGGATAGTGTGAATTTGTATACCCAAATATTGCCAACGTGATTCCAAAGCCCTCCAACACATTCCGTCATCAACTATCAGTAGGTCATGGCCATAGCAAAGAACACGATTTACCGAAACAGAAACAAAACAAAATGTTTATTTTAAAAAATCACTTGTCACAACAAAGCTGTGATAATTTTATTATTCATTTCCTAATTAAATAAATTTATCAATGAAACAGGTGATCATTTGCGAATCATTGTCAAATGTCTCATTTCTTATTATCAAATGATTCACACTTTTTGTCTAAATTTATTCTAAATTAGACTCAGCCTAATGACACTTAATATTTAGTTATTTTTGGTACGTAAACCGATTTTAATAATACATCTGAGCTACTTGTACATCAATAGAACGATCAACTTGGAAACATTTCTTCCGAGTTTATTGTATCTTTTGAATGGTGAATATTTGTTTCTGATTCATCTGTAAATATTTTTGTATGGGTTTGCCTTTGTGCTGGTATTCCATTGATTTACCACTGATATAGGTATAATGAAAAGACGATCTACAAAATCTCACATGTTTCAATATTCATATCAGATAAGAAATGTTTGAGAGTCTGAAGCAGAAGGAAGAAGAATGTAGTCAATCCTACATAGCTATAATACTGAAAACATTTTAATCAATAACGTTTATTAGCGATCGATTTTTTTGTTTACATTAAGACAATAACACAAACAGTATCACGTCCAATAACAGATGTATTTAAGTACTTTTAAAGTTCTATGCATTAGACATCACACAGTTTCAAACAATTAATGATATAAAGGTTTGTATAAAAACATACAAACCTTTAAAAGAATAACTGAAAGGGTTGAGTACCACCTAAGAGTCTACCAAAAGGCAATAAAAAAAAACTTAATATTTTAGCGAAGAGCACAATATCTTGAAGACCTGAATAAAACTGATATTGAAATTCGCATAGAAATGAAACAGCTCTAAGAAATTACTAATAAATAGCTATAAATAAAATATGTTAACTTCTTCTTCATGTGGCAGGGCTTACATGCATTCCGAGCCTTGACGAACCGTTAGATTCCTCAAGATCAACTCCTTTCATTTTTGGTTTGGCCACGTTGGTGTCACGCTTAAGAGACAGTAGACAGCACTGGGTTTTTGATGCATTTAACTCAACTCGGTTTTGGACACCCCAATTGATAATTACATCAATATCAGAGTTGAGTTCCGTTGACATTCGCCGACGGTGGGACTCTACAACGTGGGGTCCATGTCATGGAGTCGTTAAGGAATAAACGAACTCAAAAGTGCTGTCGTCCGCGAACAAATGCATTGGATTGCGAGCGAGAGGGAGAAAGTCATTGATAAATAAAAGAAAAAGGGTCGGAGAGAGGACTGAGCCCTGTGGTGCACCAGCATTAGTTGAGAAGGGGGTAGAAGTATATCCATCCGATACAACTTCTATAAATCGATCACTTAAGAAGCTCGCAATCCATTTCGAGAAAGTATTGCCAACACCAAAAGCTTGAAGCTTATTAACCAGGGCTACTCTTGGTGAAACGAAAACAAAATATCTCCACATATTTCCCTTTGTAAACTACAACTACAACAACACCAACATTTTGTGAAACCGAGTTGATCGATTTTTTTTTACAAATTTGTTAAAAAAAACTACTTGTAATTTTTAATTTTTAATAAATTAAGTTGGAGAAATAGGCCACTGATGTAGTATTTCTACGAAAAGCAGTATGTACCTACTTAGAAATAAGGTTATATATTATATCACACAATTGTATAATGAAGACTGTTGTTATTCAATTAAATATTACAATTAAACACGAATATACATGTAAATGCTGAAATACACATATCATAGGTACGATATAAATAAGTTCAATGTAGATTAAAAAATAAGTGCATAAATACATAATAGATGAATACATTCGATGGCAATTTTTATATGTCAATGGTTAATAATGGGAGTGCAAAGAAGCCTTACTGTATGGGACATAGTACATAGTAGGTTTATTTAGTTTTTTCCATCTCCTGAAAAATTTAAATTTTTGACTTATACTCGTTCTACCGCCCACCATAGAATACAAAAAAAAAATATCAATAATAGATAAAATAAACAGATGGATAAATACATACGTAAATGGGATGAATTCAAATGTCAGTATATTTGTAAATTTTTCAGTGGAAATTCTTTAACTAAGTAGAATTTCATATTTTATTTTGAAATACAAATATGATTTCTACTACACATATCTTACGAAATGTAGTAGAATTTAAATAACATCCCGCCGTTATACTGGGTCTAAATAAAACAATGTTTATAAAAAAAACCTTGGTGGCTAATCCGACGCCTAAGTTTGACAGTTATTAAATATCTGCTAACGAATCTTTTACACGATTTCTTAATTTAATATTCATATTTGATTTGGTATATTGGGGTTAACGCAGTGCATTTTATCGATTTTCTAACCGGAAATAACTTTAAAAAAATAAAAAATTCATGGAAAATTCCCAATTTTACCTTAACACGTAGTGTCTTCGCAGCAGGTGGGCGATATGTACCGCAAAGCCAAACAATCCGTTAGTGTTGACATCAAGCGCGTATAATCAGTTACCTCGAAATAATACTGTGTCTATTGGTCGAGTGGAAAAATCCAACCAGCACATTTATTTTGGAAAAGTTCGAGTCGCAGATACACTTTTACATAATCTGATTTGTGAATGCAAAGAAAACATTCACTGACTGTGAGACATTGGAATTGTTATAATTGAGCAAATTATCAATAACCGTTTAAAAATTGTGTAAGTTTGCATTTGATACAAAAAACAAAAATGTGATTTAGCTATACTATGTATTGGTCTAATGCGATTTCCGAAATACAACGCCCCATGGCCGTGAACTTGAACTTCCCCAAGTGAGAGATAAATACATTTAGCAACATAAAAAGCAAACAAATAGTATCTATAAATTAAATATAAAGGAATATAAAAATAAAACATTCATAGTATGCACATAGGTACATATACATACTTATATTATATATTCATATGTACTGTACATACATATGTAGACATGTATAAAACTAAACAAGTTTTCACGCATACTTTGTACAGGCGACCATACTGCACTCACGCTTTACGCATAGTCTCGTTATTGGTGCCCAGTATTTGTAATCCACGAGCCGCGACAATGATGACGATGGGTACCTACTATAGGGAAGAGATGCTGCTTTTAACTATGTACATACAGGGTGGTGCAACAGTGCAATTTAATGCAGAAACAAATTGGCTCACAGTTTTTTCTATGCAGTTTTATTTTAATTGATGTGACGATGTATGGTTTAGCTGTTTTCTCAACTTACATAGGTCTTAAGAAATCTAATTTTTTGGTATTGGTATAGTAAACATACCTATGAAATCAGATGTGTATATTAAAAAAATAGTTTTTCGCAAACCATTACATATTCTTGGCATTTGATCCATATACATACATAAATCAATCTTTATTGTCCATAATTCCAAAACGTAAATGCACTTTGTGTGTACCCCTTTTGCTTTCCAACAGCCTTCAAAGAATATTTTATTTTTATGTTTTTTTTGGCACAGGAAAACGTCAACAGATTCTGGGGACTTTGTACCATTTCTCACTGCTCTTGTTCAAGTATCATGCAGCAAACCAATGATCAGCCAAAAAGAAAAAAATCCATATTTAATGTTTTTTTTGAGTGAAAAGTATAAACAAATATTTTTTGTTGTTACTGAAGGTGAAATTTATTTTTAGAAAACTTTTTAGAGCGAAGGGCAAATAACCGTGTTTTAAAAAAAAAAACACTAGTGAATTATTTTAGAGAGTTTTTTGTGCATAATTGTATATATATTATTTTTTGTTTTTTAGTCCGACTGATTAGCATTACCACTCACGGATATCTTTGCGTCAAGAGAAATATGGAAGAACTGTCAAATTCAAATTATTTGCTTGTACGGTTTCTCCTCATTTAAAAATATTCTTGCTGAATTTGTTTATCAATTAATGGGTTTCGAGTGATTGCTTTGTATTTTCTTGAGAGCTGTTTCCAGGGTACAGTGAGTAGAATAATTACAATTGATTTGCATTGAAAAGGTGTTCACTTAAAACTGGTTGGTTTATTGTGAAGCTTAAAGTTTCAGCCCTTGAATGAATGAACGTTTGATATGAAATGCTAGTCCAAGCAATGATATTCATATATAGTCAAATCTCTCATTAGCGGACACCCTATTTAGCGGACAACTCTCATTCACGTACACCTTTTTGGGGAACCAATATCTAATTTGCCATACAAAATGCGTTCTTATAAACGGACAGCTCTCATTAGCGGACACAAACTCTGGTATCATGACTGTCCACTTAAGAGAGACTTCTCTGTATTTTCCCAGAGGATGAAAATAACATTATACAAATTCATTAAAAGACTAGAGCATTACAATAGTTTATACGTACATACATATGCACGTGCTTCAGTCACATGCAGTACACCCCTTTAAAAAATATATTTAGAAGCAGTGATTTCGTCGTTGATATTTTTTCTCGATATATCTGAAACAAGAATAATTCTGTCGTTTTTGTAAATACAGTAAGACCTGCGAATAGTGGAATGCTTCGGTGCACATTTTTTTTCCACTATTCGCAACATTTCTACTATTCGAAATTTTTTCCACAATCGGCAACCTAATTTTTTTTTATTATTTTTCGATCAATTTTGATATCGAAGTTCAGAATGTGTACTTGCTGAATGTAGCCGCTAGTAGAATGAGACACACACGAAAAGAGACAGTTGAAATGTCAAAATTCTCGGAAAAGGAAACGAAGCCGACAAAATGTTAATGAATTTTGGAATTTTATCTTGATTCTGCTATTGAAAAGTGAATTTGTATGGGGGAAAAACAAAATTCATTGAAACATTTTCCAGTATTCAGATTTCGCAGGTTTCCACTATATAAGAGTGAGTTTGTATGAAGGAAATCAAAATTGGCATCCAAAAATGTCCACTATTCAGGTTTTGCAAGATTCCTTTTTTCGCAGATTCCACTATTCACAAGTTTTACTGTAATTTAATACAATACGGTTTAAAACAACATTGAATTATCACTCTTTTAACCGAGCTTTTAACAGTCTTTTCATTAATTTGAAGCTTCGAAATTAATGTAATTTTTATAACCGTCGCCGAAACAATTTAATTGTTTTATTGCCAAGTTGGTTGTGTGAGATTCAGGAGAGAATTCATGAAAATTAAAAGCACTTCATTTTGATTTTCAATATAAATAAATTCATACGTCATAACCGGTGTTGAAATAGAATACTTGCTGCTGCATTAGAATCGAAATGGACTCAATCGAGACCTCTAACACCAAAAATGTTGTAGGCAAAAAGCCTTATGTGTCTCTGGTTAGGATATTGATGTTATTTTAATGAATATAAATAAGGATGTAAAACAGAAACACTAGAATTGAGAAGGACTAATGTGATGCTGAATACAGTCTTTCTTATTTAAATTATGTTTAATGATTAAAAATCATACAAAATGCCACTTGGAACAACGATTTTAGTTCGAACAAAAAAATAAAAGTTTAGTTTTTCGTTATCTTTTCTACATAGGTATGTTCGTATACATATTCTGATAAATATATACATAGGAGTATACAAAATGTGTAGTTTTGCGAAAGAAAGCGATGCAAAGCAGGACGTGTATCCTGGAAAGTTGGTTGACATTTCTGCCAAAACTCATTCGTATTACACCTACCAAAACATACACAATATGGATGTATGTACATAATCAATTAATTAACATACCTTTTTTGCAAATACTAAGTCGACTCCAGTTATTTACATAAATTTTCAATTTATAACTTATTTCGTTGTTCGCCTGACTAGCAACTTATAGAAATCAACATAGATATATAAAAAGAAATTATAAAGAATATCTTCCCACAAAAAATAGGAAACATATACATATGTACCTACATAATAATGCTTTATTTGTGTAAAATATGTAAATGTCCAAAGAAGCTATTCTACAATACACACAAACAAACAAGAAATTTATGATATTGAAGTAATCTCTTATCTTGTTTTTCTTGGTGTTTCTTCCTTCTTAAAATTAATCTTATTATTGCTAATAATAGATTATAAAAAATAATTATATATTTGTCGTAGTTTGTGATAAATTACTATACTATGAGCCAAAAATGTTTGATCCACGTACCAACTAAGAACAAATACACAAAAACTCTATCTCTATATCTATAATTTTATTCGCACAAATAAAATATTTAAACATTCAAAGTTCGAGCTTAGTATGAAACTAAATAATTTACCTGCTTTCAATTAAGTTTTCAAGTAAATCACATTTGAATTATATTTTTTTCCCAAATAACTTAGAAAGCAAGCACTTTCACACGAAATAATTTCAGAACATCATTTAAAGTTACTCAATGCCTTCTTCTGTAGTTCCAATATACTACAATAGGCAGAGATAAAAACCAAATCTTTCCTTCTGGAACACAGTATTTTAAACACAATAAGTCTTTCTAAAGACAATAAATAAGTCCTTAAATTATAATAATAAACTTACACAAAAAAGCTAAAAGAAAATCGAATCTACACCACCCTGTGGAATAACTTAACCAAGGTCAGGCAAGAAAACATTGTTTTTTTTTGTTGTCTTTTTCCCTGGCTCTTCTGAGTTACAAATGTATGTATGTATGTACATCTCTTAACTTACCACTTTTCTTGTGTCTGCCGATGATACTCTCCTTCAATGGCAATGAGAGACGAGTATTTTTCATGAATCGCAACACAACTACTCGTTACTTGAAAAACTAAAACCGGCTACGTTCCCAAAGTAAATTACGTACATATGCACTTATGTATGTATCTTTCGTAAATAAAGCCAAATAAAATAGATAAAGCTTAATTATTCGGATATTTTTTTGTTGCCGCCGCTCAACACTATGCAATCATCATTTACGAGTATAAAGGGTTTTAATTCATCGACTGTCACCCTCCACCCGAAACGAATTCGGTTCACACAAAGAAAACAACACTCCGAATCAAAGTCACTTATAATTGCAATCAATTAAGCTGTGCGAACTATTTTTTTTTTTTTATTAGTATTATTCACTTGTTATTACTTTTTTCTATTTTTCTTTTCGCTAAATTTCAAGCTCAAGCGCATGACTCTATAAATACACCGCACAAAAAAGGAGAAAAACGGACTATGTTTTCATTACAACGAGAGAGATGCACACGTGAGCGTTCTTCCTATTTGTTATTTATACTACAAATGGTGAGACTCGGGGGTCCACTTTGGCAAAGTATTTATTGTTTTGTTTTATATTGGCAAATTGCCAAGTTTTTTCTATATTACCGAGATTTAGATAATGCAATAAAGTTTAAATTTACTATAAGGGCTGTAAAATAATTTTTCAGTTCAGAAACAAAATAAAAAACGACAAAACAAATGGATGGAAATTACGATAAGGACTCGTCGATGCAGTATGTCAACAAATAGTAAAGACTATGAATACTTCGTTAGCTATAATCTACCTCAGTCTTTGTCTAGGTCGAAGTCCTATCGCGTACCACAAAATAATTTTTTATTGAAGAAGATGAAACGTTCTAGATCGGCGCCTAACAAGTTCGGTGGTTGCTGAAAGACTACCGCAGCTTATAGCCGTTTTAACAATTTTAAAACGCGGAACGTTACGTATGTATGTGCACACGGTGAAAAACTGCTGCTACTGACACTGATTCGCTTGTTCTGCTCCCAACGGGTTCCCTTTACTAACAACATCGCCACTGATAGTCATCGAGTATTGTGGTGTATGTTGGCCGGGTGTGGCGAGGTACTGTGCGGCTATTGAGGGGCGGTACGGAAAAGTCTTAATGGCAAGGCGACGAAAATACCTCGTTGTCGTATCGCATCGGTGACGATCATGGTGAACGATCGAGAGCAAGAAATCGTATGGGTAAGCCGTAAGGGCTGCTCTGTGGCACCTCTGACAAGACCATAAGAAAAGAAACACGCTCACTCGATCGAAGCATTCCGACGGAGCATCATCTACAGCACATGCTTGGCACGATTATGAGATACAACACAATGCAGTATCTCATCAGCTGATTCATTCAGTGTGAAAAGTGAAAATCAATCGAGAGTAGGTAGAAGCGCATGTTCAATCATTTTTATTTGGTTCGATGTGACGTGAATCGTCAAATGGATCAATACAAAGACCGGCTAGTAGTTACATATGTTTTTTTGTTATTTGTGTTTTTTTATGCCGGAAAGATATTGACATTGTGTAGAGTGCATGTACACATTTTTATGCATGCATACGTATGTACATACTTCATATGTAGGTAATATTTGAGATGGAACATTGGCAATAATCAACAGAGATAATAGCACAAGTAACGAATGCTAATAGAAGTGTAAAAGCTAAATAATAAACCGCCTGGTCAAACTTGTTATTATTTATCATTTATAAGCTATAACTATTTATAATTTTAATTTTTCCACCAAGTCCTTACCTAATTTGCTGTTAATGTAAGTACTGTGCACATGATCGGTACTTTCAAAAAGACCTACAGTTTTACTGGCGTGCTTAGTCGGCAAATTGGATATTATGTAATTTCTTCCTTTCAACTTAACCACCAGTGGGTTACATAAAGAAAGGATACTGGATAAAATGCCCTACAGGATAGCGTACAGATACATATACATATGAAAAATCGTTTCCAAGACATGTAATATCTTTGTTTCAGAGTAACCGTGAGTGGGTTTTATGAAAAAAGGATGCTGCCCTAATAGGACAGCGTATAGATGTCGCAAAAATAAGTTTGCTTCTCCCACGAGAGTTTTAACCACGCATTCTTTTTTGCATTTTCCTTAAGAACCATTATATATGATTCGGTTAGAGAGCAATTAGTTTTCTGCGTTTCATAATTCAAGCGAAATTTGGTATTGAACAGAGTTAGGCGGTGGATTGATCGTAGCACAAGTTAGTTTCCATTCGAAGTTCTGCGGTCTAGTTTTTGTGTTGTATTTATTTTCACAAATTTAAACAGCAAGACGAATTATTTAAGAAGTTTTCAGAAGACAAAAAAACACGCAATTATAACTTTTATTTTCACCTTCAATAAATCCATTGATTTTATTATTATTTATTTTTAGTGGCAAAAGCTTGTTTGCGTACTTATTTATTTACTAATGGGAATATTAAAGCAGTTCTCGCTTGTTGAACGAAGAGCTAACATAGAACTGCGCATATTGCATAATTTTTAACAAAACGCACACTGCCGATAGAAAATTTATAAAAGCTTTTACAAATGAAGGACGAGTTGAAGCCATTAAACTCTTGTGACCAAGAGTGACATGTGAAAGGGTCGATAGAAGAATTAAATCTATTTCAGACAATAAGCTACTCATGTCAGCAACGAAAATTCGGGCCCAATTGCTAGACGAAGGTCGCGATGCTCCATCAACGTGTACAATACTTCGAAAACCCCACGATGCTGGCAAACATGGATGCGTTGCTCGTAAAATTCCCTACGTGAGCAAGGGAAATATGCAAAGAAGGATGGACTTCTATAAAGATCATACACTAAAAGAACAATCATTTTGGGATAGTCTTGTGAACCTATGAATCCATGATCAGAATGAAGTGGAAGAGTATTCGTTTGGAAGAAAAAAGGGGATGAACTTTCTTACAACTGCATAAAACCGACCTTTAAGTGTGAACCCACACTGAATAGAGCAAAACTGTGTTAGATAAATAAAACAATTTTTTATTTTTCTTAAAGCATAAAATAAACACATTTCTATGCGAGTACCCCCATTGAATAAAGCAAAATAAAGCAGACTAACGCTAACGATTTTCCTTGACTGCCTAAGTCATAACTCCCACGTGTATTTATGGGGCAATGAACATTGAAATAAGCAAAACAGTCAAGTTAGTCAAGTAAGGCACGGACACGAGAAGACAGTTTAGGCATAAAAAGGTGAAAAATACATGAAATCAAATGAGTCAAACTCAGTCAAACAGACAAAATTAAGAAAATTGATTGAAACATGCGAGCGATGACTTTTCGGAATTAATGCTTTGTTCAATACTTTTCGAATTTTTTTTGTAGTTTAAAGCTATTATTATTATTAGTTAGTTGTTATTATTATTATTATTATTATTATTTTAAGTGTACATAAATGTCAAAATAATGTTTCGTTCATTCGTTTTATAATTTTTGTGTAGTTAAGCTAGTTAGGGTTTGGCTGGCTAGGAGAAAACTAACAAATCATGCCTATCAATAACCCACAAGAAATGAAGCAAAACAAAAATGTGTTTTTTGACTTGCTTTATTTTGTGTGGGTTACCAACAGGCTTTTTTGCTTTAGCTGTCTATGCTTTATTTGGTGTGAGTTCACCCCAAGGCAGCAGAGACAGACATTTTGGTTTGCGAATTCTTTTGTACACATGGGTTAGGCAAAGTAAACGCGGATGTTTACCTTAATATCCTAAAATATGTGACAGTTCCAGAAGGTAGAAGGCTTAATTATTTGGTCTTCCAACAAGACAATGCATGCACCTATACATACTGCCAGGAAAATATTAGAATTCATTCGCACAGAAAATATAAATGTTTTAAAATGGCCACCGCAAAGCCCCTACTTGTCTCCAATCAAAAATGCATTGGCACTGCTTAAGTTGGAATTCAAGAAATTGTATAAAAGAAAACTATGAGAAAAATCACACCATATGTAAAAACCTTGTCCACACTATGGAAGACTGAATTGCTAGGATGTCTAATAGAAAAGTGGCGGATATTAAAAATATTGGAAACACACTTTTGCAATGCTGAATTTTATTACTTTAAAAAGAAAAGAAAATTAATATATATTTTTGTACCATTATAATTGTTATTAAAAACTCTTTTAATGATGTATTAAATTCAGGAAATACTTTTTGAAAGAAGTCCTTTATTAGAAAGATATTACACGTAGCTGCAGGTCGTGGAAACTTATTTTTGCGATGTACTGTATGTGTGTACCATACGGAACATTATCATCTTTTAAAAACGTGACCTTTTTTGGAAGTAAATATTAGATCAGACGACTAATATCGCTCAGACACTCGGTAAGCAAATTATCACGCTATACTATCAGGTGTACAAAAATGATGCATGCGGAATTAAGGCTTAAGAATCATAATCCAATTATGTCAACTTTTCGCTTGAACAGCTTATGAATTTACAGCACCCAGTTGGTAAAGCGCCATATTGCCTCCGACGGTGATGAATTCTATAAAAATAAACACAACTTAAGTGATTTGTATAAAACTGGAAATCATTGCTCATTGTGTTAAGATTGTTTTGCGGTAATTTAGACGAAGACACTGACTTCTTTGCAGTATATGATATAACTCAAAATTTTGTCTAATTAAACCCCCACTTAAACAAATATTAGGTATTCTTCTATCAGACTTACATCATTTATTTGTTTAACCAGCAATAGCAGGAATGATTAAAATGAGGTGAAAATTCTAAACGCAGATTTATTAACATAAGAAAACAGCATTATCTATGGCAATAAACTGTTATATATTTAAATTTCTTCATAACTTAAATTGCATTTAAGAATGATCACGTGTCTCCGGAAGTCCCCACTTACATTGACGTCTCGTCTTGTGTACTTGACTAGTTGTGGCAAATCTTTTTCTGTACTTGGGCAGATTTTGGGTGTGAACTGCAAATATCGAACAGAAAATTTGAAGCGATGAGTCAGAGATACTCTGCACTAAAATTTTTCGACTCTTCAATTCCGATTTTATCTTATCATCGTTATTTTTGCAGCCGACAAAATTAAGCTGAAATTAGATTTAGGTACAGACAGGGTTGTCTGTATTTGTTCAGCTTTGGCAGGTTTCATATTAAATAAATTTGTTCCACAAAACGTGTGAATGTAAGCAAATAACTGGAACTTTCAAAGAAATGAAAATTTGTGCGTTATTTGTAAAGCAATAGCAGGTCTGCCATATCGTTAAATTTTGAATGTCGAAAAATCTGAGAAACATCTCTTGGTATTGTTTTTGTCATGTGTCTACTATGTATGTACATATGTACTGTACATACGAGTATATAATTTATTAGCAGTTGGGATTACACCTTGTCATTAAGATGCAGCCCACACCCCAATGCATTAATCACCATATTTCATTCATACTTAAAGTTCGTATCTAATTTCCGTTGAAAACAGGATAATCCTGCAAAAACTCGGCATTTCATAGCAGGATAAGTTTTTATTAGTGAAAAAGCTTTCAAATGCTAGGATGGCTGATGAAACATGCTACGAAAAGAAAACGTAATAACTTTTTATCTTTGGAATCAATCGGTTCCATTTTTTTTTTGTTTTACACATTGGCAATTAGATTTAACCAAAATTGATAATTGTGGTGATAACCCTAGAATTCGATGCTTTCGAGTCTGTGATTTTAGTCTAAAGAGAGCTTAGATGGACGTTTGTTGGCATTCCCCAGAGCAGGTGGACTGTAATGAGCCTAGTTAACTCATGGAGCATTTTGGCCCATTTAGATTGTCGAATATGAAGTTACTCTAACCCGGAGATACTCCATGAGACGGAACTGCATCCAGCTGGTCTATGAAGACCAAATGTTGAAGGATTTTATTTCCCAGAATTACGCCGAAAGAGAATCGATTTCAACTCTGTGTAGTTTCAGCAAGATAGTGCAACTTCACACATAGCCAGGCATGTTATGACAGTATCACAGCAAACATTCTGAAATGAGCTGATTAAAAGGACCTCCGTATTTAGTTGACCGCCAAGCTCTCCTAATTTGATTTGTGGGGTTATTGTACATAGGAAGTCTTCAAAACTAAACCCACAAATTTGAATGATTTGAAGCAATCCATTCAAACAAGAATTGAAATAATTCCCTCTGCGACCCGTAAGGAAGAAATGAACAACTTTTTAATAAGGTGTCGCACATGTGTCACCGAGCGTGGAGGACATTTGAAATCAGTAATTTTTAAAAATCATTGAAAGAAATTTTATGTAAATTAATTATCTTTCGAAAATTTGGCAGGATTCGGGTTGGAAAAACCCTGCGAATTTGTCTGCCATACCGATGGATTGTGCTGGACTATGTATCTGATTAAATTGCTTTTATTGAGTCCTCTTCGAATAATTCGTACATCTGCTGAAGTAATGAAAGGATATTTCTTTCCGTACAAGCCGCATGGCATTTCTTTGGCTTTTAATTGAGTTACCGCAATTTGAACATGACTTTCACCGGTTTTTTTTCAAGTTTTCAAAAAAGTTAAAACAGTCCTTGCTTTGATTATTCTTTCCATTAGTTTTCGCTTGATTGGACTATTATCTCAAACAGTAATTTTTTTAAACGATGATGCAATTCATTATTTTCTAACGATTCGCTACAAACATCGCATACAAATATTTTACCACCGATTGTTCGGTATGCGATAGCACATGCCTAGTAAAAAAAAATCAAATATATAAAAAAAAGAATGTCTGTACATATATGCAAATATTCAAATTAAATAAAAATCGTATATACATTGTATTTTTATTCAATTTGTAGAGCAACTTATGAATAAATAGGCTAACCATATAATCTCAATACCTCCTATAGTAAGGTAAAATGGCGGACGCTTGAATGTTTGTTGTTTTCATTTTTAAAATTTAAAAAAAAATTACCAAAGCTTAAATAAATTTAAATTTACAGCTTTACTTGTTAATATCCCGAAGGTGAAAAGTCAGTTGATGTTAAATGGGTTTTTGCGTTATTAGTCTTTGCGGTTCTGCGTCAGAATCTTTTTATTATTTAATTATATAACTTAGTCACATTGCAACTAATAATTTCAATTCTAAATAAATGCAAATCAACCATCGTATAAATTACAACATGAAGAACCGCTAAGCATTTTGTTGAACAAACAAAACACATGCCTATGTATGTACTATGTACATATGTAAATCTATAGAATTGATACTCTTTGACTACGTGATCACCACCACGTCATGCCAAAAAAGCAAAATGATTGTACAAATGTTTTATTATTATAAAGATGAGCCAAGTTTAAGTGCATGGCAGGAATACTGAATAGTTCTTAGGAAGAAGCATTTTGTTATCACTTCTCAATAAAAATATTTTCACAATTCGTTAGGTTAGAAGAAAACAAGTGAAAAATATTTGCATTACGAAGCAGACGAATTTCCAAATGTTTGCCTTGAGTTGTGATAAGCAAGAAATAAAAAAGAGTAGCAATTATTCTATTGGATCTGTCTAAGACTCCAGTTTTATTTAATTTAATGGTATAAGCTAACCTGAACATAATTGTTTGTCTTATTCCGGTACCGTAGCGCAAGTGGTTAGTGCGTCGGACTACTGAGCCAGCGGTCTTGGGTTCGAATCCCGCCGCAAACACCAAAAAGTTTTTTCACAGTGCCCACCTCTTTCGAATGCCTGACAAGCATTCAAGAGTATCATTTGTCATGTAAAGCTTCCCAAATCGCCGTTCGGAGACGGCAGAAAACTGTAGGTCCCTTCCATTCGTGCAAAAATATAACGCGCACACACAAATGGTTGCGGGAAGCTAGGCTTGGTTCTACCTAGGACTGCTGAAGCCAAATATTTATTTATTTTTTTTTATTCCGATTTTTCGGGAATAAAAGGTGTCCTCATGCATATACTCAACGATAGTCAAACAGCTATAAAAGCACTAGGCTCAATCCTGATAAACTTCAAATCAGTTCTGAGATCCTTCAATACTCTACAAGCTCTCCCATAAAAACAAAGATAAACTTTGTATTGGTATTGATGGAAACGAAAAGCTGAGGAAGTGACCAGAAAAAGTTCGGCTGACTCCTTTACCGGCCCTGAGCAATTTTGCGACATTCAAAATTCAGCTATTAACTTAAAAATCAAAAGTTGGGAAAACAAAATGTGTGTCCCCCATTGGGAAAATAACCGGGTATTCTTCAGGCTAAAAGAGCCATTAAGCCCTCCCACAATAAATCCACAAAACACCTACTCCTCAGCAATAGGTCTCATTCAGGAAACTGAATGTTGTCTCTGCATGGAAGACGACGGGACTGCGGAACATATTCTATGCGACTGCATGACACATGGAGACAGTGTTCCAAGACTTTCTAAATGAGTTTCCCCCTTTTTGTAGAATTTTGCCAATTTTTCCCCTTTTTTTCTGTCTCTTTTCGCCGCAATATTCCCCTTTTTTAAATGAAGGAAGAAACACGTATTTTTAAAAGAAATAAAAATATATCGTTGTAAAAAAAACCTTGCTTTAATAAAAAAAAAATTAAACTCAAGGTAGTAACAGAAACAATGAACATACATTTTATTCAAAACACAAAATTATATTATGTAGTAAAAACAAATAACAAACCGTCGCCCGTTAGACAGAAAATGTCATCCAATGTCAGATTTGTCTGACAGACTTCAATGTTGGGATTGGGACCAAAATCACACCATTCTTTTTTCCGTACGTTTCGTAATTCATCTTTTTGACAGGTACGTACGGTACTGATTATATGGTTCCTGATACGACCATTCGTGATTCTGACGTTTATCGAAATTCACATTATATTTTGGAAGCGAATATGTCCCTTAATTAAGCTTCAAAATCAACTTTAAAATTCACTATTAAAATTCACTGCTTTGTTTTTGGTTGTCAAACGAGAAATTCCAAAGATCAACCGGAAAAAATTTAAAATTTTCACTACGCCCCTCACCCTTTCTTTCAAAATGACAAAAGATGAAACGTACGAAAAAAGGAGTCGCGTAATCGACGTCTAGTACAGATTTGTCGGAGCTATTACTGAAGTGTCAGAAAAATTAACGTAGCCAAGAACACAAAAAAGAGTTACTGTTGCACAAGCTATTGGATAGGTTCAAAGAGTAATTATACTTTCTGACGCTGTTCGGTAAAACAGATCATTCGTTGACAACGAAAATTTATGCATGCGTTGGTGACTTGTTACCATAAGATTTTATGATTTCGAAAATAGTATTTTAAATACGCGTTTTCCCCTTGTTTGAGACAGTTTACCCTTTTCCCCTTTTTAGCTCAAAAAGCGCCAAAAATGGCGCTTTTCCCCGCAATTTGGGAACGCTGCATGGAGACAACATGTTCACCGAGAAATCTTTGCTCCCGGAGAAGTTCTCAAAGTCTCCACCAGTAAGATCTTTAATTTCATTAAAAGAGTTGAACTTTTGCTGGTTCCCTAAACAGACTATGCGGTACAAAAGATCTTTTATGTCGCAGTGCCTTCTGCAACTGGCGGATAAGAAAAACAAAAAATTCGATTTCAAATCTTGGAACTCATATTGTTTACGGAAATATAGTTTGATCAATTAAATGAATACTTTTATAATTTATTTAAAATACGATTAGAAGAGTTTCTTTTTTTAAGGATGTCTGCGACTAATTAGTTTTCGAGATTTATCTATATAAATTGTTGTTGATTATACAATATACTTTTTTACACTTTTATATACTTTTTTGTATGTGTATATATGCTTAACCCCAGAGACTGTAATAATTATAATAATTAACATAATATTGTCTGAGTTTGCAATGATGAATATAGTTACTTATTTTCTAAGCGGGGATAAAGTATGTGTACATAAACTACTTATTTCCATGTATTATTGATAAACATAAATGTATATTATATATGTAATTAAATTGTATAGGTTGCATGCATGCAGTATATATCTATAAAATATGCAGGTATGATTCAATGTCATGTTGCAAATGTATGTGTTATATGTATAAAATTATTAACAGACGCAAAATAAAAGACGTCTGATCATCTTGACGTTGATTTAAGAACCTCAAGACGGCAAACGGGTGTACTTTACTTGCTAAAACTCATAAATCGCTAAGTCTAAGTTTGATTTGCCAAATGCATAATATTTTTAGATCAACTAATTAGCTTACATACGCTAGCAATTGGTTTCTGTTGTTTTTTTGCAGAGCTATCATTTAACTAGTTAACAAGTTTGTGTACGCTAATTTGTTGTGAATTAATGTCAATTATTATGACGCTTACATACGAATGAAATTAATTTAACAGTTTTTTTTATAATGATTATCAAAAAAAAAGCAATCTGAATGCTTAGGTATCTAGTCACATTTTATTATTACTATTATTACAATTTATTAACATGTAACTAAAATTGGAAAAATGCTAATAAGATAGATGCTATAACTGCAAATGCATTCGGCTTTATTTTTTATCTTTCATAGCACACTAAAGCATACAATTTTGAGGTAGTAAAGGACTTTGTCTACCTCGGCTGATCGGCTCTGCTATAACATCATGAAATGACATCTCGTCGGAAATCAAATGAAGGATTACTCTTGCCAATCGCTGTTTCTTTGCGCTAAGAAGGCAATTGATTTGTGAAGCCTTTTCCTGATCGACTAAGGAAACTCTATATAAGACCCTTATCATCCCAGTCTTGCTATGTAGAACTGGAGCATGGATTTTATCGAAATCGGATGAAAATACCATTGGTCGCTTCTAGAGAAAAATTCTCCATAAGACATTCGGTCCCGTTTGCATTGACGGGCTTTGCAGGAGAAGATTCAACCGCGAACTGTACGAGCTGTATAGCGACACCGATCTGATCAAATAACTGCACATTGGGCGTTTAAGATGGCTAGGACATGAAGAGCTACGGCTCGGAGAATATTCGATTCTAGCCCGGAGGGTCAGCGCAGCACAAGTAGAAAAAGACCTAAATCAACTTGGAGTACGCAACTGGAGGCAGTTAGCTAAGGACCGGCCTAACTGGAAGGCGTTGTTGGTTGAGACCTTTGTCCACCCCGGACTATAGCGCCACCTAAGTAAGTCAATAAGCACACTAAAGCACTATTATGTGCTCAATACCAAGCCAAGTCTTTCGTACTAACAACCTTTCTAAGACTTAAAGGCATGCTTATGTTTAAAAACTGAAATTTTAGCCAGGTACTCAATCCTAAAAAGGTACTCCGCAATGAGGAGTTTTCCCTGTTCTCAGAGTTTCAATATTGAACAAAATTTAGTTAAACTTACAAATATTAGTGTAGGTAGACGATATTAGCGCTACCGTCTTCAGACAAATTCCTCCCAAACAAATCTCTGGCTGTGCATAGCAGTTTCGAAATCTGGAAATGGAAACCTGGTCTGGGCCATGCTGCAAGTAAAACGAAGGTTCTATTCTATGCAATTGGGGGGTCAAATCCTCCTTCTGCCATTGAAATAAAATCGAAGTTTGTGGGTAAGACGCTGCTGGGTTACAAAACTGGACCAGGTAAAGAAAAAGCTGTTGCACTAGCTCAAGAAATTGATGGCATAAACAATGAATAATAAGAAACATCTGGAAAAATTACATATGTGAATCAATAGCAACCACAAAAAACTTCAATAACACACAATTCTCCAGTTATCCTGGACACCATCACTAGAGTTCGTTAAAACCGTACATCTGAGATTCCTATCACTACGTCGATCTGTCTGTATCTCGTTCTTCTTCATCTTCATTTCATCGTGCTGTGTATAAACATTATAAGGGTATTCATAACCCCATTAGAGTATTTGAATTATAAAACAAAAACAGGGTTCATCATTGGACTTAGATTGAGATGAGCGCAAATCGAAGTACAATATGTTCATAACCTATATACATACATAAGGATATATGTAGATATATACAGGATAATGGATAAAAAATTATACTTTTCAATCCATTCAATAATTTTGATATTTTTTAACCTGCATCTAAAAGCTAAAACAAGTCAAATTTATGATCAGATTTGACGAAATTACCAAACCACACCACCATGGCGACTCTATTCAACCCAACTCGTTAACAGTTGGTTATGCTTTATCGCCTCTCCGCTTATCTAATTTTCCACCTCTGCGTCGGTTTCTATCCACCAATTGTTGGCGCCATTAAGTCTGTTCAGAAGTTCCTTTTATCTTCCCACTACATTGTAGCACATTCAACAAAGCCCGTGACCTATTAAATAATTAACATAATAATAATTGAAAATCTACGAAATATCAATAAATTACACCGGATACGGAATAGTGTTGGAATGGAACCACTTGACGTGTCAATTTTTTGGAATTCATTCTGATAATATTGGGATTGGAGATTTTTTATTTCAGTTGTAAAAAATAATATATATATACATACATGCATGATTTATTGATCAGCGAATGCTTTTGACAGATCATCGTACATCGAGCACGATTACATATTTCTGATGGATTCAACAGAAGAAAATGATTGTATAGGTATGCACATTATGTCTTTTATTTTTTTATTACGAGTGTTGATCAGCAATTTACTCGGTAAATTGTAGGCCGCGTCGATCGTTTTTTATTTGGGTATTGGTTGTTATGTTATTGTGAATAATGAATGAACCATTGTTAATATTACATACTGTAATCATTTTTTTTATATTCAGGGGACATTAATAAAAGGTTAACTAAAAATTACAAGGTGAACGTAAACTGTACTCTCCTCCGAAAGTTTTTAGGTCTTTAGGTGGCGCAACGGCTCGAGTTGAACCGGGGCCTGCTTCTCGCAACCATTTGTGTGTGCGTGTTATATTTTTGCACGAATGGAAGGGACCGACAATTTTATGCACTACGTCCAATTTATGGTCGTCATAATCGTCCTAGCAGATCAACAATTGAGCGTCTAGTGGAAAAATTTGAATCCACAGGCACAGTACAAAATGTTCCCGTGCCAGTGGTACAAAGAAGTGCCCATAGTGTCGAGAATATTGCTGCCGCTGAGGCTTCAGTTGAAGAAAGCCCAAATGTGTCTCTCACACGTCGTTCTCAAGCGTTGGGCATCTCTGTGACGTCGTTGTGGCGAATTTTGCGAAAAGATCTTGGCCTACATCCTTACAAGATTAAATTGACGCAAGAACTCAAGCCGCTTGACCACCAGAAGCGTCGTATGTTCGTGAATTGGGCTGAGCAACAACTTGAAAATGATTCGGATTTTCATCGCAAAATCATCTTCAGCGATGAGGCTCATTTCTGGCTGAATGGCTTCGTCAATAAACAAAATATGCGGTATTGGTCAGGCAGCAATCCACACGTACTCCATGAGTCATCATTGCATCCCGAAAAAATTACGGTTTGGTGTGGTTTATGGGCCGGCGGCGTCATTGGGCCGTATTTCTTCCGTGATGATCAAGACCGGCACGTTACTGTGAATGGGAATCGCTACCGTTCAATGATAACCGAATATTTTTGGCCCAAATTGGATGATATGGACTTGGAGGACATGTGGTTTCAACAGGACGGCACCACAAGCCACACAGCGAATGTCACAATCAATTTATTGGAAACCAAGTTTGGAGAACGTGTTATCTCACGAAATGGTCCAGTCGCTTGGCCGCCTCGGTCGTGCGATTTGACGCCGTTAGACTATTTCCTGTGGGGCTACGTCAAGTCTATGGTCTATGCCAACAGGCCAGCGACGATTGATGAACTTCGTACGAATATCGAACGTGAAATTGCAGCAGTATCGGCCGATTTATGCTTGAAAACCGTCGAAAATTGGGTTCAGCGTCTGGACTTCTGCAAGCGTGCCCGTGGTGGCCATGCAAAAGGAATCGAGTTCCATACATAATGGCATCGAACGTACTTTCACAGGAATAAAGAATTTCATTGATATCCAAAACCGTTTTTGTTTTATTTAAAAAACCTTTGTAGCGCTCTTATTGAAAACCCCTTTATTAACACACAATTAAATAAATACTCGGCGAACTCCGGCATCCTTCATCGTTCGCTGTAAGTAGATCCTGAACTGAACAGTCTCTTATTACGACTCAAATGCCTGAGCTACCACTTTGACTTGGTTTATATATGTAGTGGGTTATTTTAGTCCACTTATAACATATGTTCACAGAAGGATTCATAAGTGGTTCACTGTGTTTTGTTGCTTTCGGCTCGCCGTGCAAGTACGAGTAATGCAGAGCGCACGGGATCTGGCTCAACCATAATGCGAATAGAGAAACTTAAGCTTATGTCATTATGTATTGAACGAAATGTTCCCATATTATTATTTCCGAAAATGCACGAGGTGCACATTATAGCTTTTGTATGCATAGCTATCTGTCAAATCTATATGTATGTATGTATGTACAGCATTTTTTCTCTTGAACTCTTAATCCTGAGTGGTTGGTTTCAAGCTATTTCCTTTCACGAATTTTCCTTCTTCATCCCTTTTGTCGAAAAGGCAGCTATTTTTCCGCACCCATTCTATTTGAATATGAACAAATTCGTATCATTCTGAATTTTCTTATGCGTTCATGTGGTTCTCACTTTCTATTCTCGCTTCGCTGATTTAAATAGTCTTTAGTCAGTTGACGTAAGTACAATCCTGTTTTTTTATTTTTAGATAGCGCATAATGACTAGTTTTGAGGTTTTGCAAAGGGGCAAATGACAGCGTCGGATGCCGGTGCCAGTGCGATATAGGATGACGCTGATGTTTTGATCTTGTTTTTTTTTCAGTTAGGGGCCATCATCGAAATCGAGGACATGGTTACCAAGGATGTGTAATGCCGGAAGCGGCGTGATACGGGGTGGCTATAACCTCATGAGGGGGAGCTACAATACTAACACCTACCTTTTACTCACCTAAGGTATCGTAGGAGAGGAGGAAAGGCTACCGATGATTTATAAATATGCTACCCGTAGTTCTTTTATAATTCCGTATAAATGAGCAATTGAATACATAGATAGCCAAAATAGTAACAATTTGAAATGAACATTTGCATGATATCCTGCATGAGCAAGAAAGAGATGAGCTATAGCTAACAGTTCAAAAACCACAAAAGCCACTTCAAAGCAGTGTTTAAACATGTTAAAGCGCAATCCATGTCAATAATTTTCAAAAACAAAATAGCAGTCTAAAACTGTCGTCTTTTCCGGTTCTATCGGTCTGCATGCTCTGTTTCTTTATCCAGCTTTTAATTAGATTTCGTTGCTTATAACTTTTTTCTGTTTCCAAATTTAAAGAAATAGCCCATTGAAAAAAGGTTCGCGCCAAACGAACAGGTCATCCTCAAACAATAACGCAATTGAAAAATATAAAAAAATGCTACCAAATTCATGTTCAAGTTATTATTCATTGTCATATTTTCTTACGAAAATAATTTGTCGAGCTTTATTCTATCACGTGCGTCACTAGACAATGAAATAAAGGAATAACTTTCGAGACAGTGACGTTAACTATCTGGTAATTCCAACAGCTGAAAGCATAGATCTGGTATTAGAATCTCTTAATACTAATATGATATTCTTTTTTCTTAGTAAACAATAATGTTAATGATAAAAGCAGTAATAATATCAAAGAGTATAACCAACGAGTAAATAAATTAAATAAATAATTTTTTATTTTTTTTTAGATACTTATTTTCTGAATCCAGCAATAAATTGGAAATTAGTTCAAATAAAATGGAAATATAACTAAAATTAAAATAATACCACCTGGTATTTTAATAAATGCATTCATACAAATATTTATATCGGTTATAATCTGAACGTTTATTCGTAAATTGTTTATATTCATGGAAAATTAAGCTTTCAATAAATTTATTACATGCGAAAATTGGCTCAAATATTAGCATAATTAATCGTTGTGTTAGTTTATAATTAATAATAATATGCATACATATGTATGTACCTATATATATGTATGTATTATAAAAAAAAATAGGACCGCAGTAATAAACAATAAAATATCTGACAGATTAAATTGAGCAGAATTTGCAAAAGCTTTTTGAAAGGTAAACGAATCAAAATGCAATATTATCACAAGTGCTACCAGCGAGCCATTGTCTGTCACACAAATACAGTTGAAACTCTTTTATCCGGAATGCTCGGAACCAACGATTTTTCGGACTATTGTTAGTAGGTAGGTAGGTAGGTAGGTAGAAGTGGTGGTTTCGATGGAGGGAAACCCAAATAGCGCGCGGGGCGCCGTTTTGATACCACAACCTCAGGTGACCCGTTTATTTGAAGGTAGAGTTGTGATATTTATATCCATCCTGTGGAATTTAGGAAGAGGATCAGCTCTCTAATACTTTTCCCAGATATATCTTTGAGGTCGTCGAAGAATAGCTTGCCCAGTGTGCGTTGCCTGGCTCTCGCCAGAGCCGGACATTTGCACAGAAAGTAAATTAGAGATTCTTTTTCGTTTTAATTTTTGCAGCTACGACAGAAACTGTTGTGAGGGATCGCTAGTTTGGCTGCATGGTCTCCTATTGGCCAGTGTCCTGTACTGACTGCCACTACTCTAGCGATGTCTACGCGTGTTCTTAGTAGCAGTTCGTTTGTTTTAGACCTGTTGTAATTTGGCCATAACTATTGTTAGTACATGCATACATATTTTAAATCATTACTTTAATCCATAAAATTTTATTGTTTTTTGCGAGTAACAAACACTTTTTTTATGGATTCTGAATTAATATGTATTTATCTGCAATCAAACAACCAATAAGCAGAAGATGCTCTCAAAACCAACATAAATTGACCGTTGTTTTCTCAAGCAAAAAACACATTTTATTCAGGTCTGAATGATTGCGTTTTGTATACATTTCGGATATTAGATGTTTCTCCGGATAATAGAGTAAATCCATATTGACAAAATACATGCGAAACACAATTGCGTATATTAGAGACTAGCTGTCCCGCCCGGCTTCGCCCGTGTCTATAAACTATAGTGTTACTTACAATACATACATTGTCATTTTGTTCGAAGAATCAAAAACAGTGCGAACGCAGCCCAAGGTTTGCAGTCTATCAATATATACAATCCACAAGTGTGGATTCTAAGTATTTGTGGTTTGAATAAATGCCATTTCGCAAGAAAGTGGCATTTGTTAGAGTGTTTTTATTTTTGCATTAATTTAAATAATATTGCGAATAAATTAAAATTAAAATCGGCCGGTAATAGGCACAGGATGTTAATGAACTGAAATACGAAGTTTTACTTCATTTGTGCATTAGTTTTTGTGTTTGTCTAACCGTAAGATTGACAGGTACCTAAGAGCGTCACACTGAGATTTATATATTAATAAGATAAGATTGCCGGTCATTGGAGTTCCGGATAAAAGAGTTTCAACTGTCATTAGGTTTATAAAAATCCTAAGGAAACTGAATTATCACGCTCCAGTCACGGGTGAATGTTTCGCCAACAGGCGTGCTTTCTATTAACCGTAAATCACAGATAAACCTGAATTCTATATGATCTACTGGCCTACCCTACTGCATCCACTGTAGCGCACATGTTCTGATCGCTTATTATCACACTATATTTACATACTTTAAATAGGTAGTTGATGAGGATTGTTTTTGTTTACCTGTAAAAATAAAAAAAATAATAGCCAAACGTTTTCGAATCTTTAAGACTGGTTATCAACTTAAGCTTAGGATGCGGTCAGATTTGAATTTTAAATTATTTCCCTATCATTTTGAGGCTTAAAATTCCAACGTAAAGGTGTGTGTTTATGTTTATTTGGAAAATAAATTAGAACGTTGCATAAAATTAATTATATTGGACAAAATTAATTCAAAAATGTATTTTTACAAAGAATTTTGACAATTTGGATTTTTAGAAAAAAACAAAGTGTGTGCTACAAGTAGTCGCCGCTTCCATAATCTACTTTAAGAATAATGTCAATGCCTCATTCAGCTTATGTTTTTTTTGTCGGATTGTTTAAATGTTTCTTCCACGCGGTTACGAAAGTGATGTCATGTTTTTATATTAAAGGGCTTTGTAGGATAATATTCATGGTATTTATTTGAAAAAAGCCTGATTACTACATCCAACGGCTTAATAAACCAGTTCATTGTGTAGAAAAGTTAATTTATTCATAGAACTACCATCTGTAGGTATGAACTCGAATTTTGTATGTGATGAGTAGTCGAAACATGTGATCACTACCGCTGTTTTACGAGTAAAGTCTTTTAACTGGTTTCTCTTCATAAAACATGTAAATCAGCATATGAAACTACGAGTGTAAACAAAGTTAAGAGAAGAATATCGTAACTACAGCTAAATAGCAATTTTCATTGTCACGTTACGATTCTTTAATTTTTTCTTCTTTTTTTGCCATTCAGGTAAAATTAATAAATTAAATAAATTATCATGGGGGTCAGTGGGAAATACCCGTATGCAATCGAGTATAATATAATACAAAGTACCCTTTTTTATATATGGATAGCGTTTTAAGTTATAACAGTGATCGCACAGATGAAGTGGCCATAACGGGGTTGAGCGGAAGGTTGTTAGTTCAAGTTGAACTCAATATAAAAATATTTCTGTTTCATTTGAGGACCAAACTGGTTCCTGGAGTATGTTAAAATAAATAATTTGTAGGTTTAACCCTACGCGTACCTTTGTTTTTATTCTACAATTATTGAAACCTGACAAGCTGAAAAGCGTCGAAAATATCAATATTTGTGAAAAGTTTCTTATTTGGACAACTCAAAGAATTGTATTTCCCTTCCATTCATACAGCATTAAATATTTTGGTCCAGCGAAAAGAATCTTGGAATCAAAGACTGCAAGCTCTCCATGATCACAAAGACCAAACATCCGTTTTAAGAACCAGCTAACCGAGATTCCAGACCGCTTGTTCAGGGCCTGCTTCTCGCAACCATTTTTGTGTGCGTGCTATATTATTGCACGAATGGAAAAGACATTACGTTTTATGCCGATTCCGAACGGTGAGTTGAGAAGCTCATCATGACAAATGCTACTTTTTTGAATTTTTGTCAGACATTCGAATGAGGTGGCGTCGTGAAAAAACGTTTGGTTGTTTGCATGGATTGAACCCAGGGCAGCATGCGTAGTAGTCCAAAGCACTAGCCACGGTGCTCACGGTGCTTTGATTATTGCAGTACGATATTTGATAAATCACAAACAGCACATTTGTTTAGTAGTCGTAGCAGCAGCTTAAAACGCTTTTATAGTTTTTAGTGTTATAATATTCTCTGTACGGATCGCATCCACGCTTAAAGAATGTTGATGACCATTGAGGCATTTTACCAATGGTGTAAATTAAAGATTTTAGAAAACATCGTTAACATATTGTTTCACTTCTAGGTAGAGGCATTTGTACACTAATTACCGTAATCGCTAAGTAACTTCGATCATAAAGATCACATGAAAGATCGTAAACAAAATTTAAATTTTAAAGTCATATTTAACATTTTTATTAGTGCCTTGTTTGTGTTTTTTTCCTTTGTCGTCTATAAACTGGGAAAAAATGGTAAGCCGCAAATTAAAAATTTGGAAACCACTTAAGACAATACGTCAACAGTTTAAATTCAGTGAAAATACGTTAGTATGAAGCATATTATTGACAAAAGTAATTAGCGTGGACCGTTATGCTTCAGACTCAAGTCGAGGTCCTTCCTGTTATTAAGTACATGTATGTATGTACCAGTCTGACTGTCGCTTTTGTTGTTTTAAATCATAATCGACGGTAGATATGCGGATTATGAATTTATATAACTCATTAACAACATCATTAGTATTGACAAATCTGTAGTGAAGACGCACGAGTGACGTCAAAACAGAGTTAAAAGTGTTGATTATAAATTTTATTGAGTTTTTAGAAAGTTAATTTCCATTAAATGAATCTTTTAATATAGGAGTCTTATTATATAACACTATTTCTTCTAACTCTGTCTGATAACATCTGTTTTGCCCATCGAAGATAGAAAATTTACTATTATGATGCACAATGTAATGGCAGTAACAGCATTCTCATAAACATTCTAAAAAACAATGTAGTGCAATTCTATTCTTACTGCCACCAAAGAGTTAGTCAACGAATTTAAGCTTCACAAACGATAAAAATCTGCATAAAACATCGCGTGGTTTTGTTAATTTTGTGATGATGTGAATAAAAATTGGTTTTTGAATACCGTGGTCGAAACAACTGAAGCATCTATAGTCGTCTATTCTGAAGACGTAATATTAAATGTTCCGATTTTTGCAGACTAAATCCAAATAAAAGATGTTTTAGGTCGCAGTGCTCTCCGTAACTGGCGGGTCAGAAGCAGAACCTTTAAAAAAATTCAAATAAAAGACCTGTTAATCTCTGATTTTTAAGTTTTATTACATTGCTATAAAAAATTGTCGATGAATTTATTTCACCACAATGAAATCATAAAAAATGTTTTTCCTTAATTTACTTGCTAATTAAAGAAAAAATGTTTTGCCTGATTTTTGCCGAAGAAACCACAAAATCCTATAATTTTTATTTATTCATTTGGGGCTTGTGCCTGCTTTATCAATGGCCACCACCGCACGTACAAATTGGTTGTAGACCTCACCGCCATTATTAACTGGTTGTAGTCTAAGATAATAACAACATGTGCTCAATATTTCGCTGAGTATGCTCAGTTCGCTCTGCTTATTTTGACATGTGAATGTGGTTTAAGTATAAGATGAAACTAGTTCGAGGATCGAGTATTGGGAAGAATTGGTTAAACATTTTGAGATCCAATGGGGTGGGATAAACCGACAAAAAAATGATATTTTGTTACAACGGTAATTTACATTGATTGACCTTAGGGGCGAAGAGAAACTATTCTTTAATAAAATAACAACTGAACATCACTCAAAACGGGCTACGGTTTTCCTATCTAAACTCAATAAATTAAAAGGGATCGGTTAGTGAAAGCATCATCATTAGCATCATTAAATAAGGCAACTGGAGTGATTGGTGCGGTAAACTAAGGACAGTAGCACAAGATTTAGTCGATTAGAGAGGTTTTTTGGTCCGTTTGCCTACATATTAGGTACCAGTGCAAGATATTTGTATTTGAAATATTGGAAACAAAACGTACGCAGCAAACGTATGTATGTACTTATGTATGCACATATTTATGCATTACGTTACGTGCTCCTTTTTATTACTTTTTCTTAAACAATATTACAAGAGTTTTTATTAATGTATTTATGGGCGATATGTGCTCTTTTAACGATTCAAATATCTTAGCTATTTAAAAGTCTATCCGAAGTCGCACTTAGTACAAAAATACAAAAGTAAAAATGTAGGACAATATACGGAAACTGCAGCGCGAGCATGTTCGCGTCTGTAGACGAGCGAAAAAATTGTGAACAATTGCAAACGATAGGAACCAAAACATTTTGGCTGAACACATTTCGACTGAATTCACAGTGCTGACCTTAGACAGTTCGCTTTCCCTCTATACGCAGTCCGGTACTGTGTTCCGGTCTTCATACTGTTAGTTACTCAGAATTGTACATATTTTGCTACCTTTATCATGCTAAATGCTTACTTACAGGCTGTAAGTTACACTTTGATCACTTTGACATTAATTCTGTTTCGATAAACTATTTTTATTTTTATTCAATCAATTTGTTAATGCGCATGATTTAGCTACATGCAATAATTCTACTCCAGTGTCAACAACGAAATCGACCAACAAATACAAAAGTTGGAATACAGCGCCACCTATTAGGATACAACACAAATATAAACATTTTAATAAACAAAGCCAACGTACTTCATCCATTCTGATATTTGACAAATACAGTAGATTCCGCTTATTTGGGACACTGATTTTGTCCCAACTAAGCAGCTCTCCCAATAATGCGATGTGACAATCAATTAAAAAACCAATCTTTTCTGTTTTGTTCTTGACCATATGTCCCAGTTAAGCGGCTGTCCCGATTATCCGCCGTCCCAATAAAGCGGAATTAACTGTATCAGTAAATTTAGGTTTTCGTAAATATCTCGACTCCACTGTCACTTAGCGGGTCCAAATTTTATCAGCAAACTTATTTTTATTTAAGAAATTTATTTTGTGAATTTGCGCCAAATCGTACTATAAATACGAAAAATTTAAATATCACAACTACAGCGCCACCTATCGGGATTAAACTTAAGAGCTCGTACTCGGAACAAACATTTTTATACAATTACTAGCCGTAACCCGGTGCGCTTCGCTCCACCTATCTTTTCAAAATTTGATAGAATGAAAGTTCATAGTAGGACGCGCAGTCACTTCTGTTTTATTTTTCAACTTCAATTTCCATTTTTTTTCTATATGTCTGTCTGTATATTTATCTATCTATCTGTCAATCTGTCTCTCTGTCCGTCTATCTGTCTGTCTACCTATCTGTCTGTCTGTCTGTCTGTCTGTCTGTCTGTCCTGTATGTCTGTCTGTCTGCCTGTATGTCTGTCTGTCTGTGTGTCTGTCTGTCTGTCTGTCTGTTTGTCTATATGTCTGTCTGTCTGTCTGCCTGTCTGTCTATATGTCTGTCTTTCTATCTGTTTGTCTATCTATCTGTCTGTCTGTCTGACTGACTGTCTTTCTATCTGTCTGTCTGTCTGTCTATATTATTTGATCAAAATTATTCATATTCTCATTTCATCTGAAAAATTACAAAAATTACCTGCATGGCAGGTACCAAAACCACCAGTTTTTGAGTAATTCCACTGATGCTATGTTGTATTCTATATTAAGAAAAACGTACTCTGAAAATTTTACCAAAATCGGCTGGCTAGTTTCCGAGTCTATAAAAGACAAACAAACAGACAGACATACATACATAAAGTCATTTTTATATAATAGATATCAAGATTAAAATCCATTTTACGAGTATATACATATATGTACATACACATTTCGTCAGTGAAAATACGCATACTTATGAGATGACATGCTAAAGTACAAACGTTTCCGCTTCATCAATTGATTAAGCTTATCACTTAAATCCAAGTTCAAGTGCACTTGAGCCGTATAACATTACCAAACTTAAGTGATCTGACTTCAATTATAGGTTATACTTTTATTAAACCTACAATCCCGACCTAGATTTAATTAAACTATTGTGAACATGAGGTCAAAATGTTTCGACCGCGAATCAAAAAACAAAAATACACCAAATCGAGGACTTTATCAGCAAAACAAAAAACTAAAAACAAATAATCGAAATAGAATATACCCACATACATACATATGTACATTATGTAAGCAAATCAGCAATTTTCTGATTTATTTTAATTTAAATAAATATAATTTCTTGCATTTGACGTATATTTTGGAAATACTCGTGCTGCATGTAAGAGTTCAACCTGTTGGTCCTAGTAAAGAAGCGCGTATAAATGAAACCGATCACCCTGTTGTTTCCTTCACAGACAGGCTATTTCAGATCACAACGTATGAATTCATACAAATATAATTACAATGGATATCAAATAATATGTATTTCGTATTTCCATGAGCTTTCTAGGCAGCAGCAGACCTAACAAAAAAGCTCCAAACCTTTGTGTCGGCCAGTACTTGGTAAAAACCATAAAAAATCCCCATCATGAATCAACCGCAGCTACCTTTCTTCCTCTACCGCAACCATGCCGCATGCATAATTACCAAACATGAGCCAACACACGCTCCGCAGGAAGGTCGATCAGTGTAGAGGAACTTGAATTGTTTGAGGTTTATCAAATGACTCAACGACAATAACGTGGAACCAGTGCGCGCGGCGCGGCGGCAGATTGTTGTAATCTTCACAGTCTATTCAAACAACTGACGGACAATACAGTTCTACTGCCAAATATCGGCTCTCGCAAGGCTACAAAAAAAAAAAAATCAAAATATAATATAACGCTAATCAATAACGCAAAACTTCCAAGACGACTCTCCAGCATCGAGATTAGCAATCGAATCTGTGCACTGGATGTGAGAGATCGACTGTCTTATCTCATTTGTTGTTTGTTCGGCTTATTCGCGTTAAACGTGTAAACGGGAATTATAAGTTGTGGTCGATTTATTTGTAATCGAAAGGAGATTATTAATTTACTTCAAGAATCACGTCAAAAGCTAGTGAATTCAAACTGCGTTAGTCGCCGGTCTGTGCTCTTACATAGTTCTTATAGTTTCAGTTTATGTAAATATGGCCTGGACTCTTTTAATGGTGAGTATAAGTAATACATTTTCTCGGTCCAATGGAAAATCATTTGAAAATCAATATCAACCAGCGAGGGCAAATAAAATGTCAAAAGGCGTAATACGGGAACAAAGTAGCAAAAAAAAAAAAAAAACGCAAAAACTGAAAACACTTAAACAAGTATTTTAACGAATTCAATTAATTCGTCGACATTACGAAATGGCAGATGATTATCATATAACATAGGGCATTGTTTAGTTTGTTAAATACCTTACGTGTCTGTTGCTTTTTCGATTTAATTGCAATTTTTAGTTTATTGTTGTTTTTTGTTGCATGGAGTTTTACGCTCTATTAAGACTCATTTACTGGAATTTCCGAAAAAACAGTTTGTCAAAATACGTATGTTATGCACTGTATACATATCATTTCATAGTGCTTGCAGTTTTACATGAATTAAATGGACTTGGGGCTTAGTTACAACCGCAGACAATCAGGGGGACTAACTATAAGTGACTTGGTATGGTATTTGTGAGGAATTGCTTAGAGACTCTTTTTGTTATTAAGTTGAAACGAACGATTGTAATTTTTTTTTCACATACATATGTTTTCAATACCCTTTTGATTTATTTGTGCTCTACTGTCGTCTTTATTCATCTTTGAAATTAAAATATTACAGACTCGCATCTATAACTTCGGTGGCCAAACCGTAGACCGCGGTCGACTGGTCGAACGCGAAGGCATTTACAGTCGACCCCGACGCATATGCTATAAAATAATACATTATAACAAATACGCAATACATACATGAATTTCATTCTCAACAAAATGTAACAACACTGGACTGCAGTCTATCCCAGAAAACGTATATACAATAGAATACTGCATGCTCTCTGTCTTCTTCCTGATTTGGGCAATTTGGGCAAAAAAAAAAAATGAGCTATCGTGCCCAAAACGGTGTGGGTATTTTCGATACCCACCGTGACCAGATAGAAACGTGCCTTCGGTTTGTCCAAAAGTCTATGGTTCGTATCAATCTGTTCCATCCGCCCTTCGTAGTGATGTCCCAACGAGCTTGCCACCTGTGATTATTGAAGTCACTCTTTCTTCTTTCTTTCAGCCCAATTCACAATGTCGTGTTCGGGCGCTCTCGCGTTGACAGATAAAGTAGAAACAATGCAAACATATGGGGTGCTCTTAAATGTGACTTCAGGCGTTATGTCGTAGATATCGTAAAGTTCTGGGCAACGGCCGAGTAGAACTATTTTCTACCAGGGCGTGCGTTGTGACAACTCACAGCTGTTGTTGACATCGTACTATTCGATAGCCTGTTCGATTAATGTACAATTTTTTAACATTTAATATGTATGTGTAAAAGATTTAAATGGCCAAATTAATTGTGTGGGGTTATTTTCTTTGATTTGTATATTCGTACAATCTTGTTTACAAAGTAATTTCTTACATTTTGTGTTTTTTAATAGAACAATACAAATAAAAGGAAATACATTTCAAATCTTTCTTTCTATCATTAATTCGTGAATAGGAGATTTGAAGAAACAGAACATATTATTTGTCATATTCCTAACCTATGAACGCCTGAAGCTTGAAGCCGTATTTAGTTTTGCAAATTTCGACTTTGTGCGTTGGACAGAAGTCATCGTAAAGTCGATATAAAGCCCATTAACGAGAGAGCGCCCGAACGCGCCATTGTGAATTGGGCTTAATCCTTTTGATGACCGACGCTTCTTGGTTACTAGAAGTTCTCCTATTTTAGACTCCTTGCATCTCGTCCGCAAGGATATCGATGGGGACCATCCCTGCAATGACAAGGGCTGCTTCGCTCGAAATCATTCTGAAGCCACTGATTACTCTCAGTGCGCTAAGTCGATATGTTGACGATAATTTTCAACCTGTTTTATTTAACGCTAGGGTTCCCATACAAACTGGGACAGCGTATAACAGAATTTTAAGTTTCTTCCAGCATATTCGGGTCCTCCAATGTATGACAGTATTCCAGAAAGTTGAACTTGAAGCTTAGACGCCGAATCAGATTATTTTTTTTATTGCAGAATTCCATCGTACATCGTAATAGCCCAAAAGTAGGGGGCCCAGAACTCATCCTTGAAGGACTTCCGCGGAGACTTTGTTATACTTTTCTCCTTTTTCGGTGTCATATCTCAACCTTCTATGGGTGAAGTAGCTGGATAAAATCTTTCACAAGTAGTTTGGCGTATTCTTTCAGGCTAGTGAACTGCTTATGGCGTGTACATATTTATGTATGTATAACATACATATGTATAAATTTTTTCCCAAGCAAAATTAATGGCCAGGTAGAACGCGTAACCAATTTCAGGAAAAAGTCGCATACATACATATGTATGTATGCATACGTAGATTAGGGAAATTTATGATAATTTGAAAATTTATATTTTCTTCAAAATCTATGTGCAGGCATTGTAGAGCGATAAGAACCCTTCAAACAATAGCTGCTGTTCTTATTTGCATTGCCGTCCCCATACCACACAACCGCGCGGTTTGGCGGGGCCATTCTGAAGTTGCAAGTGTGAAAGTTAGTATGATAGTAAAACTTATTCTGTGGAAACCGAAATTTGTTTAAGAAGTCTAATTATGTTTAAACGAAATTCACAAAGAAATGTTGGATATAGTCATGATAAAATCAAGTTTATCCACAAATCAATTTCTAACTTTAAAACTTCGTTTAAAAAAAAAGTTAAAAAGTGCCATTTCGTCCACATCTGTTGGCTTTTCTCGTAGTATAGATTTGATTTTTGTATATTTGATTTTTGTTTTATCAAATTATGTACATACATATTATGTAGGGGAAGTGGGGGCAAAACCGCATATTTAGTGTTTGTCCGCCTTAAGAACGATTGAGAAATGTTTTTTAAGGAAAATTAAGTCTTTATTCCGCAAGTTTGTTCATTTATGAAGGCACTTTGAGCAATATTATAAATAAATAAATAACTAAAAATAAGTTTCATTACTTTAAAAAAAATACCCCCCATGTGGGGGCAAAGCCGCCCACTAAATTTTACTGGGTGAAAAACCATTTTAACTTCAAATTACAAGTTAGGTACAGAGGTCACACACATATGTGAGGTCCTCATCGATTCCAATTCCTCTTCCTAACAGGGAATTTAACTAAATCTTTTGGTAAAAATAAAATTTAAAAAGTTGATGTTGAATGAGTATCTGCTAATGCAGCCAGAGCATCAACAAATTAATTTTTCATTGCCGATTCGTCCCATGCCTGTCGTGTTGTTTTGCGAATATAATTTCGCCTATTTGAGCTGAATTCATAAAAAACAAACAAGTAAATACATATATAAATTATTAAGAAAAAATAAATGTTTTGCCCCTATGCGGTTTTGCCCCAAACGAATCATAACTGAATTGTAACTCTTTTTTTTATCAAATTGATGTTCCTGTCGACTTTTTAATAGTTTGTATTAATTTTCAATATCGAGCTTGCAATTGTAAAAAAGAAAACTTTAACTTTTTGGTTATTTTATTAGTTAAACCAGAACTTACTTTCTGCACGAACGATAACGCTTTAACAGTAGATCACAAAAATAACTGTAACTTTTTGACAACTTCAACGAACTACATTATCTTGACAGACATGATGTGTCACTTCATTTGTCACGTAATTGCATTAAAAGTATTGCCATTGAATTTTATTTTTCATACAACATAGCACGGAAACTGTTTCGCCCCCATGTGCGGTTTTGCCCACACTTCCCCTACAAACACTTATGTACATATGATGTGTGTTCATTTCTTAGTTATGTATATATAAAAATATGTACATTTTGCTTCTCTATTGTGCTCACTTTTGACATAAAGCTTACCGTGTTTTTGAAAACAAGTTTCATCAAGTGGAATATACATACATATACATATATACTCGTATGTCGTAGATACGATGTATGCATGTATAACCTATTTTTTTCCAATTACATATTAATATTGATTATATTTCACAGATTTCAATTGCTTTATTCGGATGTTCTGCAGCTGTTTTAAACAAACGTTCTTACACTGATGAACAAAAGTAAGTCGTACTTTGCAATTATGTATTAAATTTGCGGTGAATAATAATACATTTTCAAGTTATTTCAGCGGATATAATTATCGCGGCTACGGGCACCACCCGCCACCACCACCGCATCCACATCCACATAATCCATTCCACCATCATCATCACCCAGGGCCACCACCACCACATAATCCATTCAATCCACAATTTAACCGTGAGCCTGCTCATATAGTGATGAACCCGAGTAATCCCTTCTTACCTTTAAATCCATTTCTACCAATTTCATCCTCAGGAGCGCCAGGCTATCCGGGAATACCCAACTTCTCACAAGGAATAAGATTTCCATATATGCCAAAATTTCCGCAGCTGCCAGGTTTTCCTCAAGGCCCGGAAGGTTTCCCCCAATTACAAGTCTTTGGGAACGGATTTTATAACCCTAATTCAGAGGAGCAGCCTCAATCTCAACCAGAACCACAATCTCAACCTAAAAGTCCAACTGATGGTTTGATAAGTGGCACTTTTGGTGGCATCACTGAAAAACCTCAAGTGAACAATGATAACGCATCTACAAAAGGTCCACATGGACAAGATGACTTAATACAGTCCATTTTTCCAGGCCTTGGACCCGACGGAAAGCCAAAGACTCAACCACAACCTCAACCTCAGGCCAAAAGTCCAACTGATGGTTTGATAAGTGGTACTTTTGGTGGCTTCACTGAAAAACCTCAAGTCAACAATGATAACGCATCTACAAAAGGTCTACGTGGACAAGATGACTTAATACAGTCCATCTTTCCAGGCCTTGGGCCCGACGGCAAGCCAAAGACTGAACAACAACCACAACCTCAACCTAAAAAACCAACTGATGATTTGATAACCAATATTTTTGCTGGCTTTACTGATAAACCTCAAGTGAACGCCGATGGACCAACAACAATAACTCCATCTGTAGGAGGAAATGCAGAAATAAAAGCAACTGGCAACAATCAGTCCAGAGAAGAATTGATCCAATCAATATTTAATCCTAAGGAAAACAAAAATGAACCAAATGCGATCGGTACCAGTGCCATTCCACCATCGACAACCAACAGCGAAGGACTAATATATGATATTGATGTGCGAAGTTTATAAAATCTCATTTATAAATTTAGTCAATAAAAAACCAAGAAACAAATATTAATATTTATTAACATTTTTATTTTCTATTTATCCATGTATTTAAGTACATATGTATGTACATGTACCATGCAGCTGTTCCTTAATTACTGTACTCAACTGACTGAATAATCCTTCTGTCATATTGTATTCGCCGCGCAATTTGACCAACTACATGGAATTCTTTAAAGTAAGTCTGCTGCCATTTTGATTATATCCTTCCTTGGTCAGAATAGGTCCTACAGATAAGCAACACTCATTCATTCAACTTTAATTTCATTGTGTGGTACTTAAGCATGTTTTGAATTCGTAGTTATTATTACTTTCAATGTATGTATATGGGTAAGTTTCGTCCTCCTCCCCTTTTATTAAAAACTCGGTTAGTTGAAATACGTGCTTATATAAAAAAAAATGTCTGTCCTCGTGTATTTATTCACAAATTTCAAACAAATTATTCCGCTTTATTGAAACCCGCTTTGGTGAAAAAAACTTGGTTAACTGAAAGAAAAAAAATACTTAAACACTTACAACTTTTCATAGAAAAAGCTCCTTATAAATGAAAAAAATGAAAATGTGTCACAAAAAAAAGAAAAAGAAAGTGATACGTCAGGCTTTGAATGCATCCATTTATTTTGTAATTTTTTATGTGTACCTTCGACACTGAAGTTCACCTCTCATAGTGACAGATATCAGTACTGACAGCACATTTTCTGTGATTTCGTATTTATTGACAAAATATTCTAGGTTTGTTTTAATGTTATCCGAAGCCCGTTTAAATGAAAAAACCCGGCGGGCTCGACTGTATGATAATTTTTTTTTTACTTTTCAGTATTTTGTATTTTTCCATGTCTTAAATTTAAATTCTACTGAATTTATAATAAAGCACAGGAGTTACGACTTCATACACAGGAGTATGTATCTACATATACATATATGTGGATAATATGACATTATAAAAATTATGCCTGGTCCTGAAACAATTTCACTATTTCAGCGCACGATCAAAATATTGAAATGGAATAATTATGTTTACGCAGCTAATGTTCTTTTTGAATTCAAAAAAAAAAATATATATATATATATACCTATACACATACGTGATTCGTTATGTACACATACACACATATGTATGTACTTATGTATCATGTATGTTAATATATCTATTAACTAAGTTTAAAAAAAAAAACAAAGGACTTATACATACATATGCTTAACTTTGCTAATTAGCAGGGTTCGGATTTTGTTGACCAAAAAAAGCCAAAAAAGGCAAAATTATAGCGCAGAAAAAGGCAAAAAGAGGCATTTATCTAATAATAAAGGATTTATGCAATATTATTAACATTGTAATAGCACTGCACAACCCAAAACATTATGAAGTTCTCTGGTAACAATCGCTGCGATTATCTCTCAGGACAACGTTGAATGAAATAAAGGATCTCTCAGCATGGGCAAAGCCTAGTGGAGCCAATATAAGAGATGACACGTGCGTCGTTGACTTAAACATTTGAGTCCAATTTGGAGTTTGCAGCGCTATTTCGTTTGTTTGCTGAAAAAACCGGGTACAATTTTTCCATCATATATCTTCAGCTACTGGCCATTTAGCTTGTTGTAATTTCTCCTCGATCCCGTTCAAGTCTTTAAACCTCTTCAATGGGCCTTCCTAAATACTACGCATTGCACTAAGATCAAATGCTCAAATTAAAATACATACAATTAATAGGAGTCACCTGTTATTTAAGCTCTTTCGATGAAAAGAAGTGAAGCACAGTTACAAAAAAATACTTCCAAAATGTCTAACGGTTTTTGTCAGATGAAAAGATGGAAAATAAAACTGCGGCGAATGGTTTAGATTGGACGTACGGCAGAAGAAAAAGCGCATGTATGTTGAGTTGATAAAAAGGTATTTAGAGTAGTACTAGTGTGTAGGGATTTTTTTTATGCGCGCTAGTTGAAACAACGCGTGCAGTTATGTGCATATTCATACGAGAGAAGCCTGCTCTCATACGTGTGGACCCTAAAATTTCTTTCGTGTGAGCGAGGATAAATCGTATAGATAAGATCCCCAGTGGGAAAAGTTGTAACTGCTTCCATGCTAAGTGCATATTTCTTTAAAGAAAATATTGAAAATGTAAGATCTTACCAAAAGTAACGCCTAGTAAGCGAATGTGTAACGCATCGAACATTTTATTTTAAATAATATTGAAATTTTACACCGATACCATTACTTATTCGCTTACCAGGCGTTACATTTGTAAGATGTTTTTCTCTCCAAAGCATTCTTGGAATGAAAATACAGTTATTCGACTCAGACATTCCAATCATGACCTACTCCGTCAGGAATTTTTTCAATGTGGCATTATTTGAAGTTTGTTACTGAGCGGTGCCAGTAATTTTTTGTATTAATAATTAATAATAATAACAATAATTTAAGAATGTAGGTTAATGCTTACACGCCAGGATGTAGTAGCTAATGTTTTCAATAGCTAACTTTAACTGCTAATAGTGCAAATAGTGGGTGCTTACCACCCTAGGACGTAGTAATCAATGTTTTCAGCAATTACCATTCACCGCGGAAATAGGTGATTACCGGTAAGCAAGTTGGTAAGTGCTTACCTCCCTAGGACATCCCCATGTAAATGTAATCGATTCTGTAATAAGGAGAGTAAGCGCTGGTAGCTACCAATCAGCACTTACAGAATCGATTCGGTAAGCAGTAATTTCCTACTGGGAAGAAAGTGCACAGCCACTTTGACAAATAGTACCAAAAAGGCAAAAAAATGCAGTGTGGATTAAAAAAGGCAAAAAAGGCAAGGTCAACAAAATCTGTTCCCTGCTAATTAGATATCCTGGCTAACCTGCACTGATATACATAAATGTGGAATTTCATTTAAAAGCGTGTTTCGCTTGATAGTTTATTACACCTTATTATACAGCAATTTAAACGATTATGGAGAGACAGTTAAATTAAGATAATAGAAAGTACTCTCACGGCTTTATTAGAATGATTTCTATTATTTTACTTTGGTCATCTGAAATATAATTTATAGGAATGCATCCGCAATTTAAATCAAATCCTTATGTTAATTTTGACAACGACAAACATAATATGTAAGTCTTGCTTTTCTTATCAAAGTATGTAACAATACCATACAACTAATAAATAAAGGGGTTTTAAGCATATTGAATTACGATATAACCACAGGTATTCATACAAGGTATTTAACGTTCAAACTGTACAATCCACTGACGTATGTACAAAGCAGCGTCATAAACAGGCTAAAACCTCTTTTCTTAAACATCAAAATTTTCATTTAGAAAATTAAGAAACTATCTAATTTTAGCGCATCTTACGTATAAATGTAGTTCCATTTCTTTCTTTGCTATGTTTGGAGTAAATACCTACATACTATGTACATATACATATGTACATTTGCATTTGATCACAGGGTGCAAGCATACATAAGGTCTAAGATAATAGCTTGTTTGTTTAAATGTTTGTCCGCATCGTTTATTTGTTTATTCCAATTTATCATACGTAAAGTATTCAGTTGTAATAGACTATATGCCTAAATATATTATATGTATTAGTTTTTGCATATTTAAACCATTTATTTTAAAAGAGCATTTAAAGGTTAATTTAATTTAACTCCAATATTAGTTTTATGGAAATTAAGAAGATTTAATTGATCGATTGAAGAAATGTATTCTTGGCTTATGAGATTATGCACAATATAAGTATATGTGTCCAATATATCAATCGGTTTTGATAGCATTTAAACAACTTTCAAAAAAAAAAAAAACAACTACCTGTTCATCTAATCAATGCGAGAATCCTTATAGACGTATTGTAAGATCAGGCATTTGCCCTTTAAATAAATGCACATATATGTATGCATGTGTGTACATAGAATTGTTTTTACTTTTTAATTTTGCATTAATTATAGGTTAAAGATGCATATCATGATATAAACAATTTCCAAATCTACATTATATTATGCTCGTACAAAGGTCACTGGGCTTGGTTAATAGATTAAATCTTCTTTTACGATATTTCCCTGATGCTTTCACTTGCCCTAAGGTCAAACAAAAAGAAATGAGTAATTTGAGTACATGTTCCAGAAAAACAACCAAAAAAAAAACATACAGAAATGTTATAAGCCCTATGAAATGCCCCGTATATCGTGGAATGACATTTTTAAATGTTATAAAGAAACAGGTTCAAATCTCACAATTTGTATGAATAGTCAGTCAAAGTAAAGTACTACCGATTCCGGTCCAGACCCAGAAAATCTGTCTAACTCCATTCATACGAGTATGTTTCTTGTTTCTCCTCGTATTTACATAGTTAAGGACAAAAAAATGATCTAAAGAATATTCATTCAAAATACATATGTATGTATGTTACTCTGTATAGGTATGTATTTACTTGTATGTACGAATTCATAACAAGATCGTATAATCTTTACTTTTAATGTAAATCGTATAAATTGTACTTTACTTTTACTTATGTAAATATATAGGTTGTACATATGTATGTAACTACACACACGTAAATAAGTATGTATGTGCACAAACATGTACATATGTATGTTTGATTTACGGTTCTATTATACTTTCCTTGTTTATACAAAATATGGCCACAACAACGAATCAAAACGTATGATGTACCCTATTAAATAGGGTATACAACCGAAATAAATAAATATAACCTTGACCAACAATGCCAATGATGTTCGATTAAATATTTTAAATTTTGAACTTTCCAAACTACGAACATATTTGACAAAAACGACAAACATAAATAATACAAGCTACTGCGAAGTATGTACAAATGTACATAAATATATAAACATACATATGAATTTGGCTGCAAAAAAAGTAATTCCAGTTTCTATAATAATATACATATGTTTGTACATATTATGTTCGTTTGTTTCCTTGTATGCGATTAAATTTGTTTTGTTCTTGTGCACGATAAGAGACTAGCCGAAACCTCATCATTCGCTGGGATAATCTGTGCACACTCAGTTTGAAATGTGTCTTTAACGGTGCAACATTAAAAAAGATTAATTTTTTAATTTTTAAGGCTTGTTTATGTGAAAAGTTTTTTTTTTAAAATGAAACTTACATATTTACTGGTGGGTGCACGAGAAAAAAATAAATACATGTTTTTCAAAAATTGGAAAACTTTAAAGTTCTAAAATACATACAATACATACATATTGTATTATTTATTTTAAACATTCACTTAAGTGTGAATGTGATTTGACCCTTCTTGACCAATCAATATAAAATGCCGTTATTTTACAAAGTACCTATAATAACAATTTGTGTATAAGTACATATGTTACATATGTACATATAAAATTGAAATTTTGTTGAGGAGTGTAACAGTGTTGTGCCACATATTCATCCCACAATAAAAAAAAAAAAAACTGATTGGGTTTTGCTTAGATGATTGCTAAAACTAAAAGCTAATATCTTACTAATTTATAAAAATGTCAAAAGTTTTCTTAACCAAAATGAACTGAATAACAAGAACAATGACAAATTAATGTTGTGATTTAACCAGTTTAAAACTGTACAAGAACCAAATGAATATAAAAGTTGGCAGATACGAAATTTATATATCAGGTTCCTGTGAGCCAGCTAGTCTGCTAGCATTTAACCGTTAATATTATCTTGTACAGTGATGAACAGCGATAACAGTACCTACAGTCGACATAAAAGTTCCAGTGATTCGAAATTGCAGAGTAACTTGAAATAGTAAAAAACAGCTCTGTTTTTGTTTGTTAAGCTATTGCTATATCACCGTGCAAAGTATTTAATTTTTTTTAACAAGTCTTTAATTATTTAACTCAAATATAACTATTATAAGGGTTATGTTATGTAGGTACCTACCAATGCATGGTGAAGACTTCGCTTTAATGTCTTAACTTAAATTTATGGTCAAGTAAATACAGGACTGAATATAAAACTGACCAAAAAAAGCGGCTATAAACAGCTGGAATTTTAGATATACGAGTACGAGTAAAAGAGTAGATACTGAATAAGTGTACTTACCATTAAGAAACACGGGTTACAATCGGTTGGGCACGTGTTCGTTACTGAAAAAGAATAATAGACAATGAACTAAGCTACTACCTCATAAATGTGGCTTAATGGTAAAATAAAAACCTAAAGCATTCACTTCATCAGAGTAATAAAGTATAGATTTTGTTTCTGTTAATTTGATTGGTAATATTTTAGTTGTGAGAAAAATACTATATAATTAGACACGGTACGCATTATTTGTCTTAAAAAGTAAGGGGTTGAAGAAACAATTTTTGAAAGTACGTAGAGCGTCAATTATCCGAACTATTGGGACCGAGGGTGATTCGGATAATCAACAAATTCGGATAATCGAACACGTAAGCGAATCCAATAAAAATGATATCCATACATAAATTAAAAGTTTTTCATGTCGGCACTTTGTTTCTTATATTTCACTTTACGTGTCTGTAATATCAAGATTCGCTCAGGGACATACTTTTTGATCTGTAAAGGTCCTAGGTTGCGAATTTATTAAAATACAAATAAAAAAAAAGTTTGGTTAATTGACTTGGCGGCTGATTGGCGTTCGGATAACTGACGTCTATTTGTTTCCGATATTGCGTTCAGATAACTGACGTTTCGGTTAATTGACGTTCGGATAATTGACGCTCTACTGATCATACTTTTACACTCAAATGCTCGTCAATCTTGAGAAAACCAAAACTCCTAGACTTATTTTAAGCCCAAGAAAAAATACGAAATACAAATAGGTATTAAACATCACGTGTATGCATATGCCTATAAAAAATATATTGGTTAAATGTTATTTAAGAGACATGCGGATACTGAGACTAGGAAGCACGAAAGTTCATAATTTATGTAAGCATACATACATGTATAGTAGATGATAGACGTATTTAGATATAAGAGGACTTTAGTAGGTCGAATTAAACTTGAAGCTACCGCCAGTTAAACGATCTAGATCACCCCACTTACAATCTGCCGAGACTAAGAACCAAACAGGTGAACCGGCTAATTCGTCTCTATCATTTTTCATCAAGACAAAATTTGGCCAATTAGTATTCAAGTTGAAACAGAAACTGGTTTGCCGGTTTATGAAAATGCTTGTATATTCTTACATACATGCAAAACTTCATGCACTTCAAGGGCATAAGAAGTCAAAAAAAAATTGTGGAAAGTGATTTAAATCGTCCGTCTCGATTGGGTATGAAATACAAGTATACTATGTAGTTGCAAACATGCAAACAAAAGCAAAACTTTTAATGACTTGACATTAAAATAAAAATTAATATAATGGGGCGTTGTTTTCAATTTATCAATTTTTAATATACATACATACATACATTATGTACGTAGAGAGATGTGTTCAAGAAAAAATGGTCTTAAAGAAAACCAGTTTGTTTTTTTTTCTATTAAAAATGTTAAACAATGCGATGACTTGCCCACTCGGTTCGTTTAAATTAAAAAATTACAACTGCAATATGAACAGTTCTTAGCCGCCGGGATATTCTTAACAGGCGAAATCATTCAATAGAGATGTTCAATAAAAACTAATAGTGCTGAATATCACACAGTTGAACCAAAGATAATATAGTTACTATAGTTGTAACTATATTATCTGTGGTTGAACTGTTTAGTTGACACTATGTTAGTTTTTTGCATCCACTATATTCAAATAATGTATAATGAAGTGTCAATTTATAAACTAGATATATATATACTCATACTAATTATACATACATACTAGGGTTCCTAACTTTGATTGAAGCAAAAGGAGGACATCGATTTAAAGATTTAAAATATTATGTACAAAATTATTGGAAGTAATTCAGTTCCTTGCTTTTATTGTCTGTTTCGATAATTTCATACCACAATCCAATGAACTGTACGATAAATTGTGCTTTATATTGTGGAAAATATGTGCAACTTCCAAGGCAATAACTGCTAATTCTTCGGCATTATTTTCAGAAGCGTTAAATTTGGTTAGCATATTATTTGAAGCTATGGCTCTTGTCTTTTCAAGATGCTGCTCTCGTTCTTGGTGCTTAGTCTCCATTGTTTATCGAACGAGCTCACTTTATTTGTTCTAGCTTTGATACACTAGTGACTAGACGATATAATTGAATAATAAATTGTTGGTACCTACTTCTCTGAAGGAACATTTTTGTAACACCCTGTAGCTCGGTGGGTGTTGAAGAAAGACCCGCGGCTCATTCGATTTTTTGCATAACATGAATCAATAAATCTGTATCCCAAACCGGACCACCCTGTATACATACGTTTTAACAAGTGGAACTAGAAAACAGAAGTTTGTTGCACGTTTGTGTTGATTTAAAAGTGACACTTGCTCGAAATTGGGAAATGAAAGATAAATTACATGTATGATTACCGAAAAAGGGTGCAAACAGCCAAAGCATTGACAATTCGTACGTGCAACCAAAATAACAGCAAAAAAAGGAAAATATAGTTTTTAATCCCACTTTTGTTCTTTGGCTTTAAAGTCACACTGTCATTTTTTGAAATCACATTCCTAGACTGTCATTTCTCATCATTTCATTCTAGGTCTAGGCTATACACTTCCTTTTCCGGAATGAGATTTTTTGTAAACAAATTTGCCTAGACATTATCATGCGTCTTCTCCATCATTCTAAGAAAATCCACGAAAAATTTCAACCCTCATCATTCTCGCCATCATTCCAATCTTAATTTTTCATTCCAAACTACACACTGTCACTTTCACATAATTTCATTATGAATGTCATTTTTAAAATGATAGTGTGTAGCCTACTTGATAGCAAATGGAGGACAATTTTACTTAAAGGAGGACGGGAGGACAAAGCGCCGAAAAGGAGAACAGTTCTCCGAAAAGGAGGACGGTTGGGAACCCTAATACATACATATATATATAATATATATATACATATGTATAAAGATGCGCTGAATCGTGTAAGCTTAATAATAATAGTTGTCTAACAAAATCAAAGTCTTCTGATTATCGACGTATTTACATACTTTTATAATTTTTTGGCAGATTGATAAGCTGTCCTAATAAGCTTAATTGTTATTTTATTTTGATGGGCATTAAACACTGCAAGATACCCCCGGCTTTTTAATATGTTAGAGAGCAGAAACTCATTAATCAAGTTTTTTTTTAATTTACTGCTGGTAGATCTTGTAATCTACTGCTGGTAAGCTTAGAATATAAGTTTTAAGCTTTTACATTTTTAATTGGTTTGGCAACGAAAAACAACTTGATAATATACTGTTATTTTCAGTATCTTTATTGTAGTTTTATGACTACTGGTTGTATTTGGTATTATCTGTATGTTTGATAGGTACCTTTATTTGAGTATTTTTACATATTTCCAGATACTCTGTATGATGATTGCTTCAGCAGCAGCAGCCAGTGTTGGACTAAATGAAAATAATAACAATGATATCAATTTAAATACGTAATCATTCTACAAGCCCCTCAAATCAAATTTGGTATACATTTTATAATTTTTTATAGGTTATCTGCTGAAGGCCCGACAGAGGACCATTCGTCTAAAATTAATCGAAGATCAATAGGCTTATTTTTTGGAAATCTGAATCCCTTTAGAAGTTTAGTCTCTTGTCGCCTTACTGGCCGAAATTATAACCATCGACAGCACAACCACCATCATTCGGATCCATATCCACGTTATAATCATGGAAATAATTATAACCGTTGGCACGGTCATCAGACTTATCAAAAAGAGTTGCCGCTTGTAACCACATCAACAGCTAATCCTAGATTTATCCCAGCAACGCCAACCGTTGGCAAAACACAAGATCCAATAGTTCAATCATTTGATAACCAACCAGCTCCGACAAGTATCCCGACCACAAACCTAATAACTTCAACGGTCCCAACAACCACAACAACCATTATGACTCCATTACCAATAATTACAAGCAGTTCGACGCCGAAGTACAAAGATCCAGACAATGAATTAATTTATGATATTGATTTAAGATATCGCCTTTAAAAATGCAAATCGCTGGCTTGAGTATGTTCTAAAGATTTTTAACGACAATTATGGTTGTAAATTCAAAGTGAAACTTAAAGACTATCATTGTGGCCAATCTATTTTAATTTACTTTCTATCTGATTTTCTTGGTTTACAGTGTACCCTGTGCAGTAAAGGCGTCAGCAGGTAAGCTTAACTCTGATTGTATGAACAAAACCTTCCAAAGACCAAAGTTAAAAGACAGGGAGCGGGGCTGTTGTATTGTAAAAATAGTTAAGTATTAGGTAGGCACCTCTAAGCAGACGAAGCTTATATAAAATATAAGCTGGCAATACTATAATATTATTCAGGTTGGTCTTGTTATCAGCAACATTCTCCGAGCTTCTTACCATCAGATTTTTAATTCAATAAAACACAATAATATAAAATGAGCTTTAATAGTACCGCAATAAAAAATTTTTTTGAAAATAAATAATTTATTAGAGTCTATGGAGAATATATGTACGTTTTGATATTTACCGATAGTCCGTCTTTGTCGTTGCTTTTCGTCGTACATTAAAGCGTTTTGTTTTAAGCTTCCTAATTGCGGGTGAATTGTATTTACCCAGAAGTCCTGTATTCTTAGCATTTTCCGAATACGAAACAGCCTCTTCCTCTTCAGATGCATATTCAATATCGTCGTCATGGTTCGACTCCTGCTTTTTGTCGTTATTGCTCAAATCAATAACGATCTCATCCTGATCGTTAAATGTCGTGGCGTAGTAGTTATTTTGTGGATTATAATCCTGAGAAGCAGTTTCCTGCACTTCGTAGTACTGTTGTGTTACTGGATCATAAAAGAATTGTCCTTTTTCTGGTTCAGCAGTATTTGGGTATGTATTCAAATAAATGTAATCCCCTTGTTGCGATGGCTTCTTCCTTCTGTTTCGATTGGGTTGCGGTTCTGGTTCATCATTAGGTTCAGGAACATCTACCTTAACGACATACGGAGTGAATAGCTTGGAAAATGGGTTTGTTATATTCCAACTGGGTAGATGGGTTCTTTTCAGAAAATTATTCCAATATGTAAAAATCGATGGACGTGTATTGTCCGCTTCGGAGTCTTTTGCGTAAACCGGAATGAAATAGTCATCGTAATCTCCATAATCTGATTTGGACTTGAGGTACTCACTAAAAAAAGCGGTTTCAGTCTGGAAATGATGTTTTCTACTCACTGTACTTACCGTCGCCTTTGGTTTTCGTTTCTTCTGTACGCATCTGAGAATGCAACTCCAATTAAAATCAACACCCACTAAAAAAGGATTAAATATAAAAGCTGCATTTGTCTATAAAAACTAATGTTCACTTACAATATATCGCAGCATCATCGTGATCAAATTTAAGACTGAAGTTCGAAAGCTCCTAATGGTTGAACGGTCACAGCGGTACTGAATTTTACGCTAGAATATTTGCGGGGTCTCCAAACTAAAAAATTTCACCAATAATGCGCACCCAGTGTGATCTTCCCAGGAACTTAACCTAGATATCATAAATTACCTATGGTGAAACTTGTATTGTTGATAAAAAGAAAAGTAAAACCATTAATATAAGACGCATTTGCATTTGGGTTAAAGGTGTGTTTTCGTTGCAGATGTGAAAATTAAATTCGGAAGAAAGCAGGTAAAAGAGTATTTTAAAGATGAATTTGCAAGTTTGTTTGGCAAAATAGATAGCACATATGAATATGTAAAGTAATTACATATGCATTAATGTTTGTATATGTATAAGTATACATATATACACTTTCATTTATATATTTATAGCTTCATTTGGATACACATTTATTTCCATGTAGTTGTGCAGTTCGTTGACACATTAGCTAAATAAGTATCGTGAGAAAAGTGTGAAAGGCAGTGTCAGGCCGAACCGGTGCGCAATGTGTGTCATATACAGGCGCCAGTATGAAAGGTTTGCATGCTTTAAATATAATTCGTTATCTCACATTATCAGTTTTATTAATAAAGGCTAGTACAAAAGATAGAAATTGTAGTATGTATTTTGATATATGTATACAGTAGGTACGATTGCGTATGAATATTTAAAAGATGGTACTAAGAGTCTACTTAAATCTAAAATATTAACATGTGCTCATATGCCATCCAATTTTTAATAGCCAAATACATGCAGTGGGACTATTTCAAATTATACGGGCACGGGTACAAACTGGACAATAATTCGATAAGTTCACAAGGTAGAATCTTTCAAAAGTCCGTTTAACTACTTGGATACCCCGACGACATTGACATCATTGGTAAAAGACAGCCAGCTGTCCTCGGTGCATTTGCAAGTATAGAAAATGAAGCAACTTAAATGGTTTTGGCGGTAAACGAGGGCAAATTAATGTTTATGTTGTCAACGAAAACGGACGCTCAACATCGACGAATTTAAGAGAACGTCACAATAGACAGTAAGAGCTTCGAGGTAGTTAAGGACTTTGTCCACATCGGCTCTGCTCTAACATCAAAAAATAACATCAATTGCAATTGCAATTGAGAAATAAAGCTCTCTCCCGATCAATTAAGGAGACTTTATATAAAACCATTATCATCCCAGTTTTGTTATTAGCTATAAGCTGTAGCATGGATTTTACCAAAAGCAGATGAAAATATCTTTGGTCGCTTCGACAGAAAAACACTTCGTAAGATATTCGGTCCCGTTTGCGTTGATGGGTTTTGGAGAAGATTCAACCACAAACCAAACGAGCTGCACAACGGCAACGACATGGTCAAAAGTAACTCCGCATTGGACTTTTAGATGGCTGGAAGACTTTAATAAAATAAGTAATCAAAGTCAAGCAGTTCCGTTACTGCCTAAAACTTTTAGTATACACGTGCTATGCGCTCATGTCTGATAAGATGGTTTAAGTTCTGTATCTAAATTTGAGTGTTTTTAATGAAAAATGAATCGAAAGAGTTTGTCTGGTTGGAAACTGCTCTCGAAATATATTATGCATGCCTATAAGTATCGCAATAGCCTTGTGAATTTATAAAATTGTAAAAATTGTAACATATCAAATGTGGAAGTAACTTAAACAAGTCTAATCAGAATTTTTTTTTCTTGTTATCCATGAATTGTATACCAAGTTAGCCTAATGTTTTAAGTATATCCTTTATTTTTAATTTATGAAACGAATCATGAAATGTCAAACTATCGGCAGACGGCAATATAAAGCCATGCTTTTTTCTCTTTACGTCATCTTAACTAGTATGTACTATCATGTGAATTATACCAATAAAGAGATGAATAATAATAATAATAATAATGAAAAATGAATAATGAATAATGAAACATATTTGTGCATACATACATGTCATGAAAAATAATAAATGATTTGATGAATATTATACTGTGTGGCACCGTGGCGTGTGGCGGGTTCCATCCCAGCAAACAGCGAAAAAAAAAGTTTTGCCACGGTGCCACCTCTTTCGAATGTGCTTCTCAACTCGCCGCGGCGCGCCGTTCGGAGTCGGGAACAAATTGTAGGTCCCTTCCATTCGTGCAAAAATATAACACGGACACACAAATGGTTGCGAGAATCAGGCCCTGGTTCCGCCCGAACTGTAGCGCCACCTCAAGAAAGAAAGAAGGAATATTATGCCACTAACGCTTTCGCCTAATTACCTCTTTTCCTTATTCGCTTATAAATTATGAATTTAGTGGTTCGGTGATTTCTTCTTACCGAATTATTGAGCAATTAACGTCCGTACCACTACTCCATAAAGATATTAATTTTTTTTTTATAATACACGCGCGCTAAAGGGGTTATGAATATCCTTAAATGTCTTGCTGTGTGTGTGATTTATTTATTTAGCGCGAAATAATTAGGTAATCGGAATTGGTTTCAAATGAATTTATAAATTGTTTTCAATGCGGTTATTAACACGGTAAAGTGTGAAGAATGCAACCAAGGACATGACCGTGAACGCTAATTGCTGCATGAGAAGATGGTGGCTGTTCCTTTGTACATTATGTAATTACATACATACGAGTATAGTCTGTACTCTGCCTAGAAATATAGTTTTGGCGAGTTTGTCCTTCGCAAAAGCGGAAACGAAAGTGAAAGTGAAGATTAAATGCTTGATAATAGACAAGTTCGATTGCACTTCCGTTAAAATTTGCAAAGGCAAAAGTAAGGTCTTGTACATATGCGAAATGAGTCAGTAATAGAGGATGCTCTCCAATTGGTTTTGTTGTTAAGATCTTACGCTAGTTTTAGCGGTTTTGACGTGAGTTATAGTTATGCTGGAGTGTATTTTTATGTTAAAGCTTAGAAGGTATGTACACGTCTTCTGCTCCTGCGCCGCTTTTTCTGAGTTTTCTAAGGCTCGAAAACTCTCGTACATACTGTGTACGTAGATTTCTTATTTTGCATTTTGTGGCATCAATAGTGACAACTTTCAACCTTTAATTCACACAAAATTTTATTTAATGAATCTGCCTTTTTTGTACGTATCCTTATGACTGCAATTATATAAATTCTCATTTTCTTATAAATGAAAGAAACATTTTTGCACCAGGTCCCTGTTCCACTCAAATTCACTTATTTCTTTTCACAAATTTTATATATTTGTACCTGACTAGGCAAAGGAAGGGTTATGATTTTAACAGGTTGGGTTTGTATGTTTGTATGTAAGGATGTTACCTCATACAGCCTAAACTATGATACCAATTTCAACAAATGAGGTATCGTTGAATTCGTCTTGATCCGAAGATTATCCCAGGCTATGCGACGTCACAGAAAAATTGAATATGGCGGTTGCGTCAAGCAATATGACGGATAACCTTTTGTTTTTTTATTTTCCTTTACAACCGCCTTGATAGTACTAGTATCAAATGAAAGGGCTCGACGAGTAGAATACGACATTGCTAACCTACATAAATTCTATATATTTTCTAAAACACCTTACAACTAGAAAGTTAAATAAATAACAAGTTTGAAAAACTAACCGAAAAGTACGAAACAAGATGAAACGAAACGAGTGATGTATTTGAAACAAGTGAAGAATACAACCAAGGACATAACAGTGAACTCTAATTGCTTCATGAGAAGATGGTGGCTGTTCCTTTGTACATTATGTAATTACATTATGTACATATAGTATTGGAATATTCAAGCCGTAGGTTTTCTTTTCCCCGTGGATTGAAATATAGGATTCGTTTGGATAAAACTTTATTCTGTATTAAATAATTAAACGCAAGCCTTTTTCTAACAATTTCACACTTTGTTATTCACTTATCGTTTCTTTTTTCTAAAATCACATTACAATTTCCTTTAACACTTTCCATAATCTCTTTATCTCTTACAATCACTTAATGCTCTGGAAAATCACAGTCTCAACCTGTAAATTAATACAGCGAGGATGAGGGTTTGTAAGACTCTGATTTTATTGTCAATTTTTCTCTCCTTTTATACAAATTTCTTACTCTAGGTTTCAACTAATTTACTTATATAATCTATTTTGGTTCAGTACGCAGAATGCGTACATCTGCTCCTTTAAAGGAGAATTTAACATACATATTTATTTTAGGTACTTTTTGATAAATGGACTGCGCACATCTGCTCCTCGAATAGGAGGGTGTGTGTGGTCTAAAAATAACAAGTGTTCATGTATGGCGGCCACTTTCAGTAGATCTGGAGAAGTCTACTGCAATTATTGCATTAGTTCTATTTTGCCATCTAGTATATAGTGCTAGACCAATTATAAGTAATAATAAAATTAATATAAATGAAGCGTGTCCGCTGATGTGGTGGAAACTTATCTTCTTCAGCTCGACGTTCTCGGATTTCAGTGTGTCGACTTGCTGCACAGTTCTCCGTAGTCTATCAGTAAATGGCACTGACTCCCTAGGCGCTCTATTTTTTGCTGTATTCCGTCCATCTCGTGAAAATATGTATCTAACTCGTAATACACTATGAGGAACATAATCGTCCCATTTTTTAATTCATTTACAGTACGACCAGTTGAGAATGATGGCTTCAGATGTGTTGCACTGGATCGCATAGTCATCAATAGGATGAAAAAAAGCCAAGAATATAATTTTATCGATGTTCCAAGTTTTTTAGTGTGTTGACGTTCGCCACCTGTTTGGTTTATTTTGGTTAACATTGAACCAATGTGTTTTGTATCATTATTTATATCGTAATTTTTGTCCCTATCTTTATCGTTATTCAATGGACATATTTTGTGAATCGGTTGCTTTAGTGTGCCTGATTGCGCTTTTAGGGTCACAACTCTAAACTTTCCATCCAGTCCTCTGTGCAGCTCAATCACTCTTCCTAAAGTAGTTAATGCTAGTGAATGTGTGTTTTCTTCCTTTATCAGCGCTCCTTGGCCTTCAGTAGGATGCACTTTGGACTTCTTCCACTTATGTCGTTGTTGTAGTGAAGTTAAATATTCATCATTCCATCTTTTCCAGAAGTCTCTTTTCATTTTCTGAACTATTTTCCATTTGTCTGGTGATCCTATTTTTGTATCACTTACTTCTTGCGGTGTCAGCACGCCTATCTCGTCTATGCTGCTGACAGTAGTTGTTAAGGGTCTTGAATTTAGTACTGCTTCAATTTCTGCTAATAGTGTGCTCATCTCCTCAAAGGTGAGTTTGTTGTCTCCTATGATGCGTTTTATATGATGCTTCCTTGGATTAACGCCGGCCACCTTTCTAAGAATTTCTTTGTATTCTAGTTCCATCTCCTTGTACTGTATTTCGATGGATTCATTTGGCAGAATTTGTTAAGTCTTCGAAAAGATCAGCTAGATTTTCCGTCAATTCTTCTTCTTCTTTTGCTGATATATTTTGCATATCTGCTTTCATTTCCGCTGTCACTGTTTTCAATTTATTTTATTTTCGGTGGAATCTTTCTTCCGCAACATCAGTTATTGATGAAAAATATGTTGCGTGCTTCATCATATAACTAAGTGTATATATATTGTTGAAGTATTTCGCCATTTTTGTTCACTTTGTATTTTCACTACCCGCTGTATAGCCACGGGAACGCTTATGCACTGTTTGCTGTGAATAACGCAACACAACAAAGTATTATGTATATAGTTCACTACCCGCTGTATAGCCACGGGAACGCCTAATTCACTGTAAGCCGTGAATAACGCCTTTGAATCAATTTTTATAATTGATTTGTAAAAAATGATTCGCTACGGAATCAATTTTTCTGTTCAGATGACTGTATTTTAAGTCACTGATTTTATTTTCTGTGTCTCTTACCACTGGTGGGGGAAAACAACAGAAATTGCTCGAAAGACCAAGTGTAAATTGGTAGATATCTCGAGGCTTTTTGAATCACTAGTATTTTATAGTTGATTCTTATAGAAATATCATTCGCTTCTGAACTGACTTTCCTGTTTCAGTTGACTGTATTTAAGTCACTGCTTTTATTTTCTGTGTCTCTTACCACTGGTGGGGGAAAACAACAGATCCGGCTCGAAGGACCAAATGTAAATTAATACAGCGAGGATGAGGGTTTGTAAGACTCTGATTTTATTGTCAATTTTTCTCTCCTTTTATTCAAATTTCAACTAATTTATTTATATAATCTATTTTGGTTCAGTACGCAGAATGCGCACATCCGCTCCTTTAAAGGAGAATTTAACATACATATCTAATTTAGGTACTTATTGATAAATGGACTGCGCATATCTGCTCCTCGAATAGGAGGATGTGTGTGGTCTAAAAATAACAAGTGTTCATGTATGAACACAATCTCTTTCTGAATCAAAACTCGTCACTGAGTCTCTACTAACTGACAGACCTCCGCCGCCTATTGGCGAACTCTATTTATACTGCAATAAAAACATTCGGACTATTCTGTAATATTCTAGGACGAGAACCTTCTAGAATTCAACTCTCGACTGTACTCTCCTTACTGGAATACTGGAAACTTAGAATGGGTTCCATACAGCAGATACACAAACCATTGCCGAAACGTCTATTCTTTCTCCTAGATGGCGTTATTTCCGATTGGTTCTTTTGGCTGCATACAACACTGCACAGGAACAGGATCATCCGCATTTCCATGTAGACTGTCCACATGAACGATATTATTGCTTCTTCGTCTTTCAATTTTAACTCCTCGTACGACGTCCACTTACCATTGATTCCTCAATATGACGTCCACTACCTCTCTCTTTACTCGACTACTCCCAAGTCCGACCGGGAACTAGTGTTCCAAAAACCACTTGGATTAGTGCACGTACCCAGCTCCTCTCCATCGGGCTTCTTTCTTTTTCTTTTTCTTTCTGTGCGCCCAGTAAAAATGGTTCTTTTTTATTTTAAGTACAACTATAACTTTAAACCTTATACTTTTATTGAACCGAACTCCATTTCTTAAATTATTATTAATTGTTTTTCAAATTTCCTAAAAATACATTTTTATTACATTATTTTAGTCGAATTTCCATTTTGTTCCTTTATTTTTTTTTTGTAACGGTGCTTATGTAATTAACTTATTATACTAACAAAATTATTATCTTATATAACTTATTATCTAATAAAATATAATGTCTTCTTTACGAAACAGACGAGTTTATTTACCAAAGCCAATTATTTCAAAAGTTATGGATTTTTTACGCATGTCCCATAAAACAAAAACCATAGTGCCGCGTCTCTACCGGTACCGGTACCGCTACCACGTACCGCTCCGGTGTGTGAGTTCCTTAAACAAAAAAAAAAATAATTATGCGACTGTATCCAACAGTCCCGAGCTATGTGTAAACATCACTCGGATGTGGTGTTTAGCTCCACTTTATTGGAAAGAAAGAAAATTATAACCAGTCTATGTTCGATAGGATTCAAGCCAATCGCAGATGTACATATATACTCATCGAATCCACTCCATTCGCAGCAGTCGACGCCAGGAAACGAACCTGGGACCCCTAGACTCAGTAGTACTGCGCCAAAAGTAGAACCGACGCGCTACGCACTCAACCGCTGCGGTTATAAAAACTTTTCAACCAAGTTCTTACCTAAATAATAGGTGCGTTTTTTTTCAAATCTATATAGATTTTGAAAAAGCTTTCCATACAAAAATAAGACTGGTTAATTATCTAGGCTAAGGTTTTGTTGTATTTTACATTGAAAACATGTTGCGGAAACATGTTTAGCCTATATAGATTTGAAAAAAAACACGCCTAATATTAGCTTGTAGGTATGTACATTGTACATATGTACCAGTGACGTTTACTCTAGCTTACAATATCTAATTGAGTTACAATTCAAAAATACTTAATTAAAAATAATGCTTTAACATCCACTTTTGTTCACTCTGTTGTGCCGCACCGTCCATAGCCAAATCAACCAAACCAAACACCGCAGTCAAAATCGCAATACCAAAATGTATATAAACCATTCAACACAAATTGACGTTGAACAAAATGTTCTACTCTTTTCGTAAGTAAATTGAACGGTGCGCGCCGTCATACATACATACTTTCAAACCTCTATCCAGCAACCTATCCAAACCAACTCTTTATTAAATTCAGTTCGACGTCGACTCGCCCGGTTGTTCTCCACTTACTAGCGCACCAACCCAAAGGAAATATCCATATAAAAAAAACGTTCTACCACATTCAAAGTCCCAACAATCGCCTGTACAATAACATGAATTTGGGTTCTCCAGCAAATTGCGCACCCGGGCTCGATACAACACATTTTCTTTAGCGATGAAGATGTTAGTTGTGGGTATTATGTTGCTTCTCATATTCTGTTTTATTTCGCATCAACTTGAGTTCTCCAGCAAACTGCGCACTGAGGCTCGATACAACCCTTTTCTTTAGCGAGGAAGATGTTAGCTGTGGCCTGTGGGTATTTTGTTGGTTTTCATATTTTGTTTCATTTCGCATGTTAACGTTTGTTTGGTTGAATTTTGTTCGATTCTCTTCTCCTGATTAGTTATTTGTTCGATTTCGATGTGCTCTATATTTGTAGAACCTAATCGACTGAAGCGAAAGCAAAAAGCAACACAACAATAGGCGCGTTTTTTTTTTAAATATTTGCATTGAAAACATGTTGCGGACACATGTTTATTCTTACATCATCATTGATCATTCGCATTTTGGCAATAGTTAGATATGCATGTCGTTCTTTTAAGCCAAATCGTGTAAGAGAAAAATTACCTGTCGATGCGCTATTGAAAATTTATTGAAGAAACCATTTTCTCAATTAAATTCGGAAGAAAGACTGGAAATAATTAGTTTTGGAAGGCCAACACCGTCTCTTCCGGATTTGATTTGTAAGGTTTACCTAGTAAAGCTTTTACTAGACATTTTTAGATTCCTAACTATGAAAGAAAATTTTGGTTGTGTGGTTGCCCCGTTCTTAATAAATTATTTTGTTGGCCTTGTTTACTTAACATCCTCGTCGTGGTCATGGAGAAAACTGAGTATATGTACGTTATTATTCAACAAAAAAAAAGTAGAACACCCTGCTTAGAACATCACGCCACGTCCCTGATATGTACTCTGTTCTGTCATCTCATCACGAATAAGAAAAAATGGAAAAAAAACAACAACAAAACAAAAAAAATCGCCTCATCTATCTTTTATATACATAATTAAATCGCTAGCGCAAGAGCTTGTGTTTCCTTCTGAGAATTTATTATTGCACCGATTTCAATGATTCTAACACTGATTGAAGGCTTCATCAGTATAAATAATTTTGAAAAAAAGCATATGAATGAAGTTATTACGGAAAAACATTATTTCAACGTAAATACATTCACAAATGAGGTGGCTAAACACAATAATGTCTTGGAGCAATCACGAAATGCACTCTGATTTTATAAATATAAACAATTTGTTTACACTTAATTTTAATATTTATCAGGATCTCTAACTCTTTCACGAAAAGTAGCTCTTACTTTTTGGAACAAGGTGCCACTAGGACATAGAGGCCAGTAGGTAGCCATTTTAGTCGTAAATAGTAAAGGGTTGTAGGTTTTCTACATGCGAGATTGTTAATAATATTTATAAACTAAAAATCACTGCTCTGGAAATTCCTTTTTCCTTTGACACCGCAATAGTGTCTGTTAAAATTGTTGGCAATTATGTAGTTCTTGGTTATGTTTTTTCCGTTTTTGATTATTATGTTTTGTGAGTTGTCTTCACTTGATTGTTTGAGTCCGTTGAAGAACTATCAATGGTTCTATAGTTGAGGTTACTGATGAAATTTGTAAGCTTGTTTCTTTTGGCTTTTTCGGTCTCTAATAGGAATTCAGTGTTCAGTCTTCTCCATTTCTTCAACAATGTTGGATCCTTTGCTTTTTCGGCTTCTGTCCATGCTTTACTTTTCTGATCTTTAAAGGTCTCTAAAGATTTATTACAAAAACAGTTGTATTTCTTAGTTTTGCCGCGAGGGGTTCGACTTTTTGACTGCTTGTAAGATTTTTTCTGCGAAGAGGTTCATAAGGTTGTTGTTGTATATGAAGTTGATATATTATGATTGATATGAGTTGATATGAGTATTCTCAGCTGTTCGTTATACTCGTTCTATTTCGCTTTTTTAAAGCTCCATAGGGTGCGGGGTGTTGGTTATTCTTTTTTATGTATGTTGTTTTTAGTGTTCACTATGGTTTCTATCATCCGGTGTCCGCTCCCGGTATCGTCAGTTACTAGTCTACTGCTATGGGATGTTATATTCGATGATATAGACAATAGTAAGTTCTGGATTGGTGGAATGTCCCGTGTAGTGCACGTATGTTCTGGGATCATCTGGGTTGTATAGTAATTCGAATGTGTTGCAGTCTAAGAAGCCTTCGATTTATTTTTCTACTGTGTTTCGGTTGGAGTACCCCCATCTTGGTGAGTGTCCATGGAAGTCGCCTGCAACGATGGTGTTGTTGCTGTCGATGATGACATCCAAATTTAGGTTTTTGTTGCTCGGTGGACTGTATATGCTGTAGTAAGTGAATTTGATTCCATTTATCCATGTGCAACTATTTCTGAGGTATCTATGCTGTTCATTTCTTTTATGATTTTAAAGTTTGTTGGAAGGTTGGTTTTGATTCCTATGAGAATACCGCTGGCGATTTGCCGTTCTTTAAGTAAGTTATAAATTTTGTAGTCTTTGAAGTTGTAGTATTTCAGTGTCTTATTTGAGATATTGGATTCCACTATGCTAACTATGTCTATATTGTTGTGTAGTACGTATTTCTCTAGGGCGGTCTTCTTTGGAATAGATAGGCCGCCAGCGTTCCAGTGTAGTGTTTTGAATTTTGTCATATATTTTTAATTTGACTTGTGAGGAAGGTATAACTTTAAATTTACTGTCTGCGAAAGCTAGGAGTGATCTTATCACTTGCAATATTCGTAGATATTTAGATTGCACTTGCTCTTTTATTTGGTTTTTGGAAATTGCACTGTTTTGATTTTATGTAAAGTTATTTTGTGTCACATGATTAGATTTTAATACCTTTGCATACACTTATTCACTTTATTTATATCTATGATTTTCGATTTATCCATATTTTATTGTAGTCCATTTAGCCGTCTTTTAGACGTTGCCCGGGGAGCACCACGAGGAGGCGAACTAATTGCTCCCCAATTTGGAGAAAATAATAGTTTAAAATTCATATCAATAGTCATTTACATAACTGTTTATTTTAGAGCCCCCGCACACTACAGACTTTCTATCGGCCGATAGTTTGGTCGGGTTGGGCTGGTTAGTGCGCACACTGGGCCGATTAAATAGTCGGGTTGGTAGTGAGTCCGCACACTAGACAAACAATCGGCCGACTGTTCTCGAACGATTTGCTATTGCTTGTCGTTAAATACATTTTGCAGAGAATAGTCGCTTAATAGTAGTTAATAAAAAATGTTCCAGAGAGGTAATCGTTGCTTTACGTCCAAATATGTCCATAATTCCATATTTAAATACGAGGAAATATCCAGAACTTAAAGAAAATTGTTGGAAACTACATTCGCTACTTTCACCTTATCAACCTTATTAAATAAATACTACACATCTTTTATGTTTCTATCAATGAGATATACTTTTCAGTTTGAACTATTTTTTCATTCCAAATATATAATTCTAATATCGTAGCCGTATTTTCTCTCGTGTCTTCGTATCTGGATTTTCAGGTGGCAATAAACACAATTTTAACAGGTTATGGGCCCAGATCTTAAGACACGAGTGAACAGAGGAAATAGACATACATAAAGGGATATAAAGTTTTATTTGAAAATGAGCGACTCACTAAAGACGTCCATCACCAAATTGGGGCATGACAATTACCACGTGTGGAAATACAAGCTTGAACTTCTATTGAGGAAGGACAGCCTGTGGGAAATTATCATTAATCCCAAACCGGAACCAACTACAGAGGAATGGACAAATAAAGACAGCAGCGCAAAGGTCCTCATTGGCCTATCGGTCGAGGACAATCAACTTAATCACGTCAGGAAAGCTGAGACAGCGAAAGCCGCATGGGATAAGCTAAAGCAGCACCATGAAAAATCAACTCTCAGCAATAAAGTGCAGCTGATGAGAAAAATATGCAGCCTAAAACTGGACGAGGGCGCAAGTATGGAAGAACACATCCAAGCAATAAATTAAATTAATTGCTATCGGTGAAGATCAGCTATCAGACAGTTGGACGATAGCAATGATATTGAGTAGTCTGCCTAGGTCCTATGACACACTCGTAACTGCACTCGAAACCAGAGACCAAGCGAATTTGACACTGGATCTCGTTGAGGTGAAATTGCTGGAGGAGTACAGCAGACAGAATAGTGGGAATAATAACATTGCGTTAAAGGTATCTAATAAATTTTCAAACGAATCCACCAAATGTTTCTTTTGTAATAAAAAGGGACACATGAAGAAGGACTGTCGCAAGTACATGCAGTGGAAAAACAATCAGAAAAAGGGGAAAGCAAATACCGTAACGTCTACCAACGAATTTTGTTTCCACTTGAGGGGCGGAATCTGCGCAGGCTGGGTCATCGACTCGGGCGCAACAGTTCACATTACCAACAGAATCGACAACTTTCTGAGCCTGAATTCGGAAAAATGTGAGAAGGTGGTTGTAGCCAACGGCGAAGAAATCACTCCGAAGGGGAGAGGTACCTGCAAAGTCCAAGTGTTGAACAACAGCAACGTAGAATCAACAATCCATATAGAGGATGTACTCTACATTCCTAATCTTCAAGGCAGTCTATTGTCTGTAAAGAGGCTGACAGACAAAGGGTATACAGTAAATTTTGCAGGCGCAATTTGCAAAGTTATCACAGAGAATGGACGAGAAGTAGCGGTAGCAGACTTGACCGGCAGCCTGTACAAATTAAGGCACCGGCCCAGTAATTCAAAGGCGATGTGGGTAAAGGGCAGCAACCACAATCAGGAACACTGCCTTGATTACTGGCACCGTTTATTTGGCCATCGCAACAGTGAAGCAATAAAGAGGCTGGCTGCAGAAAAACTGGTAAGTGACTTTTGTATCATAGACTGTAAACACCGTAGAGATTGCGAAATATGTATACAATGTAAAATGAGTCGTTTGCCTTTTGTAAAGTCGTGCAATGAAAGCCATGCACCTATGGACCTAATCCACAGTGACGTGTGTGGTCCCATGCAGACAACTACACCAAGTGGCAACCGATACTTCTTAACGTTTATTGACGACTTTAGTAAATATACCGTAGTTTATCTACTTAAAGACAGATCGGAAGTCTATGAAAGATTAACTCAATACGTAGAAATGGTTAAAAACATTTTCTCAATAAAGCCCAAGATAATAAGGTCGGACAATGGTGGTGAATACACTGCAAGGAGAGTTTTACAGTTCTTGGCTAAGGAAGGCATTGTGTATCAACACACTACACCTTATACCCCTCAACAGAACGGCACGGCCGAGCGCAAAAACAGGTACTTGATTGAGATGGCTAGGTGTATGCTACTGGATGCAAATCTGGGATATGAATTTTGGGGCGAAGCAATTATGACCGCGAATTATTTGCAAAACAGATTGCCATCAAGCGTTATTCCAACAACACCATATGAAAGATGGACAGGCAAGAAACCAGACATAGATCATCTTCGTGTGTTTGGAACAAGGGCTTTTGCTTACATTCCCAAAGGGACTCGCAGAAAGTTGGACGACAGAGCAAGTCTTAGAATTTTCGTCGGTTACGATGAACACTCAAAGGGGTATCGTCTCGTCGATAAGGCTACCAAGAAGATAACCATTAGCCGAGATGTGAAGTTTCTTGACATGATTCCGGATAAGGTCAGCCAAACAAAGATCATCCGTGATAACGCCAAGAAACAGGATTCAGAGCTCATAGTATCATATCCACTAAGCAGTCGTAAGAAACATCTTGAAACAGATAGTTGCAACTACGATTTACCCAGAGCAGGTATTTTAAGTGACGAGGAGGAGCCAACACCAACACTGGATGATAGTTGCTACTACGATTTACCCAGCGCAGTTAATTCAAGTGACGAGGATGAGCCAACACTAACATCGGAGGTTCTCCCAAGACAGTCGAGTAGATCAAATAAAGGAATACCACCATCACGCTTTACAAGCGAAGCTAATATGGTTCAGGAAGAATTCATAAAGGAGCCTAGAAATTATAAGGAATCCATTAATTGCAGTCTTCGCAGGTAATGGAAAACTGCAATGGAGGAGGAGATTCAAAGTCTTCGAAAAAATAAAACATGGGAATTAGTACCTCCGCCAGACGGTGTGAACGTAGTCGGGTGTAGATGGACCTATAAGGTTAAGAGGGACACTAATGGAAGCATTCAAAAATTTAAAGCTCGACTTGTTGCACAAGGGTACAGCCAAAAATATGGACAAGACTACGATCAAACATTTGCACCTGTCGTACGGCAGACGACTTTTAGGATTCTTCTATCTATAGCGGGTGTATGTAAAATGGCGGTTCACCATATGGACGCAAAGTCAGCTTTCTTAAACGGTGAACTTAAGGAAGAGATATATATGAGGCAACCACCTGGGTTCGAAGTTGGTGAAGAAGGGTTGGTATGTAGGCTTAAGAAAGAAAGAAAGAAAAGAAAAGCAGGCAGCTTACGTGTGGAACGAAGCTATTCATAAGGTTATCATCGAAAGCGGTTTCATTCAGAGTAAAGCGGATCGATGTCTATATAGTAGCTCAACCAAAGGCGTAGGTTGTTACGTATTAGTTTATGTAGACGACATTATAGTATCCAGTACTAATGAAGCACTTATCAAGGCAGTAGAGACCCTGTTAACGCGCCACTTCGAAATGAATAACCTAGGAGAAGTTCATCACTATCTGGGCATCGAAGTCACCAAAGACACTCAGTCAAACTACAGCATCAGACAAAAACAGTATATCGAAAGAGTAGTTGATGACTTTGGACTTCAGGATGCAAAGAATTCCAATGTTCCTATAGAACATGCATACGAAAAGTCAATTAATGAAGCAGAACCTTTACTTCAGAACAAGGAATACCAAAGACTTATCGGATGCTTACTATACATAGCGGTAAATACCAGACCAGACATTACAGCAAGCGTATCGATTTTGGCAACCAAGACTGCGTCAAGCTGATTGGATCGAAGTAAAGCGCGTTCTCAAGTACCTTAAAGGAACATCAAGTCTAAAACTACAACTTAGCAGAAACAACATAGCAGATCAAGTACTAATCGGATATGCCGATGCAAATTGGGCAGCAGACAGAACCAACCGAAAGTCGAACTCCGGATATATATTCTTCGTGAATGGAGGAGCAGTAAGCTGGTCATGCAGAAAGCAGAGTTGTGTTTCACTATCAACAACCGAAGCTGAATTTATTGCTCTATCTGAAGCATGTAAGGAGGCAATTTGGCTCAGGAACATCTTGAACGACTTCGATCATCCTCAAAACAAACCAACGCTCATTTATGAGGATAATCAAAGCTGTCTAAAGCTCATATGTCAAGAGAAACTCAGTAACAGATCGAAACATATTGACACTAAATTCTTCTTTGTCAAGGATTACGTAGACAAAAAATTTGTGGAATGCCAGTATTGCCCAACAAACGATATGTTAGCAGATATGTTAACAAAACCACTGGCAGCCACTCGGATTCAACTATTAAGGGAAAGATGTGGTCTTTTAAGCGAATGAGGAGGAGTGTTGGAAACTACATTCGCTACTTTCACCTTATCAACCTTATTAAATAAATACTACACATCTTTTATGTTTCTATCAATGAGATATACTTTTCAGTTTGAACTATTTTTTCATTCCAAATAGATAATTCTAATATCGTAGTCGTATTTTCTCTCGTGTCTTCGTATCTGGATTTTCAGGTGGCAATAAACACAATTTTAACAAAAATTAATTTAAAACACAGAGCAAACTAAGCTATCGAAAAAATCGGCCGATAATTTAGTTTGAAGGCAATCGTGTAGCCTATCAAACTTATTTATCGGCCGATATCGAATCGTTGTAGTGTGCGCACTCACATATATTTTCATACTGATTAAGAGCCCGACTAAACTGTCGGCCGACAGAAAGTCTGTAGTGTGCGGGGGCTCTTATAGCTGAACTTTGTTCATTAATTTATCTACTGGAGAAATACGAAATAAGACCATCAATAAATTCAAACGTAATTTTGTGTGAGAGATGCTCAAACTCAACTCAATTTATTGTTTGAAAATACTCAAAACTCAACTCAATCAAAGACAAGACAGGAGACAGGCCAACAACCCTGGAAGAATACTCAGTTAGATGTCAAAAACAGCTGTCTGAAAATAGTTTACGTTTATGTTTTTTGTGGACTTAATTTTTTGGAAATCTAATTTGCTAATCGTTTTGTCCGTAGATTCGAATTTTTGATTGTATTTTTTCCACTGTGAATACTCGTTAAAATGAAAGAGGAAGATAATAAAAATATAAAACAATTAAAACATTACATACTGTATCCAGACATTTCTATTCATAACCCTCTGCCGGATATTATTCCAAGAACAATCGAAGCATACCGGCTTTTTCATCTTCCACAATGTTCTGCTAGCACAAAATTAACTCAGAAAAGAGATTTAATTACGGGAAAAATAATAGATTTCGTTGAAAGCGAAGTGGAATATGTTGGAGCTAACGCAAACAACTCAATGTCAATGCGTCGAGAGCCGGGTCTTTTGGAACAAGTTACTCGAGGTTCGGCTATGAATTTTCCCTTTTGGCCAGGTGGTTTGGATGAGCCTCAAAAGGAATTAAAGCAAATGAAATGTGATGATTTCAATTTTGATATGGAACTGCTTACAATTCCTCCTGGCTTCACACGTGGTTATGAGTTTGAAGAGGTATCACGGACGCGCACATCGCCGAACCACAATGTGAATCTGTTAAGTAATTTAGAGGAAGTTATGGATGTTCAAGAGTGGTTAAAATTAACTAAAGAAGACAACATCCATGAAGGGGATATGAATGGGACTGATTTGTGTTCCAATGAATTCAAAGATTTAGAAGATCAAGTTCTTCAAACTGATTTAAGACCAGTTTTGGATATATCGAAGTCCAGCACGAATACTAATTTCCAAAGTGAATGGGCTGAGATGGTCGATATATCACAGCCGATTACAAATTTTAACGAAAAAATCCCTATACCAGCAATGCAGTACCCCTTCGAATTAGATGTTTTCCAGAAGCAAGCAATTCTTAAACTCGAAGAGAGGCAGTACGTGTTTGTAGCCGCTCATACATCGGCAGGTGAGTTTGTTGGTTCATAGTTAGTACTAGTTATTTACCTTTTAAACTTATGATCTGCAACTGAAAGCCAAAAATGCTTATGTAGTATTTTTAGATAAAATCGTTGGATTGGTATAAGTGTTAAAGATTATGTTGTTTTCTTGTCTAATTGCACAGTTAAATGAAATGGTTCTTTCTTGTTTGTTTACTTATTTGTCTTACATAGGCAAAACCGTCGTGGCTGAATATGCGATTGCCTTGTCGCAGCGTGATATGACCAGAACGATTTACACATCGCCTATCAAAGCACTATCCAATCAAAAATATCGTGATTTCAAAAAAACCTTTAACGATGTCGGACTGATAACAGGAGACCTCCAAATCGATCCAACCGCAACATGTTTAATTATGACCACAGAGATCCTTCGCTCGATGCTGTATTGTGGTAGTGACATAACTCGGGACTTAGAATACGTAATATTTGATGAAGTTCACTACATAAACAACCCCGAACGTGGACATGTATGGGAAGAAGTAATAATTCTTCTGCCCGATCATGTCAGCATAATCATGCTCAGTGCAACAGTTCCAAATACAATGGAGCTAGCCGACTGGGTTGGAAGTACGAAAAAAAGAAAAGTGTATGTGATTAGCACTTTGAAGAGACCAGTTCCACTGATGCACTACCTATACACAGGATGCGGGGGCAAAAGTAAAAATGACATCTTCCTCATTGTGGATGCCAATGGTAGATTTCTCAAAGACGGCTACGACAAAGCTATGGAGAAGAAGAAAGAGATGAGCAGCAATAAACCGAAAGGAGGTGGTGGGGGAGGAAAACAACTTGGAGCAAAACAAGATCAAAATCTCTGGGTCGGATTGATTGACTTTCTAAAACGGAATAACAAGATGCCTGTTGTAGCATTTACTTTGTCACGGAAACGATGTGATGTTAATGCTTTTGCGTTACAATCATGTGATCTCAATACAGCACGTGAAAAGGGGGCCGTTCAAAAGTTCTTTCAACAATGCTTGCTAAAACTAAAGCCCCCAGATCGCATGCTACCTCAAGTGCTTACTATGAAAGACTCTCTAGAGCGTGGAATTGGCGTCCATCATAGTGGAATATTGCCAATTCTTAAAGAAATTGTCGAGCTTCTATTTCAGTCGGGCTTGGTGAAACTTCTTTTTGCTACTGAGACATTTGCAATGGGAGTGAATATGCCTGCGCGAACAGTGATTTTTGACTCACACAGAAAATACGATGGTATGGAAGTAAGAAACCTTAAACCAGGTGAATATATTCAAATGGCAGGGCGTGCTGGACGCCGTGGTCACGATGAAAATGGAACCGTGATTTTGTTATGTAAACGGGACGTTCCACCTGCGATAGAGTTGCGACCGATGATCTTAGGACTTCCAGAAAAACTGCAATCACAGTTCTTGTTGCGCTATTCTGTCATTTTAACTTGCCTACGAATCGAAAGCATTAAGGTTGAGGACATTATGCAGTTTAGCTTTAAGGAGTTTAATATGAAGTTGCAGATTCCTGCTCAGGAAAAGCAATTAAAACTAGCCCAGGACAAATTCGCACTAATGCCTGAATTGGGCGAACACCTGCAACCTCTAACAAAATTTTATATTCTCGCTACCGAATATATAAGCGAAAAACAGCGTTTAATGGTGGGTTGACTATCTGAATGTGTATGTATAAATATACTATTTTGGTTTCTTAAAAGAAATCGCTGCTAAGTCAACCGAAACTAATGAAGGAACTGAAAGTTGGAAGAGTTTTGCTTTTGACTCAGGGACGTCATTACAACAAACTGGGAGTTCTTTTATCGATAAAAACTGTCGTTGGTAAAGAAAGTATCTATAAAGTGCTCGTACTCGACCATCAGTATCAAAGTAGTGAAACCAGGGTAAGTAAAACTAAAGTAAACTATTTAAAAATAAAATAATTTCCCATTAAGGAGACTTTCAATCGGGGAGAACTTTTCCACAAATTGATTTCGCTGACACCGCAATATAAATTCTTTCAACCAGACGGTATCGGTGGCCACACTATCCTGGAGATTAAAACGTCTGATATTGTTGAAATAACAAAATTAAATATGAAAATCGATCCGGATGTAATAATTCGAAACTGGGAGCAACGCCAAATTGAAAGATTCAAGGACACACCACCAGGAACTTCTATCGTTAAAGCTGTTTCAGAGTTACAAATAATGAATAGTAACTACATTGAGCAACCGGATTCACTGAAATTTGTTAACCTTACTTCGGCAATAAACGTTAGTGCCGGCAATGAGGTTACTGAAATTCGTTACGTTGAGCACTTGTGGAAACAACTTAATGAATTATTACCGCATACGAATATTGCTGGTTTCGAACAAGAATTTGGTGCGGTCTACGACCGAAGAATTTTGGAGAGACGTATAGAAGAGTTGAAGTTTAAAAATTCGACAAAAAATCTTTCGCTTTATCCAGATTATTGTAATAAGTTGGAAGTTTTACGAGCTTTAAAGTATATTGATGAATTGGATGAAGGTATAGAAAGTGAATTTGCTTGTTTAACGGTTCGCCCTTAATATGATTTTTCAGTTACTCTGAAGGGTAAGGTAGCTTGTGAGATGGGTCAAAATGAACTGCTGATAACTGAATTGATACTCTGCAATATGTTCAATGATTTAGAACCTGCTGAAATCGCAGCATTACTTTCGGCTTTGGTGTTTCAGGCAAAGATACAAGGCGAGCCAGTTATTCCGGAAAAATTAAAAAAGGTTTCAAAATTTTAGACTACATTTTCCAAATGATTACCTACATATCTACTTTCTTTTAGTGTGTAAAAGAGTTTGAAGAAATCAACGACATTATTCTTGCCGAAGAGCTGAGACATCAAACTATTGTAGAATCCGAAAACCGTTTAAATTTCGGACTTATAGAAGTCGTATACGAGTGGGCACGAAATAAGGTATATATGAACATGTATGCATAAATATATAATTTGAAATAGTTGAACTTGTTATCTTTACATTAACAGCCCTTTGCGGAAATTATGCAATTAACTGAAGTCCAGGAGGGTATAATTGTTAGATGTATTCAACAATTAGATGAAACGCTGCGTGATGTTAAGACTGCAGCTATTCGCATCGGTAATCCAGCATTGCAGAATAAAATGGAAGACGCTTCGAATGCTATAAAAAGAGATATTGTTTTTACAGCCAGCTTATACACCGCCTTGTAATAGTTGTAAACAAGTGTTATAATTTACATAATTATATTCTTGCATTTTTTTTATGTTTATGTATATCTGTATTCCTACTTATTTTATGGTGGTACCACTTATGATACAGATCATGAAAGCTGTAGGTGTTATCAAATACAATCACCAGACTCAAAACACAAGGTTATTAAATAGGAAGCATATAATTGGGACTAATTTCGAGAATGAGCTGCCACCATACAAAAATATATTAAATTTAATCATATATTCATGCAACATCTCGTTAATGGGAATGTGTGCTCTCTGGCCATTGAGTCCATCCATCCTTATACTTATTGTAGTAAATTTAACACCTCTTCTTCGAATTGAAAGTCGAATTAATTTACTTAGATATTATTTTATATATTTTTGCATAGAAAAATTAGAATTGCCCGTTTGAAAACAATAGAAAAGGGGTATGGAGAGTACTCTTGAATGCTGTTGTGGTACTGTAAAAAGGATTTGCTTTAACAAAAAGCTCTGGCCTGGCGATTCATCCATTCGTCTGGACTGGTGTGTGTAAATCCTCCGTAAATTAAAACATTTAACATAATCGTATGCATCGTTGCAGATTTAATAATTCTAATGATATTTTGGTAACCTATCGAGTTTCTGGCTTTAGTTTCGGTGGTTCGAACATTCCGTGCATTTTTTTCTGTTTTTTACTCTTCTTTTTAGAAGTGCCCGCTTGGAAGACATGCCAGCTATTAACTCGGCTTTGTCTAGATTCTTCGAAATTCTGTTGCCATTCCTTGTCGGTCTTTCGCTTCTCCTCCTCTTCGATTTCAGATTCGCGCTTTCGTTTTCGCTCCTCCATGTCACGCTGTTCTAGTTGTTGTCTTCTGCGCTCCATATCTGCGAATAACTTCATTACCATCACGTAAATAGCGTGCTTATATTTTTCCGGATCATCCTCTGGAATGGGCTCATGAGATTTACCATCTTTTTTCAGTTTTTTTTTCTTTTCTGCTATCTAAAATGGATCTTCATTTAAAGTCTTACCTAAAGCATGCAGTTAGATAAAACCTACCATATGATCCGTTCGGTCTTTGGCTTCCTCATAAACATCCAAACACTTTTTTCGTGTTTTCTCATTCTCCAAAGACTTCCACGCACGATTGATAATATCAAAGGCGGCCTGAGCGCGATCCTTATTGTCCTGATTCTTGTCCGGATGCACTAAAAGCGAAAGAGAACGATATTTTTTCTTAATTTCTTCGATGGTCGATTCTGGTTCGAGTTGTAGAACTTCGAATGGATTTAAATTGAAATATGTAGAGCCAGGGCGTAGTATTCTATCAATTTGTTGTTTCGAGGTTAGTACAGAATCTCTTTTTTCGATTTGTTTTACCTTTTTTTTGAATCGGACAGATACATGGTGAGAAAAACAATGATAATATAGGCATTAATTGTAAACAGCACAAAGCTTTGGAGTTGTATATCTAGAAGCAAAAAATGCACTTACTTCAGTGTAGAAGCAATCAAACATTTCTTCCTTGGACGACGTACTCGGTCTTTCTTTGTACGACATCTCGGTCTACAATATGGTTTAGAAAGTCGGTAAATACTAACTAAATAAAAAAAAATGTTTCTTTGATATTTAAATTAAAATTGGGGAATTAAGAACAAATTTATTACAAAAGTATTTATTTTTTTGCAGATAAGTTCACCTTCGGGTCGGGCTGCCAGTGTCAAAACAGAAACAGTGATGCCAAATTTTATGGAAATAATACGTTAAAATTATGACATATGTACACATCTACTAATATGTTACACCGCGTCTCCACGAGACATATATATGTCAAAACTACATCTTAACTAGAAACAGGGTTTTTTTTGTTTTTCTTCGCTGGGCAAATCATGTCAACACATTTCAATCTACAAGATGTCGTCAAGAAATAAACAACGCGCAGTACTCGCTTTAAAAGTAGTGAAATACTACGGAAATATCATAGAATGAAAGTCTACCTACCCAACCAGGATCTTCACTCTGCGGAAATACCGAAGAATGTAAATCTACCTACCAAACCAACTCAGGTGGTCGCCGTGGACGTGGTGGTTAGTGCGTTGGACTACTACGCAATGCTGCCCGGGCTCAACTCCTGGCCGGGTCTAACACCTAAGAGTTTTTTCATGGTGCCACCTCTTTCGAATGTCTGACAACACACACACACAAATGGTTGGGAGAAGCAGGCCCAGGTTCACCTCGAGCTGTAGTGCCAACTAAGTAAGTACATAAACCAACTCAGCGTGAGATATTCACTCTACCCAAATACCGAATGAAAATCTTCCTGCCAAACGGCCAAATGTCAGAGAAAAATCTGGATTTTAGTTCGCCGAGAAGACAAAACTAAAATGCTGACATCGCGGACATGTTTTTAGTTTTGTCTGCAAATTAGGGGTCTCCAAGAGACATTTGCATGTCAAGTCGAAAAACATGTCTTGGGAAATGTCTCGTGGAGACAGGTATTAAGTCCAGTACCGTTCTGGACTAGAAGCTTTGAGCTTTCTTGGGGATCGCCACGATTTTTGCCGTCTTCCATTTTTGGGGGAAGTAGTTGTTGTTGAGACAGTTGTTAAGGATGATTGTAATGATGATTAGAACTGTGTGTGGGAGCTTCTAGATGATGAAGTTTGATACCCCATCCGGACAAGTTGGCTTCTTTGGCTTGCAGCTGTGGATGATCTCGGCAATTTCCTCAGGGGTGCTCAGGTTCGGGATGTCAATTGGGTCGCTCGCAGGATTGGTGACACTGAACAAGGATCTGTTGGAGTTGGGCGCCAGGGTTAGTCGGGTGGATACCTCCACTTCCTCCAGGAAGACTGGATCGGATGATGGGTTGGGGATAAAGTTTCCTTCAAAGTATTCGGCGAATGCTTCGGCTTTATCCTGTGTCGAGTTTGCTTCCCCATTGTTAATGATGATCGTCTCAGGCATTGGAGTTTTTTTGCCAATCATTCCGCACAAAGAAGTCTCGCAAAGCGACGGACCAGTGTATTTATGCAAGGTATTTATGTAGGTATGTGCGCAAGTTATAAGAAAAAGCGGTGACAAAAGGGTTTCCTTGCATTTCTGTTCTTTGTTCAGTTTATTTCAAACAGCAAATGAGAATTTGCACGGCGGCGGTATTGTTTCTGTATGAATGTTTTAGAATCTTATTTTTTGTTAAATACACGCATACCTACAAGTTTATTTTTAAGTTTATTTTAAAGGTTTATTTTCTAGTTACCCATTCCCTTCTACACTGTTTTCTGAGGCATATTTTTTCGTCTACAGGACAAGGCGTCTGTGTCGAGTTAACGCATCCTAAGAGAAAATGATTTGGCGTTAATGGCTCATCCTCCTCCATGGTTAGTGGGATGTCCGTAAGCGGTCGTGAATTTATGATGTTCTCGGCTTCTATGAGAACACTTCTCAAAGTCTCCACTCTCGGGGCTTCTTCAGGTAGAGTTTTAACCATCAGGCGCTTTATTATCCGGATTAGACGTTCCCAACAACCTCCTGAGCTGGGATTGGATGGGCAGTTGAATACCCACTCGATGTTTCGGCTAGCGGCTTCATCTCGAATGCGGTCGACATCGAATAAATGCTGTTCTTCTTTAAGCTCTCGTTGGGCACCGATGAAGTTGGTACCATTATCACTCCTGATTCTAACCGGTGTGCCTCTACGGTTAATAAAATTCCGGAGACAAACGATGAAGGCATCGGTGGACAGATTTTCTGCTAATTCGAGATGAGCTGCACGCACCGTCAGGCAAGTAAAAATGACTCCCCATCTCTTTTCTCGTCGTCGGCCAATTGCGACATTCAACGGGCCGAACAAGTCAACTCCAGTATATGTGAATGGACGGATATACGGAGTTATGCGGTCGAATGGCTGCTGACCCATGAGCGGCGGAACTGGTTTGGCACTTTCGACCTTGCATTCCATGCAGCGGCTTCGTACTGATTTAAGGAGAGTTTTAGCATGTGGGAACCAAAACTTCTGGCGAGCTTCGTTGAGGATGACTGCTGAATTTTGGTGATGTAGCTTCTTGTGGTAGTGTTGCATGATGAGCTCGGAAACGAAATGTTTTTGTGGTAGCAAAATTGGGCGTCTGGCTTGAATTGGCAGGTATAAGGCTTCATCAATTCGACCTTGAACTCTCAATATCCCTTGGCCGTCTAGGTACGGTATATCGGACTATTTTTTGGAATTGGCTTTGCAGACTTCAGAGTAGCGATCTCATTTTGGTACTGCTCTCGTTGCACCATCCTGCATAAATGGTTTTCGGCTTCGTTGATCTCGGCTACAGTCAGGAAACAGTTTGTTGAACGCTGCGGTAAGATATTTGCTATAAACTGGAATTTGTTGGCGGCTCGCAGTACATATGCCATGGTTCTTCTAAGCTTCGGATAAGACGAAAAGCGATTAAGTTGTATTAAGGAATTACCTTTTGAACATTTTAGCAGCAAGCACGGCTTAATTTCTTCTTCCTCTATTCCCTCAGGTGACGGCTGAATTAGTACGACTGGCCAGTATTCTTCTGGCTGCTGAAGAAAATCTGGACCGGAGATCCACATGCTGTTCGATTTAAGCTTTGGAGAACCATTGGCACGAGTGGCTACATCCGCGCTGTTCCTGTCAGTAGGAGTCCAACGCCATTGTGATGGCTGTGATGACATAAGTATCTCAGTTATGCGATGTGCAACGAAAGCTTTAAATTTTCGCTCGGCTGAATTAATCCAATATAGGATCGTCCTTGAGTCTGACCAGAAAATTATTTTGGATACTTCGATGTCGTGATTGCGGACTATAATTTTGCTGAGGCGAGTGCCCAGCACGGCAGCTTGTAGCTCCAATCTAGGAACCGACATCATTTTTGGAGGTGCTCCGCGAGTTTTGCCGAAAACAAAAGTAACATCAAGTCCTTGGGAATGGATGACTCTGAAGTAACCAGCGCCAGCAAAGACGACTTAACTTGCGTCCACGAATATATGTAACTCGATTGTATTTGCTTGGAACAAATGCGATGAGTAACATCGTTGAATCCGAAATGAACTGATTCCTTGGAATTCTTTCCACCAGGCTTGCCATCTATTGTTAATGTCGGTAGTCAGCTGATCATCCCAGGCAATATCACCTTTCCAAGTGTCTCGAACCAAAATTTTTAGATAAAGTAGGAACTCTGCTAGAAGTCCATAGGGATCGAAAATTGCCATCACAATCCCCAGGAGTTCTCTTTTTGTTGGCGACCGAGTTCCTTCTAAGACTTCCTTTGGGATGCGGTGAAACTTTGTTTTGAACTCGAAACTATCGATTCCGGTGTTCCAGTGCATTCCAAGAATCTTTTCTGAAGTAGCTTGACGTTCCATGTTCACAGTGCTGGTACTTTCTTTAGACTTCGCATTCAAAGATGACTGCAGAATAGGTGAATTTGATATGAAGTTTCTCAGATCGAAACCAGCTTCACTGTTGACCTTCACTACGTCTCTGCATATCCGTGTGGCTTCTTCTTCGTTTCTAAAACTGGCGACGTAGTCGTCAACATAGTGTTTGTTGACAATAGCTGCTGCGGCTTCGGGATATTCGTTTTGAAGTTCTTGGGCGTTAAGATTTTTGATGAACTAAGCACTGCAGGGGGAGCAAATAGCTCCAAAGATCATTGAATCCATGACATAATGGTCGATGGGCTGAGTTGGACCTCCGTTTCTCCACAAAAATCTTTGAGCTTGCTGGTCGTTTGCTCGAATTCGGACCTGGGAAAACATTTCCCGAATGTCTGCGGCTACTCCAATTGAACCTTCTCGGAATTTGAATAGGATGCCTATTAATGGTTTGGCTTGCTCAGGTCCTTTGAGCAGGGCAGAATTTAGGCTGACTCCATTGACAGTGGCTGCAGCGTCGAAAACGATTCGTACTTTTTCCGGCTTGTGCGGGGTTTGCACGGCAAAATGTGGTAAATACCACACTGGCTGACTTACATCCTCGATTTCTTGTTGCTGGAGTTTTCTGGCATATCCTTTGTCAATATATTTTGATATTTCGCAAGTATATTTGGCGGCAAAATCTGCGTTTTGGTTCATCTTCTTCTCGATACCGTATAAGCGCTTTTCGGCCATCTTAAGACTGTTTGGCAAACAGGGCTGGGTGCTCCTCCAAAGTAGACCAGTCTCAAAACGTTTTCCGATGCGACGTGTTGTTTGTTGCATGATTTGACGGGCTTTTTGGTCGTCATCTGACTCCAGAACCATAGGCGAAGGATTTATCCCAAAATTGTCGGCTGCGAAGTACTCTTTCATCAAATTGTGGAGATCATCGTAAGGCTGTTGTTATTGAATGTGTAGTACAACTGGTGCTGATGTTCGTACTCTATTATTTGGTCCATAGACTACCCAGCCTAGCTTTGTTCGTACGGCTAATGGCATTTCGTCACCAGACTGAACAACCGTGGAGGATATTCCCAGATGAACGTTATCTAATCCAAGAAGTACTATTGGTTTGACGTCTTCATAGCTTCGCATCGGCAAAAATTCAAAGTTTTTGAATTCTGATTTATTAAAGGTCTGGACGGGCAGGTTCAGGTTGCGGATTGTGCGACAATTTTTTATTACAAATGAAGTGAACTCACCCTCGCCTCTTATTTCAAGGTTGACCGCTGTGGATGGTTCCGTTGTTACGTTTTGGCCATACCACTGTAGTGTTAACGGCTACGATCGTCCTTCGAGTCCTAGTTGTCTGGCAACGTCTTCCTCCAGGATTGAAATGGCCGAACCCTCGTCAAACATGGCAAACACTTCCACTTTACCATTTGGTCCAAATAAAGTGACGGGAAATATCTTGAAGAGGAGCCCAATCGACGGAGTTGTTCGGCAACTTAATAACGGTTGGGCGGCTATGGGTTTGGCTACTGTTGACTCATCATGTAAGCTGCTGTGGTGATACCGTCGGCAACCCTGAACACCACAAACCTTTTTGGTGCGACAATTTGCAGTACTGTGGCCTCTGCGCAAACATGAAAAGCACAAGTGAAGTGTTTTGACTTTTATCCACCGATCTTCAATACTCATCGACTGATTAAAGATATTGCAGTTTGAGATGAAATGGTTTGCACCACACTGCAAGCATTTAGGTGTCATTTGTGCATCTGGCTGGACGGTGGCAGGGACGGTGTTAGCGGCGGTGTCGTTCAAATGCAGGATGCGTCGTGGTTGTGGTTGTGGCTGTCTCGTCGTTCCAGCGCTCTTGGAAGGTGGTGGCATAAGGCAAACTATTCTTGCCAGTTTGCACAACCATTTTGAGAAATCGGCAATGGTCGGGTACGGCGTTATCGTTGTTGAGTGTTTTACCCACTCGTACTGCTTGTCCTGTGGTAATTTTGACACCAGTTCATCCAAGATTGAAGAATTAGTTAGGTTATGTTCGCTATTGGAAGATTTCAGAAAAGCAACAACGTTGCGCACTTGCGTAGAGTAGGCGAGTAGCTGTTCTACTTTATTTTCGGCTATGGCTGGAAACTTCTGAATTTTATTTAGTTGATGGCGTACTAGTAGATCTGGTCGTCCAAAGCGAAAATTCAATTCATCGATGACATCAGGGACGTCTTGGACATTGATTAGCATCGAAGCAACAACTTCTCTAGCTGGTCCGACCAAACATTTTTGGAGTCGCTGAAGATTTTGCCGGTTGTTGTATTTGAAATCCTGTGTTGAATCCTTGTAGTTAGCCAAAAACAGTGGCCATTCTTCAATATTTCCTGAAAATATTGGCAAGTCATGAAGTTTCCAAGTGACTGGCGGTTGAGATTGTTTGGCTTATTACAGATGCTGATGGTGACGTGTCTCGTGTTGATGGCGACGTGTCTCGTGTTTCTGGAACCACTTCAACGATCTTGACATTGTCGTCGGTAGCAATCGCACCCCTTTCACTATTTGTTTCAATTTTATTATTTAATCTCTCAATGTCTTTTTGGCTTTCCACTGTAGAATTCTTCAAATCCTGCACAGACATGCGAAGTTCTTTAAGGCTGTTGAGGATAGTTGTTATTGTCTCGGAGTCCATTTTAGAAATTCTTTCCACAATTGTCTCGTCTAAAAAAAACTCGTCTTCGTTTTCACTTGAATCACTCTCTGTTTCCAAACTGTTCATGGAATTCAAATTTATCGGCTTTGTCAATAGAACGATTGTTTTGATTGGCTATTGAGATTTTGTTGTGTGGTGGTAACAAATATTTCACTTTGAATTTATTCACGGCGATGAAAAGAGACAGACGTACCGAAATTAAGAAAACATGTAATGTAGTAGCGGCGGCGTATTAAAATAAAATGTCTCAGAATAATTCAAACACTTTTCTTTAGTTTTTATCAAAGGTAATATAAGTAGGTATTTATTGAAATGGTTTTGAAAGTTATAAATGTTTTTTAAGGTTTAAATTTTATCTTGTCACTGGCTGTTTGTTGGCTGGTTGGCTGGCTGTCTGTTTCTTAATTGTATTGTTTTGGACGTCTGTCTCGTTCGGCATAAAGGTAAAAACTAACTTATGAACGTTGTCAAAGATTTGCAGATGCAGAAGTGCAAAATTGAATCTTGTCTTTGTCTCTCTCTAACAAGCGGTGTGCACTGTAACACTGAAATGCCCGTCCCACAACAATTAGATAACAGTCACGTAAAATTCGAGTTTTATCAATATTTCGGGGGATGTTGCAAGCTGGACTTTCAGTGGTCTAATTGTATGGGCATTTTAAGCATTGCATTACAAATTTTATCACCGGGCGGCAACGTAGCTACAAATTTACTAATTTCACCTATTTTTTTGTTTTTCAATCTGATAAGCCAATAGGCGTGTTTTTTTCAAACCTATATAGGCCAAACATGTTTTCAATGTAAAATACAACAAAACCTTAGCCTGGATAATTATCCAGTCTTATTTTTACATGGCGAGCTTTTTCGAATTCTGTATAGATATGAAAAAAAAGTGCCTATTATTGAGTTAGGGCTGTATAACTATAGTTTTCCTTTCCAATATGCAGTTCTTTCACTATTTTCTGAAAACCATGCCATTTTCCGGGATAAAAAGTTTATATTAAAAGTTGACCAGGAACATAAGCAATCACTATGTCAATATTTCATCGCGCTGCTATGAAATTTGAGTTGCAAATTTCGTAACAGTTTGGTATTCCGTCCCCGAATGCAAAATCGCGGAATTACTCCACTACTTTTGCTAAGGTCGCTTACACATCAAAAATTTCTTATGTCACATTTGGTGGACGTTTAAAAATATCTGTCATTACAGATTGATAGATTTTTTTTGACTTTTCAATATGCAATTCTCTCAGAACACAACGTGTCAATTCGCGCAAAGCGAGGCAGCAAATGCATTTCGCCCAAAAAGAAGTCGTGCAATCCGAGAAACCAGTATATATATTAATTTTGCTTTTATTGGAATTAAATATATTAGAATGTGTATTTTCTGAGTTTTCCATCTTTATAATTTTATTCTTCAAAATATTTATTTTATTCAATTTCGTCAACAACTGACAGCTAAGTGTAATTTATTATCTGTCATAGATAGGTTTGTTCGTTGTCGCCAGCCCTAGAGTGCACTCACTAGTGTCAATTATTTTCGTGGTTGTCGAAAACCCCAGTGCAACCCCCATTCATCGAACGCAAATACCTTGCCCTGACAACTGGCATTCTTTGAAAATTTAACAGAAATCAAGTTTGATTAATTTTCGTATAGTTCTGCATTTGTTTAGTTCGTTGTTTTATTAAGAAACTTATCTGAACACAAAAAACACAAGCACAATGAGCAAAACCAACGTAATAAAAAATAACCAAATGAAAAATCAGCTTATTTTAATGTTTTGACAGCCCTTTTTTCTTGCACTGACGAAATACTCGGGGTAATTCCAGTGAAGAACCAGTGCCAGTGTCGACAACGAACGCAGGGTAGCATATTCAGTGCGTTTTCAGTGTAGCACTGGCGGACATAAAACGCATCAGTGCGTTTTCAGTGCACCCTAGTGCGTCCTAGGGCTGACATCAAACAAACCTAATATGTCTATGCTGCCAATTTTTTGTGATGAATTCCTTAAGCGGGGATATGCGTTTTTTTTGCATTTTTATCTACGCGTGCAAAAATACACGGCTATTTCGTATTAGGTAACTTCCAAATAAAAATAGTATCGAAACGGAAATCTAACGTTTACTTGAAGCAACGAGAATTTTAATTTCTTTTACACAGTATTTCCTTTCTTAAAAAAACAAAAAATTGTAGTGTACATAAGGCCAGACATTCGCCGTCAAAAACTTTGTCAAATGTAGCCAGCTGAGCTGGTTGTTGGTATCAGTTTTCTGTGACAGCCATCAAGATTTATTTCAAACAATTCACATCTTTTAATTTAAATTAAAACCATGTCACCTACTGAAACTAATAAAAAAATTCCTAAATCTTCATTTTTATCCAGGAATTTAGTAACAATTGTAATGGTTCCAGCATTAATAGGGATGCACTATGGTTGGATGCTCTTGCAAGAGAACAAATCTCTAGTGTCGGTAGAGGAAAAAATAGACCTACCTATAGTAACAGTAAGAAAAACTAAATATAATTCAAACTTTAAGGTACCTACATAGCTAATCATTTTCAGGCTTCAAAATTTTTATGGAACAAGATGCAGTGGACAGCTGCAGAAAAGGAACCGGCAACGGCATCCAAATAAATTGTTGATGTGATTGTGATGATTAGATAACTTGTGTAATTCTTCCCAAACATAAAAGATGTTTATTAAAAAAAAAAAAAAAATTAACAAAATATTTTTTTATAAGAACGGAATTTATTTTCATAGGCTTACAACATTTACACAATATCATAACAGACAGTGTTCCACAATTACTGTCTTATCTATAATTAAACAATACATACATGAATATATTTACTTAAATAACAGCCCTTGGCGATGTTAAGTTATTAAATTGTAAATACTAAATAATACATATTATATGTACATATATCTTAACTAATTATTGCGCCAAGCTGGACGAAATATTCAAGTTGTCCAGCTGTCCATTGAAAAGGACATCACTGATCAATTTCTCTGCAATAATTCGCTGTGTGGGATTCATTACACGCAGTTTACTGGCAACATTTATCCCGATTGCATCGAATTCATCGTTGTGCCGCGGAGCTTCGTATGTTGCCGAATTAAATAGCGTCGGTAGATGCTCTCTGGCAATTTGTATTGTAGGGACTTGTTGATGATGAATTTGTGTCACCTGTGTCTGTTGAGCCTGGTGGGCATTCTGCATTTGCTGTTGAATTTGCTGCTGATGGTGTTCAAGGGAATTCACTGCCTACAAACAAACAAAAAGAAAAAAAGCAAAGTATTTGATTAGCTTCGAATTTTTTATAAACACATTTTAAAATTTTATTTCAATTTAAGTCACTGCTTTACAGATTAAATATGTGCATACATATATTCCTCGCTAAGATTTGGCGAGTTTTCGAAAAGTTCATACTAACTTGAATTAACGGAACTACGCTTGTTGTTGTTTTTTTGTTTTAATGACACGATTAAGATGAAATCTTTAAATATTATTATCTATGTTATGTTTGCCAATTCGCACGTTTGTTGGTTTTTAAATATATGTAGGTATATAAATATGTATCGGATTTATACCTGCTATATCGATGAACCGGATTTAACGATATACAAATGTACATATTTTCAAAGTCCCGACAGAACTCCGTTTAACTCAAAGTAATTTGCCACCGATTACAACGATGTCGGATATAACGACGAAATCGGTTTTAGCGATGAAAATGTACCAGATTTAAACAAAAATACTGGCGCAAATTCATAGTCAGCCCATGAATAGTGCCTATAGCCGACTTTAGTTACAGCCGGATGATTCAGTGTCAGTCAACCGAAGTGTGCCGACGTACAAGCGGAAGATTAACATAGAAAACAAACAAGCAAAAAAAGGGATCAGCCAAAAATTTACCTGCGAAGAAGTACCTGAGTTTTATTGCCCTGCGGTAGTAAAATCCGGGAAACTCCGAAACAGAGTAAAACCCTAATCAGCAACCACCGTAATAAAATTTGTGCACCCGAAGTTTTTTTAAAAATATTGTGTGTGCAATTAACAACAAAGGAAACCAACAACAGGTGCAATGGATAATCATTTCAATCCTGAATCCGCCTTTGCAGCCCTCGAGACCCTTCTGAAGAGGATAATCAACGAATTTGGCCCCGAGTATGGACCAAGGCTATGCAAGACGTTTCAGAACGTCATGAGCAACAAGAAGCATGAGGAAGAAAACGACATGGAAACCGATCCAGTAGACAGCGAAGCTGAAGATACTACATCCAGCAGCGGAGAAGAACCAAGCAGCGAAGAAGAGGAGCATAGTGATACTTCAAGCAGTGCCGAGGACGGAAAAGAGTCACCAAAGCCGGGACAGAAGCGACAAAAGAAAGCTGCCAAAACCCAGCAAATGAAGAAGCCAGCCTCAACACCATCAACAAAGCAGCCAGTTTCCGCAGCCGCAGTCGTCATGCCAGCAGCAACCCAGCGGGCGCCACCAACACTGCCACAAACCCAGCAGTCAACAGCAACCCAGGCAACATCCCAGTCATCGACATCAACTCAGTCACTACCACCAACCCAGTCACTGCCACCAACACAGCCTCCAAAAACAACCGCAGCCAAGGGCTCCACTCCGACCAAAACCCCAGGAATGCCACCAATCTTCTGCTTTTCGGGAAATGTTGCCGAAATCAGCAGACACTGCAAAGCCAGAAAATTGAGCGTGACCTTCAGGAATCGCAACACAAAGACAACCATCATCAATGCTGGAAACAGAGAATCCTTTGAAGCCATTAAAGAATTCCTGCAATTAAAAAAAATCCAATACAACACATTTACGCCAAGGGAAGACAGGAAGAACCTCCTATTACTAAAAGGAATTCACTACACCTACGCAGCCATCGAAGTAGAAGACGAACTACGCATTGAAGGACTCCCAGTCATCAAGGTGTCACCATTCAAGGCAAAGAAAGCAATGAGCAAGACCTACAACAACTTCGTAGTCGAGCTATCGAAGAGCTGTGACATCAGTGAAGTATACACAAAGACGCTAATAATGAACCAGAGAGTTCAATGGGAGCGTCTGAAGTCCAACGACATCGTGCAGTGCCGGAACTGCCAACGCTTCGGACACGTTGCCACCAACTGTGGACGCCAATACGTTTGCGTCAAGTGCAAGGAGACCCACGAGCCTGGACAGTGCAAGAGGAAGGAAAACACCGGAACCGACGTTTGGTGTGCAAATTGCCAGAAAGAAGGACATCCAGCCAGCTTCAAGGGTTGCCCAACTCTAATTGCTAAATTGACGGAGAGGAACAAGGTCATGGCAGAAAAAAAGGCGCAAAAGAATTTTGCCACAAGTTCTGCATGCACCGTTACGCACCCTACAGTCAGCTACGCATCAATGCTGAAAGGCAGAGCAACAGGAACCCCAACGGGAACAAAGACACCCACCATCAAAGCAACGAGGACAGTACCAGCCAGAACCACTGTACCAACTAGGACAACTGCACCCAAGACAGCGCCAACGAAGTCAGCCCAACCCAATGTGAACCTCAACAGCGAAGTCCAGCGAATTTTTGGATCCGACCTACTCTCAGTCATCGAAAAAGCCCGCCGTGCTGTTCCGCAGAACTACGTCCAGCTTAGTGAAGGAGAAAAGTCCGTGGCATTGGCCACCTTCATCTTCGAAATATGCAATTAAAGAAGATTCGCATACTGACGTATAATGTTAACTCATTATACAGCCTGGACAAGAGGACATCATTCAACATGTTCATGAAGAACAACAATCCGGACATCGCCCTCATCAGTGAAACCAATGTGACAAAACGAAACAACATAGACATCGCGGGATTCAAGACACACCGACAGGATAAAAACGAAAATCGCAGAGGAACAGCAGTCTTTATAAAGGAAAAATTCTCTTCCAACACCAGCGAGGTCATCATCCCAGGACTAATAACCAGCGAAGCCACCGCCATCACGATAAACTTGGGTAGAGGTGAAACACTTACAATCATCAGCATCTATTTCAAGTGCGCATCCAGAGCAAGAAACATCCAAAGCGACCTGCATGTGCTTAACGGCATCCTGAAACGAAGCACCTACGGACTCATTGGCGGCGATTTCAACGCGAGACATCACCTGTGGCTGGACACAACAATCACCAATGAAGGCAAGGCAATTGCCGACTGGATGGAAGTCAACAATGATGAACATTCCTTGGTGGTTATATCCCAGCCTAAACCAACCTTCCCCAGAACACCATCTACGCTGGACTTCTTCCTGGTATCATCGAACCTGGTGCATATTCTTCCGGAAATCCGGAACTATATCTGCACAACAGTGATGAGTGATTCCGACCATGAAGCAGTTCAACTATCAATCCACCTTGACCAACCCATACTCCTCACAATAGAACCACCAGAGAATTTCATCAACTACAGACGGCTGGATATTGAAAGACTTCAACGGGACATCGAAAGCAATGTAAGGCTTCCACCTGCAAACAGGAACCTACTTGACAGCGAAATTGACGTAGCTATAGATGGATTGGAACAGGCTGTTTCTGATGCACTAGATATCCAAAAGCGGCCCAGGACATCAAGGGATAGATACCAGCACCTTCCCCAGTACGTGCAGAACCTGTATGCTCACAGACAGCGGCTGAGGAAACGTCTCCAAAGGATCCACCAAAGAGAACTCAACACGGTCAACAGCCACTATCAGACAGTATTGAGTGAACTAAAGTGCGTCAACGTGATGTTTCGGAATTCAATCCAACACCACAACAACAACCAATTCCAGAAGAGACTGCAGTCAATTAAACCTGGACCTGATGCCTTCAAAAACATCAACAGACTGATTGGAAAAAAATCTCCTATGCCTGAGACGATCATCACCAACAATGGGGAAGCAAACACGACACAGGACAAAGCCGAAGCATTCGCCGAGTACTTTGAAGGAAACTTTATCCCCAATCCATCATGCGATCCAGTCTTCCTTGAGGAAGTGGAGGAATCCACCCGAATAACCCTGGCGCATAACCCCAACAGATCCTCGTTCAGTGACACCAATCCTGCAAGCGACCCAACTGACAGCCCGAACCTGAGTACCCCTGAGGAAATTGCCGAGATCATCCACAGCTGCAAGCCAAAGAAGTCAACTGGTCCGGATGGGGTATCAAACTTCATCATCAAGAAGCTCCCACAAACAGTTCTGATCATCATTACAGTCATCCTCAACAACTGCCTCAACAACAACTACTTCCCCCAAAAATGGAAGACGGCAAAAATCGTGGCGATTCCCAAGAAAGGTGCCATGAGCAACGTTTCGAACTACAGGCCGATTTCCCTCCTCAGCAACTTGAGTAAACTGCTGGAGGAACTAATACTCAGGAAACTCAAGAAATTCTGCAGCGAGAACTTCATAATCCCTGACATGCAGTTCGGCTTTCGGGAGAAGCATTCCACACTGCACCCGCTCATGAAGTTCCAGCATGACATCACCGTAGCTCTCAACATGCATCGTGTCACCGTCGGATGCCTTCTGGATGTCGAGAAAGCATTCGACAGTGTATGGATTGAAGGACTCATCCATAAACTTCATTTACTAGGCTTTCCCTTAGCACTAATCCAAATGATTTTTTCTTTTCTTTCTTCCAGGAAATTCTTTGTACAACTGGAGAAATGCACATCATCAGTGAAGAACATCAGAGCCGGAGTTGCCCAAGGCTCTAAACTCGGACCGTTCCTGTACAGCATATTGACGTCTGACCAGCCCATCCCAAACAGCTGCGAGAACCTGCTCTACGCCGATGACTCCATCACTTATGCCACCTCGATGTCACCATTGATAGCTGTCCGGAAAGTTGAAGCCCACATCCACAGACTTATTGAGTACTACCGAAAGTGGGGAATCAGAGTCAATGCCTCAAAATCGGAACTCATCTGCTTCAGGAGACCAACGACCACCTCAGGACGCAGCCGACGAGCAGCGAAGTGCAGAAGCATTACCCTGAAACTCCCAGATGGATCAACACTGACAACCAAACGGAGCGTGAAGTATCTGGGGATCCACTTTCACGAGCTGTTAAGGTTCAACCCTCACGCAAGGAACGTCCTAAAGAAAGCCAACTGGGCCTTCCATCGTCTCCACCCACTGATGAAGAAAAGAACCGGACTTAGCCAACAAACCAAGACCTTGATGTACAAGCAACTCCTGAGACCAGTCATCGGATACAGCTTTCCCGTCTGGTTCTCCATCTCGAAGACAGCCATGAGACAACTCCAAGTTTTTGAAAGGAAGATACTGAGGATCTGCACCGGACTATTCTTCGACCGACAGCGTCAAAAATTCTGCAGGAATGACCATCTGTACTCAGAAGCAAAGATAATACCAATCGACAAGTACCTACTACTTTTGGCTAAGAAGTTAGTAGGAAGCGCAGCCAGCCACCCGAACCAGCTAATAAGAAGGATGACAACCCAACAGCGACTACCCCAGCCGTGGTACCTCAGCGCCCTGGACACCCTGGATGAAGACATCACCCCAATCGACAACGAGGAAGCAGTTGTATTCTACGCTGACACAGGGTCAGCCCACCGCCGTGGCTAAACGCCAACCCCCCTCACAACCCACACCAAACTCTCCACTAACAACCGGGACGGAACACCCCGAGGATATCTAAGTCAACCGACTTTTAATTTTAAGTTTACATGTATAATATATAATTATATTTTTTATTTTAAGTCAATGTATAAGGTTAGGCCCCCAGTGTGCCAACAAATTTGTATTACCAATGTATCTTATAGCTGTAAGTTTAAATTAAGACAATTGTATATATATTTTGTTCAATAAAAATCGTTAAAAAAAAAAAATCGTTACAGCCGGATATAACTTTTCGTTATTCATAAACACATTTTTGCCTGTGTATTAGTTAGTATTGACTTTGGTATGTTTTTGTAAAGTGATTTGAACGAAAAAACCCAAACGTCAAAATATTATATCAGAAATTTATAGCGGACTCTAATTATTTAAAATGACGTTTGGGTAGTTTTTAAATTTCGAGTCGGCTATAAGTGACTATGAATAGCAAAAAGTATATTTTAGGTTATGTAGGTGAATAAATTCTCTATCTCTCTATCTGACTATTAATTTGCGCCAATATATTTTTTTTATTTTAACTTTTTTTTATTTTTTCAATTGTTTTTTTTTTGCTACGGGATTTTTTTCTTAGTGGCAGCACTTCTTTCGTATCTATAGATACTTCAATTCATTCTCCCTTCAATAATACAGTCTTCAGTCTACCTACAGCTTCTACCTCTACATCTATTATTCTCTACCCCTCTTTAATACTGCTCCGCCTTAGAATTCATTCTTCTGTTGGTTCTTTACACCGCGTCTCCACGAGACATATTTCTGTTAAACTACATCTTGACTAGAAACAGGTTTTTTTCTTGTTTACCTTCGCTGGGCAAATCATGCCAAGACATTTCAATCTACAAGCTGACGTCGAGAAAAAAACAACGCGTAATTCTGGCTTTAAAAGCAGTGAAATACTCTACGGAAATACCATTGAATGAAAATCTACCTAGCCAACCAGCATCTTCACTCTACGGAAATACCGAAAAATGAAAATCTACCTACCAAACCAACTCAGCGCGACATGTTAACTCTACCGAAAAACCCACCGAATGAAAATCTACCTGCCAAACGGCCAAATGTCAGAGAAAAATCTGGATTTCAGTTCGCCGAGAAGACAAAACTAAAATGCTGACATCGCGGACATGTTTTTAGTTTGGACATCAAACTAGGGGTCTCCACGAGACATTTGCATGTCAAGTCGAAAAACATGTCTTGGGAAATGTCTCGTGGAGACGGGGTATTATGGAGATCTATTTTGATGATATTTTACTGTTTTGTTCAGAGCATCTGATATTGTTATCCCTTTTCATTTATTTCTTTCAGCGCGATCCTCCCTCAGTGAACTTAATTGTATATGTAGTTTGTTTTCCCCTGACATACGCTTTACCAAAAACTATAAACCCTCTTATGAAATTGAGTTCATCATCTGCATCTCTTATGCCCGTTTTCACAGTGCGAGCTTAAGTGTCGATCCAACGATAATCTCAGGATTAACACGAATTGCGTTTTCACAGTACAGGCTTAACGCAATCCTGCACTTAAGTAGTGTCATAACTTATGCCACCGACTTCCACGGCTTAAGTATCGATCCAGAGAGTAAATTGTTGCCGTAAGTGTACCAAAATAATATTAACCTCCAAATACAGTACAGAAAACCTTCCTAAACAACGAAATGTTTTATCTGGTAATGCGGCTGGTATTGCGACTCTCATTTTATGCAAGTGGAGGGGGAGATTCTGCTGATATCGCTGCTCGCTGCGCTTGCGAGTTGCGACTTCAGTTGTGTATCTGTTTCATCAGGATGCACATCGAAGGAAGCGAGGGGTCCGCATTTTTTTTGTTTTCGTCAGCATACTGCTATTTCGTCGTTTTTTGAATTAAAAATGAATTAATTGAATTATTTTTCTATTTCCACACATGCAGCGGCTTCTTTGTCTTCTTTTATTTTAATTTTCATTGAATTTTTTCTAAAAGGCAATTGACAAGGAAGTGAAAACTAAATTTCGTTTGTCATTTACAATTACTTTTTTCCATTAATGGTTCACAATGACACTCAATCCATGACTTAAATATACCACACTTAAGTGTTGACTGTGAAAACGAAAACTTCTTAAGTGTTGGATATGTTCAATCCTACTCAATCCTATAATAGGTGTATTTTTTCCAACCTATATAGGCTAAACATGTTTCCGCAACATGTTTTCAATGTAAAATACAACAAAACCTTAGCCTGGATAATTATCCAGTCTTATTTTTGTATGGAAAGCTTTTTCGAAATCTATATAGATTTGAAAAAAACGCTTTTTCGAAATGTACATATATAGATTTGAAAAAAAAAACGTGCCTATAGTAACAATAGGCGTGTTTTTTTTGTAACCTATATAGACTTCGAAAAAGCTTTCAGAGTAAAAATAAGACTGGATAATTATCCAGGCTAAGGTTTTGTTTTATTTAACATGGGTAAACATGCTGCTGAAACATGTTTAGCCTATACAGGTTACAAAAAAACGCGTCTATTCTTCAATTAAAAAAATTAAAAGACCCAAAGATGATCAGAAAGGGTAGACTGGTGTATTATTACTGTATTTATTTCAAAATAATTTAAACTATAATTCATATCATATGAATATGAAAAGATCATATCCATGCAACAATTAAAATAACATGCGGCGTTTGCAGTCCATAGATGGTCAAGCCTAAGTTCTCACAACGAATGTGTGTGCGCACGAATACAGCACTCAACTAAAATAAATGTGTACGCATACATTAGTAGACCTACTTTACCGCCTTATGTACATATGTATGTGTAGGTATATCGTATATTATACATGCATTTGTATGCCAATGTCCGTGCTGAACTCTTTGGTTAATCTTTCTTAATTATAAGCATGCCCCTTCAAAATACTGTGTCCAGGAAAACTAAAAAGTAGGTTACTACTATCACATACTAAAACCTTCCTAATCATGAGGAATTTTTTTGTAAACAAAAAATTTATCTTTGATCACCTTTCATACGTTAAAAATTGACTGACTTTCTTTGTCCGTCTGCTCTACATAAAATCTGTGCTAAATTAAAATATTAAATGTATTCCTCGATGGATGGGCAAATCATGAGAAAAAAAAAAATACAATTTCAAAAATTATTAGATATACATACATTACTTTGCCACTACATATTATATTTTTTAAACTTTAAAGTCTTACATTACTCACTTCCTTTCTTCTAATATAAGGACACATGTTAAATGCAAAAGAGACGTGTAGAGTAAAAAATTAATCACTAATCGAAGAAATATGAGGATAACTTTTGACGTGTAATATTCAAAGCTTTGAAAGTTTCCTGAAAGTCATCATTAGTTTTTCACCTTTCTATATCATATTTTTTTAACTGCTTTTTAATATAATTTATTGCATCCCTTTTTTAAATGCTCAACTAGTGTTTTAAGCATTATGCATGTGTAACGTTTATATTGGAATAAAAGGAAACTAATTCGGGTGGTATAAACTATAAAATGTCAAATAGGGTAGTTTCTGAAGTTAAAACAGAATGAATTTTATTCGTATCTGTGAAACCATTTTCGCGTAATTAAGTTGTCTGATAGTGTACCTGGTCTATAGGGTAGCTTATCATTGCAACTCTATCGAATACTCTCGCCATTGGAGCTCTTTGCTGAAGTTGATTACCAAGACGAAAACTATATTTGACAAGTTAAATTTTTAAGCCTGCTCATTTTAAGGCTCACTTCAGCGAAACTACCGCTTTATTGAAAGTTTTCTTGGTAGCCGGCCACCTCTGCCCGAAAAATGCTACAAGAAACATCAACAATATTAACAAAAATATGAAATCCTGATATTTATTTAAATGCGGATGGGCTCAAAATGAAGACATGTAGGTACTTAATCTGAATGTTATATAAATCTGCTTGCATGATTTTCTCCGTTAAGATTTGTAACCTTTATTTTAAACTCAATCAAGTTAAACAGTGTGCAAAAATAAAAAGCTAGGTAAAACAAGACTTATTTTCTAATACGACTAAGCTACTTGAGCATTTGTTAAAAAAATCTAAGTAAGTTGTGTCTCTGTGAACGCCAGTATCTTCCTCTCTAAAATGTTAACATAATAAAATGGATTTATAAACCAGTGTCGATGGGCGAAGAATAAGCCAATAAGGAGAGTTGGAGGAATTTTTAAAAAATGCCGATTTATGAATTCAGTACTTATTGTTTGCATTGTCGTATTTTGTTTAATTGCTTAAAATATTATATGCTACTTTTCCATCGCAGTGATTCATTCCACAGTTATTGCAAAATCTTCTCAATGAAAAGATTTGCAATAGGTTTTAGAAAGAAGAATGTCTACCTAATTATTAACTATTTTCAAGTTAGTGCAAATAACGGAACACTCTTTATGTTCTGTATCTGTAAGTTAAGTTCAAATTTTATAACATTCAAGTTCCGGAACACCACAAACTCCAAACTCACCTGTTGTATTTCACGTTGAGAATTCGAGTCAAGGGTTGTGATCTCAAGAACCTTTACCGCGGTTGTTTGCTGCGGCTGTGCAGCATTACTGTTATTGTTCTCTGTTTTAATTTCATTGCTTGTGACATCGGGTATCATTTCAGTGCTTTCTGATAAGACTTGCTCCGTTTTACCAGCATCTTCTTCATGATCATAATCCATGCTATCATCTTCAAAATTCAGTTTCAGCTCACGTTTAGGGGCTCCGCACATGCGCTTTGAGTTCTGATCAGCAATGAATAATAGCTTGTCATAGTACCATAATCGAGTTTCATAGCTTGTCTTCGACGATATTTTACGAAACTCCCGCCTGAAGGCTGACCGCAGAGAGTTAATTTTTCGTACAACCATTGCTCGATCTGGATTCGGTTCGACCTCCTTTAGTTTCCCTACTAGTTTATCGTACGCTTTATTGCGTACAGCATGATTGCTGTAGTCGTGATGTTTAGACTGCCACAAGCACTCTTCGTTGCGATAGGTTTCTATGAACTCGGTAAGCCAGTGGCGAGAGTAGCTACGTAAATCGTTTAATACAGTGATTGAGGACATGTTTTTCTTTTTACCCTGTATTGTGATAGTTTTAGGAGCTTAACTTGTTTATTTACTTGCACACAGTGTTGACAAATTTTTCGCTTTTCGTTTGTATGTTTTGTTGTCACAGAATTTAGCTTTAACTAGTGAAAACTTTTTTGAACAAATCTGCTCGGCATCAACTCGAACGTCAGACACGACCGACCATTTTGATTCCAACTCCTGTTGTAGGCATTGTTGTTCGTACAGCACATGCACACATGCAAATGTCAATAGCTCTATTACATTCGTATTGTATTAGAAAAATGTTCGTAGCTATTACAGAATAGTCGTGTCGTGAGATCAAAAATGGTGCATGACAGAAAATATATAGAGATGGTATGATTTCTTACTACAAATTATTGGCATAAAATTCGAATATTCTCGAAGAAGTGAGTTAAGGACAGATCCTATTAAATATTTCGACTACTCCTATTGCATTTAAAATTAAAAGTGCTAGTTAAGTCATCTTTAGACACACTGTTTTCACAGAAAGAACAAATTTATAGTTTACAGAAAATCGCTAAAGTAAAACGCTTTGCATAAAATGAACGCAAATATTGATGACCAAGGTTACGAACTGTCTTCAGACAAGGAAGATGAATAATATTGGAGGATTGAGGTTAGGTTTGCAATGGCAGTGGATTTTTTTTTTTTTTTAACAAAACTTAATTTCTTTATTTTGTAAAATGGAACAAAATCACAACTGTTAGAAAATCCGAATACCTAAAATTCAACTACATAAAGCACGATTATTAAAACCCTAATTACTAAGCGCCAATAAGGTACTTACTACTGAGTAAACAGGATGAGCTATCTTTGACATTCTGTTGGAAAATAGAATCAAGTGTCTTAATTAAAACCTTCTTTCTTTAGGTGGCGCTACAGTTCGGGGTGAACCAGGGCCCACTTCTAGCAACCATTTGCGTGTGCGTGTTATATTTTTGCACGAATGGAAGAGACGACCTACAGTTTTTTGTTGACTCCGAACAGCGGGTTGTTGACAAATGATACTTTTTGATTGCTTGTCAGACATTCGAAAGAGGTGGCACCGTGAAAAAACTTTTGGGTTGCTGGGATTGAACCCAGGCAACATTGCGTAGTAGTGCAACGCACTTACTACTACACGGTGTTCACAGTTAACTTTTTTGATAAAAAGTCGTGATACAAAAAAGTATGTGCTAATAATTTATACCATATCGCATATAAAAATTTCCAGAGAAATCTATTACGTTTTGTGTCACATGACATCCCAATTGAATTCCAACTTGTCACTTTGTTTGACTCCTACTTCTGAACGCAACCACTAAAACTGCTGCTCGTTGACAATTTTCCACCTCAACCGCCCACAATCACGAATCGCGAAATCCAACAGAGGAAAAATTCCTTGTGAAGTGTGAACTTCGCGTTTTCTTTGCTACTACAACCACTGGGCCTACATCAAATCAATTGTGCCACATAATAGTTGTCTGTGTTTACTGAAAACGAAAGAATCTGGTCCGCGAATTGCCCTCTAGTTCTAGTGCTTGCGTAAATGTATGACAGAAAAGTGAGCTTTGAAGAGTGCTCCAACCCACTGTCGCCGCGCAATCATCTCCAAACCTAAAGGGATATAACGACTATCAAAATATGCGCAAAAAGTGCTTTAGAATTTGAATCTGCTTGTGAAGGAATAACTCTAGAAGTGAATACGGTACACTATCACACTGAAGCACTCAATTTGAGGCGCCCTCACCTCACCAAAGGGCTTCTATTAGGGCCATTGCTCCTACCTTGTAAGTTGCCATAATTTTTATACAACAATTTTTTAAATTGGCTATCGTTTATAAAAACGCATATTCGGAATTGATGTGCCAATTGTCCATAGTGTCTTATGACGTTACATAACTTTATAGGTAGTGACGAACAGAATCGGATCTTAAATCATGTCTAGTGTTAGACCGTATTTTATAAAGATTGCCCCTCCATCTAAAGCATTGTATAGGCTTGATTCGCATCCACTATGGAATATCTAGTCAATTGCGTAATTAGTGCGGGAAGCGGTAGGGCTAAGGAATATGATCTGAAATATCGCAAATGTTACTGATAACGTACCGTACTCGAGATCTTCATTGACAACTGTGCGCAAAATTTGTTGTTGGACTACCGTTCGAAAGCTAAAAATAAACAAATAACTAAGTATTAGTGTCTAGAATATAAGTTGTAGTGTTTTTAAACGCGCTGGTGTAGTTATTTCTCGGGGAGGACCTATGTTTTCCTTAATTTTTTTTCGGTAGACTTCTGTTTACGGAAATTAAAATCTCACGTCTTTTGAACGGTCGTCACAATAATATAAAGCAACAGGTTCAAATTGGAAAATATAAATATTTTATAAGTGTAAGTAGATTCTAGTTGCAGGTGTTTGTAAGTCCGAAGTTTAGTTGGGCCGTAAGAAAGTATGTAGTTAAAAAATAACAAAAAAAAAAAAAAATAATAATTTCCACATATACGTGTACATATGTATGTACATACGAGTACATACCTAAATATGCTTGAACTATGTTATGTACGTATATACATACATATCTATGTGTATGTACATATGTTAATTAGTAGCATATACATATGCACTTGATACCTTTGTACATACGTATATGCATGTACAAACCTAAATATGTTTATACCTATTTAGAAGTATTGGTACACAATATACTTTGGCCTTGAATAGTAGATTCAAACTCCAGAGTCTGCTATACTTAAAACATAATTGGGCATAAATTATTATCAATGAACGCAGTAGCTAAAGTGGTTTGAGATGCTTATGACAAGTTCGATCTTAATATCCACCAATAATTTTTTTTCGGCCCCTTTAAGAATATCTGATTTTGCGATTTTTTGCATTTGTTGATCTGTCTATATGTGAAGCAGACGGTAGATGCTATTTATAAAACACATTTACCTTAAACACATGAAAACGTAGGAACAATTATTCTATCACTTATCAATGAGCAATGAAAATAAAAACACTGATAAAACAAGACTGATTAAATCAGACTTTATGAATATAAACTGTGGAGTGATAAGATAACTTTTTCTTATGTAGTAAAAAAGCTTCAAAGATTCTTAGCTACAATAATAAGATAAGATACTTAATCTTTTATTTTTACTACTTATCTTTATAGAATTTGAAATTATAATAAACCTTTGCTCCTATTAATCAAGAAGTAGGTCAGGAAAAGGGAAAAAAACGAAAACCAATATATAATAATATATACATAGGTATCTGCATTTGTATATATATAAAAAATCATTAATATATAAATAAATAAAAGATTACAGCGAAACTGTTGGCTTACCTTGGCTAACCTTGTACAGTCATACACATAGTATGTAGGTAAACATAATATGTAAAGAAATAAAAAAAAAAAAGATTTATATCCAAGTATATATGTATGTATGTAAATATATATTATGTGCACATATATATGCATGTGTGCACAAAAAATACATACATTGTGAAACACACATTTAAATGGAATCTCTTAAAAATGAGCTGGTCATGCGTAACGTGCAAGACCTCAACAAAATATTTAAAAAAAAAACATTCAGAAACAAATAAAGAACAATAAATGAGTTTCTAAAAATATCTGGTTCCAAAAATATCGGCATAATGTTGTGTTCAAAATTTGGCAAAATAACGACTCGAATTGTTTTACTGACCACAGCAATAATAATTCTCGCGATTTTTAGATAATGGACTCTTGAATAATATTACATATTTGCTTTTATGATAACATATCGTAGCTTCTTCGGTAGAATCGATTAGAGCAGATAAAAAGCGTCCATACCTTTCGCATTATAACTTTGAAACTATTGCAGCTATAAAAAAAAATACATAAATCAGTAACATATCTACTCGCAAATAATATTTGAATAATTCTCGATAATCTTCTGACCCGTGGACAATTAAGGTATTTCAAACGCAAAACGAACTAAATTGAAACCAAAATATTTTCAATTGGGCTATTTTCAGGCTTGTCACGATTTTGGTTTTTATTTTCATTTGTTTAAGGAAATCTACAAAATGCGGTGAAAAACATTAAGAAGTTTATAATATGTATGTACAAGTAAACAGACATGTACATGCATACATATAAAAAAAACACAAGTAGGTATATGTATGTATCGACGTCATAAAAGACAATTCTATTTTAAGCGGGAAAATACGAGATTGCAAAGAAAAAATATAAAAATTTATTTTTTTTACATCATGAAACATGGGATAAGTATTTAGCAAACGTTTTCTTACAATTCTTTTCGCGTTCATGTTGGTCATTTTGGGAATGTAAACAATAATATTCATTTTACAGTGACGCAATTGCATAGTGTTCTTAATGATCTAACTTTCAGATTTTAATCAACTGCTCTTTTGATTACAGATGCACAGTTTCTATGCGAGCTAACAATCAATGCAACAATGTAGGCACAGTTTGAACTTCACCTATTTTTACAGCGCATAATATTTTCTAGAATTATCAGTAGTCTTATCGCGGTAGACGGTGAAATGCATCTTGTTATTCATGTTTAAACAACAAATAAAGTAATAGCTAATGCCCTCTTATAAATATAAGAATCCGTAAGAATTACAAACATTTAATTTCAAATCATCAACTTATAGATTTTGTTTGTTTTTTTTTTTTAAATAACGGTCATAAAACTACTTGTATGTACATATGAATGTACAATATTACTTCCAGATCATTTTACAGAAACGTTTAATGTATTTTAAACTTCACCTAGTTAATTGTGGCAGTAAAGATTATGCAGTTGTTTATTTTATCATCCCATGTGATCATAGGTGCACTTTGGACTTCCATTTATTTAATCATCATTTTTCTCAAATTTCGGAATAAGATAAATCGCTTTTGTGATAGAAATATGTGAGCAAAGTCATGTTTTTTGTAAACCATCGTATGGCTAGTAAATAATTAATGTTTAGGTGTTAATAACTATAATAATGATTATAAGTTTTTTTTTATGAGCTCGTATCATTTTTAATTACAAAATTTTCAAATGAAATGTAACTGGAATTAACAATGTAAATGTTGTACTAACTTTACCCTTAAATTAGAACGTTACATTTTGAAATGTATTCCTTTACCAGGCACATTCGAGTTTCAATTAAAAAGTTAAGTCTTTTTAGCCATCAAAAACCATGAATAATCAATTTATTTATTTTTTGTCGTAATTTAAAAAGTTATAAGCTTCTATTTAATTTAGTGGTAGGTACTGTGTATCAAACATAGATTTCGGAGTATGAATATATCCCCTTTTTGCACCCTTTACTAAATTAATGATGCTTCGATTTTTTTTTATTACTTTTTTTTTATTTCTTAATTAGAGAATCCATATGAAACCAATCAGTGTCTTATTTATAGAACTTATCAATTAACTTTCGTTTCAGATTGCAATGAGCCGTTTAATCGAACAACCAAATCTAGCAATGGCAATTAAGTCTGGTGGTGTTTCAAATAACACCGTTACATTAAGCACGGATCCTCACTTACAACAACTAAATGCGATTCAAGAAGAGAGCCGACCGCAAGCATTAGGTTCAGTTACAGAATCCATCTCAAATGACAAAACACAACCAGCAAAAGGTAAATTTTTCTTTTATTCAGTTTTTATTTTTGCTTTAAAACTTATACCTCATCGTATCCATAGTCAATAGTTTCGATGCTGTACTCACCAGTTTGATAGCAGGTGCTGCTGCTGGGGCATTGGCGAAAACTACAATAGCGCCATTGGATAGAGCAAAAATAAATTTTCAAATTCGGTAAGTACCAACTTGAGAAAGTCTAAGATCGGTAGTTGTTTGTAATATAGGTACTCTTCCATAAAATGAGGCATATTTATATTTACCCTACTCTACTGTATTAAAAGATGAGTTCTTTCTATAATGAATTCTTTTTTGAAGCAAAGATACCCCATACACATTTCGAGCAGCGGTGCAATTCCTAAAGAAAACTTACTTGAGTGAAGGCACTCTTGCACTATGGCGTGGGAATTCGGCCACAATGGCTCGGATTGTGCCATATGCCGCAATACAGTTCACAGCGCACGAGCAATGGCGCAAGATTCTTCGAGTTGACGAGGATGGTACAAAGTGAGTGTGCTCTAATCCATAAGTTCATCTCGAGATCTTAATTAAAGCCTAGCGATTCATTCAATTTTGCAGTACAAAGGTGCTTAGGTTTATGGCAGGATCATTAGCTGGTATAACGTCGCAATCACTTACGTATCCATTGGATTTGGCTAGAGCGCGAATGGCTGTGACGGATAAATATTCAGGTTATAGGTAAGTTCCAGATTAGTATTATTAAGTATTATTTTTTGGTTTTTCGTTAATGGTTACTTTACAGTACGCTTCGTCAAGTGTTTGTTAAAATATGGGTAGAGGAAGGACCTCGAACTTTATACAGAGGCTATTGGGCGACTATATTAGGCGTTATTCCATATGCTGGAACATCATTTTTCACCTATGAAACTTTAAAAAAGGAATATAATGGTAAGAGTTTGTGCATATCTTTTTTGGAATACATGATAAATCCTGTTTTTTTTTATAGAAATTACTGGAAACAAGACACCAAATACTCTAGTCACACTCGCGTTCGGAGCTGTTGCTGGTGCAGTCGGTCAAACTTCCAGTTATCCATTGGATATTGTGAGAAGGCGTATGCAAACAATTGGTATAAATCAAACTGCTATCCCTGAATATACATCGATTTACCCCACTTTAAAGAAAATCTACAGGTAAATGCGTTTTTAGTAAAACAAAATCATAACATGATAACAAAATGTAGTATCTACATAATATTTAAACGTAGAATTTTCAATGGGACCTATAACATTCTATAAAAGCGACCCCATTTGAGTGTAGTAACTTTTTGTACTGTCAATAATATTATAATAACGGTCCAATATAATATTATTTATACATACATACATATGAGTCAGTATATATAATTGGACAAAGACAAAACATTGAATATTATCAGCACGATAAAAAAACTACATTATATTCCTTACTGAAGGCTATTTTTTAAAAATATATACATATGTATCATATACAAAAAAACATCAAAAAACCGACACTACTTTATACGTTTAACTTTATTCCAGAGAGGAGGGCATAAAGAATGGCTTTTTCAAAGGACTCAGCATGAACTGGATTAAAGGCCCCATTGCTGTTGGAATAAGTTTTTCAACGTACGACCTTATTAAAGAATTTCTAAGAGAATTAGCTCATATCAAGCGTGGCAGGTCCACATTTACCGGTTAATAAAGACACGTGTTTTTACATAGCTTTTAATAAAATGTTTAAATAAAAGTGCAATGTAGTCTGAAAAGTCGAATAGATAGTTGTTCAATTATTCATATATTATACATGTACATCTACCCGTTCTATCAGTAATTCTAGATTCAATTTTATAATTTACATAATACATATATAATTTACACTCCTAAGCGTAAAGGTATTGTAGAAATTACGTTTAAACTACATAGTTATCTATGGATTAAAGGTTAATCCAACACATCAAACCCTGTATCTAAACTCTTCATTGAATAAGTGTTGGTATGAAAATCCTTCCCATCAGCTTTAATGTGGAGTGTATGTTTTGTTCAACTATAAGCGTAGTTTTTATATCGACCTTATTTGTTTCAAATGCATTTCTTGTTTAATATACCATCTTTATATCCACCTTATATCTAAAACTTTTAATAAATCTTTAATCCGCAAATAAATTGCACAACGAGACAATAATTCTATTCATTTTGGATTTTATACATATACATATATATATATATGTACATACATACTAATTATACTACCTTTTACAAGGCTCTAAAATTTTTCTTTGCTTTTTTGTTAAACAAGTTGTTTCTTTTACCGTGTGTATTAAATGTAATTCATAAACAAATTAATTTTGTATCTAAAAATAAAAAGATGTACATATTTGTTAAAAGCAAGCAAATTCCTGCTATTGAAGTTTTATCAATTATTGTTTTTTTTATTGAGGCATTGTGATAGATAATAAAAAATAAAGAAAAGAAAATAAGTAAGGTCCTATGGTAAATGTGTATATAACTGTTTAAATTACCGTTTTCTGTTTTACCCGACTATGGCAAAAGGGAGGGCTATGATTTTTACAGGCTGGGTTTGTTTGTAGGTTTGTATGTACAGCCTAAACTATGGACTCGAAGAAAAGTTGTTGGATTCGCATGGATCCGGAGTGTCTTGGGTGATATGACGTCACATAAAAATTCAATATGGCGGACGCTCCAAGATGTCAGATTACCGTTATCTTCACGATCTGTTTAATATTAGATCTGTTCCTGCACTTTCTGGAGATTCTAGATTCTCAAATTTCAAGGAATCTCTCTGCAGAGAGAGGGAAAAGTGTGCAAAAGTGCAGGAACGCATTAACAACAAAAAATAAAAAATGTATGACGTTTGACAGATTTGACAGTTTCATAAAGTCGAGTATGATAGAAAGGAAGTAGGAAGCAATCACTGCTGTTATATATATTTACCAACTTCAATTTTCATTTTTTTTTTTAAGTGAATAGCGACGTGTTACGATTAATGTGTCTGAATTTTTGTCGGTCTATCTATCTATCTGTCTGTCTGTCTATCTATCTGTCTGTCTGTATATCTGCCTATCTGTCTGTTTGTTTGTCTGTCTGTATGTCTGCCCATCTGTCTGTTTGTTTGTATGTCTGTCTGTCTATCTATATATCTGTCTGTCTGTCTGTCTGTCTATCTGTCTATCTGTCTGTGTTTCTGTCTGTCTATCTGCCTGTCTGTCTGTCTATCCATCTTTCATGTGTCTGTCTGTCTGTCTGTGTGTCTGTCTGTCTATCTTTCTGTCTGTCTGTGTGTCTGTCTGTCTATCTTTCTGTCTGTCTATCGATGTGTCTGTCTATCTTGCTGTCTGCCTGTCTGCCTGTCAATCTTTCTGTCTGTCTGTCTATCTGTCTGCCTGTCTATCTGTCTGTCTGTCTGTCTGTCCGTCTGTCTGTCTGTTCCATCTGTCTGTCTGACTGTCTATATTACTTACCTACTTACTTAGTTGGAGCTACAGCTCGACGTGAACCTGGGCCTGCTTCTCTCAACAATTTTTCTGTGCATGATATATTTTTACACGAATGGAAGGGACCTACAGATTTTTGCCGACCCCGAACGGCGAGTTGAGAAGCTCAATCGTGACAAATGATACTCTTTGATGCTCGTCAGACATTCGAAAAAACTCTTTTAGGTGTTAGACCCGGTCTGGGAGTGAACCCGGCCAAAATTGCATAATAGTCCAACGCACTAACCACCACGGCCACGGCGACTGTCTATAATCTATATTAATTGACCAAAATTATTCATATTCACATTTCACCTGAAATTACGAAATTTTGTACGACAGGTACCAAAACCACCAGTTGTTGAGTAATTGTAATGATGCTATGTTGTATTCTATATTAAGAAAAACGTACCCTGAAAGTTTTACGAACATCGGTTGGGAAGTTTCCGAGTCTACAAAAGACAAACAAACAAACATACATTCATTTTTATATAATAGAAGATAGACTTTGAAAAGCTTTTAGAGCTAAAATAAGACTGGGTAATTATCCAGGCTAAGGTTTTGTAGTATTTAACATGGCTTACATGCTGCTGAAACATGGTTAGCCTATATAGGCTTGCAAAAAAGACGCCTAATTACTGGACTGGATAATTATCCAGTCTAAGGTTTTGTTGTACTTAACATGGAACACATGTTGCTGAAACATGTTGCTGAAACATGTTTAGTCTTATGTAGGTTTGAAAAAAATACGCCTTATGAAATTTACCCTGTAAACAGACACATTTAAATATTAAGTGCGTTTCGTTTCTCATACTTCATCGCATTTACATTTCTCGTAAATGAACTGATTTTTTTTTAATTCAACTTTTTTGTTTTATTTTGTTAAACGAATTTTATTTTTATATGGATGTATAAGCTTTATGTATTTTCTAAGCAAATGAATTACAAATAGAAAAACTAATAAAATATTGCTACCCCGTGTTATTCTTTTCGCCAGGTAACACTTTTAGGACCCTTTCCGAAAATTTTCAGAGAAAACCCTACGTCTTCGTCTCTACCAATGAAAGAGTGAGAGAGCTGTGCTATACGAACAAACCGACTTGAACTATAAGTATTCGTATTCCTAGTACTCGACGGAACCCTTAAAAGGACGCATTATCTCGAACCGGTAGTGCTTAGTTTTACGAAATTGCATAGTTCTCTCTACATAAGCTGACTAACAAATTAATAAAATAAACACAAGTTGTCTCGCACTCCATTTTAATTTTATTTCAAAAATTAAATAATAAATTATATAATAACCTCACCTGCGATGATTTGCAGATGACCCTCCGTTGGGGACAGATAAATCTTCGTAGGCATCGCGACAGTGTCATATCGCATTTACAAAGACGTGCTGCACAGGAAGTTGGACCTCCCCATTCACCATGATCGATGGCACAGAGAGGCTTACCGCGATAGCACTTCCAAATGTACGGAACAAAGTATTGCAAATATGATATGCAATTACTGGACTCATAGCACTTATCATGCAATTTACAACACTGATCAATCCCATTAACTGGCTGTCCATCTCCCAAGAATCCGCAATAGCATCCGTAACCCTTGTAAACAATTGGATCACATCCGGTTGAACACTTGATCATTGAGTAGAGTTCAATTACGGCCCGCTTCCTGCGGATTTCTTTTTTTTCTTCTAATGATATGTTTCTGGATATAAATAAAAGTTTATTTACATGTCAATTATGTATTAAAAAAAACATTTGACATACTTAAAGTTCCATTTAGTTGAGTGACCGAATGCATTGTTAGCTCTTCCAATGTAAATGTCACCATCCGAATGTACATCATGCATGTTTGTTATAGGATACGTTCTCTGACTAATGTTTCGACTAATGTTTATGATACTGGTACTCAGCATGGCCTCCAGAAGGCTTTGTTCTTCTTGAATTCTGCTGGGAAGGTCCAACCTTTGTCCTAAACTTTCACTCGACCTCTTGCTTTGTGGTTTGTCATTGCTGCCGAAATAGAATAGGAAGAGGAAAGATTATTAAGAACTGCAAAAAAAAAAAAAAAAATGTACAATCTTAACAATAAACCAAGATACATATTTCAGATACTGTTGTAGTAGTGGCGCCTAAAGAAACAATAGCTTGTCGATTAAAATAGACGCTTACTAATTTTCAAGAGGTCTGCTGCCTTTGTTTGGCTTAGATAGAGCTCCTATCCATCCATCGAGTCCTAGTAACCTCCATTCATCATTACTTCCCTCCTTCTTATCTTCGTCTTCGTCTTGAATATTAAATTTTCCAACATAATCAATAAAATTCCGTTCAGTCTGCAAATTCGTAAGTAGTGTCGAGTCATTTTTTTCCATTGAGTTTCGAAGGACAAGTACTCGATTCCCCCAATCATTATTACCAATTGTTTGTTGCAAACGTTTTTCGTCGTCTGTATTATATATTTTTCCAACCCATTTGTTCTTCATTAGACGAACATAAGGATTTGTCAAATTTGGAAAACTCGGTTCCATGAATTCACTTTTTTTTATGGTTAAATATCTGCGCTTCACTCCTTCATCCTGTGGCAGGTTAAACACGTAAACTGGATTCGTTAAGCTGCTATTAAACATTTGTGGTATTAATTGATTTATTTGATTTGAACTATTCATCATAGCGTGAAGTTCCATATTTATGTCCCTTAACGCAGCTAAAGTTGAAGCTTTGTCTCCGATATTTGAAGCCCATGACTTTGCTGCTGCTGTTGTTGATTTGTCTGAAGAGTTCGTAACACTTTTATCAACGACTATAAGTAAACACAAAAGCTAGCTAAATTTTACCTCATTAGTATTGAACTTAATATTCATACATTCGTCGCTTTTTACTGTTTGAAATGTTAAGAGTCCAAAAAATATAAAATCTCTTATCACGGCACAATGTGAATGCATTTTTTTTTTACAAATTGAGAATAATCGGTTAAGGCCAAGATTCGTCTTGTGTTTATTTATATATGTATCACATTAGTGCAACGAAGAGGTATTTTATTTGGTATTTTATATTTTATTTATTTGAGTTGGAAATGCTTAATCCATGTTTGCCATGCAATCGTTACGACGCAAAAACAAGCTCCCGAGGTTGAATGAAAGTGCACCCAACTGAAACTGCGATGTTGTAGATATCAGGCGAAAGTGCAGGTGAACCGACAAAGCTCATTTTCATTTTTGATTTTATTGAAGCAGCCCCTCTATAGACAGGTTTATGATTGTGTAAATAACTACAGAAAAAATAAACAACCACTCATTTTACACAGTGGTAAACTTGGTTCAATAACATTGCTGAATATTATGTCAGTAGGAAGTCGAATTTCAATAATCTTTGTTTGGTATTGCAGAGTGGCTATTGTTTTTCTAAGTTTCCCTGTGGTTGGGTCTTTAAACAATCTTAGATGGCATTTGAACGAGTGGTTTGTGAAATTACAGAAAAAAAAAAATATTTTTTTGCACTTATATTTCTAGTTACCTACTTACCATCTTACTTACTTACTTAGTTGGCGCTACAGCTCGAGGTGAACCTGGGCCTGCTTCTCGCAACCATTTGTGTGTGCGTGTTATATTTTTGCACGAATGGAAGGGACCTACGGTTTTTTGCCGACTCCGAACGGCGAGTTGAGAAGCTCAATCGTGACAAATGATACTCTTTGATGCTTGTCAGACATTCGAAAGAGGTGGGCACTGTGAAAAACTTTTAGGTGTTTGCGGCGGGATTCGAACCCAAGACCGCTGGCTCAGTAGTCCGACGCACTAACCACTTGCGCTACGGTGCCCACTTACCATCCCTTCCGGATAATAAATACAAATTTACATTTCAACGGATTGAATTGAAACAGAGTGAAAAATTTGATTAACGTTTGAGTAAATTTACATATGTATTATACATTACATACATATTTATGTAAGTCCATATTAACAATAGATTGCAGATTCTCCGACGAATGCTGTATAATTTTAAAATACATTTCAGAGTTTATGGTAAGTACAAATGCGTCTAATACCTATTTCGTCTTCGTTTGCAAATATATAATTAAGAGTAAACTACCTAAATATAATGACTAGTGCCTCCTATTAGACAATCAAATCTTGGACGACGTATACGAGACGACTTGGTCAATCGCTTCTCATCATCCCGAAATCCACTGCTGCCGATGAACTTAATGCATTCCTGAAATCGTCAGCATGTCGAGAAGTTGAAATTGACCACAAACATGAGAGTGGCATTGCAGAACGACCCATCAGCTGCTGAATTCTCGAGACAACTGCTGGCTCTTGGCAATGGCCACATTTTTGCGAGTTCACATCGTCGATGGAGGAACTTATCACCAAAGTGTTCCTCGGCATTGCACACAATTATAAAAATCTCGATTGGATTAGTAAACGAACAGATAAACAGACAGACAGATAGACAGATAGACAGATAGATAGACAGACAGACAGACAGATAGACAGGCAGACAGACAGACAGACAGACAGATAGACAGGCAGACAGACATACAGATAGACGGACAGACAGACAGATATACAGACATAAAGATAGATAGACAGATATACAGACAGATAGATTGATAGACAGATAGACGGACAGACAGATAGACAAAAATACAGATAGACAGACAGGTAGATAGATAAACGGATAGACAGATAGATAGACAGACAGACAAATAGACAGACAGGTAGCTAGATAGACAGATAGACAGGTAGATAGACAGACAGACAGACAGACAAACAGACAGACATACAAACAGACGGACAGACAGATAAATAGACAAACAGACAGATATGTGTATATAGATAGATAGATAGACAAACAGACAGACATACAGACAGACATTTCATTTTGATTTTTGTACATTTATGGAATTAATTCATTTCGAGTATTTATTTTACCTTAATAAAAAACTGAATTTAATTCAGCTTATAAGTTGACACAACATTTATTAATTTTGAGGCGGTACGAAGTTCGCCGTGTCAGCTAGTATACTATATTGTATTGTAACCGGACTTATACACGTGGGCAAAACTTCAGCATAATCGGATACCTGTAAGATTCTCAGATTTGGCCCTTACAGAAATTGAAGTTTTAAAAGCGTCCGCCATATTGAATTTACAACGTCATCAAATATACTACATATATTGTATTGTCAGCGGACTTATACACGTGTGCAAAATTTCAGTATGATCGGATATCTGGAAGGGGGTGTAAAATCGATTCCCAGATTTGGCTCTCACAGAAAGTTAAGTTAATACAGTAGAATCCGCTCTTCAAGGGACCGAAAGAAAATAGCGTCTTAAGCGGGATAGCGTATTAAGCGGGAAAAACTAAAAAATAGCATCCAGTTAAACAAAAGGTCTTTTTTTTATGACATAAGTTGAAATTGTACATGTATGTATGTATGTATGTATTAGTACATTACTTTAATGTGTGTAGTTACATGCATGTGTATTTGAACTGGCTACCGAAGGTTTCGGTAGTGATTCTTCTTAACCCCTTACTCCTCCTGGTTCAACCGTTGCGTTGAAGCGCTATCACTGATGAGTTCTTCTAAAATGCGAGAACCAGTTTTTTACTAGGTTATCAACAACAGAAGCATAATCAGGAAACTCTTGCAACACTTCAATATTTTCCAATGGGATATCAGAGTCATCTGGGCTAGGATCATCAGCCCAATAAAAGCCAGCCTTACGGAAGCAGTTTTTGATCACGTCTTGGTAAGTTTTCCTTCCATGATGATGATATGTAGCGAATCGAGCCGAATACTGACAAAAGTAACGACCACAAAAACGACGCGCCTTATATAGTTAGTTTGCGAAAAACACTAAGAGCGGCGGTGACCGTGGACGCCGCCGTATATCTAAATGCACCGAATGAATGAAAAATATGTAAAAACAAGAAAATACGAATTTTGGCGGTGTATCGTGTAGCTGTGTGAGCGTATTAAGCGGGAAATAAAGCGTATTAACCGAATTTTTTTTTCATACGAATTCTAGTCCGAATGAAGGGACCGGAGAAAAAGAGCGTTAAAAGCGGGATAGCGTCTTAAGCGGATTCTACTGTATAAAGCTTGTGAAAAACAGCTATATATTTTGCATACAATGTTTATACGTCAATGAATGAAGTTTCAAAAATTGTTTGTTCACGAAATTATACTTAAATTCAAATTACATTTAAATTATTATACATGTTCACCAAAGTCGTGAATATTCTATTTTTTAATACATTAGTGTTGTGTTCCCACAAAACCGTAATTTTTGCTTCCGCTTAATTTATCACAACTAAGTACGAATAGCTTAATACAAACATATAAAAGCATTATCATTACAAATGTACACAATAGCCTTCTAAAACAACGTTTCTGAAATAATTAACTTAGTTTAACTTATTAGTGCATTGTGAACTGATTTAAAAAAATATTTCATGCAATTGGCTCGATATTTTTTACTGAATTTACCAAATTATTTAATTTTTTTTATGAAATGCGATCAAGAGTTAACTATAAGAAATTCTGGCATCTCAATTAAAGTGATTGTAAAAGAAAAAATATAAAATAAAAAATAATTAAACTTTTTTTGGTGTATAGATACAAAACTTTTTTGGTGTATAGATACAAATATGGATTATCTTTTTATTGCATATCTTTTACTATTGTGTTTTTTCCTACAACGTACAACAGGTACCAACCAATAAGCTATAATTTCCAAAAGCAAAATAAAATAGTTTCTATTTATAATATTCCATTTTAATGTTTTAAATTTTATTTCTCTATCTCTCTATATAGAATTGGTCTTATAAGTAAAATAAAATTTTCTACATAGAACATATTATTAAAATAAGATTTATGTCTTATTATAATACTTTTTCTATAACGTAATGCGATGGAAGCATATTTGTTACGAGTATCCCAATATGTTCTCCCATGGTACTTGCTATTGTAATTCAGGTAGCTGTGATCTGCCACATCGTTTATAATTAGGACATTAAATTGAAAATTGTATTTGAAAGAGAGCATCAATGACAATTATTTTAAGCATATTAATAATCAAATCAGTTATAATATGTCAATATATTTATACAAATTTACGTAATAAATACACATGATATTACAGCAGCTTTCCACGAATTTCAGGGTACGATTTTAGCTACAGTGATTCAAAAGATTGGAAATTGAAGTTTCCTAAATGCGATGGAAGGCGGCAATCACCAATAGCGTTAAATTACTCAAAAGTAAGTAAATTGATTGATTCCACCCAGTTCTAATAGCACTTTTTTTTAATCAAATACTGTTCGATATTGTGTATGCAAATATGTTTTTTTTTTACTTTTTTTAAAACATTTTGATAACTCCATTTTCAATATAAACTTAAATATGCAAATATGTTTGTATATTATGTATGTGTTAGAATCAAATAAATACTCAACTTGGAAAATAAGAGTTGGGTTATGAACGATTTAACGATTTTTATTGAACAAAATATATATACAATTGTCTTAATTTAAACTTACAGCTATAAGATACAATGGTAATACAAATTTGTTGGCACACTGGGGGCCTAACCTTATACATTGACTTAAAATAAAAAATATAATTGTATATTATACATGTAAACTTAAAATTAAAAGTCGGTTGACTTAGATATCCTCGGGGTGTTCCGTCCCGGTTGTTAGTGGCGAGTTTGGTGTGGGTTGTGAGGGGGGTTGGCGTTTAGCCACGGCGGTGGGCTGACCCTGTGTCAGCGTAGAATACAACTGCTTCCTCGTTGTCGATTGGGGTGATGTCTTCATCCAGGGTGTCCAGGGCGCTGAGGTACCACGGCTGGGGTAGTCGCTGTTGGGTTGTCATCCTTCTTATTAGCTGGTTCGGGTGGCTGGCTGCGCTTCCTACTAACTTCTTAGCCAAAAGTAGTAGGTACTTGTCGATTGGTATTATCTTTGCTTCTGAGTACAGATGGTCATTCCTGCAGTATTTTTGACGCTGTCGGTCGAAGAATAGTCCGGTGCAGATCCTCAGTATCTTCCTTTCAAAAACTTGGAGTTGTCTCATGGCTGTCTTCGAGATGGAGAACCAGACGGGAAAGCTGTATCCGATGACTGGTCTCAGGAGTTGCTTGTACATCAAGGTCTTGGTTTGTTGGCTAAGTCCGGTTCTTTTCTTCATCAGTGGGTGGAGACGATGGAAGGCCCAGTTGGCTTTCTTTAGGACGTTCCTTGCGTGAGGGTTGAACCTTAACAGCTCGTGAAAGTGGATCCCCAGATACTTCACGCTCCGTTTGGTTGTCAGTGTTGATCCATCTGGGAGTTTCAGGGTAATGCTTCTGCACTTCGCTGCTCGTCGGCTGCGTCCTGAGGTGGTCGTTGGTCTCCTGAAGCAGATGAGTTCCGATTTTGAGGCATTGACTCTGATTCCCCACTTTCGGTAGTACTCAATAAGTCTGTGGATGTGGGCTTCAACTTTCCGGACAGCTATCAATGGTGACATCGACGTGGCATAAGTGATGGAGTCATCGGCATAGAGCAGGTTCTCGCAGCTGTTTGGGATGGGCTGGTCAGACGTCAATATGCTGTACAGGAACGGTCCGAGTTTAGAGCCTTGGGCAACTCCGGCTCTGATGTTCTTCACTGATGATGTGCATTTCTCCAGTTGTACAAAGAATTTCCTGGAAGAAAGAAAAGAAAAAATTATTTGGATTAGTGCTAAGGGAAAGCCTAGTAAATGAAGTTGGGTTATGAAATTTCCTAACCATAAATACATTCATAATCACCCCTTTGATGAATTCCGACCGGTTTGAAAACGGACGGAATTACAAGGGAAGAATTCGAAATTAACGGATTTTTCCGAATTCATCCCTTGTAATTCCGTCCGTTTTCAAACCGGTCGGAATTCATCACAGCGGCGATTATTAGGCGTGTTTTTTTTCAAACCTATATAGGCTAAACATGTTTCCGCAACATGTTTTCAATGTAAAATACAACAAAACCTTAGCCTGGATAATTATCCAGTCTTATTTTTGTATGGAAAGCTTTTTCGAAATCTATGTCTATAGGTTTGAAAAAAAACGCGCCTATTATTACAATATCACAAATTAACTGATAAGAGTGTTGAAATTGGCGAAGATTTATCACGTCTAAAGGCTTAGCAAAGAAAGGGACTTTATAAAGTATGGATATAAAAATGGACTCGCATGCACTTTGCGTAACTAAGAGCAGTGATTAAGTAAGCTGAATAATTAAATGATTTCTTTTTTCTTCTAGCTCACCGAATTTTAAACATACGATCTTGTTTCTTTCTCAAATAAATTTTCGTAATTTACTTTAATGTAGGTTTTGCATATGAATCTACCTCCACTGAGTTTTATGAATTACGATATGCCTCTTGTCGGGCATGTTAAAGTAAACAACAATGGTCATACTGGTAATTAGCTACTTAAAGACGAAGATTAAATGCTTATATGTTTGAAACAATTATCTTATTATTTATTTAAGTTCAAATCAACATTCCTATAACTAATGATCAATACTTCCCCTATATATATGGTGGCGGACTTGATTTTATATACAGAGTGAAAAATATTCATTTTCATTGGGGATCTGCTGGCGTACCGGGATCTGAACATTCAATTAATGGCAAGAGATATGACTTAGAACTGCATATTGTTCATTTAAAGTTTCCGTATTATGTCCCGGAGCAAGCAATGTCGGATCCGGATGGTTTTGTTGTACTATCAGTTCTATTTCAGGGCGAACAGGTGAAAAACAAAATTCTATGAAGACTTTGAGATTACTAAGTCATATCTTTATTTGCATTCAAAGGATGATGATATCCAGTCTAACAATCTGTCTGAGTTTTTTGAGGCATTACCATACTTGTCGAAATGTAAATCTACTATAGAACTCCAAGTAATAAAAATGGAACAATTTTTAGGAGAATTAAACACTGAGGAATTCTACTTATATGAAGGTAATATTTTGTGTTTTCTAAATAGGACATTCTAATTTAACTTTGTAACAGGTTCGTTAACAACTCCACCTTGTTCTGAAACTGCCATTTGGATTGTCTTCCCAGATGTTCTTTCAATTGAGTACAGATATGTAAGTTAAACTAGACCAAAATACTGAATTATGCAATTATTTAAATCGTTTCCTTCAAGCTTCAAAAATTCTGGCACCTATATGATTCTAAGAGTGAGCTTCTATTACATAATCAAAGAACTATACAGCCAAATAATTCCAGAAAGGTTTATTACCGAAGAGCAAACAGACGTGCGTGCAGTGTAAAGAAGTCCAAATGGAAGAGTTTGCAGAGAATATATCCATATAAAAAAATTACGCACTTTGTGAACTTAGGAAAGTAATAAATAGTTGCATTCATGCAGGATCAACATAAATATAAAATAAAAATGAATTGTCATTTTAATTAAAAAAAGTACCTACATATATACATATATGTATGTATTATTAAGAATTAAATCGACCATACGTAATGATAATTGTTAATGTGGATTTAAAAACGACCGACACGACCGAATTTCATGGCACGTTGTGACTACAAGATGTAAAAAAAAAATTGCAAACATTTAAAAGAAAATAGATTTTTAACAGTAAATACCGGTAAGAAAATTAGTTGATAATATAAAACTGAAAAAAAAAGTTTAATTAACGCAGTAATTTTTTCACACATAACTGCCCGAACACAATGACGAAGCTGTAGTGGAAGTAGGCAGCGCTGTCAAAGTTAAAATACACGTAAACCCTATAGCGCGAACACAATGCGAAGCTGCTTCTGTAGTATGAATTGTATGGTGAAGCGCAAAGTTCAGCCAACTTCAACTGCAGCTTCACCATTTTGTTCGGCCAGTAAATGTTGCCTTTACTGCTCGAACACAATGCATGCCGCGGCCGCGTACTATGCCGCGCTTTCAAAGTAGAAATATATAGAAACTCAATAGTGCGCCCACATTGATGTAGTTTCAGCGTAGTATGCCGCGGTCGCGTAGTACAAGTTGGCCATCTTTTAACTTTTGCCGCGCGGTTTTTGACAGCTCTCTTCAAAATTAAAGAAATGGAAGGGGACGAATTAGAAAAAGATTTTGAAAGTGTAAAAAAAGTGAAATATTATTTTATTTTAGTTATAATTTTTAAAAAAAAAAATAGTTTTCGCAATATATTTTCTCAATCTAAACAACAAAATTCCAATCAGTTGAGTTTAACTGGCCGAACACAATAGTGAAGCTGCAGTGGAAGTAGAAAGTTGAAGTAACAAATGCTCCTGCCGATCCTATCTCCATTGAAAATGTCTTAAGTGGACTGAATGCGTCAACCTGGAAGACAACAATGCAAGAATATGACGCAATACTGGAAAACGAAGCAAATGTCAGACTATAACTTACTCCCGTAAACTTCATCAAACAGTCAATCGTTCATATTTCATCGGTGTCGAACTTGTCCCCCCCGTTTCACAAATGCGCGATTTGGGTGTTATATGTGACCAACAACTTTATTTTCGCTGCCATATAGGCAAAATCATTAGCAGAGCCAACTCTATGCTGGGCTTCATAAAACGTTGGTCTAAGGAATTCTCAAACCCCTACGTCACGAAATCTCTCTACGTCACTTTCGTTAGGCCTATTCTCGAATATGCTAGCCAAGTATGGTCGTCCTACCAAGTCACCCATTCATCCAGAATTTGAGCGATTCCACGCAGATTCATTCCTTTTGCTCTACGAGGCCTTCAATGGAACGCTAGCTATAACCTACCCCCATATGAGAATCGTTTAAAACTGATTAATATGCAATCACTCGAGAAACGTCGTCTCGTAGCGGACACACTCTTCATCCATCAGCTACTAACCGGTAACATTGACAGCCCCACGCTCCTCCATACCATTTCCCTTAACACAAACCCACGCAACCTCAGATCTTTCCCACTCTTCCGCGTTAATCTCCACCGTACCAATTATGGGTATAACGAGCCTATATCTAGAATGCTCCGCACGGCAAATCGTATGCCCAGGTCATTTGATTTTCAATGCAGCAGGCTTCCACTGAGAAACTCCCTCTACTCAACCTAATTCCCCTCCCTTTCTTAGATGTTAAGCATTCTCTTGTTCTTAATTGTTATATTTCTTATTGTTCTTATTTAATTTTAGTTCCTTGTTTATATTAGTTTGTATTATTATTAATTTGTATTAGTTGAATAAATAAATAAATAAATAAATAAATAAATAAATAGATTCACCTTGATTATCACATGGATAAGAACGCATTTCTACACGGAGAACTAGATGAAAATCTATATATCAAGCAGCCGCAAGGATTTGTTGTAAATGGTCAGGAAAAGAAGATTTGTAAGGACCGTGGCTTTGTCCAGCACAGAGGCCGAGTATATGACAGTTTCATATGCTTCTTGCGAAGTACTTTGGCTACGAAGTTTGGCTGCTGAAATTGATTCATCTATTATATCAGAGTCAACTATTATATATTTTGACAACAAGGGAGCAGTGGATCTTGCTTCTACAGCTGGATTTCGTCCACGGAGAAAATACATCGATATCCGCCATAATTTTCTACGAGATTACATTTAAGACAAGAACATAATTGTGCAGTATTTTCCGACTGATCAAATGGTTGCAGATTCTTTACCGAAACCTTTGTTGGGAAACAAGTTCAACTACTGCAAAGATAATTTTGGTTTAATCAAACAATCAATAATTTGAGTTCAAGAAAGGTTAGATGGTGAACACAAATTGTGTATTCACCTATAAACTAAATTTTTTTTCAATTTTGCTTTTGAATTACACGCAGACTTTTGGATTAAAGCTGGAAATACACGATACAATCGTTGTACAACCGCGGAGTGGTTGAATGAGGTAAAGGTAACCAACGCAACGTTGACAGAAAAAAAATTTTCTTTTTTTTTTCTGCGTATGCGAACCCACCACGCCCCCGACGGGGTTGACAGGGAAGGAGAAACATTTTTTTTGTCTCTTTTGTAAGTTGAAGCTTTTCGAAGACTTTTTTTTTAAAGCAGATTTCGTTTTAATATACCCCTTCTTCCCATATGAATGCGACATCTGTATATTTATTGTCTGTTTCGATGTTATTTCGTAAATGGAACGGGAACGGCACAAAATCCCGACTTTCGAAATCCCGAATATACAAAATCCCGACAAAAAAAAATTTGTCGGGATTTTCGTTTTGCAATGGATTTTTTTGCTGAAAAAAAATGTAATCTTTGAATCCCGATTTAACGATTTAACGATTTAACGATTTTTATTGAACAAAATATATATACAATTGTCTTAATTTAAACTTACAGCTATAAGATACATTGGTAATACAAATTTGTTGGCACACTGGGGGCCTAACCTTATACATTGACTTAAAATAAAAAATGTAATTATATATTATACATGTAAACTTAAAATTAAAAGTCGGTTGACTTAGATATCCTCGGGGTGTTCCGTCCCGGTTGTTAGTGGCGAGTTTGGTGTGGGTTGTGAGGGGGGTTGGCGTTTAGCCACGGCGGTGGGCTGACCCTGTGTCAGCGTAGAATACAACTGCTTCCTCGTTGTCGATTGGGGTGATGTCTTCATCCAGGGTGTCCAGGGCACTGAGGTACCACGGCTGGGGTAGTCGCTGTTGGGTTGTCATCCTTCTTATTAGCTGGTTCGGGTGGCTGGCTGCGCTTCCTACTAACTTCTTAGCCAAAAGTAGTAGGTACTTGTCGATTGGTATTATCTTTGCTTCTGAGTACAGATGGTCATTCCTGCAGTATTTTTGACGCTGTCGGTCGAAGAATAGTCCGGTGCAGATCCTCAGTATCTTCCTTTCAAAAACTTGGAGTTGTCTCATGGCTGTCTTCGAGATGGAGAACCAGACGGGAAAGCTGTATCCGATGACTGGTCTCAGGAGTTGCTTGTACATCAAGGTCTTGGTTTCTTGGCTAAGTCCGGTTCTTTTCTTCATCAGTGGGTGGAGACGATGGAAGGCCCAGTTGGCTTTCTTTAGGACGTTCCTTGCGTGAGGGTTGAACCTTAACAGCTCGTGAAAGTGGATCCCCAGATACTTCACGCTCCGTTTGGTTGTCAGTGTTGATCCATCTGGGAGTTTCAGGGTAATGCTTCTGCACTTCGCTGCTCGTCGGCTGCGTCCTGAGGTGGTCGTTGGTCTCCTGAAGCAGATGAGTTCCGATTTTGAGGCATTTACTCTGATTCCCCACTTTCGGTAGTACTCAATAAGTCTGTGGATGTGGGCTTCAACTTTCCGGACAGCTATCAATGGTGACATCGAGGTGGCATAAGTGATGGAGTCATCGGCGTAGAGCAGGTTCTCGCAGCTGTTTGGGATGGGCTGGTCAGACGTCAATATGCTGTACAGGAACGGTCCGAGTTTAGAGCCTTGGGCAACTCCGGCTCTGATGTTCTTCACTGATGATGTGCATTTCTCCAGTTGTACAAAGAATTTCCTGGAAGAAAGAAAAGAAAAAATTATTTGGATTAGTGCTAAGGGAAAGCCTAGTAAATGAAGTTTATGGATGAGTCCTTCAATCCATACGCTGTCGAATGCTTTCTCGACATCCAGAAGGCATCCGACGGTGACACGATGCATGTTGAGAGCTACGGTGATGTCATGCTGGAACTTCATGAGCGGGTGCAGTGTGGAATGCTTCTCCCGAAAGCCGAACTGCATGTCAGGGATTATGAAGTTCTCGCTGCAGAATTTCTTGAGTTTCCTGAGTATTAGTTCCTCCAGCAGTTTACTCAAGTTGCTGAGGAGGGAAATCGGCCTGTAGTTCGAAACGTTGCTCATGGCACCTTTCTTGGGAATCGCCACGATTTTTGCCGTCTTCCATTTTTGGGGGAAGTAGTTGTTGTTGAGGCAGTTGTTGAGGATGACTGTAATGATGATCAGAACTGTTTGTGGGAGCTTCTTGATGATGAAGTTTGATACCCCATCCGGACCAGTTGACTTCTTTGGCTTGCAGCTGTGGATGATCTCGGCAATTTCCTCAGGGGTGCTCAGGTTCGGGCTGTCAGTTGGGTCGCTTGCAGGATTGGTGTCACTGAACGAGGATCTGTTGGGGTTATGCGCCAGGGTTATTCGGGTGGATTCCTCCACTTCCTCAAGGAAGACTGGATCGGATGATGGATTGGGGATAAAGTTTCCTTCAAAGTACTCGGCGAATGCTTCGGCTTTGTCCTGTGTCGTGTTTGCTTCCCCATTGTTGGTGATGATCGTCTCAGGCATTGGAGATTTTTTTCCAATCAGTCTGTTGATGTTTTTGAAGGCATCAGGTCCAGGTTTAATTGACTGCAGTCTCTTCTGGAATTGGTTGTTGTTGTGGTGTTGGATTGAATTCCGAAACATCACGTTGACGCACTTTAGTTCACTCAATACTGTCTGATAGTGGCTGTTGACTGTGTTGAGTTCTCTTTGATGGATCCTTTGGAGACGTTTCCTCAGCCGCTGTCTGTGAGCATACAGGTTCTGCACGTACTGGGGAAGGTGCTGGTATCTATCCCTTGATGTCCTGGGCCGCTTTTGGATATCTAGTGCATCAGAAACAGCCTGTTCCAATCCATCTATAGCTACGTCAATTTCGCTGTCAAGTAGGTTCCTGTTTGCAGGTGGAAGCCTTACATTGCTTTCGATGTCCCGTTGAAGTCTTTCAATATCCAGCCGTCTGTAGTTGATGAAATTCTCTGGTGGTTCTATTGTGAGGAGTATGGGTTGGTCAAGGTGGATTGATAGTTGAACTGCTTCATGGTCGGAATCACTCATCACTGTTGTGCAGATATAGTTCCGGATTTCCGGAAGAATATGCACCAGGTTCGATGATACCAGGAAGAAGTCCAGCGTAGATGGTGTTCTGGGGAAGGTTGGTTTAGGCTGGGATATAACCACCAAGGAATGTTCATCATTGTTGACTTCCATCCAGTCGGCAATTGCCTTGCCTTCATTGGTGATTGTTGTGTCCAGCCACAGGTGATGTCTCGCGTTGAAATCGCCGCCAATGAGTCCGTAGGTGCTTCGTTTCAGGATGCCGTTAAGCACATGCAGGTCGCTTTGGATGTTTCTTGCTCTGGATGCGCACTTGAAATAGATGCTGATGATTGTAAGTGTTTCACCTCTACCCAAGTTTATCGTGATGGCGGTGGCTTCGCTGGTTATTAGTCCTGGGATGATGACCTCGCTGGTGTTGGAAGAGAATTTTTCCTTTATAAAGACTGCTGTTCCTCTGCGATTTTCGTTTTTATCCTGTCGGTGTGTCTTGAATCCCGCGATGTCTATGTTGTTTCGCTTTGTCACATTGGTTTCACTGATGAGGGCGATGTCCGGATTGTTGTTCTTCATGAACATGTTGAATGATGTCCTCTTGTCCAGGCTGTATAATGAGTTAACATTATACGTCAGTATGCGGATCTTCTTTAATTGCATATTTCGAAGATGAAGGTGGCCAATGCCACGGACTTTTCTCCTTCACTAAGCTGGACGTAGTTCTGCGGAACAGCACGGCGGGCTTTTTCGATGACTGAGAGTAGGTCGGATCCAAAAATTCGCTGGACTTCGCTGTTGAGGTTCACATTGGGTTGGGCTGACTTCGTTGGCGCTGTCTTGGGTGCAGTTGTCCTAGTTGGTACAGTGGTTCTGGCTGGTACTGTCCTCGTTGCTTTGATGGTGGGTGTCTTTGTTCCCGTTGGGGTTCCTGTTGCTCTGCCTTTCAGCATTGATGCATAGCTGACTGTAGGGCGTGTAACGGTGCATGCAGAACTTGTGGCAAAATCCTTTTGCGCCTTTTTTTCTGCCATGAACTTGTTCCTCTCCGTCAATTTAGCAATCAGAGTTGGGCAACCCTTGAAGCTGGCTGGATGTCCTTCTTTCTGGCAATTCGCACACCAAACGTCGGTTCCAGTGTTTTCCTTCCTCTTGCACTGTCCAGGCTCGTGGGTCTCCTTGCACTTGACGCAAACGTATTGGCGTCCACAGTTGGTGGCAACGTGTCCGAAGCGTTGGCAGTTCCGGCACTGCACGATGTCGTTGGACTTCAGACGCTCCCATTGAACTCTCTGGTTCATTATTAGCGTCTTTGTGTATACTTCACTGATGTCACAGCTCTTCGATAGCTCGACTACGAAGTTGTTGTAGGTCTTGCTCATTGCTTTCTTTGCCTTGAATGGTGACACCTTGATGACTGGGAGTCCTTCAATGCGTAGTTCGTCTTCTACTTCGATGGCTGCGTAGGTGTAGTGAATTCCTTTTAGTAATAGGAGGTTCTTCCTGTCTTCCCTTGGCGTAAATGTGTTGTATTGAATTTTTTTCAATTGCAGGAATTCTTTAATGGCTTCAAAGGATTCTCTGTTTCCAGCATTGATGATGGTTGTCTTTGTGTTGCGATTCCTGAAGGTCACGCTCAATTTTCTGGCTTTGCAGTGTCTGCTGATTTCGGCAACATTTCCCGAAAAGCAGAAGATTGGTGGCATTCCTGGGGTTTTGGTCTGAGTGGAGCCCTTGGCTGCGGTTGTTTTTGGAGGCTGTGTTGGTGGCGGTGACTGGGTTGGTGGTGGTGACTGAGTTGATGTCGATGACTGGGATGTTGCCTGGGTTGCTGTTGACTGCTGGGTTTGTGGCAGTGTTGGTGGCGCCCGCTGGGTTGCTGCTGGCATAACGACTGCGGCTGCGGAAGCTGGCTGCTTTGTTGATGGTGTCGAGGCTGGCTTCTTCATTTGCTGGGTTTTGGCAGCTTTCTTTTGTCGCTTCTGTCCCGGCTTTGGTGACTCTTTTCCGTCCTCGGCACTGCTTGAAGTATCACTATGCTCCTCTTCTTCGCTGCTTGGTTCTTCTCCGCTGCTGGATGTAGTATCTTCAGCTTCGCTGTCTACTGGATCGGTTTCCATGTCGTTTTCTTCCTCATGCTTCTTGTTGCTCATGACGTTCTGAAACGTCTTGCATAGCCTTGGTCCATACTCGGGGCCAAATTCGTTGATTATCCTCTTCAGAAGGGTCTCGAGGGCTGCAAAGGCGGATTCAGGATTGAAATGATTATCCATTGCACCTGTTGTTGGTTTCCTTTCTTGTTAATTGCACACACAATATTTTTAAAAAAACTTCGGGTGCACAAATTTTATTACGGTGGTTGCTGATTAGGGTTTTACTCTGTTTCGGAGTTTCCCGGATTTTACTACCGCAGGGCAATAAAACTCAGGTACTTCTTCGCAGGTAAATTTTTGGCTGATCCCTTTTTTTGCTTGTTTGTTTTCTATGTTAATCTTCCGCTTGTACGTCCGCACACTTCGGTTGACTGACACTGAATGATCTTTGAATCCCTTAAAAGCATTTTTTTCCTCATTCCTAAAAAGAATGTTTTTCGCCCACTGAACCCCCATCCAATCAAAAAAAAAAAAAAAACCAGAAACTTACCAAACCACACTATGAATTTGTTAACAAAATCGTTTGCTTAAGTGCATCTGATGAGAATCGAAAAGCGCTGTTCTTCTTGATTCTCATATAATCATATACCATCCTGATCGCATTTCTTGTAAATTTACTAATTTTGTATAAATAAAACAGGTTCATTATTGTTGAATAATCTCAATCTCTACATCGTTTTGTGGTCCTGAAAAGGACCGTTGAGATAAAGTGTTTACATGTAGTAAAATAAATCAATAAAATTCATTGAACTTAAAGTAATAATACAAAAAAAAAAGAAATAAAAAAACCACATTGTGTATAAATATGCGCACCTTTTTGAACTTTAAAATAGCGCAATATTTGTGGCTATACCCTTCAAAAATGTCTCCGTATACATGGCTTCCATTCTGTCGATGATGGACTGAATTCTGATTGCTTTTGCTGCGTTCTTTGTTTTTCTATGTGCATTGCCATTTTTTGCCTTCTCCACATCGGTCATTGCCATCACTAGCTCTTTTGACAAGTCCTCAATCAGCTTATACAAACCGGCGTGCTGCTTTCCCACTACGACTTTCAAGCGTCGATGCCACGCTTCCACGCTGTTTTGAGTGCGTGGTTGATGACAGTCTTCAATTGGTGCAGCCACGGACCAAAATTCGGGATAGTATTTTGGTTTATAACTTGGGGACTTGCCAGAAATGTAGTTTTCCTTGAGCCATCTAGCAATGCTCCTAGCATCCTCATCCTGCGTTTTCGTATAGAGGGCGTTATAATAAGCCGGTATTTTGCAATCCTCAGCTGAATTGCGAATTCCTCATTGTTGCCATATTTCGCACTGAGGCCTTTGGATTGTACTCTTCGCCAAATTATCTCACCAAAATGGAACAAACAGCCCCTATATTTGGCGGAAGGCATAAACTCTTTGGCCGCACCCGCGATTGCCATCTCGAAGTCAGTTATTATGACACTGGGATTGAGGTTTATACCCTCTTTGCATGCAATTTTAAAGAGATTAAAAAAAAATTGCAAATATGCCTCTTTTGATTGTCTGCTCATCAGGCAAAATATAAGAGGAACCACCGTGCCCTCTATGTATCCATGGATAGAAAAAAGTTGTTTCATGATCGTCGGAACAACATAAAACGTGCCATCCATCAGCCAACATTTCGAATCACGAAGAAGTTTTAAGCTGCTGCGTGTTCCAAATATAATGTTTTTTTCCCCATTGAAATAAGCCTCGTCCAATACAAATAGCTCACCTTCAAGGTAACGTAAGTTGTTGGGGATGTTGACTTCGTCCAACAAAGCTGGCTCTTTGACAAACGTAGATCGCACTCGGGCAATTTTCACTTTCTGTGCACTTTTGGACGGCAAGTACACTCTGCAGCTCTTTTCCGTGGCACAGGTAGCATCGCGAATTATCGTTGAAGGCAGCTCGGATTTTGCAATAGCCTTTTGCTTCACTGAGCTGTTTGCAAGGCCAACATGTTTTTCGAAGGCCAGAGGATCGTGGCTATGAGTTGTTGGCTGTTTTTCTACATAGGTTCTCCCATCTCTTTCTATTGTTGTCATGCGAGCCTTGCAAAGATGTCTTTTTCGCTTAGCGCAACACCAATATTTCGAAATTTGTTTTGTTTTCAATAAGTGCTATATGTAACCATCCAGCACAATGTTTACCTTACCTTTATTAGACTTAATCACTTGCACTTCCATGGTTTCTTTTCACTTAAAAAAAAAACACATTTAATTAAAACTTCACACAAAACTGCAAACAATCTTGGATTTAGATAATTCTTGCAGCATTAGCTGAGAATCATAAAGCATTCTTTTGCGTGCATAGCGCACTCCAACTCCCAAGTTCTAAGAAACAACTATTGCATCATCATTTACAAAAAATTCTGATCGGAAGGGTATACCGTATCATGAGAATCAAAAAGAACAGCGCTTTTCGATTCTCATCCAGAGTTGCCAGAAACTCTAAAGCTTTAAGAGCCCAATTTTAGAAATTTTGTCGCCCAAAATCGTTGCCTAATAAGTAGCCCAAATATCGTATGAAATAAATTTTTTTTCAAAGTTCCTTTTTATCACATTCAGAAAAAATTTAATTGAAATAATAAAAATAAACAATTTCCCTCTTTTTAGAAACAGCTAAATATAAATGAATAAGTTATTTAATATAGTCAGGCTGTAATTATTTGAAAATATTGTAGGTATAGGTATAGACAAATTAGCCAGTTACGCTTGAAGGCAACATGTTTAGTTTTTTTCAGCAAAAATAGTAGAAATAATTAATAATAATATTTAATTAATTAATTAAAAATTTATAATAACTGGCAGTATCATGTTGATTCGAATCCATAGCAGCATATATTATGTATGTTTTTAACGGTGGAATCGATATTTATGTGTATAATTGCACCAAGAGATGCCAAAGCCAGTATATTTCTATGTTTGGTTTTTACGGCATTTAAAACTGAAAATACCCTTTCGACAACAGCATTGCTTACTGGTAGAGATAGTAACTGCATAGCAAAGTGACCAGTATCTCTAAAAATCAACTTACCTGCAGCATTTCTCACTCTGGTCAGTACCTATTCTGGTGTATCAACCATGCCACCACTGTAAACTGTAAAACACGCATACACAGACTAAGCATAGAGTGACGAAGACGTGTGAAGTACAATCGAGTGAATGAACCATGTCAATTGCACTGAACGTCACTCAATAGAAATAAGATCCTAACAAAAATAATGTAACCAACAAGAAACTAGTTACTGCCTGAGTTTTCATTAGTCCTCCTTAGTTGCGGCAATTACGCCTATTAACTCACTATATGGGCCAATACCGAGGTGATCAAAAGATACTGTAAAGGCGATCAGCAATTCACCACAGTATATCCCAAATTGTTTACAATAATACTTGTGTACAAACGTGTGTGACGTCACAAAAATCAAATTTGTATGTCGTTTTTAAATAATTTTAATTATAAATAAAAAGTCGCCCAAGATCGGAAATGGAAAATATTTGTAGCCCAAATTGCATTGGGCTACTAACTTTTGAATTTTCATCGTAATTTTTGAAAAAAAATAGCCCAAAATACGATAAATCGCCCAATCTGGCAACCGTGTTCTCATCATGTGCACTTAATCAAACGATTTTTGTATCTGGTTCATACTTCATAGTGCGTGTTTTGGTAAGGGAGGGACTGGTGAATCGTGTGGCACACCAGTCCCTCCCTCAACAATTAGCTCAACAAAAAAAAAACTTACCAAAACACGCACTATGAAGTATGAACCAGATACAAAAATCGTTCTTCTAAGAATCAGAAAATAGTTCCGCAAAAGGATATATATATTTTCATACAAACCAAAAAAAAATAAAATAGCAGCACGTTCAGGACTTACAAAATACGCGCGCGCGAATTTTAAACTATTAGCTATGTTTGTTAACTTTTATTAACACAAATGGCAAATCTGTCAAATACTAAAAGTGGGGGAAAATCCTCTCTTCTTCTTTTTTAACTATTGAATATTTTCACGAAAAACTAATTTTCTTTTATTTTGTCAACAAGAAGTGATTGACATTTCACAAATTCTCAGATTGCTGTTTGAAGGATGTGCCTCGGTGACTCCATGAAAGAGATATAGCACGATTTCGCCAGAGGGGAAATTTTTTAACACTGTCATTTGGCTCTCTCTTCTCTTGATTTTTGACAGTTGGATGTAAATTTTCATAAATTAACAGGTTACCAAACACACATATTATTTTCTCCAAAGTCGTGATTTTGGCAGTAGGGATTTTATAAGTCGGGATTTTGGCAGTCGGGATTTTGTGGTCGGGATTTTGTAGTCGGGATTTTGTAAGGCGGGATTTCATGCCCAACCCAAATGGAACACAAGAAATGCCTGAAGAATAAGCATCGAGGTTTCACAAGTCAATCAAAATGAAGGATGAATAATAAAAAGGAATTCGATTGCAAGGCCCAAAGAAATATGAATGTATAAAAAAAAAATATGTTGCAGTTGGAAAAAAATTAAGATTCTTAAGCAAATACGGTAACTCCGTTCGTATACCCATAGACATTATATTTTGCAGTTACGTATGAATGTATACATTTTACCCCCTATATCCCTAGATTACTAATCTTATTTCATAGTACCTTATTACTAACCTTCGTCGATTAGACGACGGAATATTAATTTTTATTTCTTTTGAAATTATTTAGAGATACAGGTATTTTTTTTTGTGTCATAAGAACTTATTTATTTAGCGATATGAAAAATATAAAAAAACACAAATAAAATCGGGTATAATTCAGACTTTTTTGAGAAATTCAAAAGGCACCTCAAAATAAAAAACAAGAGAAATTGGAAAAAGCGTAGTCGATTCGACGAAGGTTAGTAATCTAGGGATATAAAAGAATTATTAAAATGCGCGATAAAATGACATTCAGTTTTATTTGAATAAATTCTGTTCCTTAACACTGCCATCTTTCATTCCAAAATACACCTTCTTTGCCATGTTTACAAACAACCCTGTTTCAACTACTCCTGGAATCTGAAGTAACTCTCCATTAACTGAATTCCATTTGTAATTCGTCTCATTGTCAAATTTCCAATCTAGAACGAAGTTACCATTGTCAGTGATACATGGTCCTGCTTTGGAAACCGCCATTCGTAAATATAGACATCCACCGAATACACTTTCTATTTTCTTTTTTATGGGAACGTATGCCATTGGTACAACCTCTATCGGAATACCCTTTTTGTATTGCTGTCCTAGCTTTTTGGAATTTTTTGTATAGTCGGCAATAATTACTAAGTTTGCTGCACACGACGCAACAATCTTCTCCTGCAGCATACAACCTCCGCCTCCTTTGATGAGAACCATGTCTTCATCTACCTCATCGGCTCCATCAATAGCGCAATCTAAAAGTGGATTACGATCCAAATCTCCTAGTTCCAGGCCATTTTCAACTATTAGCTGGCGTGCTTGAAAACTTGTAGGTATACAAACCACATGAATACCTTCATGTTTTACTCGGTGTGCTAATCGCTCTACGGCAAATACTACGGTGCTACCACTTCCGACTCCAATAGCTGTATTTGGTTTCACCCACTCATCAACAGCTCTGAAAGCAGCGATTTTCTTCGCCTCATCGAGTGACATTTTACTGGAGTGTGTATTTTTTAAAGAGCGAGCGAAGCGTATTATATTCTGAAATAAATATAAAATTATTAATTAACTCCACTTTTTAGAAACGTTGTTTATTTACAATTTGTTTTCGTAAAAACATGGGATCGATCCAAATTTATGGTGGTGAATTTTAAGTTTCGCTACACATGTTGGTGTTGAATTTACCACTGTCATTGTGCTGAAGATGTGTCCTATATGAAATGTCATTTTAATATTTCTGACGTCATGATGTGGATAAGTGTTAAAGGTGGGTATCAGGGTTGGCCGAATTAACTACACTACATTTTCTACATCATTAACTACGCGTAGTAAATTGAATAAACTACACTCCTAATTTACTACAATTTGTTACGCCTGCTCAATACGTAGTAAATACAGAAAAACAATAGAATTACAGTAAACAAGATTCGAGAATTTTGATAAATGAGCAGAAATGGAGTAAAAATCGACATGAGTTTTAGTTATTTTATGTTGTTTTTTTTTTAATTTTTCTTGTTTTCTTATATGAACTAAGCAAACTACAACCCAAGAAGCAAATATCCAACTTCAAAGTGACAACTAAAAGATCATTTGACAGTTGAAACTACGTCTGCTACAATTTGTTTCATTTACTACATTAACTACATTTAACTACATTAACTACGTAGCAGACGTAACATATGTAGTTTTTCGAAAAAGTGACAGTTCGGCCACAGGCATGTAAGAATGCTCAAATTTTCGGTTTGCGCAAATTATTTTGCTATCCACTAGCATGCATGCATGCGCGTTCCTCATATGACTCACCCTTATCCCACCACAATTCGGGAAAACTTTCATAAATGTCACTAGATTCATACCAAAACAAATGACGTAAGCAACACAATTAGCGCAATCATTGCTATCCACAGGCTGGCATGCGTGCGTAAATACAGGTTTGCGCATTCATGCCCGGATAGCCCTGCCCGTGTGTTTGCGCACGCATGCCTGTGTGATCTTAAAAATGTTTGAAATCCGCTGGAATGCGTGCGCAAATACAGGCATGGGCATTCATGCCCGCAATGGTTGCGCAAATTATGTTTCTTACGTCATTTGTTTTGGTATGAATTTAGTGACATTTATGAAAGTTTGCCCGAATTGTGGTAAGTGAAGGGTGAGTCATATGAGGAACGCGCATTCCTGCATGCCTGTGGATACCCATCTTAAGGAGCCCACACACCGGAGCCGTACTCGGTAGCGGAACCGCTAGAGACGCGGTAGCAGTATACCGTATACCGCCTGTCCGTGCACACAAAAGCGATATTCGCAAAATTTAACCTTTTTATGCTGAAAAAAAAAATATTGAAAATAAATATATAAAATAGAATAAAAATATACCTATCTTATCTTGTTCCTGGTTTCTGTCATTATGAAATGTGGTATGGCCGTAAACGTCAGTGTCATTTCGTGATTATGTACAAAATTGCAGCTAATCACACCACCGACTGCAAGAAAGGAAAATTAATTGCAAGTTAACCATAGACCCCACAGCACGTACGAGGTGCTATAATTGGGTGAAATAAAAATAAGTATGGTGAATTAAAACCTATAAAGTCCTTTTAGAGGCAGTGCTATTTTTATAGTAATAAATGATATTTGGCACGACTTGTGTTTTGTTCATGTAGGTTAGTTGTTTACGGGGGCAAGAACCACCCCAATTCCGGCGAGCGGAGCCGCGCATCGCAAGCGTGCCGCGCTCCCCGTATGCGACCCTCTTTCCTTTTCCGGTCCTATCCCATCCTTAAATCCCAGCCACATCATCACTTCCTGCCAACTTTCGAATTCCTTAATCCTCCCACTTCCACTCCTGCATAACAACCTTTTTTAGCACTAAGAAAACTCACTGTCTTTTTTTAATACCTCTGCTATATTTTGCCATATTTTATTCGTTTCCATTATATTTTTAAACTCTGAATTAGTCAAATCAAATAAAATGGATTTATTTTCAACATCTAGTAGTAAATTCATCTCTGTATTTAAAATTAGTTAAGTGGCAGTACTCCGCCTCACGAGGTGGATGTTATGTAGTGTGGTGAGTTTATCCCCGTTTTATGAAATTTTATAACATGCTCACACAAAGTAATATAACTGAAGTCAAGAAATCGATGTGTGCCGTTGTAAAAGAATTTAAATAATAAAGAAAACCTTTTGTTAAATATTTTAACTGTTATAGATTATGTTAATTTTATTACTTTCATGTGGATTACAACTCAGAAGTGGGATTTATCGGAAAAATATGAATTATCCATTGAAAAACTGATGATAATGCCAGTGACGAAGTGCCAAGTGAAATGATTAAGCTTAGTGAGGACAATTCTTATGTAGGACGGCCGAGCTGTAGTAAATTCATCTCTGTATTTAAAATTAGTTAAGTGGCAGCACTCTGGCCCACGAGGTGGATGTAATGTAGCGTGGTGAGTTTATCCCCGTTTTATAAAATTAAAAAACTGCGACATGTCTAGACATGCTTACAGTATAATATAACTGAAGTCAAGAAGTCTAGACATGCTCACAGTATAATATAACTGAAGTCAAGAAGTCGATGTGTACCTTTGTAAAAGAATTTAAATAATAAAGAAAACCTTTTCTTCAATGTTTTAACAGTAATATATTGTGTTAATCTTATTACTTTCGTGTGGATTACAATCTCAATTAATTTTTTACAATACATTTTGACAGGCGGTACGCGGTCAACGAAGTTTGCTGTGGGACAAAATTGTACCGCCGCAATACCGCATCACCGGAAGCGGTATACCGCCCCACTGTGTGCACCTATGTTTACCGCAATAGGATTTCATACCGTTGTACTGCTACCGCTACCGCGTACAGCTCCGGTGTGTGAGCTCCTTTAAGCCGGGCATCCATAAGCATGCAAGATTGCGCACGCATGCCAGCCTGTTTTTTGTTGTGGTTGCGCCAAAAGATGTGTAATCTTCGAAAGATACTAGTAGCCCGGGCTATTAGCATGCACGATTTGTAGACCTGATTGCTCGATTACAGGAATACGCCTACGTACTAACCCACACCCTCCAATTGTGCAATTGTGCATGCAAGAATGCGCAAATCTATTTTCCTATCCATGCAAACCGAAAATTTGGGCATTGTTGCATGTCTGTAGATACCCACCTTAAGTAGGTAGGTATTTTACCTATTTCCTATTTCGTTGTTGAGGTTGCTGGTGAATTTATGTATATTCAATTCAATTCAATTCAAAGATTCTTTTATTGCAATTCATCAATGCGCTTACAATAGTTTTTATGAATTAGTAAGTAAGCATTAGCTTAGCCGTCAGTTGGCGCATACCTAAAATGTACCTACATACGCCGAACCAGCTGGCCAACATCTTTGGATCGAAGGAAAACAACAGAATTTGGACTGATAGTTTAAAAACTTTTGTTTACCAATTTCTATATATACATATGCATATGCAAATATAAAGTGTTCGGTAAGGAGTTAGAGGGATACAGGAGTCATTTAGAATGGCAAAATTGCAAACTACTACCAACTATGTGCACACCTTTCCCTTCAATGATAATTATGATTTATGAATAGAATACACGGCACAGGCATACCTAATGCATTTGTTTTCATGAAATATGTACTTTCGTTTCATACGCATTTCAACCGTTGAAATGAAGAATCTGTTAAGTGCGACTCCGGTTTGAGCGACCAACTGCTTTGGAAGGCGTAATTTACCAATGGATCGTTCGGTTACAACGACTAGCGGTTGTTTTTGTAGAAAAAAAAAAGAATTATATGCCGCTCCTCGTTTTTTTCTCTATTCAGTACTGCGCGACTTTTGCCCAAGAACTTGTAGTGTCCGATTTAACGGGGTTCACATTGAACGATTTGTTTTACAGATTTGTCGGATGACCGACCAAATTGACCAATTCTAATGGCACGGCGTTCAAACAAGCCGTCCAACTTATCCAGCCCTGTGATCAATTCCGACCGGATTGAAAATGAACGAAATTACAAGGGCTGAATTCGGAAAAAATGCATTAATTTCGAATTGTAATTCCGTTCGTTTTCAATCCGGTCGGAATTGATCACAGTATATCTATTTACAAAGGATTTCGAATTATAGTAGTTCGAATTATCGAGGGTTCACTGTGTATAAAGACATACATATGCAAATAATGTAAGTTGTTCCTATAATCTAGATAAGACGGTCTAATACAAATGTGCGATTAATTAAAATGTCTTCATTATATAGGTGTAGTCAAAATATGAAAAAGAAATTAACAGAATATTGCTATTCAATTTAACGCATAGAAATGCATATATACCCAATAATACAAGGCACTAAATTAATGTAGGATTAGTCATTTAATCCGGATCATAATTTCTAATCTAGAATTGGATTCTGGAAAATTTAACAGCATAGTTTTAACTGAATTCAGTGTCTTATCAAGTTTTAATCATTCGTTAAAGAGGTTTGCAAAATTGCCATGTCAAGTTGACAGCTACGAGTAACGATATCAATATCGATTGTCTTGACTTTCGAATAAAAGCGAGCTGGCATGCAAAAAAACAATCATTCTTAGTTAGACTATTGGCAAAAGATTAAGAGCTATCGGGTGTGTGTGACAATGAGTTCTTTAAATTGTTATCTGCTGAGCTTTTTACTTATTTTTGTGTCTGTCAAAGGTATATAAATTGATTAGCATCAGTGCATTTATTATTTTAAAATAAAAATGTCTGCGTTAAGTCAATCATAGTCTAAAATTTCATTTACCATGCAATTATATTAAACACTTTTTTGGCTTATTAAACACCATTTTCGTAATGCTCATCACCAGGAAACGGATTTTGTTGACTTTGCCTTTTTTTGCCTTTTGTTTTACTAATATTGCCTTTTTTGCCTTTTTTAATCCACATTGCCTTTTTTACCTTTTTGGTGCTATTTGTCAACGTTGCTGTGCACTTTCTTCTTAACTACACGATTTATCCTTGCTCATTCTTGCTACATTTACGTGTCCACATGTATAAGAGCAGGTTTTTCTCTCGTATGAACATGCAAATAACTGCACGCGTTGTTTACACTAGCGAGCATAAAAAAAAATCCCTACACAATACAACCCTAAATGCATTTGTATCAACTCAACATAATATGTGCTCCTCTTCTTGTGCCCTATGTACAATCTCAGGTATTCGTCGCAGTTTTATTTACAAAATTTTCATCTGACAAAAACCGTTACACATCGGGGAAGTACTTTTTTCGTAACTGTGCGCCTTTTCATCTAGATTCATATTCTTAGACATACTGGTCATACTAAGTGCTAGTCTGTTGAATATTGCGTGTGCTTGAATCCTAAGATATTTTGTCATTGAAAGTGAAAATGCCCCAAGCCAATTGCAAAAGTTTGTGATGAAAGAGCATATACATATTTAAGAGTTTACAAATAACAGGTGACTCCTTGTAGTTGTATTTTAATTTAAGCATTTGATTTTAGTGCAATGCGTAATATTTAGGAAAGCCTATTGAAGAGGTGTTAAAGGCTTTGAACGGGATCGAGGAAAAATTACAACAAAAGCTAAAGGTCGAGTAGCGGAAGATGTGATGAAAAAATTGTGCGACGTTTTTTCAGAAAATGAAGGAAATGCCGCTGCAAGCTCCAAATTGGACTTAAATATTAAAGTCAACGACGGGACATCTTTTATCTTGGCTCCACTAGTCTCTACCTATTTTGAAAGATCCTTTAGTTCACTAAAGTCTTTCCTGAGAGATAATCGCAGGCAATTGTTACCAGGGAACTTCAAAATATTTTCGATTGTTAATAATAATAATCAGGTATAAAAACCTTTATTTTTAAATGCTCTTTTTTGCGGTATAATTTTGCCTTTTTGGGGTTTTTTTGATCAACAAAATCCGATCCCTGCTCATCACGCATCATGTAGGAGAAACATAGTATGTATGTACATTCACACCAGACTCATAATTAACATAATAAACTCTGGCCCAATCTTAGAAAATTATTGCATATTGGTTGGATGAGAGAAGAAACGTTGCACAGTTGCACTGTATTGCACCATTGCATATTTTTTGTGTGTGTATGTGTTTATCTTTCGTTTAAATCAAATGCAGAAGATTGGGTTAGAAAGTAACAACCTCAGATAGTCTATTCCATTAATCGATGACGACTACTTATACAACTAAACCATTCATTACAATTACATATTAACACTTTTACCTAGGTTCTGAATTTGAATACAGTCAGCAAGCAAAATGGTACGATGACTATAAACAATGTAGCTATAATAAGCAATCGCCAATTGAACTGATTACGGATGAGGTAAGACTGAAAATCTCCCATAATTTAATAGTAATTGACTATATGTTCTGCAAAATATAAGCAATTTTCATATTAAATATTATAAAACTGAAGAGGTTTTTTTTGTTGTTACCTAATGGCGTGAAACCGCTGAACAGATTTAGATGAAACTTTTTTTGAAATGTTTCTTAAGTATCCGGGAAGGACAAACGCTATGTCGTTTTTTGCTCAGCCTAATGGTTCTTACAAAATAGACAAATAAAAAAAATTATATTTATATAACCCTAACTCAATAATAATAATGGCTTATCGGATTGAAAAGAAAAATAGGTGAGATTAGTAAATTTGTCTCTGATTCATTTCAGATATAAAACATCCTTCTGCGTTGTCCTTAAGCTGAGCAATGCTCAAAATAATTATTCAAAACATCGCCCACAATTTTCCTCCAGTGGAGACCACTGCCAGCAGTCCTGGAGCTGTGGGTATCGTTGCAATAGTGTGTGTGTGTGAGTATATGTGCGCGCTCTAACGTGATCATATGTTTTGCACTTCAATGTTCTATAATCATTAGCCGTGTTTTATTATCCCCATGATCTGATCCGGATCAGATCAACTCATAAGTTTGTGTGCATTACAACAACAATACGAGATCTTGCTATTTATCAAGATCAATTTTCGTGATCCAAAAATTAGTTCGACTATTTCTCAATATGATACACTTTCATTTGTGAATGTTGCTGTGTTATCGACAATTGGCAAAGGTAAATAATGCCAGATTAGAATATAAAAATATTATTGGCAATCCATATTATTATTAATGTTATTTTGTTCGGATAAATTAATTTTTCTGCTCATAATGATATTCAAGCGATGTGAAACTGAAACTATAGCTACAAAATATTATTCTCATTCGGTATCTCTTAATCAAAATTAACAATTTCCTCCTAAAAAATAAAACAAACGCATTAAATTTCCATTTAAAAGAAAATATTCATTCGCATGGCAACTTCGCACTAAATGCCAAAATGAACTTAGCTTGTACAATCACCATAACACAGAACTTTGATCTAGTTTGTTTTATTATTTTGATCTGATCCGGATCAGATCACGGGGATAATAAAACACGGCTATTATCACCATTTGCGGCTCTCACACCAAACTAATCTTAACAAATGAGGTGTCAAAAGAGCAGTGAATTGCATTTTCAGTTTATAAATATTATTAATAAATTAAAAAAAACGATCAAAAACAAATATTCAACCCAAAATTAATTCCTGTAGTTTTGAAGAGTTAATTTGCATCTGTATTTGTTGTTCATTAATACGAGAGCAAGGTACTATTGCCTTGGCTGCCCGGTGGTTCCTCTGAAATTCCAACTTGCAACATTCCCCGAAATAGTGACAAAGTTTGTGCCAAACACTGTCTTCTACCGAAGAACTTATCTCATCCTTTTACGGTGATATCGCAGCTAACAAACCGTGCGAATTCTTGGCATTGTGACCGAACTATTTTTTTCCCTCGGAATGTTCAAGCGGCAGCAATTAATATCGAGATATTGGCACCTGTTGATGGCCAAAGTGCAGAATACATTTCAATCAAACGGGCTATGAGCCAAGAAGAACCAACCAGCTATCTGGTCGAATTTTTAAATTTTCTATCTGCTCAAGGGCTTCCATCACATTAATTAAAACTAAAAGTTGGTGTAGCTTCTAAGAAACTTAAGCCCGCATAAGTTATGTAACGGCACCCGACTTAGAGTTACAAGTTACAACCCTGCAACGAACTCTGCTAGAAGCGGGACAAATACTGAGTACCTACCGCGGGCGTGAACCTCACCACCGTCTGCTTCTCACACGGTCAATTATACGTGTCTCTTTCCCGTGTCAGCGAAAGTAAAAATGTATTTGCGTATGCTCCAGGCAACACAACCGCAAACATTGTTTTCAAAGAAGTTTTGTAAAAAAAAAAAATTTCCCATAATAAAATACAATAATTATCAATTATTTATAGTAGATGGCGTTGTATAACATTTTAGATTTAGACCATGTTGTCTTTTGAGAACGATGAAATCTGCACTTTTGGGCTGAATGTTACCCATTGAAATGGCATTGATAAAATGCAATCAATCAACTAAATTTATTACACAATTTAGAAGACTTAGACAAATACTTTGATGTTCCTTCGGTCCCACTGATATTACATAGTTGTATGCATGACAATGCCTTTAGAGGGCGAAGCGGGTTCAGCTAGTACAAAATATACATAAATACAAAAAAAGGAAAGTTAAGTAACATACGTTCAGTCCACGAGTCTAAGCCCAATACTAAAGGCAAAGATTCAATCAATGCCACAAAGGCTTTGCCTATAATAGCAGAATTTTTACTCTAAACTATACATACCTACTTATATACATATACATACACGTATGTAAATGTACTTTTCTTCTCCCATTTTAGGCTGAAATTTCTTATGACATGCCCAAAATATCGTTTCTATATTATGATACCGCCTACATTGTGCCCGTGACTATTCAGAACAATGGACACACAGCTAATATTATTCTTCCGAAACCAATAAACTCGATTGGATCACTTTGGCAATATTATGATAAATTTTCACCTCAAGTCTCCGGTGGTCCATTGCCCAATGGCAGTTTTATTGCGGAGAGTGTTCACTTCCACTGGGGTTCCAAAGATACGCACGGCTCGGAACATGTTATTGATAGCCATAGGTATTCCATGGAAATGCACATCCTTCACAGGAATGGAAAATACAGGACTGTTGAGGAAGCCCGAGAATACGATGATGGCTTAGCAGTATTATCCGTTATTTACAATGTGGAAGTAATTATTCTTGAACAAGTTACTTCTTTGGATTTTTAATAATGTTATTTGTTTTTTTACATAATAAAGGAAACTAAGAATGATTTTGCTGGACTCTCTGTTGTGATTTCAGCACTTCAGTCAATAACCGAATACGAAAAGGAGGCGAAAATTGAGGAATTTACTCTAGCGGCATTGTTCGGTGGTTTAGATGAAACTGAATTCTTCACATACCAAGGTACATATGCGTTGTGTAAGCTGCAACAAGTTACGTAAAAAAAAACATTTAAATTTTGTCCATAGGTTCACTTACGACTCCACCGTGCTCGCAATCTGTAACATGGATAATCTTCCCAAATACCGTAACAATATCTCACAATCAAATGACGGCTTTCCATTTGCTCGTTAATCCTCATGGTGAAATATTAGAGAACAACTACAGATTCCTGCAGTCCAAGGGTGAAAGGAAGGTGAAGCTACGAAAAAGTGGTTTGAAAAAGCTTTGGGAGACAATCAATGTCAATTTTAAACCAATGCCATACAAGAAATAAATGCAAGATTTGTGAAAAGTTTATAAAAAAAACGTGTATGTTAATTTTAACTTTAATCTGCTTATACTTGAACTGCTTATAAACCATAAAACTACCATATATCTGAAAATAGAGTGTTAAGAGATTAAAAGTTAATCCTCGATTGTCTACAAAGAGGGCCCCACCCTAAGTCTCATCACTTAGGGTGGTTATCCTGATATAAACCGAATTTGATTCTAATATTGAAGCAGTGGTCAATTCGTTTGTAAGATGCCTAGTTTCCAGTATGTATTCAGAAGAAGTGGTTTTAATTGGCGGCCAAACGCAAAATACGGAATTCCTCTACGAAACTCATTGGTAAAAAATATCATTGTCAATTCGAGTAAACTTACTTACTTACTTAGTTGGCGCTACAGCTCGAGGTGAACCTGGGCCTGCTTCTCGCAACCATTTGTGTGTGCGTGTTATATTTTTGCACGAATGGAAGGGACCTACAGTTTTTTGCCGACTCCGAACGGCGAGTTGAGAAGCTCAATCGTGACAAATGATACTCTTTGATGCTTGTCAAACAATCGAAAGAGGTGGGCACTGTGAAAAACTTTTAGGTGTTTGCGGCGGGATTCGAACCCAAGACCGCTGGCTCAGTAGTCCGACACACTAACCACTTGCGCTAGGGTGCCCAATTCGAGTAAACAGAACTCTTTAATAGACATACGAGTAGATTAACATGTAAAATAAGAGAAAGCACTGATATCTTGTATTGCGATCTTATCCATATAATTTCAACAGACTTCCTTTTTATAAGCCACCATAAGTGACGCCAATAAAAGCAATAAATGCGTCAAAATTATAAGTAAACACTTAATAGACCAAATAATAATATATTGTAGATGGATGTGATAAGGATAAGATGATAATTATTTAACCGAGGTTGCATGTAATTAATAATGAAAACATTATTGACAACCGTGTACAGTGTGTCAGTGTAAAATTAGTTGGAAAAAAATATCTTCTTCAGATTTCTTCGTTTTATGCAAGTACATATATGTAAGTATGTACCTACTTTTTCACAACTTAGTCAAATACAGAGCTACTATAAATAAACTATTTAGCGAAAACATATTGATCAACAATAAATTCAATCACGGCCACCACTGCAGCATTAAGCTATTATTGAAGAAGAAACGAGGTTTCTTATGTCGTTTTCCATTTGGTACTTCCGATTTTGCTCTCAGATTTCAGATTTTCTGTGCTGAATGGAAAGCAAACGAGATTGTTTTATTTTTGCAATTATGTGTAAACTTAAAAATATGTAGATAAAAAATAATTTTTAAAAACAAGCTTTAATGAACTAAAAAGTAAAAAAAATTATTTTTTTTCCGAGTCACCAATATGTGACTATTAATTAAATCTTGGGGCGCCCAGGTTTTTTTTTTCCTTTTTTGTGGATTGTTGGCCTAGTATAATTTCCTCCGTGTTGATACCAAATAAACCAGAAATGTCTTTGTTGACTCGGCTTAGAATTTTTCTAAATGACGATGGCGTGTTCTAATTAAACAGTTACAGAGACACAAAATGTATTCTGCTGATTCCTCATCCTCGTTGCACATCATGCATGTGTTGTTTTGTGCATAAGCGCCCCAAGCTTTGATTAATAGTCACATATTGGTGACTAGGAACAAAAAATATTTTTTTACTTTTTAGTTCATTAAAGCTTGTTTTTAAAAATTATTTCTTATCTATATATTTATTTTATACTTTTTAGTATCTGAATTTTTTTTAACATATTTACGTAGGTACGTATGCACCATATATTGGCTTGGCTGGGTTTAATATAACAAAGTTTACGCAGCATGTTTGAGATTCTACTCCTTAAACCGTTCCATTTGGTACCCATGTCGTGCGGGTTGTGAAGAAAAAAGTAATCCGCCATCTTATGGCATCCACCATATTGAATTAAGAATCACGTCACTTAGCTTATCGTATTCGACTTATCAAATCCTTTCATTTGATACCCATGTTTAGGAGATCGAGAAGATAACGATAATCCACCATCTTGGGGCGTCCGCCATATTGAATTTTAAATGTTACTAAGCCTATCGTATTCTACTTGTCAAACCCTTTCATTTGATATCCATATTAGGATGGTAGTAAAGATAACGGTTATCCGCCATCTTTTTTTAATAACGTTATAGCGTATTGTATTCTACTTGCCAAGCCCTTTCATTTGATACCCATATTTAGGAGGTCGGGAAGCTAACGGTCATCCACCATCTTGGAGCGTTCGCTATATTAGATTTACAAGATCATCAAATATACTATATTGAGCTGTCACCGGACCTGCAAAATTTCAGAACGATCGGATATCTGGAACTGGGTGTAAAATCCATTCCCAGATTCCGCCCTCACAGAAATGGAAAAGTTAAAAAAGCGTCCGCCATATTGGATCTACAACGTCATCAAATAGCCCATATTGTATTGTCTCCGGAACTATATACGTGTGCAAAATTTCAGGATGATCGGATATCTGGAAGTGGGTGTAAAATCGATTCCCAGATTCCGCCCTCACAAAAGTGAAGTTAATATAAAGTTTGTAATAAAAATAGAAATAAATAAAAAAAAAAAAAAATAATCAATACAATTTTATAGGCTTTCTTTATATTTTCTAAATTTTTTACGGAGTTTCTGAATGTTATTTTAATTGCTCTGATCTATCGCAGTAGGTAATTCCTTCCAAGCTCAGATGAATGTACAGTATCCAACTTATGAGGGTGTTTATTTTTTATTTTTTGAAATAAAAATTAAAGATTGATATTGCACACGATGAAACAAGACCGAACATTTTGTCCATTGGTTAACCGAAAATATGGAACAAAATCCATCACATACAACATGCATACACATCACATACCCTTGGCCAACTTTCGCAGGTTATTTCATATGAGAGATGATGACTTAAAGTGTTCAAATTTGCGGACAAGTTCCAAGATAGGCAGGTGGACAAAATATAAAGGTGTGCAACTTTCGCAGGGTATTTAATATGAGAGATGATAAAAAGTACGAAAATTTGTGTCCAACTTCCAAGGTAGGCAGGTGGACAACATATAAAGGTATTTTGAGGAATACATACATACATATATGTATGTATGGAATTTTCTTGGTGCAGTCAAATATTGGCCAACTTAGCCAGGTGTCCAACTTAGCCAGGTGTCCAACTTACAAGGATGTCCAACTAGACAGGTTTCACTGTACGAGTAAGTACATACATATGTTTTATGGTACACAGCACAGCACATTTCAATACAAACAAATTGAGCACAATTTGCGAAAAATAAATTCAAATTGGTTCCAACTTGCATATGTATACCTACACAAATGTTAGAAACTTGATCAAATTACCTACACATGCATGCACATATGGTTTTGATGTCCTTTCTCATCTGCTGAGAAGAATAATTATACACACATACGAAACGGGGTCGTTTTCGCACGCAAAAGTTTTGAAAAATATTAGGTTTCTTCTGAATTTATCACTAGCGATAGTTCGTTGCATACCTCGTTGCAATGAGTTGAAATTACCACCCGATAAGTAGTTATCACTTTCAAATAGAGATGGCAACGTAAGAACTTTACCCGGAAGTGAGACATATGGCGTAAGTCGAAAGTGTTCATACCTGAGCTATTCGTGCTCTATTGAATGGTAAGAACCTATGCTAAACATTTACCGACTACATTACCGACAATCAATTGAAGGTGGTTTAAGTATTTGTTAGATATTTTTTAAAAGTTATTTTAAGCAATAGATGGCACGCCAAAAGCTATAAGGTAATGTATATGGAAGATTGTAATATGCGCTTATTCAGCTACAGATGCCGCTGTTCCGTAGCTCGTGTAGTGAGTAGCCCTTTCGCACATAGGTAGCGCTGTCATCGGTAAAAAGATTCAGTTCATACTTGAACCCACAAAACATATAAAAGTATGCTTCGTATCTTATGTCGTTTTCGATTGGGCTTTTCAGATTTTACTCTCAGATTTCAGATTTTTTGTGCTGGATGGAAAACAAACGAGATTGATATGTTTTTCTGCAATTGTATTAGTGTGACATTTCACATCACCGTGAATAAAAGAAAAGAAATAAGAAAAAGAAAATTAATAAATATATGCCCCTATTCCATAACACAACTCAATTTATTCGAGTTGGCTGTCATTCAACTCCACTTTCGCGCAACTCAACGAATTTTTCATATTACATAAAACAACCTTTTTCAGTTGTGATTGTAAAAAAAATTGCATACTTTTAGATGCGAATAACAACTACAAATTGACTATTTAACGTAAATCTGACCTCTGGTGGTCGAAGTAGAAAATAATTTTGCCAACAGAAACTCAATATTCAATAAAAACAGAATGAAAAGAAGTTTTGATTTGTTTTTTTTTAATGATAATAATGATGAAGATAATATTGTTATTGTTGTGCGCATATGAAAATCTATCCGTGACATATTCCAATTCCAACTAGAAAAAATGCTAAGTAAAGAATATGCATTTGCAATGTGTAAATTACTTCTGTTATTTTTAAATATTTACAAGTGTTTTTGTACTGAACACAGAAGCATTTTGCTTCGTTCAAATCGAAACCAAAGATTTGTTAAAATTGCATGGACGCTCGATTGCAATTGCAATACCACTACCAGTTCCGAGTGCTGAAGATGTAAAACTATTTTCTCCAACTAATGTGGACTATATGCTTTTAAGCTGCACACATTGTTTAATGACGTTATTAATAATATTGCATTATTTCATTTGTCCGATATACGTCTTTTTGTCCATTTTCCATCTTTCGTATCTCAACATTTACTCTCAAACAACTGCTTAAACCCAGTTGTTAGTTTTTGACAGCTCTAGCAACCAAAACATAACTGCGTTGTCTACCATAATACCAGAAAAATTCCCACACAACTCTAGAGAGGATTCGCCATCTTGGTTTTATGTTGACAGGCAACTCTTTTTCTCAGAGTTGTGTTCAGTAATACCGAATTTCAAATTTATAACCAAATTTCAACTCAACTTAACAAAAGTTGTCTTACGGAATAGGGGCAATAATTTTAAAACACTTTCTTTATACTACGTTTACACCAAAACAAAATCCGAGATTTCGCGATTGAACTCTTGGTACCTCAAAGGGGTGCTTACACCGAAACCGAAAAAAAAAGATTTCATTTGACACTTCATGTTCACAGTGGAAACAATAGTTGTGAAGGTATTTTTCTGGAAACACACACATCAAAAAAATTGTAAGTACAATGTTTATTTTAAATTAATAATATGCAATTATGTGTGGGCACCGTAGCGCAAGTGGTTAGTGCGTCGGACTACTGAGCCAGCGGTCTTGGGTTCGAATCCCGCCGCAAACGCCTAAAAAGTTTTTCACAGTGCCCACCTCTTCCGAATGCCTGACAAGCATACAAGAGTATCATTTGTCATGTAAAGCTTCCCAATTCGCCGTTCGGAGACGGCAGAAAACTGTAGGTCCCTTCCATTCGTGCAAAAATATAACGCGCATACACAAATGGTTGCGGGAAGCTAGGCCTGGTTCTACCTAGGACTGCTGAAGCCAAATATTATCATTATTATAAATATGCAATTATAAAGAAAAATATATTATTTACAGAGCTACTTTTTGAGAAAAAGAAGTAAGTAACGTGCAAATCGGACCAGAAGGAATTGAAGTTGATGGACCTGGGGAACTATTCTTCAGTTAACGTGGATACTCTGGAATAAGTTGCGATGACCGAAGGCCCACTGAATGACATGTCATCTTAGAAAACAAAACGAATAAAAATACATACACTTTTATAACAAGCGATTCGTTTATTTATCAATAGCCGTGTTTTTTTGAAACGTAGCTAGCCAGTAGTTGCTAGCAAAGTCAAATTTCACACGTAAAACAAATACAACAACCAGCTGGCTACAACTCTTGATTTTATCCGCAGCCAAAAGCAGCTGGCTAGGAATGTTGCGATATCTCATAGCAAGGTGGCGCTTAAAGCGATTTGTAGAACATTTGACAGACTGCCGTGTACGAAAATTACATAATTTCAATTACTAAATGATGTTTCACAGAAATAATCCACTATATTATGATTTCATATCACTTTATGTAAATTACCCATTGAATAAATTACCGAAATTAATTGTTTTCACAACAAATAACAAAAAAATCGATTTGGTTGAATGCCGAGTACTTTGACAGTTCACACTTAACAGCTGATCGAAATCACACACATATGACCGAAATCACACACACCAACTTGGAGGTAAGTCAGCTGGATTCGGCTGACTGGGAATCGTTTTAATGAACGATTGGCTAGCTACGTTACACGCCTAATGATAAACTTTTCATCCTTCAGGTGCCAGATTCTTCTTGTTTTATTTTTCTTCCATTGTCTCATTTAATATGATTGTTCCCTGAAAATTAAATTCATTTATTTAATTGTACCTACTCAGCAAAGCGATTCAAAACAAACTTTTCATAACTATTTTTGTTTTTCAACATTACAAAATGATGTGGTGATTTATTAAAAACGTGTGTTCGATTTGACGACCTGCCAACTGCATTGAGATTTCGGCAGGGTTGCAAGAAATCTCGATGAAATTCAAGATTTCGGTGACAGAAAAATGTATGGCGAAATCTCCTCGAAATCTCGAGATTTCGTGAAAAATCTAGTACGTCGCTGAAATCTCGGCTTTCGGCTCGGTGAAAACGTAGTATTACATTTTCTTAATATTCTACACAGTTTCTGATAATTATTTTTGTTGATTGATATTTATTTTGATGTACTGCGTTGACATTTGATATAAAATTTTCTGGTGTTAGTGCAAGTAGGTGTAAATCTCGAGCAGAATCCGAGATTCACAACAATTGATCTAGACCTAGAGCAAAAAAAAGTGCTTTTTTGGTCGGTTGGAAAATGAAAATTGTACTAGAGCGATAAAAATTGGTCGGGATAAAAAAAAAAGTGATTTTTTTGCCCAATCGAAATCGACATAAGAAATAGTGTTAAGAGAAAATACAATTGAAACTAAAATTTACTAATTTCAACAAACTATCGCCAGTACGACCTCGTTCTCGCACTTTTTTGGTTGCAAAGATGTCGCGTAAAGGCGACTTCCACGCTTTTGTGATTCGAACCCAGGCTAGAAAAGTCCCATACCCCTGTATAATTAATTATCAGAATCCAGTGTAATTCTGTTTAAAAAAGTGGGGAAGAAAAACTGATCGATTTGACGGTTAATAGCGTAATAAATTAGCATAATATTCTTACGGAGTTGTACCCAGGCAATACGTTAGAAATAGCTGAAGTGAATTTAATTTTAATTACCTATGCAAAAAAAGTTAAGAGTTTACAATTAAGAGAAATTAAAACTAAAGTTAAAATTTGACTGCTTAAAATTTAATCAAAATGATTATAATGATTATAACTTATAAAAATCCGAGCAAACACTGACAAAATCGTAGTACATATATTCATATGTACATATGTAGGTCTTTGAGATTTCAGCATTTTTTCTTGGAAATTAAAACGGTCGATCAAAAATATATATGTACATTGAATTTATATTCTAAGAAAATTGGCCTGTCTTGTAAAATAATTGCGGAATTGTTTTAACCGACCTTATTTGTACAGTTTACTGATCATAAGTTTAAGCATACATGTAAAATAAAGAAAATGGAAGCATTGACTTACCACCTCGAACAGACGATCTAAGCGGCCATGGTATGCATTCATGAAGTAAATAAAATATGCGTTGGTATTTTTTTTTCATTATTTAATTTGTCATCTTTTATCACAAATAATTTGAAGCTGTTTCTTTTACAATAACATAGTTTCATCTTTATAATTTTTTCCATCTTTTTAAATAATATGTAATTTAAAAATTATTTGTTCAACTAATTTTATCATTATTTATTTACTTATTCAATTTTAATGTACACAATACTTTTTGTATTTAATTTGTAATTTTATCTAAATTATATTTCAGATACACTTCAAAATTTAACTTAATTATTTCGTCAATTCATTACAATTTCAGCTTTTTAGTTTTTCTTTTCAATTAAGTTCGTCAGAAAATTTATTTTATTTACAAATTTTTTTTTTAGATTGTAAAGGAATATTTTGTTTCAAAAAATCATACCAATAAAAAAATCTTGGTTAGCGTTTTAAACACATTTACATTTGTCCTGCTATTTTTCTACCCATTAAATGTACTCTTATCAATATGTTCTTGTTTAAGTAATCATAAAAAATACTAATATGCATACGATACTAGTAAAACATAACATGTTCTTATTCACTAATTTTATTAATTATTTTATTTATTTAATTTTTTTTTTACATACATACATTTTAACAATTCGTAACCATTGCACTATAAAAACAAATGCATTTTGTATTTTATTTTGTTTGTTCTATTAATTCTTTTTACAAAATAAATAATGGAAGATATTTTGTTTCTTGCTTCGTTTATTGTTAGAGAGATATGTAGGATTTATAATACCTTTCTGGGATATGCATGAGGGGATACATTGATACGTGTATTGTATAGTCATTGCAGTTACTTAATCGAATCGATTTTAAATTATTTCAGTTAGACTTTTTTGAAAATTTGTAAATATCCTTCGTAAAATTACGATAACAGTGAACTGAAGAACATTACTAAATGTAGAATAAATTGTACATTGCAAGTCGAAAAGTAAAACATAAATTCATGATGTGAAACTTTACCATTGCCAATGCAACTGAATAAATAATTCAAAAATGTAAATGTTTGGTTTTGTGTATAGCATACGAGTATCTTTCAGTTTCCCTACTATACACCCTCTCGTCGTATGGCACAATTTTGTGCTTATCTGCTGGGACGCAAGGGTTTTGTAAGAAGAGCACCAGAGACGAAGATATGGGTCAAGTAGAGTTTTTCCAGAAAATATATTTTCAAGTTTTTTGCCTTAGAAACAGATAACGATATAAAAAGTTTGTTTGTTCTGAGACGTACATACATATAACTTACCGCCTACATATGTAACATATTTGCCTGTCTCGTTATTTTCACATCTCAACAAAGGGTTTTTAATTCATACCAATTAGTGTAATGGAAAATTAATGAAATAATGCCTTAAATACATATACAGCAATCCCCCCACATACGCGAGGGATACGTTCCGAAAAACCACCGCGTATGTCGAATTCGCGTATGTTGAGACTTGAAACTGTATGAAAATATGTATGCACTAAATACGAGTACGTACATGTAGAGATGGGTTCCAAGACAAGCAATTTATTGAATGCTTGTTTGGAAGCTTGTGATGATCAATTTGATGTAAACATCTTAATAATTGTTGCAATTACGAATTCTATTTTCAAAAATTACGTGGTCAAAGATATAAGAACGAACGCGAATTTTTGATGAATCGCGTATAAGCACCCTGTATCTTGAGGGAATATCGGAAAACTGAAACGCGTATATTCATTGTACACTGGTCCCTCGCTTTGCGCGACTTATTTTTGCGGGGTTTCACCATTGCGCGAAATGTATTTGCCTACCCAAATTCGATTTGCGCGGCCTCGCTTTGTGCGAATTATCACATGATTTTGAAGTGAAACTTCTTATGTCGCGGTAGGGCAGGGCAGTAAAATGAAACTCAAATGAAACGAAAATATTCACAGAGCGGAAATTTAAAGGGGTATCTATAGAAATTAAATAATTAAAAAAAAAAACAGCCTACTTGTTTATTGACAATGACAAATGACAATTATTATTGACAAAAGTAAACGGAGATATTCACAGAGGAGAATGAGCGCTCGTGGTGGGGAGGACGCATTCGGAGGGATAAGCGAGAGAGCGGGAAAAAGATGTTGGACAGCGCTAGCACTACAGCCTAAGCCCTAGGCCTAAACTACTCAACCGATTTCAACAAATAGAATGTCGTTGGATTCGATTTGACCCGGAGAGTATCTTAGACTTAGGTTATATGAAATTATGTCATTCAATATGGCGGACACCCCAAGATGGCGGGTTACCGTTATCTTCGCGACTTTCTTAATATGGGTATTAAATGAAAGTGTTTGACAAGACAAACAATACGCTAAGTGACGTCATTCGAAATTTAACATGGCAGTCCACCAAGATGGCGGACTACCGTTATCTTCACGAACTGCATTATATGGGTATCATATGAAAGGGTTTGACGAGACAAACAATTAACTAAGTGACGCCATTCGAATTTCAATATGGTGGTCCACAAATATGGCGGATTACACTTAACTTGACAGCCTCCTTAATATGGGTATCAAATGAAAGGGTTTGACAAGACAAACAATACGCTAAGTGACGACATTCGAGATTCAACATGGCGGTCCACCAAGATGGCGAACTACCATTATCTTTACGACCTCCATTATATGGGTATCAAATCAAAGGGTTTGACAAGACAAACAATACGCTAAGTGATCTACATTATATTTTTCAAGTCAAGTTTCACTTTTACGCACAAATTTTGTTTTTTTTCACGTTTTTCTTTGCCTCACTCATATTTATCTGCATATGCAGGGCAGTGCAAACGCTCGAGCATGTTTCAAAGCCGTGACACCTGACCGTGAATTGCATATTGAAAAGCATACAAAAGTCTAGCAATCTGTAGTGACATATCTTTTTAAACGTGCAACAAATGTGACGTAAGAAATTTTGTAGATCCTCTGCTCTTCCTAAGAGAATTTTGTAACTTGTTTTTGTGTGAATTATGTACTATTTCAAGTTTGTTGTTTTTTCTTTTTAATCGTTTTTTTAATAAAACATTTTGGAAAAAAATATTACTAGCTACGGTGTCTTAAATGCTTATATTTCACTTTTCAGGAACACAATCTCTTAAATTACTTCGCTTTGCGCGAGACTTTTCATTCCCCTAACCCCCGCGCAAAGCCAGGGACCAGTGTACATAGTATGTACATACAAGCATACATACTTATCTATTTAAGCAAAATAAATTGTTCGTCTGCTGTATTATACAGATATGATTATTAACAAAATATAACAGGAACTCGATAAATTTGTTAACCTGTTTGAAGAATGGATTATGTAAGAAGTAAAATCTTTTTCTGATGCAACTAATATATATAAGAATATAGGTAATATTCTAATTAATGCTTTTATTGTGTTTGGCAATATAGAGATCAAATAAAAATTGTTTAATCAAACAAATTACAAATTAAAATTGATAACAAATCAATAGAAGTCGAAATGGCAATGGTATTTCCCGGCTCGCGTTATCAAGTCGTAGGGAATGTTGTGCTGATATTCAGCGACTTTTATATATGTTAATTGAATACATGTTTTTCTATGAACTTTCTAAGAGAATACGTGATACTCGTATAAACTTATATCCGTGAAATTTGACGATATGCACATATGTACATAAATAAGTGGAGATTTAGTAAAATTTACCATAAAGAAGAGTAGTTAATGTTGTTGCGATTTGAGCGCTGATCACAAATCACCAATACTTTTGTGCTAGCATAACCGGTTTTTCTATGTCTCATCAGAGATATGTGCATATGTATATACACATATATGTATGTTTTTATGAATTATCATGTCATCGATTTATCAAACAAGCCGGCTAAAATAAGCTGAAATGCAGAAGCTAAACCTTAACAAATATTTTGGACTATAGAAAATAAGTTACATATGTACATAGGCATGTACTTAGATCACGAAGTTTTTAATAAAATGCTAAAATGTTTTATAAGAGGCGTGAATATCTTTGTAAACATACAAAACATATTTTAAGATAGTGCAGCAAATTAGAACAGCTCTGTATCATATAACATAATACCTAAGTATGTTTGGTTTGTATTGGCGCAAAAAAAAAAAAATAATGAGAATAAACTCATGCAGGACTTGGTTAGAAGCTTAAAGTATAAGTGGTAAACAGGAGAGGATATGTAATGTATCTATGTTTGTTTTATACATTCATACATATGTATGTACATATACGAGTATATATGCATTTGTATATGGTATATCAATTAAATTCTATGGAAAACATCTTTTGTTTTGATATCAATTACCGTTTTTGGGTTTTTTTTTTTGGTTTACTTAATTTCTTAGGAGCATTTCAATGCTACATTTATTTATAGTTATTAAATACTTTACAATTAAATTAGTTTCATTTATTGTTGTAAATTATCTACTTAAAGTTAGTTAGTTACAGTTTGTTTATTCGATATTATTCAAAATATGTGGACCAGTCTTATTACGATACATTTCTCATTTTCGCTATTTCCATTTACTAGTTGATTTATTTGTAATTTTTTTATTTATATTATTTTCTATTTCTGATTTCAGTTTAATTGTCTGATTCGATGCGATGATGTGCTGATATAATTTACTTTTAAGAGCTTTGCCTTAAACACAGCTCTCGGGGCCGGGCAATGTGTCCGTAATTATATGATTCCGATTTGAGTTCGTTTTACTCGTTATCGAGGATGTTGACAAATTCGGATTCGCCGATGAGGCGGCAGCCAGTGATTTCTGTAGTGTACCCGTTGTCGTTGAATTGGTGAGATTATAATCGATTATACTGCTCGCCGATAGGTATTCAGCTATTGAGAGTTCGGCTTGTTTGTGATGGCTGCTTATGCTATTGGGGAGGGAGGTTGGATTACTGGCAGGAATGCCACTACAACTACTGTTGAGTGTGCTATTACTTCCACCACCACTGCAGTTGGTGTAGTTTATGGTATTGCCGAGTGGATGGTCGTATCTCGTACTAATGTCATGGCGGGAGTTGTGAAGGTTATTTGGAGCACATACTATGTTATCGGGGAGCGGTTTAATGGGAAGCGCATCGTAGAGGAGTTGTTGGTTTTGGTAGGCTTTTCGTGCTTCCGCCGTAAGTTTAAGGGTGTTTTGTCTGCTCGAAGCAGTACTGTGCTGGTCGGCATCAGTATAGTTCATTGATGGTGGGTCCTAAAAAAAGGGCAAAAAAAAAACATCAAAATCATAATACAGGCATACATATGTATATTCAATATACACACATATGTACATATACAGAGTGTTATGAAGTTAAATGACAATATTTTGGGAACTGATTCTTGAGTATAATCTACGAAAAAAATTATTTCACAGCAAGGGTCTATTTCCAATGTGGACATCATTTATGGAGAATTTCAGAAAATACCTACTTTGGTGTACGTTGTGACTTATGCTAACATAAATATCTCCGCTAATTCTTATTACAGAAACTTTACTTAAGGCTTTAATTTTAGGGGAAATAATAATTTTTTTAACTGCGTTTAGATAACATTTTTTGGCTTTCCAGAGATTTTGCTTTTAAGTCAGTTATGAACGTAAAAATTGTAAAAAAAAGTCTGTGAGAAGTATGGTAAAAAGCCCACAGATTTTATAATACTTGGAAAAAACCGCAGCAGTTCAAAAGGGAAATATGTTTATTTCCCTACTTTTTTACTGCAGTTGAAAATTAGTGGAATGTTCCATCTAATTCATAATTTTGCAATATTTGGGCGACGCAAGACTTGCAAAACAAAATATCTGCAAAGCAAATGTTGCAAAGCAGTTGCAACGTCAAAAGTATATGTTTGCTTATACAAAGGCAAATGTAGTGTGAAGTGATCAAAATTTATTTGATAGTTGCGTAGATGCTCTTGGTTTTGCGCAAACTACTACATCTTAGAACTCTTTGCTTGCAGTAAATTTTGGTTATGCGTTTGCGAACGTCCTGCTCTGCATATTTTGCACAATATGTGCGTTTGCGAATACGCCCTTTATTTTAATAATGTATTACAGTACGATTTCCATCCCATTTCCCTTAAAATCCGAGACTCAAACCTAACTGAGCATGTATGTCTGTTGGAAAATTTACCTATGAACAATTGTGTAAAATAATAGAACATTTTTTTCAATGAATTTCAAATGTGCAAAAGAGATAAATGTAATGATAAATTTAAACTGCTTGTTATTACGAGATGAAAAACTGTTTTTTTTTTTAACAAGTTCGTTATATTTATACCCACTCCTACGGTTTGTTGAATTTACCGAGGGATTTTAAAGGGACCAAAGATAGACTTCAACTTAACGAAAGATTTATTTCATTTAAGAGTTTTATTTGTCGAGAGTCGACTGCACATACATACATACATTATGTATGTATGTATGTATGTATGTATGTACGTTTGTAGATACTCACATAATCTGTAGATGAGAAATTTGGTTTTCCTATGCATAGAGCACTGGGTCTGTTGCCTATCGGCGATGACGACGCACTTCCAGTTTTTTGCGCACTCAAAATATCCGGTTGCTTCTCAATGCCCTGTTTCAGTGTATAGGCAACGACGAGCCTTTGGTGTCCGGCTCCGGTCTCTAATGGCGCTGTCACAGTAACATCCATTCCTGCAAAGAATACCATGCAAACGAGAAAAAATGTTGATGTATTCGATATTTTTTTATTTTATGCCAATCGATGTTAAAATGTTGTAGTATACCTAAATGTTTATCCTTGTCATCACACATACTGCGACTACCCTGTTCTCGACGTTTTCGCACCGCAATAACAACAACAAGCAGTACACCAATTCCAACTGTGAACAAGGTTCCGGTTAGAAGCGCTGCCAACGGAAGTATGGAAAGTCCCATACGACCATCTGCAAAAAAAAGAAGTTGACGGCCTTATTACAAAATTCATTTACAATTAAAAAAATACGCAAGATTACGAAATGGGCACAGAATTCGTTTTGCTGGATTTTGATATCTCTGATTTATTAGCTTTGCAAGAGGTATTTGCATATACATAGGAGTAGAAGGATAATCTTTAAATAAACGTTCAATTGTGGTTTGAAAATCATAAACACAAACTTATTAATACATGGAGAGTCTTGTAAAGTGATGGTGGGTGCTTGCTTTTGAAGGGATGAAGGGATTTATGCATAGGTGGACATACTTATTTAGCTACTTAACCATTCCTCTCAATTGTCGACGACCTTTTGACTACCTATGCAATAGCCGAATCCTGAATACGATTTCAAGCACTTTATAAACTGGAGTACACATACTTAACATCAACACTTTACCACGGCCATTAAATGCCGTTCAGCTCTTTTTTGTCTTCCATAATAACAATTTAAATACTCCATTGCACGCTCTAAATGAACTTCCGCCAAAATGACCATACAACCACTAATTTACACAAATTACGTCTAAATTACGCAAATCACATACAAGCGTATATGTACATGTACATGTGCGTTATGCCTTTCATTCGACTACTCAGCCGGTAGGCATTTGACCTACTAACCTCAGCGATAACGCCTTGCCATATCCATGACCGACAATCAAAATCATCACCCCCGCAGTACACATATGCGCGTCGATTAGGGTTGTTCGCTCGTTGTTAGCCTCATTTTATTCAACACAATCCGGTCTCTTACATGCAAAATGTGTGTTTATCGTAGGCATACCTCTGCCAGAGAAATATATTTACATACAAGCAATTATACTCACATTAATTAGACCAACAAGCGAAAGTGACTAACTTCATTCCTTTGAAGCTCTCCACAATCCACGCGAAAGGATGAGGGGGGGGGGGGAGGGGGGGGCATAAACGTTTGCTTTCCTTTGCATTTTAGGTTGGTGATGGTGTTACAAAAAAAAAGTTAAAACCTCACTCACTCATCGTTACGATGTCAAAATTAATCAAATTCTTTTTCAATACAAAAGAGTGCGAGTACCTACTATGTATATTTATTGCCATTGCACATGCATCTGCTTTAAACCGAAATGGATATTTTTAGTCAAATCTTGATATTGTTTTTTTTTTGTAAATTTTAGAATTTTGTTGAAGCCGAACTACGAATTTTTTCTAATTGTTTCCTTGTCAGAGTTAGTCAAACGTTTTCGACGTTAAAACTAGTACAGGGACTGGGTAAAATGTTACCCCAACGCTATTTTGAAATCGGACAAATTTTTTTCTGTCAAGTTTAAAACCTGGATTTTTGTGCTCCTACTACAAATTTGGTCCAGAGTCCATTTTTAATGTTTCCAACGATCTGGGAGCACTCCATATATTTTTTCCATATTTTTTTTTTTTCAAAAGTCTACGAGTTATTTTCAAGCTATTTTCGTTTATTTATTTTATTTTTATCTGCCTGGGCATTGTTTTTTATGCCATTTTTGTTTGAAAGCAGTCCATTTCGTGCTATAGTATAGTTCTTTTTTAGCCTATAAAAGAGTCACGCTTAATTTTATGTGAATAATCTTGCCACATCTAGCCCTCATTTACCGTTTACCTACGTTTTCTTATTCGTGGGGTAAAATTTTACCCCAAGCTTTAAAACATGTAACTAGGGTTAACTTAAAAATCAAAAATCCTAACACTTTGTTAACTTCAAAGCAATGTTTGTATTTTATATAATTTTTCAGGATTTCGTTTTCGGAATTTTGTTTTCGGGAATTTGGCTTTTAGGGATTTTGGCTTTTCGGGAATTTGGCTTTTCGGGATTTTGGATTATCGGGATTACGGAATTTCGGGATTTTGGATTTTCGGGATTTTGGATTTTCGGGATTTTTGTTTTCGGGATTGTGACCCCAACCCCAATAAAAAAACACCAGTTACGTCATGTCGTTAGCATAAGAGAATAAACACCACGTTAACCATTCTACCATTTTTGTATCGAGATTCCATTACATAATAAATTATGTTAATTATTTTTTATTCACAATTAGAGTAAAATCAAGGAATTATCTACAAAACATCAACAGTCACTGATCTATTGGGTTGTACCACAGGATATGTCCGATTTTATAGTAAAAATTTAAAAGCCAATATTATTATTCCATACATTTTTATTCAATCATAATAGGATCTGTTGGCATCTATGATATTCTTCCAACGTGATACAAGGTCAAATATTCATTTTTCGGAAAAGTGCGGACTTTTTGAGGAAATGAAATCTTCAAAGACTTTTATGACCTCTGCTCGATACCAGAAAACCTTCTGCCAGCAAAATGAATGCAGATTGCGGAAAAGATGGTAATCCGTTGGGGAAATATCAGGAGAGTACCGTGGATGCGGAATAATTTCAAAACCCAACTGCAACAGTTTTTTTGCACCATTACTTGTGAGAAAAGGGGTCTAGCATTGTCATGCATAGTATCGGACCATGATTATTCGCCAATGCAGGTTGCTTTTCAGTAAATTTTGCATGCACTATGTTGATTTCACAATATTTGGCTGCATTTATCGTTTCCCGTGGTTGAAGAAATGAAAAGTGGCGTAATTTTGTGCCTCGTTCAATTCATGGGGCACCCACTTGTCGAGTTTTTTTTATTGTTCCTATTAGAGATAGGTGTCGATTTATTATCATGGCAGTTACCCACATATTCTGTGCAATGTTGGGTCTGATTCTACAGTTGCTTTCAAAATATTGTCGTAAATTGTCGAGTCTTGCTTTTCACATTGTTGATTTTCAAGGCGTAGATCTCCCGAACGGAACCCAGCAAACCTACGACGAATGTTGCGTTCGTTTACCGCTGCATCCATAAATGCATCATTACTGTTGGCTGCCAGCGACGTGTTATGTAAAAAATAACGGTAGTTGTAACCCTAAAATTCTCACACGTCAAGCACACGTACCACCTTATTTTATAAAAAAGAAAACTTAACGTTCTGGCACATATGTACACTCGAGAACTTCTTATTTCCGACTGAGCGAAAATCGGACATCGGACCCAATATAACCTAGACGAGTATATTGGGACTATATTCCACAACATTTTTAAATAAATTAACTGCATCTGTAACGTATGTTAACACCGCTATTGGCACATGCAATTAAAATGCATCTTTTAGAAAATCTTGGTAAACATAAAGAAGTAATCGGATGGATACAAAGAATTAAAAGAATGTAATATTTATTGACATAGCTACAGTGTAAATGCTCCTTCGAAGGATTTCACCTGCACAAATACTACTACATATTTAATTCAACAATTCAATAATTAATTTATTTATTTGGAAGGTACAGAATTCAAAATTGCCTTTTAATAGATCCTCAAGTTATGGACCAAATCAACAGGCAAAATTAAAGTGAGACGCAAATCTCAGAAAATCTTTTCAGAATGTTTGCCTTTCCATAATATTCGATATAAAGAAAAAGGCCTATTTTGCTGGTCCCTTCATTTCACTAGTGATGCTTAGTATCTTTCTGAATTCTAAGTTCTGCTATTTGTAGATGGACCTCTCCAAATTTTGCCACTGCAGGACACTCTTCCATCGTCTCTTCCATCGTATCTTCCTCTTCTCCGCAGGCAGAGACGATGTGCGTGGCCAGTACACCATTAGATAACCAATTAAAATCCCAAGCTCAAGCTTTAGCATTTTGTTATCTTTTCCGCGGATTTAACGAGCTGTTTAGCTTCCCGTTGGGCCGTGCTTTTGGCTCAGTATTCAGCAAAGCTCAGCTTCCCATTTCTTGATTACATTTATATTTATGTATGTAATATGTAATATTTTGCCAGCAATTTGTGACGTAGTGGTTGGTGTGTTGAACTAGTACGAAAGCTATCCAGGTTCAATCCCAGTAAATACCCAAACGCTTTTTATACGGTGCCGATTCTTCCGAATGGCTGACAAGCACTAAAAAACACGCATACACCAAATGTTACGAGAATCTAAGCTCGGTTCTCTCTCCATGGGACTGCTGACGTCTAATATTTATTTTTTATTTTTTAATTTTCTTGACGACACAATATTTTATGCCCACCTTAGCAGTGAAGACTCTTTAGATTCATTAAGCTTAGGTGCCAGATAAATTCGTTTCACTCTCTCAATATTTTCCACTTGTTATGAAGTTATTACAACCAAATACTAATTAGCTTTCATTAATACGTCATATATTATATCCTGCCGTGACTGCGAAACCTTAAATTAGTTTCTCTTCGCGTTCCCCTGTTCGGGTAATTCAAAATTTTCAGAGTTATTACTACTTCTGAGAAAAAAGTTATTCAACAAAAAAAAAATTATATGAAACAATAATAAACGAATAAATACTCAACAAAGTTCTGACTCAAAGTCAAAGGAAGTAATCTTAACAGCACCGTCTACTGCACGAAACGATTCCTCGATTTGCAAACTCCCACATTCAGCTGAAAAAGCAGTTGTTTCATATTACGAGTATTAGCGCCGAACGTCGGAATTGAAAAGCAAAGAACCAGCTACCACCTACAGTCAGGGTGTTTGGATTTATAATTATTGGATTAGCTATTGTCGATTATAGCTTTGGCGTTACGTCGCGTCGTCCCGGGGTCGGAATTTCCATCGAAGGCAAATTAAAATTTAATTTAAGGCGCGAATTGAGCGGAACAGGTACTTGCTATTACTACAACATCTGAAAGTCAAGACAACCCATACTGTGTCGTATCCGGTGCACGGTATATTAGTTTGTAAATTGGCTAAGGGTGGTGCGGAGCAGCTGCTGTGTGGAAATGATTTTTTAATTAGGCAACTTGAATAATCCACACCTGTGACCTAGGGGAGGCGTTGTTCAGTTTTTATGGATCAATTTGGAGTACATTATTCCGTGGAGTTTTTAAAGAGCTCCGTCTTTTTTGTTTTTTTTTTATTTTTATTTTGTACTAGGGCTTTTAGTGCGCGAGCAAATGTGGTGGAAAGTATGGTGATTTGAGTGATTTTGAGTGTTGTTTTGTTTTCCTTCTCTTATACCTTCATAATTAGGTGGATTAAATGTGTGTGGCTGTATGAGTTTGCTAATCTGGGTACTTTTGAGTTGCTAAAAGCCGTAATCAATTAGGGGTGAAAAATTAATTTCTACCATAATAAAGAATTAGGTTGTTGAAAAACCGTTCAACTACAGGTGGTTTAAAGTAAATGCAGTAAGCTTTGCCAATACTCTTACCAAAGTGAGCAAAGAGTTTATCTGTTATTACAAAAAAAAAAATAAATAAATAAACTTTCCACAATCCACATGACTCTTCTGAAAGCACAGCCTCTTGTGCTAAATTACTAGACACCAGTTCTATAAATGACATTTCAAAAGATGTAAATAACAAACTATGAGCTGACCCTGTAGTACGTGTAGTATAATCAAAATCATCGTTAGCAGGAACCATTTCTCATGCTCGTAGATCATGTTATTTATCATCCCTCCAACGCTCTAGTCAACCGCATCTCTATTTCCATTCCAAACCAACTTCGCTATCATCTTTTAAAATTTACAAAATGTAAAAGGGAAGAAGGAAGGAAATCCACGTGTGGTTTCCGATTATTATATTCAATATCCGAAGGGGAAATAATATCTCGTGTCGATGTAAGTAAGTGAACATAAAGCGAATGATGACTCCAAGGGGTGGTGGGAAGAATGTGATGGGTACAGACGAACAAATTTATTGACCCCTGAAAGTGGTGTGACTTTTTATGCTTTTGTTATTGCTGCGTGTGTTTGCTTTTTATTCTCTTTTATTAACAGTTTTTTTTGCAGTTTTTCCCTTTTTTGGTTACGCCAATTGGATCCATCCCCTTCAACCCATATGCCAAAGTCCTCTCTGCCTTTTTGTATTTGTATTTGTATGTGAGTGTATTTGTTTTGTTTTTCGATTTTACAAATTTTTCAGGCAATAATGACTCCATTGGGATTGTCGTAAACTTTTATTGCCATGAAAACTTGGTGTGTTTTGTTTTTCTTATCACACTTTCCTGCGTGGACGAGGAAGTGGAAGTGATGGCAACGATCATAGATAGATAGAAGCTGCTGCTGGATGAATATGGCGGAGGGAACAAATGTTCAAATTTACCAATGCAAATTAGGAAGAAGATTTCTTTGGGGACGCAAGGACATGTGTCCTTCAAATATTTGCGAGTCTGTTTATTTGCGTCAAGTGTTTAAAATTCGTCTTGGATGGGTGTTAACTACTTGGTAAATATTGAGATTCCACATGGATTCTCAATTGGGGCTTGGAATGGAATGAACAAATAAAGTGTCAATTGGGAGTGATTTTTTTGTATTTCCGTTTATCCTCTTTTTTTTATATTGCGTACGAAGGCAAAGCAAGATTTGTTGAGTTGGAATTTTAAGTTACATAGATGTGTTTACAATGAATTTAACTGATGGCAATTAGATGTCTTGAAGAAAGTATGTTAATATGTACTTAAATAAATGTTTATGTGCACATATTTACACACTTTTCTATAGCGAAATTAAAACGTTGACAATCACGATGGATATACAATACAATAATACATACATATGTATGTACAGTGGACGTCCAGTTTAACGAATACTCGATTTTACGAATTTCCAATACCTATAATCTATAATATCTATAATCTATAAATATTATAAAACTGTAGAGGTTTTTTTGTTGGTTACCTAATAGCGTGAAAACCGCTGGACAGATTTCGATAAAATGTTTTTGAAATGCTTCTTAAGTACGCGGGATGATCACAAGCTATGTAATTTTTTGCTGAGCCTACTGGGTCTTACATAGTAGTCAAAATAACTGTATATCGGAGAGGTATATTATCATTATACAGCCCTAACTCAAGAATGGCTTATCGGATTGAAAATCTAAAAAATAGGTGAAATTAGTAAATCTGTCGCTGATTCATTTGAGATATAAAACATCCTCCTGTGTTATCCTGAAGCTGAGCAATGTTCAAAACAATTATTCAAAACATCGCCCACAATTTCCCTTCAGCGGAGACCACCGCCAGCAGTCGTGCAGCAGTGGGTATCGTTGCAATAGTGTGTGTGTGAGTATAAGTGCGCGCTCTAACATGATCATATGCTTTGTACTTCAATGTGCTACAATCATTATCACCATTTGCGGCTCTCACACTCAACCAATCTTAACAGATGAGGTGTCAAAAGAAAGAGAATTTTCTAGAGCAGTGAATTCCATTTTCAGTTTATAAATATTATTAATAAATTAAAAAAAAAACGATCAAAAACAAATATTCTACCCAAAGTGAACTTCTGTTGTTTTAAGAGTTAATTTTGGTTCATATATGTATTTGTATGTATGGATTTGCTATGTGGAAGTCATCTGGGATGTTTGGTTTACAGTGCTATTTTGCCGAGACTTTAGGCAAACGCAAACGTGGTCGCCGTGGCCGTGGTCGCCGTGGCCGTGGTGGTTAGTGCGTTGGACTACCACGCAATGCTGCCCGGGTTCAACTCCTGGCCGGGTCTAACACCTTAAAGAGTTTTTTCACGGTACCACCTCTTTCGAATGCCTGACAAGCATCAAAGAGTATCATTTGTCACGATTGAGCTTCTCAACCCGCCGTTCGGAGTCGGCAAAAAACTGTAGGTCCCTTCCATTCGTGCAAAAATATAACACGCACACACAAATGGTTGCGAGAAGCAGGCCCAGGTTCACCTCGAGCTGTAGCGCCAACTAAGTAAGTAAGTAAGTTAGGCAAACGTTATCAGTAGTGCCACGAGGCACATCCGAACGCACAACATTTCTCTGATTTGTTATTTAAAATTGGTGGTTTAAAGTGATATATCACAACTAAAAAACTGTAACAATTCTTAGCTTTGTGAGCGAGCTATTTAATTAATTTAATTATTAAGCTCTAGCAATAAACAGCGAGATATTTTCACGTGCTGATGGTCAAAGTGCAGAATGTATTTCAATCACCCGGGTTGTGGACCAAGAAGTAACAACCAGATATCTGGTCGAATTTTTAAACTCTCGCTTTTGCTGCCATCACATAAATTAAAACTAAAAGTGGGTGTACCTATTATTCTTCTAAGAAACTTGAGCCCGCCTAAGTAATGTAATGGCACCCGACCTAGAGTTACAATTTTGCAATGACATCTGATAGAGGCGGAAGTGTTGACGGGCTACGGTGCGGTGCGGTTTTTGAGAACTATGAAATCTGCAGTTAGGGGCTGAAAGTTACACATTGAAACGTTTTTGATAAAACACAGTTAATCAACAAAATTTACTAAACACTTTTGTGGACTTAGACAAATACTTTGATGTTTCTACGCTCCCACTGAAATTGCATATATTTGTATGCATAAGAAAGCCCTTAGAATGCGAAGCAAGGCGAGCATGGGTTCCACTAGTAAGCAATAAAATTGTTATCCATTCATGGTTCTATATAACGAATGATGCACAAATTGTCTGCCCTAAAATGCTTTAAAATTTCTGGGTTCAAACAAAATTGTTTGTCATTTTTGTGCATTTATCCCTACTTCTGTTATGTTGTCTATGTGAATTGATTTCTCTTTTCTTATAATAAATCCATTAGTGGGATTATTAGTTAGATAAAACGACAATCGATTTAACGAAATGCTGTGCATTAAAGGTATAATTCGTTATATTGGACGCCCACTGTACATACTAGTTATAGTATCTATCCGGCCTAAACCTGGACGATGGACTTGGGAAGCTTGTTTGAGAAAATTGTCAGATATTCAAAGAGGCCGCATGCAGGGTGCAGAGTTCATAGCAAAGTATGCACCGATTAAACATCATACACATACAAATGTATTATGTATGTAGGTACATACTTACTATTGACTTACACTAGCTGTTGCTAGTAGTAGGAAGCAATCATTGCTCTTCTATTATTCTATTATTATTTTTAGTTGTAAACAATTCTGAAACAAAAGTTTATAAACTGAACTTAGTGTTCGTTCACTATACGCGTTATTTAGAGATATCAATGAACTTCAAATGGTGATTCGTTATACTGGACGTCCAGTGTATATGACACGATGATACAAAAATTTGATGCACATGTTATATGTACCTGTATATGTATGTACACATATTCTATGTGGTTATAAATAAATTGGTACTTGTTCATTTCCTCTGCCCAGAAGTTGTTCTGAATGTTGGTAGTTAGTTAATTAAAGTTACTCTGTGTAAATACGCCGAAGATGTTAGCTTTGTGGTTAGCATTGAGCTCATCTACTGCTGTTGATCGTGGTGTAATTGGTAAGATATACCTATGTCCGAAATCACCTGCTAACACATTGAATGCTCTACCAAATCCCAAATAATGAGCTTGTGAACCTGTTTCAATGGGAATACAGTGGACGTCTTATATAACGAATTATAAAATGCACAACCTTTCCTTAAATCGATCGTCGTTTTATCTATGTAACTAATAATCTCACCAATAATACACTGATGTAAAATTGTTGGCGATGATTTCATGAACTGCTTTGAGCATAGCTCAGCTTCAGGATAACGTAGAAGGATGACTTACGTGGGTGGTCCGATAAGTACTTAGCCTCACAGCCCGATGGTGCCAGTATCGCAAGACAGATTTACTATCGTCTAGTACATTCTCTTAGACGGTTACTGTCAACATTTCAGCCGAATCGGACTCGTAGTTTTGTTTTGACCACGTGTCACGTGACAGCTTGTCTGCGACTTCTAGTATGAAAAGTTCATTTTAGTATGAGGAGGTACTTTGCAGACCTCGAGAAAACCTTTTTTTTTTTTGGATGGGTTAAAGAAGTTGGAGCATCGCTGGATCAAGTGTATCGAGCTTAAACGAGACTATGTTGAGAAATAAATAGCCACTTTTCCAAAATGTTTGTTTTTCTTTTGTAGGCTAAGTACTTATCGGACCGCCCTCGTATACCTTAATTGAATCTTAAAAGAATTTACTAAAAATAATTTAATTTTCCTTTCGAAGCCAATAAGTCATTGTTGAGTTAAGGCTATGTAATAACAGAACATTTGATTTTCTGCCACTTAGACCTAGAATTCTCAGCTCCTACAATACTCGACAACTGGTTGAGACACCCCCTGATTTCGGGGTTTTTCGATAATCTTTATTAGTAATATATATATTGCTGTTAAGCAATAATTGCCAATTTGGCAATTTCGAAGAATATTCTAATCACAAAGATTTTTTTCCTTAATTTTCTCGGAATTTGCACTCTGTCTCTAACTATCCGTGACAAGTGGTTGAGACAGGATGGGGTTTTTTTTTTGGAATAAAAACAAAATCTTGAGTATCATTAGAATAGTGTAATTTTTTTGTGTAATGAGTACTTCCTCCTTCATTTTAACATTCTTTATGGAAGGGATTTAAATATTTTTTTTAAATTATTTTTCGTAGGATTTTGTCCATTCAGTTTTAAAATCTCCGACTTTATTGGATTGTCGTCCACCTTGGTAGTCAGCTCTTGAGAGATACATACTCAATAATGTTGAGGTCTGGAGACAATGCTGGCTCGTCAAAAACAGAAACTTTGTTGTCCTATACGATCTCTTCATCGAAGATAGTCTTCACTTTTCATCCGAGGCGGATATTAGTCTTATTTTGGTATGATATTCCTGCCCAAATCATGACTCTTTAAAATGTCTTAAAAATAGCTCGCCTTTCATTAATTCATGAAAATAATGACGAAATCCATCAGGTAGAATAAGGCAAAAGCGTTTCTCATCGGTGAAGATGTTTCCTTCTGCCGCCTTAAATCATTTCAGGCAAAGGTCAAACAGGCGTTTTAATGACATTCTTTGAATATGTTTCGCTGCAGCTAACACACGCTGGTAAGTCCTTAGTTTACTGTCTATATTCTGTCTATATTCGAAATTCCTGCTGATACCGCGATTTCCCTTGTTATTGCTGTAGAATTTGACGCTTCTCTCTCGATCTGCTGGTGTCAAGCTATATTTTCGTTCGGGTACGTATCTTTACCCACGGTCTTTTAAGTAGTTTAAAACAACTGTTCGACTACGACTAAAATTGCAATTTTATTGACAGACTATGGGTCTGGCGTATTTTTTTTTTAATATTTTGGACGTTTGCTTGGTTTATCATCTTCTCAGACCCCATTTTTAACTTTTTTACTTCGTTACTTTCTTTTAAGCCAAATCACTAAAACTGACACACAATTCACACTGCGAGTGGAATCCGCAACTGAAATTCTAAAGTATTTATACCCTTATACTTGTCGCGGGGAATTAGTGATAAATTGCAAATTCCAAGAGAATTAACGGAAAAAAGGATTAATGGTGACCGGTTTTTTTTTTTGAAATTGGTAATGATAACCTAATAGCAATATCAGGGGGGGTCTCAACCAGTTGTCGAGGAGTACCTATAATATGTAAGTAATAGAGCATTTTGAATACACCTTTAAACCTCATCCGCTGTTTGTGTCAATTTGACACAATTTTTTTTTGTGCGGCTCGGTATTCCCACACATATGGCCAAATACAGCTGTGATTTTGGCTAAAGTTAAAAGTCGTATATGTACTGTTAGAAAATATTACAACAGATAGCATAAAATGTCTGCAAGTATATTCAGCACACCTTGTGACGTGATAGCTGTTCATTTGTCAACTTGACACAGTTACATTTCTAGCCTTCGTATCATATGCTTTGCGTCTATTGTACTGTTCGTACGGATTTCACAATTTGTAGCTTGTGTTACGGTCAAGAAAAAAAACTTATTGGAAATCATTTTTTTACGATATATTTTAAAATATGTCATTTTCAATGCCAAAGTTTTACTAAATGAGATATGTATATGTATTTTTAAAATCTGCGGTATAATTTCTTATTGAAAGTAAGTATGTACTTATGTATGTATGTTTGTAAAGAAGTAAATTGACCAAATAGATGATTTGTTTCCCAATGTCTCAGTTCTTCTCAATTCTTTTAAATCATTGGTCTCTAAGCCTCAAATTGCCATTATAAGAAAATGATTACAAAATCCCAAATCATCTTCATGATAATATTCTGCTGTCTACTATTCTCTTGGTACATTCCGTATGCACATACATATCATCCCACGGGGGCACTACCTAATGTCGCAAATTAATTAAAATGTTCAAAACTTTCCACTGGGTCTATCCGGGTGTGTGTGTGTGTGTGTTAAGGTTCAAGCTGTTCTTCCAAAAACCATTCTTTGGAATTACCTAAGCAACCGGAAACTTCTCAAAACTTGATCAACTTTCAACATAATTCTCCCAGACTAGCTCTTCAATCATTTAATTTCATGCAGATTTTCCAGTCCCGGCCATCTCTCTGCTTCATTGTGCTTACTCTAAACTTTATGATCCATCTTTTGAGGCAGTATAAGAGCCCAGCATTATCCTCAAGAGTGTACTACACAATCTACTATCACCACAGCCGCCTCTATACACCCACCCACCCATTCGATTATATCTCGCATACAGGCTCATATTCCCACTTGCATGCTTGTGACTCGAAGAGTGGGGGGCAGGGGACATCCCCAAGAAAATGTTCCAGAATATGCGTTATCGCGGGCAAACATAAAAGCACACACCACCTATTTTATAACACTCAAAGTAAACTAAAAACGCTGAATAATCCTGGCGAAATTTTTCCGGCACAGGAGCCAAACAATACACCGGAGTAATACTCATACAACACACGGAGGGATGTGAAGATGGAAAGCTATCACCTTTTTTTTTCGTGAGAATAGATTTGCATGGATATTGTTATCCTGCTTTCTTTCTTTTTGTGTTGCCTCGATTTGTGTTGTTTCTTGTTAGTTGCCGACGAAAAGCGAGAAGAGGAGCTTCTGCTTAGGTCTCTCTGGGTGAATTTCAGAATCAATTGTTTTTTTCCAGGTCGTTCTTTTTATACCTTTGTCGGGTGTACATGATCCCTGGGCACGCTACGGATACAATACATTATATGATATAATATCCTTCGTCTTATTCTTCTGCTGATTTCCCGTATTCAATGACTCTTTCCTTAGTAACTTCAATTTCATATCCGGATCGAGGATTTGGAAAACGTCGAACAGTGTTTCGCAGTGCTTAAACGATGGCGGAAAGAATAGACGATCAAACAATGGGAGTTCCTTTTCCTAGCTGCTATTTGTTTACTTCGAGTCGTTTGTTGTTATTGTCGATTTTTTTTTCTTTTTTTTTTCTTACATCACTCTTCCGAGTTATCCTTATTTATATGCAAACAGCAGAGAAGGCATGTTTAAGGAAAAGGCAAATGCAAATGGAATCTTAGTCGTATTCGTGTTGTTTTACTGTTTTTTTTTTTTTTAAATGAAACCAGAGAATGGGTAACAGAAAGGTAACGAAAAAATAGCATGAATATTTCTCGTCTTCCATATTTATTCTTTCGCAGGGATTTTCTTAGCTAGCCATATCCATGCGAAATGCTGTCCAACTATTATGGTACGTTTCACAGCGTGCTACATAGTGATTCTGAATATGTACATACGTATATATAGCAGGAGCTGCACAGTCATTCAAGTGCTTTGCAGTAATAAATTGCATTTAACTTTAGCGATTGTTCGCCACGCAGTGCCACCCTTTCTTGTTTGCCTTTCTGCCTTGGTAGGACCATTTCAGGACCAATGCGCTTTTTTTTGTAGTGCTACGATTTGAGTGTGTTCACTTTGACTTATTTACGTTTCCCTAGTGAAAACGGTAGTGGATGATGGTAAGTTAGCAAGAGAAATACGGGCACAAAAAATCCGTCAAAGCTATGCAGGTGGGACTACTGTGACGTTTAGCATTATGCTTCTTTTTATTATCAGTTTTTATTTGGCCGGCAGCAATTTTTTAAGTAGCTTAGTTATATACTCGTATTTAGAAATGGGATATAGTTGCAGTTAACAAGGGATCAGGGTTTGATTAACGTTAGCTAGTTAGCTAGTTAGCTGCTTTAAATTAACGTGAAATAAAGTAAACCTATTTATTTACGTCCGCATCTCCCTTTTTTATAAATTAATTTAAATTTAAACATTAACATTTTTAGAATCTCAATAATATCTTCATTTTGAGTGCTCGTGGATGTAGTCTATAAGTATACAGCGTAAAAGGTATACATCTCTTCAATTCAAATATTATTAATGTGCAATATGCACATTTTTTGGCTTTCAAAAAATACGATTTTACTACGGGCCAGCAACTAAAACCATAAATCCTTTTAATGAAATCCGACAACCATATGACCTATTGACCTTGCTGCTCATACGTTCCTAAAAGAATAAATAAATATTTTACTAAGACTATTGTGCCATCTTGGTCTAGACGGATTCATAACATTTGAAAAGGGATCCTTTATTAATATCATTTATGTATGTATAAAATCCCAATAAAGAGTGAACACACGAAATATTTATTTGCATTCGACGAAGGGGTCGGCGGCAAATGTTAAATGCATCAACTTGACTCGTTACATATATCAGTAGCTTCTTCCACCACCATTCAACACACTGACTCCCAAAGAAAGTCCGAAAGATAGAAACAAACAAAGAAAAAAAATCTTATCTTCATACTTGCATAGTTTTAGATACATACTATTATATCAAGGAGTAGGATGAAAGCGACGAAAGCGGCAAAATAAGGTCATGTTTCTCAGTGGTTGTCAGTTTGCTATACGAATACGAAGATGGTTTAACAAAATTGTATCTCTTTTGTAGTGGCAATTCGATTCAGTTTTAGTGGGTGCTACTACCACAACTCCACACAGCTGCTGCTTTTCCTTCCGCTGCTACTGCTGCTACTGAATAAACATCATTCAGATATTGTCATAGATTCCATTTGTTGTTCTCTCCTTTTCTTCCCATAGTTTGCACACCATAAGCAGCTAGTGGAGTGATTTACAAAATGACACTACTATAATCAGGCTACCAGCGTACTGCCATAAAATGCAGGATCATATCCTTGCCATGTGTCTTACCAGTAAGACGACAGAAGACATATAAAAGAAAGGAACGACCAAAAAATTCTGCTTACTAAGCAGTTCTTTTACTTTGGGCGTCTCTTCAATTTCCCACCCTCTTCTCTTCCTATCTGTGGTTATTTATGGAGCCTGAAAAAAGGAACACATACGAGTATTTACATGGAAGCACTGCTGTAATGCTTACATGCATGCGAACTTCATAAGGGAAAGCAATAAAATTTTAAGCCCGAATCACAGCAATCAATCTCTTCGATTATAATTTAGCGGATTAATCGTCATGGAATCTGATTCTTTCTTTGTGTTCGTTTTATCTCTTTCAAGCTGGGTGGTAGTATACAATCACATTCACCCATCTGGGCAGAAACTATCTGAAACACAACATAACATTGTTGGTGAATACCACCACACCCTAGTCTATCGTCTATTGTTCAACGCTTAACGATACTCTGGTGTGTGCTCATTATTGATAAGGCACATAAGTCGGGGGAATGAGGGGGGCATTAATCGATTGGGATTTGTATGAGCTGGCGCCAGCGCCTCGCTTGCTTTCCATGCCAGCCAACTAAGACCCACTGCGAATGTGAATTGGCGGGGGCGATGACATATTTGTGTTGTATTTGCCTGCAATGTGTAGTATCTGCTGGGTGTTTCTTTTAAGGATGTGTTTTATGTTGGCTTCAGTAATGGTTAAGATATCAGTGTGAAAGGGGGAGGGGGGGGGGGGGGCACAATGAATGTTATGTTGAAAGGGTAGTAGTAAACTTAATTTTTTATACTTCTTCCTTATTTTCCGGTATCAGGCAGGATCGCTACAAAAGATGCCACTGACATTGCATGACATTTAGTGGCCACAGTTATGTTCGTCCCCTTGTGTTTTCGATGGGGTGAATACAACCACCCAATAGTGGTATATTTATTTCCACACATTGATGCGATGTGAAAATGACATTTAAATGATTATGACATTATCGTGATAACGATATTTTTGTGCGGTGCGCGTTAGTACTGCCCGATCTAACACACCACCGAACAACAATGAATTATTAATTTTGGCGTTTATGTTGTCCCCTCCATAAAGGATATTTGATTGGCAATTATTTTGTGTGATAATTTTTTTTTATTAGTCACGATGTAGGGTGACTAAATTTGGGGTGGGTGGTGGGTGTGCAGATGATTCGATAGAGGACAGCGGTATTCAATATTTGATGAGAACATTTCCCTCTGGGGTTGATTGAAAAAACGTAGAGACGGAGGTAAATTGGTGTTTGTTTTATGAACATGGTGTGATGGAAAGGAGCGACAGTAATTTAGTATCGTTGATTGATTATTTTTTGTGTTATAGTTCCGTTTTACAAGTATATTTAATTTGCTTTATGAGATCGTTTTGTTATAGGGGAATAACGACATGAGCAGTTCAGGAAATTCTGTGACAACGAAGTTTAATGCGTTTGTAAATTACGTATTCTGAATTGATTAGTCAAATGATTTTTTTCTTGTAAAAGTATAATATACGTTAAATATTCTTTAAATATGAACAACTGAACTTTGGTTATATAACAGTATTTAATATTTAGTATTTAGTATTTAGTATTTATTTATTCTTCAGGCTTATAGTACATAAGATATAAATTACATCTTTAAAGTTGTACATACAGCAATTATGTTACAGAGTATTGAAGTCATTAGAAAAAAATAAAGTAATTCAAAAAGATTTGAAGAGAAAATTAAGTAAACTTGATACATACATATTTATTAAAAACTAAAAATTATCAGCAAAATATTGAAAAGCTATTTTTTCGAAGGTGTTCGTGCTACTTAAACGTTTAATACTAAGGGGAATAAGGTTCCACAGTTGAATTGCGTGAATAAAAAATTGTCTGGATGTTACGAGAAATTTATGCCTGGGCAAAATTAGTTGGAACGTTCGGTTACTTCTTCCAAAATTTATTTGGTTATACAGATATTCAGGTGTTTTCGATTGAATTATTTTATTTAGTAATAACAAAGTTCTATATTTCAATAGGCCATTAAGAGAACATCCTGTAATTTGCTTGGTAAAGGCGGAGACGTGTTCATGTCTTTTAAGATTAAAAACGTATCGCGCACAGCTATTAAAAGCTACATTGAGTTTCCTAGATGACTCGTAATTCATATTGGCAAAAAGCTCGCAGCTAAAAAGAATGATGGGTAGAATGAAAGACTTCACAAGTTTTAACTTCACATTCATTGGGAGAAATCTTGCAGTAGGGCTAAGACCACGAAGCGCACCATAAATTTTAGAAACCGTCCTTGTAATATGTAAATCCCAATTAAAATTGTTGTTGAAATAGACACCTAAATTCTTGATGTTTTCGACATATTCTACAGGGGACTGGTTTAGAAAAACCGTAGGAAAGTCTTCACTAATTCTACTTCTGCTTATGATCAAAGCTTTCGTCTTAGATGGATTAAGATTAAGTTTATTTTTGACTGTCCATGTTAAAATTTTGCTCAGTTCATCATTCATTTTATCAATGGCTGTTGTTAATGTTAATGATAGTCAGCTGCTGATCCTTTTTAAATTTTCGAGTTTTTTGAGTGTAATCGTACCTTAAAGGCAGTTAAAAAGGGGTTGAACTATTTTGCCTTCGCCTATTTATATAATGATAAATCATAAAATTCTCTCTTTGCTACAGTGAATACATTTATATCAATTATACTCGATACAATATTGAAACCATGGTCCGTCAACAAATGTTAATAAATAATAAATAAAAATACATTAGAAAGTTAACACCGCGAGCGAGCGGCGTGATCGGCATTCGCTGATTTGACAATTCAACTTTGTTCAGGTGCAAACATGTTCCCACAGTTATGCACGAACGCATCGAATTTCATCTTCGCTGCACCAAATACACGCGCCGGCCCATAGGACGGAGTCAGCAGTTTTGATATTGAAGACATCGGTTAGCGGTGTGATAGTTTAGGAAATTAAGTTAGTCTTAATCCAGACCTTGTAATCGACAGATAGAATTTTAAGTAATAAACGTATATTTTAACGTGGAAAAAGTTAGTTTTTATTCGGCCAAGTTGGTCGGCCGTTTTTTTTGGTACGCTCTCAACGAGAAGCGTTAACTAAAATTTTGTGAATACATACATAGCTTTTGTTATTGGTACGCAAATATTCACAATTTTAAAGCAGATGGTAACTTTTTGTTTGCTCATTGGCACCTTCAAGCTTATTATTATATTATTAAGGGGACCCGTAGGTCCAAAGCACTTGAACGTGTTGACGTCGTCGCAACGATCTCCCATTGCTGTTGTTGTTTCTGTTGGAAGCTTCGTGATGTATGTAACTTGCGCTGTTTTGCATTTCCGCCCGAACTTACTTACTTACCCAGTAGCGAATCGTTGGCGATTTCAGCAGGCCTTGCCAAATCACCTCTTACTTCATCAATGAAAACTTAAAAAAAAAAATAGGAAGGCCTTCCCAAAATCATGCCTAGGAAGCGAGTTGGTAATGGTTTCTGTTTTAAAATTCCCACCACTTTTAAAATTTGAGCATCAATTGTATTATCACTTCGCTTCTAATGGAATGACCGTTTTCAGGCCTGACTTTGGGCATTACCAAAGAAGCGATTTGGGAATCGAATCCGTTTTAAGATTTCAACCAGTTGTAAAACTTGAGCAGCAATTGTATTACCACTTCGCTTCTAAGGGAATAACTGTTTTCAGGCCTGAGTCTAGGCATTACCAAGGAAGCGAGTTAGTAATGGAATCTGTTTTAAAATCAGTTTGAATGGCATTACCGCTCCGCTTCCTATATTTTCACTTTTGCAGGTCTTCTTTTCGAACAGAAATATGTACCTACCAAACAAGTCTGATCACGTTATTTTTTTTGTTTTAAGTAAGCTTAGTGGAAAGGTTTGTTTTTTATTTACAATATTTTTTTTCTTAAACTGAAATAGATCTTTTTTTTTAATATATGTAAATACTATGTCCGAAATATACAAACACAACATAAACACTTGGATTTATTTATTTGATTTTGTTTTGGAACTAAGGCCTCCCTAGAAGCAATATACACAGGAAGGTCTGCTTTTACTCATAACTGGTTACCGATTAAATAAGTGCTTCCATGGAAGGTCTATAGGAAGGCCTGCTTTTACTCATAACTGGTAACCGATGAAATCAGTGCTTCCTTGGAAGGGCTATGGGAAGGGCTACTCTGACAACTTCTTGGTAACCCCTGAAAGAAGTCCTGCAAAGGAATCGAGACACCCTATGACATCGCAATGTTAAAATCATGCGTGAAGTAATGGCAAAAGGCATCGATGCTTAGCTTAGGAAGGCCTGAAAGAATCGCTGGGGTAATGTCCAAATTCGCTACTGGGTACTTAAGTGGCACTACAGCTCGGGGTGAACCTGGGCCTGCTTCTCGCAAACATTTGTGTGTGCGTGTTAAGGCTGCACTATAATAGTCGAATGGGTTCGTACGACCTTACAAATGGAGCGAATCCATTCGCTCTTTCGTACGAAAATTTGACATTTGACTGTAACAGCTGGGTAAATGTAAAATTGGAAATTCGAAAGTCGAGCATAAAAAATGGCTTGTACATAGGATTACGATTTGTTTCCTTAATAGAAACATAAATTAATGTACGAACAAAGTGATAATTTTTATTTTGTTAGCTAGTAATTCTTTTCGATTTCACTAGTTATTTTGCAAAACAATAAACAAATCACCGGCCAGTGACAATCGCTTCCGTTCGCATTCTCCTATTATGGGCAACTTGAGCAATTGACATTTCGGAAGGAAACTTAACGTAGGATTTTGACAGTAGCTTCCGATTGCTTTCGACTATTATAGTTCAGCATCAGCCTTTATATTTTGGCACGAATGGAAGGGACTAGGGACCTACAGTTTCTTGCCGACTCCGAGCGGCGAGTTGAGAAGCTCAATCGTGACAAATGATACTATTTGATTGCTTGTCAGACAATCGAAAGAGGTGGCACGGTGAAAAACTTTTAGGTGTTGGATCTGGGCTGGGATTGAACCCGGGTAGCATTGCACAGGAGTCCAACGCACTAACAACTACACCACTGTGCTCACTTCCTTCCGAACGACTGGCGCAATTTATTTGAATATTTTCATACTCTCATCTGAATAAACGAAAATGATGGAGACACTTTGGGGAAAATGTTTAACAGAATTTTTTTACAGTAGTTTTCACAAAACAGCCTTTTTGTAAGACAATTTTTTTTTCGGCAACTTCTCAATTTTTTTTTTTAAATATTTCCATCAGTTTTATTTGTTATCAAGTAAAAGGTGTTCAGAAAAAATCTTGGCGACATCGGTCAAGCGTTTCGGAAGAAAAGTTTACCGGAAGATCAGAAATCACACGATTTTACATGAGAGCGAAATTTTCAAAAAGAAGCACGAATAACACGATTCCGGGCCTCACTATCGATCTAGGCCTCAGTTGCGATGTTTGCGAGTTACTATCGGGCTTTACTTTGAGAACTAATCCCTAATAACCTTGTCATGAAGGTGAAACTAGCTTTTTTGGATACTTACCTAGCGGTCTATTCTATTCTTCCTCTGAAGCGTTGTCACGGTAAGGGACCTATGACCTAAAATTCTTGCAAAATGATCGTGAATAGATGTAGATTCGAAGGACAAAACAAAATTGTTTTGATCCCCCGACTCCAAAGTCGGCCTGCGGGTCCCCTAAGCTTTGCATTTAGATAACCTAAGAATGTATTAAGAGTATTGACTAAGAAGTTAGGATAGAAATATAATAATGCGCGAGAAAAGCAGTAACTTTTTCTTGGAACGTACGTACATAATTATATATCTCCAAAAATAAGAAAATATGTACATTTCCAGCATCAGAATCATCAATTTTTGAAACCACCCTACTGAAACAAATTAGCAAGGTATAACTTATGATGTCAAAAACAGTTGTGTATCCCGCAAATTGATATTATAGCCCTCATTTGAGCATTCGTTACTCCTGACTATCCACATCAAGTTTTTTTTTTTTAAATCTATATGTAATGTATGTACATACATATATGATCTATATGTATGTAAGTTTCGAATTTCTTTGGGAGAAAACTGAAATATCTTTGGAAATTGAAAGTACCTACAATATGCTCGTTCTAATCCAATTAAAATCAATAAAGCAAGCAACATTTATTTTTTCTATAACTTCTCACGGTCGTCGCCATAATGATAACACGGATACAAGAAATGAAACTGAGTATGGGAACGATAATTGAATATTGCTCCCACGTGAAAGAAAATAGATTCCTTTTGACACCTGCAACCGAACCGAAAAAACAAGACTCGCTAGCCCATCCTCTACTTTGTTTGCTTTCGCGGCAAATTTATCCAACAGCAAGCACTTCACTGTAGCCGCACAGATGGGCCCAAGATGGCAACTGTTCCGGGCGCTAATGTGATAACTTGAAATGTATCCGAGAAAAATGTAAAAAAAAATTTCTAAGTGAAATTGGATGATTTCCTTTAGGAATTTCAGATAGGAAGAGTAAAGGGATGGAATCAAGAGATATCAGAAAAAAGTGTGGAAATAAATAACGGATTACAATTCGTTTTTAAAAGGATCTTAGCTCCTCTTTTCTGTGCAATCCATACTCCAACTCCACTGAATCACTTCACTTACCTGAACGTTTTTCCGCTTCGTTAATGGGTATATTTTCCAAGACAATCGGTTCCGAACGACCCTTTTGGTTTACACTGTAGACGACAAGATGAAGGGCCGGGTTTGGATCCGGATAATATTCCATTGGTGATAAATCTGCAAGGAAATAATGTAAAATTATATTCTAATGTGCTCCGTTGTGGTGTTGTTTAGAGTTTGGTATTAGTAAATTCTTGGAGGAAAGGTAATATGCAATCGAATCGTATTAAATAAAGCTATCGGTACGTGGCATACGAGTGTCGAGTACATCCATAAATTCTCAAATAAGAGAGTCAGGACCTCTTCAATATCTCAATATTTATGTAAACTCTTAACGGCATGAGTTGGCCGATAATAGGAAGCTAGGAATTTTCTTGTTTTACGAATGCACAAAAACAAAAAAATATACAAAATATACGCAAACAATTTCGTTTCGATTGTGTGTATACAGTAGCTAAAAGATAAAAATAGTGCGTGCGCGGTCGCCGAAGTGTAAAAAAGTGTGTGGTTTTTGTTTTTTTTTTGTTAACGAATGGTGTTTTGAAAAAGTTTAGTTTACTTGGAAACCTATGCATATATATACTCTTTGTATTTTCCCCACAAATTGTAAATACACTTTTAATACACAAAATAATATGTTATGGTTTTTAAACAGATGGCCGATAAATGGAACTAAATACAGTGGAACTTCCATAACTCGAACTTCCACAAGTCGAATTTCTCTATAACTCAAAGCATCTGTCTCTCGTTCTTGTTCTTCATGTGCTCGCGCTGTGTGTTAACATTATAAGGGTATTCATATCCCCTTTAGTGTGTGTAGATTATTAAAAAAAATAAAAAAAATACATGTTTAATAAACTTTGTTTTAATTAGATTTGATTTGGTTTTATTTCACTGGCCGGTTACTAGAAATCGTAGCCGGTTAATGATGATTTTTTTTGGAAGCTAATAGAAGTCCCGAGTTTATTTTTATTTGGGTAACTAAACATTAGTGTATGAGTTGGATTGTAATGGTTGTATGCTATTTTGTTTATAAATAAATTATATTCAAACTAGGGTATCAAGATCGAAAACAAATGTTGGGTAGGTATAGAATACCGTAAGGTACTCGTAGGAAATACTTTCAATCGTGCAGCCAAGCATTACATGTGGGAGGACGCATCATGTTACAATGTTTTCCGCTGTGTAGGATGAGGCTGCACGAAGAATTCAAGAACTCGAAAGACTGTGCACTGTCGCTTGTAAAGCCGATTCATATGATCTATGTACGTGGCAATTATAATCTAATCACAATATACATACATACATACATACATAGGTATGTCTCTGCACAGAAGAAAAAAAAGCTGAACCATTGAGCACCATTATAAAACTGACAAACAAAAGCATAGAACCCAGGTAATGTGTTTGTGCTTTAAAGTGAATGTTGTTCTGAAAGTCTAAAACTTTTGGAGCATCAACCTTAAGTCTGACTAGACTACAACACTATGATTGCCATAAATTGACTAAATAACGACGTCAATCTTAACGAAACTAAATACAAACTCATTCTAGACATCTTCTATTCTGCTTCATTTGATTAAGAAATTTCACCAAAAACTTTTCTCCCCTAATTGCCTTAAGTCAGACAAAGTTTATTTCATAACAAATCCTGACTTATTAACGTTTCATCATCCTTCCATCCACCTCTCTGACTATTTAAGCCGGTATTGCATTTATGGATTCTGGTCGATTGCGTTTCTTCAACAGACAGCCCCCACCTACACCTAGTAGTGTACTCATCAATCTTTGTCTGGAAGGATTTCCTCTATCAATAAAACCTAGAGATGAGAAGAAAGCTGCAAGAAAGAGGAAGAAAAAGTTTCTTGACATTCACAAATCCATTACAACTAATTAATCGGTGGGTGTTAGTATGCGCAGACGTATCACTCATTCCACTTATTGCATGCAGCAATTAGCAAGTTTACTCTGAATCTGGAAAACAACTAAAGTGTATCCTTGCGAAGCAAATGAACGCCTTTCAAATGGCTTAGCTGGTGTCGTCACCATATCGTTTCTTCTACTCCAATAACAACGGCAACAACAACATTACTATAAACAACATCGTTATCAACATCACTTTTAGCAAACTACATCACTTGGCGGTGGTATGTGAGCTTCTCACCGATGCTGAGGATCTACAAATGACACCCTTACCGTCACCTTCACCATTGGAAGAATGAGGAGAACACACCTTGCAAAAAATCAAACTCCTTTGATAAAGTTTCCTTAAGTTTCCCGTATGGGTTCGGATTTCATGATGACGATGGCGGCGGTCGACGACGATGGTGGGGAAACACATAAAACAGTTCTCGCCAGCTGACTTGCGTAGCTGAAGAGCCGCACCATTCACGGCGGGTGCCTTGGCTCTGTCGTTAGTTTATCCCTTTGGGAGCAATTATTACTCTTAATGTGTTTACTTCATCAAAGTGGTGGAGTAACATTTCACAAATCCCCAATGTTGTACCGGTGAAGGGGACTTATTTCCATAGTGGCGTTGTTCTAGTTATCCTGTCTTCCTTTATAACGTCGTCTGTTTCATCAGTAGCTTCGTTGTCGTAAGTTCAGGCAATCTTGGTGTTGTTGGTTTGTTGATTTTCTTCTTCATTTTGTTTGCAAACAAATGTCCTCTTCACTTTAAGATTGTAGATGCTGTCGATTTTCTTGCTAGCACAAGTTAAAGGAACTAGGAAATATTCCCTTGTTCCCTTACTTTCTGCCAAGATAAAAGGATGAATGGGTGGCGATTATAGTTGTTATTGTATTTTGTTATACCTCATATTTTTTTTGTTCTTCAGGTTCAGTCCACTGGGGCATTTTAGGAGTTTTCTTTTCTTTTATTTTCTTATCACATCTAGAAAATGAAATCTTTAAATGAAAAAAATCAGAATCCTTTAGCGGAATTGTCAGATTGTGGCCGTAACCATAGAGCTTTTCAAGAAGTGTTCAAATATATTCAGAAAAAAAAAAAATTAAATTTCCGGTAGTTTAGTTGGTTGATCTCTGCTGTCATAAAATAAGGAAATCACATCTTCTTACTGCTTCGGTGTAAAATAATTTAAATGAGTCCTGCTACCAGGAATTCCCAGGGTATTGAAATATTGGAGAACTGTTTAGCTTTGGCTTTCAGTTTAATTTTTGAATCTTACAAAGCAGGAAAAGTATTTGGTATGGTGATTGATGGGCGCCGCGTAGTGCATATTGCATTGAGCTACTACCTATCCCAGCAAACACCCAATTTTTTTTTCACGGTGCCATCTCTTTCGAATGTCTTACACAGCATTCAACAGTATCATTTGTCGTGAGCAGCTTTTCAACTAGGTGTTCGTAGACACCTAAAAGCTGTAGGTTCGTTCGATGTTTGCACAAATGTTTGCGAGAAGCTAAACTCGGTTCTGCATAGGATTGTTGTGCTGATGCCTATTATTTTTTTTATGGTGTTTTATTTCTCGTTGAAATATTCCTGTGCTTGTTCAAAAAGATTTATGGTTTTGTGAAAAATGTGACAATATATGTCCAAGAGTTGAAAACATACCAGAATTTACTTCTTTATACAGAACGCCCTCAATAAAAGCAACCCTCGATAAAAGCAACATTTGAAATCTTACCATTGTTGACTCAGTAATTGCAACTCTTCAACAAAATTGACTCAATAAACGCAACTTTTGTTTCATAAATTCTTATATCTTTCTCTATTTGTGTCTCGCCCTTCTTGTTAATTTTTGACTAAACTATGGGCACATTTAGTCGGAGGCGAATCGTCAGATTTGGAAAGCAAAATTAAGGTATTAAATTAAAGTAATGCCATATGCCTCTGCATGGGTCAAGGCAGTCTAGGGCAATAGGAAAGTGCTGGAACCATTTGATGTATCGAAACACTGATTAGAATAAAAATGAAATAATTGCTTCAAGAGCTATCCTCAAACTGACTGTACGTAGGACATAAACAATAGCTGGCCGTAAATGAAACTGACCTCGGACCGATTCATCTGGAATCGAAGAAATCGCAAGTGATGGCGAAATGCAGTTGAAGAACTTCCACGGTTAAAAGTCAAAGCAGAGGCTGCAATTCAAGCCCTTAACATTAGCGTTCAATGAACTGGAGAAAATTCAGTTTCACTGATATTTAAGCTCTGCCAAAATTAAGAGAGGCAAAGAATTTTCCATCCAAAAAGACTCAAATTCAAAATTAAATAGAAATTAAAAAAAAAAACAATTTAAAAAGAAACATGAATTAATAGTGTAAGAAAGTTTTTAGCATTTTGTTCCACACAAACATTTTTTGGCAATAAACGAATTGCAACAACCTCAATAAAAGCAACTACCCAAGTGGGTATTAGTTGCTTTTATTGAGGTCGCACTGTACATATATATATATATATATACATGTATAGCGTAGAGTTTTTTCATTTTTTGAAATACAATGTCCACTAAATTAGATTATGCAATGTGACGAGCATTACATCCTTAGGTATTAGGTTAGGTTGAGTGGCTATCCACGTAATCGGTAGGATTCACATAGACCAAAGTAGGTCCATTGTGTTGCCACGTGAGCCGACTCTTATCGAAACTCCTGGATCCATTTTGAAAGTTGGTTGAATTTTCGTATTTTGTTGATATCCGTTGAGGAAATATCTTGAAGGTCTATAAAGAAGTATTCTCCCAGAGTCTTTTTTCTTAAGGAGGAGAGAGCTGGGCAACTGCATAGTAGGTGATAGGGGGATTCCTCCTCCTCCTCATCCATGCAGCTGTGGCAGAAGTCATGCAATGACCTGTCAATACGCTAACTATTATGCCGATATGTGCTCTGCTAATTTTTAGCATGCTGCAAGTTTTACGTTGGTTTAGCTGTGGCCAAGTCGGTCTGGCATAGCTACACGTGTTAAGACTACGCCATCTATCGTTAGCCTGTTGTAGAGCTTGCGTGGAGATTTTGTGTTTTATTGTTACTATTGGTACATGGGGCTCACTTTCCGTGATAAAACTTCCCAGTTTTGTACCTTTTCTGGCTAGCTCGTCTGCTTCACAGTTACCTGGTATATCGCTATCACCAGGAACCCAGCACAGCGTGAGCAGGCATCTGTTCGATATCTCATTTAGAGATGCACGGCACCGCCTTACCAATTTTGATCTTATAATTGGTGATTCGAGTGCTTTTATAGCTGCTTGGTTATCGGTGTTAATGAAAATGTCACGATTTACATTGATTTCATCAAAAGCCACTCAGCGGCTTTACGAATAGCCATCACCTCCGTTTGGAAGACACTACAGTGATCTGGAAGCATCAAGGACAAGTTCAGGCTGAGCTGGCCCGAAAAGATACCTGCTTCTATACCATCACCTGTCTTGGACCCATCCGTGTATATCTCCAATGCGGATTTCTCATTAAGACAGATATTTCCTACCCATTCCTGTCGGTCGGGAATATTAGTCCTATATTTTATGTTGAAATCTAGGAGCGGAGTCATGTAGTCCATAATTCCTGCATTTAGGTTATTGATTGAGAGTAATCTGGCGTGCCCTAAGTTAGAAGATACCCACTGTGAGGTTTCTTTAAATCGCAACGCCATTTTTGTTGCCATGTCCCTACCATAGATGCCCATTACATCCTTACATACATATTATAAAATGTAATGTCTCCCTGTCTGCTTATAGCTCGAGAACCTGAAGAAATTGATCGCACAAACTATAATAAGAAACATCTGGAAAAAACTACTGTGAATCATAAGCAAGTACAAAAATAATACACAATTCTCCAGTTATCCTGGACACCACCCATAGAGTTAGTTGAAATTGAAACCTATCATCTGAGTTTCCTACCACTACGTCGATCTGTCTGTCTCTCGTTCTCGTCCTTCATGTGCTCGCGCTGTGTGTAAAAATTATAAGGGTATTCATATCCCCTTTAGCGTGTGTAGATTGTATAAAAAAAAAATACACTTACCCAATTTTAAAACAACTCTGACTGCAACTCAAAAACAATACTAATCGAGTTTGTCGGATCGAATACGGGAAGAAAACAAAATTAGCAAGGTTCGTTGAAGCCCGACAAAGTACCTACATGCATCGGCTCAAAGTTTATGTATATGTAAAAACATTGTTAAATGATTCTATTGGCTTAAAACTTGGTAAAAGTAGCTTGGTGTAGCATTCTGATAATAATTTGAAATTTGATCCAAACTTGTAAAAAAAAATTTTAACTAGCGGTTCTAAATGACTTTTCTGCAGTTTTGTTATCCTGTTTATTGAAACTAGTTGTAAACATTGAACTTACCTGTCAGGTCTATGCGAAAAATTGGGACATCTGAATAGGTGCTGGTAGCGTTTAACCTCAGTTTTTTGGTCTTTGAGTCATAAGCTTCTAAGAAGAACTGCTGTTGCAACCCTCCATCGTACCCAGGCAAGCACTCCAATTCCATTGTTGAATAAATAATATTATCATAGTTCTCTAAATGCATTCCGTTACCATTCGATGTGCCATAACCATTGTAGAAGCTCTCCATGCGTGAGTATGCATATCTGGGTTGGTATTCATTACTTTCATTAAGCTCCTCATCATCGTCGCCTTCATTAACATCATCAGATGAAGCACCGATAGCACTAATCTTCATTGTGTTGTTGTGGCCAACCAAGGGACCCATTGGCTTAACATTACTACTTGCTGCTGCCGCAAATGCTGGTGGCGTAATTTTATAGTTTTTCATTTTGTTGTTAGTGGAGTGCTGTTGTTGCATCGCCTCAAGTGATTTCCGTATCCGAATAGTATCTAATTTATCAACGTCTTTGCTGGCAGTGTCAGAGAACTCTTGACGTTGTTCGTACAGTAGACGATGCTCCTGATGGTTGTAGATCGCTTGCAATGGAACATTATCCGAGGTAAGACGTTGGGGCGATGCTATACGATGATGAGTATCACCACTCGGATGCGGTAAGGTAGCTTGCCTTTTTGTGAGATGAATTGATGCTGTGCTACTGCTGCTGGTCCGTCTCATCTTCTTGGCTTTCGATGCTCCTCGTCTAGCCTTCATCGTGGTTCGTGTGTAATGAGAAATGTTACCCACGTCCTGATTCGATTTGGATATTTTTTGATATGACTTGGAATTTTTAAGATGATCCTTGCTACTGCTACTCCCTATATTCCGTGGAACAATGGCACCAGCAGAAGATGCTACTGCTACTTCGTCATGTTTCGTGTCACGTTTCGTTCTTCGATAATATATTTCACTTTTATTATTTATGTTCTGGCCGAAGATTGCTGATGTGGAACGTTGTTTTTGCTCCTTCTGCTGCTGCTGCTGTTGATGGTACTCCTGTTCTTGATGTGAAATTGATGCATCAGCCTCGTCCTTGCCCATTGGCATCACATTCGATGGCGTGAAGGATGTTCGCTTTTTTATTTTCAATTTCTTCGTGACGGTCTTTTTTCCCACAGTGTTAGCCTTTTTGCTGAAACTGCTGCTACTACCGCTACCAGTGGCCTGTTTGCGATTGATTCGGCTGTCACGTAAAAATTCCATGTGGGGATAATTTGATTCTCGTCCGTATGCGGGTGGCATTTGATTAGGATGTATTGTCGTTTGATTCGATGAATTCAACGAGGCCGATGTGACAACGTACGGTCGTAGTGTGCAATTCCTTGGTGATCCCGGTTTGGCTGTAATAAAATAATAAATAGGTAATGTAATCCATTTCAAAAAAGAATCGGTTGCACAATCATGACATCCACCTTACAAACATGTACACATTCAATAGGTTCTCATCAATACGGAAGACGCTGTCGTGTCCTTTGTATAGTGTTATCGAAAAAAGTTATATTTTTTTATTATTTACCTGCAGGTACAACTTGAAAGAGACAGGGCTCCGTTTGCTTGCCAATTGAATTTCTACCCCAACAGGCAAGGGTACCATAGTCTCGTTCGCCTTTCGGTGTATAAATCAATTCACTAACAGTTTCAACTGAAAGAAACATAAGGCGGAAAAAAAATATTACATGTTTTATTTTTACAAATTGATAGTAAAGTAAAGTGTACAATTATACAGGATAATGAATAATGGTGTTGCGTTCACAAAGAGTACGACAACAAGTAGTAGCTACTTGTAGCTAATATGATGCGACTAATATGATGACTTCACCGTCGCGTCATCGTTAAAATATAGTATTATTATCAATATCTGGTCGGCGTGGTATTTTTCAATTTACCTACATACTTTGTTCGTACAATTCCAAATCAAAGAAAATAAATAAAAATTTCCATTCTTCCCTATACATATTAAAATTGTGCATACATATGTACATATGTACAGTGGAGGAAATTCATATAAGGTCATGCCATTTTTAAACAAATCTGGTATCTCTCACAAACACAATTCCACAAAACAACTCTGTTGTTGAAGTATAAGTTCCGTTATTGTATGCCTTTTTAGATTGAGTAGTAGAACCAGTGCATAAGGTGGAAATTCAGATAAAGCAACGTGTGTTTAATAGCGTTTAGCGTATAAAATCTTATGTTTTTTTTTTTTTCAAAAAAAGGAAGACTAGATAAGGGGTAAGTGCACTGCAATTTTTTCCTGCATTTTCTAATTTTATTTTATTAGATTTATAATGCCACTTGGAAAGCTGCTTACTAAAGAAGGAAAAAGTCAAAATCAGTTGGGCTATACAATCGTGAAATTGCAAAAAAAATTTCACGATCCAAGACTGTGGTAAACAATTTTATAAATTTGGGTGAACAATACGCCAAAAACGCTGACTACGCGAGGAACAAAAAACTGTCTCAAAGGCAAAAATCCATGATCGTTAGATAAGCGAGGAAAAACAAGGGATTCGCTTCTCAAATTGTGAAAGAACTTGAATTACCAGTAACTGCAAGACGTGTAAGGCAGATTCTGAACGGTAATAAACACATGGTTTTCACCAAAAGGCAGAAGAAACCACCGCTTACAGCAACACACAAGATGGCCAGAATCGACTTTGTCAAAAAGTTCATGGGCTGGACAAGTGAATGGAATAAAGTTCTTTTCAGCGATGAAAAGAAGTTTAATCTGGATGGTCCAGATAGATACCAGTGTTATTGGCATGATTTGCGCGATAAGAAGGAAGTCTCTATGAGCCGTAACTTCGGTGGCGGCAGTACGATGATATGGGCTGGATTTAGCACGGCAGGAACAACTGAAATTGCCAGGGTTCCTCCGAGAATGAACTCAGAAAAGTACATTGAGATGTTGGAGTACACCATGGTGGAACGGGCAGAAGAATTATGCGGGTCTGATTTGGTGTTTCAGCTGGATAATGCAAGTATTCACTCAGCACGTCTCGTTAAACATTGGTTTGAGGACAAAAATATAAATGTTTTACCATGGGCTGCAAGGAGTCCGGACCTGAACCCAATAGAAAATTTATGGGGTATAATTTCTAGGCAAGTTTATGCCAATGGGCGGCAATATAAAACCGTTAATGAACTAAAAGACGCAATTCGCTCCACATGGATGTCTATCAGCAAGGACACCTAACCGCATTTTTGAGGTAATCCAAAATAAAGAAGGATTCACAAAATATTAATTTAAAAAAAAGTATTGAAAAATGTAATATATATCTATTTACCAAAATGTTTGATGGCTTTATATGAATTTCCCCCTAATTTTACTGAATTTTATAGTATTTTTCATTTCGTTTTCTTAAATCGTATTGTTTTTACTCTTTTTTCTTCTAATAATGTTCGTATGATTACTTGAGGTAATAAATACATATATTAAAACAACAAAAAATGTTTATTCGTTCTAAGAAAAACTGACTGAAATGTAATGGCCTTATGTGAATCTCCACCACTGTACTTCCATATGATTTCACTTACCGTACGTCTCAATGTGGGTCTCATTTGATTCGATTATCGTGCGATGTATATCACCAGTTGTTGTGGTAGTTGCTTCTTGAATTGTCGCATAATGCCCAGATGGGACTTCAAAATGCTCACCACTGCTCGAAAATGTCCATTCAAATTCAATTTCCGGTGGATCCGAATTCACTCGACATGGTATCGGTACAGATTCCTCAATCGATGCACCGACTACAGTCACTGTTGTTATACTACAAACTGGAGCATCTGTATGGGGAGATAGAAAAGGATACCAAAATAAATATTGAGTAAGATTAGTGTCCAGGATATCTCGTATGTCCCAAGTGTACGTGTAAATGCATCAGAGCATAAAATTAAATAAAATCTACGTTTACTTGTATTTATTTTAGTAGTAGCTCTATAGTCTCAGGAGTTCGATAAATTTCATGTTATACTCTTGAAAGGCTTAATCTCTGGGAGACAAGTTTAGGCAATTTCAAATACGTATACATACAGACATATATACATAATGTTAACCAAGGCGGACTTACACTAAATTTGAATTAGAAGTAATTAAAAAGTTATGTCCTGCACATGACACGATATGAGATTGACTTTAAAAAAATACGACACATTCTACAGAATCAAATCACAGAGCTGAGGACAAAAGTTTTCTTCTATCGCTGAGAATTTGTGCTTGCGCTTAAAATGAAAAAAAAAAAGTATGCATATGTAGGTAAAGAACAGACGATCCGATATGGTGGAGAAGGAGAAATCCTTGATGAAAAATTCAAAACAAATTTCCCATTTTATGGCCGGTACTTGTGGTAAATCGTTCGGAAATAATTTTGAATACCAAACGATTTCTTTTGTCCTTGCATGTGTTTGTTTGTGTGCCGCTTCTGGTTGGTTTGAGGACAAACTCCCTGAATTGTACGCAGTCAATTTTAAAGAATTACCTATCCATACAGACAGTATCTTGAAGTTCGTTCAGTTCTTTTTTGCTCGCTCTCGTTCAACGATGGTACTAGTACAGTTTTGTTGTTTTCACATCATTGGAAGTGAAGGACTCTGATTGCTGTTTGTGGCATATGAGGGTTTCCTTTTATTATTTTTTTTTATTTCTATTTGTCGGTTGTTGTTTGTGTCGTTTGTATATATATGCATTGCTGCTTCTTTGTTACCCTAGGCGGGGGTAATAAATTTTAATGTTGTTTTTTTAAATTGAATTTATTATGAGGTAGGAAATTTTTTAATCTGCATTCTGGATTCGAATGAACGATCGTGCAAATAATTTCACTGAATAAATCTGTAAAATTGCTTATATACGCAATAAAAATTAGGGAAATTCTGGACCTAATTGGATGGAACGACCTTCTGAAAGTAGCTTAAATATGTTTCTACATTATGTGCTTGTCATTTACATTAATTATTGTACTTGAACTAGGTACCTACCAAAGACTGGTTGTTTTTGAATGTATGTTTGGAGTATGAATAAGAGACGTAAAAACTTAATTCGGAATCGAACTTCTTGTTCCGGTAAAGGTATGCATTTCATATGCACTATTTAAGCAGAGAATTTCTTTCATGAATTCAAATGGAATAAAAACCTATTTATGTAAACCTCAGTTTATATTCCGAGTTTGCAGAATTGTGGAACGAAACAAAGAATATAATGGATATTTGATATTTCTTCTGGAAGTTCGCAGAGCATAATCTGCAAAGGTTTGCAGCTTACATATCGGCGAAGTTACTTCAACATCCATTTAGTATGTGCCACACCTAACACTTGAATGAAACTTTGGACAGTAATTTGCATTTTGAAGTACAGTGCACTCTCGATTTTTACAACTAATGAAAACAGACGCTGTTGCAAATATCTAAAAGTTGCACAAATCGAACAGAAAATTAAAACACTTTAAACGGGCCTTCACGCTATTCTCTGAGTTATAAAAATAAAAATTGCCTGCCAGTTAAGAGTTCTATTTCTATTAAAAAGAAAAATTATGCATTCAAAAATATTAAACATCATTTATACGAAACTTTAATACAGGTAAATTAATGAGTATGTATTTATATACAGTCAAGTTTTATTAAAAAGTAGAAATTTTGGTTTGCACTTGTTTTGCAAAAGATCGCTTCGCAACATCGTATCGCACATTTTCTGGAGCTGCATCATTTCTTAAATTTTGAGGTAATTTTGTTCTGCCCACTGCAAGCATGTGGTGGAGCATTTCATTGTGTATTCTAATTTTAGTTGTTATTATCACATTGCGTCAAGACGATTTATGATGTCGGCAGAGGTTTGCTCTTGCCTGCAACATTGCATAGTAAAACTTACACACACAAATTTTGTATGTTGCGAAAATCAAATCTCAAAGTTGCAAAAATCGAGAGTGTACTGTGTTTTCTCCTGTTAATGAAAATTAAAATACCACATAGGAGAAGAAGTAATTAATATAAATTATGAATATATTTAACACAGTACCTACATTCTTTCAAATACAAAAATTGCAAGTTAAGGAGCTTACTATGAAATCTTCCACCACAAAAATTCATCGAAACGAATTAAAATTAACAACGGTGGTATTTTCTCGCTTCCTCACTTTCTCTCACTGAATTGATGTTATAATTATCGTAATTAAAAGTAAACAAGATATTAATTCAGATATTGATGCTCCATGAATACGATCGACGGTTGCGCGTGCAATATAATAAATCAATAAAAGGACAACAACACATAAAGAGAATCGAATTGTGCTCTTCTTTAAAAAGATATGTATGTTTATCGAGTTGATATATTATTTTTGGATATTAATATTGGGAACTCTTTTGCTGGAATTAAATGAATGGGGTAATGAATGTACATATAGGTATAACATGCAGAAATGGAAATGTTTCCATTAATGTAAAATTCACTGAGGTGGTGCAGTGGTACTTGAGGCATGATTAAGTTGGTTTAAGTTTAAAAAATGCATACTAGATAGTCAATATCATCAGCAAGGCCAATTGAGCCGTTGAAAAACTCCAAGCGTGACAATGATACATAAGAAACTATTTATATATGTCAATGCATATGCATGTAACTACATAAATAAATACAGTGTACTCTCTCTTTACGGACACCTCTCATAACCGGACAGATTTCAAAGAACGTACATAAATACACGATTTTTCATATAAAAAATTCTCCCATAACCGGACACGGACACCAGTGGACAAAACACATCTACGTATGGCAAACTTTTTACATCTGTACTTTATTTTGTTCCGGTTTTGTTCTCCGCTTCACATTTTGGAAAGAAATGAAACAAAAATGTAAACTGTGTTTTTGTTCTTGCCCCTGCGTTATTATCACGTTCGCGGATACATTATTTTCGGTCGGGAACGCTAAAATGACACACGCATATCTCCGGCATTTTGAGAGATATTTGATATTATTTTGTGCGAGTTTTGTATAAAGATAAAAATGATTCCACTGGTCACAGTTGTAAGCAGATAGGTAGCTTAAGGAGAGTGGGGAAATCCCTCCTACTCTCAGGATAATAGATAGAGATAGGTAGTTAGCCTGTAACTGCAGCTCGGTGGATGGGTTGGGCGCATTGAGTTAAGATCACTTTGTGCATCCAAGCTGGAAGGGCGTCCGTCCGAGTTCGCCTTGTAATGTTGCGAACGACGAGATAGTTTTTTGTAAGAAATGTGTAGGTAGTGTAACACAGTGAAGTGAAAATTTGACTCTGGTCGGAAAAATAATGCCGGAATATGGAAGTATACTGTATTCTCGTCAGTGTATCCCGCCTTGTCCGAATATACCTAGTCTTGTCCGCGAACGTGTTATCCAACAATTATGTGCATTTATAAATCCCGTTGCATTTTTTTAATAGGTTTGTATGTTAAGTGCATGTACATATGTATAATATGTGTAATTGTACTCATAGACAGAAATTATTATTTTACGGTAATTTGTGTTTACCATATACAAATGCATTTATTGTGTTTCTTTATCGAAGAATGTCAATTTATTTTTTTCTCCCATAACCGGACACTTCTCATAACCGGACAAATTTCTCGGTACCGTCAGTGTCCGGTTGTGAGACAGTTCGCTGTATAACATTTTAATGGTAATTATAGATTTGATATTAATTGAGCTAAAGGGTTTTCCAATAAGGATTTTATTTGGATTTATCAAGGAAGCGCGTGTTTTTTTAGGAAATAAGATTTGATTTTTATATCTATTACTGAAAAGAAGAAATGTTGCCATTAATAACTTAAAACAATATCAGCCAAATGTTGCACGAGTTCTGTTGTACTTTCAGGCTCTTTTGATAATTTTTTTCATCGCTGTTGCGCATATTTGTGACTCTATCGTATCGATAACGGCTCGGATGTTGGCTTTGACTGCTTCAATTAATATCCAAACTTTTTTCGTAAAAACTGCAAATGTGCCTGAGCACATGCTCAGAATAATTTATCGATAAAATTCTTGATCAATTTTTGTAGTGACATTTAAGAATTTCAATACGTCGCGTCGTTGAACCGTGCATCGTGGCTTTGCTTCCACATGTCTGTCAGATCGGAACAGTGTGTAAATTTATTTAAAATATTGGATTTAAAGGTTGAAAGTTGGTTTAAAAATGCAAATGTCTAGGAATTCGCCAACAATTACGTGAAATTGAATCAAATTTCTTTTAGCAGTTACATATTTATAACTGTGTAAAAGTTGAAGTTGAAGTTGAAGTCAAATACATTCAAGTACCTAAATGAGCGATATGTATGAGTATATGCATTTCCCAAGAATGGTCCGTGATATACAACAAACGGACAATGAAATTGAATCATAATCAACGTACGAATCTCTAAACTACGAGGACCATAAATGGATATTCAAAAGACTGGAATATTCAAAAGCACCATATACCTTTGACTTTATTTTTCGCTCAGTCGAAAATGTTGGTAGGCCTAGGATGTCCTTTACTCCCAAAGCGATAAATTATGGTTTCCATTTTCTTATACCAACCGTAAAAGATAAATTTTCAACAAAATACAAAATAATTGTTTGGTCAACACAACATAATAGAACTGCACTCAAACTTTCTCCTTTGTATGAACATAGGTTATGTATGTATTCACAAGTAAAGCCATCCTTCCAGAATAAATGTACATAATACGGCTCTCCATCTGTAAATACATACATATGTACATAGGTTTATACATATATCCTCCAAAATCTGTGACAGGCATATATTAACTCCCTTGTATAATTTCTCTTAATGGAGCCATCGTTACTTACATACATATATACATAGCGCAACGGACGATTGCATTCATTTTATCTCCTGCATGAACGTGTGAATGCTTTATACATTCTTGTTACCTAAAATGATTGATTACGCATGAGCCCTGAATAATAACTAACGGCTCTAAACATAGTATTTCAATTACGAGCATTGTGTACTTATTAAAATCACAGACCCGAATACACAGCCGGGTGCTAGATTTGTTTACAATAATTTGTTTTTGAGGGAAGAAACATGTGTTGCCTCAATTACAATTGAATATAATAACACATTTTGTCTGTTTGAATTCCGGTACCGAGTTTTCGATCCATAACTACTCGTATCTACCACCGACGTTTGCGAATTGCGAATAATTTATAGCATTCCAAACAATAGGATGCATTTTTAATAACCGTAAAATAACCCACAATGTTGCTGGGTGCCTGGTCAAATATGTAAATTAAATTATGCTACGTTAAATTGTTATAAAAAAAACAACTTTATTTCACTGAATCCAACTTAAGACTAAATTACACAAAATATTCTAACTATAACTTAACCTACGCTTATCGTATTGCATCAGCCAGGTTGACGACCGCCAGGTGCAGTATTGCATTTCGTTGCCCTGGTTGGAGCCAGACGCTGAATCGGCAAAACGGATGCTCGTGTCGAAATGTTATATTATGTGCCGTTAACTCCTCCCTTCTAAGAATGATGCGTCCTCGCGTCTTTTACATGAATGGAATATTGTAAATGCTGGGATACCTTTGTGCGGGTGCTGGGTGAATGACCTCGGATTGTGTCGTCATTGCAATTATAGGTGGTGCTGTTATTGTCTTGACGGAACTTCTTCTGGCAGTGTACCCAATTGCTGTTATGGCTAGAACTAGTACTGCGAATGTTCCATATGTTATCATCTGGTGCATCTTCTTTTCAGTTTGAAGTTTTTCGAGGTGTTTAGTGTTTCTTGTATGTAGCTCTTTCATAAGTTCCAAGGAAAGAATTTCTTCGACTGCCGAATTTTCGTATGTTGGGTGTAACATTGGTGGCAGGACTTGCAATCTCACGATCTGCTCGGAGATGTATCGTTGATTATTTATCACGATGCTTTCATTGGTAAATTTGATGACAAATGTTCCTTTTAATGACTGGGTTCTGTTGCGAATTTCTATAGTTCCATTAAACTGGTTGAGCACGATGATTCCTGATGCTATCTCTTCAACCTGAGGGATGTGTTGGCTGTTTGTGGCGTTGCACGATGCATTCTTATTTTCTAACAAATTGACGATACAATTATCTTTACTTATATCTATTACCTTTAAGCGTTTACATAGAGACAATTCATCGATTAGCTTACAGCTATCTTTAAGTCCAAACAATGATTTATTTTTTCTTAAAATATTTTTGAATTCTAATTTGTGGATAATCCCATTATTCTTCTTTATTGGTACTAATAATAGTTTTTCGTATAATTCCTTTTTCGTTTTTGGAATATCGATTATGTAAATTAAACCTTTTGAATTAGAAGCAATTTTTATTTCTGCAAATTTAAGTGCTTGTTCTATATTTGAATACGGAATTACATCTTTTTCTAAAGTATCTATAACTAAATCTAGTTCGTTCTTAGCAAGAATATTTGAATTAACAATATTGGCTTTAGCTAGTTCAATAGCATATATAATATTACTTAGTTCTTCTTTAATTAATTTCAGTTTATATAAAAGAGTTACATTGATTTCATATTGGATTATACCATCCTTTTTAATTGTATTAAGTATTTCATTAGTTACATTTGTAAGTGCATTAATTCTTTCTTCGTACTGTTTATTTATAATGATTTGACTGTTGCCATTATCGATTACATTATTGATTTTATTTTGAACTAATTCAAAGTCATCATGGTCGGGATTTCCGGCTATCCACTTCCATGCTGACCCAATGAAATTTAGAGATCTTTTCTCTCTGTTTACCTTTAAATTTTGAATGTATTTCATTACTTGTTGAATTTCGAACTGTAGGAGCGGGAAGAAGGGATTGGTTCGGGGAACTCGGGTCTGTATGATGGGAAGAATTTCTGCAATGAATTTCTCGTACGGTGCTATTTCGATGACATGCATGAGTTTTAAAGAGCCTTCCATGATTTTTGCCATTCCATTATGTAAGACGATCATCGGGGAGTTGGTATAGTCAAGAACATTTACATCTCCTTGACTAGTTCCAAGCAAGAATATTACAATAAGTATCAGCATTCCTGCGGCACTCCTTTTGAGGACTCTTGATACTTGATGGTGTGGGCAGCGGCTAGTACTACGTACTTCCTGTTCCTCCCTTTATTTGAAAGGGTTACTTAGGGGCCTCGTTTCTGCACAACCGGGTTCGTGGGACCGAGAGGTTAAGACGGCACTGTTAGCACTATGTTGTTCTGTTTTTACGCGGGCACTACTTTAGGGCACTGGTAAATGTTACTCGGGCACTACTTCAGGACGCTGGTAACGGGCACTTAATTTAAGGGCACTAATCGACAACAATTAAAACACTCCCGGTCCCTGCTCGGGCGCCAATTAAATTATGCTACGTTAAATTGTTATAAAAAAAACAACTTTATTTCACTGAATCCAACTTAAGACTAAATTACACAAAATATTCTAACTATAACTTAACCTACGCTTATCGTATTGCATCAGCCAGGTTGACGACCGCCAGGTGCAGTATTGCATTTCGTTGCCCTGGTTGGAGCCAGACGCTGAATCGGCAAAACGGATGCTCGTGTCGAAATGTTATATTATGTGCCGTTAACTTGTATGCCGAGTAGGTAGGTATGTTTTGAACGACGGTTTTTCTTCTTTTCTTTTTTTGGCCGTCGGAATTGTATGGGCAGTTGTTTGGAAATAAAAAATCAATATCGGCTAATTTCGTATTTGCAAAGGATTTGAATTCGTTGTAAATTGGGCAGGAAATTGGTGCAATAGCGTGATTGATGTACAGGGCATGCTGAAAGTCATAATTTGGCGGAAATAATGAGTGTATACTTAAATTTAAAGCAAATTGCGTTCGTGTCTGTAGGTTTGAAGGCTTGAAATTTATGATATGCGGTAGCATATTAGTGTAGCTGTTAACGTGATTCACGAGGGAACTCGTTTACATTCAAAAATAACGTACTTGAACCGATTCATACATACATATGTATGTAAATACAAGTATGAAGATTTCTCCATCGGAAAAGAGTCTAAGCGTACATACACATTTTTGTATGATATGGTTACGACTGATTATTATAAAAAGTTGAGGAAAGATATGCATATGTAGTTACTATATAAGAGTTCCTACTGTTGTGATAAAAAGTAGAGGGAAGCTAAAATTGGCCTGAATATTAATTCTACAATAGCATGCACTCGACCTATTGTTTGATGGCCATCGCTTATCCTTTGTACATTTGCTTTACTGTGATATTCAAATAAGGGTTTGGGATCAATTTAAATGAGTAATAAAGAGTAAACTCGCGTTAAGTGTTTGGTAAACTCCAAAACAAATATAGGAGATAGTCCATCTGGAAATGATTGAAAATTCAAATGTATCCGCTTGCATAAGGCAAAGTCCCAGCATAGCCCTAGGGGACGTGAAATAACCATCTTCATAAATATATATTCTTAAGTGGAAATAAGCCCAAATGAAGCAAACATTTGGTACTTGGCTTTATTTCCATCAATAATTTGGAAATTCTTGAAGATTTATATTTTTTGCAATTTCAAAACACTTAAAAAATAATGAGGTGCAATGTCTTTCCAAATATTGAGGCTCGAATTTTATACTACAACTCTATGTTATGATTTTAAATTTAAATATCTAATTTTTAAATGGAATCTTCAGTTTTTGTGCATAAGATAGACTAATATATGTAGCACGTATGTTTGATTCGCGCGATTTTTGTTTGACCAATTTACATTTGATCTTATTTCACTTGCGTTATTGCATGGCACCCAAAAATATACTAAGCAGGATTTCCCTTTACTTTTGGCCTTATTTGCATGACGCTGTTTGGCATTATTTCCATGCATGTATGGAAATAAGGCCAATTTGGTGTTATTTAAGTTTTGATATGGAAATAAGACCGAATTCAATGTTTGGCCTTATTTCATAGGTGGTTATTTCACGTAACCGCATAGCATAACATAGCCAATCGTGAAACTAAATGGGAAGAAAGCTTTCTGAAGGTAGGAGGTATCATTATCTATCATTTTTCGCTACCCAGACATCCATTGACATTCTTGGTAAACCGCTAATCCCTTATGATTCCCTTGTCCAATCGGGAAAATTTAAAAAAAATGGTACAGTTTAAGCCCGACTCATTTTTGGTTTTTGTTTTAAGATTGTCTCTAGAAAATGTTCCTATTCTAGGATTTTTTATTTTTTTTTATTTGCTACATTTTGTATTGTGTTTATTCTTCATAAATAATTAAAAAAAAAAAAAAAAAAAAAAATACCGGCAACCGATCTGCCGCCATTAAGACTTAATAGCATTCGCTTATCCATATATTTTTTTAACTCTGGGGGATGGGCTTTCGACATACATATTTATAAATTACTTGGTACTTTATTTGTAAAGAACTAAATATTAGGTCGTTACATATGAAATTGCCGACCTACCGATCATTCCTAAAGTGATCGTTGTGGGGTAAAGTTGTGCAGAGAAATTGAAAAAAAAGTTTTTTTTTAAGAAAAAAGAGGGCAGCTTAGTCTTTCTAACGGTAAAAATTATTTAACGCTATAGAAAATGCTTTCACCAGCAAATTTAAGGGCAATTTTCGTTTCTCAGTTTAAAAAAATGCGACTGTATCCAACAGTCCCGAGCTATGTGTAAACATCACGCGGATGAGGTGTACAGCTCCACTTTATTGGAAAGAAAGTAAGTTATAGCTAGTCTATGTTCGATAAAATGCAAGCCAATCGCATATGTATAAACTCATCGAATCCACTCCAGTCGCAGCAGTCGACGCCAGGAAACGAACCTGGGACCCCTAAATTCAGTAGTACTGCGCCAAAAGTAGAAAAACCGAAAAACCGATCCGCATCCAAGTTCTTACATAAATAATATCAGCTTGTAGGTACATATTATGTACTCTGTTCTGTAATCTCATCACGAGAAGAAAAATAGAAACAACAAAAAACCGCCTCCTCTATCTTCTATATAATTAAATCGCTAGCGCAAGAGCTTGTGATTCCCCCTGAGAGTTTATTTCTGCACCGATTTCAATGATTCTAACACTGATTGAAGGCTTCAACAGTATAAATAATTTTGAAAAAAACCATATGAATGAAGTTATTATGGAAAAACATTATTTCAACGTAGCTACATTCACAAATGAGGTGTCTAAAGAAAATAATGTCTTGGAGCAATGACGAAATGCACTCTGAATTTATAAATATACGCTATTTGTTTACACTAATCTTTATATTTATCAGGATCTCTATCACGAAAAGTAGCTCCTATTTTTTGAAACAAGGTGCCACTAGAACACTAGAGGTCAGTAGGTAGCCATTTTATTCGTAAATAGGTTGTAGGTTTTCTACATGTGAGATTGTTAACAATATTTATAAACTTAAAATCCAAATCACTGCTCTAGTAAATCCTCTTTCTTTTGACACCTCATTTGTTAATATTGGTTGAGTGGGAGAGTCGCAAATGGTGACAATGATTGCAGAACATTGAAATGCAAAGCATTATGATCATGTTAGAGCGCGCACATACACACTATTGCAACGATACCCACTGTTGCCCGACTGCTGGCAGTGGTCTCCGCTGAAAGAAAATTGTGGGCGATGCTTTGAATAACGCAGGAGGATGTTTTATATTTCAAATGAATCAGGGACAAATTTACTAATTTCATCTATTTTTTTGTTTTTCAATCCGATAAGCCATTATTGAGTTAGAGCTGTATAACTATAATGTTCCCTCCCAATATGCAGTATTTTCACTATTTTCTGGAAACCGTCCCATTTTCCAGGATAAAAAGCGTAGGTATATATAAAAGTTGACCAGGAACATAAGCAATCACTATGTCAATATTTCATCGCGCTGCCATGAAATTTGAGTTACAAATTTCGTAACCGTTCGGTATTCCGTCCCCGAAATCGCGGAATTTCTCCCCAAAATCGCGGAATTACTCCACTAGAAATGTTGCTAATGCTCGCTTAAATGTTTACACATCAAAAAACATGAACTCGATTAGAGAAATTAACGGTGCTTTTGGTTTGGGTGTAGGGAGAGAACTGTTCGAAACTGGTTTACCAAGTTCAGCGAGGGAGATTTTTCGCTGGAAAATATAGATATAGGTAGACAAGAGAATGTCATTAATCCTTCCTCAAACGCGGAGAAACAATTACGACCGAGTCGTACAGTAGAGAAATCGACATAATACACAACAAATTGCTAAAAAAAACAGCCGTCACTGGTAAATAGGCATGGTCCCATAATGCTGCATGACAACGCAAAACCACATACCGCACAGTCGACGTTGCTGAAGCTGGCGGAGTTGGGTTAAGAAGTTTTGCCTAATCCGCCTTACTCACCGGACTTATCCCCGACCGATTACCACCTTTTCCGAAGTTTGGGCAATCACCTCCAAAAGAAACAGCTCATAAGCCCAGTTGCCATAAAACAGGACTTTAAAGACTTCTTAGCCCGAAAAGTTAAGGACTTTATCAAAAGATACATTTTTGTTTTGGTGGAACGTTGGAAAAATGTCACAGATGTAAATGGAGATTATTTTTTTAGAATAAACTATTTTAATTTTTGAAATAGCGTTTTTTAACTTTGCAATTAAAAATCGGCAACTTCATATGTAACGACCTAATAGAATGAACAAAAACTTCGCGGTAAACGTCAGCGTGATATTTCAGCAGAATCACGATTCTAGATGACAGATAGTCAACGGCCTCTGATTGGTCGAGAGCTCGAAAAGCTATTTTATTAGCTGCAAACGTTTAACAGGATTGAAATACATAAGTATGTTTTTTTTTTGTTTTTTTTTATCCCATTTCCACTTAAGAAAACGATTATCAAGTTCATATGAACCCTTTCAGTTTCGCATTTGGCACGAACTATAATTGACTGCCTGATGCATTATTATTCATTAAAAATTAATATATCAAGGAATAGTAATTGCTTTAGAAACTCGATATGGCGTATACGGTAAAATGACTCCACTTATTGGTAACTCGAAAGGTATGTCGTATGAAACCAATAATTTTCCGCAATAAAATTGCTATATTTACAGCGAGAATTAGTTAATTTCCCGTACTTTTATTTCCCAATTACACCTGACACATCTGCTTCGTTTCCCGATTCAAACGATTCTGCATTAAGGTTAGCGATAATTTGCTCAAAACACAGGGTATTACAATTTTTATGACGTGTGTCGACTCCCATCAAATATACATACATAGATATGTATATGTACGTAAGTATTTGAACAAATATAAAATTAAAATAATAATAATGAAATCCTTTTTTTAACAACAAACAAAATTTAAATTTTAATGGAATTTAACATTCGATCCTTACAAAACGTGGTAAACACGATGTTGTCACTGGAATTTCAGTTTCATTCGAATATGTCATTTAACCTGCGTTTTAAAATTCATTCAACATGTAATAACACGGATCCGCTATTGGGGCACTGCTGGCCACCCTCCAATTTCGAAACAATGACAGTGCAAATCCCTCCGATAACTGAGTCTCATAAAATTTTAACTGAAATTTGTTATTATTGTGCGTTGCGTGTGCCTACAGTTAGGGTGATGGTGGAGTTGGGTTAAGGGCGATTAAGGACAACCGGACGAGAAATTGTTAATTCGCGGGCACGTGTAAAACCCATAAAATATTTAAACGCTGTCTATGAAATATTCAAAGCACGCATTTCAAAACTCAGCGGGTGGCTGAGCAGCCTCTGATGTTATATGTGTTTAATATAAAATTACACGATGAGTTCAAGCAGTTTCTGTGTTCTGATTTTTTTTTTGGAATGTTTAGGTAGTAAAATTAAAAATTATGAATATGACGGGTACATGCTAAATAGTTCTATTTCGGGATACAAAGGTATTACTGAAACGTGGGATAGATTGGCATGTGAAATTGTTAACCGCATGCAATTTTAGGTTAAAGTCAATTTCATTTATCGTGTGGTACTACAACTGACGGTAATAAAGTATCATTATTATCTCTAGGTTAAGGCCAGTATGGTCTACTTAGAACCTAGGACAAGTGGTGTTAAAATCGAAGATTTAAAGGACACCGTCTACCTAAAAAGAGGACACAGATTACATTAACCTTATTGCTTTTACAACTTACCCAACGGAAGCGAAACTCAGTTTTTTCTGTATTCTGGAATTATGCTGCGCTACTTTGTTCAATGAGAAAAAAGGCAGAGCAGAACGGAACAAATTTGTGAAAAATGTCAGATCAAGTGAGAACAGAAAATTACAGCCATATGTTAGTTGTAAAAGATGAGAACTTAAGTGTCGAATATTTTATTTTCTTTTCTCAAATTATGGTGTGTATTTGGGGAGCATTTTATAACAACTGATTGCCTCATTTCGATTGAATTTCGAATTCTCCCATTTTGTAAACTTAAATCTCATCGATCCACTTTTCACCTTGAGTAGAAAAATCAAATATGCAATCACAACCGATTTTGAAAAATCGGCTCAAAGGTATGGGTGCAGAAAAACTGTCCAGAGTGAAGTCATTGAACGCAAAGCAGAACAGTTTTAAACAAATTTTTTTCGCATTGAACACGAAAACCTGATATTTTTCAAGTTTGACATCTAGACTCTTGACACTTGAACGTCAAATTCAGATCGGTTTGTTTAGTTTTCTCTAGCTTCGTTCGATGTCCCCAGCCCAGCGCGCTAACTAGTGTCAGTGTATATTTCTAGCTGCCAAAAAACCCAGTGCCACCCTTGTTTCATCGAACACAGAAGCGAGGTTCACATTACACGATTTGTTTAAAAAATAAAAAAAATATCTGAAGTTGAAAGACAAGCGTTCACATTGAACGACATTTCTGCCAAGCAATGAAAAAAATTCCAGTGCGCTCGAGGTCGACCTAGGGCGGACATAGAACAAAGCTTCCATCAGCACAAATTCGGTCTGTTTTCTTGTAAAATCAGAGTAAGTTAATTCTATTACAGTCGAACTTCGATAACTCGAACCATCACTTGCCACAAAAATAATTCGAGTTATCAAGACTTCGAGTTATAATACAAAATAATTATAAATATGTATAGATATGTAATTTTTCATCCAGAGATAATGTTTTTAACGTACGCTTTTCCTGTTTGTGTTTATTAGAAGCCTATTATTTTTTCAAAAATAAGAACTAAACCTAGAGTTCATTTCGACCGATATACCAACCTAGTAATGTGTGTTCTAACCCCTACTAACAAGAAATTTGATAATTCTTACTCACACAACGACATCACGATTTTCTACACGTATGTATACTAGGTCATATGAACATGCAAGCACAGTGCCACCGAAAGCGATGCATTATAAAACGAACTTGTAAAAACACGTAGAATTTGGAAATTCCCCTTCAGAATTTGACTTATCGAAGGTGACGCCAAATAATCTCTTCGAGTTATCAAGACTTTCGAGTAATAGAAGTTCGATTTATCAAATAAAAATTGCATGTAAATTTCAGTCTTGGCACTATTGCCAACCAATTTCATTTGAGTTATTAAATATTCGAGTTATCGAAGTTCGACATATCGAAGTTCGACTGTATAATCAAAATGATACACCTGGGTAAAATCACTTTATATTTATTGCGAAAATGTGTCAGTGGGTAAATCGAGGACAAACGAGGACGATTCATAAAAACTATAGAGGAGGCTTCGCGCCAGGGTAAAAAAGAGTAGGACGGCTGGCAACCGTACTCTAGGTTGTAGTCGAGATGTGTAAAGTTATACGCTGTATCTCAATGTGAAAAATGTTATCACGCATACATATGTATATTTAACTTAAGAGTTTTGAATAAAATTAAAACGTTCCAGTTTAAAAACACGTTTTTTTTGTATGTTTTAGGAATTACGTTATTATTTTTTAATTATTGCTTACAATTGTCTAATGCCATTTATGAACCATTTCATTTATTAAATATTCGACCCACAGAAATATTTAAGCAAAACATTCGCAGTTAATGAAGTTTATTAGAAAATGTTTTCGAAAATCTCAGTTATGATCAATATGTGAAGCCATTGCTGAAAAAATGTGACCAGGCATAGTCCCGGCTGTGCAGTAAGGCTAGGTCACCACCTGATGTTGCGAAGAACCCCGAGCCACACACACCGATTTTCACAACGTATGTATGTATGCATTTAAAAACACATGAAATTCTGAAATAAAGTTAAAATATTTTTTTCTAAAATTATACAAATATGGAAACTTTGGCGCTACAGCTCGGGGTGAACCTGGGTCTGCTTCTCGCAACCATTTGTGTGTGCGTGTTATATTTTTGCACGAATGGAAGGGACCTACAGTTTTTTGCCGACTCCAAACGGTGAGTTGAGAAGCTAATTGACAAATGATACTCTTTGATTGTTTGTTAGACATTCGAAAGAGGTGGCACCGTGAAAAAAACTTTTATGTGTTGGACCCGGGCTGGGATTGAACCTGTCCAGCATTGTGTAGCAAACCAACGCACTTACCACTACACCACGGTTACAGTACAACTGGACAGTTTTAATAGATTGTTTCTAGCTGTTTTTGAAAAAATTATGATCTATCCCTGCATACGAAATTGGTTTTCAGCTTAAGTGAATAGCTCCAACTCAGTCACAGGCGCACAGTGTTCCATTTCACACCAATAAGTGCACAAAATTCAAAAAATTCATGACAAAATTGAGAGTACTTGCTAACGCAATTCTTATAACGGATAACTGAAAGACAAGTAAACAACGTTTTCTCTTTATTTTAGAGTGTGGAAAAGATTTTAGAGCAACTCAAACTGGAGTGCATTACATGACAGGTCAAGTGCACAATTAGCGATTAATTTGTATTTAATTAATTTTTAATTTTTTTGTGTGAAAAATTAAACTATATTGGTATGGATTAAATTAATTAGAGTGAATAAATATTTCCAATAAATTTTGAAAGTCAATTTAACGGTTTTTTTATATATTTTTTTAATCATAAGATGTAAGGTTTTTTTGAAAATTTTTTTTTTTACATTGACTTTTGAATATGAGCCCCACCTTGCTCCGCGTCAATTTTTATTTTGAAACAGAGCTCGACTTCTTAGTTATAAGCTGCAAAAAAAATCAAAAAGTAATGCTTTTTTTGTAGGTCATCATAATAGCGCAAGTCAAGGCTCTTTTAGTCGACCCTGCTGCCCCACCCTGCTGCTGAGGAGCAACTAAATATTAATTCAGGTAAAAACTTCGAATCTGAACACTCACTCAATAACAGCAGCAGTGATGATGAATATGATATACACAATATAAAAATAAATATCAAAGAAATATTAATATTTTCATTTTTATTGTTTTTTTACCCTATAAAGTAGTAAGTAACAAAACGTTAATAAAGCACTTAAAACATAATTTTGTTTTATTACAATATACTTAACTCATAAGAATAACATGAAAAAGTCAAAAAAATAATTTTGTCCACTTAATATGTACTACGCGGAACACTGTGAGGCGTGATAAATGCATGTTGCCAGTTTGAAATTAAAGGGCACTTTAAAAAAATGTTTTTTTTCGGATAAAAATATTTTTGATGCCAACTTATTTTACATAAGTCACAGTTGATTAATACCATCGGTAGAATCCACTTGTGTCATGAAATATCAACAAAAATACATTTAAAGCGACATCCTGTAGACCGCAATCATGTTGTTTCTTTAAACCGTTACTATCTGCAGACTTGTCACTTGTTAAAAACCAACACTGTCACAATAAATGCCAGGCTTTTGATAATTTGCTATGAACTCAGAAATCTCCGTATCATTTACACACCGGCCTGGAGCTATGTCGCACACAAAGTCTATTGCTATACCAGGACTAATGCTTTCGACAACAAAATAGAGTAGAGCAACAAGAGCAGAAAATGAAACAAAAAATTCTATTGTAAGACTAATTAGCCAGAAAACTCATCCAACATCAGAACAAAAAAGAAGGACTAAGGATTTGAACCATCATAAGAATAAATCCTGCTTATTCTGTATGGTTTACTGCTTCGTGTAAGGGTTTAGCAGCGTTGGTTTTTTTTCAAGTATTTATACCACTATGTCGGATGCTTTTATTAATGACATATCCTGTCTGATTTGTATGTACACACATAGTCTCGAAAGGGAATCACGAAACATAAAAGTAATAAATTTCATAATCATTCGGTTCTATCGTCAAAGAGCAAATTAAACATTGCATACACTTCGGGCACATTCACATGGCCTGTGACTACTACGCCGACGACCGACGTCGCTCGGTAAGAGTTGTCCTTTTTTGTGTATCCTTTTTAGTCATGACGAAGGATCCATAGTATTATGTTAAAGTCATAATTAAATCATGTGCCAAGGTGTACCTATACACAGTAGGTACACTTTAGTATTCGAAAGTGGGGTGTGGAGGTTGGTAGAAGACGCCCAAAGGGGAGGACTGCCAAGTGACTGACAAGTATAGTCACGTGTAGAGGGACTTTATATTATAGAAATGAAAGGTTATCACCAGCTTGAAACATGTACATCAAAAATATGCATCTGTATATGTGTACCGTTATCTTTTATATCTTTTGTATACATACATATATACTTACATCTTATTCGTAAATTAACTAAGGCACTTTGTGTTTCCCCTCTATCGTTAGCAGCTGAACATGCATAGAGTCCAGCATGTAAACGAGCAACTCTCTGAAGGACCAAGGATCTTGTTGAAATGATTACTCCCCAGGAAACATTTTGAGTAACAGGCATACCCTATGGATAGACAAAAAAGTACAAAATTAGTGAATGAATGAATGAACACAAAAAGGATGAGATGGAGTATGTATTTAGTATGTGCGTGAGTGTAATAAGCATAAGGAAGTAGCCCAGGGAATGAGTTTGGAATATGTATAATCAAAAAAATATCCTGAAAATGTTTCTCTGACTTTTGGACAAAGCCTTGCATATTATACACTGGCTGACGTGAAAACATACATATATGCATGTTTTCACATGGTTGGGAGTGTGCTATGGAATTAAAGAGTTTAAATTGAACGAGGTGTAGCATTCAGTTAGTTGGGCTTGGAGATTGTGTAGATTGATGTTCCGGGATGATAGTACTATCATATACCATATATATGTACATACATACATTATAGCACTGGCATATCTATTTGTTTGCTGAAATCAATATTTTGTTGAAAGCATAAATTGGAATGAAATCATTGTGTAGTTTGGTCGTGGTGGAAGGATTGGATTGGGAAAGGTCATGTACTTATTTTGAATGCGTAACTAAGTTTTGGAAGTTTATTTGAAATATTTAATGCTTTTTGTGTTAAAATGGAATAATTATGCAATGTGACCATTTTTTAGGATGGCTAGTTGAAAAAGGAAAGTCTCTTTCTAAATTTCGTTGAAATAAAATTATATCTATGTATACATATGTATGTACATATATGTATAGTGATATAATTGTCGGAGAAATTCAAAGAACTTTTAGAAAACAAATAAAACCAACGTACATACATCAATACGTACATATGTATGTATGTACATAAGTATATGTTTTTTTTTCGCTTAAGAAAAATGCTAGCTCATTGTTGGTACTCGACCCTTCACACGGCGTGTCTACGAGACATTATTTATGTCTGTGCTGATGTCGGGATTGGATATCTTCTGTTCTACCATCTCTGTTTGTAAAGTAAAATATTTAGGCTATTTCATTAATAGCGAGCTGAGTTGCTGTGATGCTACTTCAGAAAGTATTATTTAAAATTATTTAATTAAAAGAAGATTTATTTAAATTTAAAAGAAATGTTACAATTTGCTCAGACCCGCAGGGGACTAAAATTAATAATGTCTCGTTTTGCGCACACCATTGCAGGGTGTGTCTTTTTTGTGACGGCAATTCGACTTTGGAATAATCTTCCTGTTGAGTTGCAAAGAATAAGCTCAGGAAATGTTATTCGGAAGAAACTATTTTCACATATTTCTACTTCTACTTAGAAATTAGTTTTAATTCTTTATTTAAATCCTATGTACACATACTTTTTTTTTAGCTTTTAAATTTATTAACTTAATTTCTCTTTTATTTCTTGTCTCTTTTTTTTTAAATTTTTTTATTTACATTACCAAATTATTAACTCAATTGTTATTTTAGTTTGGGTACTTTATATAAGATCAAAGTCTTGTGGTGCCATGTTAAATCTACCTATCAATAAATATCAAATATCTGTCTGGATTTTCGAGCCGACATCTGTGTATGCCTGGACATGAACTGTCACTTTGGTGGAAATTCTTCAATTTCGTTGACGCTTTCAAGAGAAGTGATATGAAAAGACATATTCAGGGTAGAGAACCCACAAAACAAAACAAACAAAAAGCAAAACGGGAGAGGAATTAACTTAGAAAAGAATAAGAATTCAAACCAAAAAAAAAAAAAAAAAAAAAAAATTAAACTGAGTGTCAGTGCAGTGGGCAGCGTAGAATTGCACATAGAATCCCCATTTTCCCCAATTTATAAAATACAAAAAATGGAATTACCTCCAATGCCCCCCTTAACCCAACACCATCATCAACAGTAAAAGGTCAGTAAGTCGTATTTTGTTATGTTTATTTAGTTAATTTAGAATAATAAGAAATTATACAAACAATATTTTTCTAGGAAGTTTTAGATTTGTTTTGATTTAAACGTGCCGGTACCAGTTTTGTTTCCATGTTGTTTGGTGTAATAAAAACAACACTAGCCAGGTGGGCACAATGCTTGCTAAATACGAGCTCATCCTTGGTAGTTGAGCCCATATAAAAATAAGGCCATGCATTTTTTTTGTTTGATATGCTTTTTTGAACTTAGAAACAAAACTGTTCATTTTATTCAAATATAAACTACATACATATACATATGTTGTTGAGTGAATGTGTCAATTTCGAACACAAAACTTTAACATTGCGGTGGGTGGGTTAAAGGGCAAACAGTGGAAGTGGCATAAGGTTTGAAGCATGAGTTTGTCGAAACTCACGACAGCCACAGGAGTTTCTTGGTCTGGAGGGATACGGCGTCTAGTCGACATCAAGCGCTGCCGTATTCCTCCTCCTTTTTGTTCTGGTAAGTGTCTGTCCCCCCACCCGTCGAGTTAAGCCGCGCGACGCGACGCAAGCATGCACGTCACTTTAGGTCAAACATTGTTTCATTTATCTTTCACATCCATCCTTGATATCCAGTTCCCATTCCCTGTAGTCTAACCAAATTCAAATACCTACAATCCGCATCTCCACTCTTGCTCATAACAGATTTTCGCAGCTACCAGTTGGATATTTCAGCCAATTTTGTTTAAGTATCTATCAATCGAACCTACCCAGTTTTAGGGTCATGACTCATGACGTGTGAACAAAGAACAACAAATTGACTCGATAGCTGATAACGTTACGTATTACTCATAGCAAGAAGCAGTTGGAAACAGAGGATTGGTCGCTTAAACATGGTCTCATTTGCTAAATTAGATTTGAGTACGACAGCGCACATCTGTATGTCAAAATGTAGCATCTAAATATGAGAACTAGTGTAGCTTAGTGCACTGAGAAATTCCAAGACTATGAGATCTGTATCTATACCATTAGTTTTATATTAAATTTAAAAAAAAATTGTAAATAGATAGATTTCTTATTACAAAACATTGAGTGTATCATTAGGTCCTAGACACATATATGTTACTTATGTATCCACATATGTACTTATGTACATATATATTGATATTTATATTGTAGTGCTGCTAATCCGCATTCCCTTTTGTGTAGTTACAATTGAAACATATTTAAATAGCAAACGATTTCAAACCGAATAAGAAGTTTCCAGTCTCTAGTGACACCCACTTAACAAAATAACTTTGCTCCACTTTATTTTGCGCATCCACATCCACAGAAAAACCAATTAAAAGAAAATCTTCTCTCTTCACAGACCATGTGAGCTTATTTGCATTAGCACTGGTGTGACTGGTGTTGAACGTAATTGGTAGCTATTCATAGTTTATTGCGATGAACGCGTCTAAGGAGTGTGCATAACCACACCTATTACTATATACTTCACAACTTCTCTGTTCTCCGTATAACGCTTTTACCACAAACTATGATAGGTGCATCCAAATTTATTTGTATTCTACTTTTATTTTTGTACTCGCAATTTGTATGAACACAGGAGTGCTACAGCAGTAAAGTGGCTGTGACTCTCACACAACATACAACTACTTAACACAGTGCTGTATTCATCACCATATTACCTGGATATGGTATTCCACTTCCACTTGTACTTGCAACTTCAGTTTCAATTTTCCAAACTATCACATCACAGTTCAGCAATTGCAATAGAAGAGAGGTAAAAAATACCCCAAAGTGGTAGAAATTGCTGTAAACAAATGTGTAGATGTACACATGTGTATTTGGTAGAACAGAGAATACTGCTCCTTTGAGCAATTATCATCCTGAGTGAGGTTTTTTTTTCTTTCCACACTCTGGTACTGAGTACCAACAGCTGTAAAATGTCCTTTTTACAGCTCTGGAGAGATGATATGATGGTGCGCTAGTTATGTTCGGTTGAAAAAATAGAAGTACACCTGTATAAGTACGTATGTACATACATACTCGTGCATACATACATTGAGTGATTCTTGTGGTAGTTGTGAGAATGCCTATAGAAATGCAGTCGCCCTATCTCTTTTTACAAAAAAAAAAACCTTCTAATGCAGCACAGGACGATACATACTTATTCTCATTTGCACATTTGTGTATATTCAAAATGAGCTTTCAACATATAAACATATACATATATCATTCATGCTATAGCATTGGATGCGTTCAAGGTGATTTTCCTTCTCTCCTTCACTGGTGTGAAATGATTCTCTCATCATTCGTTCTGTTTTCCCATTTACTGACACTTGTACCCAATGTGGATACTATACTAATATAAAGGTTATTTGACATTCAAACTTCAAGAGGTACGAGTGGGGAGGCCCATGCCAGTTCATGGGCACTGCATTCTTACTGGTATTTTCGTACAGAGTCTTTGACATTATGAATGTAGTGTATACTTACATAGCCATACATACACATATTTATCTACAGGACTATAGCTGGTTTGATGAACTGGAATATTGCTATTGATCAGGGCATCGCTATGGATAAGGTTGGGAATCAAAATTAGCGTTCTCAAGATATGAAACTTAAGTGAATATGCATATGTACATACAAATATATATTACTTAATATAGTACATATATATCTGCTTGCTAACTTGTGCAAATTTTTTGTTCTCTTGGTATTTTGTTTGATTAATTGTACAAAAAAGGAAAGGTATTACATTTTATAGATGTTTTGAGAAAAATCTATTCCTGACAGTACATTCTTTAACCAAAGTCAAAAAAAAAAAAAAATAAAAAATGGGGGAAGCACTGTTAAGGTTGTTCTTAGGGTAGAAAATATTTTCTTGTCGCCTTTTCAAGTTCATTAGCTCTTCTTCATTTCTGTTTTGATTTGAGGAATAAACACATCCGGTTAGTTTAAAAACATTTTTAATTAAAAAAAGTATGTGACTTTTTAAAGGAGATCGAAGTAAAGAAACCAATAATGATTCAAGATTCATGAATCAAGTATTTCCCGAATAATGTAGCGCTTCATTCTGGGTATCGTCCACACATCTAACGTTATAAGAATATCATTCGTTTAATCACCCCATTAGACAGTTATTCAACAGAGCCAAATTTACAAATAATGCTCTAAATTGGATAGCATATAAAAAGACCATCAAGGAATTAAAAAAAAAACATTTTAACGAAAGCCAAGCGCAAGTCCTGGAGATTTTTTTTTGATAACATTGAGAATTTTCCGGAAGCATCGAAGCTCCGGAAAATACTCTCCTCCTTCAGTTCAAATATTCCTAGCTATCTAATGAAATCAGATGGCTCAATGACGTCTTCAAGCAAGGAAACAATAGATCTTCTATTTGATACACATTTCCCTGGAAACTCCTTTTCTCCACACAGTAGTTTGCCTAATAGTACGCAACCTGCAAAACCTATAGAAAATTAGATAACCAGTCTGATCACAAAAGACACGTTGTTTTGAGAACTACGAAGCTTCAAACCATACAAATCTGCGGGACCTGACGTCTTAATACCTTGGCAGGAAAATGTACATATTTATAAATTGTTGAAGCAATACTTACATTCCCAAATTATGGTTGGAAGTCAAAGTAGTCTTCATTCTCAAAATGGGCAAAAGTTCTCATGTCAGTCCAAAAGATCTCATACCCATTAGTCTATCATCATTCCTCCAAAAAAACTGTAGAAAGACTGACCGATACCCACCTTCATAGCAGCGTCGAATCAAAATTGCTATTAGAATCCCAACATGCATACTATAAAGGCACTGTATACAACATTCCCTAGTACGCACGATTGAAAAGACGCTACACTGCAAAGAATACACAACGTTCGTCTTCCTAGATATAAAAGGTGCTTTCAATAATGTTAAATTGAAAGCTATAGCAAAAGCCCTTTCAAAACTGAAGTTTGAGAACTTGGCAAGTTGATATTTGCTATTTACTAGTCAAATTAGTAACAATACGTTGGGGGTGAGTTCTTCCAGGAGATTTGTCAGCATAGGCAACCGCAAGGTGGTGTCCTATGAGCCTCCTAAATGAACTTTTGCTACTTCTGCAAGGCTTGGGATATAAAGTAATCTCATATGCTGATGGCGTCGCTATAGCTATCTCCGGCAAATATCTTGAAACGATTAATGAACTCAAACAAAATGCGTTAAGCAAGCTATCGAAATGGACCGAAAAATGCAGACTGGGAGTCAACTCTCAGAAAACGGATCTGGTTGTTTTCACCAGAAAATACAGAATCCCTCAGATTGACACTCATTTTCTATACGGTGCCAAACTAGTCTTCGCCGACAAAGCAAAGTACCTGGGTCTTATCCTGGATAAAAAACTTTGCTGGAAACACAATATCCAGAAAAGAGTAAAGAAGACTACCATAGCCCTTTACTCTTGCAGGAAAGCCAAAGGCAGCAAATGGGGACTTCAAGCGTATTTCAATCGGAGATTATGGCGATTTAAGAAGTACCTTTTCATGCGTGTTAAAATCTAACAAGCACACACAAATGGTTGCGAGAATCAGGCCCTGGTTCACCCCGAACTGTTGCGCCACCTAAAGAAGAGGAAGAATCCTGGATCAAAATGAATGTAATAACTTCTAATGATATTAGCATTTTCTCGGATAGTCGATCAGCCTCGAAATCTATGGAATCAGTCTCATCTACTTCTAAGACCACCCCCAACTGTCGTTCATCTCTTATAGAGATGGTGGGGCAGTTTAACTTTCACCTATACTTGGTTGCGGGGCACAGAGGTATTCTAGGGAATTGTTAAGTTGACGAACTTGCTAAACTATTCTACCGGAAAATTCTACCTATATACTTAGGTATGCCATTGCTTCTAAGAAGCTATCACTCAAACCCGACACAGTCAATAAATCCAATGTTAGATGGGAAGAAGATGGATCTACTTGACTTGCCACCGAATAGATCTTGCATAGACTGGATCTCAACTGCTGTTACTAACTTTTGTCCCTAAAAAGACTTCATATACCTAAGCACGATTATTGATGTCATTACAGTATCCTGCCTTATAGGCAAGCATACAACTAGGCTTGGCGTCCTATCAAACGACTCCTGTACACATCTCCTCGGTCCATGCCCAGCTCTTTCCCGCAGTAGAAAACTACAGAATACTTCTTCAATGATCTGAATCTCAGTGACCTAGCACAAAAGGATATTGGAAACCTATCTCGCTTTATACAAAGCTCCAAATGTTAGTGCGGATACACATCCCCAAGATTCTTGGTATCACAATGGGCCTTACCTAATCCACCGAGAACATATCCGGCTATGAGTTTCAATTCTTTCCGTTTTGGAATTGAATTGAATTGAAATTGCTTATCACAACAGCAACAGTAACTATGGATATCTCTTAACTTCGAGCATAACCGGCAGACGAACATATTTGCTGGACCAGGGCAGTGAGTCATCATCAATCACATTAAAAAGATGTGATAGTAATTAATTTTAAAGAAGGAAAGAAAGAAATAAGTATAAACAGAAAATTGAAATTACATTATAATCTAAACCAGTTAAGGGATCTTATCTTTTCGATTGATACAACCACAGTTCGTAGTAGGGTTACGAGATTGAGAAGGACGAAAAGGGGGACATCGCGAGATAAAATATGTTTTGAAAAATATAACACCAGCGTAAAAAAAGTGAAGTTAAACAGTTAAAGCAAATTCAACATGTCGCATATTCAGGACATTCTTTGCTTTTTGTTAACCACTCGAAACACTTTTTCGAGCACAGATTATATGCACACTTTCTTTTAGGTACACTTTAGGTAGTGTAGGGTGGGGCACTTCGACGGGGGGGCACATTTGACTTTTACAATGGTTAAAAGACAGTTAATTTTTAAATAAAAATTTTGATGGCATTGTTGGTCACATACGAATTTTCGAAGTTCTCTTTCAACAGTTGTGGTGTCTAGACCGGTTTTTTGAAATTTGAGTGAATTTGTGTAACTTTACTTGGGCACGAGGTAAAAGATATTTAACTTTTTGATAACAGAATTTAATGGATGTCCAATTCAAGTTTAAGTGTATATTATTAACTTTATTTATTTTCTTCTTTCTAGTTCTAAAAAAAAAAAAAAATTTATAACTCTTCATTGAGTTATCTTTATAAGTTTCTTAAAAAATAATATTTTTTATAAAAACAAAGCATGGGACACTTTCGACGAAACTATGTGGGGCCCTACGACAAATGACAAAAGTCGTTGACATGAGCAGTTACAAGGTGCAATTATTTTTTTTTTTGTATTAATCGTTTCTTTTAACTTAAAACTTTCAATGCCTTTTTCTTTATTTGGTATGAAAAAGGGAGACTGTCCCCGCTAAATGGGGACGTCTGGTAACCCTAGTTCGTAGGCGTGTAACAGAAGGCAATTTGAAGGCATCAAAAAGATATTGACAATAATAACAGCGCTATATACTCTGTCTAGATACTTTGTCAAACTGTTGACTTTACGCCTAAAAATTCGGAAGACTTTAGTCGTTAATTGCTGTTAATTTCTGAATTTACAATGTCCGATATTAAAACGGTAAGGACCTTCGTATTTTTAGGTTTAATGCAGAGAAATGTCAGCCTTGCAATACATACATACATTATTTATTACATACATATTTATCTGAAATTTGTATTTGAATTTGCTTTTGTTTGCTTAATTTCAATAGCTTTATGACCAACTTCTGGACACTGTTAACCTTTTAGAACATTGAAATGTATTTAACAAAATAACAAAATGGAACATAACTATGTAGACGTATAATTAATAATCCATTACTGGCGAATATCCACAAATATGTATGTATAACAGCGACAGCCAAAAATATGTATGCGATTTTTTTAAAAATCCGAATAAAGTATGCGGGGGGGTGGGGGGTACCCCACAAATATCTAAGTGCAAAGTTCGACAGAACTCATAAGTGGAAATGGAAATACAATAAAACTTGTTATTTAAGAGCGTAAACTTTTCTAAAAGAAATAAAACGATTTGTGTCTGGGTGAGGTCGGTCGCTAGGGGCGATTAACAAGGCAATACATTGCCATCAATAATACTCATTCCTGTATGCTGGAAGGTTAACAAATTCTACAGTAGATCCTTCAACGAAAATTTGAATTGAATTAACAAACCAAATTTACAACGACGCTTGTATGAGGGCACGTTGACAAGAGTTTTCACATCCGACCGGGTGAGCGAAGAGATCGCCATGAGGTGTTGAATAAAAATTTGCGAAAAAAAAAAAAAACGAGAAAATAAATAAAATACAAGTGGGAATGTCCTTCAGAAGAAAGTTTTCTCGTTGTTGTATAGTCGCTTCAGCTTAGTGTTGTGCTATTATTATGAAAATTTAAACTCACATCTTTCAATGAGGATGCTTGCTTTTTTTTTAAAAAAAAAAAACTCCTCTCAAGAGAACTTCATGAATGTACAGTCGAAGGGAATGTCCTTTCGAGGGAGTACACCAAAGTTTGTTCATCTTGTTTTCCCTAACGTTTTCGAGCCCTCTCCTTACTATATGTATTGTATATACATATGTATATGTATATCATTAAGTGGAAGAAAAAAAAAACAAAGATTTCATAAAAAATGTTTCCACCTTAATCTAGAAGAGAGAATTTAAAGTGTGTCCGCCTAAGGAAAATTACATTCATGCGTATGAGTACCTCTGGCAATAAGTTGCGCTGTTTATATGTATAAAAAAATCACTGGGTGAAAATCCTTTTTCACCTCACATTCCTTTTATCTGTTTTAATTAGGAGCGTGTTGTTCTTTCAACGCCTCGTTTCTTTGTATGCTTACCATTTAAATATTTTTACAATATAAAAGGAGGCATACAGAGAACATTGTCTACTTGGCCGTTTTTGTCCTTAAAAACTCTCACGAAATTAACGTTAAATATTCGTATGTTTTTACTGTAGATATAAACCGTTTGAGTTTGAAATGAGACCGGGAGCATTGCATTTTTTATTTTTTTTTTCTGGAAGTCAGCATTCAGAAATGAATTCTTATATATTGTGGGCCTGGGCGTGGCAGTCCTTTTGTTCGGTAATATTTCATAGAATGGTAAACCGTTTACTAGAGCATTTTCAATTGTAATGTTTACTTTGCAATCAGAAGAAAGTTCAGCGAGAAGTAGTTAAATAAGTGAATGTTGGAGCGCTACAGTCCGAGGTGAACCAGGACCTACTTCTCGCAACCATTTGAGTGTGCGTGTTATATTTTTGCACGAATGGAAGGGACCTACATTTTTTTTAGCGGACTCTGAGCGGCGAGTTGAAAAGCTCGTTGGCAAATGATACTCTTTGATTGCTTGTCAGACATTCGAAAGAGGTGGCAGCGTAAAAAAACTTTTGGGTGTTTGCTGGCATTTGAACCCGGGCAGCAGTGCGTAGCAGTCCAACGCACTAACCGCGGTGCTCTTGGCGTTCACTTTTAGTGTTTGGATTCTTCAGTTTTCTACATTTTCTAGCTAGTTCGTCTGCTTCACAATTACCTACGATGTCTCTTTTTTTTTTTTATTTATTCCCCACTACGGATTTTTTGTTATGACAGATATTTACAACCCATTCCTCTCGGTTGGGAATATTAGTCTCATATTTGATATTAAGATCTAGGGGCGGGCGGGATCATATAGTCTGTAGTTCCTGTATAAAGGTAAGTGATTGCATATTGATTATGTCCATACTTGTGTGTCATGGTGGTGTAAATCAATCCAATTATGAAAGTATTTGTGAGTCGCACGAGCATAGTCCTATTTTGTAATGTATTTGCTATTAGAAAATGCGAATATGCTCATTTACTTAGTTGGCGCTACAGCTCGAGGTGAACCTGGGCCTGCTTCTCGCAACCATTTGTGTGTGCGGGTTATATTTTTGCACGAATGGAAGGGACCTACAGTTTTTTGCCGACTCCGAACGGCGAGTTGAGAAGCTCAATCGTGACAAATGATACTCTTTGATGCTTGTCAGACATCCGAAAGAGGTGGGCACTGCGAAAAACTTTTAGGTATTTGCGGCGGGATTCGAATCCAAGACCGCTGGCTCAGTAGTCCAACGCACTAACCACTAGCGCTACGGTGCCCACTATATGCTCATATGCAACTCACAAATACGACTTTCATAATTGGGGTGGATATCTGAACAACCATTCCGGTCTAAATAATTTTGAAACTGATATTAGAAATAGCAAATAAACTTAAAATTTGGGAGTAGGTGAACTACATAGTATGTGATTCTGAACCGAATTATACATTGGACAATCATTTTTAAGGCAAAAAAAAAAAAACTTTGTTCAAATATTGATAATTGTGTCTTTAAAATGTCAAATAATTGTAATTTGTATATGTATAGTATATGGGAAATGAAAAATATTTATGAAACTCATTACGTGTTCACTGGTTCACATAAATCAATCATAATAATCTCACTAGGTTGATATATTTGCTTAGGATATTTTTAGCTGTTAATGTCAACTACTTACTATGTAATATTAAAAGAAATGTACACGCATACGAAAATCGACTTACATTATGTGACCATGTTATTCGATGTTCCTTGGGGTTCGCTTTGATATGACATTCAAAATACACGTCGTCACCCTCTTTAATGTCGTCTGGTTTCAATGTGGAGCCCAGTGATAATGTCACTTGTGGTGGATCTAGAAAGAAAAAACGAGACAAAAAGACAAACCGAAATTAAAATCCTTCTTTATTCATTTTTGTGGGTGTGTTATCAAGGCAATTTGAAATTAAAATGTGTTCCTCTAGTGTTAGATGCCTTGTTAGGATTACTCATTGAATGGGGCTGACTTTGTAGATTTTTTCAAAGCTAATGTATTTATTGGCGTCTGGTTGTAATTTTTCAGTTTGATAGCACAATTACATTTGTATTTATGGGATGATTGTGAGCGGGGACATGTCTTGTTTATACGCATATAAATGTTTTTTTATTAACCCACTTTAATTTATTGAGTATTTAAAAATCCGTTAAACCCTGCGCGGCGCACGTTTAGGCGAGCCTAATGTATTATGTGGAGTTATAGCTTGCGTTAAGAGGTGTAAATTTTGGGATTTTTATTGGTGTTTTATTCCTGGTTTTTATTATGGGTAAATATTGTCAGAGGAGGATTTTATGTATTTTATTGATGCAAACTTTGAAGGTAATTTTATTTAAGATAGCAGTGGGAAACGTATGAGGGATGCCACTTAAATGTATCTTACGTGGTATATCTCTATTGTAAACGGTCAGCCGGTAAGATGTTTTTATTTAATTTGCATTTCCTTCATTCGCTGTGTAAGACACATGGTGTTCACATTTATTGTATTTTCATGAGGTTTTTTTTTTTAAATCGATATTTAAGTATTTTCTGTTTAATCATTTGTATGGGTTCTCTTATTACAAAGGCTAACAGAATAGGTAGTAAATGTGTTTGGTCGAATGTATTTAATTACTTGAAACGTATGTACATACATATATGTATATAAGTATGTATTTATATCAACCTACATTACAGTGTTCTGGCACAGATTTGCAGGTTGGGGTCTAGTTTCCTTATCGATATACGTTGGCAATTGACCATTGCTATATTTTGCGTCCATTATTTAGCTAATCATCTTTAAGCCATGATTTCTTCATACTTTTGATTTAATTAGTTTCAGTGATAAGGGAATTGTATTTTTGAAGTGAAACTTCTTTAGCCGCGGTAGCGCAAATTTGCCTGAATCAGACGAAAAGGTGAAACGCTTCCCCTTCTCCAAATTCAACAGGCAGTAAAATAAATTCTAAAAAAAAATACACAAACATATCGAGCCATAAAATATCAAAAGCATAAACAAGCGAAGAAAACAACAAAAAAACAAGCGAAGAAAATAAAATTCTTATTTTCAATTCAACCATGCAAACATTGGTCCATCGCATGATGTAGAGTAGAGGGTATTTTTTCTGTCTGAATGTCTTTATGTATCGATGCCAAAAGTGGTGTCCACTTTGTACATAATTATCTTTATTTCGTTCGACGAATTGTGTTGTTCTCAAATCAGGAGATGGTAACCCTACGGGATTGCTCTCCGATTTGCGGCGATCTGTCATGCTACTACGGTAATCCAGTCAGTGTTTATAAAAGGGACAAATCTATGCAAACTATTTTAACAATACTGAGAGGAAAATATCCAATCTTCGGTGTACTGACAACTTTTGTGGACTGGAGTATAGAACCTAAGAAGTTTCACTTCTAGCGAGCGAGACTCTCACGCACTTTTTTTTAATTGGCTGGAGTATGCTCAAGACGATTCATGAAATTATCACTAACAATTTTCCATCAGTGGAGACCGAAGCTAATAGCCATGTAGCAGTGGGTGATGTAATAGTGTGTGTATGTTGCACTTTTGATTTTCTGCCCATTGACTGAAATAGTATTCTATTGATGTTTTATGCCCAGTGCCTGGCCTACTACATACGATAAATATGATTGTAAATGCAAATTTAAATTTTAAAAAAGTGTACGGGGAAAGCTAGTATAGAATTTACATAATTGTGCCAAACTTCAAGTTTCTAGGTAGAAATGTAGTATTCGGGACAGATATTTTAGAGATAGAGCGAACTTATAATGGTTCCGTATTTCCGGAGTACGGGGCACTAAAAATGAGAAAAAAAGTTCATTTAAACTAAACACAGAAACAAAATTATAAAAAAAACATACACAATTTAATATTTGTATTCAAATAAAAGTTCTCTCAAAATCACTTATGTATAAGAAGTCTTATAATAATCTGCTCTATCTGCACGGAAGTTTTTTTTAAGCTTACTTAAAGTAATAAAAGAATCATTTGCATAACTTCTCAGAAAAACACCCGTTCTCAAATGGTAGTAATTTTAGAGCTTTTATTTCTATGAATATGCTGAACACGTTTGGGATTCGGGTGCAAATTAGAAGTACCTTCCCGTATGCAAAAAGTCATGCTCCTATGGCTCATGTGCTATGTTCAACATGAAACAGTCAACTCCAGAATACACACAAACATTTAAAGCATATATAACGTCAGCACTTGGAAGCTGCTACTTCAGTACTTATGTAATTACAATGTAATGAGAACAAGAGCGATGTTAAGCGCATAATATTCTCAAGTGGTTGAAGAGCTTTTCTGTATGACAAGTCCACGTGTATTTGCATGTATGTACATACATATGTAGGTATGTGTATGCGCCTTGCACAAATAAGCTGTTCATATCGAATGTTGGCTGCTGTTTATTTCACGATATACATATGTACATACGAAAATTCAAGTGTCATACTTTAGAATAAAGCTGCAAGAGAATTTAAGGGCATACACCATGGTACCTATACCTACTGGTTTACGTGGTACATCGGCTCTGCATATGATTCATGTCAATGCAGTGAAACGAGTTTAATGTTGTCATAAAAAAAAAAAAAATTTAATTACCCAAATGGGAGGTGGTAGGTTGCAGGAGCATATCTTTTATTATTCCCTTCTCATTTGTCTTCATTTTCTTGTGTTTTTTTTGTTCACTCTGTAGAATAATGGGATGAAGGTAAATGGATTCAATTTTCTTTTTACGGTGGCCAATTTGTTACGTCAAATATGGTTTATTAAAAAAGGCATTAAATTTGTTTTTTTTTTTCTTAAAAAAAATTAAAAGTAACGTACAAAGGATTCTTTAAAGCGGATGAGAAACAATTTGTGAGTTTGTTGTGGCCCAACCAAATTGAAATTTTAATGAGATGTGAGGCATTTCAGCCCGAACTGGGTGCTGTGACTTCTGAGAATGACAGCGGAGATATAATATGAAAAGTATACTATGCATGTAATTTCGATAATTGACAATGATGGATATGTTGTTATGAAGTATATATTTAACATCCTGCCTAGCTATTACTGGAGCCCAATCCAGCACACCCATGACGGCCATGGAAACTATTCTCAATGGTCTTTCAATGGAACTTGAGGTCGAAAGGACACCTAGGCTTTCTGCAATCAGACTGCGGACCCTGGGTCACTTTAAAGACGAGAGGCTTACATGATACAGAGCTATCTGGAAGGATGTTTCAGAATCCATTCAGGTGATCTCATATAGAAAGAAAACATTTTCAAAACCGACTATACAGTCAATTTCTTAAGCCGCGATAACTGGCAACAAGGCACAACTATTGCCGAATCAGGGGGCAAAGTAATATACACGGATGGATCACATGTTAACGGAGAATCGGGATTTGGTGTATACTATCCTGATCCTTCAATAAATATATATACATTCATTTAGAACCCTCGGTGACTGTTTTCCAGGCGGAAGTGTTTGCAATTCTCAGGTGGGTAGACGAACTTGCCAATGCCAAAACCAGAGCCTCTTGCGTACACATCTGCTCGGACAGTCAAGCCACGCTTATAGCACTTGCAAACCCAATAACTACCTCTAAGCTAGTGAACGATTGTAAATAAAAACTCAACAACCTCGCAAGATCCTGCACGGTGAACCTGCTTTGGGTACCTGGCCACAACGACGTACCGGGGAACGAAAGAGCAGATGAACTGGCAAGAGCAGTTGCTGAAGACGTACAAAATCTCACAGTTACCACTGTAGGTACGGCGCACGGTAAAAGCGGTGATACCCCCTTACAGTCTGTCATTTGCAAAATGCCACTCGCAAATGGGGAGTCAAATCCATAAATGCAAAGCTGCCAAAAATATGATAGAGCATTCGAACCCTCAACGGGCAAAGAAAGTACTAAATCTAGGTAGAGCACAAATAAAACTGATGCTTGGCTTGTACACGGACCACATCAACTTGAACAGACTGGGACTAGTGCAACTAGCATCTGCCCGAGTTGTGAAGAAGAGGACGAAAGTATCGCTCACTTCCTCTGCGATTGTCCTGCTTTATGCGAGATAAGGCACAAAAACCTGAGAAGACATATCCTACCTGGGCTGACATCGCTCGATTTCTTGAAAATACTGGAGTTCACATGACACACAGACCGTTTTTCACCAATATTTAACTCTTTCACACACAAACCCCCAACCCTTTCTTTCTCAGCTCAGTTCCTGAGGGGAACACAACGGGCCCGACTCAAGTCCTACGTGAAGGGGAAGATCTCTCCATTATCCTGACAAACATTATTTTAAAAATAAAATACTTAATGTTAACCGATGACCTACCGGTGACATATGTTATGTACATATAAATTCATAGATTTCTAAAGATTTAATCGCGTCCTTAAGGCTTTCTCGAAATTATTTTGTATCACCTGCCATTGCTGTATGAATTTCGCACTATGCTTTGGGTATCAGATACTTAGTTCAGAAATAAAAAAATTTATTTACAGAGTATCGCTTATGACAATCTTCTGATGAGTATTTGGTTGCGAAGACGCTACTTCGCTTAGACCAATAATCCTGAAGTAGCAACCTATTTTATTTTTGAAGAACCTTACACTACTAACTAATTAAAAGGTCTCCTACCATTTCTTATGAATTTCTCATTCAAATGTTACAATATAAACTCGATTTCTTATACCTACGGCACAGGGTTACCGCTGAAAATTTTCCGAAATGGTACTAAAAGGGGTATTTGGTGAAAAAAGGGGTCCGTATAAAATAAAGAATTTAAGGAGTTCTGAGTGTCGGTCAACGATCGTCGCAACATTTCTAGATTACGTCGATTGAGTTTGGCTTTGGTATTGTGTAACTCAATCGATAGAAGTAAGTATATTTTGGTGAATAAAAATGTTAATATTGTGAATCATAATTTTGACAGTTGTTTGGCCATTGTTTTCATAATTAATTAATATTTGTATTAGAAGTGTCTAATTTAAAATAAAAGAGTTTAATTGAGTTGTGGTTTAGCGATGGTCGAAGAATAAGAGAATGCACCATATTATTGCGAATAACTTTCTGGGAACGAAGAAGCGGTAGGAATCTAGAATAATATCCTCAAATCGATGTCCTTATTGTTTGTAGAATAAAGCAAATAAAAATCAATTGAAATTGCAACTTATTAAATTGTATTTCATCAAATTTCATCATCAAACTAAAGAGAATAATTTTTTTTTTTTTTTTTTTTTTTTATTTCCCAAATTAAAATATTACATCTGTCTTAATGATGACACTAAGTAATTGTTATTAAAGTTTTTGAAGGGATACATTTGTAGACTTAGACCATTGTCTATAGATACATTTCTAACGTTATGTGCAATTTCACAACTTTCTATTTATTTTCTATTTATTTAGCTATTGTTATTATTATGTTTTTTTCTTTTTTTTATTTTTTTACATAAATATACGAGTACTTTAAATATTTTGTAGGTCAACGGGCTTGCGTCTTTTTAGTCGTCTTCTTGAATTCATTTCCTGCTCAGGTAAACTTCGTAATTGAGAGTTGGTGTGGTCACAAAGCGCTATTTGATGTCGTCTGCTGATCATTTTTATTTCTTCTTTTACGGTGAGGATGTTGAGGTCGTGGTGTAAGTCGGCATTGGTTATGTACCATGGTGCATTTACTATAGTCCGAAGAATTTTTGTTTGTAGTCGTTGGATGATATTAATATTTGTCGTGCAGGCAGTTCCCCAGATTTGAATCCCGTAGGTCCATATAGGTTTTATTATTGTCTTGTAGATTAGGAGTTTGTTTTCTGTTGATAACCGCGAGTTCTTCCCTAGAAGCCAGTAGAGTTGTCTGAATTTGTTTTTTATTTGGTTTCGTTTATATAATATGTGTGATTTCCAAGTCAATTTTTTATCTATAAGCATGCCCAGGTACTTCGCTTCATTGTCAATAGTAATTTCTTTGTTGTTCAGAATGATGTTTTCAGCGATATAATTTCTTTTCGTAGTATATACAACTTGTACTGTTTTTTCCTCGTTTATATTGATTCCCCATTTCTGGAACCAATCTACAGTCTTCTCAAGTGCTATTCTGGCTTGTTGAGTGGCTAAGTCTAATCGTTTGTTCGAAGAAAGGATAACCGTGTCGTCTGCGAAAGTAGCTATCATAGCGTTGTCTGGTTTAGGTATGTCTGCTGTATATAAAAGGTAGAGCGTTGGTCCTAGAACACTTCCTTGGGGGACACCTGCGTCTATTCGGCATAACTCGGAACACTCATCGTTGTGTGAGACGTAGAAGTGTCTGTCGTCCAGATAGCTTTTAATTAGCTCAGAGAAGTCCGGCAGCATGTTTTTTAATTTATGTAGAAGTCCTTCATGCCAAACACTATCAAAAGCCTTGGCTACGTCAAGATATACTGACACGCAGTATTTTTTTTCATCTAAGTCGTTAAAAATTTTGTTAGTAACTCGATGGACTTGTTGTATAGTCGAATGTTTTTGTCGAAAACCAAATTGGTGGTCCGGTATGAGTTTTTGTTGTAATACAACTTTGTCAATACGATTAAGTAACAGCTTTTCAAATATTTTGGATACTATTGGTAGTAAACTTATCGGTCTATATGAGGTAGTCTTTGTAGGATCCTTGCCAGGCTTGGGAATAGCGATTACTTTCGAGACCTTCCAGACTTTCGGGTAGTAGTTTTGTCGTATAATAGCGTTAAAGATATTCCTTAGGTATATGATGGCACTGTCAGGTAAATGTTTTAGTAGTTGTCCAGTTATCATGTCGTATCCAGCAGATTTTTTATGGTTTAGTTTATATTTCAGGTGGTCTTTTATTTCTTTGGCGGTTATTCTCTTGATCCTTGTGTTTAAACACGAGTTATTTTGTTGAAGTGAAATATTCTGTCCAATGATTGCATTTGAGAAAGTTGTTTTGAAGTAGCCAGCTAGTGCTTTCGCCTTGTCCTTGCTTGTCCTAGACCAAGTGCCGTCAGCGTTTGCGATAGGTGGTTGATGGGTACTTCCGTTTTTAAGTCTTTTGTTTAGTTTCCATAGTGAATAATTTGTGTTTTGGGTTGCAGTGAGATTAGATAAATAGTTGTTAATGCTGCGGTTTTTGTGTTCTTTGAGTATGGCCTTAAGTTCCTTCGTCGCTCTATTAAGGTTCGCTTTGTCGGTTGGTGATCTGGTTAAGTGCCAAGTTTTTCTTAGTTTGCGTTTTTCTTTAATTTTTTGTCTGATTGTATCTGAAGATTGTGTAGGATTGGTTTTTATTTTTTTTAAGTCAGGTGTAGATTTTAGTGCTGCAGAGTAAAGGAGGTCATTGAGGTGAATTATTGCACTTTCAAGATCTTCATTGGTTTTTAGTGAAGTTTCAGGTTCAATTGTTGCGTCAACGAAATGTCGGAAAGCATCCCAGTCGGTTTTGTGGTTTATCAGAGGTGCTATATTTGATTGAAGTTTTGTACTTTTGAGATATTCAATGATGATTGGTGAGTGGTCCGAGGATAGGTCAAGGCAAGATTTTATTGTTAGTTGATTTAAATTAATGTTCTTGGTTATGCAGAAGTCGATGAGGTCTGGAGTTTTCCTGCTGTCAGTAGGCCAATAGGTAGGTTCTCCGGTACTTAAAAATTTACAATTGTGCTTGGTAAGGGCGTCCATAAGAATTCTACCTTTTTTGTTTGTCAATCTTGAACCCCAGTCCGTATTTTTTGCGTTAAAGTCACCTCCTGCGATAAAACGTGGTCCCAGGCATTTGATGTAGTCAGCATACTCTAATTTACTAATTGTGAATTTTGGTGGGCAGTATAATGCTGATATTATAAGCGGTCCTAGTGTATCCTCTATTTGGATGGTTGTCGCTTGAAGATAGTCTTTTTTGTATCCATCCAGTTCATGGCATTTAATATTTTGTCTGATGATTATTGCTGTGCCACCATGAGCTCGTCCACTAGGATGATTTGTGTTGAAGATTTTAAAATTGGGAATTTTTAAAAAACTTTTATTTGTGAAATGTGTTTCTGATATTAACAGGATGTCAATTGAGTTGTTTTTAATGAATTGTTTTAGTTCTAAAGCGTGTTGAATTAGTCCATTTGAATTCCATATGACGATTTTTAAATTTGTCTTATTGTCCATTATTTATTTTAGTCATCAATAGGGTTAGGATGTTCATCATATTAGACATCTGTGTTATTAGTTGTTTCATCATTTCTTTGAGTTCGGATAGGTCGTCTGTGGGTTTCGTAGTATTTTCTCCTTTATTGTTTATTGATAAATTTACTTTGTTATTTGTAGAAGGAACGCCGTTCCTGTTTTACTGTCTATTAATTAAAGGAGGGGTTATAGTCCTTGTAGTCCTTGTAGCAGCAGCGTTGTCACTTTTAATGGCGTCAGCAAATGTTGTTTGTGGTTTAATCATATTGGGGGCGGGTTTGGGCATATCTGTGATGGGATTTCTAGCTTCTGTGCTGGTCTGAATGGGCTGTTCTTCTAGTGTTTTTTTTCTTAGTGTTGGATATCTTTGTACCTTGAGTGCTTTATATACCTCGCAACCTTTGTAATTTGCAGTGTGGGGCTCACCACAGAGTGCGCATTTTAGATTACTGCGATCCGTAACGTTGGTACAATCAGTCGTTTTGTGTTTTCCTGCGCACTTGACGCAGGTTGGTTCAAGTGTGCAGAAGTTCTTTGTGTGGCCGTATTTTTGGCAGTTCATGCATTGGGGGATGGTCCTTTTTTGATAAGGTGGTTCAAATGATATCTTACAGTGCATCAAGTGAGTAATATTATAAATTTCCTTGTTATTCTTGTTATTTTCCAGCTCAATGGAGAAGAGCGAGAGTGGTTTCTTCGTTCCTCGTTTTGATATGTTGTGTATGTTTGTTACAATGTGTCCATGTTCTTTAAGTTCTTTTTTGATTTCTTCTTGGTCCGCTGAATGGTGCATATTTCGAAGCATGACTCTAAAATTGCGTTGTTCTTTAGGCTTATATGTGTAGAATTGTGTATTTTTAAGTTTAAGTACTTTAACGGTCTTTGTATAAGCTATGGAGTCAGATGGTTGAATTTTTATTTCATTGTTTGGTAAAACTTTCAGTTCGTATGTGTCTTTTGATGTAGTTTCATTAAGGGCGTCAATCAGGAGATGTATATATCGTACCCCTTGAACATAAATTGGCGGAGGTCTGGGCATTTTGGTCTGAAGATTTTCTTCTATGTCTTTTTGCGGCAGGCTTTTAGGTTCCTCTATTTCATCATCCGTAGAAAGGATATCAAAACGGTTGTGTGATTTCTCATTGGGTTGGTTCAACCAATAGTTTTTTAGGGTAGTAGTTTGATTTTGATTTTTTAGTTTCTTGGCTTTGTTTTGTTTAGTTTTCTCGGGTGATGTCCTGTTTCTTTTTGTTTGAGTTCCGCTAGATTTAGCAATGCAGTCGTCTGTTATGGTAGCTAGAGATGTGGATATTATGGGTGTGTTTATAATTGTGGTGTTATTTGTAGTTTGAGCGGCTATATGATTGTCAGATGGAAATGTTGTAGTTAATGGTGAGGTTAATATTGGTATGTTGTTTGCAGTTAGAGTTGTCGCCGTATTGAATGATGATGTATTTGTAGTTGTTATAGTTGTTGTGGTTAGTGTCGACGTTGTTGATGTTAGTTTTGAGGTGTGGAAAACTAGAAAGTTGTTTTCCGGTTGGATAGGGCTAGCCCTTGGTGGTGTTCTTTTGAGACTCATCTTTCACTTAAAAGGAAGGAAAGCGGAGCATACTTTTAGGCAGTTCGTCGGCAAATCGGATTGGTTGTCGTCTTCGATAGCCAGTTTTGCCTGATACAAAGCTTAGGTGTTCGTGGCTTTGTGTAAAGCTTGGGATCCACAGATCCACGGGAGCGCTAGCGCACCGCAACCACTGTCAAATGGTCGCCGGCCAAATAAAAAAATAAAATAACGAAAGGAATTTACCTTGTATTTCGTCCGGTGGAAATTTTTTTTTTAGTTGACGGCGATGGCTTACGCAGGGCGCAGTTGGCGGATGATGATTTCGCGTTTTTTATGCGCGAATTATTATGATTTTTTTTATTTTTGTATAACACTGACGTTAACACACTTACTTATAGCTTGACAGAGTTGCCAAAGAGAATAAGTTAAATAATAAATATTAATTATTTTTTTCCTCCCTTCGCGATATCTGGATTTGTTTTCATAAATAAAACAAGAAGTTCCAATTGCTTTTTCCTTATAACCTGATTCGCCCTGAATTTGAATTAACAATTAAGGTTTTTTTAACTCTTTCAGATTACTCAAAAAAAAAAAAAAAACATCGACCAGAAATTTGTGATCGACTACAAGCGACTGTCAAATCGACAAATATCGATCACAATCACAACACTTACTTACTTAGTTGGCGCTACAGCTCGAGGTGAACCTGGGCCTGCTTTTCGCAACCATTTTCGCACGAATGGAAGGGACCTACAGTTTTTTGCCGACCCCGAACGGCGAGTTGAGAAGCTCAATCGTGACAAATGATACTCTTTGATGCTTGTCAGACATTCGAAATAACTTTTAGGTGTTTGCGGCGGGATTCGAACCGTTTGCGGCGGGATTCGAACCGCTGGCTCAGTAGTCCGACGCACTAACCACTTGCGTTACGGTGCCCACAACACATCACAACACACAATACCAAAATTAGCAATCGACGATTTATAGTTGCCGCTTATCGATCCACACTCACAGTCACAATTGGGGCCTAAGACAGGGGGGGGTTTAGTATTATTTTATTTAATTTTTTTATTTGTATTTTAGTTCAGAGTTTCAGACACAAAATGACTGCGCACTATGTACAATAGGTTTGTATGATGCCGTCAGCCCCAGGGCGCACTGACTACTGTCAGTGTATTTCCATGGTTGTCAAAAAACCCAGTGCAACCCCCATTTCATCGAATGCAAATAGCTTGCCCTGACTGACCACTGTCATTCTAATATTTTCCATTTTCGAACTTAAATCATGTTTGTATTTAGATTTTAATTAATTTTGTAAATATTTCCTTTTTTGAAATAATTTATTTTCTTCATTTCAAAAAAACAACCATAAAAAAAAGTTCGCGATATGAAAAAAATAAACGAATAGAATTTTTTACAGCCCTTTTTTCTTGCACTGAAGAAATATCCAGGGCGAATACTGGGCAGTTCCAGTGTCACCATAAAACACAGGGGAGCATTTCCAGTGCATTTTCAGTGTAGCACTAACTGACATCGAACACATCAGTGCGGCCTGGGGCTGACATCATACAAACCTAATGAAACAGGGAAATTTATATTATTTGGCGTTAACAAACACATACGAGTATGTACATATACATACATAGATAGAAATCGGGTAAGTGCAAAACTGAAATTGCTGTCGATGGCGATGACTGTTAAAAGAAGTGAATGGGTTTTTGGTTGAATGTGTCAATTGTTTCCCAATTTACAGAAAGGGTGCAAAAGGGTCCTATTTTTTCAAAAAGGGTCAGATTTCGATGATTTTAAAAAAGTCGGGTGCTGCCGTGCCATCAAAAAAGGTTCAATTTGACCCCAAAGGGTATTAAAGGTAACCCTGCTATGGCATCTTTATATAATGATTTACTTTTACTTTCACCTATCTAGTGAACAATTATTAGGTATCACCTTATACAACGTGACATTTAATTTAAAATTAAACGAGTTGACGAAAGAATTTCATTTGTTTTTCTTTGCTTTAATATTGTTTTCATGAAAGTTAATTTTTTTTAAATGTCTATATTAAAGGGATTTTGACTGTAGGCTTTGTATATTTTATACTACAGTGATTGTGGGTGGGTATGACGTATGACAAAAGCTTTGGGAACTTAGTTTCGAACCACAAATTTTCCAAAATTATAATTTTTGTTTAAATGGTTTCTTTTTTTTAATTATATTAGTTGCGATATGACACACATGCGTTGGTATGTAGTATGTACAGTACATGCGCCAGAATTAAGGACACAAATTCAGACATTAAAAGCTTTCCTAATAAAATTCTTTCATTGCTATGTGGGTTATTGAAATCGACTGAGTGCGGGACCTTCATAAAACGCGAATTCTACTATGCACCCACATCCCATTCTCATATATTCATAGGTTCACGCAACAAAAAATACCCGACAACGGTGAATACGGAACAATTGCAAAAAGGAAAACTTTCTCAACGATTCGAGTTAACAATGGGATGTGCATACATTTTTTTCTTCGCTTTCTCTCTTTCTTCAATATCTATCGTTTTTGCCTCTTTCCCAAGTATATTTCATAAAGGAAATGAATAAAATAGGTGGATACTGAATAGCGAGCGGGTGCATGGGGATTACGAAAATTTGTTCCCATCCGTCCCCCCTTAAAAAGTTGTACGTTCTTTCCGCATACAGTTCTTGTTGAAAGTTGCTCTTCGTGGAGGTTTTCTTTTCGAAATGGAGAAAAATCGAAGCGTTATGCTTATTCTTCTTCTTGTTCTTCATTTTCGTTGTTCTTTATCCTCGTCGACGCATTCAAAACTCCTGGCAAAATGTTTGCCATTCTCAAAGCTGTAACCCTTGCAACTCCGATCCCTTAACCCTCTTCCACAAAACTCGTGAATATAATTTAATGCGAAAAGTTTACATTATGATGTTGTTGGTTTATTTTATTTTTTTTTTCGTTCTTTCGTCAGTTATTTTTCTGCACTTTGCTTCAGTGTACCATATACATACACATTTTTTATTACAATATATCGCCCGTTGTCGTTGTCCTTGCCGCCCACACGCCCACACGCCTTCACGAATGGAACAGATTTAAGTATGATATATTCGCAAAAGTATGAATTGTGGTTTTAATGCAAAAATATATGAAATGTTGGATTTTTATCACTTTGTCTGGATTGGGGAAATGTAATTTTTTTTTTTGAGAATTTTTCCCGCCTCTAGAATGGATTTGTGTCAGTCTCGGGTTTGGTTTGGGGTTTTATTTAATTTGTCGGTATTTTCAGATGCGAAAGGATGCGATGGGGGTAAAACAATGTTTGCGGGGTCTGTCAGGAAATAATTTGTTAAAGGTTGATTTATAGGGTGGCAGTTCTTTGGGGACGAAAGCAATGAGGTGCGTATGAGTCAGTAAAATGGCAACTTTATTTGTTTCCTTTTTTTTATTAGGATTTATTGTCATTTGAGTGTTTTTTTCCTTTTTTCTCTTTTGTTATCAAAAGGGCTTGAATAAAATGTATAGGTATGTGCATAAATACTTAATCCAATATAGATTTAGAAAAGAAAGTTAAAGTTGTCAATTTATGGATGAAACCTCCACCTCCACTCACCCTCACCCTAACATTTTTTCAAAGCTACTTAGTAACAATGTGTCTACGCAGAAGTTTATGTACATATTATGTATCTAGGTACCTACCAGTTTTGTCAAAAATGTCAGATCGTGCAACAATTATAAAAACATATGTGTACAAAGTGAAGTACATACCGCAAATGGGATATGGTGTTAAAAGGTGATAATTTCATTGGATAATTACCACATTTCTGTACAATAAACTAATATATTATAATACAGTGAAATCTCTCTTAAGTGGACAGCCTGACAGAGCTGTCCGTAGAGAACGCATTTTGTATTGGAAATCAGAAATTGGTTCCCGAAAATGTGTACGTTAATGCAAGTTGTCTGCTAAACGGGGTGTTCGCCAATCTCAGATTTCAGATTTCACTGTAGAATAAATTCTAAAAATTGTATTTATAATATTTGTGGTGGTGTATGTATGTAGGTATATCGACATGACCTTATTGCTGGAACCTAACACTATGATTGTACATATTGCAATTTTATATACAGTAAAACTTGTGAATAGTGGAATGCTTCGGTGCACTTTTTTTTTACTATCGCAGTTTTTTCCACTATCGGCAACCTAATTTCTTTTACTATTTTTCGATAAATTTTTATATCGGAGTTCAAAATGTGTACTTGCTGAATGAAGCCGCTAGCAGAATGAGACACACACGAAAAGAAACAATTGAAATGTCAAAATTCTCGGAAAAGGAAACGAAGCCGACAAAATGTTTTATTGAATTTTGGCGCATTCATATCTTGATTCGGCTATTGAAGAGTGAATTTGTATGGGGAAAAAACAAAATTCATTGAAAAATTTTCCAGTATTCAGATTTCGCAGGTTTCCACTATATAAGAGTGAATTTGTATGAAGAAAATGAAAATTGATATCCAAAAATGTCTATTATCGAGGTTTCGGAAGTTTCTTTTATTTAGGCTGACCAGACGTACTCTTTTTTAGGACAAAATACTCTTTCTTTTAAATAGATTTACTAATTCTCTCTTTTCCTAAATTACGGTTAAATATACACTTTTAAATAATAAAAAATAAAAAAAAATTTAAAATACAATCTTTCTTTTTCTCTTTGTCGGTTGCCCTTTGTCCAAATAACAAAAGATGGTGTAAACTAAAACAAGAACTGTACAAATGTATGTACAAAATATTTAAAATTTGATGAATACATATCAAAAACATTAAGCATATTCTTATTTTTATTTTCATCGGCCAATACATATTTATTCAGTAGACTACACAATATACTATCATTTTTGAAATGCAATTTTTGCTAGAATGATGTTAAAATGATAGTGTTTCGCTTGGAATGAAAAGTTACGACTGGAGCGATGACGAGAATGATGAGGGTTGAAATTGTTCCTGGATTTTGACGGAATTATGTATGTTTAATGGTCACTAGTATCGCCTGTGGTAGACATTCGACCAATTGTGTGTGAGAAATGCACGTATTGATATTTATTATTTCACCTGCTTTTTATCTGGTTGAGATAACGTATTGAGAAAAAAAAAACATAGATACTGCACTTACCCTCTTCACAACCTTTCCATCAAAAAATCAAGCGTACCTATATGTTGTATTTAAGGCAGTTAAAAAGGCGTTGAACTTGTTTGCCTTCACCTATTTATATAATGATGATGTGTGGGCAAAAAATGTTCGGAAAATGTCATTCCTGGACTAGAATGATAGTGTATTGTATAGCTTAGAATTAAGTAATGAGAAACGACAGTCTAGGAATATCATTTCAAAAATGATAGTGTGGGGCTGTTTTTAGGGTCCAGTACCCATATGGAAACACGGAACTATTATAAGTTTACTCTAACTCTAAAATGTCTGTCACGATAAAAACTTCAAGAACCGTTCCTTCTAGAAACTTGAAATTTGGCATAGCTATTTACACATTACGGTAGTCCACATATTTGAGACTACTAATCACTCAAAAATATTGTGAAACAACTATACATGGTGGCAAGATGTATACTCGAAAAAAATCCTCATATCTACATAGTTTTACAAAAAAAAAGGTTGTTACTTTGTTCTGCTCGGCTCGTAGGTACTGATGTTAATTGTGTACATATTATTATTAGTAAAAAAAATACAACTAAAAATTTACAGATAATCTTTTAGTTTCAAGAATATCTGGTCACCCTATTTTATTCGCAGATTCCACTATTCGCAAGTTTTACTGTACATACGTGTAAATTGAAATTTGTTCATAAATGTAGGTATGTATGTATGTATGTACAATGTACATACCAAATTGATATTGTTCGTCAGTACAAACTAGTTGTTATCTTGTACAATATGTATGCATACTTAAATACGAATATTTTTACGCTTTGATAAAAAAAAAAAAAAACATAATAAAAAACTTACATATGACATTCAGTGGAAGTGTATCTTCAAGTGCAGAGTTTGGAAGACGTGGATTAGAGCCGTCACATCTCAGCATAGTACCATCATCGTCTGGCATCGGATTAAAGGATAAAATTGAAGTGACTTTTCGACCATTTTGCGTCGTTTGTATCTAAAAAAAAACGATACATTTAATTGTTTTATGATTCTTCGTAAGTTGTTTATCTACGTACCGTTCCACGCTTAAACGGCCTATTATTTTGAGTCCATTTTACATCAGTATCTGGCACAGATCCATCCACTATACAAGTCAGATTATACTGCATCGCAGACGAAAGAATCTTTGGCTTCATCGTCAAGTTCACTGTTGTTGGTCGCACTAGAAATATAAAAGAATATACCAAAATTAATTGCACGGCTCACCGCTAAAGTATCAATTAAGTGGAGGTATCTCCTCTTGCACTGTTAATTGAAGTTAAATGAATTCATATAACACTTAAAAAAGAACTCATATCAAACCAATTAAAAGCGGTGTTCTCTCAATTTGCAATGTACTCGTACATTCGAGTTATCGACCGATTGTGCTTCAGTTTTAATTGCGAATGCGTTAAACGATGAACTGGGGGTGGGTGGTGAATTGCACAAATAGGTCAGACGTCTGTTAATCACTAAGTGACTTCTCCTACTTTATATCCTTTTATCTGATTTTCTCTTTGATGTTCACTGGAAATAGGTGTTTTTTTCTTCTTTTTGTATGCAGTCTTTTTTTTTCTCTCTTTATAACGAGGTCAGAGACATCATAGGCAGGTGATATTGATAGCTGAATATTCTTTGGACCCCCTTTTATACAAAGCAAAACAAGCTCTGAAAGTTTCTTAAGTTGTAGTGTGTCTGCATAATATGAGTATGAACATAAATCGGAAGAAGAAGAATACAAAGGGAAATATGAGTGCTTTTCTCCCGTTGTGATTTCAATATAGAAGATCTCGAACATTGGTAGTGCAGGTTCTCAGTTCGATTTTGGGTTCATCTATCCTTAAGAGGATTTTGTTGTCGCTAGAGCATAGCGTTGACATTACCGCCGATTATTGGATATATCAATCCAAATCAGGGAAAGAGAGATACATATGAACATAACCCAGCTCAATTAAAGCACATCAAAGTGCTAACTAGAAGCTTAATATTTTTCGAATGATTGTCTTTCAAATGCAGCACATCTTTCCAATCACATATCAACTAAATCCTAGGAAAAGAGAAAATGTATCCATGGCCACTTTATACTTACGTAACATCTCGATTCGTATACTCCTCTCCACTGGAGGCACCAGTTTCGTGTTCGACGCCTGACATCTGTAGGTATTATTCAAAGCCGATCTCGTAATTTGTGGTACCTCCAAGCGATTTACTGTCACGTGTCGTCCCATTGATACACCAGATCCAGCTTGCAGCAATTGTGTGCCGTTAAACCACGTTACTGTTGGTTCAGGACGTCCTAAATCGTAAAGGAATAGACAGACAAAAAAAAAACACAAAAGGATTACTGACTATGGACACAAGATATTTTCATCGTGGTTTGACTTTGTTCAATGATTGGATTAGCACTTGCGACAGACAAACTGCCACCATCACCTTCCAGTTATCTAGCCAGCTATAGTCCGCTAGTTGCTGTCATGCCAGTGAAAGACTATGAAAATTGAAAGTGTAACTGGGCCTTTAGCGTAACTGACATGAAAAAATAATAATTAATCAAATCATGACATCTACCCGGTGGAGAGTAATCGAGAGAAGCATCTACAACACGAATATATGTATGTGCATACTCGTTGCTTACAATGATTATGGGGTCTCCGCTAAATGGAAGCAAATATTCCGCATCTGTTCGAGGCAAATGGCCAAGTTTGCGGCAAGAATTTAAGACGAGTATAATTTGAAATGACACGAAACGGAAGAAGACGACCATCACCAAGTTGATGATGATGATGACGATGATTATGGTGATGTCCTTTTTTTTTGGCCCACCTAATGCGCCTCTTTTTCTCCTGCTAATGGTCTCCTGCAATTTGCTATCACTTGTTGTTGGTGCTTCGCTTGATAGAAAGATATTTGCCGTTTATAACTTCCCCGTCTACCATTTAACATCGATTTATGCGTCCACTGTGTCCTCATTTTATCAGAAATAAGAAAAAGAAGTAAAACTCTAAGCAGGAAGAATGTTAAAAGGATTTTTTTCAGTAGTAGCTCCTTCGAATGTCAACCCTCTTGCTTTGAAACTCGTATCCAGCCCGCATCCTATGCGAAATGTGTGATGCTTGGATTCTTTATAGGAGAAATGTTGGTATTTTTTCGTCCTGATATCAGTCACTCAGCGCGGGGACGACGATGAGAAGAATTCCATCGACTTTTACTCCTGTGTTATCTTCGGATGTGTATAAATGGGGATCTGTTCCCCAGTGTGTATATGTGTGTGTGTGTGTGTTTTGCTTCGGTTGGACCAGCGTGGAAGCTTTTATTGAGTCATCACGGGGGAGCATTAATGGCTTCGCTTATTGGATTCGACAGGGTGAATGTAATGCAATAAACTGATGATGCCAATATTATTATTACTATTATCATTTTCTGTATTTTTTTTCTTGGTTCTCTCCCTCTTTCTTTACGTTAGCGCATAACCATCGGAAGGAAGAGGAATTTTTCTGTTTATTTCATGGTATATGGTGGGTCGCCTACTTTGGACCATTATATATGAATCTAAAGAGGATAATGAAAGCGAAGGAAGCCATTTGAATATGCCATTTTAATAAGAGCGGATGTTTTGCGGCGCAGAGATGAAATGTTCGTGTTTAGCACCCAATAAAGGTGGTGACGAAAGAAACACAGAACCAATGCGGATGTGGGCGGTGGGAATGAAAATGGGAATGAATGTTCGCTCAGTGTGGTATTTTGGCATTGTAAACGACTTTATGTCTTGTCCGTGACAGGAGCAGATAAGGCAGATTTAATGGCCTATTAATGAATTTGATTGTAATTGATGTTATGGCGTGGTTCTTACGTTTCATTGCTTTTGAGGGGGAGGCGATCAGTTTACAATTTTAATGGTTGATTAATGACATCTTGACAAAGAGAGACAGAAAAAATTTTTTTATGGAAATAGACTTCAACTATAATGAAAGCCATTGATGTTGAAAATCAAAAATAATTCAGAAGTAATCTTGATGAACAATCAAAATGTACTCGTACATATGTGTAGGTACATATGTATGTCTGTACATACATACATATATACAAATGTATTTACCAGATAGTTTGTTTATCTTCAGAGATCTTTCGAGTACACATTCAATTTGGAACGAATAGTGGGTGGGTTCTTCCGTTCGAACTTTATCATACACAGTGGTGGAAAACTAATTGGAACTAATGGAAAAACAAGTATTGTTTATTTTCACTTCTTTATTTTCATATCTATTTGCAAGATATCTTCACCGATAAAACACCGTTTTGGTATCAAATATCATTGTGCTTTTAGTTTTATCTATATCGATCATTGAAATTTGCTCACAAATCGGGTATTAACATATGGCGGAAAATTGTGATGAAATGTGCTTAATAACGTCGTTTCTTTTTTGAAACATAATATTTGTACATGAGGTACACGAAAATAACTCATTAACCGCGCGTTAGAAAACGCACACGACTAGCCTATAAGTATGTTATGTAAGTATATAGTCACAGAAATAATAAAAATTACAAGAAAAATGTTGCATTCCTAACGAACAGACAGGCAACAAAGTTCCCCACTTCACCCTTGAAGAGGGGTGAAAATGGACCCCCCCTATGACATACGATTTTTTGTTCGCCCGAATTTCAGGAATCTCCAGTTAAATGATTATGCCTCTTAACTGGGGCACCCTGTATTTCCAAATGAAAACTTACTTAATTCATTATTTGCTTAAATTTGATTCTATTTACGGTATATGTTCTTTTTTTTCATAAAAAATAACGTTTAAATAATACTCGTAGTATACATAAATTGTGTGAAATACAAATTAATTTTAGTTAATAAGAGAAACCTTGCTTGATTCCTTCGTTCTACAGGCTAAGTTTGGGGCCAAAAATGTTGTAGGGAGTTATAGAGTTACTACATGCCATTTCTACCTTGCTCGTTACTTTTTCAAGTTCGTAATTCATAAGTCATAATGCTTTTAGAGAGAACGAATTCCATCCAATATTAAATCAAGCACTTTTTACCGGTGTTATGGCCCACTATTGCGCAACAATGCCAAGTAATATAAAACCAGGTAAAAAGAAAATCATCGTCATTATCTAAAAATTTCACCCTCAATTGTTCGTTATTTTACCCACCATCAAATTATATATAATACATAGTGCCCGAAACAAATCCTTCCCAAACAGTTATAACCTCATCGACACTTCAGACCAAATTGCATACTTCAAAACTAATAAATGTTTACAAACTCTAAGTACTGCCTGTGCCTGCCTGCTTGCTCTATACAATAGTCATTCGGAAAGCTGTACAAGGACCCTACTCGTTAACCACCTACCATCCTCCCGAAACCCGACAAACTATCCAAAGTAATGATGGTCATGAATTTCATAACTTGTAGGGGATTTTGCAGTTTTGATTGCACCACTCCGTTCATCAGTTGAGTGATTTTCGGCTTCTCGCGAGCATTTATTTCCAACCTTCACGGACCTCGTCTTGTTCGTTGACGTTAACTTTAACGATGGCAACAAACTCGACGTAAACGACAACGTATCACTTACAATCTGCAAAACGGCACCCTATTGCTCTTAAGTAAGCAACACGCGACATGAAATTCAACCCGTTTCTTGTGGTGATAGGACTTTCCATTTTGAGAAATATTTTTTTCCTTTTGCTTCTTCTCCTTTGTTGTGTATGTATTTGAAGGCAAACGCTGTTACGCAAACACAGACATGATCCTCAATTGCAGCTTAGCATGAATATTACTCTTACCCTTGTAAAGAAAACAAAAGAATACAAAGGTATCGCAAGGAAATTTTATATCCTTATTAACTCTTGTGTGCGTGTGTGTGTAGAATTGACTTAACTTTTTAGTGTACGACGAATATTTGAGTTTGTTTTTATGCATAAAGCATAACTGCAGTTTTTCACCGCCAAGTGGAAAAGTTTTATCTTTTAAAATTAAGTTTCGTAATGCACTTGGCTGGTTTAACTGTTTTCCAGGCTTTCCAAATAGTTTTCGTCAGGTGGCAATTAATGCGAGTTTTTGAGGAGTTTTTTTTCTCTGTTTTTCAGAGCAACGGGATTTATTCCTTATTTTTATAATGTGAGTTTGTTCTAACATGTTGGAAGATTTAGAAGGTATATTTTCGAAATTATGATTTATGATAAGAGCACACCTATTTCGGAGTGTTGATATAAGACTTTACCAAATACATATAGAATAGTCGAATGTGTGGAATATGCTTTCTGGAAGAGAATACCGGGCGGACATCGTAGGGAGTTGCATATGTTGACTAAATTCTATAGTTGGATATACCTAAATCCTGTTAAAGAAAAAAATATAAGCCAACATCGAACTTTAAGGGCATGCAAGACATAAGAGTAAAGCAAAACATCAACTATTGGTATTCGAAACTGAAGGCGGCTAACAATGCATTTGGCTGAAATCGACAATGACATTCACTAAAATAAATAAAACTGTAAATAAATAAAAATGCCAAATGTGATTAAAAAGCTTTTACAAAAGAATAAGTTCAATGTGAAGACAGCCAATGAAAATTCCCTGATATCGTACCTATTCTTAGAACTTCTAAAAATGCTTAATTTTAATATTGGTTAACCTTAAGCTTGGTAATTCTTTCTTGTGAAATCATTCACCTCTCTTTTAAAAATAAATAAAATAATAAAATAAGTAACCAAGCCTAGCTTCTCACCTCTCTTTTGCAAAATAATGAAATCCAAATTCTCAGTAGCAAACAAATCTTTACATAGAGATTAACTCTATAAAAAAAACTTAGTACAGTAAAACATTCTAATTGGGATACATCCCAATTGGGACAACCCACTTGCCAGCCCTAAGAGTTTTCATACAATATACTCTCTGGAATCGGGACACTTAAATTGGGACACCTCCCAATTGAGACATTCAATTTAATTTTCCTAAAAGCTCCATAATGGAGCCAGACCTCCGAATTGGGACATTTTTTTAAAAAATTTAGCAAATGTGACTTCTCTAATCAGGACAATTCGAGTTGAACCTAACAACTGGGACACTTAACTAGACTCGAAAAAAAATTGTGTGATCTAATCGGGACAGTTATGAATTACAAATGATTTTCGGATGCAAGGCTAGCAGCTGCATCAAATGAACTTAAAGGGAAAGAATCTTCGCATTTCTTACAAATTTAGTTATTGAATTGTCGCTGTAAAAATTTTCAACACAACACTCTCTAAATAGGACACCTCGGAATTAAGATAAAAAAAAAATAGTCCTGTCGGTGTCCCAATTAGAGAGGTTTTACTGTATATTAGAACTATCGAGAATAATATTGCCTAGATTGTAAGTTTCTTTGGGTACATGAGAATTTAATAAGTAGCGATAATTGGAATTCAAAAACTACCAACTAAATCACCAACCTCAAAAATCGTGTGACAATGACCAAAACGGAAAGGAATCGACCCTCAAACCATAGAAAAACTAGCCCTGTAACACCCATTAGTCACCTGCTTCTACCACACACATTCAAAAGTGCAAAAACACATTTTCGCAAATGTCCTCATGCATAGAATTAAATTTTCAAAAGGTGCACATGCAAAAAGAGAGTTCTTTGCATCTTTTGCAAACACCAAGTAGTTCACGATATCCTAGTAGCATAACTACTCACTATGTTGATCTCACTCTTTTTTAACTCTCTGGCATAGATTCCGCATGACCAGGAAGCTCATGCATTGCATAACACATCTGTATGCATGAAACAGCATTGAATTCATATCTCTATGAAAGTATCGGACGTAGCATTTCCTTTTTCCAGATGATGGTGCTGCAAGTGTCGGTGAGCTAGTGGTTCGTGAAGCAATTACAAATTCTTCCAAAAGTATGTTTGACTTGCTTTCTTTTGCTGCTTCTGTATATAGGTACAAATGTACTTTAACTATAATACATACTAACATATCTCCTTTGTAGATTTGTACGTCGCGTCGTTTAGAAATATTTACATGCTGGCTATAAGCAAGTCAGTGGCTAGAAGCTGTTGTTATGTTATTGCACGTTCCTTCCTTATAGCAGTACTCTAGATTCGATTTCACTTGCAGTATTTTTAATATTAGTTGGGTGGTGGAAAAAGAAAATTGGGGCGTTAGAAAGAAAAACTGCAGTTCCTTGATTCTAGCACACTAGGCATCGGATCTGTGTGAGATGATGATTTTCTAAACATAAAGAGGGTGTTTGTGAATTTTTGAAACACCGAGCACAGATGTTTAATCAGTGATATTTAAAATAAATCAATAACAGGAGGTACCCTCTACACTTTGTGAATAGAGAACGAAAAAATACGAGTATCTACGAAATGCAGAAGAAGACGGGTGTGACAAAATTATGTTACGGTGAAAAGAAAAGGATCCAAAAAGAAAATATTTCGTAGCTAGATTTTATTTTTTTTGTTGGTGCTTATTCTGCTTTCACAAGCTGGGAAAGTAAAACGAAATATTTTATTTTAGTGGGAAAATATGCTAAAATGCTTTTACCCTGAATGCTGCTTGTAATTCGGATTCGGAACGTGTATGCAAAAACACACGGAGGTTGGTGTTGGATTTTAGAAAATATGATTTCGCTGGAATTTTAAACTAGAAATGAGAACAAAAGCTATTCATTTTTTTCATTCACAGATAACTAGACTCTCAATACATACATACGTACTTCCATAAAAAAGAAACTAGTAATAATACCTCCGCCGAGATCAAGTTCCTGAAATGAGAGTTTAGATCCATTCCGGACTGTATTGCTGAATAATATTGGATATTGGAATATTGCGATCTAAATAAGATTTCTTAAACCTATATACAGTGTCAACGTTTTTGAAATGTCATCATTCGAGGGAAGGAGGAGAGTCATGGTTATTTAAAACGCCTCTAGTTTGCATGTCCCATGTCGGAAGCGTATCGGAATCCCGCTTTTTAAAATCCCGTTTTTTTAAAAATCCCGAAAAAAAAGTTTTAAAATACCGTCTTCTAAAATCCCGTTTTCTCAAAATACCGCGTCTTAAAATCCCGCTTTTTAAAATCCAGTTTAATCCCGCTTTGCCCATTTCTCAGCATCCCAATTTTGTATTTCAACAAATTCATCTTTCAAAATTTAATATTGCTTGTTCCATTTTCAAGGAAATAAATGAGAACAGTTCCTTTACTTTAAACGAAAAAATAAACGGAAAATTATGAAAAATATGTCCAAACTAGCTGATGCACCCGCTTCGCTGCGCATACAAAAATATTTTCTTTGTATGTAGATATTTGTGTTTGTAATAAATTGTCTACTGGAAGGAGACTTTCAGCTTAGTGCTACACTTGTCCTTGCACCTTAAAGTTGGCACAAATCCTTCCTCCACAATTTGTTTAGCACCAAATGAATTCATTTGAAAAGAATTATTATAGGATCGTAAAGACTTAATGAAATTCTTGGATAAAGGATTTTCTATAAATATTAAAGAAAAAAGTGGCTCAGATGGGTTATCAATTTCTTCCAATCTAACATTTCCGCTTTCTTAAATATACAGCACGCTCTTACCGCCAAAACGTCAAAACATAATACACACATATCTGTATCTGTTCCAAGCCGTTCATCTACTTTTCATAAATTGCAAACAAATCCAGTTATTGAATCAAAAATGATTGAACAATTACAATTCATATAAATGTTAGGACGAAGCAATCCCAATCACGTATACTACACGCATGTACCACATATACGCATACCCGCTGGTGCATTGATGGTGGCAATGATCTCCACTGGTCGCGAAAGCATACAAACAATATTTCTTTATGTTCTTACTTTTCTCACAGAAAATGTACAAAGAAGATATATATGTCAAAATCTTTGTTGTGAAATAATCTAAACAAATCTGTAAATATTATTTTAATACGTTATTTAAGAACTAAGATAGAGCAAGATAAATGCCCAAAAGTCGAAAATAAAACTTTTCTTTTTCTCAATTAGAAGTTTTTTTTACTGAAATATATTGATTTTTTTTATCCATTTTATAGATTTAACCCTGCCAAATTCGATTGCAAAAAACCGTATCCAAATATGTTCAGTAGATTTTTTGTTTTTGCGGCACATACATATGTACATACATTTTTTAGACTTCGTTTTAGTGTTTTAGTGTTTTAGTGTGATGATGATGATCAGGTTTTATGCGTCGTATCGCCCACAATATACAATTAAACTAATTACATAAAAAAAATTTGGTTGTTTCATTAATATTTCAATGTAAGTAAATATTTAATATACAACTTCTGAGTTTTATTTCATTAATTGTTTTATTTCTAAATGAATATTATAAATTTATCTGCATATTCGTTGAATTGTTATACATATTTGTTATTATATTGCATTTATTGTTTGTTGCAAATAATACGAGTTATTAATAAAAGGTTAGTGTATATTATTACCTCTGTTTTTATTTCACTTATTTCTATTTTTTTATCTAATCTCGCTTTTGCAATCACAATTATTTGTTTTATTTTAAAAAATGCCTTGCAATCAATTGCATGTTAAACCAAATTTCGCGCTAAATTGTAGTCGCTGTAGCTTACGTGCAGTTTTTTTAGCTTTAAGTACTGAGAACTCATGATCGCACGACGAACAGTTGATTTGCTGGCAGTAGACCCAGCTAATGCCTTGATTTTGTTTGTGGAGTGAGCCGAATTGGATTGGAATTTTCCGCTTGTCCTGAGGCGTTAACACTGTTTTAATTCTTTCCTTGTTATTGCTTCCAGAGGAATCGCGATTTTAATGTTATTTCGCATATCGCTCTATTTTACGGGCTATTTCGCTGTTTGAAAATTTCATCCGAATGGTACGAATCGGTGCAGGGAAATAACTTCACGGGTAATACCGTCACATGGGAAATAAATGCACATTTTTGATGTGAAGTTATTTCTCACTGAATGTGGGCAATAATTTAACTAGAAATTTTTTTGAAATTATTTCCCACTTATAAATTACAAGGGTACCATCGAATAAAGCCGAAGGAAATAAGGCTGAATTTGGCATTTTCTCTATTTTTAAATGGAAATAAGGCCAAATATAGAAAAAATTTGGCATTTGTCTTTATTTACTTATAAAACTCGCGCGAATTTATTTATTACTAGTGGTTACCCGATGCGCTTCGCTACACCCATTGAAAACAGTGTTTATGTCATAAATGTAATGATATTTTTTCGAGTGACTTTTTGTGAATAGTAATGACTCTGGTGTAGAATTAAATGCCGACAACTCTATTTGAATTTAAGAAAACTGTCTAAACAATAATATCCTAGAAACTCAAAAACTTACCATCCGATTGAGCTGAAACTTAGACCGTATATTTGTTATGAAGCGAGATGTGCACGTAAATCAAAAGTTAGCTGTAAGCTGTTACCGTGCATTGCTGTGGTAATAATTTTGAGATTTTGGTTTTCATGGCCATCTATCGGAAAACTTGAAAACTTTTGATTTGCAAATATTTCTCACTTCATAACAAATATGTTCTGTAAGTTTCAGCTCAATCGGATGGTTTAGAAATTTTGGTGTTTCAGCGCCATCTATCGGAACACTTGAGAACTGTTGATGTACGAACATTTCTCAATTCATTACAAATAATATATCGTGTATGTTTCAGCTTAATCGTACGGTGAGTTTAAACATTTTTGAGTTCCAGCGCCATCTAGCGGAAAACTTGAAATTTTTTGATGTACGAACACTTCAAACATCAGAAAAAGTATATAGTGTAAGTTTCAGCTCAATCAAATGGTTCGTGTATGAGTTCTGAGGTATCAAACGAACAGCTCATTTTTATATACATATAAAGATTACTCTGTCTTATGCTCAAAAACTAAAGATTCCATTTCAAAATTAGATATTTCATTTTCTAGCTTGCATGGCCAAGACAAATTTTAAATTTAAATATCTAATTTTGAAATGGAATCTTTGGTTTTGAGCATAAGATAGAGTAATAGTAAAAATTTCGCGCGAATTTTTAAATAATCATTAAATGTGAAGTTATTGGCCACCTCCAGTGAGAAATAACTTGACATATTAAGAGAAATTATATCCCACAAAAAAGTGAAGCCATTGCCCACGTTCAGTGAGAAGTAACTTCACATCAAAAATGTGCATTTATTTCCCACTAGAGGTGAAGTTATTTCCCATGTGAAGTTTTTGCCCGTGAAGTTATTTCCCTGCACCGTACGAATCGATTTTTGATCTTTCCTCTAAGTTTAGCAGTGTTTGTTTACCAATTTCTTTCTTAAATAAAAGACAAACACTTCCCTTAAGAATTAATTAATATTTCACTGCAGTTTGCTCGATCACTATTTGCCTACTAACTAAATTTACCCCCGCGTCTAACCAAGTGGGCACCGTAGCGCAAGTGGTTAGTGCATCGGACTACTGAACCAGCGGTCTTGGGTTCGAATCCCGCCGCAAACGCCTTAAAAAAAAGTTTTTCACAGTGCCCACCTCTTTCGAATGTCTGACAAGCATCAAAGAGTATCATTTGTCACGATTGAGCTTCTCAACTCGCCGTTCGGAGTCGGCAATAAACTGTAGGTCCCTTCCATTCGTGCAAAAAAATATAACACGCACACACAAATGGTTGCGAGAAGCATGCCCAGGTTAACCTCGAGCTGTAGCGCCAACTAAGTAAGTAAGTAAGTCTAACCAAGTGAACCGGAAAAATGCTGCTATTCTGACATGATTGGGAATACCGAGTGCAAAATTACCGTTAGGCATGTTTTTATGTTTATTTTACTAAGAAATAACTGACCTCTCTGTTAAATGCAATTGTTTGCTTATTGATGCAAATAAGGGGGGATAATCAAGATTTACGTAATTAATTTAAGTGCGTCTTATCAAGTGAATCGCATTGTATGTACAGTGTTCTCTCTCCTTACGGACACCTCTTATAACCGGACAGATTTCAAAGAACCCAAATAAATACACGATTTTTCATATCAAAAACTCTCCCATAACCGGACTTTACGAGTATATCAAAATTATGCTTCGTAAATACGGTAGAGTTAAGAAAAGCTACACTCCTTCATAATTGGCACTCTCTTTTACTTTATTTTTAGTGCACAAGCATAGCACCGAAAAGTGCACTGAAGTTAATTTCTTTTCGAAGCTAGGAAGGAAATCTGCAATATCGTAAAATAATATCGAACCGACAAATACTGATTCGAAAGTTCGAATAATAAACATTGAGAACAAAATTAACCATCCAACAATGAATGTCGGTTCGAATCAGCTTCATTGAGAAGAAAAGCCAATTAAATTCAAAGAAATTGCAACCTAAGTGGCCACGTAGTTAATACCACTATTGTTGCTCAATTCTAGAGACCTCCCGCTATGTTTCATTTGCACTAGCAATGTTTACAACTCCCACCTCCTCACCATCGACAAAATACGTTGGCAGAACATCCTGCAAAAATAGAATGAATTCCATTGAAGACTGAGATTGATCGAACACAGAAGAAGGCGAAGGAACTTTGAATCTGGAAAAATTCCAGTTTTATTTAATACCACCACGAAAAGCTATACCGATAGACGATAGGTAGGTACTGGATAACAGAACAACCTTATAAACGAGTACAGCTACCAAGCACACACACCTACATCTGCTAATCCTCTGATTGAAGTTAATTAAAATGAAATTTGTATTCGCTTTGGGATACATCATGCTGGGAGCAATCCGTGAATCACCAACGCGCATTGGGATTGAATTTAGATTTTCTTGTATCTCTCTATCTCGGTACTATGTTACGTTAGTGTTACGTTTCTCCAAATTGGCATCTATTTGACGGAGTGGCAGGCAGCTGCTTATCAATTTTGAAAGTTACCTTATGCATCTATTTTATCTGATTGGAGATTTTTGTACTTCACTCTTATGCCTGACATTCTCCAATGACATGAAACAGAAACACCCCAAAACACATCTCCATCATTCCTAAAATTATGCCGGAACGAATCGGAAATTGTAATTTGTTGTTTACCGGATAGCATTATCCTTTGGTACTTAAGTTTTGGACCAAAAGAAACAGAAAGACAGGTATGACATTAACTTGAAAAGGGGCTGCTGCCCCTGCTGCTGATGGTGGTGAGTTGTTTCAAACTGTAAACTGCTTTTATTTTATTTTATTTTTGTGTTGGCGGAAGAAGATACTTGTAGATATTTCGATTACGTTGAAATTTGGTCGAATAATTAACACGAGGTGGTCGTCTTTGATGCCCGGAAATTGTTTTTCTGCCAATGCTTCGGATTGAAAAGGTGAAATTTCATAATTTCAGCATGAGAAGACTCCTGAAGAATTTATTGTCTTAGGAACGGCAACTTAGTCGTTGCCTGAAGGATGTGGCAGGATTTTGTTTTTGTATTAATATTATCAAATAGTCACTTTTGCGTGAGGCTGGAGAGTGTCAGTTTTAATGAGGATGACGTTGAATTGTGTAAGGCAGAGTTTCTTAATGAAAGCACACAAGCGTTACTCTTTGTAGAGCGCACAGATACCTACTCGTAGAAAAACCAGGAAGGAGTGGCGTATCCTTAATTGCTGAGTGTCCCTTTTAAAGCGAAAAGTTTGCACGGTATTTGGGTTACCATGACTTAAGAGAAAGTTTAAATCGAGAGGAAGTCGGTTTTTTTTTTAATTCTCGGGATAATTAAAAAAATAATAAAACGAGGCTTTGTCTTAAAAGTTATAGGTGTGGGTTGCGAGAAGAGCTGCTATTCGAAGAAATTAAAGTACCCAAAATAAAAGAATGCGGTATTATTTATGCAAAAAGATAGGCACTTATATATTTACAATTCTGTGAGATAGTTTTTTTTTGATACACAAATAATTAAAACTGACTAAAGTCATAAAATACGAAGTAAAAGGTGCATTTTATAGGTGCTTGATAAATTCTTTATGTCTTGACTTTGCTAGTCCAACGGTATTTTTCAGTTTCTTATTCCCGGTGTTGATACTGATTAAGGACTTTGTCTGTTTGCGTTTTCTTACGTTATTTTAAAGAACACATTCGTAACTTCTCAGAATTGAGTTAAAACATTATATTGATTTGATAGATTTCATTTTATTCATTTTGTTAGAATTTATTCAATTTCAAAAACTTTTTCACATCACTCTATGTATAGAAAAGATTTATGTGCCCGTAAATGAGAGAACTATTGAATCTAATGACAGAAAGAAACTACCTAGGTTGCCTGTGTACGAGTATAAAAGAAAAAGAAAGATCCCATTAAAAAATTACTGCAAAAGAGGTCAAGTTCCTATAGAAAATGTATGCCATAAAAAGTGGTTGGATAACAGCGGCCAAGTTCTTGCAAAACTTTATTATAAAGATAAAATAGATGAGTCAGTTGTAGCCTTAAGCCTAGAATTGATGAAACGTATCTATAGAAACTTCAAACCCTGACCGCTATGTTTATGCCATAATTTGTTTGTGTTATCCTAAAGAGTCTCATATCGAACGTCAGGTCGTTTGCAAAAAAGACAATTTTTAAACCTTCAACGTTATGCCATCGTATATTCCGAATTTGTAGGTCATATTAAAATTAATTCCTCTGAAAACCCATTTGCGGTATATACATACATACATATGTATGTAGGTACAAACTTGTATACGAAATGTTCATGACCGCTACGCTTTTTTCATTTCGCCAGTATTGATCCAATTCCACAAAGAACTAATCATCTACTACCTTACATACACATGTATGTATAAAAAAAACGGTTAACATCAGTGCAACAAATTGCCCTGAATATGCAGATCCGCTGTCTAGTACGCCAGTGAATAAATGCATTCATCATCTACAACGATTTCGAGTGGCGAGTTCAACTGAAATCGATTTTACCATGTATTTCGACCTTTATAGATAAATTGATACAAAAAAAAAAAAAAAAAAACGAACAACTCAAAACGTAACAATTTATTCAATGCTTTAATGCTTTGATCTCGCTGGACCATTTTAGTACGAGATAAAAACTCAACTAGTGATTGGCGCTGGTACTGAAAGTGAATTGATTTTCCGTAATCCTTTGACCGAATGTTTTGGCCTGTGTCTGATGGATAAACATTGGGTGAGTGGTTTGTATTTTTGTTTTTTTTTTTTTTTGCGGAATAAAATTGGCAATGAACCGTTTTTTTGTATAATCACATTTTTATTTCGATAACATAGTAATCCCAACTGGGTAGGAACTGTCACTAAAAGCGTTTTTTTTGTTGCTTTAATTTGATCAAAATGTAAGTGGTGTTAGCGAAGCCTTTGACTTTTTACCTTGCCCGTTAACTAAAATAATTGCTGCATAGTTAAGGTTCCATTTACCACCACCCTCCCCATCACCGCTTCAACTCCAAAGTTACGGCTTAAATATTTAAACAGATTTCCTAACGATCCCATTTGAAAAGTTCCAGTGGCCACGACCTCCCTTAGTTTGCACTCTTACCCCATTTTACTGGACAAATGCCACTTTTCCACATAGTGCTTTCTTCCTTTTTACATTCTAGCAATGACTACTAATTAAGGGGTGATAATCACTTTATGCGGTATGTTCTTCTAACACAGCACCAGCATATAACCGACGCAACTGTGCCGCCCCAACAAGTGGGCAGTTAACATGTAATTATCAATGTCATTACCTACTCGGTTAGTAAGGATTCCGGGACACACGGCAGAAAAAACCGACAACTCGAGAGGTGAAAACATTCACCTGAGCATGAAAAATGATTCCACGTTTGTTGGGGCTTAGAAGAGAGAGTAGAAAAACGGAAAAACTTTTTTCCAACGCATCCGTTTTTTGCAACACTCTATGGTAATATTAGCCCTTCCTGTAACACCAGGTAGAACAATATGTACGTAGATAGGAATAGTAGAATAACACGCTAACACCTATTACTCAAAAATTGTAAATGTCATCGTGAAAAATTGTTTCCTTTCATTTAGTTAGCAAGGGTTTTTTTTTATATGAGGGCGCATACCGTGTCTGGTCAATATACTCGTATCTTGTCGGACGGATGGACGACTCTTCTGTAACACTAGAACACACGTCGGAAATTCTATGAAACTTGAATACCTGTAATTCCGTCATCCGTTTGAATGGAGAACACTCCAACTGGTTACTTTGAAATGGACATGTAGTAACCTGTCTGTTGGTGGACCTCCTACATAACTCACATTCCATAGTTTCCTGGCCAGTGTATCGCGTAAACGACATCGTAATGCATGGTCACACGAAATGTTGGCCAAAGTATAATTCCCTTTCATTCTCTGATTGTCCTTGGAACTCGCAATGAATTGCGTTGAGTATGTGGTGCGCGAATTGTGATGAGATTAAAGCAATTTAAGTGTTGTGAAACCGTTCAGAAAAATGATAGGTATAGGAAAAATGAAGGCTTTTTGGTGTTATGATATTATTATTCAACTAATGTAATTCTAATTGGGTTGTATTGATGAATAGCATGTTGCCATCAAATTAATTCTAAGGCAATCTGTTACAAGGGACTTAGATTTATAGAATTTTCCATCATATTCCAGAAAAACATATCATTCAAATCCATATCCTTTGACAAATTATAAATAAAGTACCCTTAGTCCTTCCATAACACGGCACACCAAAACAAACGAGCCGTTAGAACCTATTTCACACCCTATAGACATTGTATTCCCCGCCGGTGGACATAGTCATTATCCTTGCTTTGAAACTTTTCTCCCTCTCGCATGATTCAAGAAGGCAAAAACAAGTTCCGCTTGTTTTCTAGAAACACCACTCGGAATCTCCATCTAATAGTGTCACCGGCCATAACAAAAGACTTAATTTTATATCCTTGCCTATTGCTGCATTTTTTTTGTCCTCGTAACAAAAAAGGGGCCATTAGCAACATATGCACTGACCACACAAGCTCGTCCGTTTGTGAAGAAATCCTGAAGTTGACAAAAAACTGGAATGTTTTTGACATAGGAGAATCCCAGACCTGGTATTTCTGGGAAACAAGGAGTATGAAAAAAGCAGTGTAGTTATGAATGAGTGTTTAAAGGAAGAACCTTCGGGCTGAGCTGTACTCTAGTTTGCCAAGTACTTTTGGACAATTGTGCAACACACTGGAGAATGTGAAAATTAATAGCGTAGTTGTTTTTATGCTATCACCTTATATAGTGAAAAGTTGACAGGTTCACTTTTTTTTTTAAAGGAATGTGACCTACAGTTAGATGTATTTTTTGTTTACATCATGTTCACTATCGGGGCAAGAGAGAGTGAGAGGAGATAATGAACAATTAAGGTTATGTCTATAAGCTTAAATACGAGTATATGCTACTACGGAATTTAAAGTTATAATAGAATAGAATGCGTTACGGGAGCTGTATATCACCTCTGACTCTGTGGACTTCTGACAGGGGCTATGTGCTGTGCAATCCCATGAACGTTATTAAATTTCGTATTGCTACCCTAATTAAAATTGATTGAAAGTTAATTTGGAATTTTCGTCAAACTTATTTCTAAAAAAATTGTACAACACAATGAAATATAATTATACTGAAATGTCAATGAATAAATAGTCTTGTAAGACAAACAACGCCACCCGTGGGAAGCTTTTGTGATTATAGCAAACTATATTTTTACATTTAAATTAAATATTGTTAATATGGAAATTACAGGAAAAACTACATTTTCGTAAATATCTGCACCACAGCGCCATCTATCGGGTCCAAATTTTGCCAAAGACTTACTTTTATTTACATATGCACTAGCAGACCCGTGCTCTTTTTGTTTTTTTAAAAATTAATTTTACAGAAATAACTATAGAAAAATATACCTACATTCTTGAAGTTGTAATATGTACTAATTTTTATCAATTATTTTAGTATTGGAATTATAAGCATTATTAGTGTGCCGAGTTTGTTATATTAAATGAATACAATCATCTCATTGGTATGGTAACCAATGCTAAAGAAAATGAACCGTATTTCAGTTAAAGAATAACAACAATGAGTCTTTTTATAATCAAACCAAAAATCGATTGTCTTTTTAATTCATATTTTGTCAAAAGTGACCCCAGCGCAATACAAAAAAAACTCTAGCGCCACCTATCGGATCCAGATTTTCCAAATCTCTCTTTGGGTACTAAACCAACATAATGTATATTGTGAATACGAATCATTTTGTTGAGTAAATATAGAAATTGTTAATTTTTACAGCGCCCCCTATCGGGCTTAAATCGCCTGTTGTTTAGTGGCCGAAATATGCCTGTCTATTATTGGTACATAAAAAATAAAAAATACATACAAATTTTTCGATTTTCACCTGAAATCACGAAATTTTGTATGACAGATACCAAAACCAACTGTAGTTGAGTAACCTACCACCAGCGTTCCCACAGCTGAATAGCTCCAAAAATTGTAGTGATTCACAGTAAATCGAAGTGATAATGCGATAATATTTTTTTTAATTGCATATGTACGTATCTACTATACATATATATGTGCATAATGTACTTGTACATACATAGGTAGATATGTACATACTATATTTTTGTTAATGGCATTTGACATGTATTACTTTAACATCAATTAGATAAATATTACAATATCAATTTAATACTTGCTGATTTTTTTTTGTAAACGAATTTGCCATCACTAAATCGGTATTGACTTACAAAAGATATTAATTTTGGTGGAGGGTCAAACGTACTTTAATTTTCAACAGTAAACCTTTAGAGAAAAATTGGTAGTTTACTTTTTTTAAATTTAAATTGTTTCTTAATTTAGTCTTTATGCTGTTAGCAGTAAAATAACACCTCTCAGCTGCTGCAATTCTATGCTGTAATATTGCTAAGTATAGCATACACATATGTATGCTGATAAATGCCTAATTATATACCCGTATTTTCAGACTTCTGACCACTCCACTCTGCACTAAATTCACGAATACATCCACTGTAATACGGAAATGCGTCAACAATTCATGATACACCTTGAAGGCCAACATCATTTTGAATTTCTCAAATCGTAGTGTTTGAGAATTTTTCGTAGTGGCGTACTGAAAAAGTTAAAAAGTAGAAAAAGTGAAGGGAAACACTTCAATTGTAGTGAAAGTGGGGACGCTGCCTACCACACTATGCCTATGTTGTGTTCAATATTAAGAAAAACGTACTCTGAAAATTTTAGCAAAATTGGTTGGGTAGTCTCTATAGAAGACAAATAAGGCATACATTCATTTTTATCCCTCCCTCCTCCAACTATGTTTTACTTGCACTTTCCTGTGTGACATACCCCAATCATAAATATTAAAAAAAAATATGTTTTTTCATTAAATTAATTGTTTATTCGTTTTTAATTTTTTCAGTCCATCCAAGTTTTTAATATTCCACTTACATTACAAAAAAAAAAAAAAAAGCAGAAAATGTTAAACTGAATTTACATATTTACATGTCATGTTGAAATAAAAATTGTAACGGTAATGGGATAGTTTACAATTTTTTGTGTTTGCTTCGAGTTTGTTTTGTGTCTCACACCCCACAGGGAGGACGGAAGGTTATAAATATAGATAAAACGTAGATTCATGAAAAACTTCTTATTTCGACCGTGCCGTGCAGTATTAAGGAAGCGTATCTGTGTTTGTTAGCCTTTCGTGTATTCGAACCGAATAATTCGGAAAGAATACAATCAAACCGGGGCGGCATTCTATCTAATTTATATTCCACTTTAGTTTAGTCTGAAAAAAGGTCTTAGCTACCAAAATTTCTCTACAAATGTCTCCAACAGCATGGAGGAATATTTCTCATTTTGCTCGTACGTTAAAGCAAGGGTGATAGCTTCCATCCACACTAACATCCCCCCAAAAGTATTGAAAACTTTTACAAAAAAAAAAAGTCTAACGGCTGCTAGCGAGCGGAACTCTTTCATGGAGCGCACTTGAAAACATCAATTTAATTAATTTTCTCATAAATTGTCGGGTCTATTGTTTTCGGCATATTTAATAAATGGCAAAATTGAGGTAAAAACGCTTTGTAACGGCAAAGAAATGCCACACAAAAAGTGGGTGTTGAACGAATACATACAGCCCATGAAAATCACCACTGACAAAGGGCGAAAAGAATGAACCACCATAGAAGAACTCCAAGTGAAAGTGCAAAATAAGTGGACCGACCACAGGGTTGCATGATTGTACCGAGGACGATAAATTAGATTGAAAGGCTTTTATGTGACTTTTCCATTCCTGAGTTTGGGGTTTTCGTTTTCATAAAGTATATTCATTCACCAACATGGTATTTCCTACGCATACATACAATGAACATCGAAGCTCATGGTGGTCGGGGTGGTGGGATGGTAAAACTAATTTTATTATGCTGGTATGCTGCTATAATGTTCAGTGAAAAAAAAAAAAAATATGGGAGGGCATACGGCAGCATCCATAGGAGTGAATGACAAAAATGATGAAAAAATAAAGACAAATTAACAGTCTGTGTTACAGGGAAGGGAAAGGGATATCATAGTTCATTTTTTACAAACTATATTGTAATATCGACACTATGAAAACTTTCAAGAGATTTTCGAAATAGGTTACCATATTCGGTAACTTTTCCCAACTCTTTCACAATTCAAATTTTTAATCAGGGGGCCTTCTGAATTTCTCCACAGTTCTTCCCTGGCTGTGACTCTAAATGCCAATGTACCTCTATGTTATCCCTTAGACTTAGAACTTTTGTGTGAGGAGGGCCAATTCGTAGGGTGGAAATCGAAACCTACTAGACCACTAGGCTACCGAGGTCGGCGGTTGTATTTTTTAGTCAAGTGGAATATTCCATTGCAGTTCTCTGACATGGGGCATGTACGGTGTTGATCGAAATGGGTTTGTTTTCTGGTATTCTTTCTTAAGGTAGCGCGCAACAGTTTGGGGTAAACCAGGGGCTGCTTCTTGCAACCATTTGTCTATGCTTGCTATATTTTTGCACGAATGGGAGTTACCTACAGTTTGTTTTGCCGACTCCGAACGGCGAATTGAGAAGCTACTCGTGACAAACAATACTCTTTGAATGATTGTCAGACATTCGAAAGAGGTGGCACCGTGAAAAAACTTTTGGGTGTTTGCTGGGATTGAACCCGGAACAGAATGCGTAGTAGTCCAAAGCACTAACCACTATACCATGGTACTCACCCGTTTTCTGGTATTGAAATGCTATAAAGCCCGAACATGGAAACATTTGATCCGGGTAAATTTTCTATGCTAGGAACATTTAAATCTAGTAAAACTATAATACCATGTCTAAACTGTTGACTAGGATAAAATTTCTTTAGATATACATACATACATATATGTATTTATGCTGAACTATGAAACTTCGAAATATTCGATTTTTCTATTGCTTTACAATATTGGCAACAGAAAATGATAGTATATTTATCTTCGCTGTTTTTGAATTGCTACATTTTTAGAGAATGTAATCATTTCTAGCACTCACTAACCATCAGAAATAAGGCTGGTGTACGTACAAATTGCGTATTTCTAGGTTATTCTGCAGACGTACGATTGCTCCAGGAAGACTAGGTATATAATTTCAACCACTGTACTGTGTCTTTTCTTGCTTTAAACACTGTTTGTATAATGCTAAGACATTTTTCGTGTGGACTGCAGTGCTGAATATAGAACAAAAAAAAAACATACTCATAATACAACAATAAATTGCATTGAAGGAACGATACTCCTGCAGAGTGAACAGAGGCCAGAGACCCTTTTAAGAGAGTTTGTCGTATCGGTGGGTTGGACAAAATGTGATTTATTCGATGTGAAAGAATTTTCCGCTCATTTCCAGCAGACTGAGAGAAAATCGGGTGGTAAACATAAAAAACAATTCAATATGATTTACGATAAAAACGACACAAAGGAGGAAACAACAAAAAAAAAATCCTTAAGCGCCTGGCCTGGTGGTAGCTCACATCGCAAGTGCTCACACACATTCTTGGTTCCTTCTAATATAAAAAAATTGGATGTACATACATACATATATGTACATATTTTTTTTATTTACTTTTTTTTTCATTATTCTAGAGTACTCGTACTTACCCCCACGAACTTCACAAGTCAAGACGATGTTGTCACCCTCTAGAAGGGGACCAACTGCACCAGCAACATCTCGCCCAGATGCGTCATAAACGAGAATCTGATGGGGAGGAACTGTTGTTTGTTGGTTGTTTTTGGATTATAATGATGATCCCAGTTGAATACAATGAGAATAAGGGATGACAATAACAGTTGTTTCAAAAGTGAATTAGTTCTTGAGCAACATACATAATATGGCGGAACGATGACGAGAACATGCTTTCTGTCATCATCGCAGTTGTTGTCATCGGAGCAGAATACTTACCAATAACCGTTAAATTAATTCTATGATTACGTGTGGGTGAATTTTGAAAATCCACTCGACATCTGTACACCTATGTGGTAAAGAAAGTTTGTTAGAAATTGATTTGACCTTTTTTTTGTAATGAGTATTTGACTTACTCCTTCATCGTCCAATTGAATATTGTCGACCGTTAATTTGGCAGGTTGTTTATTTGTAACAAAATACGCTCGTGGTCCAAACGAGTTTGTATCAGACCAATACAAAGCTTTTTCGAACGGTCTCCCCCGAACATCAAAACTGCAAAGTTTAAACAAATATTGGGTTATATCTGAAGTTAGGGTGTTTATTGATATATAACTAATTGAGGTTTTCATCGAAATAATACTAATAAAGTTGACACCTAGTGACCGAGTTATGCAAGCACTCCAGTAAGTTTTCAACGTTTGAAAAAGGTGCATACTTTATTTTTCGAAGCAGTTTGTGCTAACCAGCCTAAAGGTATTTAAAGCCTGCCAAGAGCCGAACAAAGTATGCTAATTCAACCTATCAGCAATTTATATTTTTTCCTTCGAGCTGTTCATGTTCCCATTTTCCACACAAAACAGAAACTTTCCTTTGTAAGCAAAAATTACATATGGACCACCTACACATATTATGCACATCTGACTAAATGAGTAATAAATTTGAACGCAGCTCAATTGCGACGGCCCACCCTCTACGACTCAGCCATCCATATCATATTAATGGCTCCAGTTGCCTTCACATAGCCATACTACCTGTCCAAAGAAGCTTAAGAAATGAGAGCTTAAAGTACCAATAAGCATCTTTTGACCATCATTTCTGTAAGGAGAATACAAAAAAAAAAAAAAAAAATATATAAATGGAAATACTCCCTTGGACCGCTGCGAAATTGGCAATAATTCTTTTTTGCAATTTTTATTGCTTTCCGATGAAATATCGAAATCTAATAGACATACGTTTCGACCCTACTGCTAAAGTTGTGTGCCAGATACACCACGGATGGATGAGTACCACGCCCGCATATAGTCCTCCTTGCTTGTGACTGCTATATAACTTGGGTAATTTCTCTTATTTTTCTATATTTTTTTTTTGCCATGCACGGTTCTCTTCGTGAACTCTTCGGAACCGGGACATAATTTAGTTGGTCCTTTCTATAGATTTTCGTTTTCTCTGTTCCACCATTCTGATACGGGGCGGTGAGGAAATCGAATCAAAATCACTTTCGAATGGTTTGTTTATTCGAAGACCCTCACACCATGGCCCACATATACATTTGTACGATTGCGATTTACTGTTGCTTTTAGTTAAAGAACTTGGTGATTTTCCTGGTCCCGCAGGAAACAGGATTGCTGGTGCGTAAGTTAGTAATTATGGGAGAATAATAGCGTCCAAAGTTTTGTCTCCAGTCAATTGGGAGTTTATTTATTATCAAAATGGGTGTTCATTACAGAGTGGCCATTTTGGGACAATTATGTATGTGTCCTTAAGCCGCTGTAATGACTATAACTAATTTAGCAGGCCAGCGAAATTATTGCGGGAAATCAATTTTATCAGATAATACTAGCACCGCTACTGCTGCGGTGAACTTGTAATTTATCAACGAACATTTTAAGTGGCTCCCAACGGTCCAATGGTTATTTATAGGGGGGCTACGAATCTACACAATTGCAGACTACAGCTCCAGGAGAAATAAACGAAAAAACCGCCAGCAGTAGCGTATGGCTTGTGTTGGTTCAAGTTTAAAAAGGAAAACACTTATTTATCCGGTGCGATATGGTGTGCTGTAATTTTCATCTCCTCTGCTTCTAGGAAATTTAATGTTTTGACAAATGTGTAAATGGACCTATCCGCGCCGTCTTTTTACCCTCCACATAGTGCAATATTTAATCCTGCTAATTACTCACCAACAGTAATAGGGCTGGAATTACAACCCTCTCGTCGGACCCAACACCAAGATTCTACAGCTGTGTTGAAATTAAATCAATTTGAATACGCCCGTCTTCATTGGATGTTTAAGTGGGCGAGACTGCTTTGAGTGTCAGAATAAAAACAAGAAGTTGGAGGTAGAGTAAGGAAGAACTCCGGATCTCCTGTGAACGTCTTGATAAGGTCGCCCATAGTCAAGGAAACGATACAAATGAGAACGAATCCTTGGCACTCTGGTAGAAGTGGTTCGGCACGAGCGAAAGTAGCTGATAAAAATATGAGTAGGAGCGTATTTTATAAGAAAAAAAAAAGTTAAAAAACCATCTTGACAGAACCCCAAGATTCCTTTTTTTTTAATTTTCCTTTCTCAATGTATTGCGTAAACATTGGCAAGGCAACGAGCTGCAAGAGTGGAGCAAGTGTAACAAAAGATCCTTGAATTTAGTGTTGCCTTCCGTGAGATTATTTCCCATTATTCGCTCATTAATAATTCTTATCAACACGACGACGTTGCGCGAGGGTAAAATTGTTGGTGGAAAAATTAATGTTTTCTTCTTTCTCACTTTTGCGGGCAGAGATGTCAACCCTCGTTCCGTTCGTCCATTTCGTGCACAAGGACAATATGTATTTTTCGAGAGACGAAAGAGCGACGATGATGATAAGGAAGCGCAGCGCGGTAAAAAGAAAATAAACCAAAAACCACATCAGAAAATTAATTTTTTTTCTTCATTTTTTAACTTGGGCCCTTATCATTGTGTCGACTACGTCCGGTCGCCATTCATTCCAACAATGGGCGTTTTTTTTTTTTGCTCGCTTCTAAGTAACTACCGTGATGTTATAAATGTTTATGGCAGTTTGCCTTCGCGGAAAAGGTCATAATGTGCAAAAGACATCAGATGGTTGATGATGACGACGAAATTGTTGTATTTGTTTGCGGTGGGTGATGGGTTGGGTGCTTTTTCATTTGTGTTCAAAGCAATGAAGTGGTGTATCCTGCTGTCGGAAGTGGTCCATGAGCCTAATGGAAGACATTCGCCGGACGTATTTGTCGCAGGTGGGCTGAAAAATATTTCGCCTTTTTTTATAACGTGAATCTAAATATTTGTTGGATGTGCGGCAAGATATTAGTAAGATGATTGTTAAATTGGGTTGGTTGTCAGTACCTACGTGTGTACGAGTATACATTTCTCATTTAGATGATAAAGATACTGTCACGTGACCAGGCGGTCACTTTGATAATTGTGTTGATAAATAATTTTGCCATTTGTTTCGTTGTACTCGACGTTAGTTCACTGGATTTGTCAGTTGATCACTTGTTTTCGGTAGGCTATTATTTAATATATGCCATTAATAATTTTAAATTTTAGTAAGTATTTCGCGTTAACTCTCTGTGTCATCTTATAATTATAATTGCGATGGTGCTTTACTTTATAAGGTTGATCAGATTTGTGAAGAGAAACTTGTGGAGATTCGATGGCACTTTGTCTGACTCCACTAAAGAGACGTTGGATTTTCTAATAAATGTACACTTCATTGGCTGTACGGTTTTTTCTGCAGACAGTCAAGACTCGGAGGAACATAGAGTATGACTAGATGGGGTGAAAACCACTTATATAGTTGACGTAAATGAGATAGCTTGAGCGATAAGCTCTTTCTCATCCTATAAAACACCAGGAATGGATAAAATTCGACCCGTGATGATGTGAGATTCGGCCGAACTTTTATTCCATGACTTAAGCAGATCTTTACAGGCTTTCTGAAGCTAGGGAAAGCTAGTCACACTTCCCCAAAGGACTTCAGACAAATCAGACGATTGGTGACGACTACTACGATGCTATCATAAGCAGTCTGCACAAAACGTAGCTCAGTGCCGGCTTGTGTGTTTGTATTGAAATAATGCTGTGGTTGAGTTGCTGTGGTAGTCGTCGTCGCTTGTCACGCTGAAGGTTCACGATTCGAATCCAGATGTCCCCGAAAAATTTATATCGGTTTCAGAAGATAATGTCGAAACCTACTGCAAAGGCATAGCACTGGCAGTACGATGGTTTTATGGCTAAAGAAATTGATCGCACAAACAATAATAAGAAACATCTGTAGGATGCACTTCCGCTTGTGAACTTTGCTTGTTTGTACCTGGGCTAAAAGTTGTGTACTAAAACGGCAATTTCACGCTTAATGTTTGTGCCTGGGCTAAAAGCTGTGTAATAAAACGGCAATATCGCGCTAATTGTTTGTGTCTGAGCTAAAAGCTGTGTAATAAAACGGCAACTTCGCGCTTAAGATCTGCGTCTGAGCTAAAAAGGCCTGTGTCTGAGCTAAAAACGTGTGCAATGTAATCTAGTTTGTTTTATTATGCCCGTGGTCTAATCCGGATCAGATCAGCATATTAAAACACGGCTATTATAAAGTATTCATATCCCCTTTAGCGTGTATAAATTATAAAAAAAAATGCTAAGGTCGGGTGTATAGTAAACTCTACGTTTGGTAATTTGAGCTGAAGAAAGTAGTCAATAGAGTCTTTTCGTCACCTGCTGTTCGACTGTCCTGCCATAACTGACAGGCTGACAGAGGAATGAGAAGTATTAGTTATTACTTCTTCGGTGAGCTGGAGGACTTTAACAAAGCAGAGCTGAAAAATCGTCTGAGATTCATACCCGTATCTGAGAGTCTCGAAATTAGCAGTTTCTGCTGGGCACAGTGGACCCAAACGATTATCTAAGTATAAGTATGCAGTAGTGGATAAGTCACATGATACCAATCATTTGTTTTCATTTGTTTCATAATCTTAAAAGTCTTCCCAAAATGTTTCTGAAAGGCCACTTCACCTACGTTCTTTGAATGGATTATTAAAAAGCTCAGTTATCAAGTAAATAAAAAAAGAGTACTTAACAGCTGCTTCAACATTCACAAAAAATAAACTCCTTAAGGAACAAGTTTACATCCACTTTACTCCGGAGAAACTCTTGGTCGTCTACTTATAGAAAAACTTTCAATAACTAACAATTTTCGTTTGTCCCTTTATTACATTTTGAACCCAAAAAACTCAATAAAGACTGTATTCACAGAGAACAAATAAGCCAAAACCTGACAATAGTGTCTTCTAATCAGCACCTGTTAACCATTGAAGGGTAAACCACATGACAAACATCCCGTTGGAAATATTTCATACAACATACATATGTACACATACAAAACACATAAAAAGCTCGGTCTGGTTTAATTATACGAGAAAAAGGAGCTTGCAGTCTGTTGACAACAGTAAGTAACTAACCGACTGATTCTTCGTTCTTCGATCCAAGGCTAAAAACTAATTAAACTTTTATTGTGATTTAAATGAAATTCCACCAAGAGCAAGCAGGGATAAATACAAAAATAGAAAAACACACGCCCACCAGGACGACAAGCATAGAGAAAAAGAGCAGAACTGACTTCACAAAAACCATCACAATACCACGAACAAAAAAGGTCATGGTTATTAACTTGCATCTTTCCAGCTAAAAGGGTGGAATACTCCCTCATCTATAGGCATGCCATGACTGAGAGGAAGAGCGAGACCGAAAGAGGGAGAGAGAGATTGGAGAAAGGACTTTACTTCAAGAAAGACATGGCAGCTAGAAGGGTAATAAAATTAGTTTCCTTACGCTTTTTGCCGCAAGAACAAATCCACAAGATCTGAAAAGGATGAGAGAGTCCTCTCTCTGTTAGTGAAAGCGGACAAGAAAAACCATAAGACAAAGATTGCAGATAGAAATTGGAAGTAGGAACGGTCGCCTTTTTCTTTTGCTTTTTTTGTTTGGTCCCGTTTTGTTCATTTTACAATCCCCAAAAGGGGTTAATTTGAAAACTTGAATGCAATGGTAGTGGCAGTGGCGGTGTTGATCCTTGGAAGGATGGTGAAATTAAAAAGACAGAAAACTGTTGTGGCAAAGTGGAACGCCAAAAAAGAACATCGCTCTAGCTGTGATAAACCACGTACTTTGACTTGAGTTTCCTTAGCACTTGAAACGTTTGAGAAAAAGTTCTACGATTTGAACTCCATCGTATCCCTATACCGAAAGGCGCAACTTTGTTTAGTGTTTTGATGCTTCCCTATACATAGTTTATTTATTTCCACCCCTTTGGCATTGCATCCTGCGTTGATCAATACAAGGGTACATCCTCTGCAGTTCAAATAAGCAACCAGCTAAACTAACGGCAAAGTTTGCTAACAATAGAACGACAGAAAGGCATTGTGAAAGGATTAAAATCTGTGGTGACGAAGAAGATTTACCATCTATTTTCGGAAATTCTTTGCATGCTAGTGGTCCTAGCTGCCAGTGTCTATTTTAAAAATCGTATTTCTTTAATAGAAATTGTCTCAGGATATCCAGTGGTATTCGAATTCACCACAAAGGTTTGGATCTGTCGGGGCGCGTGTATAGCTTTGAATCACGTCTTTTAGAGACCGCAAAAAAAAAAAAACTAAGTTATCATTCCATATTTATCCATTTGTGATGTACGAGTACAATCAATTTAAGGACACTTTAATGGGACTCTTTTTGATTTATTATGGTACTGTGAGTTTAACAAGTCTGAATATCTTCTTTCGAGTTTTTCGAGCGTGATTTAGCTACCAGACAAATCTGGTCCAAAGGTTTCCTTCACTTGTTATAGTTGTCGAACAAAAGAGTGCACGTCACATATTTTGGGATATGATAGTCCTTTGGTGTCTGCATTTCAGGACCTTAATATTGAATGACTTCTTTATCAGGACAATGACAGTTTACATGGCCTTTAAATATTACAACTCGTTTGTTTTGGCCAGGTTTAAATTTATTTAGTCAAGTTCTAAATATATTTTATTTATACATACACACTGCGGTTCACTTGATAAAGAAGCACATAACTTTGGTAGATAAAATTTATATTTTTCCTGTTATGTGTCAGCGAAGCAAAACATAAAATAATGGGGAAAATTAGGGTAGTTTGTATTTAACGGCTTATATACAGTTATAATTTGCAAAAAATCGATTTTCTATTTCATTTTCATAAATTATATTTAAGTACACGCACAGAATTTTAAGTCAATCCGACATTTATTCTAGAAGTTACACGAATATTTGTAAAGTCATCAGAGCGCTTTCTTTACTCTATGTAAAGTGCTTTTCAAACTTCAAACGCATTTTTCTCAAAACCATGTTGTTATAGTCGTTGACCACGATTTCTCGGAAACTGCTGAACCTATCTGTCTCAAATTTTGACACAAGCATCTTAAGTATATTTTTTAGCAATTAGTCGAAGATTTTTTCTCACCGATAAATATATATGTATATATTTTTTTAACAATTTAATGCCGAAATTTTGGCCAAAAATCGTTTTTTTCTTTCTTGAGAGGACGCCATTTTTGCAAAAAATGTTATTTTGCTTATTCCTTCGATTAATACCTAGATTATACATTTCTTTAACGATATCCGTTTGTTTTTTTTCATTTTCTATGATCCAGTTCAGAGATATCGTGGTCACCGCAGGACTCCTTTTTTGAGAGGAGCTCTGGGAGATCAGCTATAGCAGCCTTCAAAATTATTATTTTTACAAATAAAAAATCTTGAAATACAGTTAAAAGTTACCTGAATATGTGTAAGAAAATTTTGCATTACTAACTTTAAAAGTTTTCTCAGTTTTTTTTAGCCCTCCTGACTGTGTATAACCCATTTATTCATATTCAAGTAGCGGTACCTCGAAAACGATTGCTTTGAAATCGGTTAGTAAGATTAGAAGCACCTTACAAATGAATGAAAAAAATAATGTTTTTTGTTTTCGTTCTATGAAAATTGACTTTATTTTTTGAATTCATACTCCAAGTACAATTTGTAATAATGAATAGAATCACCTTTCTTCAAAATAACCTCAAAAGTTCGATCCGTGAGGGAGTTATACAATGAGGCCAAATAGTAGAGTGAAAACGTATTCCAGGCAAGTTAAACGACTTCGATAAGTACTTCTTTAATTTTAGTGTGAGCGCCAGACATTTTCTACAATGTTAAAGTTTGGCTAATATTGTGGCCATGGAATAAGTTCATTAAAATTCATAACTCTATTCGGTAGATAGATCATTTTCATTTCCCAAAATTGCCTGCTTCTAATCTAGTGAACCGCGTGTGTATGAACATTTTTTTCGTATTTACTATTTTTTATATATTTTGTAAGTAAGAACAAAGGTGTTAAAAATAATTCATATGTGAACAAAGGCGTTTCCGTTTTTAGAGGCCAGGAGTGCTTTCTCACGCAGGATTTCCACGTCATTGCCTACACTCTACGCAACTTCTATTGTTCATCTTGGATAATCCAGAAAAAAGGAAACAGAAAAAAAAAAAAACAATCGAAGTTAATTGATTTGTTCGTTAAAAAATTGCGCCCTCGCAAATTGAGTAATACAAAGGAACAAAATGTGCGGGCTGGGCTGGTGTCAACTATACTTATACAATAGCAAAGGATCCGGTAGAAAGTCATCGCTGTCATGTGTCCCCAAAAGAAATTCATTGAAAGTGAACGGAACATTGGACAAAAGAATCAGGCATCAGGTTTTTTTTTTTCTTTTTTGTGTACTGACCTTGATCACTCGTTTCCTTCAATTTGAGATTATTACACTTTCCTTTCATTTTTTATTTCATTTTGTCACACTTTTGGATGTGACAATCAAAATTTCATTTTCTATTCTCTTTTTTTGCGGATTTTATTCAGAAGGGGTCCAAGAGAGTGAACGGGGGTGTGGTGGAAATGAAATACCGAAATTTTTTTTAAGGGAATATAAACGTTTTTCACCTTTTGTTGTTCTTATACTCGTATGTTGAAGCTATTGTTATTAAGGGTTTCTCTTGGTGCTAAAAGCCAATATGCCTGATACAATGTATTGTTGAAAAAAAAAAAATTCATATGCTACAACTCGCAATTTCCTTTTTATTTCAAAAGGTTTGCCCCTTTTCTCGGTCACGGGTTTAAATGTATATAATACCCATACCTGTGGGTCGGTGGAAAGTTTCCTAATCCTATTAGATGGATTCAATATCCACAAGGGTATAACAAAAGAGAAACATATGTGAAAATTGGAACAAACGACGAGACAAACTTAAAAGTACAGTGTGTTTGAGGAAGTGGGGAAACATTTTTCGTAGAGTATTTCAGAATCTACACTGGAAAAAATAAGAGGAACGACGCCAAAAAGTTTAACATTTTAATATTTTTAGTTTATAATTTGTTTAATTCTACATCATTTTTCAGAAAAATAAATCGGTTACTTGTTTCCCTACGAAAAAAAGCACAAAACCTGAAATAGGGACATTTTTTTAAAATTAATGGTTTTCCTTAATTTATAAAATTTCCAGTATAACTTTAAAGTTCAGCGAAATTGAGCATGATTTAGTACCTGGTACTCGTTACAGCAAAACCCTGGACACACTACCAAACGGTCTGGTTATGTCTCCAACAGATTACATTATCCCCAACCCCAAGCTCAACTTCAAGAAACTCTTCGCTGCAAGTTTCTCAAGTAGAGATGAATGGAGGCGAGGGAGAATGGTAACAGACTTTGATACAACGGTATTCACCGACGGCTCAAAGATGGACTGCGGGTCAGGTGCGGGAATTTTCTCGGAAAAACTGGGCATATCTGGGCAGAACTACTAGCGATCCTCAAAGCCTGTCGCAACCTAATAAACGACCCAACAATTAAACATAATATCGCTATTATTACGCAATTAAAGCTATAATTTCAGCAATCACCTCATCGAACCTAGTAGATCGATGCCAGAAAAAAAGGACATAGCGCCATTGAAGGGAACGAGAGAGCTGACGAAGTTGCCAGGCGATGTTTAGCCCTTAACGGCTCACTAGCAGAAAACGTTCACATTACTATAGATGTTGATAAGGGCAATATGCTCTCACACTTCTTAAGACTAACCAGTCTCATAAACTGTGTCATATCCAAAAAGATATGGCCAAGTAACAACAGGTCTAAAACAGACGAACTGCTACTAAGAACACGCGTAGACATCGCTAGAGTAGTGGCAGTCAGTATAGGGTACTGACCAATAGGGGACCATGCAGTCAAACTAGCGATCCCTCAAAAAAGTTTTTGCCGCAGCTGCAAAGATGAAAATGAAAAAGAGTCGCTTATCCACCTTCTGTGCAAATGTCCAGCTCTAGCGAGGACCAGGCAACGCACACTGGGCAAACTATTCTTTGACGACCTTAAAGAGATATCTGGAAAAAAGATTGGAGAGCTGATCCTCTTCCTAAACTCCACAGGATGGATATATATTTTTTCAACACTACATCCAAAAAAACGGGTCACCTGAGGTTGTGGTATCAAAACGGCACTTCACGGACATTTGGGTTTCTCTTCCATCGAAACCACCACTGTTACCTACCTACCTACTTCCCCCTTTTGCTCTTATTACCGCACAAAGTCTCCTTGGCATACTTCTGATGATGTTATCGATGCTATATTGCGGTATTTGCTCTTATGAATCAAGCAAATCATTTTTAAGCTCCTCCATAGTGGATGGGTCCGGATTTTTTTGTTTTAACTGTCTGCCAAGCATGTTCCAGATATGCAATAGGATTAAAGTGGGGGGGCGCACGCTGGCCAGACTAGGGTGCTCAGTTGTGCCTCTCGAAGATACTCCGAAACCCTATTTTCAACGTGGGGACGAGCGTTATCTTGTATTAAAAGGAAATTGGAGCCGATTCTTGGGGCAATCGGCACAACAATTTCTTTTAAAATTTCTTTAAGCTACTCTTGGAACGATGCTGCATTGTGCATATCGCCCACCTGGTCTTCTATGCACTTTTTTCCGTCTGTCATCTGGCTTCAGGCAAAATCTGGACTCATCAGTAAAAAGCACTCGCTTACAGTCGTCCTCAGACCATGTTTCGTAATTTCGGGCGAAGCCAAAACGCACTACCCTGTGGCGTCTGGTGAGGCCTTAGCTGGTCTATATGGTCTTAATCCAGAATCTTGGAGTCTTCTTCTTACAGGTTTGGAAGATACCCGAACACATCGCACTTCCAGAAGACTACTCCTAATCTCAGTTGATGTTTGCGGTCCTGTTTCTAAGGGAATAACTTACTAGAAATCAGTCGTCTTTTCGAGTCGTGGTCTTTTTCCTACCTTGTCCCCGATTTCTTTTCAAAGAATCGGTTTCTCATTATCACCTGACATCGCGAAAAATAACGGACTTGGACAAATTTGGCATTGAGGCCACTCACTTGTCCATCTTCAATCCAACGTATGGCACAGGCTACCTGAACTTCAGCTAAGTCTGGCATTTTCATGTAAAACATGATATTCCAGTAACCGTTTGATAAGATAATCGAAAAAAAAAGCACGAAGCAGTCAAGCTTGGCCATACGCATTTAAAGGCCAAATGTCTACTGGCTGCCATTAAAAATCTTTAAGTGCATTTCCGTTAGCCAAATAAGTTTTAAATATGTCACCTACATACCATAAGAGTACCTACATTGAAACATTTTTTTTCCGAGGGTAGGTGAAAATCTTCCATAGACACTATGAGAATAGCAAGCGCGTGCTCATAGTAGTGTCAGATTCTTACTGACCAAAAACACCTCCCTTCGATATAAATTTGTTAGATACTGCAACTAAGTTATACTTATCAAGCAATTTTTCCATCAAGAAATATAAACGTTTGGCAGGTTACTTTCCAATGAAAGATCCTGCATGTTCCGCAATTTAGATGCGGTTAATCCTTATCGCGCCAAGTCAAAAGGTTTTGTCCTTTGTAGTCGACGCAATAAATTGCTCTCATCCAAAATTAGTAGGACTGTATTGTTAACATGTCCGATTAGTCGGTGTCTATGCTTTCGCGCGAAGCTTTTAGTTTCAGCTTCGATTGTCGGAATTCCGAGATCCCTGTGGATATCGTCGTTTCTAGCATACCACGGTGCTTGGACAATTTCTCTAAGCACTTTATTTTGAAATGTCTGTAAAATATTGGCATTTGTTTTCTTGGTAAAACCCCAAAGTTATATACCGTAGGTCCACACCGGCTTTAACACTTGCTTGTATAAAAGCAGTTTGTTCTCAGTGCTGAGGTGGGAATGTTTCCCGATCAACAAGTACATTTCTCTATATTTGATATCTAATTCTTTACGTTTCATTTTCACGTGCGAATTCCACTTCAGCTTTGCGTCAAGTGTCATTCCCAGGTATTTGGCTTCATTTGCAATGGGTATTCGGGCCAAATTTATAAAAATTGGCAAGTCATTAATTTTTCTATAAGTGAAATTCACGTGGACAGATTTAGTTCCGTTAAGGGCGATCCGCCAGTCCCTCGTCCATTCATTTACTTTATTCAATGCGTTTTGCAGTTTGGCAGTCATTTCCTCGATTGTTTTACCTACTGCTAGGATAGCGGTGTCGTCGGCAAACGTAGCAAGCATAGTGCCATCTTCTTTCAAACACAAAACATGTAACAAAAAGCATTCCGTTAGTTTATATTAAACCATCATTCAGAAAACTATCATCGTTCCTCTAATTTTGTCCAGCAGAGTATAATCAAAAGAAAATGTGCTTACTAAGAAGTTAAGTGCCAATTATGTGTGTCACATCCTACTTATAATAATCTACTTAAATTTTGGCAAAAAAAAAACATGAAAAAAGATGAATCCTAAACGTTGGTGACGAAGCTAGTAGCCGAATCGGTTCTGAGCATGGCACCGCCATCATGCAGCATTAGGGCAAAACTTAATAACAAGATCATAAGTTTGGCGGACCACAGATGGTCAGGAATAGAGGGACACGGCTTCACGGAGGTATCCAAGGCTTTTTGGCCGGTTATAGACCGCAAAAGAACCACGGTAATCCTTGGAATGAATAGGGCAAAGTTAAGAACTCTAATAGGAATTCTCTCCGGGCACTGTCTCTTGAGGAAACATGCTAAAAGAATGGGTCTTGCAAACACGGGCGAATGCAGATACTGCAATGACATAGGAACATCGGAGGATATTGAACATATCCTTTGCGACTGTCAGGCTATTGCTCATTTTCGTAAAAATTTTTTTAGGGAATTACTTCTTTAATACACTGGAGGAGGCTGGCCAAGCAGGCCCCAATAAAATTCTAAAATTTTGCAGGGCAATTAAATGTTTCGATGGAAGTGTTTCGGTTTAGGTGCCATCATACGATGGTCCCAGGGGATCGCGATAGTCCCATTAGGTGCCTAGTATTTTTTATGATGGCTCAGCCTCATAACCCCTTTAAACCTAACCTTACCTAACCTACATCAGCCCATATCTTTGATGTGAACTAACAGTTTTCATATTCATTTGTGACTACAAGGTCGTCATAGGAAGTGTAATTTAACAATATATTTCGGAGAGGCAATAACTATAAAAAGTGAAAAAATATCTATCCTCATAAACATGACATAAACAGACACATACATACATAACATACATATGTATGTCGAACATAAAAAAGAAATACACTAAAAGTGTCACCGTATCTGCTGTTAATACTGTTAAAGTGCACAACATTGACTGAAATTACACTGTGCGGGCACCTTAAGTGTTGAAAAAGTGAAAAGATATCCCCGACTACTGCTACAAAGTGTATTCAATTGAGTTCAGATCGAAACACTTTGCTATCAAAAAATAAAAACAAAACAACATTTTCTCATCTAAATTCGGTGATCTTATGTTAATAGTCCGGGTCCTCCTATTTGCAACATAGTGGTCATTTTCCACAGCATAAACTCTCATGAAGCGTATCAACACTTCACATACTCGTATGTTGTATAAAAGAGAAACGTTTCGTCGATCCATGTTCCGTAAATAATATTTACAATTTTATGGGAAAGTGTCAAATCGAATATCAGCAGCCAGGAACAGATATAATATACATACATATGTATGTATGATGTGTGTATATATCAACAACAATAGCAAGCAACGAAAAATGAACCCCTATAATTCCAATAAAAGGGTTAACTTACCGCTATGGCAAGAGATTCCCTTCTATCCCATACTCCTGGCAATTGAATGTTGAAAGGACAATTTCTAGTGCAGTGTAAAGTCTCTCCCAGCACTGGGTGTAATAAAATTGAATTTTTAGACACTACACTTCTCGTATTCTTTGCCTTTGGCATTGGCACTTTATAGACGGTCATAACATTGCTAAAATATGGGAGTGTGGTAGGCGGAAGGAGGCGTTTTCCGATCTATGCTGCGAGAAGAAAGCGCCCTTTCCGAGCTGACATATTTTATTTTTATTTTTATGCTTTTTAGTGGAATTTTTTAATTTTGTTCGAAACTTCGACTATGTACATAGGTATAGGTTAAGGGTGGATAGCGATGATGTTACAAACATCGACCACATGAAAGACACCAAAAGTACTAAAGGCGAGGGGGAGTAAGGCAAGGACGACGACGACGACGACGCTGATGTGTGTATTAATTTTGAAATCCAGAGGAAACCACATCACATACTAGTGAGGGTTTCCATTGAGTTGAGATACTACATTTCGGAGATTGGCCCGATGTCGATGGCTAATAACGAGCAGAGACGATAGAGTTGGCTTCTTGGTCTCAAACGAAATTTTAATTAAAGGGCGAAACGGGTTCAGACCACATACGTCTTTGGTGTTTTTGACGAGCTGTGTTTGCTATTTTGCCATGTGTATGCAGCATCGTTGTATTGATAAAGCAATTATTTGGCTATGGTAGGGCTATGCTAATTCTCCTGTAACCTTGTCATTGAAGTTAACATATACTTAATACTAAGTGAAGGCCACGTTTAACGGAATTAGAGGTTATGTGTACTTGATTGATTGTGATATGCAAAATGGTAGGTTTGAGTGAATGTATTCCACAGATGCGGGAGCACTACCTCAAAGCACGAGAATAGCAAAATTGTGAACTCAATATAGGTATATACAGCACACCAACGTTTATGAAATTCTCAATATATTACATGAGTTAAATTGGAGTAAGGCACCGGGCATCGATGGAATAAGGCCAGCTGATCTAAAAACAAATGCAGGAATTCTTGGACCTATACTCACAAAAATAATTAACAGCAGTTTGGAGCAATGCGTTATACCAAAAACCCTTAAAACGGATATTGTACGTCTGATTTATAAGAAAGGAGCAAAAAGTAACATTGAAAACTACAGGCCAATATCGATCTAGCCTGTTGTCGAAAAATGTCTTGAGGAAATTGTTGTGAGAAGGATCAATGAATTTGTGGACAGGTATTCCGTGATTGGAGCAAATTAATATGCTTTTCAAAAAAAATAAAAGTACGGACAAGCTTTTAGGTGAGTTTACAAATACGGTCAACGAGAGCCTCAATAAAAATCATCACGTCTTGATTATGTTTATGGACTTCAACAAAGCTTTTGATACCATTGCTCATCATAGGCTATTGGAAGCTATACACAGGGTTGGAAATAGGGAATCCTTGGCTACCTGATTACTAGATTACCTCACTGATCGTTAGTTCCGGGTCAAAATTTCTGGAAACCATAGTGAACCAGGGGATTGAATACGGGGTACCACAAGGGTCAAAATTAGGTCCATTTTTATTTATTATTTATACAAACGAGCTGCTGCGAGTCTTCACAGAAAGCATTCCTTTTGCGTACGCCGATGACACAACTATTGTAGTAAGACATCGATCGCTGGGTACTGCGAAGAAAATATTGCAAGCCGAATTCAACAAGGCGGTGAGATGGTGCCACGACAATGGTCTTGTAATTAATGTGTGAAAAAAAAAATTGATGCATATGCGTGGACTTCATTGTCAACCGGTAAATAATTATCAAAACAACGATTGTCCAGCCGAATCAACCGCATTATGTATCGAGGAAGTAAAGTCCTATAACTACTTACGAATCACTATGGATTGCAACTTAAGATGAGACTCCCACATAAAAAATCTTCGCCGAAAACTAAAGAGCGCCTTGCTCGCACTATTTCACTTAAAAAAATGCACACTTAAATCAGTTTTACAACAAGTGTACTATGCGCTGATAGAATCACAGCTTCGCTATGGAATTTTAGCGTGGGGTGGTGCGGGAAAAACACACATAAATTCACTGGAGAAACTGCAAAACAGAGCACTGAAAATAATAGCTAACGGCGACTTTAAAACTCTTAGCGTTTCAAATATATGTATTCAAGATGATAGCTGTACTAGAATATTACGAAGACCATCGTTTCCAGACCTCATAACAACACGATGTCAACACAAGAAGGCAAGCCCAGCACCTACTACACATTCTACGAATTTATAACGTGCATGGAAAACTTAAACTGAGCCATTTGGTTCCTACCTAATCTCATCATCAGAAGTCAACGAAGAAGAAAGCTTTTAATAAAACAGCATAAACCAAAGTCCAAATTAATTGAATTAAATAATAAAAAAAATATAGAAATCAAAATTAAATTAAACTAAAATATTTCATATAAATTCCTGGAAAAATCCCAACACGATGTATCTCAACTCTTAACGTTTTTACGCATTTTGGGCAAAATAACTTCCAGCAGATACGCCATAAACTTTGCAGGAAATCTAAGTAAAATATTGTTATATTTGGATATATGAATAAAAACTAATTGAATTGAATTGAATTGTCTCTGGAATTTAAGTTTAAAGAAATTTGGATACAAATTAGAGCAATCGTTTAGAACACTTACTTACTTACTTAGTTGGCGCAATAGCTCGAGGTGAACCAGGGCCTGCTTCTCGCAACCATTTGTGTGTGCGTGTTATATTTTTGCACGAATGGAAGGGACCTACAGTTTTTTGCCGACTCCGAACGGCGAGTTGAGAAGCTCAATCGTGACAAATGATACTCTTTGATGCTTGTCAGACATTCGAAAGAGGTGGCACCGTGAAAAAACTCTTTTAGGTGTTAGACCCGGCCAGGAGTTGAACCCGGGCAGCATTGCGTAGTAGTCCAACGCACTAACCACCACGGCCACGGCGACCATAGAACACTATAAAATTAAAATCATGAAGAGTAACTCACAATTTATCCATAATATCGTTTTAAAACCCAGTGTTGAATATATAAATAGGTAGTTGCTAATTGTTTAAAAATATTATTTATATAATATTATATTATATATATTAGATAAGCCGATATAATTTTCCTAGGCACCCAGTTTAGAGGTATAATCCGTTAACTGGAGATTCCTAAGGTACTAGTAGTTGTAGTCTATTTTTACCCCCATCCAAGTTATAACCCGTCGAAGTGAGGCACCTCCGATACAGCTACAGCTACAAAGATAGTTTTGTATATTTTGGAGACAATATCAGGAGCGCATAAAATTGTTGAAAACTTCATGTAATTTTATGCAGCCATAACAAATTTATGACTTCTTAAACTCAAAATTATGATAATTAGTTGCTCCAATTATTATTTAAAATACATTTTTCTTAAAACTTTTACCTCATAAAAACCTTTTTTTGTAAAACTTTTATCTCTGACCAATTCTCTAAAAATTGTGTAAAACAACTTTTTGACGTTTGTTTTGCATGGTTTTTTTTATCCTTTTTGTCTGACAAAAACTGGTTTTTACTACGTCTTCTGTTAATTGTATATAAAAAAGGTGTTTAACATAATTTTTACAGTACTGGTTAAAGATAAAAGTTAAGTAAAAAAAGTTTTTTATTAGGTAAAACTCGCTGTCTGCCTGTCACAGCCCTCACCTCTATTGAGGTGCGGTACGGACATTAATCGGTGACCGAACAATAGATATGCGCGAAACTGAATGCAGTAACCTTAACATCAAATTATATTCAGAGGTTTGCAGCCCCAGGCCATCCAGGTTTGATGCATCTTTTATAGAAAGACAGATGTCCTGACTTGAATGAAATACTGCAGATACTCGTTCCTGCATGTGGCACTCTACCTCAACTGATTTTAATTCGTTATTTTATTATGTTGGTAGCATGACATTTGTAAACAGTACAGCATTGTGTGGTATTTCTTCATTCATATACGGCATAGGTTTACTTCATCAATGAGTCTGTGATAGACTTTAAGTCTTGAATATAGGCTAAGCTCCAATAGAGCCTACTTCAATTAAAACGCGAGGATCCATGTATCTTTGATTTGGTGTTAAATTTAAAACAAAGTAAGCAATGCTTCAACTATTTTTTTCTACTCTATTGTACCGCCGAGCATTGTTGCATTATTTTTAGGGTTCCGTACCGATATGGTAATATGGTAATACGGAACCATTATAAGTTCGCTCTAACTAACGCTCTAACACTTACTTATACATACTTATTACTCAAAAATATTGTGAAACAAATATACAGGTTGGGTCAAACGTAATCTCACAAAAAAAAAATGGTTTTCTTAATTTTTTCTGTTAGTAACTCTGGGCGTTATTGCCACAAATGTGTGAAAAATGTCATACCAAAAGTCCCCTACTGTTTTCTCGGAAACTACTGAAGTCAAATATATGAAAAAATCACAGTTTGTAGATGATTAACTATATTTTCAATCAGAACTTTAGGGAGACTTGTAAGTTGTATAGTTTTTGAGAAATTTTAAATTAAATTTTATGTCCAAAAATTCAATTTCTCAACCGATTAACTCGTAAACTACCAATTTTAAAGAAATTACCACTATTCGATTAATAATAATTTTGGGAAAATTAAAGGCTATCCGAAATTGTGCTACCATATAAAAAAAAATAAATAAATAAAAATACGGATTTTGCCAGGAAACGAACCTGACCCTTGGTTAATGGACGCGCTACACACTCAACCGCGTTCTTAATGTTTATTCAATTTCTCATAGTGAATAATATTACTTATTATAAGTTTGTAAAGTGAATTCAGAGCTGGGTCGTTTTCGTTTTTTGTGATTACGAAACGAAACGGTTATTTAAACAAAATATAACTATGTAGTTTTAAAACTACGGAACCCTTTAAGCGCGAGTCTGACTCGCACTTGGCCGGTTTTGAAGTAAGTAAATTCAATTCAGTACATATTTCATTTATGGAGAAATTCTTTTCGTCGACGAAGCATTTGGAATTCCCTCTATATGTGCTTTTGCAGCTATTAAAATTTATCTACAGAATTGTCCCTGCAAGCACCACTGGAATGCAAACGTTTCCTTTTATTCATATATCAACAAATAAATTACACCTTTGCCGCAAATGTTGGAATTCGTGTAAGGAAGCCTCACAAAATAGCAAAAAACACAACAGCATAGAAATCTAATTGAACTTCTCGGTATCTAAACACTACGACCATCACGAAATGGCAGTAAAATATCCAAAGGGGTTGGAATTATAACCTGCCGGTTAGAATATCCCACTACTAGCGTGACTAAAGGTAATTTTGCCTCGTATAAAAGATTTCAAGAGTGACACCAACAATTCCTTCTTCTTTGTATGTTGCCGCAAACTTTGTTTTTCGCTGCTGGAAAAGCGAAGAAAAATGTTGAAATCTGAATCCTTTCCGGCGACTGCTTCATTAAAAGCTCTTCAAAGCAAATTGATTTCGTTTTCGCTTTTATTGTAGGAGAAAACGTATACTATATACTATGTATGTATGTGTATATACTGCTCGTATTTTTGCCAGATAGATGGAGTTAATATTTTCATGTTTAGGTGTGGAAATGCGATAGGTGATACATGCCACGCGAAAAGAAAAAGATGAAACAGGTATGGGAGGTGGTAATATTTCCAGGATAATATCCACTCAAGCTCAGACTAATTAGGTGAATGATATTCAATTTCACGTAAACGGAAATTATAGAACTTTCTTGATGGTAATCTTTTCGGAGACAGCAAAGTTTATTTTAGTCCTAAGTAAGCAGGTGAATGCGGATAACTGGCTGGAAGTCTGTGTGAAGTGTTATATCTTGTATGCATTAGCAAACAAAGTATCGAATTTAATTGGAATTGCTGTAACTTAAGCTGATATTAACCAGGTTTGCAAATGTTGCCCTATTCATTCAAGAACGCAGAAGATGTTATATGGTTGCACTAAGAATGTGGTAGACCTAAAAGCTGTATGAAAAAGTTTAAGTTTTTGACACTAATATGTGTGCGTTATAAAACTGTTACCAGGGGAATATACATATGAGTAATTGGATGGTGATTTTGTAATAAGGCTGTGGGGTGGGCTCAGCAGGTATGTACATATCGTGTCGGCTTTTCATCTTATGAGTCCCTGGTTTGGTTCTCGAGAAGGGCGGTTTTTTTTTTGGTGTTGTTGTTATTTTGTTTGTTTCTTTTCTATTTTTCAATCCTGATGACAGAGCAGAAAGTTGTTTCCTTTGGTTTTGTTGCTGTTTTTTGATTCTTTTTATTTTTATCCGGCTATGGCAAAGCCAAAAAACCCTGTGCGGGAAGAGTGGACGAATAATACAGTTATTTGGTATGAAGACATTGTAGTTCTCACGGACTACTGCAGAGCTAAAAGTGTCTTTAAGACTCCCGGATATGCCTGCAGCGCCTTTTGGGCAGAAGTTCTAGTTGTATTTCCTGATAATAAAACGAATATTTAGCAAGGATATTATTATTAACATTGACAGTCAGGCTGCACTCAAGGAGTTAGAACAGTTCACTACGAAATCGGCACTAGTCAAGAGCTGCCGAATAATGCTAAGGACATTATGCATTATGCAGAACCAGGTAAGACTATGTTGAGTGCCGGGTCAGTATGTTGTAGAAGGCAACGATTTTGCCGATTTAAATACTGAGGAAAATGTGTCACTTTTAATATTTTTAATAAATTATTAAATGATTTGACCAACGGTCATCCTATACTCGTATGTTGGTGTTTTCGGATTGCGATAAAATGCCCATTTCTGCGTTAGGTTTGACATTTTTATTTTTTGGTCAATCTGTCATAGTAGTGTTAAATCGCCCACAAATGTCGGACGTTGTGACATTTTTCAGATTTGGGGGATTTGGTGTTGGGCGATATGACACAGATCCGCCTTAAAATTGCTGAAACACAAAATCGTCCAAAATGATTTTTTTGGGTATGTCAACATCATGCCAAATCGCCCAAAATATAAAAATACCTAATCGCCCAACATTTCTTTGGGTGATTTGACATTTTATTTGATTTTTTGCACTTTGGGCGATTTGGTTTTGGGCGATATGACACGAAGCCGGAAAAGACTGTCTGGTGGTTGAAGATAATTTAATTGGTCACACTCACAGTAGCTGGTTAGCTACATATGTATTTTTTTTTTTTAAGGGACACTGACCCGCCAGTTGCGGAGGGCACGGTGACCTAAGAGATCTATTACACCACAGGGAACCAGGAGAGGCTCAATTCTTTTGATGAATTGGAGGATCTCACTGGTGGAGACTGTACGAAGTTTCGTGGGAGTTAGGATTTCTCTGTGGAAATGTTGTCTCCGGAGGGCACAAAGTGCCATGCAGTCACATAGAATATGTTCCGCAGTTTCGTCGTCTTCCATACAAAGACGACATTCAGTTTCCTGAATAAGACATATTTTGTTTAGGTGTAATCGAAGATGGCAATGCCCTGATAGAAATCCCACTAATCTTCTGATATCATTCCTACTAAGGAGTAGGTTGTTGCTGGATTTATTTTGGAAGGGTAAAATGGCTCTTTTAGCCTGACGAAGACCCTGGGTATTTTCCCAATAAGAGGTACACATGTTGTTTTCCCAACTTTTAATGCAAAACGGCTCAGGGCCAATGCAGGATTCAGCCGAACCTTTCCTAGCCAGTTCGTCAGCTTTTTCGTTTCCATTAATACCCTCATGTCCGGGCACCCTCCAAAGTTTGACTTTGATTCTGTGGGACAGATCTTGGAGAGTATTGAAGCAGTTCAGGACTGGTTTGGAGTCAATCAGGTTTGAGCCTAGCGCTTTAATGGCTGCTTGACTGTCCGTGAGTATATGGATGAGGACGTTGGCGCACACTTAAATGGAATGATTTTCCGCTTGAAATACACTTGAAAATTGTCCCATTGGTATTGATATTCTAGTGTTTGGTCTGAAAATACCAGCACCCACTCCGGTCTCCATCTTTGATCCATCCGTATACCACTTGTTACCTTTAAGGTCTGAAGTAGGATTTTTATAGTTCCATGTTTTACGGCTTGAGATCACTGCATAGAACCTCCTGTCGAAGCATAAAGTTATTGGTAAGCGGTCATTTACCGCGCAGATCATGTCAAGCTCTGGGATTTCGGATAGAAGATTCACCTGATCTGTGTGATCTATGTGGTTTATCTCCCCCGTTTGTAGTAGTCTGACAGTGCTGCTAATTGCATACTACTAATCAGAGAGTAATGAATGATAGGTCGTATCATCATTGTTTATATCTAATGTGTGACCTTTGGAGTTATTCCCCAGGTCTTACCGTACAAACGACGACAGGCCCACATGGCTTTTGTTGCTTTGGTAATCTTGTTTTTAACATGTGAGTTCCAATTTAGTTTTTTATCAAGAACCATACCTAGATATTTTACTTCATTGGAGTACTCAATTGTGATGTTGTTAAGGGAAATTTGGTCTAGAACCAGATTTCTTTTGCAGGTAAAAGGGACAAGAGTAGCTTTACTGGGGTTAATTGAGAGATTCTCTTTAGCGCACCAGTCATTAACTATCATGAGAGCTGTTTGCATCGTGTTGCAGACGTCTTTAGCATTTTTTTCCTTTTATGGTGATGACTAGGTCATCGGCATAACCAATTGTATGGCGGCCAAGGCTGCTGAGCTTGTTGAGTAAGTCATCTATGTACATACATATGTATAATCAGCTTTGATGTATCGTAAGCAAATTGAAATTATTAGCGAACATTTTTAACTAAATTTTCATAAACATCCGGAATTGAGTTATTGTTTAGAAAGTATCTCCCTTTTAAATCGACGGCTAATAGCATTCATTTATTGTGTATTTTGTGTAGTCGATAATTATTAATTTTTTAAAATTACAATCTAATCCATCCAATATGATAAATTCGGAATATTTTAAGTGATTTTGTTAATCTTGTGTTAAGCAGATGACAGAAGTAGGAGATTCAAGGCGTGTAAGTAGATTCTTTATGAATACAGTATTGAAATCGTTACAACTCATCATTTGATTGGACATTGATTAAACATGAAGAGATGACATCAAAATTTCAGCTAAGCAAAGAGCACCATTCAACCGCGAAATCAAAGATACAGCCACATACATACAACTACATCAATTGATTTAATGTAGATATTTACAGACGATGCGACGCCTTATGTTTACAAAACGGTTTGTATGCACAACTAATCAATAATTTTGTTGTATATTCAATTCAAACCAGAAAGTATTCACTAGGCATCCCATTGTCTGCCACCAAAACCACTGTTCCCAGCAAGTTGTTTCCCAATTGTTTCATCACTTATCCTAATTAATATTTATATAAAGTTACCTTAAAACACACACTAATATATGTAGGTATACATGTGGTAATGATTATGGCAGAGTAACCTATTATTCGGGATACCACCCATCATCAGATGAATTGTGGGCACATTTGAGCCGCATGTACATATTCATATGTATGTATACATTTTCATTAATCCGGTCCTACAGTCACCACAAAAACTGCTAAGCTAATCATTCGATTAGAGGAAATCTATTAAATAGGAAATTATATGGAATTACGTGTAAAACCCAACAGCAGTGATCACGATGACACTTTTCACTATTTGCTAGAGAAAACAAATTATATAAACATCCACTTCTACTTGACATTTTGTTTGGATATACCACTGGAGTGGAGTACGCTAATCAGGGTATTCATGATTATCCTTTTATAAATATGTACATACATATACTATAGTCGTACATATGTATATGACTACCTGCAGCCCTGGCAGTGGTACCGCAGAATTTCTACCACTCCTCTGGTCAGTCGGAAATGAATGTTGCCTTTGATGATGATAGAGTCTCCTTATGGCCTGGAAATGGGAAAAGGTTATTCCCAGACCATATATGATCCAAGTGACCTACCAACTAGATACGAGTACTCCCATCGGCTCTGCAGTTGACTCGTTTCACTGGTAAACCATATTTTTGCACATCGTCGTCGGCGTGAAATTAAAAGAAAGCGTGGAGAGTTGCAATAGCAAAACGAGGATACGACGTACGAGTTCATTCGTCCCGACCGACCCTTAACCACATACAGTCCTGCGTATAGAAATATCAGTAGCAGCATATGGGCTCCCCTTGTACAAAATAACCAGAAAACCTCATGCTAAATTGAAATTTTTCTAATTTACCTGTAAAGTGGTTTGCCAGCGCTTTCCCTAAACCACAAAACCATATAAACTCTATCATCCTTTGCTTCTGGCTCGATGTCACATGGCAGGGATGCTGTCCGACCCAGTACGGCTTCAATAGCCTTCGTCGACACTGAAAATGTACAGAAAAAAAGAGAGATAGAGAGATAGTGAAAAAATTATGGAAATGTTAGTGGGGTTTTCCTTTCAACAAAAAAGAAAAAAAAAAAAACAAGTTAATCCTATCGAAGTGAGAAGAAAATTCTGTTTGCCCTTATTCTGCGCTTTATGTCGAAATGGAATGGAAAATACTGAAAAGGACGAAAAAAAGCTCAATTGGCAGAAAAACGTGTTCTGGCACATGCATGTGAGTATGTGGTTAGATGTGTTCTTGTTTTCTATTTTCTATTTGTTGGATACAGAATTGATGCAGACGACCCGGGGCGCGCGGACCGGTAAACAGGTGGAGGCAATTAATGTTTTTTTAAGGCTTCTGTTTTTTTTCTTCCTCGCCTGGAAATGATCGAAAAGTATAAGGTATACATAACACACTTATGTACATACAGATGCGAAGCACAGGAATGTGATGCCGCGTAGCTTAGACTTTTATTTAAAGGTTTGAGTTAAATAGAGAGAAGGGTCAGGAAGCAGATGTTGACCGAAAGAAGTGCAAAACTAATGCGAATGAATTAAAAAAGGAAGGTCCTTTCGGGAGCAACTGGTTTAAGCAGGTGCGTCCTGGTTATGTATACCTTTTTGAATTTGATTGATATCAATTAATCATATACAAAGGGAAAGTTCTGTTTTTTAAGTAGAAAGTTGTATGTAAAGTATATGACCTACACTTACAGTACACCCCGTGCCAAAAAAAAAAAATGCCGCACCCATGCATATTTTCTAAAAAGTACTGTATTTTACTGAAATTTTATTATTTCTATAAAATTGGAATGAGTGATTGTCCTTCCTAATATCGTCTATAAATTTGTGTCCAAATTTCTCACAAATGATACAAAAGAGCGAAAGTAGGTAGACTCTAGCAAAAACAGGTATAAAAAAGGAATATTTATCGTTCTACTCAGCAATAAAGAAAAATAAACAAAAATATTTTACGGTAGTTTTTTTCACTTTTTTTTATTAATCTAATAAAAGGAACATCGAATAGAGCTAGTTAGATCATTTTTTCAAGAAAAACGGTTTTAGTTTTTCCCTAATATTTCGTAGCACCACCCTTAGCCCTTATGACCGCTTGAACCCTTCGTGGCATCGAGTCATAAAGTTTTTCGATTTCTTGTGCTGTTATATCTTCAGTCCATACCTCTTTTATTACTGCTTTGAGCTCTGCAATAGTTTTAGGAGCCTTGTTGCGTACCTTGCGGTCTATAATTGACCACCAGTTTTCTATTATATTCAGGTCAGGGCTATTTCCGGGCCAATCTAGGGATTCCAGTTCAATATCTTCTTTCAATAGGGTTATCTGTGCAGATTTTAAGTCATAATTTGGTTTTACTTATCGAACGAGTACGATGACAGGGAGCGGAATCGTCCTGAAAGATAGGATCTGGGACGTAGTGGCATAACTCCTCTATTGTATGAACAACACCATCAGCAATGATTTCTTTATATTTTTCTGCATTCAGAGAACCATCCAACAGCAGAATACGTCAAAGACCCCAATTTGTCATGCATCCCCATACCATGACATATGGTGAATGCTTTATGGTCGGAAGTAAGCATTCGTCTGAATATCGTTCATTGGCTCTCCTTCTCACTGTCTGCTTTCCATCAGGTCCGATGAGGTTGAACTTGGATTCGTCAGAAAATATGGCTCGTCTCCAATCGTCAGCGGTCCATTTCCGGTGCTCTTTAGCCCACGCCAACCTTTTTTCTTCATCTTTGCTGAGAGAAGTGGCTTCTTCGAAGGTCGACGGACTTGAAGACCCACTTCGTTTAGCCGGCGCTGAACACTTCGCGTGCTGATATCAGTAGCACCTGTCTCGTTCAGCTCCTTTCTCAATTCCTTGGCTGTGTTGCAAAGCGATTCTTGAGTGACATGCGCTCCAAAATAATATCTTGCCGTGCTGTCGTCTTTTTCGGTTTTCCGCTTCCAGGTTGCCTCTCTATTTTGCCGTTAAGCTAAATTTTTTTAAAAGCCGCCTCACAGTGCTTTTGTGGCAACCCACAACTTATGCGATTCGCCTGTTCGATAAATTCTGCTTCTTTTAAAACCATCGCGGAATTCCTTAGTTTTCACAAAACACTTTGACAAATTCTAGAGTACTAATCCGTAACCGCATTGAGTGCTCTATCTTTTATACATGACAAAGACTAAGGAGGTCAATGAAACTTTGCAATTATACCTACGTATGTGTTATAAAAATGAGAGAAATGCATCCAGAAGTTATAAAAGCATACAATTTTCATAGTGCGGCCTTTTTTTTGGCACGGGGTGTACTTTTGATTGCTTTTGATCGCAGGAGTATAGTGGCCAAAAATTAGGTCCTATATGTCGCCTGACCAAAAATTATTAAGGATGATTTTAAACATTTCTTAGCACTTCCGAGATATCGTCATTCGTGTGCGTTTTTATTCAACTAAATGCAGTTTCAGATCTCATCTTGCAGAAAGCTTTGAGAACGTAACTTCGTTTAAACGAGACGTCACTGCTCTCAGCCATCTCTCTTATGGTATATTTAATCTGCGGTCTCCCATAATCAGATAACAATTTTTTTGATGTTTGTATTTAAGGTTGAACGTCTTTTACTTCTGACTTTATTTCAAAGATGTTACTTACTCCTATCGTTTTAAAGATAGCTGGGGGTCAGCACTTTAACATCTGGCATGACGTTGCCAATATCTCTGAGTGCATTTACTACGTGAAGAGTTCACTTAAAACTAAACGAATTAAGTACGCAAAATTTTCTAAAAGCCGTACCTGAATACTGAAGTAACTAGACCCACAACAAATTCTTTTCTAATATTGAAAATCCATTTTCAACATCTTAAGTTGTTGGCACGGTATAAACAAGATTTTACCATTTTATCATCTAAACTTATCACCCTAATCAATGTAATGTCTTTTCGGATGAAATAATAAACTCATCTATCAACATAATTCACTTGAAGTCGTGCAAACAGCACTCCACCGGCTGCATTACCGCCAGTCCCCTTCAAAATCAGGGTTAGAATTTAATTTACGAAGAATTCTTCATACAATTACGTTCAGTTTCGCGCTCGATAAATTCATAAAGTTCACTTCACATCAAATTACCATTTTCGCTAAACGCGCCGCCCCAAACGTAAAGTCTGGGCAGAAACGCTGCAACCAATATCAAAGTAGTACCTTTACTATGCCAGCCAGGACCTTCTCCAGTCTAATCGCCTCTCTTGTGAACAAAATACCGCTTTAAAATGTACTATTAGATTCGAAACCTCCGAATTGCTAAGTGCACGCTTCCAATCCTTCTACGTGCGGTGGTGGTTCGAAAGTCAAAACTCCCTTATACACCACACCCATCTATTCACGGGAAACCTCAACAGCTTTCTCCTAAGTTTATAAGGGAGCTCTCTACCCCCAGGCTGCTACGTAAAACAAAGGAAGTATTCAAGGTTTCTGTTTTGCATTCTTCAATGGAAATCGTCGATTTTTGAGAGCCAAGTGTGGGAAAGAACAGGAGAGCAGATTATAGGGTGTGGTTTGTGCAAATGAAAATGTTCATTTAGTGTAAACGCAACTTGAGAACAGCGGTCGAGCTATCTTTGATATCTTCACCATGATACTCCACTTCGAATGGAGTCACATGAGGACGAGGATGAGAATGAAGGCGCACGGATGGAAATGACTGCATTAAGGACGATCGAATCCATGGGTTAAGTTATTCAAATTGCATTGGAAAATCCCTCGAAGAACTGTTATTTGCTGTTGCAACACCACCACCATCGAGCACCACCAAAACTAGCACACTTAACCTGGGTAAAATCGTGCAATCTTCACAGTTTGAAGGCAGTCACTGGAAAACTGGGTCACGTGCATACTGTTGTTAGAATTCTAGCTCCAGGTCGTCGTTGTTGGATTGAAATCGTGCTACTTACATATATGTATATGTATACATACAAATATGTAGGTGCGTGTCTGTTCAAGGGTGGGTGGTGTTTTGTAGTTCAGGATGCAATTTTTGTGAGTACACGTGAAACGAACGTTAGCCGCGACCTCATTACATATCAACATGTATATTGAGAAAAATTCGTTCATTCAGCTATGGTCATTGTTATAATATAAAGGAAAAGAGTTGATGAACGAAAACAATGCAGAAATATAACGAAAGGAAAGGTTTGGAAATGTTATTTTATTTATTTATTTATTATAGCCTATAAGTACAACTATTGGTATAATTTATTTTCTTAGATCTAATGCTATAATTTAAATACATGTAAGTATAATACCCTTTACTTATATACAATTTCGTTCATGATAACAATTTGGAATAATTCTTTAGAACAATTGATTATATCGGTGACTGGCTCATTACACCCAAAATTAGTTGAGTAATAAGGTATGTAAAAGCCATCGGTCTTAAGGATCGAGCTGGTGAATATAGATTAAAGAGAGATAACAAGGGAGCACTTCGACGAAGACTTACCCTAGGAAACCGCTGCTACTTCGGTTTGGCAAAACAAATGGGTTCAAAACTCTTAACTCGGAAGACGAAATGCATGCTCTACAAAACATTGATCCTGCCAGTTCTGCTGTATGGAGCCGAGTGTTGGACGATAAGCAGGAAAGCAGAGCAGATTTGGAACACTTTCGAAGGAAAAATTGTTCGTCGGATATTCGGTCTCGTATGCGAGAAGGGCGAATGGAGGAGAAAATACAACCGAGAACTCTATGAGCTGTACCAAGACGTGGATGTAGCCCGAAAAGCAAAAACACGTCGACTACACTGGCTCGGTCACATCGAGCGAATGGACAACAATGCTCCCCCAGGTTCGAGACGACCGAATCTCCGGTTTAAGGCCCAAGCTACCGCGGATGCCAGTGTGCTTGGTCGGGAGCCCGTTAAGTAAGTAAGTATGTAACAAGGGAGCACAGCTAATATGTCCAATTACAACATCACTCGAAAACGAGATAAGAAAATAAATTCTTCTAGTTTGAAGAGGTTTTATTGATATAAGAGTACATCGAGTTTCATAAGGTGGTAGAGGTAAAGTCCAATTCACATTCCGAAGCGAATATTGAGTAAACCTTTTCTATATTCTTTCGATACTGTTCGAAGTATTTTTCATAAAATGGGGACCAGACTATGCACAAGTATTTGAGGATGGGACGTACTATGGTAACAAACAGCTTGTACGGACATCGGAAATCCTTGGAATTTTTAAACACAAAACCAAGCAAACTATTACCCCTACCTAGAGATTACATAATCTATGTGCATCCTGAAATTTATATTCGAATCAAATATGACGCCTAAATCTTTATGGCTGTATATATACTCTTTGAAGTGTAGTGCTCGCAATAGGATATAAACCTATTCAAAGAGAAAAGGACAGAGGGATCTAGAGAATGTAAGAATACAGCATTTGCCTGTATTTAGATGAAGACGGTTTAGAGAGCAGCAGTTTATTAAATTCTCTAAATTGTCATTCCATGTCTTAATTGAATTATATATTTTGAAGTCATCAGCAAATATGAGACATGATTAGTGTAAGATGGTAAGTCATTTATAAATAATAAAAATAAGAGTGGACCCAGATGGCTGCCTTGGGGCTCCCCAGAGTGATTGAACATTTCATCAGATTTATTGGAATCACACAAATATATAGCGTTCGCGCACTGCAAGACAGCACTGGAGTATCAGAGCAATCTGAATCTTCATCTGTTTGTTGATCAGGTCTTTCTTTCGCAGCAATTATTGATATCACTGTGAGTTCACCGTCAGCATTAGTATCTTCTAATTTTTCAATCTCTTCGATGACTTGGTCTACCGTTAAGTTGTTTGATCTCCCTGACATACTAGTTGAAAAAAATACTATATATTCTGAAAATTCAGCTCGCCTTTACATAGAAACATAGAAATTCTTTACTCACATTTCTTTCAAAAAAAAATATGCACTTGATATGGATGTAATATTATAATGTCCCAGTGGCAACTTAAGTGGCAACTTAAATGGTATCTTAAATTGTAGTCTAAAAAACAAAGCAGAAACAACTCCCAATTATACTAAATCAGAACCTTTGTAAAGCTGCAATATTATAGAAGCAAACGAGAAAAAAAACCAAATAAATAACCACCACTTTACAATTTTTTTGATGAAATGTAGTGCAGTCTAACTTAAATTCACCGTAACGGTAAAATTTGTCTTCAAACTGTTGGACTGAGTTGGACATATATGTATTAATGTTTGGAAACAGAAAATCAGGCGATAGTATTCTGTCGAAAGGATTAACAATGACTTTTGTCACGTGGCCACAAAATTTGCCACTGGGACATAATGGGTTAAGAGCAATATCTCCATCTTTCAGCATGGATTTGTTATTGGGACAATCCACTGCAACCAATCTTACACTATTTACCAATTTATGTGTCAATAGTCAATAGAGAAAAGTTGACCCTATGACTTAGATCTTTTAGATTAGATTAGATTAGATTTTATTTATCATTTCTTATTTTGCATTACATTTTTACATTTTTACAAAAATCAATAATAGCATGGCATTAAGCTGTCTGCCGATTGACAATTTATAATTTTCCAAAATAGCTTATCACATATAGTAGAAACATTAATAAATGATAAATAAATAAATAAATTACATACAGTTTATTTACATTCACATTAAAAACTTTCCATTATAATTCTTTTTCGATATTGGTGATCTCGATCACGATCACAAAAACTGAGAAACGAAATAGTTGCTCAAACTAATTTAAATGCCGGTCAGAAGGCGGTTCATAACGTTTGCCTAATTTCCGAGGACAGCAAGGTTTTACTGGGAATAGCCTTATTCAGCGGCTATCATACACTTCCTTCAAAGAAAATGTATTGTAGTTTTGATAACGATTCTTATCATACAGACAGGAAGGACCATGTTGTAACAAGCGGCGAGTCTAAATACAGGCGCTGTGAGAAATGTTCAAAACGGACCATATTTCTCTGCAAAAAATGCAATGTTCTTTTGCATGCCACTGATTGTTTTGAAGAATACTATCGTTCTAACTAAATGATACCATTAACTACATTAACTAACTGTTCTTTTATGAAAAATAAAGATTTGCGTTGCTTTTGAGATTTTTCTTTGATTTTTCAATGTATATGGTAAGCTCCCATTGGCAACTAAAGTTGCCACCTCCCTACGTCCACACCCATTTTCCTTTTTTCAAGTTAGGTATAAAAAATTTACAACTACATTATTTAATCACTTCTCATCAAGAAAAAACTTAGATTTTACCATTGGGAATTCTGGGATCTAATGGGTAAAAGTTCTAAAGGTTCTTCAACAAGTGATTAGAATACTTTCGGTATAACTCTTAGTTTGGCTACAGCCCTAGAATTTTCTATACTTTGCTTATTCGGTGGGCAAATTACATCAAAAATTACTTTTATAGGTTTACTTTAATTCTAAATAATAGGTAGGTTCAGAGTAAATTTTTAGACATTTATCCATTTTCCCTATTCAACTATTATCTAGCGTAAAATCAATTAAACTGCCAATATGGCAATTTTTCATTACGATTAAAGCCATATGCATTTTACATGTAAATTGCTGTCTTATCTTCGTCCGTTTCCTTGGACATTTTTCATGAGTTGCAGCGAGTATGATAGTTTTTTTTTAAAACAATTTGCTGGGAAAACTTTCTCTGTGAAAATATTTTTAAAACGTTTTTCAGTTTCAAAACGATTTATCAAAGTCAAGGTTAAAGTTATCATTTTTAGTACCATTGTCACATAGATATATCGAAACCTTAAAAAAACCGGAGTTCCGAAGGCAAAAGGACTTTAAAAGAAAATCAATTAATAGACAAGTCACATTTTTTACTACGAATAAAAAGTTTATTGTACAATGCACAAATCTAAATGAAAATACGACATAAACAACAACATACTACTTCACTTCATTGACGTCATCGTTGCTCACATTGTAACGAAAAAGAGCACCGATTTACATAGGAAATAATAAAATTTTCTTTCCGTTTCTCAAATATCTTTAGAATCTAAGTTATTGGGTGGATGACAACAACGACGTCCTTGCTCCAACTTGTTGACCTTAAAAACCGCAAATATTTTTTTCTTGTTTTGCTTTCTTTTTTATAGTTTGGATTGTTTTCCTTCTAAAGGCCCCAACGTCACTCAGAACAGAGGGATTAGGATCGCATTCTTGTTTCGGTTTTTTTTTTATTCTGCTGAGAAAAATTCTAGTTTCCTTGACTTTGTTGTTCGTGCACCAGAATACAATAGTATCGGTATGTATATACATATATATACATACATACGTTTGTATGAACATTCTTGTTGTCTTGTAAATGACGAGACATTACAGGGTCGACTGTGATAAGTTAGCGACAAGTTGTTGTATGGAAAATGGAATACCTATTTTCTTTCGAGTTAAATTCTATAGTGTTTGTGTGTGTGTTTGGTTTGTTTGTGTAGATTTATTTTTGTAGAACTTGGCTCTGATCCTTTTGAAGTTTTACATTGAGACGTGAGCAGGTTGAGTGCCTGGGGTGCGTGGGTCGGCGTGTGGAAAGTATCTCCAGAGTGACCTTTAATAGTTTTGATGACCAAGTATTGTTTGTGATTTTCTTTTATGGTCTTGTTTATTGAATATCGATTTATTTATTGATGTATTAATCGAAACTGAAGATACAGCTTTAAAAGTTATTTCTCTTTGACACGTCAATCATGCTTATGGCTGGTGATTAATGTGGGGAAGATGTCTGACTGTGATGTGTGTATGTATGTAAGCTAAGTGATTCTGTAATATTGGCAAGGCAATTATTTAAAGTTTTGTGGGGATTAAATGTATTTTTAGCTCTTGTGGGGCGTTGGTCTGTACATTCCTACGCACACAAAAATGCGTAGTTATGCGATAAACAATAGTTATGTTTGATATACATAGTATCTGCATACCAGTATAAGCCGACTATGTTATAGTGTTGTGATGATATTATAATACTGAAAAAATGCACATTATTAATACATATTTAATGCAAATTCTCCTTTTTTACTTAATTAGGTATGTACAATGTACATATACAGTGTTGTGCAAAACAGAAGCAACAATCTCAGCAACAACATTAATAAGCGATTTTGTTACCGATTTATTTCTTTTAGAAAAAAAAAAAAAAAAAAAAAAATGTCTTCAGAACACTGAATTATATTTATATACTTTTAACAAAATAATAATTCATTTATTAAAAAAAAGAATCAATAAAACGTCACAATATGCCTGTGCAAGACATTTGCAGTGCTTTGTGTATTGTTCCTTATTTTTAATAACCTCGTCACATTTGCAAGGCATGTATGATATCAAATTATTAATTTATATTTTGGGGTATGTTTTCCCATTCCGCTTTTAACTTCTTCAGCAGCTCCAGTTTATTTTGGAATCGTTGCCGTGCTTGAGTATCCCAAATAGATTTTCAATGAGATTCAAGTCTGGTGATTGTGCACGTCACCACATCCGCGCTTGGCTGTAATTTTGCAATTTCGTGAGTGACATCTTACTGTGATGATGCCATGGGTGTTAATTGAATTACACGGGTACACCTATTTATATTGTACTGGTTCATATATGTTTTCCCGTCCGAACATGTTTCAACGTAAACATTTGTTTTACAGTGTTTTATTATTTATTATACATTGAATCTTACGCTTGTGGAGCTCCTATGTGTATATTTTTTGGTGTAAGTAATATCAAATTGGAATTATGAGTAATTTTCAGCACAATGAACATGAACAATCATACGCGGGAGCCTAGAGTTTGAAGGATATGTACATACATTGCAGGAGCCTAATGGCTATCTTGAAATATTGATAACAGCTGGTCTCATCATTTCAATAATGAACAATTAGTAGAGCTCTGGAAAGTATCAGCATTGCCATTATATCGCTACTATGAGCATCAATAGGTTTTGGGCCAAAAATCGATTTATCCGATTTGAAAACTGCGTAACGCGAACTTATCGAGTGATAGACGACAAAGCACCGACTCGAGATTTATGGGCTAGATTTGATAGTGGAGAAAAGGGTTGGTTCGTCAATACGAAGGATCCGGCTGTAATATTATAATGCACAACTTTTTTACTTCTTTGGATCTCGCCGATTATCTTCTAAGAAAAATCTTACCCTGGTTAGAATCTAATGAACGTGCTAATAAAGCTCACATCGCAAAATAAATACTGAAAAGTAGATCACGTACAGCTCAATCGTCTGTATCATGGGAAACGAAACCATCGTTTCCAACGTCCCTAAAAAATATATGCTATATCGGATGATAATCAAAGCCAAAGCCAGACATCATAAAATATATACTGCAATAGCTCTAAAGGTGGTATTGATATAATGTACAAAATGGTTAGTCATTTTACTGCAAAACGATGGCACAGTTACCATGTTTGATAATATGTTCATTGGTGGCCTACCTTCTTCATACTCAACATAACAAGAAAGCTGCAATTAGAAAGGATAACCGACGCAAGTTCTTGCAAAGCTGGGAAAGCAGCTTTGTATGCTAAATATTCAAGAATGATTCTAAAATCATCTTATTTACCGCAACTTCAATACAAAAAATAGCATTGAACCTATGCTTGGCGAGAACATACGTTCGTGCACACCTGCATCACCAGTACCGATAACACCACAGGGACCCGATGGACGGCTTAAAATTCAAGGAGCATACCATGTTTGCTCGGAGCAACGTTAACCCATACAAACTCAAAACCCAAAAAAACTAGAAAACTCGACAACTTTTGCGAAAAGCCAATCTGCGACCAGCATTACACGACTATAAACAAATGTCATTCTTGTTCAAAAAATGGATAAATAAGTTGAAATAAACAGCAAATTTTCTAAATATAGATTCTGAACTGAGTTGAATTCACTTTAGATAATGTTTCTTTCCTTTTATATACACAACTCTGCCTATATTTGTCTCAGCCTATAGAAAATACAAAGTGGTACCCAGGTACCCGTGTCGTGCTGACTAAACGTGTATTAATTTCGCATTAATACGAAGGTTAATATAGGTTATCGCAAATTTAAGCCTTCAAATTAAAGAAAAATTTTGTTATTGTATTTACGCGTCTTGATCACGGTTTAAAAAAGAAAGCACGTTTTCTGCAAATGCGTCTTTTTAAGCAGTGGCTTTTCAGCTGGCCTGTATCTCCTGAGGTCGTTTTCCATGGCACGTCTCCGGACTGTGGTTGACTGTTCATTAAGCTTAAGTCCTCTCACAATTTCTTGCGAACTCACAAATGGATTTTTTTTTATTTAAACTAAAGATTCTGTGCATCCTGTAGGTCGTTTTCCAAGGTCATCCTCCTGAATGCACTATTGTTTTATATAATTTTTTTTACTAATTGGCATACAATAGATCTATTAATGCTATTTTTTTTAGCAAAATAATGATTGGGATTATCCGTTATTAAAACCTTTTACTATTTTTGTTTTTAAATTGTCGTTAAATTCTCTTTGAGCCATAATAAAAACTGCACTAACTAAGAGGATCTAAAATTTAACTAATGCAAATTTTAACGATCTAATGTCTTAAGCATTGAAGAAACATTTTTCAAACACTAACAGTTATAGTTGGTTCTTGTATTGTGTAGTTTGTTGCAGAATATGAAGTTGTTGATTTAGTTTTGCACACAATCATATGCTATGGTTATTTTTTTTTTTTATTTTTTTTTTATATGAATTGTTATTCTTTTCAATTATGTCTATACCTTTTTATAGCAATTCGAATAGTTCAAAATTCAATTGAAAAATTTATAGCAACAGAACGCCAAAACCTAGTTTTGTTACTTCTGTTTTGCACACCATTGTATGCTTATTTAAGTTATTTATGGAAATACAGAGAGTCTAGCTTGGGTATTTTGAGATTATATAAAGAGTTTAAAAATTGCTCTTTAAAAATGATTTAAAACTACTTATGTTGTTATACCATTTTGCAACACATAGCTATCATGTGATAAATGCAATTAGATGTCGCAAACTGTGTATTTGTAGGATCTTCAACAAATTTAAAACAATCCTTATCGAAATCCTCATTGAAATGAAAAGTCTATAAGGACCTGCCACCTCACAGTCACAATGCTATAAAAAGCAAACATCGAAATATTCCTTTAAACACTCTTCTTTTTTTCTTCTAAAATTAAATTGCAAAAGTTTACCTTAATTATAACTATCAGCGTACATCGAAAATTGGGGAAAAAAACAACTTCACCCCGTAAAATCTCATCTTCAAAAACACCTTCGGCAGTGGTAAAACTTACAAAGGCCACAAATTGCCCGATTCACCTATTCTATTCCCTTCCTAAGCCATAAACTATCTACCCTTTCAACTGGAGATCTAAATACTTTTGGCATTTGAAAATGTTAATCCCCCGCTTATTTACAGGAATCAAATGAGCGTTCATTTGCATAAATATATATTTTTCCCTAAAAAGTTCTGTTTGCCTCCGTCTCTTGGTAGAAAAAGAAAAGTATATATACCTATCTGTGCCTCGTAACTGTAGCCACCGGCTCGCTACAGCTATAGCTTTGGTCCGGCAATTATACATGCAATAGGAATTTCTGCCAGGAAGGATCTCTCAAAATGTATACCTGCAAATGAAATGAGTAGAGCAGAGGCAGAAAATTACCCGGATATTTAAGATGAACTTTGGACTAATTTGGGTTCGGACTTAAATGTCCGGAATTTTCGGACCAACCTCCCCTCTCTGGCCTTTGCATGTATATGCTTGGTCGCCTTGTGTGACTTGGTGAAAATGTTAGATGAAAGGTGGCACCATCCTGAACCAAAAAGGGACTTCAGCTTCTTTTGTGTTTCACATAGAGAAGTTCTCATAGATGTGCGGATAAACAAATGGTCTCTCGTTTATTTAAATGATGCAGGTGGTTGAGTTAAGAAATATCCCACTTTCGGTGTCCTTCTTCTGTCTTCTGACAAATGGTATGACATATTAGAGTACTGGAATAGGGACAAAACATACACAAATACTTACTTACTTACTTAACGGGCTCCCGCCAACATTACTTAATATACAAACAACAAAAAGACAAGAAATGTGGGTTACATTTCCTGTCGGACTAATGTTTATTCATCCCGTAAACGAACCATCGTAAAATTAACAAGAAACCCTCAGTTTATTGACAGCGATTAGGACAGGACACCGAAGTAACCCCCAAAGTTGCTCGTTCCATGCCATCGTTGTTGTTTCTTCCAAAAGGAACAAGAACATTTTATCAATTTGACAATCGAACATTAGACATGCTCGAATTAATGTTGTACTCCTCCTGACTGAAATGTTGAATGGCAAGCAATTTAGAACGCTCGTTACCTTCCGCCATTGGGGCTGGTTTCCATCCCTCTGACACTGCGCCGCTACCCGCATGGAATCAAAATATGGTAGACGTTGATGATAAAGGAGAGGTGGAAAATCATAGGGAACTTCACCAGTGGGGATAAACAGTGTGAAATTACCCGTAGATCCTGGGCAAAAGTCATAGCCTCTGTGATGAGATGTGATGAATCTTTGTGTATTCGAAATTCTCATTATTCAAAATGGTGTTTGTGGTGCCTTAGTAGGAGGCCAAATGCTAAGGAGAATGCGGGGTATATACAGGCTATCATTGATAACGGGAAATGGAAATTCGAAAGTGTGTTTCTGTATTTAAGGAAAATCCTCTAACTTTTTGAGAAGTCCCAGTTGCAATTTTAAGTCTTTGATCAAATTTAAATTGTGCATTGAACTTGTCATCTTAATAAAATTAAATAAGTAACTCGAATCTCTATCATACGCGTACTTGCATATACGTATGTATTACTTACTTTAGGTAGCGCTACAGTTCGGGGTGAACCAGGCCCTACTCTCTCTTTTTGCATGAATGGAAGGGACCAACAGTTTTTTACTGACTTCGAACGGCGAGTTGAGAAGCTCCTCATGACAATTGATACTCTTTGAATGCTTGTCAGACATTCAAAAGAGATGGCACCGTGAAAAAACGTTTATGTGTTTTGCTGGCATTGAACCCGGGCAGCATTGCGTTGAACGCAATTACCACAACACCACGGTGCTAACCACATACATGTACTAATGTATACTAAAATACTGAGATTGAGCACAATGGACCCACATGATTGGTTTAAGTGAGCGGTGACTTAACATCACGTAGTAGCCATCTCCTTACCTATCTAAATAGTGAGATAAACCTTCATTTTAAAGTTTGTACACGATGTGCGAGTACATCAAAAACAAAATAATTATGACGTAGTGTGTTGAATTTTGAAAATATTAGTTGCTTTACATATAATGCAATCTGAACCATTGCGGGGTATAACTAGAAATACCATATACCGCTATAATACATACATTTCCGACTGATTTCAAAAACCCATGAAACGAAAGATGGTATGTATAATGATTTAGGTAAAAACCTTTCAAATAAAATAAGTTTTCAGTTATATAGCTTTGTAGCACCATAACTTTCTTTGAACAAGAAAATTCACCAAAATGTAAAGCTCAAAAAATATACCGTGTAGCCTTCATAAGTATGAGAGTAAATTAATGTTTTTTAGGGTTCCGTGTACCCATATGGTAATATGTACTCTAAAATGTCTGTCACGCTCACGATAAAGTATCAAGAACCGTTGTACCTAGAAACTTGAAATTTGGCACACTTATAAATTACGGTGGTCCACATATTTGAGACAATTTATCACTCAAAAATATTGTGAGACAGGGTGGCGAAAATTAAACTCGAACATTTTTAAAATATATCTAGCTCAAAGCGAATATTTCAGAAATATTTTCTTAAATTTTTTTTTGTGAGAAATACTGGGAGTTTTTGCCGAAAATGTTTGAAACATTTGCCGAGACTCCAACATCCGATACTAGCTCAGGGGTTCTGCGCATGCTTTTGGCAGTGATTTTGTTTCTGTGTACCGATTAGGAAACTAGAACACAGCTTACAAATCTGATCCAAAAAAGCGGTAATGTATGAACATACATTATGATCATAATGGTATGTACGTCGTGTATGTACATATTTCAAAACATCCCAATAAAATATGATGTATGTAGTTCGCATCGTTTTTAGTTATCATAGACAAATTTGTTTACGATTTAGTTAGGCGCTTTTTCATTCATTGAACTTTTCATGCATTTGCCGAAGACAAAATTACAATATAAATAAATAAAACGGAATCCTTTGAGCACTCACACTTGGCCGGTTTTTTCCTGTCAAAATCGAATAAAGGCATGTTGGTATTTTTAACAGTGAAATTATTAGTTCTATGCCCTATTTCCGAAGACAGTATATTAAGAAAAATTACTCTACAAATTTTAAAGCGATATCGACTTGGCCAGAAAGTAAACAGTACCCTAGCCAACTTGGCTATTCAGAGCCGGATGAACATCACAGTTCGAGTTTGGTTGGAGATTATGCAAAAAGGAATAATCTTACATCCGACGTCATGCGCAAGTAGAAAGTGAGTTCAACTACCTGAGCGCAGTGGTTAAAGCTTAAGTTTGGCTAGAACTGTAAAATCTATACAAAAATAGTACAAATGTATAATAGAATTTCAATATAAAAAATGTGAAACGTGAAAGTGGTTTATAGAATTGGAATTAAAAATTTCTCACATTTCCTACTTGGTTTACATACTTTTAACTTAAAGTGAGAATATCTTGGCCATCTTATCCTGCAATTTCATTCAACCAATTAACCCTTTAATGCCCACAGTTGGCTATAGGCAACATTGACGTTTCAGCTTCGATGTCCCGTAATTTTTTACTGTTTGTTTCACACGACAGGTTGGTATGTTGTGAGTACAAAAGAAATTTCATGACATTAGCATTGCGCGTGATCAAATTCTAGCTGTTTTTCGTTGTAAGTACAAAAAAATAAAAGGGAAAAACAAGTTTGCAAAAAGTGATTGTGCAAAAAATTGAAAAAAAGACTCAAAACAAAGTAAATTTTTAATAACAAGTGAATATTATTTTCAAAATATGTCAGACAATAAGATGAGAAAATAAAAGTAAGAAAAAAAAAAACTTTTAGTTTGAGCTCAGTTTCATAATAATTATTGATTAGAGTCAACACAGGGGGTGCGATATCGGTCAAACCAGGAAACATAGAACCTTGAATTTGATATCAGTTCATATTTAAGGCTCGACCAACAACTTAATATCCTCAAAACAATGTTAACACGGCCCAAATTATTTCGGGCATGAAAGGGTTAAAAAGACACTAAAAATATATTTTTCCCCCATTCTTACAGAATATTCCATTAATAGGGGTATTTATAAATAACTTCAATTCAACCGAAAAGTGTTTCCCCAATATAAAGTAGTTGGATAGTTCAGTGAGAGATGCTTTGGCCATTCAGGTGATTTCAGCACTCATTTGATTATTATTAGTTGGCAATAAATTATTTATAAATTAAAAAAAGTTGTTAAGTACTTATAATACATTAAATTAATGATAACACATTATATAATACACCAAAAAATAGTTTTTTTTTTGCTTTTATTTCCGTAGAATATTAATATTACTGTTGCAATTAAATTTATTTAGGTTTTTGAATAGAATATTTGTGTACGATTATAAATAAATTAATAGAGCAAAACTAACTAATAAATAAAATAAAATCTCTTAGAAAAGTCTACTAAAGTGAGGAAAATTGGATAAAAGTAATGAAAGCCCATTTAGGAAAGCTTTAGTTAGAAAATACATCTGTTGGCAATAATTTGAAACAGATGGTAGGATAATGTGAAGATATCATACATAATATTTACGTGTATGTAAGCAAGTGTACCCATAAAACTCTGGAAGGCAAACGACTATTAATATTCGTAGTTGGCCAGGAGGTATTTTATCACAAAATGGATTAATGGAATACTCCCATTTACATCTATTTTATCCCTCCAGTCCCACAAACATAGTCTACGAGTGTGGGATTGAGCAAGTTCGAAAAAGATATTTTAAGCTAAGCCTGTTGTTTGGCCAACTTAAGTAGGTGATCTCCAGCCATGGCAATATAATCCAGTAGTAAACAATATCTCGTTATAGCAGAAAAAGAAAAAAATAATAAATTGGATAGAATAATCCAATTTTTTTTATTACTTTTCAATTTACGACACGTGCACTTTCAGCAAAAGCTAAGCTTTACTAACGTATTCCGATGAATACAACTAAATATGAATAGATTTTGGTCTTAAAATGAAATGACTGGTTTGGCCCAACGGAAATCCTTTTGCTACTACTAAAGAAGCCCAAAGGAGCATAACTTAATAAAAAGAAGTCGGGCAACAGCATCATTAAATTGGCATATACAAAGTGCTAACAATAAGCACAGTCCTATTGGAAAACCGTTTTTAACTCCAAAATGACAACCGATTTTCACACTCAAAACTCTTCACAGTGAGTTAATTTAAAAATGAATCATAAGACTCGCCACTTTTTTTTATGGTGACAACAACAACGATAAAAATTCCATCAAACATTTAAGTGATTTCAGGATTCTCGCAAATGAGCAAAAAATTAAAAGGCGGAAAAGGGAAGAAAAAAAAAAACCATCGTTATAAAAAAGTAAATCAACAAAGTAAAACCTTGAACTGTTTCTCATTATTCCTTGCTTGGTTGTCCTTAAGCAACGATAACGGCAACGACCAGAGAACCTTCATCTGCAGGGTGTACAACAAGATCAAAACGTTTAAGCCTAATCTCAACAGGATTCAAAAATGCCATTAAATTCCTTAAAAGACTTACTATACACGAACTTACTTATATGCCATTGAGTTATAAGGGTAAGTATTTGTTAATGTGATTTTCGAGACTGGATTCCGATGCCTTACACACTTTTCGATGTGTGATGTGTGACGTGTGCGTGGATCGATATAAGCTGCCAAGTAAACAATCTGTCAGATATCGGCTATTCCTAAGGTGTTTTAACCTGGGTAGTGAGGAAATTACATATCCTATAGATCCAGCATCGTTAATAACACTGATTTCAAGTGTTTTCAGTGCAAAGAGAAGCTAGCATGTGAATTATAATTAAACCCGGAGACATGCTTTACAGTGAGAAACTTTTTTATTGTTTCTTCTCTATAGTTTGGACCGCTTGATTGAATTTCTTTTAGATTATTTACACCTACAGACATGCACACTTATATGCGGGGGTGTAACTCTCTACAGCCATACTTAGCCAGTGGGGATATATTGGTTGTTATTTGTTTTCGCTTAACAAGGTTGTTTTTCTATTTTCGTTTCAATGTTAGTATTTTGTTTTTTTTTTTCTTTTTTGTGCTTACTGGTCCCCCCCTTGTTTCAAAGGCTTTTGCAAATTTTGTTTGTCGACTCTCTGGCGTATACGTGCTTTTTTTATATCTTATAAATTCTGATGGAATTGATTAGGGAGAATTCTTGCATTGGTTTTTAGCCATTTTATTTTTATTTTTTGGCATGTAGTATCGATTTGGAATTTAAACTTTCTCCAGTATAGTCATGGCCCAGCGGCAAAGGGATTTTTTTTTCGTAATTTTAGGAAATCCTAATTTCATGGACGTTTTTTTCCCATTGTTCTGTCTGATATGGGTAAGACTGGGATTAGTAGGTGGTTTCTATGTTAATCTCGGAATTCTGTGTTCAATTTAAAGTTTTATTGGACACGCGAAGGATTTGGGATATTTTGAAATTTTCCAGAAGAAATATAGCTGGGGGCTTACATTTTTGATTGTTTTTGATTGGATTTACATTTTTTCCAGGAGATTGTCGCAAAGATTGAAATTGAATGAGGTTTCGTATTATATTTACGATATAATATTTAATTCGGATTAAATTGATATTAAGGAATTTTAGTCGATGGCGATTTTTCATATTTTCAGACACAAAAGTTAGTCAATGCATCTACCAAAAAACTAGTAAATGTTAACATCCAGTGATTGAATTAGAGATACGGTAGGTCTAAGTTAGAACCATTGGTCGGAAAGTGGTAAATTTCGATCACGGACATCAGTTAGGTCGGCAGGGATGCAGTACAGCGGTATTTTCAACGCACACTCTCCTAGCAACTGTAAGAGAAGCACACTTTTTTAATGCATGCTTACCTAAATTACTACTGCATCTCTCTAAAACCAATATAACTTCTACATACACGTACATACTACAATCAGTCATCAATAAGATACATCCTCACATCGATAAAAATGTTATCTGTTCTCTTTCCCTCCACTTTGCTCTATTTAAAAGAATATTTCGCTATATAGATATCATTTAAAGGCGTTTCATTTAATCCGTTTTTATCTTTAATATCCGGTTTTATTTTATTCTTGCACCTCCAAAGATGACAGATGAAAAAGTCGGAAGCAAAAAGGAAAAAAGGAAGAATAGGACGAGTTTCAGCTACATTGCCATCATGGTGGAGGACGAAGATATTGCAATCATTTTTCCCCAAAGGGACGAACACCCCTACACCCTGCTATAAGGCGACAGCACACTTTTGTCCTCTCTTTCACCGGTTAGAGGTTGTCTTCTATTTTCCGTTGATTTCTTACCGGCTTTTCTTCCAATCTACGGTTTGAATTAAATAAAGAATAGTTGTTTGGATAGAAGTCACCTTCGTTGCTATGCTGAGCATCGTCGTCTGGTCGAACGACTAACCCCGTCTCTCCCTCTATAGAAAAAAAAAACACATTTATCCCGATGATAGATATCTTCCGTTCCAATAAAGTGAGTTTCATCTTTCACGCAGCACAGCAGTGCAATTGCGATTATTCCAGGTGAACTGGTGATAGCTTTAGCCGTCGCTGTCTTAGAGCTGGATTCCGTTTACCTGGGTAAGAGGCTGCATTTGTATTTGTCGCACAACATTCCCTCCGCCACCACCATTTTACTTCTACAGAGTCAAAGTGTAAGAAGCAGAAAACCGGATTATGTCAACTTGCTCCGTTTTGTTTGAGTCTCTGTATGCCAAAAAGAAGAAAAATAAGATTCTCCATTCGGATATGTGTACCATGACGAGCACACCCGATCAAAGGTGCCTGTGTGCAACATGACACTGCTGGTCTTCATTTCCATCCGAAGGGTTTATCGCATGAATATGAACTGACCAGCAGTGCCAGTAGACTGAGCAATGTAATCTTTTCTGATGGAGTTAAACTATGAACGTGACACCATGCACAACGTTCAAGTATAGTTCCTGGTTCAGTTCGATGCAGGTCACACAGGTCGACCACAAGGTGTTGCTGGGAACAGAACATTTTTTCCCCTTTTTCAGGTTAAATGTCTGACCTTCCTTTCGCTGTAACAATCGCATTAGTTAACCAGTTAGAACGGAAGTTCCTCTGGGAATAATCCGCCCACATGATTCACTAGACAAAATGTTCAGCAGTGCCGCAGGTTAAATGTGATAGAGGCGACAAATGGGGTTTTACAAATCGCAACTACTATAACCCGGAGTATCTTACTCTACCCAGCGAGCGCCACGTCGGACAGCCTGACAGTTTTGCATCTCCAATGGAGGAGATTACTCTAGAAACTTGTGCGTGGGTGGCTGATGGAGTCAGACCACGTACACTTAGCAATTAAAGGATTGTTACCTGCCAAAGGCTGAAAATGCTTCGGAGCAGCCGGGTGGAGGAGAGTGGATCCATCGATTTGCTGCTCCCATTGCCACAGGGCTGTGTATGTCATATTGATCTGTTCTGATGTGATTTGGTGTGTCGATGGTGTTTATTGAAGTTCTTTGACATTGCCCGTTATACATTTGGACCATGGCTGTGTGTCTGTATGTACACACGTATGTGTTTTGTGGGAGTTGGGTGGGTAGGGTACACGCCTCGATATTTTCAAAGCGCAGTGAAGTGGAAAGTTATGTTGTGTCCCATCATGTGGATCTTCCCGAGAACATTTGTATATATTTATGTGTATATTCCTTTATGTAGTATAACTGTGAACTGTGTGTAAGTTAAGCTGTGTTAGTAGTGTGGTTGGATGTATTTTTTTGTTTGTTGATGTCCTAGAAAGGTACCATATGTGCTGATGCGTATCGTGTTTCCGTTCATATGGAAGGTTTTACTGTTGGCAATTGAGTTTTGTGAAGGAAAACGATTGGATTCGGCCAGAAGGACGATTTCAGAGTAGAATTTTGCGCTTAATCGAAAGGTGTTTACCGATTTAATACTTAGGATACACTGCTTAAATATCTATCCGTAAGTACGTTACAATGGATGAAGCATTTGCTTAGCCAGAGTGAATGTTAGAAAAGCGGATAATGTCAATTAGTTTGGATAGTCTTATCGTATATCGTGTCGCTTATGTGAGAAGGATATTCAAGTTTCATTCAAACAGTCACTTCCTTTTGAATGTATCTTACATATAACACGGTTAACATAAAAAAAGCAAACCTACATACCTATTCATCAATCATTAGCTAGTACTAATACTTAGACTATGACCCTGCTTACACAGTACTGTATTCAGTTGAAGCTTTCCTAATTATAGGTTTCATTTTTAAGCCCAAAAATACCAAAGCACATTTCGCATTTCTCCCCCAAGCACTTCACAGAAACTGCTCAATGCCAGTGAGCCGCCAAATGTAGCACTATTTTCACTGAGCATGTAATCAGAAATAAGCTAAAAAAAATAATACAACATTGCGATAAAATGGATTGCGTGTTATCACTGCCATTAGCAATAAAAGTGACCTACGTATCCTAATTTCTTTTTCTTCTTTTTTTTTTTGGAACGAATCGACAACATACTCGTACGTGAATTAATTCTCATTATAATAAAAAAAAGTTAGCACACACAGAAAGAAAGAAGCCGAAACTCTTTTTCAAGTTTTCTGGCCATCATCATCATCACACGCCCACGCCCACACACTTCGTCGATCTCCGCCCTTAGATTACCCAGAACAAGCCAGCTAAAGAGTTGACTTATTGCGGTCCTGACGATATGAAATAACTGATATTAATAATAAACGTCAAAGTGAAAAAGTAAAGAAAAAAAAAAATAAAAAAAAATTATTTACTGTGGGTATACAAACAGAAGCGGATACACAGGCCGTTACAGGTCACGTTATTATTGCAACCACCCCTAGATTGATCTCTTAAGCATATTACTTAACAGCGCGCTCAGTTATGTGGGCTAAACATTTCCATTGACCCAGTCGACCATCCTACGAACTCCGTCTTTTGCGGCGAGAAGGACGAAAAAACGCGTAGCGATGAAAAATGATTACTCGAACTGTCAATTAATCCTCGTGTCGGTCGATGGTTCACCCCACAACAATTTTCAGGGGGGTTAATATTTATTTTTATTGCTTTTTTTCACCCCTTGCTTTGGTAGCGAGGGGGTGGGGAACATTTCACTTTATTTCAGAATTTTATTTTCTTGTTTTTTCCGTTACTGTTCATTTGTGCGGTGAACTAATGTTTTTCTCTTTTGTGTCGTGGTATTGTTACCGCTATCAACATCATTTCGGGAGTCTACCCTTTCATTTACAACCCTCTCGGCAAGCGCGAGAAGGCCAAGGTACACACAACAGCGCGGAATGTTCGTCGGAACACGAATTAAGTTTTAATAAACAGCAGTGTAATAACAACACATAACTCCATGGGGTTGATTATAATTGGCAGGGTATATAAACACACCAGGGGGTCGTCATCGTTTGCTTTCTTGTTTGTGGGGGGTGGGGTGGTAAAAAAAACCAAAAAAAAAAGGATATACACAAAAAAAGGGAAAAACATAAAACGACCGTCAAGATAACATTTCGCGTCGTTATTCGAATTTGGTTATTAATTTTCGCACACGAATCTTTGGTTAATTTGTTTGTATGTTGGCAGCCGCTCAGGCTATTTACTTTACTTTGTTTTGGTTGCATATTTGGGACTACATTTTTTTTATAATATGACAAAAGAAAGCTTTTATGTCTGATGAATAAAGAAAGTCCTGATATTTAGGTTAATATCCACAGCTCAACATGTGGCAATTTATTTTCTTATACAAATGCATTTTCGTTCACTTTGGTTCTTTTGAGAAGATTATTGTCATATGCCCTAGCTAGGAATTTTTTTTAGATTACTTAAATCTTTCCCTGAAAGAATTGACTGGAAGGGTGGATATCAAAGTAATTGTAAAGACTTATGAGTAATTTGGACTTCTTGTGTGAGTACTTAGGAAGGAATCGTTTGATTAATGAAATGTTTATTCTTTGAAAATATTTGCAAGTTGATTCTTTATAGAAAATATTGTAATAGATCTTCGCTGTGAATGTTTATTCAAAGAGTTAAGAGTTTACTTCTATGAGAGTTAACCTATTTTAAAACTAAACAAAGACTCCTTCCTAGAAGGATCCGGCGTTCCTCAAGCGAGTCACATAGGTCCACTTTTTCTATTCTTGCTATTAATGATGTTCCACCAATCATAAAATATAGCAACATTCTTATATTTGCCGACGATTTGAAGATCAGTAAAGCAATTACAACCATAAATGATTGTAGACTTCTGCAGTCAAATATTAATAATTCCAGTACCTGGTGCTGTAAAAATGGTTTATCCTTAACCCACTCAAGTGTCAGTCCATGACATTCTCTAGGAAACGGGTACCGACTATATTCAACTACTCGATATCGAATCACCCTCTCTGTAGGGTTTATAGATTTAAGAACCTGGGTGTTTATTTCAGCCCTGAACTTGATTTTAAAGAGCATATAAACCACATTTTGAATAAATCGAACTTAATGTTAGGTTTCGTTAAAAGGTGGTGTAAAGAATTTAAAAATCCCTATGTCACTCTCTCACTATTTAACGGTTTTGTCCGTCCTCACCTCGAATATGCTTCGCAAGTATGGACACCTTATCAGAAAAATCTCAATACTCGTATTGAATTCGTCCAGCGAAGCTTCATTCGTTTCGCATTAAAAGGTCTTCCCTGGGACGATCATTTTAACCTCAATCTATATTTGCATCGGATAAAACTGTTGCAAATGCAACCTTTGACTCAAAGAAGGGTCAATAGTGATATCACCTGACTTATTATCCTGTTTAGGATTAAACTTTCATGGGGGATCCTATTACCTGCGTAGTATAGAGTTACTGCATGTTCCTCATCATAGAACAAATTACGGGATGCATGAGCCTATAACCGCATGAGTAAGCTCTATAATTTAAATGTACACTTTCTTGACTTAAACTTAACAAGATTACACTAAAAAATGTATTGCGTAATGTAGTTCCTCGCACATAAATACTAATATATTTTTTGTTAATTTATTGCTTGTGGTAGTGTTGTAAAGTAGCGTAGCCTAATCACTAAAACCAGCAATAAATGATGAACCTGTTGATGCATATTTTGCCCTGGCAAGTCTCTGCTTGTGGTTGTTGCTTGTATTAAGCACGCCACCACACAGATCTGATAGTATTTAAATTAAAAATAAACGTCTTGCTTCAGAATTTATAACTGTAGATGTCTTTTACCGACCAATCATCTCGCCATGCCCTAGCCATACGAAATCGTGTTAAAAAATGTTTGCCGTAGTTTTAAGAAAACAAGGCCTAAAACCAAATATGCAGTATTCCATTGCTACAATTTAATTAGTTAACGCATTCGTATTTGGACAACATTTAATAAATGTTCTGAATAAATATTTAAGAAATTAAAACACTAATTGAACTGTAAATAGTCACAATTTTTAAACAGAGCACGCATTATTAAATAGAATTTACAGACTTTCATATGCGGTAGTGCCAGTAGGTATCTTATGTACATACACTCCTCGACAACTGGTTGAGACACCCCCCTGGTTTTGACGTTTCTCGATAATTTTGTTCCATATGTGATGCAAATATTGCTGTTAGCTAATCATTGTCAGTTTCTAAAAATATTCTCATCATTATTAATCCTTTCTTCCCCTAATTTTCTCGGAATTTCCAATTTGTCTCTAATTACCCTCGATTGTTGGTTGAGACAGGATAGGGTTTTTAGGAGTTTTATTTTTTTTTGTAATCAATATATCCTCCCTCATTACTTACAATTTCTTACATTATTTACGGAAGGGATTTAAATATAGTTTTTGACATTAATATGTATGTCTCTGCTTGATATTTGTATGAACATTTGTGCATTTGAAAACTGTTGCCAGGAAACGCGTCGGGTGTCAAGCTATATTTTCATCCGAGGTCGTATCTTTTCCGGTAGTTTTCTGGATTCTTTAAAAAATTTGAAACAACTGTATCACTGCGGCTCAGAAGTTTTGCAAGTATCCCTCCTGACGCATTTTTTGAGTGTTTTGGATCTTTGTTTGGTTTAAAATCTTTCCAGATCGCATTTTAACTTTTTTACTTCAAAGACGTGCTTAAATTCCTTTTTTTAAACCAAATTACTAAAACTGACTTACAATTTACACTTTGAGTGGAATCTGAAATTTCAAAATATTTATATCCTGTCCAACCACTTGTCGCGGGTAGTTAGTAACAAATTGCGAATTCCGAGAAAATTAAGGGAAAAGGATTAATAGTGATAGAATATTCTCAAAAAATGGCAGTGATTACCTAACATCAATATTTGCAGCACATATGGAACAAAAAGATCGAGAAACGCCGTAATCAGGGAGGTGGCTCAACCAGTTGTCGAGGATTGTATGTATATACAAGTCATTGTCCTTCCTTTTTAATTTATTCAATCACTTGCATGTCGCCATGATCAAGTCCATCCCCTTTTATAAATTACCCGAGAATGACAAATAAAAATTAGATTTTAATGGCCTGCTAAATAGTCCGAGTCGCCTACGTATTGCTATTAAAATACAAAGTCAGCGCACTTTAAGGCAGCTATTATTCATTAACGGTCGTTATTAATTAAGGCACGCAGAGGGTGGTACGGTCACCCTGCCATTTTGGTCAAATTAAAAACTGTGTACATTCAAGGTTACATCTGAATTAAAATTTAATGCTATCTCATCAGTTTTTTGCACTCCTACCACCGCAGTCATCATTATAGTCGTACAACCTCCCTCCGAAAATTTGTCACTGGGGGTTAGAAACAGTTCACAATTCTTTGCGCTATATGATTGGTTCACTGTGTGTGTGTAACACAGACACATTTGCTACGTAGCGTAGGCACACAACGTTCTCTTGAAGCTTTGAATAATTAATAGCAAAGTGCTTGTTTGTTAATTGATCGTGATGGAGTGAATTTTTACCCAACGCTAAATATAGTTTTAGTTTTCCCGACCGCACACTTCCTGTTCCTAGGATCTCAGGAAGAATAATAACATCGGGCTTATCAGGCAGTAGTTTTGTCGGCGATGGTGGTGGGTGGTGGCGGTGGTGACGCAAAGGCGTCGAAAACTTCCTTCAACTTGCCAAATTGACTTTTTACGTTCGCGCTGTAGTCTCTCCGGCCTCTTATCCATGTCGGTTTATTTATATTTCCAGTTCCTTATAAGAAGTGAGAACTTGAGAATGGAAAACAAAAACGAAGATAGGAAATGCTTAAGGAAGCACTTAAGTAGCGTAGCACATTGCCTAGGAATTTGCCAGAATTTATTTCTTTCGCTCGCACTTTGCCAACTCAACACCGAAGAGGGTTTGAAGTGGTAGGCATAGAGATGTTCTTTCGAGAAGTACGTGTGTGCCTTCTGCGGGGAATGTGATGTGAGAAGTGAGGGTATGGATTTTGGATTTACTTGATGACGAGACCATAAGATCCTTTTCTATGAATGTTTGGCGGAAGTTAAAGTGCTTCCAGAATCCAGGGGATATTTTTATTTGGGGATTTTTGTTTTTTTATTCTATTTTGACGAAGAAATTGTAATGTGGTTATATTTTGGAAATATTTTTGTTGAAAACAATTTTCTACTATCGGAGGAGGTTCGTTTTCCTGTCATGGCACCATAGTATCAAGAAGACGACTTGGGAATTTTTGCTCTGCGGTGTGTTTGAAATTTTCTGCTCACTTTGAGGTCTTAGGTGCGGGGATATCTAAACCATTTACGATGTTTCACATTACAAAGTGAGAATTGGAGTTTTGTTACAATTTTTTAAGTTGCTATAAGTGAAATGGAATGGAGTGTAAATACCACACCGATGGTTCTGATTCACATTCTTTTATTTTATTTGAAAGCCTTCAAATGAAATTGTTTATGCTTGTTACTGGGAAATAATTGCGTTAGCCAAAAATCATTTTCATGTTTTTTATTGATTTTTTTTTTGTATTTTCTTTTCTTATTTTTTAGATTTTTGTGAAAGTTTTCTTTGTTGTATTTGTATGTACTGTGCAGTGGTGTAGGTATGGATGTATATGTTTATTTATGTATTTATAAGAAAGTGGTCAAACTGGGGGAAAACAAACACATATACTTGTAAGGCTATTGTATTTCTTCGTGATTGTGGGCCTAATCCCAGCTAAACGGAAGACATGATTAAATTATAAGAACACTTGCGTCATGAATCTTAACGTTAATCCTTGAAATATGACGAGGAATTGTCGAAGTGGATGGTTCCCTTAGAATTGTACCAAACTAGCTTAAACGCTTCCCCGGGCATTAATTTGTTTAGCAATGTTTTTTGTATTTTTTTAAACCTATCACCTTTATACCGTAATTGTCTACTCTAAAAAAAAACCAAGTAAATTGGTTGAAAATAACGGGCGGTAGAGGGAAACATACGCAGTTTACAACTTAGCAGCAAGGCTGCTGTCGCAATGAGTTCTGCATTCAAAACTCAATGTTAAGGAGTGAAGTATTTTTTCACTGTTCTTTGTTTCTTGAATAAATTAGTCATCTGCTAGGACTATTCAATCCCAAAATATACGTCTTTGATCCATGCAATATGAAAAATGACTACGTTCATTAAGTAAAGCTTATTGATTTGTCGATCTTCCAAGTCTTAACATAACTGTACGGAAAGCAATAGGGTGCAGGGAAATAACTTCACGGGCAATAACTTCACATGGGAAATAACTTCATCTCTAGTGGGAAATAAGTTCACATTTTTGGCGTGAAGTTATTTCTCAATGAAGGTGGGCAATAGCTTAACTTTTTTGTGGGAAATAATTTCTCTTAATTTGTGAAGTTATTTCTCACTGAAGGTGGGCAATAACTTCACATTTAATGATTATTTAAAAATTCGCACGAAATTTTTACTATTACCTACTCTATGTTATGCTCAAAAACTAAAGATTCCATTTCAAAATTAGATATTTAAATTCAAAATTTGTCTTGGCCATGCAAGCTAAAAATTTGAAATGGAATCTTATGTTTTGGAGCATAATTCGCGCAAATTTTATAAGTACATAAAGCCAAATGCCAATTTTTTCTTCACTTGGCCTTATTTCCATTGAAAAATAGAGATAATGCCAAATTCAGACTTATTTCGCTCGGCTTTATTTCACGTTACCCCTGTGTTTTTCGAAAAAATCATAAGTGGGAAATAATTTCACCTTCAGCGAGAAATAACTTCACATCAATAATGTGCATTTATTTCCCACTAGAGGTGAAGTTAATTCCTCATGTGAAGTTATTGCCCGTGAAGTTATTTCCCTGCACCAAGCAATAGTATGTTTTAAGTAAACGGATTCAGTGCATGAAATATGACCGAACATGGCCATTAGCTCCGCCAAGCAGTTAAGTTGTTTGTGTCATCTATACAAATCGATACGAACGTATGCAATCATCTAATAGAAAAGTCTAAACTCGCAAAGGTATGTCACTTTCAATTCGCTGGTCTTAAAATACCCAACACCATTAAGTCCAGAAGTTAATCCAATTTGACTATTTATTGGCTATCCCTGCTTTCATAGTAGATGTTTTAAGACATAAGCACTTTTTATTATTATTTTTATAGCATTGAAAAAAACCTACTTCGAATAATACATACATACAGAGAGAAAGGAGGACGTTGTACCTACAGATATTACAGATTCAATAGCTACCAACTACATATGCATTAAAATAATTGTACCCAACTAGGATAACAAGAACGTTAACGGCTTCAGCCATTCAAAGGTATTGGTATTTAAATAAATAAACAGATAAATGTAAGTCAATAGTTCCCCATGCAGACTTTATTTCCAAAAATAATTCCAATCGTGTTAGAGGGAAATGTATAAGGTATCAAATGTATTTTTACTCAGAAGTGTGTTGTTGTATAATGTACCTACATACTTAAATATAGACAGTTGAGATAAAAAAATTTAAAACATTTATTTTGATGTTAACCCAACATTAAAAGCGAAGTGAATTTAAATACATGTGTGTGTGCGTGTTATTTTTACCACGAATGGACAGTAATATTTTGCCGACTCCCAACCGCGAGTTAAGAAGCCTCTCATGACAAATGATATTCCTTGATTGCTTGTCAGACATTCGAAAGTGTTGGCAACCGTGAAAAACTTTTTTAGGTGTTGGACCCGGGCTGGGATTGAACCCGAGCAGCATGCGTAGTAGTCCAATGCACTAACCACCACGGCCACGGCCACCAATATGTTATACATATATATGTAAATCAAAAAAATATGAATATACATACATATATATACCCGTAGCTTAAGTACAAAAATCAGTTATTATTCATTTGCCATTGAGTTAAACGTTAAATAGTCCTTTAGACATAAGAATTCACACGCAAAACATGCTATTAACAATAACTCCATGGCATTTATTAATTATTATCTTTGCATGTGTGTACGTAGGCGTATTTGCGCTGACATTAGTAATTATTTCAATAATTTTTACGCCCCAAAATGAACACAACCAGTCTATACATTACGTACCTACAAATATTCATTCAAAGATATTAAATTAAAAATTAATTGCACTGAATACACTGTTTACTGCCGAGGGAGCAGAAGCGAATTCACTCCCGTCCTAAGTGGTATTTTTACCCATGTAAAATACAATTTCGAATGGGAAACGTTCAATTTAATATTCATATGTTTGGGAATGAAATTAATTTTTGGTTTTCGCTAAAGCCGTCGAGCTTTGTGTATGAAGAGAATATTTGCTTTTAATTTCAACAGATACGTTTACATTATGTGAGTACATATGCATGTGTGTAGGCACAAGTACCTTCATTTCAAGTTCATCGGAATTATTTAATAACAGGATGTAGGTAGGTGACGAGGACGACTGGGGTTTCCAAAATGTAAGGTATAAAAAATGGGGAAAAAAAATAAAATTCACCACTAAAGTTAGTTTAAAAAATATATAGATAAGTTTTAAAAGCTCCCGCACACTAAAGACTTTCAATCGGCCGATAGTTTGGTCGGGCTCTTAATTAGTACTACAACGATTCGGTATCGGCTGATAAATAAACTAAAGTATCGGCCGACTACTTAATCAGTAAGGCGCTCCTCCACACACACTACCGATTATAGAGTCGACCGATTCTGTCGATAGCTCAGTTTGCGCTGAGTTTCAAATTAGTTAGCTCTAAGTTGTTGATATTTCTACGTATTTGACTATGGAACGGCCCAGTTCTCCATCGCTTCTTGTCGAAACGTTCATTGTAAAATTGATAGAGATAGTGGAAAAAAGACCCGCACGTTTTAAAAAAAAAACTTGAAATAGTACCCTGATGTGAACTTTATGGGGGGCAATCCTTTTAGAAATCTAAAAAAATCGATTTTTTTTTCTTTCATATTTCGAAAATATAATGTATTGAGAGTATATTGACCCGTGAAAAAATTAAAATATTAAATATTTACAGAGTTATTGCACATATAGTCGAGAGCATGTATGTAGTATGTATACTTGTATACTGCATACGGTAAAGTGAAACTTTAAACGCGATTATCTCGAATTCGTATTTTCAAAAACTGCTCGTGCTGTAACTTAAAAAGTTATTGATCGATTTGTCTTTGCGAGGCCTTTCTTTATATCATTACCGGAAGGATAAACCTAAAGTTTTAAGGATTTCATTTAAAAAAAAAACGACTTTTTGATGGTGAAAAATGTCGAAAAAACAGTATAAAATTTGAACATTTTATTAAAGAGCGTACAAAATTTTTATTTCTACACTTTTTTTTTATGATTTTATAGATTAATCCTTCCCATGCATATGTCGGAAATAGAAAGTATTTTTTTTTTTGGTAAAAAGATAAATAGAGAAAGACTGTTTTACATTTTCATAGTTCGAATAAAATGATGTTACAACTTCAAAATGATTCAATTATTTTATCACCTTTAAAAACAGTGTTAAAAATGAGTTATTTGTTTAAGAAAAAATGATGGGAGGAAGTTTGTGAAGCAATAATTACATCTTTGTAGAGGTTTTTTTTTACATCTTTGTAGATTGTTGGTAGAGGTGGGACCGTGTTACCATATCACTGCGGCCTAATATAATTTCCTCCATTTATACATATACATATACATATGTATGTAGATCCGTCATGATACCAGATAAACCAAAAATGTATTTGATGAGCGAGCTGATAGATATATCCTGTCTCGAGGTAGAATATGTCTAAAAGTTGATGAAGTGCTCTGATTAATCATGTACAGTGATATAAAATGAGTTCTGCTAATACTTCGTCATCGATGCACATCGTGCATGTTTTGTCTTGTGCCTAAGCACCCCAAGCTTTTATGAATAGTCACATATTGGTGACTCGGAAAAAACAATTATATTTTTACTTTTAAGTTTTTAAAGCTTGTTTAAGAAAAAAATTGTGTCTACATTTATATATTTATTTTCTACTTTTTAGTATCTGTATTGTTTTACAAACTTACGTCGGTACGTACGTACGTATTTTCTTGGGTGGGTTTGATATGAGAAAGTTTACTCGGAATCCCTTTCATTTGATATCCATGTCATGGGAGTTGTGAAGAAAAAAGTAATCCGCCATCTTGGGGCGTCCACCATATTAAAATTAGAATGACTTCACATAGCTCATCTAATTCTACTTGTCAATCCCTTTAATTTGATACCCATATTAAGGAGGCAGTGCAGATCCACTAATTTAGCCATATTAGATTAACAACGTTATCAAATATCGTCACCGGACTTATACTCGTACACGTGTGCATAATTTCAGCGTTATCCGATATCTGGAAGTGGGTGTAAAATCGATTCACTTAAAGCGAAGTTAATATAAAGCTTGTAAAAAAAACCGGCAATGTCAGACTCGCGCTTAAATGGTTCGGTATTCTTATTTTTTTAATGATACTAAGAGGTAAACAAAAGTTTTTTTAAGAGGTAATATCCGAATGAACGTTCGTAGACTTAAGTAGAGAAACATTAACTGAAATACATTTTATAATAGTTTATCCGTCCGTACTAATTTGTACAAATTCTTGTGAGATGTACCTTTCGGCATTTTCTGTGTTTGTGAAAAAGGCGATAGAAATGTTATTACTCTTATCTCCAAACTATCTTGTTGTACATAAACATATGTATATACATACATAAATGTATCCTAACTAATCCGGCAGAAAGTGTATAAGCATTATCGGCAAAAAACTAAGCTTTTTATTAAAATAAGGTAGGTGCTAGAGTAAGAATTAATTAATAATTATCTCATCAACAAATGAAACTGCAAAATTGCTCCTTCAACTCTTTCAATTAATATTACCTTTGGCTTTGTACATTTATCAATTATTTATTCCAAAATTGATTGCCAAAAGCTATATAACGACTGCTCTTTGCAGAGCAAATGACATATATTTTCGTTAACTTAATGATACCTGGATAATTAATATCATTCAATATTTGCCAAACCACATGACTAACTATCAACGTGGTCTATATGTATGTGTATGACATAAATCAATTTAAATTTGTTTTTTTTTATTATTAATTTTTTTAATTTATTCACCCCGATTGTAGTGATGAAACCAACAAATTAATTACCTGTATCACTGATAAGTTGATTTATAACTCTACAAAATTCAATTTCACTGTGCTCTCAACTTATTCAAATTATTAAAATGTCAATTATGGAATATAACAAAAGGGAGAATAAAAAATAAATTAATTAGGGTCAATGTGGGTAATTGTAAGCAAATTCATGTTTTTTGAAAATACATATTGACTTTAATATTTGAAGTGAAACTTCTTATGTCGCGGTAGGGCAGTAAAACCAAACTCAAATGAAACGAAAATATTCACAGACGGGAAATTTAAAGCGGTATAGAAATAAAATAATTTAAAAAAAAAAACAGCCTACTTGTTTATTGATAATGACAAATGACAATTATTGACAAAAGTAAACGAAAATATTCACAGAGGTCAATGAGCGCTCGTGGTGGGGGACGAAAACAATACATTAGTGACGTCATTCGAAATTCAACATGGCAGTTCACCAAAATGGCGGACTGCCCATTTCTTCACGATCTCCATTATATTGGTATTAAATCAAAGTCATCGTATTTTTCAAGTCAAGTTTCAGTTCCATCGCGCAGCTTTCTACGCAGAAATTTTTTTTAGAAAACCAAAAAGCAAAAATCAAAAAGTACATACTGTATTTCCTTATTATGAACTAGTTGAACCCGTGCTCGCCTTGCTTCGCATTCTATTCTAAGGGCTTTCTCATTCATACAAATATGCAATTTCAATGGGAGTGAAGAAAGATTAAAGTATTTGTCTAAGTCCACAAAAGTGTTAAATAAATTTTGTCGATTAACTGCGTTTTATCAAAAACGTGTTTCAATATGTAACTTTCAGGCAATAAAGGCAGATTTCATAGTTCTCAAAAACCGCACCGCACCGTAGCCCGTCAACACTTCCGCCTCTACCAGATGTCATTGCAGAATTGTAACTCTAGGTCCGGTGCCATTACATTATTTAGGCGGGCTCAAGTTTCTTAGAAGAATAGGTGGTACACCAACTTTTAGTTTTAATATATGTGATGGCAGCGAAAGTGAGAGTTTAAAAATTCGAACAGATATCTGGTTGTTACTTCTTGGTCCACAACCCGGGTGATTGAAATACATTCTGAACTTTGACCATCAGCACGTGAAAATATCTCGCTGTTCATTGCTGGAGCTTAATTATTCCGAGGCAACAAAAAAGCTCGCTCACAAAGCTAAGAATTCTTACGGGTTTTTTAGTGTGATAAATTTAATTTTCCATTTTCTTCCGGAAGCGTTCCTCCACCAATTTTAAATAACAAATCAGAGAAATGTTGTGCGTTCGGATGTGCCTCGTGGCACTTCTGATAACGTTTGCCTAAAGTCTCAGCAAAATAGCACTGTAAACCAAACATCCCAGATGACTTCCACATAGCAACTACATATGTGCATACATATACGAACCAAAATGAACTCTTAAAACAACAGAAGTTCACTTTGGGTAGAATATTTGTTTTTGATCGTTTTTTTTTAATTCATTAATAATATTTATAAACTGAAAATGCAATTCACTGCTCTAGAAAATTCTCTTTCTTTTGACACCTCAATTGTTAAGATTGGTTAAGTGTGAGAGCCGCAAATGGTGATAATGATTGCAGAACATTGAAATGCAAAGCATATGATCATTTTAGAGCGCACCCACACTATTGCAACGATACCCACGGCTGCACGACTGCTGGCGGTGGTCTCCGCTGAAGGAAAATTGTGGGCGATGTTTTGAATAATTGTTTTGAACATTGCTCAGCTTCAGGATAACGCAGGAGGATGTTTTATATCTCAAATGAATCAGCGACAGATTTACTAATTTCACCTATTTTTTTGTTTTTCAATCCGATAAGCCATTATTAAGTTAGGGCTGTATAATCATAAAATTCCTCACCGATATACAGTTATTTTGACTATTATGTAAAAACCAGTAGCCTGAACAAAAAATTACATAGCTTGTGATCATCCCGGGCACTTAAGAAGCATTTCAAAAAAATGTTCACCGAAATCTGTCCAGCGGTTTTCACGCTATTAGGTAACCAATAAAAAAAACCTCTACAGTTTTATAATATTAATAGATTAAAACGTTTATTTTGAAATTGTTCATAACAGCTAAATTATAGTATGTTTATATTTACCCAGTTTTTAATTTTTATTTTTCTTAATCCTGGGGTAAAAGTAAACAACGATTTCAGTATTATGTATGTACATATGTATATGACGTGCCTCTCTACCAGTAAGCCTACTCAGGGAAACTTCCTTTTGTCCTATTGTCCCCAGCTTGTTGGATCGCTACAAAAACCACTTGCATCAGCAAAATATGAAGTTGGATTTTTCCTCGTCCAACTTTCTTCAACTTCACCTAATGTTTTTGTTGTTTACGTCTTGCACTGCTTTGACTTGACAACATCATCTAACGAGTATGGCGGCAGTGATATTTTTTAGTATACATATATTTGAGAGGCATATTAGCAACTGGAAATTAGTTATTCAACATAACATAATCTTTGCAATACAACACACATTTTATCCAAAATACATGTTTACATTTACCCCAAACCCATGTTTACATTTCCCCATATTAAAATATTTTCTGGGGCAAATGTAAACATAAGAAAATGGATCGATCTTTATCTCTTGCTGTCGATTGAAGTTAGCGCTTCATGCTCTTCGACCAACTCAGTGATGAGCTAGAGCTTGTCGCTAGTGAATGTGTCGCTAGGGAAAGTAGCGCCATTTTTGACATATTTATGTGCTGTATGCCTGCGAGACGTATGTTTAGGCTTTGTGTTAGTCTGAGTGAACATATTTCTCAACAAAGATTATTGATAATTTTACAAAATCTGTAATCTATGGCCACAATATGATCAATAACAATAAGAAACCATTGAATAGAAGTGAATTTATGTAGCAACTTGTAGCACATATTTGGTCAAGCCTTGGATGGAAGTGACGCTTAGTGCCAAGACTTTGAAGAGATCTTTACGGGAGAATATCAACCAAATTCTCGAAATGCCTACCAAATAAGGTAATGAACTTTAGTTAGTAGAACCAGAATCCAAAATAATCGAAAATACTTTGCGTTTCGCTCCTACATAAAAAAATAGAATCTCCAAATTAGTGTGCAATAATTGCAAAAAATTAGTACGTTGCGAGCACAAAGTTTATATCTATGTAGACTACCCTTAAATTATTACTAGTCATTAAATGTCTGATTATGTGTAATGTTTGTCTTAACAATAAATAATTAATTTTAAAAAATCAAGACTATTTGAAGAAATATTTATGTTTTTGTCGGTTTTTGTGAAGTTTTTAAATAAAGTTTAAATGTAAGCATTACTTTTTGTTTATTTTCTTTAAAATAAATTTAATTGAACGTTTCTTAAATAAAACTGGGTTTTATTATTAGTTGACATATTCAATATTATAACTCCTTCGAAAAATATGATATAGTGGATATATTTTAGCCTACAGGCTGTCATTTATTCATGAACGCCTCAGAGACGTATGATAAGGCTTTATGTACCTCTAAAATAGATTAGGCTAGATTAGTTAAAAATAACCTCTAATGAAAAATGCAACCGACAACTGAAATTCATTTACAACCGTATGTATTAAATGTATGTAGAAAATCATGTTGGTGTCCATCATTTCACTCAATGTGACCGTTATAGAGGCTTTACTGGTGTGGTGTGTGGTATGAGCCGTGTTTACATTTACCCACATTGACCCTATGTTTTCTGCAAGTGGAGGAAAGATACTTTAATTTAGTTAAAAAAAAAAACTGTTCACTTGCGGATGCAAAGTAATCGGCCTTCAGAACGTTAGCTTTTTGTTTTTGTTATTTACATTTATTGATTTATTATTATTCATTTATGTAAGTTGACCCTTTAGAAGAGTATTGTTTTTTTTTTTTAAATTTAATCGTGGTTGGATGTAGTAACGCATTCAGCGTTTAAGGGAAAGTTTCCGGGATTAGGCAAACTAATGTTAAAAAATATAGCAGCACTCTACTTAGAGCAATTAAAGTTTGCACATGTCAACGAAAATACTACAAATTATAGGAGCGACCTTACTTTTCGGTTCGTTTTGGTTTTTAACCATGAAACGAATTAAAGAAAACACAAATTAGGCTTTAAACCACTACATCAACTATATACTATTTTCTTCTATGCAAGGTGGTATTGTTATTCTTACATCAATTTCACTGATTTACTCTACGCCTACGTATGTACATAGAAATTCTCGCACAAATACGAGTATACTATGAAAGAATAAATAAAGCAAGTCCGCTCCTAAATAAATTATTTAAGTAAATGTAACCGTAGTTGGACCCGAAAACTCCGTCTGCAACACAAAGTTCAATGCGACAAAAAGTTAATGTCACAAATTTTGGGTACCATCTCTCAATTGCATATGGAAATGTAGATACTCGTTGTACGACTATGTGGACCGACGCGTGACGTAACGCCGTAAAGGATAAGAGTCTGGATCGCATATCCATGTGGTGCGGCTGACGATATAGGCAATTGAAATTCACTTGACGAACGAAACGAACGAAATCCAATCGCAGCTAATGGCTTTAGCAAAAGAGTACACTCGGTTATTTTATGAGGTCCTTATCCGCAAAACCCCTTTTTTCATGAGTGGGTGGCGTAGCGGCGACGTCGACGACGACGATAGCCTTGTGCTAAAAGTTTTCCTTATTTCTGTTTATTCAGCTTATAGACAGGCGCACAACCTTTGACTTGTTTATCGATCTGCTTAAACGTAGCTATGGGTCACAAAGTCATCTTTACTGCTTCCCAAAAGCAAATGATTTCATGAAAAACAGGAAAAAGGAGATTACATAATAATTACCGAATATTGGAGTACGCAAAAGTTGAAGTTGCCCATTAAGGGCAATGGGTGGAAGCAATAAATTTGTTTCCGACAACTTTTTAATCACATTAGGTAGAAAATGTTTTGTTTTTTTTCTGTTGGGTGGTAACACAGAGCAAATGGAGCAGACACAAATTAAGTGAAATATTGATGTTTGTATACATGCAGAGTGCGAAACATATGTACATACAATTTTCATATCGATATTGAGGTAAACATGTGAAATGTTTGTCGATGTCTTTTAAATATAGAAAATTTAGCAATGACAATGACAGTCAAATAACCTCCATGACTTCTGTTGCACCTCGATAACGGCATGGATATTAGATTAGAGTATTTCAATTGACTGGAGAACGTTGAAATACATTTTCTCTTTCAAATGACCCCAAAGAAAGAAGTCGCACGGAGTTGAATCGTACTATCTCGACGGTCAATCCTGATGACTTGGCCAGAAAACTTTTTTGCAAACGAGCAATTATTTAGGCATTTGTGTAACACGCAGCGCCATCTTGTTGGAACTACAAATTGCTGACATCAAATTCCGGTCATAAAGTTTCATTGATCATGGTTCTATAGTACAATTCATTGGTGACGTGACGTAAGCCCCAGCGAAAGAAGACCAAATCGCAAAAAAAAAAATTGGTGTTATTTCGCTTTCGAAATTTTTATAAGGCCATATTTGTCAATTTTTGCAATATCAAAACGAAATAAAGCCAATTTGGCCTTATTACATTTCAACGGTCTCTGTGTGTTTTTTTTTTGTCGAATTTTATGCTATTACTCTATTTCATCCTTAGAAACTAAAGATTTAAAGATTTCATTTAAAAATTAGATATTCATCAGGTAATATCGGTTGTAATAGTATTGCTGGATAACCTCGAAAACTAAATAATTAATTTTTAAATTGAATCTTAGTTTTCGAACATAAGATAGAGTAATAGTATAGAATTCGATGTAATAAAACTGTGTATAGTTATATCCAACCTCGCATCTGCTCCCAATCCAACAGTGACCCAGCAGGGGGCAGCATGCCCCCATACATACATATTTTACTGTCTATGCACAAAATTTTGCAACCGATATTATCTGGTGGTAATTGAGGGGGTATTTTAGTCTAGAAGTATACATTTTGGGTGTTTTTAGGCTCCCTGAAATTACGCCAAAAAAAGGAAATGGAAAAAAAGCCTGAAAATCTCCATACAATGTTGTGGCGATTTTTCCTAGGAAAAATCACCCAAATAGTTTGGTGTAAATACTTAGAATTTTGGCATTTTTTCCATAATTTTTTAGACATTTTTTCCATTTGTAAAATATGAAAAAACGTCAAAAAAAAATTGTTTGGAAAAAACGCCAGAACATTTTTAGACGTTTTTTCCAAATTGAAAATGGAAAAAACCCCAAAAAGTGGTTGTCTTTTTTTTCCAAATAGAAAAGAAAAAAAGCGTGAGTACCAGGTACATTCCTAACTTTAAAAAACGAAAAAAAAAAAATTAAAAAACTTTTTAATTTTGCTATATTTTGTAAAATAGAATATTAATAATGAATTTATTGAATTATATATATATAATGGAATAATTTAAATCTTTTGTATGAGTAATCAGATGCGTAACTTAAATTTACTTCAAAACCAAAACTACCAATGTAAATAACCACCTGCAGATAAGCACTTTGCTTTGCAGGTAAACCGATGTAAATACAAAAAGAAAAAAAAAACAAACATACTTGTGAAATTCATGTGATTACTCATTGTGCATGTTGTTTTGTCGCAAAATAGAGAGAACATAGAGCATTGTTGTAGCAAAATTACTGTAATTCACATGCTTTTACATATAATAATTGTAGTTCACGCGTGATCAGTATAATATAATATAAAGGTGTCCAAATTCTAAAGTACAAATTGGCAGCGCGACAGCACGCGGCCGCACCCAGCGGCAACAGTGGAGCGCGCGGCGTGGCGCCCCAGCATATTCAGTACTACTCATAACCCAAAATAACTTAACTTAACCGAATTTGGAAATTAAACCAAAAAAGGGAAACTTTTTCTGGCGTAATTTCCTTGTATTCTGGCGAATTTTCCTTTTTGGTTTTTGGCGTTTTTTCCACAAACTTTACGCAACAATTATTTTGGCTCTTTTTCCAAAACACTTTTTGGCGTAATTTCAGGGAGCCGTTTTTTAAAATTCGATAAAAAAAAACTAAGTATGTACACTCCCATGAATAGGGACAAGATTTGTTGTTTAACTTTTTCGGTTTTCTAATAAAAGATTAAGACACATGTACTGGAATATATTTTTAGAATATTAGGGATTCAATTCTTTATCAAAAGAAAAAAAAAAAATATGCTGAAAACTCTTCCGTTATTTCTATAGAGGGATATATAAAGAAGTTCCACGCCAAATGTCAAGTTAATCGGTTCATTAGAACTTGAGAGATCATGTCAGACGTGTTGGACAAAGTAGTTTCGAGAAAAACGCGTTTAAAGATTTAAGCAAAGTTGCAGGCAGTCTGTGCTTACATTTTGTTAATCAGCGATTCCTGCTCAATACATTGGGCCTTCTTCTACAAAATTGTAGAGTAGGTACACAGTGTACATACTCTACGATAGATTAGAGCAAACTGATCTTCACTGCACACTAAACATGAAAATATACTAAATTGGTTACCACGACCTTGACATAATGACTTTCTGAGAATTCATGGTGTATAAAAGACTTTGTGTAGGATAATTTACCCTCAGGAAGTTAGGATATATTTTTGAAGGTCTAGTCTTTGAAAATATGAACAAAAAAAATGGATTTTTTCAAAATTCTAGACTAGAATACCCGCTTAAACCGATCGACATTATTTGACTTTATTTCCAACTCGAATTTGGCCTAATTTCGCTTTTGGAAGCCAATTTGGCATTATTTCTATTTCAAAAGCGATATAAGGCCAAATTGAAAATTTGATCTTATTTCGCTGGGCCTTATTTAACGTCACCTATAATTCATTCACGGTAATAGCCGCACCCGCTTAGCGTTCAAAGAATTTAGGCCCAATTAAATTTTAATTTTAAATTGAAATACAACGTTTAAATAAATGTCAAATTTTGTAAATATTATTAACGATTTTAATAACAGATACTGTTATTTTATTTGATTTTGAGTTTACGACATGCGATTACAATCAGTGGTTTAAAGCTTGGGAATTCCACAACTGACCTCATTTAATAAATGAATTGCAAAGCTAAGCAATTATTATCAAAACTCGCTTTCCACAAAAGTGATAGTACAGTTTATTTCCATAATAAAATCGATTTCACACAATTAAAAAAAAAAACCACTGCAGAAATTACTATCGCTTCAGTGGTTGTAATTTGGAATAAAATTAAATTTTCAATTGCTAAGAAAATGAGATTTCCTTTTTTGCCTCAAAAATCGCAATTACATTGAAACAAGTCACTCCCTTCTGTCATTATTCTACGATATCATAGAAAGTTTTGCAATCATCGTCATCATCATCAATGTCGCTACCATCCGCCCGTAATAAATTACCGAGAAAAAATGTCAATTTAAAAAAAAAGAAACAAGGTTTCCTCCCACTTGGCCAACATTTTTTTACAAATACATACATTTTTTTTGTAGTCAGATTGTTTCATATTATGCTTCACCTTATCCTAGTTGCGATGTTCCTCCGCTTGAAATTACTGTTAAATTACAGTAATGTGAAAATAATATTCCTCCCAAGAGGGCGGCGCGGCAGCGAGAATAGAAGAGTTATAATTTTCCTCAAGGACACTTCCACTCGACGAGCTTTCGAGTTTCGTTTGATCTTAGAGTAGTTTCAAAAGTCATAAAAATTAATTGCTAAGCTATGAGTTAAAATGATCCGAGGTAGAGTTTCAGTGGAGGCGATGAATAGATTTGCTATCCATAGCGCCGCACAGTGTGCCCGGAATGGGTGTCATAAATTTCGAAGTAGATTTTCATAATGTAAAAAGGACATGATTTTAATCCTTTTGCTCCATTTTGAGCTGTGACTTAGTTTTTCTTCTTCTCCTTTTTGAGGTTTGTAATTTGTGTTGAGGATATTCACAGTGCCAGACGAGTGCGAATATCGTACATATCGCTCACTCTACCAAAACGGATGATGTAAATTGCGGGGGATATTCATCCGAAATAACCGGTAATGGAGATATCCTTCCATTTTTATTTACTTTTTAGGGTACCCGTTTTTCTCGTCTGCTCTCTCTGCGAGCACTCCTTGCAGCCATCACCACTTAACATAATCAAAAATTAAGAAAACGAGCAAACACCCATTTCACATCTGCATACCCTCAAGCAAGCAGCCCGGGTAATGCCATTGCCGGCCGGCCCTTAACGCTGCTACTGCTGCTACAACATGCTGTCGGTGAAAATTATCCTTTTGAATATGTACAAAAATATTCTCCTGGCATTTTAGTTAAAAGCTGTGGAGCAGCAGATGCTGCTAACTAACGCACAGAGTATGGCGGAAAATTTATCGACTAGAAATAACTTAATGGCTTCCAAATGAAAGAAGGGGCCGACTGAGCATAATCGCTCGTGTCGAGTTTGCTGGGAATAACTTTTTTTTTCGTTTTTGCCGGGCGGACAAATCTTGGGCGACAATGGTAGCTCTTGGCGAGCTACTGCTGGGTGTCGGAATTTGAATGGATTTCTTGGAGCATTAAAAGAAATCAAAATCACTGGAAAGGGTTCATTAGTATATGGATAAAATGTTTACATTTTAGTGAGAAAGACGTGATAGAATTATGAAGAAAAAATGTGTTTCAATGTTGATTCTATGTTTATTACATAGTAAAAGACTGAAGTTTGCTTTTTTAATGATTTTTTAGGATGGGATTTTACTAAAAAAAAATGTAATTGTCCACCAATTTGCCATAGGGTAATATTGGGCATAATGGCATAGCGGGCATACCTTGTAAAAACCACATTTCCGATTTACTTATAGAAATCAAAACGATGAGAAAACTTAAGTCTTTCTTGATAGAATGCCGTGTCAAGTTGTAAAGCTATTGCAATTAAAAAAAAAAAAAAAAAAAAATAATGAACATAATAAACATAATAAACAAAAAAATATTCCACTTTTGTCATCTGCATATATTTTTGTCTCTTTTTCATTTGCGTGTAGCTTTTTAAGAATAAAGCGTACGTGGTTAGTGTACACTGTGAAGTAATTTTTTGGTTTTTAGATCACTTGATATAGGGCAGGGATGGAAAATGACATTTTTGAGTTGTACTTAAAACTGTTTCAATATTATACTGAAATGGAGCCAATTGTATTGAAAACTAATTTTCGCATGAAAAAATATAAAGTGAACTCAAAGTATCAAAATATTTTATTTTCAAAAATATAATCAAACAGAAATAACCGATTTGCATGATTTGTTGTGTTTGCTGCGTTCGCAATTGTAAGGACAAGATTTGTATGACAGCAAATTTTTGGAAAATCCACCGGAAAATCGGTAATTCCTGAAAAAACTGAAAGTTCTTTTTTCGATTGGACCATTTGGCTCATTTATTTTTTTTTAATATTCTCGCATAGTCAATATTATATCGCCTGTTCCCGTTTCGGAAAACCATTAATTTTTTTTTGTAAATAAAACATCTTGAGATTCATTGTGAATATGATTTAATGGAAGAAAGTAATCTCATTTTTACTCATGAACTGAATTTAAATTGCGTCGATTTATCTTAAACCAGGTTACACGGAGAGTTTTAAAATGCATTTTCATTGTGATTATGATGTATGTTCAAGTTTGGTGTGTTGCAAATTTTTACAATTATTTTTTAAATAAATGGAAATTGAAATTGAAAAATAGTAGAGCAATGACTGCTTCCTACCACTTCCTTTCTTTCGTTATATAAGTAGCGCGACTGTTTTTGGATGCTATCAACGCCGGCTGGGCAACAGCTACGAGTAGTAAACAAAACTTTAACATAAATAACTTCACAACAAAATCTAACAAGCAAAAATACTTTAGTTTACACACATGTTCAGTTCATAGTTAAGTCTATGAGCTGTTCAGCCTTAATGCTCTCATTTCGCACATTTGTGTTCAAAATTCAGAATAGGTTGAGTTCCTAATTAAGTTTTTGTTTCGCAAGTTTTGACTTGAAGTCAATCCAGTTAACGATGTATAAAACTTAAAACAAAAAGATGTGTCGTAATTAATTGATTTTTTTCTTCTCTTTTTTAGAAAATACAGCATAAGAATTTGAAAGATGCAGATTAGGTCCGTTCGCGTACCCTCCCCAAACAACGAAAATCCACGAAAAATAACGAAAAACAACGAAATCCCGTTCGCGTACGCAAAAATTGCGTAGTTTTTCGTAGAAGTGAGTGCTTACGAGAGAGTAAGAAATTTCCCCATGCTAGGAATTTTAGTCCAAGAAATTTCTTTGGGGTATAATGCGTTCGATTACTTTTTCGTGATTTCTCTGTAGTTGAGAAAATTTTACCCCCTATATTCGAGATTTGACAGAAAACCCACATTTAGTGCAAAAAGTACGCGAACGGACCTATTGATAAATTGTATCGAATTAGGGCAAATTGTACTTCTGTACTTGAACTTACTTATTTGTATCGAATTCGATACAATTGTATTGCCTTTTCCATCCCTGATATAGGGGCATTATGGCGAGAGTGTTCCATAATGCCCTTATGGAGTTTGCATGGAAAACGACCGTCGACTTAGTTCTTTAGAAATTCCTACTATCCGCAAAGCAAATAGGGTATCTTACTATGTGGCCCTATTGCCTAGTAAATAAATTTGCAATTTAGACTAAGACTCCAGAATGATGACAACAAGAAGCATGTTTTGCGTACTCCTTCCCACATGCCTAGAAGTAGAAAATGAGCAGTAATTTGTGGCTCACATAAGGAAACTACACGCGCATGGATTCGCTCCTAATAGAAAAGAGCTGTC